>CM053032.1:6759264-7991764 GCA_028564925.1 Lithobates sylvaticus | reverse complement strand
AACTTTATCCAAGAGATTCCACAGCGAGCGACTATCACACCAGCAATCAGCCCCAAGTGTGATATCAATGCTGTCTACATATCCGGAGTCTCTAATCCGAGTGTCAGCTCTTCACCCCACAACCTGAGGAGTCACCAAAATTAACACTATGAATTCTTCTGGTACATTCAGTCTCATCTCTGAGTGGGATTCTCCCCCCATCTCCTCTCCTGAAATACTCTGCTCTGCTGGAGGACTCTGCTCCCTCCTCTATAACTCTCCTCTCCTGAAATAATCTGCTGGAGGACTCTGCTCCTTCCTCTATAACTCTCCTCTCCTGAAATACTCTGCTGGAGGACTCTGCTCCCTCCTCTATAACTCTCCTCTCCTGAAATACTCTGCACTGCTGGAGGACTCTGCTCCTTCCTCTATAACTCTCCTCTCCTGAAATACTCTGCACTGCTGGAGGACTCTGCTCCTTCCTCTATAACTCTCCTCTCCTGAAATACTCTGCTCTTCCGGAGGACTCTGCTCCTTCCTCTATAACTCCCCTCTCCTGAAATACTCTGAACTGCTGGAGGACTCTGCTCCTTCCTCTATGACTCTCCTCTCCTGAAATACTCTGCTGGAGGACTCTGCTCCTTCCTCTATAACTCTCCTCTCCTGAAATACTCTGCTGGAGGACTCTGCTCCTTCCTCTATAACTCTCCTCTCCTGAAATACTCTGCACTGCTGGAGGACTCTGCTCCTTCCTCTATAACTCTCCTCTCCTGAAATACTCTGTGACTTTGGCGCTGTTTCCTATACAGGATTGGGGGGATGACCGGTTGAGTTGTATTTCAGTCCTTAGTCTGGTGTCTGTTGTGCATTGGATGAGAACGTGTCCCCATCAGACACACACGGGGGGCCCCGGGGCCCCGGCTGTGACAGGTGCCATAAATGAGATGCAGGAAATGTCAGGTCACTAATCTCTATTGATTGCATAATGTCTGCATTGTTATGCCAGCGCTGTGGTGCCCCCCCCTCCTCCATTGGAGAGCATGGATGGGGGTCTTCATTTAATGAGCTGCCTGAGCCGGCCGCTCCTGGGCACAACTGCAGCATCACCACGGGGCCCCCGCCTCTAATTGGGCCAAAGGGGGAGCAAGGAGGGAGGGGGGGACCCCCTACCTGCACTCCACAGCACCATTCCTCCGCTGGCTTCCTCGTATCCTCCATCTATTAATGCCAACATGTTGGCACTGACTTCCATATGTGCAAAGAGCACTGGCGGCATGCTGAAGTGCCACAACCAATCACCACCCAGGATTGTACATTGTAATGTAGTGATACTGACACATTCCGGGTCATGGGTGGCATCTGGGGGGCTGAGATGCCCACTGGCCTATATGTCCTGGAGACTCCACTGGTAAGATACAGAATATCACCCCCATAGTTCCTGGCTGTGACACTGTTCACCTTGGCGGGCATTGAGGAGCACAGCGGGTGTACAGACCCGGGAACTCAGCACAGGGATGGTGGGAACCCCTCCATAATGGGCACAGCGGGCGTACAGACCCAGGAACTCAGCACAGGGATGGTGGGAACCCCTCATAATGGGCACAGCGGGTGTACAGACCCGGGAACTCAGCACAGGGATGGTGGGAACCCCTCATAATGGGCACAGCGGGTGTACAGACCCGGGAACTCAGCACAGGGATGGTGGGAACCCCTCATAATGGGCACAGCGGGTGTACAGACCAGGGAACTCAGCACAGGGATGGTGGGAACCCCTCATAATGGGCACAGCGGGTGTACAGACCTGGGAACTCAGCACAGGGATGGTGGGAACCCCTCATAATGGGCACAGCGGGTGTACAGACCCGGGAACTCAGCACAGGGATGGTGGGAACCCCTCACAATGGGCACAGCGGGTGTACAGACCCGGGAACTCAGCACAGGGATGGTGGGAACCCCTCATAATGGGCACAGCGGGTGTACAGACTCAGGAACTCAGCACAGGGATGGTGGGAACCCCTCATAATGGGCACATAGATGGAAGGGGAGTGTCAGGTGGCAGCACCTCCAAGGGACTCCTAAGTGGACCAGACTGTGAATTCTCCATTTCTTCTCTTCCAGGAGAGGAAGCTCTGTGCTCACCCCTACGTGGAGATCTACAAGGGAGATAAAATCATCTTCATGTGCCCTCTGGCCCGACAAGACGACTTCTACGTACCGGAAATGAAGGAGCTCATGCGGAAGGAGAGAGGGGAGCCGCCACCGCTTGAGACTTCAGGTACCCCTCTATTTATTACCTCTGCTTGGTGGATGGTGCTGGAGCCCCTTCGTCAGGCATGAGGATTCACGACCAATCATATGACAGTTGTACACAATGGCTTTTGTTCAGTACTATTGTGTGTATCTCTGTGATTGGTTACAGTGATCACATGGTACAGACGGGGCCAATCACAGCTTTCACAATGGTACATAATGATTGACTGGATGCCATTTATAAAAATGATTGCTTATAACAGCGATCATCACTGTAATCAGCAATCAAAAAAAAAATCCTGACCACCTCCCCAGAGTAGTACACCGTCACTATGGTAACACTGCTCTGCTCTGATCACAGTATGCAAAAAAAAATAAAAAAATTTATAGGAGGGAGAGAAAAAACAGATGTTTACATAGGCAGGCCGCTGTTCTGCGTCTTTTGGGAACGCTCGGCGGGTCCCGACTGGCATCGGGTCCAGCGGACCCACTGATTGGCTCCCACTGTGTCCAATCACAGCAGGAGGCCGGCACAGACCCGGAGCCGCCGCCCGCAGTATATGTATGTGGGCCGGTTAGCAAACAGTTAACCAGTTCCCGCCCGGCCTATAGCGAAATGACGGCCAGGCAGGACGCGGTTCCTGGGTGGACACGACTGATCGGTGAACTGGCTCGCTGCCCATGTGGCCGCTGAGACCAATAATCGCAGATCACATGACTGTTGTAAACAATGGATGGCTTCCTTTCATGCCCTCCATTATGTACAATTGTGTTGCTACTTGTGATTGGTCACAGTTATCACATGGTACAGACAGGGCCAATCACAGGCCCATCTGTATGACAGTGAGCAGTATGTACAGGAGAGGAATGTGGTGGGTATGACAGTGGGCACTATGTACAGGAGAGGAGTGGAAGGTATTATGAGTGTGGTATATACAGGAGAGCAGTGTGGAGAGAAAGATAGTTGGCAGTATGTACAGGAGAAGAATGTGGAGGGTATGACGGTGGGCAGTATGTACAGTAGAAGAATGTGGAGGGTATGACAGTGGGCAGTATGTACAGGAGAAGAATGTGGAGGGTATGTACAGGAGAGGAGTGTGGAGGGTATGACAGTGAGCACTATGTACAGGAGTGTGGAGGGTATGACAGTGGGCACTATGTACAGGAGTGTGGAGGGTATGACAGTGGGCACTATGTACAGGAGTGTGGAGGGTATGACAGTGGGCACTATGTACAGGAGTGTGGAGGGTATGACAGTGGGCACTATGTACAGGAGTGTGGAGGGTATGACAGTGGGCACTATGTACAGGAGTGTGGAGGGTATGACAGTGGGCACTATGTACAGGAGAGGAGTGTGGTGGGTATGACAGTGGGCACTATGTACAGGAGAGGAGTGTGGAGGGTATGACAGTGGGCACTATGTACCGGAGAGGAGTGTGGAGGGTATGACAGTGGGCACTATGTACCGGAGAGGAGTGTGGAGGGTATGACAGCGGGCATTATGTACCGGAGAGGTGTGTGGAGGGTATGACAGCGGGCATTATGTACCGGAGAGGAGTGTGGAGGGTATGACAGCGGGCATTATGTACCGGAGAGGAGTGTGGAGGGTATGACAGCGGGCATTATGTACCGGAGAGGAGTGTGGAGGGTATGACAGCGGGCATTATGTACCGGAGAGGAGTGTGGAGGGTATGACAGCGGGCATTATGTACCGGAGAGGAGTGTGGAGGGTATGACAGCGGGCACTATGTACCGGAGAGGAGTGTGGAGGGTATGACAGTGGGCACTATGTACAGGAGAGGAGTGTGGAGGGTATGACAGTGGGCACTATGTACAGGAGAGGAGTGTGGAGGGTAGGACAGTGGGCACTATGTACAGTAGAGGAGTGCGGAGGGTATGACAGTGGGCATTATGTATAGGAGAGGGGTGGGGAAGGGTATGTACAGGAGAGGAGTGTGGAGGGTATGACAGTGGGCATTATGTATAGGAGAGGGGTGGGGAAGGGTATGTACAGGAGAGGAGTGTGGAGGGTATGACAGTGGGCATTATGTATAGGAGAGGGGTGGGGAAGGGTATGTACAGGAGAGGAGTGTGGAGGGTATGACAGTGGGCATTATGTATAGGAGAGGGGTGGGGAAGGGTATGTACAGGAGAGGAGTGTGGAGGGTATGACAGTGGGCATTATGTACAGGAGAGGAGTGTGGAGGGTATGACAGTGAGCACTATGTACAGGTGAGGAGGATGAAGTAATCTGGGAATGAAAAATGTAAAGGTTTGTGGAAGGATGTTTAGGGACTGTGTAGCGGGCCATACATGGATTGAAATTAAGCCAATTAAGCAGAGACCAGCCATAGTCGCTCTATATATGGGCTAGCTGGTTGTACACAAGTCAATCTATTATTCAACTTGAGTACAACCAGCCTTTCAGGTTTTTCCCAAAACAGTCAGTGCTGCCAGCTATAGTTAGGAACACTGATCATTGTATTGTGTGGGTAGGGCAGGCTCCCCACTGGCAGAACTCAATAACACTGCGGGAGTGCCTCCCCCCATCCTCAGGTCAGCAGGTGAGAGGGTGTGTGGGGATAGGCTGGGGAGAGGGGTCTGTGAGCAGGGGGGGTGTGAGGTGGTCATGGAGGGATATCAATCAGCGGGTGGGGGGGGGAGTAACTGGAAGTGATATCTTTTGGAGTAGGGTCTGTCATCTGCAGGTTGGGAAATAGTCACCTGCCCCAACTTGACCAGTAGTGGGGTAGACCTTCAGCTACCTACCCCCTAATTTGGGCTCTATGTGAACTCTGGTCGCCGAGCCACGGCCCTCAAAGTCCATCGTTTTTTTTTTTTTTTTTAAACGGGCCTATCTTAAGGTAAGGGGCCTGGAGCTGCAGCTCCAATAGCCCCTATGTTAATCCTGCCCTGCCCCAAGCATTCAGAACGGCCTTAACTGAAGGGCAGTAGTTTGGAGACCCCATTAGAATCCTCCCCCAAAAAACGAATGTCCCCCCCCCCCCCCCCCCCCCCCCATTCGCACGCCAATGTAAAAACACACCCATGGGTGGCGGGGCGCCTATGCATGAAATAGTCAGTTTCACTGCACAAGTTACCCTGGAAGACTGAGGACACCTTGTGGGCAAAAATAAGTACTGCAGGGGACAGCTGCTAAAAAAAAAAGTATTGCAACTTAAAGCGGAGTTCCACCCAAAAATGGAACTTCCGCTTTAAGGGAAGGTGACAAGACCCCCCCCCCCCCGACATCATGTCACATTTGGCATGTCATTTTTTTATTTTTTTTGGTGGGGGGACCCCCTTTTTCCTCCCGGGACATTGGAAGTAAGTGCGCCTCTCCCCCCCCCCCCCCCCCCCCTCTCGGCAATCATCTGGGACACGTCTCGGGTCCCAGATGATTGGTCGGGCAGTCACGGCGCGTGGCTCGTGCGCGCGCAGTGTGTGCCCGGCTGTGAAGCCACAGCCGGGCGCCCACAGTGACAATGCCGGTGCCGCCGAGAGGAGGGGGCTGGACCCTGGAACAGGGAAGTGTCCGATTATTAAAAGTCAGCAGCTGCAGTATTTACATTTATATATTTTTTTTATTTTTATTTTTTTTTAGTCGGAACTCCGCTTTAAGCTGCCATTTCTATTTCGAAAACTTTCTGGGGGACTTTTGGAATGTAAAATGAATATTGCCCGGGGTTGGGCCTCACATCTCATCTCTGCAGGGGTCACATGTTTGATTTTTTTTTTTTTTAGCAACTAAATCCTTTTAAGCCCCCCCCTGCACAGGGGTGTTGGTGGTCCCTTCCTCCTGTTGCCCCCCATGGGGGGGGGGGGGTGGTCTCCCTTCGTCCTCCAGCTGTGTCGGGCACAATTAGCATTATTTTGCACTTAATGACACCCCGGAGCCCCTGTCACCAGCCACGGGGCAGCAGCTGTCACCGTCACCTCGTACGCGTTGCGTCTCCCTCTGCCCCGGCTCCGGGCGGTTTCTCCGCTCGCCAAGGTCGTCGGTTTTTGTCCTGCGCGGTTTTGCACGAGGGCTCAGAATCTGGTTTAATATGCAGGCGGGTGGGCAGGACGTGCCGTTGACACCCCTCATCCTCTCCCACTATTATTACCCGCGTGTGTTATTAGGCAGCTGTGCGCTGACGCACGCCACGGGGGCGGGGGCAGGAGACATGGCAGGTTATAATCTGGGGGGTGGGGAGGGACACACCTGTGATGGAGGGGGGGGGGCATCGTGAGATGTTAAACATGTTCTAAAATTAAGGAATCTGTGACAGAAAAGTCAGAGAAATAAAGGAGGGGGAACTCTGGAGAGGAGAGCCAGGGGGGCTGTTTTGCCAACTTAAAGGGGATGTTCATTTCATTCTTCAGAAATCATCTCATTACATGTGAAAATGTTTCCAGGTCAGTGCAAGCAGGGGGGTGCGGGTTCAGGGGCCGCCCAGTGCCCGGGGGGGGCGCCCAGTGCCCGGGGGGCAGGAGGGTCAGCGGGGTCAATGCCATGCCAAAAAATGTAACCCGTTTCCACATCCTTTTTTTATCTTCTTTGTTTTTGGCCACTTCTGGATATTGATGTAGAAATTCTTTCAGGAAGCTATGGGGGGTGTAGAGGGGGGGGGGGGTGTTTATAAGGCACAGGGTATGGGGTGGGGGGCAGGGTGTATTTAGGGGGAGAGAGTGCCAAGTACACTATTACCACACCTGCCACGCACATGAACTTTAATGGCATCCCAGTCTTAGTCCGGAGGGTTCAATATTGAGTTGCCCCACCCTTTGCAGCTATAACAGCTTCAACTCTTCTGGGAAGGCCGTCCACAAGGTTTAGGAGGGTGTCTATGGGAATGGTTGACCATTCTTCCAGAAGAGCTTTTGTGAGGCCAGGCAATGATGTTGGACAAGAAGGCCTGGCTCACAGTCTCCGCTTTAATTTGTCCCAAAGGTGTTCTATGGGGTTGAGGTCAGGACTCTGTGCAGGCCAGTCAAGTTCCTCCACTTCAAACTCGCTCATCCATGTCTTCATGGACCTTGCTTTGTGCACTGGTCCAAATCATTATGGTGGAGGGGGGATTATGGTGGGGGGTTTTTCAGGGGTTGGGCTTGGCCCCTTAGTTCCAGTGAAGGGAACTCTTAAGGCGTCAGGATACCAAGAGATTTTTGGACAATTTCATGCTCCCAACTTTGTGGGAACAGTTTGGGGACGGCCCCCTTCCAACATGACTGCGCACAAAGCAAGGTCCATAAAGACATGGATGAGCCAGTTTGGGGTGGAGGAACTTGACTGGCCTGCACAGAGTCCTGACCTCAACCAATAGAACACCTTTGGGGTGAATTAAAGCGGAGACTGCGAGCCAGGCCTTCTCGTCCAACATCAGTGCCTGACCTCACAAATGCTCTTCCGGAAGAATGATCAAACATTACCATAGACACCCTCCTAAACCTTGTGGACGGCCTTCCCAGAGGAGTTGAAGTTGTTGTAGCTGCAAAGGGCGGGGCCAACTCAATATTGAACCCTCTGGATGGAATGAGGTGAAGAGTATGCAGGGGGAGGGGATGCAGACAATGTAGGTGGGAAGGGGTGCAATGGAAGGGGGTGCAATGTATGTAGGGGGGGGGGGATTCTGTGATATCGGACAATGTTGTTGAAAAATCAGACCGTGTGTAGGCACCATCGGACAGTGTTGGTCGGTTTGTCCGACGGACAAAGTATAAGGGATCGTGTGTACGGTTGTCCGACCGGACAAAGTGCTACGCATGCTCAGATCACATTACAAGACCAAAGCTATTGGCTACTAGGTAGTCCCGTCGTACGCAACAAAGTCACCACGTTCAGAATGATCGGATTTTCCGACAACTTTGTCCGACCGGTGTATGCAAAACCAACATCGGACAAAGTACGACGGACATGATCCGACGGACCTGGTCCGGGGGTGCAATGTATGTGGAGGAAGGGGGTGGAAGGGGAGGGTGTGGATGGGAGGGGGTGCAATGTATGTAGAGGAAGGGGGTGCAATGTATGTGGGGGGGGGGGAGTGAAGAGTATGTAAAGGGTGCAGGGGATATGGGTGGGAGGAGGTGCACGGTATGTAGGGGGATGTGGGTGGGAAGGGAGTGAAGAGTATGTGGGAGGAGGGGCATGTGGATGGGAGGGGGTGCAGGGGATGTGGGTGGGAAGGGGGAGGTGCAAAGTATGTAAGGGGGGTGCAGTGGAAGGAGGTGCAATGTATGTGGGGGGGGGGGTGTAGAGGAAGGGGAGTGAAGAGTATGCAAAGGGGGTGCAGGGGATATGGGTGGGAGGAGGTGCTCGGTATGTATGTGGGGGAGGGGCATGTGGATGGGAGGGGGTGCAGGGAAAGTGAGTGGAAAAGGGTGCCGGCAATGTACATAGATTGGGGTTGCAGAGTTGGGAGGGGAAGTGGGGGTGCAGGAAATGTGTGGGGTGAGGAGTGACAGTGTATATATGACAGAGAGAGATACAAAGTAACATTGTTTGTAAACATTGATCAGACAGGAGATAGAAAGAAACAAAGTAACATTGTGTATCTCCCTTCTGATCAATATTGATAAACAATGTTACTTTGTATCCCTCTATATCCCGTCTGATCAATGTTTATAAACAATGTTACTTTGATCAGACGGGAGATACACAATGTTACTTTGTTTCTTTCTGTCTCCTGTCTGATCAATGTTTATAAACAATGTTACTTTGATCAGACGGGATATAGAGGGATACAAAGTAACATTGTTTATAAACATTGATCAGGAGATGGAGGGATACAATGTTTATAAACAATGTTTCTGTGTATCCCTCTATCTCTAAGCTGCAGTAGATGACCGTTTCTCTTTCTTGGGTTCCCCCAGATTCGGAGTTGGACCCCCTGTTGCTGGAAGATCAGCTGAGCTTGGAGTTGGTCTCTGAGAATCCGGAGGAGAAGGAGAGCGCCGGCGTGCAGCAGACGGAGCCGACAGACAGCGAGAAGAGTGAGAAGAGTCCCAGCGAGTCGGGGGCGAGCGCCTCCTCCTTCGAGGAGCTGGACCTGGACGGCCAGGCGTTGGGCACAAAGAGTCAGCCGGACAGCCAGGCGGTGTGGAGTAAAATGCCGGACACGTGGGACAAGGAGAGTCCTGAGGAATGAGAGAGACTGAGGCTGTGCCGGACTCTGCGCTGTAGACTTCCTCAGGAATAGTTAGCGAGATTTAAGCCCTCGTAGCCGTCCAATCAGACGCAGACGTAGGTGGGCGGGGAATGTACAGCAAACGTTTCATCCGCTTAGTTTACACATCGGAAGCACAGAGATCTTTCTATGTTGTTTTCATATTTATTTATTAAGAAGCGACTTTCCCTCCCGGATGTATTTTTCTTTGAGAAGGGAATTGGCTGCAGTCTAAGGACCCCATAGATCAGGGGGCTCCAAACTTTATAAACAATGTGCCAGTACTGTGCACCGTACTTCAGACTTTAGGGGGGCCGGACTATGGCCAGCGGGGGGGGGTAGAAAATGTCCTGGTGTCAGTGGGAGGGAACAATGCCCTATATTTGGTATTGGAGAAATAGTGCCCCATCGTTGGTGTCAGTGGGAGGAATAGTGCCCCATCGTTGGTGTCAGCGGGAGGCATGGTGCCCCATCGTTGGTGTCAGCCGGAGGAATAGTGCCCCATTATTGGTGTCAGTGGGAGGCATAGTGCTCCATCAGTGGTGTCAGTGGGCCCCATCGTTGGTGTCAGCGGGAGGCGTGGTGCCCCATCGTTGGTGTCAGCGGGAGGCGCGGTGCCCCATCGTTGGTGTCAGCGGGAGGCGCGGTGCCCCATCGTCGGTGTCAGCGGGAGGCATAGTGCCCCATCGTTGGTGTCAGCGGGAGGCACGGTGCCCCATCGTTGGTGTCAGCGGGAGGAATAGTGCCCATCGTTGGTGTCAGAGGGAGGAATAGTGCCCCATCGTTGGTGTCAGCGGGAGGCACGGTGCCCCATCGTTGGTGTCAGCGGGAGGAACGGTGCCCCATCGTTGGTGTCAGCGGGAGGCACGGTGCCCCATCGTTGGTGTCAGCGGGAGGCACGGTGCCCCATCGTTGGTGTCAGCGGGAGGAATAGTGCTCCGTCAGTGGAGGGAATGCCCCATCGTTGGTGTCAGCGGGAGGCTCGGTGCCCCATCGTTGGTGTCAGCGGGAGGCTCGGTGCCCCATCGTTGGTGTCAGCGGGAGGCACGGTGCCCCATCGTTGGTGTCAGCGGGAGGCTCGGTGCCCCATCGTTGGTGTCAGCGGGAGGCACGGTGCCCCATCGTTGGTGTCAGCGGGAGGCACGGTGCCCCATCGTTGGTGTCAGCGGGAGGCACGGTGCCCCATCGTTGGTGTCAGCGGGAGGCACGGTGCCCCATCGTTGGTGTCAGCGGGAGGCACGGTGCCCCATCGTTGGTGTCAGCGGGAGGAATAGTGCTCCGTCAGTGGAGGGAATGCCCCATCGTTGGTGTCAGCGGGAGGCTCGGTGCCCCATCGTTGGTGTCAGCGTTGTATTCCAGGCCTCAGTCCGGAGCCCCCTGTTATAGAAGATGCAGTGAACATTGTGGGACACGAAGTGATCATCTTCCATGGGGGAGGGGCTGAGAAGAGATTCGGGAACGACAGAATATTTTATATTCTTACACATTCCATTTCCTGTAGCTCAGACTACATCCGGCTCACGGAGAACTACAAGTCCCAGAATGTCCTGAAATCCCTGAAACTGACGACCGCCCCAATAATTCAGACCCTCCCCCACAGTCCTGATTTGCCTGCATTGTGGAGATCGATGATCCCTCTGCTGCCCTAAACCATCGATTTAAAGGGACGTCTAACATGGAGTTGGGCTGTAATGCTGTTGATCACAGATAACGGCTCCGCCTCCATGAAGTCATCGGCTTCCCCATAGGAGGTGATCAGCTGAGGGGTGTAAAGTGCTGAGAACTGAGCCGTCTTCAACACAGGGGCATAAGGGGCAGCTGCACCCGGCCCAGTCATTGTTGTGGGGCCCAAAGCAGCTGCCCTTTGATCCCAAAAATAGTTGATAGGTGGATTTGGAAGGGGCCCAAGACAATGTTTGCCCAGGGTCCAATCAATATTAAAGACAGCCCAGCCAGGGCCTCTTTAACATAAGGGGCAGCTGCCCCCGGCCCAGTCATTGTTGTGGGGCCCAAAGCAGCTGCCCTTTGATCCCACAAATAGTTGATAGGTGGATTTGGAAGGGGCCCAAGACAATGTTTGCCCAGGGTCCAATCAATATTAAAGACAGCCCAGCCAGGGCTTCTTTAACACGGGGCAGCTGCCCCCGGCCCAGTCATTGTTGTGGGGCCCAAAGCAGCTGCCCTTTGATCCCACAAATAGTTGATAGGTGGATTTGGAAGGGGCCCAAGACAATTTTTGCCCAGGGTCCAATCAATATTAAAGACGGCCCAGCCAGGGCTTCTTTAACACGGGGCAGCTGCCCCGGGCCCAGTCATTGTTGTGGGGCCCAAAGCAGCTGCCCCTTGAACCCGCACTGCCTGCAAATAGTTTAGTGGATTTGGGAAAGCCCATGAAACTGTTTGCCCAGAGTCAAATCAATATTAAAGACGGCCCTGAGGAGAACGTGGGGGGAGGAGCAGAAGAACCCCTTCAACCCCATTTTTATGCTTGGTTGTAAGCCTCAGACATGAAATATGAACAAAGCAAATCCCTCTATACTGTGTACTTGTCCCATTCCAGAGCACCGAGTGTCATTTCTGTCGGCTGCCTCCTCTGCCAAGTTCTTCCGACACCAAGAGATAAAAGGTGACAGGGGAGGGAGCTACAGCACACAGCCTGTGATTGGCAGCCTGTGCTGTGTGAAGAAGGGGGGGTGGGGGTCCCTCCAATCAGAGCTCTCAGCTCTGCAGTGTGTAATGTCAGCTCCCTGCTTTCTGAAAGCTCAGACAAGCTGTATAAACTCAGCACTTTGAATGGATGTAGAGAAGACTGCAGATAATCGGGTACAACTTTGTATGTAGGATGATTTGTTTCCTCTCTGTGTATCACCTGAAGCCGGTCGCTTCGCTGGGTATATGGAAGGGCGTATTACCACTTTGTTAGCTTGGGGTTCCTCTTGCTGTGGCCCCGAGCACCCTCCCACCCAGGGGGCCCCCGAGCACCCTCCCACCCAGGGGGCCCCCGAGCACCCTCCCACCCAGGGGGCCCCCGTACCAACCTCCCACCCAGGGGCCCCCGAGCACCCACCACCCAGGGGGCCCCCGAGCACCCACCACCCAGGGGCCCCCGAGCACCCTCCACCCAGGGGGCCCCGTACCAACCTTCCTCAATACCTTCTAGATGATCCGCTTCCTGGTACACGAAGTCCTTCACATGTCGCCTCATTTATATATTTCATTAAATTATTTTATGTTATAATGAAATGATTTTTTCTCTGATGTTTTGTGTTTGATGCCTTTTCTGTACATAAGAGGTCAATTTATCCCTCGGCCTTGTGGGGGGGGGAGGGGATTATCAGGATGACCCCCATCATGTGTATCATTATATAGTCCACTGAGGTACAAAGAGCCCTTAAAATGAACCACCCACCGAATATTGAGTAGGTCCCTCTTTCACCACCAAACCCGGACCCGTCCGGGCGTGGGCTCCTCTAGACCTAGAAAGGAATGCTGAGGTGCCCGGCACCAAGCCGTCTGTCGAAGATCCTTTAAGTGCTGTAAGTTGGGGGGGGGATGGGTGGTGGCCTTCACGGATTGGACGTTTTTCCACCACCGATGCTCAATCAGGTTGAAATTGGAGGAGAATTCGGAGGCCAAGTAAACACCGTAAACTCCTTGTGCTCCTCAAGCCATCCTTGCATTGTGGCAGGGCGCATTATCCTGCTGGTCACTGAGGTCAGGGAACGCCGCTTCCATGAAGGGGCATACTTCGTCGCCAACAATGTTTTAGGTTTTATAAAAGCAGAAAACATCACCTAAAACACAAAGGAAGCCGAACCTTCCAGGGCTTGGATAGCGCACAATAGATATCCAGCAAGATCACTTACCCAACCCGCCAGGAATCCACATACACATGATGATGGCATTTGCCCCCTCTCCATACGCGTTTCGTCCCTGCTGCTGCCATCTCTTGCCCAGGTAAGTGACGCACACTCACCCGCCCATCCACATGATGGAAAGGAACTGGATTTGCAAGTTCCGAATTCAAGTGCTGACTGCCGTAATCTCTGGCTGGAGACTTGTTCAGCTCTGAAGCGCCCAGCTGCGAGTGGCTACTCTCTGGGTTTACATTATAGACTTCCCTAATAATTCGCAGTTCAAGGTGCCCGAGTTTCTTCACCCCTCGCCCTCTGTTCCCACATGATATTGTCTGTTGTTACCCCTGCAAATAAAAACCTTTCTAAAGGACTTTTATGGTGTCGGCGTCCGAAGCCGTTGGGTACTAGATGTGTGCGATTAGATTCGTACGAATCCGAATTACGAATCCTCTACAAAATACGAAATTTCGTTTACGAATTTCGGATCCAAATTACCCGAATCCAAACAACTAATTGCAACTTAAATGAAAGAAATTATAGCCGATATAACGAATGATTCGAATGAATTGGAGATTCAGTATAACGAATATCGACACTCTACGAATAATAACGAATTATCCGAAAACGTATTAACCGCTTCCCGACCGCCTCATGTAGATATACGTCTACAGAATGGCACGGGCAGGCAAAAGCACGTACGGGTACGTCCCCTTTAATTTGCCTGCCCGGGGGGGCGCGCCGCCAGCGGCGCGCTCGCGACCCGGTCGGGAGCTCCGTGACCCCGGCCGCGGGACCAGCGGACCCGATCGCCGCTGGTGTCCCGCGATCGGGTCACAGAGCTGAAGAACGGGGAGAGGTCTGTGTAAACAAACCTCTTCCCGCGCTTCCTACACTGACTGTCAGTGATCGGCGGTTCCCTATCATCGGGAACGCCGATCAATGACGTCAGACGTACAGCCACGCCCCCCTACTGTAAAAAAAAAACACAACACGTCACACTGACTCCTCCCCGCCCCCTAGTGGTTAACCCTTCACTACAACTGTCATTTACATAGGAATCAGTGCTATTTAAATAGCAGTGATTGCTGTATAAATGACAAATGTCCCAAAAATGTGTCAAAAATGTCCGATGTGTCCGCCATAAAGTCGCAGTCACAATAAAAATCGCTGATCGCCGCCATTACTAATAAAAAAAAAAAAAATATTAATAAAAATGCTATAAAACTATCCCCTATTTTGTAAACGCTATAACTTTTGCGCAAACTAATCATTAATCGCTTATTGCGATTTTTTTTTTTTTTACAAAAATATGTAGAAGAATACGTATCGGCCTAAACTGAGGAAAAAAAAAAGTTTTTTTATATATTTTTTGGGGATATTTATTATAGCAAAAAAGTAAAAAATATTGCATTTTTTCAAAATTGTCGCTCTATTTTTGTTTATAGCGCAAAAATAAAAACCGCAGGGGCGATCAAATACCACCAAAAGAAAGCTCTATTTGTGGGAAAAAAAGGACGCCAATTTTGTTTGGGAGCCACGTCGCACGACCGCGCAATTGTCAGTTAAAGCGACGCAGCGCCGAATCGCAAAAAGGGGCCTGGTCCTTTGGCTGCCAATTGGTCCGGGGCTGAAGTGGTTAACGTTACATAACACAAGTCTATTGTTCACCAATCACTCAGAGGAAGTACGAAATACGAAATCTCGTTTCCGAATACTTCCTCTGAGTGATTGGTGAACAATAGACAATAGACTTGTGTTATGTAACGTTAATAAGTTTTCGGATAATTCGTTATTATTCGTAGAGTGTCGATATTCGTTATACTGAATCTCCAATTCATTCGAATCATTCGTTATATCCGCTATAATTTCTTTCATATTAGTTGAAATTAGTTGTTTGGATTCGGATAATTTGGATCCGAAAATCCGAAATTCGTAAACGAAATTTCGTACAGAATTCGTATTCGTAAAAACGTAACGTTAATACGTTTTCGGATAATTTGTTATTATTCGTAGAGTGTCGTTATTCGTTATCCAAATTAACGATTCGTACCAAATTCATATTTCGTACGAATCCGAATTAAATTTCGTACACGAATTACAATTTTTTTTTTTTATACGGAACGAAACAAAACACATTTTTTGACGGCTCCCACGTCTATTAGACATGCGCACAACAAAAAAATTAGTTTATTTTCGTTTTGTTTTTTTCGTTTCCGTTGATTCGTAAAATCCGTAAGTCGTCGGTGTTCGTATTCGTAACGATTCGTATTTTCGTAAGAGTAATTTTTTCGTTGATTCGTTTTTCCGTTAGTTCAATTTTCGTTTATTCGGACGCATTCGTATTTATTCGTACATTCGTAACACTCGTAGATTCGTAATCGGAGCATAATTCATAATGTTATGTAATGTGTATGCTATTATTACATTTTAAGAGACACTGAAAATTACGAATCACGTTAAGCAGCGCCATTGTAAGAGACACGGAAAAATTACGAATTGAAAAAAAAAAAAAAAAAAAGTTACGAATGTACGAATTTTTTCGTTCAATCCATTCGAGCCACGTTAAGCAGCGCCATTGTAAGAGACACGGAAAATTACGAATTGAAAAAAAAAGTTACGAATGTACGAATTGTTTCGTTCAATCCATTCGAGCCACGTTAAGCAGCGCCATTGTAAGAGACACGGAAAATTACGAATCGAAAAAAAAAGTTACGAATGTACGAATTTTTTCGTTCAATCCATTCGAAGCACGTTAAGCAGCGCCATTGTAAGAGACACGGAAAATTACGAATTGAAAAAAAAAAAAAAAAGTTACGAATGTACGAATTTTTCGTTCAATCCATTCGAGCCACGTTAAGCAGCGCCATTGTAAGAGACACGGAAAATTACGAATCGAAAAAAAAAAAAGTTACGAATGTACGAATTTTTTCGTTCAATCCATTCGAGCCACGTTAAGCAGCGCCATTGTAAGGGACACAGAAAATTACGAATCGGAAAAAAAAAAAAAAGTTACGAATGTACGAATTTTTTCGTTCAATCCATTCGAAGCACGTTAAGCAGCGCCATTGTAAGAGACACGGAAAATTACGAATTGAAAAAAAAAAGTTACTAATGTACGAATTTTTCCGTTCAATCCATTCGAAGCACGTTAAGCAGCGCCATTGTAAGAGACACGGAAAATTACGAATTAAAAAAAAAAAGTTACGAATGTACGAATTTTTCCGTTCAATCCATTCGAAGCACGTTAAGCAGCGCCATTGTAAGAGACACGGAAAATTACGAATCGAAAAAAAAAAAAAGTTACGAATGTACGAATTTTTTCGTTCAATCCATTCGAGCCACGTTAAGCAGCGCCATTGTAAGAGACACGGAAAATTACGAATCGAAAAAAAAAAAAGTTACGAATGTACGAATTTTTTCGTTCAATCCATTCGAGCCACGTTAAGCAGCGCCATTGTAAGGGACACAGAAAATTACGAATCGGAAAAAAAAAAAAAGTTACGAATGTACGAATTTTTTCGTTCAATCCATTCGAAGCACGTTAAGCAGCGCCATTGTAAGAGACACGGAAAATTACGAATTGAAAAAAAAAAGTTACTAATGTACGAATTTTTCCGTTCAATCCATTCGAAGCACGTTAAGCAGCGCCATTGTAAGAGACACGGAAAATTACGAATTGAAAAAAAAAAGTTACTAATGTACGAATTTTTCCGTTCAATCCATTCGAAGCACGTTAAGCAGCGCCATTGTAAGAGACACGGAAAATTACGAATTCAAAAAAAAAAAAGTTACGAATGTACGAATTTTTCCGTTCAATCCATTCGAAGCACGTTAAGCAGCGCCATTGTAAGAGACACGGAAAATTACGAATCGAAAAAAAAAGTTACGAATGTACGAATTTTTTCGTTCAATCCATTCGAGCCACGTTAAGCAGCGCCATTGTAAGAGACACGGAAAATTACGAATCGAAAAAAAAAAAAAAAAGTTACGAATGTACGAATTTTTTCGTTCAATCCATTCGAGCCACGTTAAGCAGCGCCATTGTAAGGGACACAGAAAATTACGAATCGGAAAAAAAAAAAAAGTTACGAATGTACGAATTTTTTCGTTCAATCCATTCGAGGCACGTTAAGCAGCGCCATTGTAAAGAGACACGGAAAATTACGAATTGAAAAAAAAAAGTTACTAATGTACGAATTTTTCCGTTCAATCCATTCGAAGCACGTTAAGCAGCGCCATTGTAAGAGACACGGAAAATTACGAATTAAAAAAAAAAAAGTTACGAATGTACGAATTTTTCCGTTCAATCCATTCGAAGCACGTTAAGCAGCGCCATTGTAAGAGACACGGAAAATTACGAATCGAAAAAAAAAGTTACGAATGTACGAATTTTTTCATTCAATCCATTCGAAGCACGTTAAGCAGCGCCATTGTAAGAGACACGGAAAATTACGAATCGAAAAAAAAAAGTTACGAATGTACGAATTTTTCCGTTCAATCCATTCGAAGCACGTTAAGCAGCGCCATTGTAAGAGACACGGAAAATTACGAATCGAAAAAAAAAGTTACGAATGTACGAATTTTTCCGTTCAATCTATTCGAAGCACGTTAAGCAGCGCCATTGTAAGAGACACGGAAAATTACGAATTGAAAAAAAAAAAAAAAGTTACGAATGTACGAATTTTTTCGTTCAATCCATTCGAAGCACGTTAAGCAGCGCCATTGTAAGAGACATGGAAAATTACGAATTGAAAAAAAAAAAAAAAAGTTACGAATGTACGAATTTTTTCGTTCAACCCATTCGAAGCACGTTTAGCAGCGCCATTGTAAGGGACACAGAAAATTACCAATTCAACAACAGAAAGTTACGAATGTACGAATTTTTTCGTTCTTTTTCATTTTCGTTGTTCCTGTTTTCGTTTTTTCGGATTTTCTTCTTTCGTACATTCGTTGTTTCTAATTTGTTTTTTTCGGATTTTCGTTGTTTTTGGATTCAGTCGATTCGAACGATTCGTTAAAATTTTTAGCGAAACGTTCGTTCATTCGTACGATAACGAAAAAAAACTAAAAAAAACGAAACGAATTGCACATGTCTAATGTCTATTGGGTACTAACCCTGGGAACCCCTAGATCTGGAGGACAAGCCGAGTGGAAGTAACCGGTAAGCCCAAAAGTCAAGGTCGCCCCACCGGAGGGTTATGGCTGCTACAATTAGCATTCAGATGGTCAGCTCTTCGCACTAGAATTAAGTAAAGTTCTTACAATATTGGATGAATTCATTGCACTCACCACTTAGAACACATCATTATTCCCTGAGCTGACTTCTGTGAACTGAAAGCTGATTGGCTGCCCCGTTCCTCCGAAGTGCCCATCCCCCTCCCGCTCCTAGCTGAACTCCGTTCGGAGTTTGTATTTTTTTTTTATGGATACATCAATACAAATTCATACGGCAGAAAAACAAATCTGTGACTCACTTCGGGTTCATCCGTTGTTATTCCTTCTATTACTGAGGCTGTATTTTTATTTTTTTACTTTTTTTATTTTATTTTTTTTATTTTTTGCATGAAGAGCCGCAGAACAGAGGTTGTTTGAGGGCATGTCTCGAGCGCCGGTAGCAGACGGGCACAGTTTTCGCCCCCCCCCACCCGCGGCGATCAGCTGATTCTCTTCATCTTTTGTCATTAATTTGTACATAATTGAAATCCCTGATCGCGGGAAGGATCGCCGCGCCCCGGCGAGTTCCTTTTCAGAGGCCGCGGCCCCTCCTCCGCCCCGCATCGCGACTTTTGTGTCGTGTTTTTTTATTCCCCCAATAGATTTTGTTTTTGTTTTGCAGGATGAATGTTTTCCTTTTATTTGGAAAACGATCATTTCACCGCCAGCCTTGGAGAGCGCGGCGCGGACATTCTTTTGTGCGCACTTAATGATGCGTTCGCCGCGGTCTTCCTTCTGCAATTGTCACCTCGCCAAGCTTAATAAACCGAGGCTTTGACTTTGGAGTCTCGTTTTATCTAAAAGAAAAGAAAAAAATCCGGCCGCTGCGTTTTATTGCGGTTTGGATAGGGCAGTGGGCGGTTTTGTAGCGCCGGGCGGGGGCGAGGGGTTCCTTGGTCTCATCTATGGTCATGAGATGTATGGATGATGGCGAGGAAAGAGATTTCACAGCCTTGACAAACTATACCCTCACCGGACACTTTATTAGGTATTCCTGTTCAGTTTCTCAGTAACACAAGTTGATAATCAGCCAATCACATGGCAGCAACTCAATGCATTTAGGCATCTAGACGTGGTGAGGACGACTTGCTTAAGTTCAAAACGAGAATCAGAATGGGGAAGAAAGGGTATTTAACCACTTGCTTACCGGGCACTTAAACACCCTTCCTTCCCAGACCAATTTTCAGCTTTCAGCGCTCTCGCACTTTCAGTGACAATTGCGCGGTCATGCTACACTGTAACCAAATGAATTTTTTATCATTTTGTTCGCACAAATAGAGCTTTAGTTTGGTGGTATTTATTCGCGTCTCCGTTTTTTATTTTTTGCGATATAAGCGAAAACATAGCGGAAGTTTTGAAAAAAAACAATATTTTCTCCTTTCTTTTTTAAAAGAAATCCAATAAAATCAAATTTTGTCATAAATTTAAGCCAAAATGTATTCTGCTACATGTTTTTTGTAAAAAAAAATTCCGTTAAGTGTATAATAATTGGCTTGTGTGATCACGGACATATGTACGGAAATGATCATGTACAGATGTGTGCAGGTGATCACGGACATGTGTGCAGATAATCATATGTGTGCAGATATATATGTGAGGGACATGTGTGTTTTTATTATTTGGGGACATGTGTGTTTTGGGGACATGTGTGTTTTACTGTGGGGACCCTAGACTGGTGATCGGTGAGTAAAAAAAACAGCTAATACTCACTGATCACCAGCCGGCTGCAGCGATCCGCTCTCCTCTCCTCAGCGACGACTTCCGTGTGAGGAGAGGAGGGATGATTGCCTAGCAACCGGCTGTTTGTTTACATCACATGACGGCTGTGATTGGACACAGCCGTCATGTGATCAGGAGGGCCAATCACCGAGCCCTCCTGCCGATCCGAGATGCGCCGTGTCCGGGTGACACGGCCGCATCGGGATCGCGCCGCTGCGCGGGCACGCGCGCGATCCCTCTACTTTTTGAAGGACGTTCCGGAACGTCCGATCAGAAGTAGACGGCTCCCACCCGGCCGTATATGTACATTGGCCGGGTGGGAAGTGGTTAAGTGACTTTAAAGGTGGCATGGGGTTGTTGGTGGCGGACGGGGCTGGTCTGAGTATTTCTGGGATTTTCACACACAACCATCTCCCGGGTGAATGGTGGGGAAAAGAGAAAATATCCAGTGAGCGGCAGTTGTGTGGAGGAAAATGCCTTGTTGAGGTCAGAGGAGAATGGGGCAGACTGGTTCCAGATGATAGAAAGACAACAGTAACTCAAATAACCTCTCGTTACACCCAAGGTATGCAGAATACCATCTCTGAACACCCAACACATCCACCCTTGAGGCAGATGGGCTACAGCAGCAGAAGACCACACCGGGTGCCACTCCTGTCAGATTAGGAACAGGAAACTGAGGCCACAATTGGCACAGGATCACCAACATTGGGCAATAGAGGATTGGAAAAACGTTGTTTGGTCTGATGAGTCTGGATTTCACCTCCGACATTCAGATGGTGGGGTCAGAATTTGGTGCATTGATCCATCCTGCCTTGTATCACCGGTTCAGGCTGGTGGTGGGGGGTGTAATGGTGTGGGGGGGGATGGGGTATCACCGGTTCAGGCTGGTGGTGGGGGAGTAATGGTGTGGGGGATGGGGTATCACCGGTTCAGGCTGGTGGTGGGGGTGTAATGGTGTGGGGGGGATGGGGTATCACCGGTTCAGACTGGTGGTGGGGGTGTAATGGTGTGGGGGGATGGGATATCACCGGTTCAGGCTGGTGGTGGGGGGGTGTAATGGTGTGGGGGATGGGATATCACCGGTTCAGGCTGGTGGTGGGGGTGTAATGGTGCGGGGGATGGGGTATCACCGGTTCAGGCTGGTGGTGGGGGTGTAATGGTGTGGGGGGATGGGATATCACCGGTTCAGGCTGGTGGTGAGGGTGTAATGGTGTGGGGGATGGGATATCACCGGTTCAGGCTGGTGGTGGGGGTGTAATGGTGTGGGGGATGGGATAACACTGGTTCAGGCTGGTGGTGGGGGTGTAATGGTGTGGGGGATGGGATATCACCGGTTCAGGCTGGTGGTGGGGGGTGTAATGGTGTGGGGGATGGGGTATCACCGGTTCAGGCTGGTGGTGGGGGGTGTAATGGTGTGGGGGATGGGGTATCACCGGTTCAGGCTGGTGATGGGGGTGTAATGGTGTGGGGGATGGGATATCACCGGTTCAGGCTGGTGGTGGGGGTGTAATGGTGTGGGGGATGGGATATCACCGGTTCAGGCTGGTGGTGGGGGGTGTAATGGTGTGGGGGATGGGGTATCACCGGTTCAGGCTGGTGGTGGGGGGGGGTGTAATGGTGTGGGGGATGGGGTATCACCGGTTCAGGCTGGTGATGGGGGTGTAATGGTGTGGGGGATGGGGTATCACCGGTTCAGGCTGGTGATGGGGGTGTAATGGTGTGGGGGATGGGGTATCACCGGTTCAGGCTGGTGATGGGGGTGTAATGGTGTGGGGGATGGGGTATCACCGGTTCAGACTGGTGGTGGGGGTGTAATGGTGTGGGGGGATGGGATATCACCGGTTCAGGCTGGTGGTGGGGGTGTAATGGTGCGGGGGATGGGGTATCACCGGTTCAGGCTGGTGGTGGGGGGTGTAATGGTGTGGGGGGATGTGATATCACCGGTTCAGGCTGGTGGTGGGGGTGTAATGGTGTGGGGGATGGGATATCACTGGTTCAGGCTGGTGGTGGGGGTGTAATGGTGTGGGGGATGGGGTATCACCGGTTCAGGCTGGTGGTGGGGGTGTAATGGTGTGGGGGATGGGGTATCACCGGTTCAGGCTGGTGATGGGGGTGTAATGGTGTGGGGGATATCAGCACAGCCATTAATGTCTAAACCTCTGGCAACAAAAGTGAGTACACCCCTAAGTGAAAATGTCTAAATTGGGCCCAATTTGCCATTTTCCCTCCCTGGTGTCATGTGATTCGTTACAAGGTCTCAGGTGTGAATGGGGAGCAGGTGTGTTAAATTTGGTGTTCTTCGTGGCAAAGAACTCTCTGAAGATCTGAAAAAAATAATTGTTGCTCTACATAAAGATGGCCGAGGCTATAAGAAGACAAGCAGACTAAGGACATGGATTACTGGAACCACGTCCTGTGGTCTGATGAGACCAAGATAAACGTATTTGGTGTCAGATGGTGTCAGGCGTGTGTGGGGGCAACCAGGTGAGGAGGACAAAGACAAGTGTGTCTTGTCTACAGTCAGGCATGGTGGTGGGAGTGTCATGGTGGGGGCAGTGTCATGTTGGTGGGAGTGTCATGGTGGGGGGAGTGTCATGGTGGTGGGAGTGTCATGGTGGTGGGAGTGTCATGGTCTGGGGCTGCATGAGTGCTGCCGGCACTGGGGGGCTACAGATCATTGAGGGAACCATGAATGCCAACATGTACTGTGACCTACTGAAGCAGAGCATGATCCCCTCCCTTCAGAGACTGGGCCGCAGGGCAGTATTCCAACATGATAACCACCCCAAACACACCTCCAAGACCACCACTGCCTTGCTAAAGAAGCTGAGGGTAAAGGTGACGGACTGGCCAAGCATGTCTCCAGACCTAAACCCTATTGATCATCTGTGGGACATCCTCAAACGGAAGGTGGAGGAGCGCAAGGTCTCCAACATCCACCAGTTCCGTGATATCGTCATGGAGGAGGGGAAGAGAACCCCAGTGGCAACCTGTGAAGCTCTGGTGACCTCCATGCCCAAGAGGGTTAAGGCAGTTGAGACGGGAGTCACTTTGGGCTGGGGGCTTGTGGAACCCAGCTTACCTTGGAGAGCTCTGCAAACTCCTTTTCCAGCTTCCCTGGCCCCTCCTATGTGTAAGTCACCCTGTGTCTATTAGGGGCACAGGGTGGCCGAGAACCCCAGTGACAACATGTGAAGCTCTGGTGAACTCCATGCCCAAGAGGGTTAAGGCTGTGCTGGAAAATAATGGTGGCCACACAAAATATTGACACTTTGGGTCCAATTTGGACATTTTCACTTAGGGGTGTACTCACTTTTGTTGCCAGCGGTTTAGACATTAATGGCTGTGTGTTGAGTTATTTTGAGGGGACGGCAAATTTACACTGTTATACAAGCTGTACACTCACTACTTTACATCACTTTATGGAGATGTTGGTTGATGTATTATAAACAGGATCCTTCCCTGGGGACACCTGGAAGCAGGGGGGGGGGGCTGGAAGCAATCCTGTGTTGGGGGGGTGGGGGGGGCACACATTATTTCGCCATATAGTGTATAACAAGAACAAATAGACTGGGTATAAGAAGACTTCTTTGTATTTCTAATGTTCCCTGTGGTCAGATCCCGGCCTCTATGCTCTGGGTCTGGAGACCTGCAGATTGTAACAATAAATTTTTTGCAGCAGGGTTATAAACAGAGACGGCTCCTGCGCTCCCCGCTCCGGTAATCACTCGGGATATTGCTGGACGTGGAACATTTGTGCCACATTAGATGACACAGAGGTCAAGGTTTGGGAAATCATTTTATGACGCTCCATTAATCTGGAAGCTGCACCGCCCGCAATCCCTCGTCTGATGTCTCCACGTCTCGGCTTTTTGATTAAACCGCTTCCTTCTAGACATGTGCAATTAGTTTAGTTTTTTTTCGTTTTTTTTTCGTTATTTTCGTTCGTTCGTTTTCGTACGAATGAACGAAACGTTTGAATCGTACGAATCCAAAAACAACGAAAATCCGAAAAAAAACAAATTAGAAACAACGAATGTACTAATGAAGAAAATCCGAAAAACGAAAACGAACGAAAAAATTCGTACATTCGTAACTTATTTTTTTTTGTTGAATTGGTAATTTTCCGTGTCCCTTACAATGGCGCTGCTTAACGTGCTTCGAATGGATTGAACAAAAAAATTCGTCCATTTGTAACTTTTTTTTTTCGATTCGTAACTTTTTTTTTTCGATTTGTAGCTTTTTTTTTTTTTTTTTTTTCGATTTGTAATTTTCCGTGTCTCTATTGAACAAAAAAATTCGTACATTCGTAACTTTTTTTTCAATTCGTAACTTTTTTTTTTCAATTCATAACTTTATTTTTTTCGATTCGTAACTTTTTTTTTTCGATTCGTAAATTATTAAAATGTAATAATAGCATACACATTACATAAAATTATGAATTATGCTCCGATTACGAATCTACGAATGTTACGAATGTACGAATAAATACGAATGTGTCCGAAAATTAAACTAACGAAAAAACGAATCAACGAAAAAATAACTCTTACGAATGTACGAATCGTTACAAATACGAACACCGACGACTTAAGAATGTACGAATCAACGGAAACGAAAAAAACGAGACGAAAAAAAACGTTTTTTTTTTTCAGAAAAGAAAAAAACGAAACGAAAATAAACTAATTTTTTTGTTGTGCACATGTCTACTTCCTTCCTTTATTATACGAGGAGCCCGGAGATGCCGCGCCGTCCTGTGCGAACTGCGGCCACCTCCACCCCGTTACGCTTTGTTGGTGAAATTTTTTTAAAATGCCACAAACTCAGGCAATTTAAATTGATTGTTTGATAAAAAATAAAGTTATACAAGAATTTTCATTGTGGTCGATGTTTATTGAATGACTGTCGGTCCTGACAATTTTTGATCTCCAGAGATCCGCGCTACAGCCGAATGACGGCCACAGCGCGGATCTACATTACCGGTGTTCTGTCAAAAATAGTCCGGCTATCAAATAGTGTCCGCCCCGTACTGCGCAGGCGCAGCGCTTGCGCAATACGGAGGACAAAGCGATTCGGAAAATCTCGGAAGGTGAACGGCGCCTGCGCCGTGAGTCTAGGTGCATGCCCCACCATCCAAGTGGACATAGGGCTACACAAAGTTAGAGGGCCCCTTGCGGGCAAGCTTCGCTCGCCACACTTCGGGCACGGCCTCGCTGCGCTCGGCTCTTTTTTATTCTACCTAGACATGTGCAATTTGTTTTTCGTTTTCCGTTAAAATTCGTTATATTCGTTCATTCGTTATCGTACGAATGAACAAACGATTCGCTAATAATTTTAACGAATGTTCGAATCGAACGAATACGAAAAACAACGAAAATCCAAAATAATCAAATTAGAAACAACGAAACTACGAAAGAAGAAAATCCGAAAAAAACGAAAACAGGAACAACGAAAATGAACGAAAAAAATTCGTACATTCGTAACTTTTTTTTTTTGTTGAATTGGTAATTTTCCGTGTCTCTTACAATGGCGCTTCTTAACGTGCTTCGAATGGATTGAATGAAAAAATTCGTACATTCGTAACCTTTTTTTTTTCGATTCGGAATTTTCCGTGTCTCTTACAATGTAATAATAGCATACACATTACATAAAATTATGAATTATGCTCCGATTACGAATCTACGAAAACAATTTTACGAAAGTACGAATGTAACTAAATCTACGAAAATACGAATGCGTCCGAATTTCGAATAAACGAAAATTAAACTAACGGAAAAACGAATCAACGAAAAAACAACTCTTACGAAAATACGAATCGTTACGAATACGAACACCGACGACTTACGAATTTACAAATCGTTACGAATCAACGGAAACGAAAAAAACAAAACGAAAATAAACAAATTTTTCTATTGTGCACATGTCTATGTCCACTTGGATGGTGGGGCTTGAACCTGGACTCACGGCGCAGGCGCCGTTCATCTTCGGCTATTTTCGGAATCTGCTTGTCCTGTGTACTGCGCAGTACATAGCGGACAGCATCCGATGGGGGACACAATCTGACAGGACACCGGGACTACGTCCATTTTTTTTACTAGTAATGGCGGCGATCAGTGTTTTTTTTTTTTATTTTTTTTATTGTGACTGCGACATTATGGCGGACACATCGGACATTTTTGACACATTTTTGGGACCATTGTCATTTATACAGCAATCAGTGCTATTTAAATGCACTGATTCCTGTGTAAATGACACTGGCAGTGAAGGGGTTAACCACTAGGGGGCGGGGAGGGGTTAAGTGAGCCCTGTGTGTGTTTTCTTACTGAAGGGGGGGCGTGGCTTGGCATGTGACGTCACTGATCGTTTTTCCCGATGACAGGGAACAGACGATCAGTGACAGCCTCACTAGGAAGCACGGGGAGAGGTTTGTTTACACTTACACATGATCGGTCTCCTCCCCTTGAGTCCCCTCCCCCCACAGTTAGAATCACTCCTATAGGGAACACATTAACCCCATGCAGCGCCCCCTAGTGTTAACCCCTTCCTGCCAGTCACATTTACACAGTAATCAATGCAATTTTATAGCAACGATCGCTGTGTAAATGTGAATGGTTCCAAAAATGTGTCAAAAGTGTCCGAAGGGTCCGCCGCAATGTCGCAGTCACGAAAAAAAAATTGCAGATCGCCGCCATTACTCGTACAAAAAAAAAAAAAAAAAAAAAATGCAATAAATCTATCCCCTATTTTGTAGACGCTATAACTTTTGCGCAAACTGATCAATATACGCTTATTGCGATTTTTTTTTATACCAAAAATATGTAGAAGAATACGTATCGGCCTAAACTGAGGAAAAAAAATCGTTTTTAAAAAAAAAAAATGGGATATTTATTATAGCAAAAAGTAAAAAAATATTGTGTTTTTTTTTTCAAAATTGTCGCTCTTCTTTTGTTTATAGCGCAAAAAATAAAAACCGCAGAGGTGATCAAATACCACCAAAAGAAAGCTTTATTTGTGTGGGAAAAAAAGGACGGCAATTTTGTTTGGGTGTAACGTCGCAAGACCGCGAAAAGTGCTCTGGTAAGGAAGGGTGTAAAATGGCCCGGTGCTGAAGTGGTTAAGCGGTTAAGCACCACAAATTATCACCATCATTTTTGTGTAATCTGATTATCTCCTATGGTCGTCAGCTCCATCTAGTGGCCATAATGGGGTATTTTCCTGAAATATCTCAATGAACGAAAAAAAAAAGAAAAAATGACGGCCACTAAATGGAGCTGATGCTAATAGGAGATATTCATACTGTGATTGTGAAAATGCCGAAGCATAAAAATGAACAGTAATGCCAAATCCTAATTTGGGACAGCGGCGGCTCGGGTCCGGACGCCTAACATGACATCGAGCGGCCTTTTAATTTTGTTGCTCTGCAGTTATCAAGATTGTTTGTCTGTGAATTCTATTTCTGGCTTCAGTGCGATCCAAGAAAATAATTTAATATGAAGATTATATATTTATGTCTCCAGTGTAAGGGGGGCGGGCACAACTGTTATTGGCAGCCGTAGTACAAGACATGCAATTTTGTCCGGCACTTATTTTCAGCAAAGCAGCAAAGAAACACAATAGACATGTGCAATTCGTTTCGTTTTTTTTTTTTGTTTTCCGTTAAAATTCGTTATATTCGTTCATTCGTTATCGTACGAATGAACGAATGATTCGCTAAAAATTTTAACGAATTATCGAATCGAACGAATATGAAAAACAACGAAAATCTGAAATAACCAAATTAGAATCAACGAAACTACGAAAGAAGAAAATCCGAAAAAGCGAAAACAGGAACAACGAAAATCAAAATGAACGAAAAAATTCGTACATTCGTAACTTTTTTTTTTTGTTGTTGAATTGGTAATTTTCCGTGTCTCTTACAATGGCGCTGCTTAACGTGCTTCGAATGGATTGAATGAAAAAATTCGTACATTCGTAACTTTTTTTTTTTTTTCCGATTCGTAATTTTCCGTGTCTCTTACAATGGCGCTGCTTAACGTGCTTCGAATGGCTTGAATGAAAAAATTCGTACATTCGTAACTTTTTTTTTTTCCGATTCGTAATTTTCCGTGTCTCTTACAATGGCGCTGCTTAACGTGCTTCGAATGGATTGAATGAAAAAATTCGTACATTCGTAACTTTTTTTTTTTTGCGATTCCTAATTTTCTGTGTCTCTTACAATGGCGCTGCTTAACGTGCTTCGAATGGCTTGAATGAAAAAATTCGTACATTCGTAACTTTTTTTTTTTTCCGATTCGTAATTTTCCGTGTCTCTTACAATGGCGCTGCTTAACGTGCTTCGAATGGATTGAATGAAAAAATTCGTACATTCGTAACTTTTTTTTTTTTTTTCCGATTCGTAATTTTCCGTGTCTCTTACAATGGCGCTGCTTAACGTGCTTCGAATGGCTTGAATGAAAAAATTCGTACATTCGTAACTTTTTTTTTTTTTCCGATTCGTAATTTTCCGTGTCTCTTACAATGGCGCTGCTTAACGTGCTTCGAATGGATTGAATGAAAAAATTCGTACATTCGTAACTTTTTTTTTTTTTTGCGATTCCTAATTTTCTGTGTCTCTTACAATGGCGCTGCTTAACGTGCTTCGAATGGCTTGAATGAAAAAATTCGTACATTCGTAACTTTTTTTTTTTTCCGATTCGTAATTTTCCGTGTCTCTTACAATGGCGCTGCTTAACGTGCTTCGAATGGATTGAATGAAAAAATTCGTACATTCGTAACTTTTTTTTTCGATTGGTAATTTTCCGTGTCTCTTACAATGTAATATTAGCATACACATTACATAAAATTATGAATTATGCTCCGATTACGAATCTACGAAAACAATGTTACGAAAGTACGAATAAATCAATCTAACGAAAGTACGAATGCGTCCGAATTTCGAATAAACGAAAATTAAACTAACGAAAAAACGAATCAACGAAAAAATAACTCTTACGAATTTACGAATCGTTACGAATCAACGGAAACTAAACAAATTTTTCTATTGTGCACATGTCTAGAACACAATTCTCATGGCAGAATGTCTTTGTACGTCGGGCCTTCAGCATAAAGCAAACAAAACATCTGATCTGAATTCGGATCCGTTCCTGACTAACTGGGTGTCCCGAAACAAAGAAGCAGCACTTGTCCTTTGCTAGAGATCTGTCAGCCTGTCAACCCCAAACTGGCTCATCCATGTCTCTATGGACCTTGCTTTGTGCACTGGTGAATGCCTGGCTCTCAGTCTCCGCTCTAATTCATCCCAAAGGTGTTCTGTCGGGTTGAGGTCAGGACTCTGTGCAGGCCAGTTAGGTTCCTCCACCTCATCCATGTCTTTATGGACCTTGCTTTGTGCACTGGTGGGCAGTCATGTTGGAACAGGAAGGGGCCGTCCCCAAACTGTTCCCACAAAGTTGGGGACATGAAATCGCCCAAAAAGTCTTGGTATACTGACGCCTTAAGAGTTCCTTTCACTGGAACTAAGTGGCCAAGCCCAACCCCTGAGTGGCCAAGCCCAACCCCTGAGGGACCAAGCCCAACCCCTGAAAAACAACCCCCATGCCATAATCCCCCCTCCACCAAATGGTTTGGACCAGTGCACAAAGCATGGTCCATAGAGACATGGAGTAGCGGGTTTTTGGGCCACTCTACCTGCAACGTGTGCGTGCAAACCTTATTTTATGTTGTCTCTTTTTTTTTTTTTGCTAAAAGTCAAAGTCAACTTTTCTCCAAAAAGCCTTCATCATGTTTGAGTTTCTCAGGACGGCTGCGAGCGGTTCCTACGACAACCGCGAATCCAGCTTATACATCGCCCCCACCCGACCTTTGGCACGTTGCGCTGGCCGATGACGTCGCGCCGTCATAACGCGCCGCCATGACCTCATGACTGCCGGAGGCGGTCGACGACGACTCTGCAAGCGTTAAAACATTTTCTCTCTCCAAAGAGTTACAAAATAACAGCCGAATTGTGGAGGGAGCGGGAGCGTTCTGCGCGGCGCGGTCCGCCCCGTATCCTGGCACGCTGCGGCGCTCTGTGCGTTCAGGTTGTGTTAATCATTTTTTCGTGTTATTAAAGTGCTCCTGCAGCTGGGGGAATAAGAGATTGTGGTGGGCGAGAAAAATCAAAGTACTATCCGAGAAAACAAATCTGGGATGAGGACAGAGAAGGCGTATCGGAGTGTAGGGGGGGGGGGGGGGAGGGGGAACGGCGACAACGGCAGAATATTAGAATGGGGGGTTCTGCGTAGACAGGAGCAAAACGCTACGCTAAGTAGACGGCAGAGCAGGCGCTCGCCGGTCTCCATGGTAATTATAAATTATATATTGTCTGGGGATAGAAACGCTAAGAGGGGTTATTATCGCAGAGAAACGTATCAAATATTGAACAAATAGATCACTTTCATCCCTTCGCTTTTATAGATGACCGAAATTAGATGATATCAGTGACCCGCCCCCATCACTTACACTTTATATACGTTAACCAGCTGCATGGCAATTTATTTTTAATTTTTTTTCAGTAATGGCGTGCGTCTGTGAGGTGCCAGGAGGCGGCGCCGTCCTTTCCTGGGTTGCTGTACCTTTAAGCGCGGGGGGCGGTACCTAAGTACCTGAGGCTTTGTGTCAATAAGGAGCCGGAGCACTTCTAAGTTACCCTTCAGAGTATTACTGCCACAGTCGGGCATCTGGGGCATTCAGGGGCCCCTTTTCGCGAAGACTTTTTCAGCGTGTTAACGCATGTTACGCCGCACGTTATTGTGCGCTGAATTAAGGTGCCCCGTTGAATTGAATGCGCTGCCAATTCACCCCGACATGCCAAGAATCTGATGTGACTTTTTTTGGTTACGGCAAAGTACTATCTTGCGTTGCCATGCGTTGCCATGCGTTGCCATGCGTTATGGCGCGCCTTGCCTTAGTGCATTGATCAAAATGAACGGCTCTACAACACAACAACGCATGTCACACGTTTGTGCAAATAGACCCACTTTGAGATTTCATCCGTCCGGCACTCTCTCTGCTCCAATGGGGATGAGAACAGCAGGACTCTGATGTAAGGGGGGGGGGGGGGCTCTGCTGTGGGCTCTGACACAAGGAGGAATCGGAAGTAAGCGGGTGACATGAGTGTAAGGGGAACTCTGATCGGGACCCTGATGTAAGGGGAACTCTGATTGGGACCTTTGATGTAAGGGGGAACTCTGATCGGGACCCTGATGTAAGGGGAACTCTGATTGGGACCTTTGATGTAAGGGGGAACTCTGATCGGGACCCTTGATGTAAGGGAAACTCTAATTGGGACCTTTGATGTAAGGGGGTACTCTGATAGGGACCCCAAAGTAAGGAGGGATCTGATAGGAACCCTGAAGTAAGGAGGGCTCTGATGGAGACCCTTGATGTAAGGGAGTACTCTGATAGGGTCCCTGATGTAAGGAGGGCTCTGATAGGGACCCTGAAGTAAGGAGGGCACTAATGGAGACCCTTGATGTAAGGAGGGCTCTGATAGGGACCCTGACGTAAGTAGGGCTCTGATGGGGACCCTGATGTAAGGAGGGCTCTGATGGGGACGCCGATGTAAGGAGGGCTCTGATGGGGTCCCTGATGTAAGGAGGGCTCTGATGGGGTCCCTGATGTAAGGAGGGCTCTGATAGGGACCCTGATGTAAGGAGGGCTCTGATAGGGACCCTGATGTAAGGAGGGCTCTGATAGGGACCCTGAAGTAAGGAGGGCACTAATGGAGACCCTTGATGTAAGGGAGTACTCTGATAGGGTCCCTGATGTAAGGTGGGGCTCTGATGGGGGACCCTGATGTAAGGAGGGCTCTGATAGGGTCCCTGATGTAAGGAGGGCTCTGATGGGGACCCTGATGTAAGGAGGGCTCTGATGGGGACGCCGATGTAAGGAGGGCTCTGATAGGGACCCTGAAGTAAGGAGGGCTCTAATGGGGTCCCTGATGTAAGGGAGTACTCTGATGGGGTCCCTGATGTAAGGACGGGCTCTGATGGGGACCCTGATGTAAGGAGGGCTCTGATGGGGACCCTGATGTAAGGAGGGCTCTGATGGGGACCCTGATGTAAGGAGGGCTCTGATGGGGACCCTGATGTAAGGAGGGCTCTGATGGGGACCCTGATGTAAGGAGGGCTCTGATAGGGACCCTGACGTAAGGAGGGCTCTGATGGGGACCCTGATGTAAGGAGGGCTCTGATGGGGTCCCTGATGTAAGGAGGGCTCTGATGGGGTCCCTGATGTAAGGAGGGCTCTGATGGGGTCCCTGATGTAAGGAGGGCTCTGATGGGGTCCCTGATGTAAGGAGGGCTCTGATAGGGACCCTGACGTAAGGAGGGCTCTGATGGGGACCCTGATGTAAGGAGGGCTCTGATGGGGTCCCTGATGTAAGGAGGGCTCTGATGGGGTCCCTGATGTAAGTAGGGCTCTGATGGGGACCCCGATGTAAGGAGGGCTCTGATGGGGACCCTGACGTAAGGAGGGCTCTGGTGGGGTCCCTGATGTAAGGAGGGCTCTGGTGGGGTCCCTGATGTAAGGAGGGCTCTGGTGGGGTCCCTGATGTAAGGAGGGCTCTGATGGGGTCCCTGACGCAAGTAGGGCTCTGATGGGGACCCTGATGTAAGGAGGGCTCTGATGGGGACCCCGATGCAAGGAGGGCTCTGATGGGGTCCCTGATGTAAGGAGGGCTCTGATGGGGGCCTTTCATCCCACATCCGCTGTGTACATTTCATCCCACATTCGCCAAAATATTTTATAGATAATTACATATAATGACATTATAATTGCACATTTTCATTACCGCGTCTAATGAAAACGATTCTTTCTCCTCCTTGACATGTAATCTCCGCTCCCTCCTATCTCACTATCAGTCTACCACACGGGGCTTGTTTAACTGAAAACAACAGACCTAGCAGTCTCTAACAGTGTGAAACAGCAACAATGCTCCTGGTGGCCAGAGATCCAGGCTTTACATAACAGCACGGAAAAAGGCCTCAAAAAGCCACATGTACAGGTCCCCCTCCTCAGGAAGACACATGTACAGGTCCCACTCCTCAGGAAGACACATGTACAGGTCCCCCTCCTCAGGAAGACACGTGTACAGGTCCCCCTCCTCAGGAAGACACGTGTACAGGTCCCCTCCTCAGGAAGACACGTGTACAGGTCCACCTCCTCAGGAAGACACGTGTACAGGTCCCCTCCTCAGGAAGACACGTGTACAGGTCCTCCTCCTCAGGAAGACACGTGTACAGGTCCTCCTCCTCAGGAAGACACGTGTACAGGTCCTCCTCCTCAGGAAGACACGTGTACAGGTCCTCCTCCTCAGGAAGACACGTGTACAGGTCCTCCTCCTCAGGAAGACACGTGTACAGGTCCTCCTCCTCAGGAAGACACGTGTACAGGTCCTCCTCCTCAGGAAGACACGTGTACAGGTCCTCCTCCTCAGGAAGACACATGTACAGGTCCTCCTCCTCAGGAAGACACGTGTACAGGTCCCCTCCTCAGGAAGACACGTGTACAGGTCCCCCTCCTCAGGAAGACACGTGTACAGGTCCCCCTCCTCAGGAAGACACATGTACAGGTCCCCCTCCTCAGGAAGGCACGTGTACAGGTCCCCCTCCTCAGGAAGACACATGTACAGGTCCTCCTCCTCAGGAAGACACATGTACAGGTCCCCCTCCTCAGGAAGACACATGTACAGGTCCCCCTCCTCAGGAAGACACACGTACAGGTCCTCCTCCTCAGGAAGACACATGTACAGGTCCCCCTCCTCAGGAAGACACACGTACAGGTCCCCCTCCTCAGGAAGACACATGTACAGGTCCCCTCCTCAGGAAGACACACGTACAGGTCCTCCTCCTCAGGAACACACACGTACAGGTCCCCCTCCTCAGGAAGACACGCGTACAGGTCCCCCTCCTCAGGAAGACACGTGTACAGGTCCCCCTCCTCAGGAAGACACACGTACAGGTCCTCCTCCTCAGGAAGACACACGTACAGGTCCCCCTCCTCAGGAAGACACGTGTACAGGTCCCCCTCCTCAGGAAGACACGTGTACAGGTCCCCCTCCTCAGGAAGACACACGTACAGGTCCTCCTCCTCAGGAAGACACACGTACAGGTCCCCCTCCTCAGGAAGACACGTGTACAGGTCCCCCTCCTCAGGAAGACACACGTACAGGTCCCCTCCTCAGGAAGACACGTGTACAGGTCCCCCTCCTCAGGAAGACACGTGTACAGGTCCCCCTCCTCAGGAAGACACACGTACAGGTCCTCCTCCTCAGGAAGACACACGTACAGGTCCCCCTCCTCAGGAAGACACATGTACAGGTCCCCCTCCTCAGGAAGACACATGTACAGGTCCCCCTCCTCAGGAAGACACATGTACAGGTCCCCCTCCTCAGGAAGACACATGTACAGGTCCCCCTCCTCAGGAAGACACATGTACAGGTCCCCCTCCTCAGGAAGACACATGTACAGGTCCCCCTCCTCAGGAAGACACATGTACAGGTCCCCCTCCTCAGGAAGACACATGTACAGGTCCCCCTCCTCAGGAAGACACATGTACAGGTCCTCCTCCTCAGGAAGACACGTGTACAGGTCCTCCTCCTCAGGAAGACACGTGTACAGGTCCCCCTCCTCAGGAAGACACGTGTACAGGTCCCCCTCCTCAGGAAGACACGTGTACAGGTCCTCCTCCTCAGGAAGACACGTGTACAGGTCCCCCTCCTCAGGAAGACACATGTACAGGTCCCCCTCCTCAGGAAGGCACATGTACAGGTCCATCTGAAGTTTGCCAATGATCATCTAAATGATTGAGAGAAGGACTGGGAGAAAGTCCTGTGGTCAAATGAGATGAGATGTGTGGAAACCTGATCACCACCTACAAGAAACGTCTGATCTCTGTGATCACCAACAAGGAGAAACCACCAACTACTAAGTCATGTTCTGCTTGGGGTTCAAATACTTATTTTACTCACTGAACTGCAACTCCATTTATAACATTTGTATCGTGTTTTTTCAGGATTTTTGGTTGATATTCTGTTTCAATTATATAAAATACACCAGTGATAAAATGATAGATCTTTCATTTCTTTGTAAGTGGGCAAAACTTACACCATCTGCAGGGGAGACAATCATTATTTCCCCCACTGTATATTAAGTACACAAAATTTTTTAACAATTTGTTTATAAACAATGTCACGTTCTCGCCATTTCAGGTAATCTGATGGCTTTGTTAATAAACAAAGCCAGTCACACGGTGGTGGTGGCCTTAAAAGGGGTACTTTTTTTTTTCTTTACTAATTTGCAACATGGCAGAATAACATCTAATTTCCGTGGAATGTAGACAAATGCCACATACACACGATCGTAATTTTTTGGTCGGAAAAAGCTCTGATGGTTTTCCCGACGGAATTCCGCTCAAACTGTCTTGCCTACACACGGTCACATCAAATTCTGACCGTCAAGAACGCGGTGACGCACAACACTACAACGAGCCTAGTTCAATGCTTCCGAGCATGCGTTGAATTGTTTCCGAGCATGCGTAGGAATTTTGCATGTCAGAATTGCTACAGACGATCGGAATTTCCGATAGAAACCCTTTCCGTCGGAAAAATTGAGAACCTGCTCTCAATTTTTTGCTGTCGGAAATTTGGCCAGCAAAATTCCGATGGAGCCTACACGCGGTCGCATTTTCCGATGAAAAGCTCTCATCTGTCTTTTTCTGGCCGAAATTCCAGATCGTGTACGCGGCATGATGGTTTTTCCGATGGAATTCCGACGGGTTTTCTCTAATGCCCCGTACACACGGTCGGATTTTCCGACGGAAAATGTCCTATCGGACAATGTTGTCGGAAATTCCGACCGTGTGTAGGCTCCATCGGACTTTTTCCGACGGACAAGTTTTATCTCCTGCTCTCAAATTTTCCGATCGTGTGTAGCGAATTCCGACGGACAAAGTGCCACGCATGCTCAGATCACATTACAAGACCAAAGCTATTGGCTACTAGCCTCTACGTAGTCCCGTCGTACGCAACGAACGTCACCACGCTCAGAATGATCGGATTTTCCGACAACTTTGTCCGACCGTGTGTATGCAACACCAGTGTCGGACAAAATCCGTCGGAAAAAATCCGATGGATTTTGTGGTCGGATTTTCGGACCGTGTGTACGGGGGATTAGGCTTGGCTTGCACACACACGGTCACACAAAAGTTCTCTGAACTTTCGACCATCACGAACGCGGTGACGTACAACACTACGACGAGCCGAGAAAATTAAGTTCAATGCTTCGGAGCATGCGTCGAATTGTTTCCGAGCATGCGCAGGAATTTTGCGCGTCGGAATTTGTACAGAACTTTTTCCGACCGAACCTGCTCTCAATCTTTTACTGGCCGAAATTCCGCCAGCAAAAGTCCGATGGAGCCCACACACGTTGCATTTTCCGACCAAAAGTTCACATCCGACTTTTGCTGGTGGAATTTTCGATCGTAAGGAAAAAGCTGGTAATTGCTCGGCAAAAATCACATTGCCAAATCAGCCATAAAACATACCAACGATCAGGGCGGTCATCACCCCCCAATTGTTACAGATCAGAGACCGCAGCCACCTGCGTACCTCGCCCATTGCACCAGTCTTGCTCCGCCTTTTCGCCTTTTTTTTTTTTTTACACCGACTTTTTTTGGTTACACATTATATAAAATAAAAAAAAAATTGTCGATCCCGCGTTTGCGTCCGTGAATTAACCCTAAAAAGATCCTCCCACGTTGAGCTCCGCATGACAGTACCCAGGGACGTGGATGCCACCGCCGCCACTGTCCTTGTGTGCCGCCACATAAATCCCGGCTGAAGCTTCATTCGCCCACTGGGCAGGTCAGCCACAGTGAATTAGCTATACATGCAGCGGATTGCTTTTAACTTCCTTTATATATAGTACAGACTGCAGGCCTGAGGTTTAACCAATGCCAGCGCACGGTGGGGGGGGGGGTGCGCTCTTCCTGCGCCGCGCCATTTCCCTCTGCCTGGCCCTCCTTCTCTTAGATGGGAAGGGGTTAATTGCTGCTCTTGTCCCCTGCTTAGTCAGGGGGATACAGAACCCGAGGGGGGGGGGCCTTTGCTGTGTTATTCCTCCCCCCCCCACGCACGCTCTGGATGTTGCTTCCTGTGTCCTTAAGCCATTCTGTCCAAGCCATTGAGGATCAGCTGAAGTCGCTAAGTATGGATAGAGGGACGCGCGGTGATCCGCATCTCGCTGGAGGAAAGAGTAACGGAGAATATCTTTCCAAGGACAGAAAATATTCGTTTCAGCGGATAGGAGAAGGAGCTGCGAGACCGCGCACGGCGGGTCCAGCGAGTTTTAATCCAACCGCGATCATTGATTCCGATCGTCGCCTTGCCCTTTGCAATATCATAAATAAAAAGGAGAACAGGCGACTCTTCGGGTGCCACTTCGAATCATTCAAATCATCATTAAAAAAAATATATATATATTTTTTAATATAAATGTTCTAAAATCACAAAAAAATAAATAAAATCTTCCTGCGCACAGAGTTGGTTTACAATTGGACGCCACATAAATACTTATATTAGTTAATATAGTTTCCGCCAACGTGGTACCTAATTATATCCCGCATAGAAGTCATCGATTATTACTGTGATAATGATAATGGCAAATGATCTGCCGTGCGGAGTAGAGGAACAAATCTTCAACGCGTTTCTCAGGCTATGGGGCTCGCTTCATCTGAAAGATTTATATGTATATACAGTACATGGCTTCTTTTCCCAAAGCCCCTGCAGGGCTCAGGAGTATGTGTGCAGGAGTGCGTGTCGCAGAGGGGTGCAGGGTTCAGGAGTATGTGTGCAGGAGTGCGTGTCGCAGAGGGGTGCAGGGTTCAGGAGTATGTGTGCAGGAGTGCGTGTCGCAGAGGGGTGCAGGGTTCAGGAGTATGTGTGCAGGAGCGCGTGTCACAGAGGGGTGCAGGGCTCAGGAGTATGTGTGCAGGAGCGCGTGTCGCAGAGGGGTGCAGGGCTCAGGAGTATGTGTGCAGGAGTGCGTGTCGCAGAGGGGTGCAGGGCTCAGGAGTATGTGTGCAGGAGTGCGTGTCGCAGAGGGGTGCAGGGCTCAGGAGTGTGTGTGCAGGAGTGCGTGTCGCAGAGGGGTGCAGGGCTCAGGAGTATGTGTGCAGGAGCGCGTGTCGCAGAGGGGTGCAGGGTTCAGGAGTATGTGTGCAGGAGCGCGTGTCGCAGAGGGGTGCAGGGTTCAGGAGTATGTGTGCAGGAGCGCGTGTCGCAGAGGGGTGCAGGGTTCAGGAGTATGTGTGCAGGAGCGCGTGTCGCAGAGGGGTGCAGGGCTCAGGAGTATGTGTGCAGGAGCGCGTGTCGCAGAGGGGTGCAGGGTTCAGGGCGCTCCGGCGCCCCCTAATGGATGGGCCGCCGCTGCTCTTTTCCAAAAAGAAAAGGAAGGTTTGGCATTTGCAAAAATGTGTGTATTTACAGATGTGAAGGGGTGCCATTTAATGGAACCGCCATGTGTCTGCCACAGTGCATTTTTGGTGCGTTCCGGGAAAGTGCGTGATTTTGCACGCATTCCCGACATGCTTAGATGTGAACCAAGCTGGGTGTTGACATCGGCTTTATTTTGATACAGTTTGATTTTCCAAAGAACATATTTATAACAAAACGGTACATAAGTGATACAAAATGATACAAAGTGATATAAAACGATACAAAATGATACAAGGTGATACTAAATTATACAAAATTGTATAAAGTGATACAAAATGATACAAAGTTATATGAGGTGATACAAATTTATACAAAAAATGACACAAAGTGATACAAAATTATACAAAACGATACAAAGTGATACAAAATTATACAAAGTGATACAATATGATACACTGCGATACAAAATGATACACAGTGATACAAGGTAATATAAAATTATACAAAATTATACAAAATTTACAAAGTGATACAAAGTGATACAAAACCATACAAAGAGATACAAAATGATACAAGGTGATACTAAATTATACAAATTGTATAAAGTGATACAAAGTGATACGAGGTGATACCATATTATACAAAAAAATGATACAAAACGATACAAAATTATACAAAGTGATACAATATGATACACAGTGATACAAAGTGATACAAAATGATACACAGTGATACATGGTAATATAAAATTATACAAAATGATACAAAATTTACAAAGTGATACAAAAATGATACAAAGTGATACAAAACCATACAAAGAGATACAAAATGTTACAAGGTGATACTAAATTATACAAATTGTATAAAGTGATACAAAGTGATACGAGGTGATACAAATTTATACAAAAAAATGATACAAAACGATACAAAATTATACAAAGTGATACAATATGATACACAGTGATACAAAGTGATACAAAATGATACAAAACCATACAAAGAGATACAATATGATACAAGGTGATACTAAATTATACAAATTGTATAAAGTGATACAAATTTATACAAAGAAAATGATACAAAGTGATACAAAATGATACAAAATTATAGAAAATGATACAATATGATACAAGGTGATACAAAATTATATAAAATTATACAAAATAATACAAAGTGATATAAAACGATACAATGTTACAAATCCTCATTCCCCAATAAATACTTTGTTCCTGGTACTCTAGTCAGCGGTTTTGTTTACCACGTTCTCCTCTTCGGGGGCTGCGAGGACACTGCGCCGATCTCATCATTCCTCTTCCATCCCCGGAGATTCGCCGTGTTTGAAATGACATGAAACGCGTCTCATTTTCCTCCTCCTCGGCGCTGACAACTCCAAACACATTTCACAGATTTAATGGGCGAAATCTTTCCGTTAGGACCCGGGCCGGCATGATGAGACATGAACCCGGTTGGCGCAGTGCGCAGTCAGCGCCTCCTCGCTCCCTCGTGGATCCGATCCGGAGGCTTCATTAAGGCGGAGGGGAGTTGCGCTTCCCATTATCACCCCATCAGCTGTTAATTGTCAGCCGTTCTATAAACAGACGGATGCAAATAATTCTCATACTCTACAGAGGCAATTATTCACCCGCCGCCCATTAATAATCCCCAACGCCAGGATCCTCGTCCTGACCAATCCCGGCCGGGAGATCAAATGTATACAAAAGGGAAAAAATAATACCCTTCATTGGTTCCCCCTCCCCCTCCCACTGCAAGGGGTCAATGCTCACATTTGCTTACATCAAAGTTTACATTAGAGTCTCCCTCAAATTCCCCCTTAGTCCCTATGAGACTATCCCCTTACATCGGGGTCCCCATCAGAGTCCCCCCTTACATCAGACTCCCCATCAGAGTCCCCCTTACATCAAAATCTCCATCAAACTTCACCCTTATATCAGAGTCCCCCTTAGTCCACATGAGACTATCCCCTTACATCATGGTCCCCATGGCAGTACCCCCTTACACCAGAGTCTCCACCAAAGTCCACTCTTACATCAGACTCCCCAGCAGAGTCCCCCTTTACATCAGAGTCCCCCCTTTACATCAGATTTTCCCTTATATCAGAGTCTCCATCAAAATCCACCCTTACATTAGAGTTCCCCCCTTAGTGCACATGAGACTATTCCTTACATCAGAGTTCCCCCTTACATCAGAATCCCGCTTAAATACCCCCCCCCCCCTTACATCAGGCTCCCCACCAGTCCTCATTACATAAAAGTCTCCATAAGAGCTTCCCAGTCCTCACCAGAGTCCCCTTTACATCAGAGTCCTCATCAGAGTTCCCCCTACACTAGGATCCCACTTGCATCAGAGTCCCCATATATCAGAATCTCCCCTAATATTAGATTCTCTTTTATATCACACATCAAAGTTTCCCTTATATCAGAGTCTCCATAAAAGTCCACCCTTACATCAGAGCCCCCCCCCCCCTCCTTAGTCCACATGAGACTATCCCCTTACATCAGGGTCCCCATGAGAAACCCCCCTTACATCAGACTCCCCATCAGAGTTCCCCTTACATTAGATCCCCCTTACATTAGAGTCTCCCTTATATCAGATTCTCCATCAAAGTCCACCCTAACATTAGAGCCCCCAACACACTTTAGTCCACATGATACTATCCCTTACATCAGAGTTCCCCCTTATATCAGGCTCCCTATCAGAGTCCTCATTACATCAAAGTCTTCATAAGAGCTTCCCAGTCCACTCCAGAGTCCCCTTTACATTAGAGTCCTTCTCTACATCAGAGTCCCTTTACATCAGAATCTCCTTTATACCACAGTCTCTTTTACATAAGAGTCCCCGTCAGACTACCCCTTTGCATCATGGATCCCACCAGAGTCCCCCTTACATTAGAGTCCCTCATACATCAGAGTCCTCCTTATATCCACATCCTCCCTTAACATCAGAGTTCCCCCTTACATCAGAGTCCTCCGTATATCACAGTCCCCATCACACTACCCCCTTACATGAGAGTTCCCCTTTACATCAGAGTCCTCCGTATATCACAGTCCCCAATCAGACTAGCCCTTACATCAGAGTTCCCATCAGAGTCCCCCTTACATTAGAGTCCCCCATACATCAGAGTCCTCCTTATAGCCACGTCCTCCCTTAGCATTAGAGTTCCCACTTATATCATAGTCCTCTGTATATCACAGTCCCCATCAGATTACCCCCTTACTCCAGAGTTCCCATCAGAGTTCCACCTTACATCAGAGTCCTCCGTATATCACAGTCCCCATCAGACTACTCCATTACATCAGAGTCCCCCTTACATCAGAGTTCCCATCAGAGTCCCCCTTCAATCACAGTCCCCCATACATCAGAGTCTCCAATCAGAGAGCACTCTTAGATCAGAGTCCCCCCATACATCATAAAAGCCTTTACAGGTCATCAGTTAGGAGTCATCCATGAATACTGTCCCTAGAATTATTACCCTCACCCCGGTGTGCTCAGCAATATGTAACACATTCAATGTTTTTGTATGTAGGCATCGTATTCTATCTGCCTGGATCCATTTTGGATAGAGTAGGGGGGAGGGGTACAAACCGCTGTGTCCCCCTTCACTTCCTGTCCTGAAGACTCAACAGGAAGTGAGAGGATATCCTTCCAATGTGAGGACAACCCCCTCTCAGACAAGAGGGGGACTCTCTAAAGCAGGGATATGCAATTAGCAGACCTCCAGTTGTTTCAAAACTACAAGTCCCATCATGCCTCTGCCTCTGGGTGTCATGCTTGTGGCTGTCAGTCTTCTAATGCCTCATGGGACTTGTAGTTCTGCCGCAGCTGGAGGTCCGCTAATTGCATATCCCTTCTCTAAGGGGATCAGCAGGATTTCTCCTCTATTCTGGTAACTCAGAATGTTGGATTTACCCTCATTTTCCTTGCTGGTGACATTTATATGGTGGTATTTCCTTCCTGTGATTGTGAGCTCCATCTAGTGGCCATAATGTGGTATTTTCCTGAACAGCTCTATTTTTTTTTTTATGAACGAATAACATTCGAGTTGTAGAGGAAATAAAAGGAGAACATTCAATTTTGTTCCACAGATCGAACAGACCAACAGATTCTCTGGACAAATGGCTATGCAGCTTCTTTTATTTTTTCATAAATCCATCAATGTCTGTAAATATGCAAAAAAATGGGTCTTTTGTTGCTGTTTTGCTCGTTCTTCCGTGTGTTGTGCTCGATCATCGTCTGTCCAGGGGCAATTACTGACCAAGGCGGCTGTGTGCCCCCCCCGCTTCTACCCCCTCCCTCCCCCCCCCAGCACCCGGAGGAAGATGGAAATAAAGAAGAAATATCATTTCTCTTCCTCTCCGATATTACGCTCGGGCGGCGAGGCTCCCTCCGTGATTCATTCTTTCCTCCAACTTCAAATCTGATTTTATATTAATATTATTCTATATATAGTAGAGACAAATCATACACTGCAAGTCCGCACAGATATACGTCTCATAGGACCATCTATGGGGGCGGGGGAGGGGGGGGGGGGGGTCCTGCAGAAGATTTAGGGATGAGAAAAATAATACAGAGAAAGCAAAGAAGGATTTTAATCTTAATAAAGTTTTAAAAAGACGCAAACTTTATTATAAGTTTCACTTCCGGGGATGCCGGATATAGTGGGGTACCCCGGATATCTGGCACCCGGGGCGGGGGGGGGGGGGGGGGATCATTTTTTGAAAACCTCTCCCCGCCACCAAATTGTTTAAGGTAACAAAGTGGCACCAAAATGAGGGTGTGGCCAAGTTGTGATGACCGTGGGAGGGGCTTAAAAGGGCATGGTTATATAAAACCTGAGCCTACTCCCCCTATACTCCCCCTATACACAGCACATATATAAAACAGTAATTTTACCCAGGGCCGTCTTTAATATTGGTTGGACCCGGGGCAAACATTTTCTTGGGCCCCCTCTTCCACGCAATTTTGCCCTCCACATGCTTTGAGACATACAATAAATAGCAGCTAGACTCAAAATCAGTTTACTGAATCAGATCAGGCAGCGATTGGGATTGGTTGCCAGAGGCTACAGTGTATCATTACCGCTCACTGACTGGCTGCTAGAGGCTACAGCACACATTATGGCTCACTGTTATTTTCTAGAGGTTACAGCGCATGACTTCTACTTGTTGATTGGTTGCTAGAGATTACTGTACGTTATTACTGCTCACTGATTGATTGTTAGAGGTTACTGAACATCTATACCACTCACTAATTGGTTGTTAGAGGTTACTGCACATTATTACTGCTCACTGATTGCTTGCTAGAGGTTACTGAACATCTATACCACTCACTGATTGATTGTTAGAGGTTACTGAACATCTATACCACTCACTGATTGCTTGCTAGAGGTTACTGAACATCTATACCACTCACTAATTGGTTGTTAGAGGTTACTGCACATTATTACTGCTCACTGATTGGTTGCAAGAGGTTACTGAACATCTATACCACTCACTAATTGGTTGTTAGAGGTTACTGCACATTATTACTGCTCACTGATTGGTTGCAAGAGGTTACTGAACATCTATACCACTCACTAATTGGTTGTTAGAGGTTACTGCACATTATTACTGCTCACTGATTGGTTGCAAGAGGTTAGTGCACAGCATTATTGCTCACTGATTAGTTGCTAAAGGTTACAGTAGCACATCATCTCCTCGCTACCTGCCTGCATATTCACATGCACCAAAATTCAGGGTGCTGTGGCACCATGTTATTTTGAAGAAGGGTTCCACCTCCAATTTGCTTTCTTTTGCAGAACAGGCTGATGTTAGGCTTAATGACCCCAGTGGGTAGCATTTAGCAGAAGTGATGGTGGATGTGACCTCAGGGGGACATGATATACATATAGGGACACAGCACGAGACGAAGACTTCAAGGGATAAGGGAATTTAACCTTGGATAGTTGGCAAGTATGAGGCAGTTGCTTTGGGCCCCACTACAATGATAAGGCCCAGGGCAGCTGCCCCTTTTGCCCTGCCTTAGAAACGGTCCTGATTTTACCCCCCCCCCCTTCAGCCCATATTCTCCACAATACAGATCCCCTAACATTAATCCTCCTTTGCAGCCCCCCTGATTTATATCCCCCTACACAGCACACCAGTACAGACCCCTCAATACACACTCCTCTCCCAGTACAGACCCCTCAGTACACACTCCTCTCCCAGTACAGACCCCTCAATACACACTCCTCTCCCAGTACAGACCCCTCAATACACACTCCTCTCCCAGTACAGACCCCTCAATACACACTCCGCTCCCAGTACAGACCCTTTAATACACACTCCTCTCCCAGTACAGACCCCTCAATACACACTCCCCTCCCAGTACAGACCCTTCAATACACACTCCGCTCCCAGTACAGACCCCTCAATACACACTCAGCTCCCAGTACAGACCCCTCAATACACACTCCTCTCCCAGTACAGACCCCTCAATACACACTCCTCTCCCAGTACAGATCCTTCAATACACACTCCCCTCCCAGTACAGACCCCTCAATACACACTCCGCTCCCAGTACCGACCCCTCAATACACACTCCTCTCCCAGTACAGACCCCTCAATACACACTCCTCTCCCAGTACAGACCCCTCAATACACACTCCTCTCCCAGTATCAACCCCTCAATACACACTCCTCTCCCAGTACAGACCCCTCAATACACACTCCTCTCCCAGTATCAACCCCTCAATACACACTCCTCTCCCAGTACAGACCCCTCAATACACACTCCTCTCCCAGTACAGACCCCTCAATACACACTCCCCTCCCAGTACCGACCCCTCAATACACACTCCTCTCCCAGTACAGACCCCTCAATACACACTCCTCTCCCAGTACAGACCCCTCAATACACACTCCTCTCCCAGTACAGACCCCGCAATACACACTCCTCTCCCAGTACAGACCCCGCAATACACACTCCCCTCCCAGTACAGACCCCTCAATACACACTCCTCTCCCAGTACAGACCCCTCAATACACACTCCTCTCCCAGTACAGACCCCTCAATACACACTCCTCTCCCAGTACAGACCCCTCAATACACACTCCCCTCCCAGTACAGACCCCTCAATACACACTCCTCTCCCAGTACAGACCCCTCAATACACACTCCCCTCCCAGTACAGACCCCTCAATACACACTCCCCTCCCAGTACAGACCCCTCAATACACACTCCCCTCCCAGTACAGACCCCTCAATAAACACTCCCCTCCCAGTACAGACCCCTCAATACACACTCCTCTCCCAGTACAGACCCCTTAATACACACTTCTCTCCCAGTACAGACCCCTCAATAAACACTCCCCTCCCAGTACAGACCCCTCAATAAACACTCCCCTCCCAGTACAGACCTCTTCATACACACCTTTCCCCAATACAGACCCATCACTACAGATACCCCCCCACCTAGTACAGACCACCCAATACAGACATCCTGTTCTTAGTAAAGACCCCTAAATACCGACATCCCCACACAGTACAGCCCTTTCAGTACAGACACCCCCTCCCCCCAAGTACAGACCCTTCAGGATAGTCATCCCCCAGTACAGAACATCCTCCCCAGTATAGACCCCTTAGCACAGATACCCTGCCCCCAGCGAAGCCCTCAAAGTACTGACACCCAATTCTTATTACAGACCCCTAAAAACAGATGTCAATCCCCCCCAACCCCAGTACAAACCCCTCAGGACAGTGACCCTCCAGTACAGACCCCATAACCCAAGTACAGCCCTCTGAGGGCAGGGCAGTCACTCCCCAGTACAGACCCTTCAGGACTGTCATCCCCCAGTACAGAACTCCCTCACCAGTAAAGACTACTTTGTAGTGTCCCCCCCAGTACAGACACCCCCCCCCCCACAGACCCGCAGTACAGACACCCAATTCTTAGAACAGTCACCCCCAAGTACAGACACCCCAAATACAGACCTCCGCTGGCATTCACCCCCCCAGTATAGACCCAGTGCCAGATTACCAAATAATTGGTGAAGAATGTTGACTTTAAGCACTAAAAACATGCATTTCCTGTTTCAGCTCTGGACCGGAAGTGACGTCGCTCCGCCCCCCGTGTATGATTGGCTCCCATGACCGGCTGCACCAACTTTTGCCCTCCAGTTTTAGTAAATGAACCCAACTGTGTTCCCTAACTCCAGCAAGCCCCGCCCATTCCCACATTGGACCATGAGAGGGAGGTTGCACGGTTCAGAATGCGATGACACATTAATTATCTCCTCCACAGAATCATCACTTCATTGGATTTAATTCATCAGAAAGGTGAACGCTCTGACTTTAGCGCAGCTTCAGCCTCTCCTGGACAGGATTAGTGACTCACCGAGTGATTGATCGCTGGAGCTTTTCGCACCTGAGAACGGAATTGATTGCCGCAGACGAGGATTGGAAACAATAAAGATTTTTTTTTTAGCTGAGAAATCTTGAGTTGAAAAATTCATGCGAACCTGGCTGCCCATAGCAACCAGTCAGTTCGGATTACACCGTCTCAGAAAAAAAAAAAAAGAAATAAAGAAGAAAACAAATGCGGTCTCAGCTGTTGCTATGGACACTTTTTTCCCCGAGTCCGGCGTCAAATGTCAATTAAATTTTCCTTGCGCAGGTTGGACGGGAGGCAGCAGCTCGCGCGTTGCTATAGCCACAGTCACCAGTTTTACTTTACTGCAACTTTTACAGATTAGAAAAGAATTTTCAAAGGATGCGACTTGTTCCCTTCATTAAGAGCTGGAGATGTCCCGGTGACACCGGACCCGGCGGTGAGGCGGTGACACCAGACCCGGCGGTGAGGCGGTGACACCAGACCCGGCGGTGACACCGGACCCGGCGGTGACACTTGACCCGGCGGTGACACCAGACCCTGTGGTGAGGCAGTGACACTGGACCCGGCGGTGAGGCGGTGACACCTGACCCGGCGGTGAGGCGGTGACACCGGACCCGGCGGTGAGGCGGTGACACCGGACCCGGCGGTGAGGCGGTGACACCGGACCCGGCGGTGACACCTGACCCGGCGGTGACACCAGACCCTGTGGTGAGGCAGTGACACTGGAACCGGCGGTGAGGCGGTGACACCTGACTCGGCGGTGACACCGGACACGGCGGTGAGGCGGTGACACCTGACTCGGCGGTGACACCGGACACGGCGGTGAGGCGGTGACACCTGACCCGACGGTGAGGCGGTGACACCAGACCCGGCGGTGACACCAGACCCTGTGGTGAGGCGGTGACACCGGACCCGGTGGTGAGGCGTGACACCAGACCCGACGGTGAGGCGGTGACACCAGACCCGGCGGTGAGGCGTGACACCAGACCCGGCGGTGAGGCGTGACACCAGACCCGGCGGTGAGGCGTGACACCAGACCCGGCGGTGAGGCGGTGACACCTGACCCGACAGTGAGGCGGTGACACCAGACCCGGCGGTGAGGCGTGACACCAGACCCGGCGGTGAGGCGGTGACACCAGACCCTGTGGTGAGGCGGTGACACTGGACCCGGTGGTGAGGCGTGACACCAGACCCGGTGGTGAGGCAGTGACACTGGACCCGGTGGTGAGGCGGTGACACCAGACCCGGTGGTGACACCAGACCCGGTGGTGACACCAGACCCTGTGGTGAGGCGGTGACACTGGACCCGGTGGTGAGGCGGTGACACCAGACCCGGTGGTGACACCAGACCCTGTGGTGAGGCGGCGACACTGGAACCGGCGGGGAGGCGGTGACTATACAGCAACAGGATCATCGTGTATAAGAAAAGCTCCACCTTTTATCATTAAAAATCCCTCATTGAGCTCCAGTCAGGGACTGTGTCTAGGCTGTGATGATGTCATCAGTCTGCTGCAGTGAGGAGGAAGCCTTTCCTCAGTCTCCCCTCCCCAAAGTCACTTTGCCTAGGCTGGGATGATGTCATCAGTCTGCTGCAGGCAGGAGGAAGCATTTCCTCAATCTCCTCTCTCCTAGTGACCTTGCCTAGGCTGAGATGATGTCACCACTCTGCTGCAGGCAGGAGGAAGCATTTACTCAGTCTCCCCTCCCCCAGTGACTTTGTCTAGGCTAGGATGATGTCATCAATCTGCTGCAGGCAGCAGGAAGCATTTCTACAGCCTCACACCCCAGTGACTTTGCCTAACCTGAGATAATGTCATCACTCTGCTGCAGGAAGGAGGAAGCATTTCCTCAGTTTCCCTTCACCCAGTGACCTTGCCAAGTCTGAGATGATGTCATCAGTCTGCTGTAGGCAGGAGAAAGTATTTCCTCAATCTCCCCTCTCCTTGTGACCTTGTCTAGCCTTAGATGATGTCATCAGTCTGTTGCATGCAGGAGGAAGCATTTCCTCAGTCTAAACAGAAAAATACTACACGTAAACCACATCGATAGCAGAGCTAGTAATGTAGAAAAAATGATCCGCACTCCGGTTGTTGCTCTTAAAATTTCTTCACTTTATTGAATAGCCGCAGTGAACAAGTCAGCTGACGCGTTTCGGCCTATAAGGCCTTAGTGATAAGTTTATGACTAAGACCTTATAGGCTGAAACGCCTCAACTGACTTAATCTGCGTTTGTTCACTGTGGCTATTCAATAAAATGAAGAAATTTTAAGAGCAACAACCGGAGTGCGGATCGTTTTTTTCTACATTTCTTCAGTCTCCCCTCCCCCAGTGGCTTCGCCTTGGGCTGCGATGATGTAATCAGTCTGCTGCAGGCAGGATAAAGCATTTCCTCAGTCTCCCCTCCCCCCAGTGACTTTGTCTAGACTAAGATGATGTCACCAAACTGCTGCAGGCAGGAGGAAGCATTTTTTTCAGTCTTCCCTTCCCCCAAGGGACTTTGTCTAAGCTGAGATGATGTCATCGGTCTGCTGCAGGCAGGAGGAAGCATTTTTTCAGTCTTCCCTTCCCCCAAGGGACTTTGTCTAGGCTGTGATGATGTCATCAATCTGCTGCAGGCAGGAGGAAGCATTTCTACAGCCTCACACCCCAGTGACTTTGCCTAACCTGAGATAATGTCATCACTCTTCTGCAGGAAGGAGGAAGCATTTCCTCAGTTTCCCTTCACCTAGTGACCTTGCCAAGTCTGAGATGATGTCATCAGTCTGCTGTAGGCAGGAGAAAGTATTTCCTCAATCTCCTCTCTCCTTGTGACCTTGTCTAGCCTGAGATGATGTCATCAGTCTGTTGCATGCAGGAAGAAGCATTTCCTCAGTCTAAACAGAAAAATCTGTGCTACTACCTGTAAACCACATCGATAGCAGAGCTCCCAGGGGCTCGATCCACAGTCGCTGGCTGAGTAAGGTAGAAAAAATGATCCGCACTCTGGTTGTTGCTCTTAAAATTTCTTCACTTTATTGAATAGCCGCAGTGAACAAGTCAGCTGACGCGTTTCAGCCTATAAGGCCTTAGTGATAAGGTTATGACTAAGGCCTTATAGGCTGAAACGCGTCAACTGACTTAATCTGTGTTTGTTCTATGTGGCTATTCAATAAAATGAAGAAATTTTAAGATCAACAACCGGAGTGCGGATCGTTTTTTCTGCATTTCTTCAGTCTCCCCTCCCCCAGTGGCTTCGCCTAGGGCTGCGATGATGTCGTCAGTCTGCTGCAGGCAGGATAAAGCATTTCCTCAGTCTCCCCTCCCCCCAGTGACTTTGTCTAGACTAAGATGATGTCACAAAACTGCTGCAGGCAGGAGGAAGCATTTTTTCAGTCTTCCCTTCCCCAAGGGACTTTGTCTAGGCTGAGATGATGTCATCGGTCTGCTGCAGGCAGGAGGAAGCATTTCCTCAGTCTCCCCTCCCCCAGTGATTTTTCCTAGGCTGAGATGATGTCATCGGTCTGCTGTAGGCAGGAGGAAGCATTTCCTTAATCTCATCTCCCCTAGTGATTTTGCCCAGGCTAAGATGATACTATCAATCTGTTGCAGGCAGGAGGAAGCATTTTCTCAGTCTCCCCATGTCATCAGTCTGCTTTTTTTAAAGTACTTTATTTGTAAACGAGAATTTCTCCCCCGCCCCGTGCGCATGCACAGATGTGCCGCAGGACTTGTGCTCCGAAAGAGCCCTGCGGCACATTTGCCCCCCCCCCCATGGGCAGCTGTGCTTCTCGGGTACAAAGAGATCTACCCGGGAAGTCCAAACACTTCCCCGTCTTTGTGTGCGTGGGAAATCAACTGCGCGTGCACATATGCACGGACGGGCTCTGCCAGGAACCAAAGGCTGGGCAATGCGCATGGGTACATCTGTGCCTTGGTGGTGGCGCCCGAGGGGGGGGCGGAGCCACTGCCTTCGGGGACGTTCCGCTATAAAGGATCTGCGTATTGCCAAGTCTGCCCCATTAAATTTGTATTAAAATGTTCCTTTTGCATTGATATGTCCCCCGTGGCAGAGCCGCCTTCGCCAAAGTTCCCGCGATAACGATCGCTCAGAATTCCAAGTCAGGAACCACGAGAGTGAAAGGACGGATAACACGGCCAGCGTCTTGGCATGGCGGCCGCTCACGTCTCACATTTCAGGGTCTGACAGATTTCGAAGCGCTCGTCATTTAAGGATGTCCTTGTCGGGGAGATGGGGGTGGGGGCTGCACTGTGGGGTAGGTGTCACATTCAGGTAGCAGCGGCATCAATCATCTGTGCCGAGCCTGATGAGAGAGACAACGGCTCCCTCTGGGGGGTTCACAGGCATCAGATAGAAGGTGTAATTACCCCCCGACAGAGGAGCGCTGCGGCCCAAATCAGAGATTGAGGAAAATATAAATTATAGAGCAGAAATGTCTCTTACAGGTCGGAATCCGGAATTTTATGTCATTCACAGACATTTCTCTCCTATTTTAGGTGTCACTTGGCAGAAATCAGGATGGAGATCCGTCAGGGAGCAGAAAATATCCCGACTGACAGGTTCCTAAAGGAGCGCCCAACTCATCCTCCTCCGTCCTCCGTCCTCATCCTCGTCCTCTGTCCTCATCCTCCGTCCTCATCCTCTGTCCTCATCGTCCGTCCTCATCCTCATCCTCCGTCCTCATCCTCCATCCTCATCGTCTGTCCTCATCCTTGTCCTCCGTCCTCATCCTCCGTCCTCGTCCTCCATCCTCCGTCCTCGTCCTCCGTCCTTGTCCTCATCCTCCGTCCTCATCCTCGTCCTTATCCTCCGTCCTCATCGTCTGTCCTCATCCTCGTCCTCCGTCCTCGTCCTCCATCCTCGTCCTCAGTCCTCCGTCCTCGTCCTCCGTCCTTGTCCTCATCCTCCGTCCTCATCCTCGTCCTTATCCTCCGTCCTCATCGTCTGTCCTCATCCTCGTCCTCCGTCCTCGTCCTCCATCCTCCATCCTCATCCTCTGTCCTCCGTCCTCGTCCTCCGTCCTTGTCCTCATCCTCCGTCCTCATCCTCCTCCTTATCCTCCGTCCTCATCCTCTGTCCTCATCCTCCGTCCTCATCCTCATCCTCTGTCCTCCGTCCTGGTCCTCCGTCCTCATCCTCGTCCTTATCCTCCGTCCTCATCCTCTGTCCTCCGTCCTCGTCCTCCGTCCTTATCCTCCGTCCTCATCCTCCGTCCTCATCCTCATCCTCTGTCCTCCGTCCTCGTCCTCCGTCCTCATCCTCGTCCTTATCCTCCGTCCTCATCCTCATCCTCTGTCCTCCGTCCTCGTCCTCCGTCCTCATCCTCGTCCTTATCCTCTGTCCTCATCCTCCGTTCTCATCCTCCGTCCTCGTCCTCCATCCTCGTCCTCATCCTCCATCCTCATCCTCATCCTCATCCTTGTCCTCCGTCCTCATCCTCCATCCTCATCCTCGTCCTCCGTCCTCGTCCTCATCCTCCATCCTCATCCTCTGTCCTCATCCTCCATCCTCATCCTCTGTCCTCATCCTCATCCTCGTCCTCCATCCTCCATCCTTGTCCTCATCCTCCGTCCTCATCCTCGTCCTCCGTCCTTGTCCTCCGTCCTCATCCTCGTCCTCCGACCTCATCCTCCGTCCTCATCCTCCATCCTTGTCCTCCGTCCTTGTCCTCATCCTCGTCCTCCGTCCTCGTCCTCAGCCTCCGTCCTCCGTCCTTGTCCTCATCCTCGTCCTCAGTCCTCATCCTCCGGCCTCATCCTCCGTCCTCGTCCTCATCCTCGTCCTCTGTCCTCATTTTCGTCCTCATCCTCCGTCCTCGTCCTCCGTTCTTATCCTCCGTCCTTGTCCTCATCCTCATCCTCCATCCTCACCCTCCATCCTCACCCTCTGTCCTCATCCTCCATCCTCAGTCCTCGTCCTCCGTCCTCGTCCTCGTCCTCATCCTCCGTCCTCATCCTCCATCCTCGTCCTCCATCCTTGTCCTCCGTCCTCGTCCTCATTCTCATCCTCGTCCTCATCCTGGTCCTTGTCCTCATTCTCATCCTCATCCTTGTCCTCCGTCCTCATCCTCCGTCCTCATTCTCATCCTCATCCTTGTCCTCCGTCCTCGTCCTCCATCCTCATCCTCGTCCTCATTCTTGTCCTCCGTCTTTATCCTCATCTGTCCTTAAAGTGGACCTGTCAGTAATATTCCAATACAGTATATATATATATAAATGACCGCCATGTCACAATATACAGCAACAGGATTCTTTCTCAGTGAAGTTCCACCTTCTAATCATTAGAAAGACGTCCTTAAGCCCCAGACAGTGACTTTGCCCAGACTGAGCTGAAGTCATCAGTTTGCTACAGGCAGCAGGAAGCTTTTCCTCAGTCTCCCCTCCCCCGGGGATCAGACTGTACATTGTAACTTTGTAGAAGGAGGAGGAGTCATTTCCTCAGTCTCCCCTCCCCCCCAGTGATCAGACTGTAGATTATAACTTTGTAGAAGGAGGAGGAGTCATTTCCTCAGTCTCCCCTCCCCCCAGTGATCAGACTGTAGATTATAACTTTGTAGAAGGAGGAGGAGTCATTTCCTCAGTCTCCCCTCCCCCCAGTGATCAGACTGTACATTGTAACTTTGTAGAAGGAGGAGGAAGCATTTTCTTCATCTCCCCCTTCAGTATTTGTAGTAGCTCCTTACTTTAAATTTTTTGGATGGGGGGCTGGAGCGCTGCTTTAGGATAACAAAGTAATATATATATATATATATACATATTTTTGTTTTTTTTTGTTTTTTTTTTCATGGGGGGGGGGGGGGGGGGAGAGAAAGTAAAACTTAAAATTAAAATGTGTATGCAATCCATAGAAAAAAGTAACAAAACCTGAGAAATAAGAGTGTAAGTTTAAAAAAAAAAAAAAGAGTTCCCATTGATACATTTTATTCTATATTTCCTTTATAAAATGATACTAAAATGATGATTTTGTTATACAGCATTAGAAAGCTATTTACAAATGAAATAATGTTTTTATTTTTATTTATTTCAATTTTGCACTTTTTAAGACTAACAAAGCAAATTAAAAAGTAAAACAAAACACTTTTATTAAATATTAATGGTTAGAAAAATAATAAAAGATCTGCTGAGCGACCCAAAAGGAAAGCGATATATAGAGAGCGGTGCTGCCGCGAGGAATGCCGAGGCATTCAAACTAATACTCAAATCACATTACAGAGCTAAAACATCAATAAATAAGTGAATAAAACATGTGAACCTGTGCAAACAACGCATGCAAAAAATATTCATAAAATCATATAAATAATTCACAACTCAGCATGTCCTTCAATTATGTGAGCCCCGCACTAACACCAATGTCATCACTGCACAAACATATTGCGATATAATTCAAGTGCACAAACAACGTGCTCTGTGCTGAGTATCAAACAAATCCAAACGAAAACAATGGCGCGGTCCTTTCCAGTGCAAAGTCTGCGAGTCGCGCCTCCTACACACGATCTGATTGTTGGCCAACAATTCCGAACGTAGTGACGTACTACATGTTTTTTCAGCTCTTTAGCGCCACCCTTAGGGCTCCTTTCTGCTAATTTTCGTGTTAGTAGAAGTTTGGTGAGTGTTGATTTGCGCTTTTCGTTTTTGCGCTTTTTATTTTGCGCTTTTCAGTTTGTTTCTGAACGGTCGTTCGTCAACCAGACATGTTGCGGAATCGAGTGTTATTTGTTATCTCTTTCATGACTACGCCTATTTCTGACATTTGGGGTTTACAAGTTAAAATCCGTATTTTTTGCTAGAAAATAACTGAGAACCCCCAAACATTATATATATATTTTTAGCAGAGACTCTAGAGAATAAAATGGCGATTGTTGCAATATTTTATGTCACACGGTATTTGTGCAGCGGTGTTTTAAGCGTAACTTTTTGGGAAGAAGATACTTTCATGAATTAAAATAAAACAAAACAGTTACACGGTCGGAATTTCTGATGATAACAGTCCGATGGGAGCTTTTCAACGGATTTTCCGACCGTGTGTACGCCCATCGGTCTTTTTCTGTCGGAATTTCGGACGAACTTTGGATTGAGAACCTGTTCTCAATTTTTCAGACGGAAAACCTTTCTATCGGATTTTCCGATCGTGTGTATGCAATTCCGACACGCAAAATTCCGACGCATGCTCGGAAACATTAAACTTCCCTTTTATAGTGCTGTCGAACGTGTTTTATGCCGCTGTGTTACAGACCATCAAAATTTGGTGTGACCGTGTGTAGGCAAGACAGTTTGAGCGAAATTCCGTTGGAATTCCGACGGGAAAACCATCAGAGCTTTTTGCAATGAGAATTCCGACCGTGTGTACGCGGCATTAGCCCAATCTTTTGGTATAATGTGAAAGATGATGTTACGCCGAGTAAATAGATACCCAACACGTCATGCTTTATCATTGCACGCACTTGTGGAATGGCGACAAACTACGGTACCTAAAAATCTCCACAGGCGACGTTTTAAAAATGTTTTACGGTTAGAGAGGAGGTCTAGTGCTAGAATTATTGCTCTCGCTCTGACGATCGCGGCGATACCTCACATGTGTGATTTGAACACCGTTTACATATGCGGGCGCGACTTCCGTATGCGTTTTCTTTGCTGCAAGCTCGAGGTGACGGGGGTGCTTTAAAATTATTTTTTTCTTATTTATTTTATTTAATTTTATATAATTAAATTGTGTTTTCCAAAAAAAAAAAAAAATTTGATAATTTTTATTGCTGTCACAAGGAATGTAAACATCCCTTGTCACAGTAATAGGTGGTGACAGGTCCTCTTTATGGAGGGATCGGGGGGTCTAAAAGACCCCAAATCCCTCCTTTGCACTTCAAAGTATTTAGATCACCGAAAACGGCGATTCTGAATACTGTATTTTTTTTAAAAACCTGCGGCATTGGCAGCCGAGTAAACAGGAAGTGTCGTTGTGACGTTGCTTCCGTGTTTACATTCAGGAGCCTGGAACGAAGCCGGAAGAGGCTTGGTTTCAGGCTCCTGAATGTAATCATGGAAGCAACGTCACAACGACACTTCCGGTTTACTCGCTGCCAATGGTGCGGTTTTAAAAAAAAATACAGTATTCAGATTCGCCGTTTTTGGAAGTGGCGCGTCACGGATCAGACCTCACGTGGCACGGTAGGCCCGGTAAGAGTGGCGAGAGGCAGCGGGAGGGGGGGACGTCATCTCCCGCTCCTCCGACATAATAGCCGAGCGGCTTTTAGACGCACCGGTTGATATACCTGGAAAGGCGATCGGCGGCTCTAAACAACGGTACCGGGATGATGCCTGCAGCTGCAGGAATTATCCCGGTATATCCCCCCGTAATCGTACGCACGGCGGGAAGGGGTTAATATTGGCCTTGGAGTTATTGCTTTGACCCAAGTCCAGTCCAGGAACAGGAGGAGGAGAATTTCTTGGACAAAAAATTGTTTGCTTTATTAATCGTGACCAATTCTGTCATATGCCTTTGCTGCGGGAGCTCCAGGAGAATAATCCGGATGATTTTCTGGAATTATCTCCGGATGACGGACCCCTGCTTTCACCAACTCTTGGCATTGCCGACCCCCTATATTAAGAAGCAGGACACAGGCAGGCTTTTATTTTATTTTTTTGGTTCAATAATGATTTGATTTGTTATATTTTTTATATTTTTGGATGCATAGAATGTATTTTTTGGTTAAGTTCTATTGGCAGATATCATGTCTGATCTTATCTGTCTAATTTGTTTTCTTTTTTTAATGCACAATAAAAATAATTGTGTAGAATAATACTTGGCTGTGTGTTTTACTTCAAGTGACAGTTTGGGAGTCGGCAGTTACATTTTATAAAATACAATATAAAATTGACAAGGGACCCCAACATAGTTGTATCTTTGATCTTAACCACATGCCAACCGCGCCATAGTCGAAAGACGGCTACAGCGCGGCCGGCTTGTTCTAAGTGGACGTCCTACGGACGTCCTCCCAGAAACTTGCTCCCACGCGCCCCCTGGGGCGCGCACTCGGGAACATCCGTGAGCGCCGGGTCCCGAGGACCCGGTGCATCACGGATCACGGTAAACAGCCGCTGTTAGCGGCCGTTTACCACGTGATCGCTCCGTCAAATGACGGAGCGATCACATGTACACAAACCGGCGTCACGTCATGACGCCGGTTCCTCCCTCCCCTCTCTGTACCGATCGGTACAGTGAGAGGGGAGAAGCGGAAAGAGGGAGAGACGGGACCAGCGCTGTGGGCTGGATGTGTAGTGCCCACAGCGCTGGTCAGTGCCTGCAATACTCTGCCACCACTGTGCAATACTCTGCAACCACTGTGCAATGCTCTGCTACCACAGTGCAATTCTCTGCAACCACTGTGCAATGCTCTGCAACCACTGTGCAATACTCTGCATCCACTGTGCAATGCTCTGCAACCACTGTGCAATGCTCTGCAACCACTGTGCAATACACTGCCACCACTGTGCAATACTCTGCAACCACTGTGCAATGCTCTGCAACAACTGTGCAATACTCTGCCACCACTGTGCAATGCTCTGCCACCACTGTGCAATACTCTGCAACCACTGTGCAATGCTCTGCAACAACTGTGCAATACTCTGCCACCACTGTGCAATGCTCTGCCACCACTGTGCAATACTCTGCAACCACTGTGCAATGCTCTGCAACAACTGTGCAATACTCTGCCACCACTGTGCAATGCTCTGCCACCACTGCAATACTCTGCAACCACTGTGCAATGCTCTGCAACCACTGTGCAATGCTCTGCAACCACTGTGCAATGCTCTGCCACCACTGTGCAATACTCTGCAACCACTGTGCAATACTCTGCAACCACTGTGCAATGCTCTGCCACCACTGTGCAATGCTCTGCCACCACTGTGCAATGCTCTGATGGTTTTCCCGTCGGAATTCCGAAGGAATTTCACTCAAACTGTCTTGCCTACACACGGTCACACCAAATTCCGACGGTCAATAACACAGCGGCATAAAACACGTTCGACAGCACTATAAAAGGGAAGATTAATGCTTCCGAGCATGCGTCGAATTGTTTCCGAGCATGCGACGAATTGTTTCCGAGCATGCGTCGGAATTTTGCGTGTCGGAATTGCATACACACGATCGGAAAATCCGATAAAAAGGTTTTCCGTCTGAAAAATTGAGAACAGGTTCTCAATCCAAAGTCCGTCGGAAATTCTGACAGAAAAAGACCGATGGGCGTACACACGGTCGGAAAATCCGATGAAAAGCTCCCATCGGACAGTTTCCATCGGAAATTCCAACCGTGTGTACGCCGCATTAGTCATGAAAGGGTTAAAGAAGACAGCAGCCTGTCATCGAACATTTCCCGTCAGAAAGTCCGATCGTGTGTACGAGGCATAACACTGCAAATCTGTTTCCCCTCGGGCCCTCCCTGGGGGGCCCCCTAGAGGCGCAGGATAGAGCAGGACCCTCACTATGCTGGTCAATGTACCTGTATCATCCATGATCTTACAGTGGGGGGGAAATAATGATTTGATCCCCTGCAGGTTTTGTAGGTTTGCCCGCTTACAAAGAGTGTCTTTAAATTTTATTATCGGTGTATTTTAAATGATAGAGACAGAATATAAACCAAGACCAACCCTAGACAATTTTATGGAAGGAGCTAAAACTTCGAGTTGCCAAGCGACAGCCAAGAAACCTTCAGGATTTAGAGAAGATCTGTAGAGAAGAGAGGAGCAAAATCCCTCCTGAGCAGTGGCGGTGCATCCATAGAGGGCGCAGGAGCGCCGCCCCCTCTCTCCTGCACTGAACTGCAACTCCATTTATAACATTTGTATCACGTGTTTTTTCAGGATTTTTGGTTGATATTCTGTCTCCATCATATAAAATACACCTATGATAAAAAATTACAGACCCTTCAATTCTTTGTAAGTGGGCAAACGGATTTCCAAAAGTCGTTTCTGTATTACTTTTGACGATTTCGGGGTCCGATTTCCATTCACATCTGTGCAGAAAACCCGCACAGATGCAGAGCTCAAGTCCTGCGGGAACGCATTGGGAACGGAGTTCCTGTACTTTTTCCACAACAGGAACTCAGTTCCCGTTAGCAGCCGTGTCCTGCAAGACTTTGAAGTATACGAGCTGTGTGGCAGGTGCTACACCAGCAGCCGCCGACACAGCTCGCAATAGTAAGTGCCGCACACCTGACCAATCAGGCATGGCCAGTAGGGGGCCCCATGACAGCTTCCGCTTCGATCTACCTGTCAATCACAGCTAGCTGACAGGTAGATCAGGTCCCTGCTGCTAAGAGATTGTATTTAGTCAGACCTCTCGTGATGGGCTCCTCCCCGCCAGCCCCTCCTGATTTTCTGTCTCCTCATCCCCCCCCCCCCCCCCAGTCTCCTGCATACTTGCTCTGTGTGTCCCGCTGAATCCCTCCCTCCTCCTCTATCTTCAGTGCCATATGATGAGAGAACCCAGAGGAGGAGCACAGCTATTCTGCTCACAGGACATGCAGGGAGAGAGGTGAGCTGAGGGAGGAACATCAGTTTGGGGTGGTAAGCTGAGCACAATACCTGGCAAAGTTTAATGCCAGGAGGGAAGTTTATGTGGAAATATGTGAAGCGAGTGTAGGGTCGCCACCTTTTCGTCAAGTCAAACCCGAACACTTTAGCGGCACAGAGCAATTTTTTTTTTATAGTATAAACTATACATATATTCTGCTATTAAATAACATTTCTAATCATATAAAGTTAAGAACAAGAGTTCCCCCTTGACTCTGATGTAAGGGAGAACTCTAACATAAGGGATGCTTTGGAAACCCTGATTTAAGGGGGAACACTGAAAACTCTGATGTACGAAGAAGATTCTGATGTAAGGGGGAACACTGGGGCCTCTGGTGTAAAGGGGGAATCTGATGTAAGGGGTGCTCTGAGAACCCTGATTTGCCTTAGTGTAATCACTCAGAGGCAGGAGAGTGAAGGGGGGAGACTTCAGTCACAGACAGAGATGGATGGTGAGTTCACTCACCCCTTGGCAGTCAGCACCTCTCATCCAGATGTATCTGAGGCTGGACTTCAAATTTCCGGCCCCAAATTACGTTCCTATTCTGAGGTAAAGCGCTGGGGGTTGGAGTGTGGGCAGACACAGAGGGGTAGGGGTGGGGGGGGGGTGGGGAAGAGGCGCAGATAGCGCACTCACTCCTCTCCTGTCTGTGTGTGTTTGGGAAGGGGGGGGTTGTTAGTGTTGGCTTTGGGCAGTGCTAAAGAGTGTGAGACACTCTCAGCTTAGACAACTACAGCCAGCGACCCTGCTGGGAAGCCATAGTCCAGTCTAAATAATGTGTCCGGGTTTTAGGCAATCTGAAACCTGGACGCAGGATTCCAAACCCGAACTGTCCGGGTGAATCCTGGACAGGTGGCAACCCTAAGCGAGTGTGTGTTGGAGCCCTGCAGAGTTTGCAGCCCCCCCAAGCTAACACATCACTATCTCCCTCTATCACTATCTCCCCAAGCATTCTGTCCAGATAATGTGCACTTCATTTATGACCTTTCCGTTTAACCCTGTGTTATCCAAACTCTGTTCAATGAAAAGTGTAAACTCACCACATAAACACTCTATATACAAAATAACATTCCCCAATAAAGATCAGAACATGATATTCACATTGCATGGAAGCACAATTGTATGAATGCTGAATATTCAGAGAATTACCGTATTTATGTTTATTGGGGATTGTTTTTTTTTTATGTACTAACAGTTAACCACTTTGCGACCGCCGGCCGTCAAATGACGGCCAGGCGGCGCAGCTCTCGTTCCGGGAGGGCGTCATATGACGTCCTCCCCTTCTGTGCACTGCAGGGAGCGCGCACGCGCCGCCGGGAGCGCGCGCGCGCTCTCGCCGTGTCACTGGGCACCCGATGCGCGTGCCCAGCGGCCGCGATGTCCGCTGGGCACCCGCGATTGCCCGGTAACACAGCGGGACCGTTGATCTGTGTGTGTAAACACACAGATCAACGGTCCTGTCAGAGGAGAGGAGCCGATGGTGTGTTCTCTGTACAGAGAAACACCGATCGGTCTCCTCCCTTTGTGAGTCCCCTCCCCCCACAGTAAGAAACACTCTTAGGGAACATAATTAACCCCTCCCCGCCCCCTAGTGGTTAACCCCCTTCACTGCCAGTGTCATTTATACATGAATGAATGCATTTAAATAGCATTGATTGCTGTATAAATGACAATGGTGCCAAAAATGTGTCAAAAATGTCCGATGTGTCCGCCATAATGTCGCAGTCACAATAAAAATCGCCAATCACCGCCATTACTAGTAAAAAAAAAAATATTAATAAAAATGCTATAAAACTATCCCCTATTTTGTAAACGCTATAACTTTTGCGCAAACTAATCAATGATCACTAATTGCGATTTTTTTTTTACCAAAAATATGTAGAAGAATATGTATCGGCCGAAACTGAGGAAAAAAAAATGTTTTTTTATATATTTTTTGGGGATATTTAGTATAGCAAAAAGTCAAAAATATTGTTTTTTTTTTAATTTGTCGCTCTTCTTTTGTTTATTGCGCAAAAAAGAAAAAACGCAGAGGTGATCAAATACCACCAAAAGAAAGCTCTATTTGTGGGGGAAAAAATGATAACAATTTCATTTGGGTACAGTGTTGTATGACCGCGCAATTGTCATTCAAAGTGCCTCAGCGCTGAAAGCTGAAAAATGGCTTGGTCAGGAAGGGGGGTGAAAATGCACTGTAGTGAGGTGGTTAAGCTTTATACACACAATACGAAAATTGGATGAAAAATACCACTTTTGAAGCGTTCGTGCATAGGAGCGTATCATTTTTTTTTTTTTGGTGGGCGAGTGGATCTTGGGTGGGAGTTCCCACACTTTTCTCCCCAGGACTTGTCCCCTGCACAGATGTCTCTGAAATCGTCCCCAAGATCAGGAATGACATGCGGGAATGAACTCGAACGATTTCATTCCCGCACTCAGTGTGAACCTGGGCTTAAGAGGAAAAAGTTTGAGTACGTTTGATTTAAGAATATAAGTTCTTCTTGATTAGGATATTAATAAGAACAAGGGGCTTTCAATGAATATAATATATACATATATTGGTATACGTATTATTTGATTTAGATAGTAAATAATTAGAATTGATTTTGTTAGTTGAACGTTACCCCTCCTCCATGAGCAGAGACATTCCTCTGGACATGAACGGAGGAGAGGAGGGGGTTGAATTGAAGCCGGCGTGTATTGAAGTTTGAAATTCATTGGTCACTGGAGTTTGCAGGACTACAAGACAAATCCTTTTTAGGAAGGAGGGGGTTGAATTGTTGTGCAAGGCTCGGCTGCGATTTTTGATGCGATGTCATACGACTGGTGAGAACCACAGGAGAACAAGTTTGCACAAAGTAATACAAAAACCTTTTTTTGGATTTGCTGCGACTTGAGTCGCAACCAATTAGAACTGGGACTCAAATACATGGATTTTGACTTGTCCATGCGACTTCACATGTGTCAAGTCGCACAACAACTCGCAGTTGTGGAAACAGAGCCTAAAAGCAAGGAACAAAAGCACATTTCGGCAGACTGCGAGACACACGAGGAAGCTGTTTTTGAGCTTCAGACATACAGAGAAACACATCTGTATAAACACAATCTTCATCTCAACAATAGAACTACATTATTGATATTATTTTTACATTTTGTATTTTAATATCGTTCTTGTAATCTTAGGCTATTTTATTATTGGATCAATTTTTGAGTTTTCTAGTCGTGACTTTTCTCATCAATATAAGTTTACAAAATATCGAGAGAATAATCATATATTTAACATAAACATTGTTCAGACAGGAGATAGAGAAATACAAAATAACATTGTTTATAAACATTGATCAGACAGGAAATAGAGTGATACAAAGTAGCATTGTTTATAATCATTCATCAGAGAGAGAGAGAGAGATACAAATTAGCATTGCTTATAAACATTGATCAGACGGGAGACAGAGAGATACAAATTAACATTGATTATAAACATTGATCAGAGCGAGATAGAGAAAACATAAAATAACATTGTTTATAAACATTGATCAGACAGGAAATAGAGTGATACAAAGTAACATTGTTTAAAAACATTAATCAGAGAGAGAGAGAGAGATAGAGAGATACAAAGTAGCATTGATTATAAACATTGATCAGAGCAAGATAAAAAAAAAAAATAACATTGTTTATAAACATTGATCAGACAGGAAATAGAGTGATACAAAGTAGCATTGTTTATAATGATTCATCAGAGTGAGAGAGATAGAAAAATACAAAGTAGCATTGCTTATAAACATTGATCAGACGGGAGACAGAGAGATACAAATTAACATTGATTATAAACATTTATCAGAGAGCGATAGAGAAAAACTTAAAATAACATTGTTTATAAACATTGATCAGACAGGAGATTGAGAGATAGAAAGTAACATTGTTTATAAACATTGATCAGACAGGAGATTGAGAGATAGAAAGTAACATTGTTTATAAACATTGATCAGACAGGAGATTGAGAGATAGAAAGTAACATTGTTTATAAACATTGATCAGACAGGAGATTGAGAGATAGAAAGTAACATTGTTTATAAACATTGATCAGACAGGCGATAGAGAGATACAAAATAACATTGATTATAAACATTGACCAGAGCGAGATAGAGAAACAACTTAAAATAACATTGTTTATAAACATTGATCAGACAGGAGATTGAGAGATAGAAAGTAACATTGTTTATAAACATTGATCAGACAGGAGATTGAGAGATAGAAAGTAACATTGTTTATAAACATTGATCAGACAGGAGATAGAGAGATACAAATTAACATAGTTTATAAACATTGATCAGACAGGAGATAGAGAGATATAAAATAACATTGTTTATAAACATTGATCAGAGAGAGAGATAGCGAAATACAAAGTAGCATTGCTTATAAACATTGATCAGACGGGAGACAGAGAGATACAAATTAACATTGATTATAAACATTGACCAGAGCGAGATAGAGAAACAACTTAAAATAACATTGTTTATAAACATTGATCAGACAGGAGATATAGAGAGAGATACAAAGTAACATTGTTTATAAATATTGTTCAAAGAGGAGATAGAGAGATACAAAGTAACATTGTTTATAAACATTCATCACACAGAAGATCAATAGATAGTAATAAATATTAATCCTTAGTTTACTCTAAACAGCTCCAAATAAAATGCTGAAAGTACAGAAGTATACCTGTTGTTTGATGTACCGGATATACATTGCAGTCCTTCCTTCCTCTATGACATGACAAAGGTGTATTTGTAGCTCTGAAACTTGATTTTAAATATCACCCGAACCACTAAGGCAACACAGCTACAACGCACATGTATTGTAGCACACCCCAATGTGCACATGTATTGTAGCACACCCCAATGTGCACATGTATTATAGCACACCCCAATGTGCCCATGTATTGTAGCACACCCCAATGTGCACATGAATTATAGCACACCCCAATGTGCACATGTATTGTAGCACACCCCAATGTGCCCATGTATTGCAGCACACCCCAATGTGCACATGTATTGCAGCACACCCCAATGTGCCCATGTATTGCAGCACACCCCAATGTGCCCATGTATTGTAGCACACCCCAATGTGCCCATGTATTGCAGCACACCCCAATGTGCACATGTATTGCAGCACACCCCAATGTGCCCATGTATTGCAGCACACCCCAATGTGCACATGTATTGTAGCACACCCCAATGTGCACATGAATTATAGCACACCCCAATGTGCACATGTATTGTAGCACACCCCAATGTGCCCATGTATTGCAGCACACCCCAATGTGCACATGTATTGCAGCACACCCCAATGTGCCCATGTATTGCAGCACACCCCAATGTGCCCATGTATTGTAGCACACCCCAATGTGCCCATGTATTGTAGCACACCCCAATGTGCACATGAATTATAGCACACCCCAATGTGCACATGTATTGTAGCACACCCCAATGTGCACATGTATTGTAGCACACCCCAATGTGCACATGTATTGTAGCACAACCCAATGTGCACATGTATTGTAGCACACCCCAATGTGCCCATGTATTGTAGCACACCCCAATGTGCACATGTATTGTAGCACACCCCAATGTGCCCATGTATTGTAGCACACCCCAATGTGCCCATGTATTGTAGCACACCCCAATGTGCACATGTATTGTAGCACAACCCAATGTGCACATGTATTGTAGCACACCCCAATGTGCACTAACGCACCACCATGTGGTTTGTTGTGGCCACTCATTAAAATTAGAAGAAAAGAGGTTTAACCTTAAACTACGTAGAGGGTTCTTTACTGTTTTGCCGCGTGCACACGGTGAGATTTTCCGACGGGAAATGTTGGATGTGAGCTTGTTGGCGGAAAGTCCAACCATGTGTACGCTCCATCGAATATTTGCTGTCGGACTTTCCGCCAACAACTGTTCTGAAATTTAGCAGGTTTAGCAGGTTCTCGAATTTTCCGCCAACAAACCTTTGTTGTCGGAAAGTCCGATCGTGTGTACACAAGTCCGTCGCACAAAACTTCAGGCATGCTCAGAAGCGTAAACTAGCGTTCGTAATGGAGAATTAACATTCGTGACGCGGCAAATTATGAAAACTCCAAACGCAGCGCACAATTCTCTTCTTCTTTACCGGGATAATAATGAAGCTGCTTTGCTGGTGATACTGATGGAGTTATTGCAAACGAATTTTCAAAGGCTTTTTTTTTTTCTAGTGATATCAACATATAATAATAGCGTAAAATAAAAAACGCAAAAAGCAAAGCGCGAATCAACACTCACCAAACTTCTACTAACACGAAATTAGCAGAAGGAGCCCAAAGGGTGGCGCTAAAGAGTTGAAAAAACACGAAGTACGTCACAACGTTTTGTAATTGTTGGCCAACATTTGTGTGACCGTGTGTATGCAAGACAAGTTGGAGCCAACAACCTTCCAACAAAAATCCACGGTTTTGTTGGCGGAAAGTCCGATCGCATGTATGCGGCATAAGAGCGGCAAGGATGGCGAGTTCCCTTCCACAGGCGGTGGTCTCAGCGGGGGGCATCGATAGTTTAAAAAAAAGAGAGGGGATATGATTTCAATATACAAATACCGTACTGGTGACCCCACAATAGGGAGAAAACTTTAACCTTAACCGCTTCGCGACTGGCGCACGGCGATGTACATCGGCAGAATGGCACGAACAGGCATAAGGGCGTATATATAAGTCCCTTTTTTAATGCCTCCGCGCCGGTCGGGACCCCCGTGAGGCCGGTCGCAGGTCCCGCGGACTCGATCGCCGCGGGGACACCCGCGATCGTCTCACGGGAGGGCTGAACGGGGAGATGCGGAAATAAACAGCATCTCACCGTTCTGCCTAGCAACTAGTGACGCTGATCTCTGCCCCCTGTGATTGGAGCAGAGATCAGCATTCACTAGCTGACAGCCACGCCCCCCCACAGTAAGAAACACACCCCTAGGCATACTTAACCCCTACACTGCCCCTTGTGGTTAACCCCTTCACTGCCAGTGTCATTTATACAGAAATCAATGCATTTAAATAGCATTGATTGCTGTATAAATGACAATGGTCCCAAAAATGTGTCAAAAATGTCCGATGTGTCCGCCATAATGTCGCAGTCGCAATAAAAATCGCTTATCGCCGCCATTACTAGTAAAAAAAAATTATTAATAAAAATGCTATAAAACTATCCCCTATCTTGTAGACGCTATAACTTCTGTGCAAACCAATCAATAAATCGCTTATTGCAATTTTTTTAAACCAAAAATATGTAGAAGAATACGTATCGGTCTAAGCTGAGGAAAAAAATATTTTTTTTTTATATATTTTTGGGGGATATTTATTATAGCAAAAAATAAAAAAGAATGCGTTTTTTTTTTCAAAATTGACGCGCTTTTTTGTTTATAGCGCAAAAAATAAAAACCGCAGGGGCGATCAAATTCCACCAAAAGGAAGCTCTATTTGTGGGAAAAAAAGGACGCCAATTTTGTTTGGGAGCCACGTCGCACGACCCGCGCAATTGTCAGTTAAAGCGAGGCAGTGCCGAATCGCAAAAAGGGACCTGGTCTTTTGGCTGCAAATTGGTCCGGTCTGTATGTGGTTAAACTATGTAGAGGGTTCTTTACTGTAAGAGCGGCAAGGATGTGGAATTCCCTTCCACAGGCGGTGGTCTCAGCGGGGGGCATTGATAGTTTCAAGAAACGATTAGAGAAGCACCTGAACGACCGCAACATACAGGGATATACAATGTAATACTGACATATAATCACACACAGAGGTTGGACTTGATGGACTTGTGTCTTCTTTCAGCCTCACCTACTATGTAAATATGTAACTATGTTTTTCCGAAAATGCTGTATGTTGACTTTCTTGGACATGTTGGTGCATTGCTAGCTCATGAATTTTTTTAATTGATTCATGTTAGCACATGAGACAACCCTGAGGGTTTCCTCAAGCGCTAGGGGCCCTTAGGGTCTAGGTGATGGAAGAGTTAAGTGTTAGGAACAGTGTAAAGGGGATTAGAGAGAATGGGAGGACACAACTTTTGGCCCCTAAAGCTCTACAATGGGGTCATTGTGGTGTCTCATTGATGTGGTTCTATCACACAAATGACCCCTCAATGGGCTCTCCAGTCGCAGATGAGCTGACTCTGCGTTCCTACATAGTACTTTGTTTCCCCCTATGTACTATTATGTATAGGAGGTCGGCTGTCATTATCCTCATCTCCTGAATCACCCGGACTGTAAACCTGCTCATTATTCTGCCACAGCATTTCCTGATTCCGTTCAGCCCCACACATAGGAATCTTATGCCGCGTCCACACAATGAAGCAAAGCGCCCGACGGAACCAATCCGTCGGACAATTCGACCGCGTGTGTGTGGGCTTCATCGGACCTTTGCTGTTGAAAAACCAGACTTTAGATTTAGAATAGACATGTGCAATTCGTTTTGTTTTTTTTTTCGTTATTTTCGTTCATTCGTTTTCGTCCGAATGAACGAACGATTCGCTAAAAATTTTAACGAATCGTTCGAATCGAACGAATCCGAAAAACAACGAAAATCCGAAAAAAAAACAAATTAGAAATAACGAAAGGAAGGAATGAAAGGAAGGAGCAAATGTAATTATGATTTGTATTATATAAAGAAATGTAAAAGTATATAAAAATGTATAATGAAAATTATGTAATGAAAAATTTGGAATTAAGAGTTTTGAAAAAAAAAAAAAAAAAAAAAAAAAAGAAATAACGAATGTACGAAAGAAGAAAATCCGAAAAACGAAAACAGGAACAACGAAAATGAAAATGAACGAAAAAATTCGTACATTCGTAACTTTTTTTTTTTTGTTGAATTCGTAATTTTCCGTGTCCCTTACAATGGCGCTGCTTAACGTGCTTCGAATGGATTGAACGAAAAAATTCGTACATTCGTAACTTTTTTTTTTCGATTCGTAATTTTCCGTGTCCCTTACAATGGCGCTGCTTAACGTGCTTCGGATAGATTGAATGAAAAAATTTGTACATTCGTAACCTTTTTTTTTCGATTCATAATTTTCCGTGTCTCTTACAATGTAATAATAGCATACACATTACATAACATTATGAATTATGCTCCGATTACGAATCTACGAATGTTACGAATGTACGAATAAATACGAATGCATCCGAATTTCGAATAAACGAAAATTAAAAACGAAAAAAACGAATCAACGAAAAAATAACTCTTACGAATGTACAAATCGTTACGAATACGAACACCGACGACTTACGAATTTACGAATCGTTACGAATCAACGGAAACTAAAAAAAAACGAAACGAAAATAAACAAATTTTTTTGTTGTGCGCATGTCTAATTTAGAACATGTTTCAGATCTTTCCGACGGACTCGAGTCCGGTCGAAAAAATCCGTTCGTAGGTATGCTAGTCCGACGGACGAAAACCGACGCTAGGGCAGCTATTGGCTACTGGATATGAACTTCCTTATTCTAGTCCAGTCGTACGTCATCACGTTCAAATCCGTCGGACTTTGGTGTGATTGTATGCAGACAAGTCCGATTTGACGGAAGTCCGTCGAATTCCTCCGGAATTCAGTCCGTCGAATTCCTCCGGAATTCAGTCCGTCGAATTCCTCCGGAATTCAGTCCGTCGAAAAGTCCTCCGGAATTCAGTCCGTCAAAAAGTCCTCCGGAATTCAGTCCGTCGAGACACGGCACGGCATTAGAAGTGCAGCCTTATGCCGCGTACACACGATCGGAAATTTTCATCGGAAAAACCTCTGACGGTTTTCTCGACGGAATTCCGCTCAAACTGTCTTGCCTACACACGGTCACACCAAATTCCGAACCGCCAAGAACGCGGTGACGTACAACACTACAACAAACCGAGTTCAATGCTTCCCGAGCATGCGTCGATTTGTATCCGAGCATGCGTAGGAATTTTGCGCGTCAGAATTGCTACAGACGATCGGAATTTCCGATAGAAACCTTTTCCGCCGGAAAAATTGAGAACGCGCTCTCAACTCTTTGCTGTCGGAAATTCGGCCAGCAAAATTCCGATGGAGCCTACACACGGTCGCATTTTTCAGATGAAAAGCTCTCATCGGTCTTTTTCTGACCGGAATTCCGATCGTGTGTACGCGGCATTACGCACAGGAATGGTAGAGATACAGACACAGTGATAGGTCATTTGACAAGAGGCTGCAGTCCTGAACAACTTTATACAGAATCATGCTAGTGCACCTGTCAGAAAATGATTTATTTTTTTACTGTAAAATTGTTTTATTTCCAATTTAAAGGTGATTGGAATGAGCTTTAGCACCGACGCAGCGTTTTCTGGATAACATTAAATGTTCACTAACTGACTTTACTTACTTTAACCCTTTTTTTCATTTCTTGTTTTTCAATTATTTTACGTTTTTTTTTTTTTTATCTATGTATGAGTATCTACATTTGTTATACAGGTTTAACCACTTCAATACCCGCCTATTGTCAAATGACGCCCACAAGGTGGATCTCCCATCCTGGGTGGGCGTCATATGACGTCTTCCCATTCCTGGCTATCTAGGGGGCGCGTGCACTACGCCGGCGGCGCGCGGCGGCCGCGATGTCCGCCGGGCACCCGCGATTGCCGGGAACACAGCAGCACCGTGGATGTGTGTGTGTAAACACACAGATCCACGTCCTGTCAGTGGAGAGGAGACCGATGGTGTGTTCCCAGTACAGAGGAACACCGATCGGTCTCCTCCCCTTGTGAGTCCCCCCCCCCCCCCCACAGTTAGAATCAATCCCTAGGTAACATAATTAACCCCTGCAGCGCCCCCTAGTGTTAACCCCCTTCCCTGCCAGTCACATTTACACAGTAATCAGTGCAATTTTATAGCACCGATCGCTGTGTAAATGTGAACGGTCCCAAAAATGTGTCAAAAGTGTCCGAAGTGTCCGGCGCAATGTCACAGTCACGAAAAAAATCGCAGATCGCCGCCATTACTAGTAAAAAAAAAAAAAAAAAATGCAATAAATCTATCCCCTATTTTGTAGACGCTATAACTTTTGCGCAAACCAATCAATATACGCTTATTACGATTTTTTTTTTTTACCAAAAATATGTAGAAGAATACGTATCGGCCTAAACTGAGGGAAAAAAAAAATATATATATTTTTTTTTAAATGGGATATTTATTATAGCAAAAAGTAAAAAATATTGTGTATTTTTCAAAATTGTCGCTCTTTTGTTTTTAGCGCAAAAAATAAAAACCGCAGAGGTGATAAAATACCACCAAAAGAAAGCTCTATTTGTGGGCAAAAAAGGACGTAAATTTTGTTTGGGTGCCACGTCCCCCGACCGCGCAATTGTCAGTTAAATCGACGCAGTGCCGAATCGCAACAAGTGCTCTGGTAAGGAAGGGGGGTAAATTCTTCTGGGGCTGAAGTGGTTAATGGGCATATCGGAACGTGGCAGCCGAATAGAGACCACGTGACCCGTTCCACGCCTTGTGTGTTCTAACTGCTGCAAAAAAAGCAGTTGATGGCAGGTGTACATATGGACATCAGGTAGCGATCAATGGGGCTGCAGTGGAGCTTTTATTTTCTGTCTCATGAAAGAAGTAACAGTGGCGTCTGTTAATCGAAACGACCAATCAGTGATCACGTATAGACCTGGAGCGCCGCTCAAAGCTGAGGGATAACAAGTGTCCCTGCCGGTATTCAGAAGGTGGGAGCGGAAGCGTCAAGGAGCATAGACATATGTGGCGTAATGCCCTGTACACACGGTCGGAATTTCCGTCGGAAAATGTGCGATCGGATCGTTTTGACGGAAAATCCGATCGTACGTGGGCTCCATCGGACTTTTTCCGTCGGAATTTCCGACACGCAAAGTTTGATAGCAGGATCTAAAATTTTCCGACGACAAAATCCGATCGTTTTGAATTCCGATCGTGTGTAGACAATTCCGACAGACTTGCATGCTCAGAATAAATTAAGAGACGAAAGCCATTGGCTACTGGCCCGTTTATAGTCCCGACGTACGTTTTGTACGCCACCTCGTTAAGAACGATCGGATTTTCCGACAACTATGTGCGACCGCGTGTATGCAAGACAAGTTTGGCACAAAATCTGACGGAAAAAATCTGATGGATTTTGTCGTCGGAATGTCCGACTGCGTGTACGGGGCATAAGACGCCACTCAAAACCAACCCAGACCGGATTTGAGATGCCACTCAAAACCGACCGATGTGGGTAGTATTGCTATGTACAAGGCTGCTGTTAGAAATGATGGGGCCCAATACAGCTTACCTGACAGGCCCCCCCCCCCTCCCGCCCCGGTGGAAAGTGACTGAGGACATAGATTTATCAGTCCCTTTCTCTGCAGCCTCAGCAGCACAGATGAATAGAAAATGCTCCAAGGCTTCCTGTTCATTCAATTTGTGACTGAACAGGTACAGTAAGCGCAGTTTACTATGTTTCAGTGATGAATGAACACAGGAGTGATTGGTACCGATCGCTCACTGTGTTCATTCAGGCAAGGAAGGGGCCAGTAAATGACATATTTCTAGGCCCCTTGCCCTGCTATCTATCCAGAAACACACCCCTGTGTGCCTGCAGCAGCTGCCAGTGTGGGAGAGTAGAGGAGGGAAGCTGGCAGCGCTGTGGGGGAAAGGGGCACACAGGGGGGCCCAGATAGCAGATGGAAGGTGCACATGTACTGGGACCAATTCTTCTGCAGTACAGCCGGAGGGAGGGAGAGGAGGAGAAGCTGGCAGCGCTGCAGGGGGAGGCAGAAGAGGATCGGTGTCTGTAATAAGAGAGCACAGCCAGCCTTCCTGCTCAGCAGATGCCTGCCCCTCCCCCTTTTGAATGGATGGTGCCCAGGCCCAGTACAGGAGGTCTGGCTGTACTACCTTATCAGTGGCCCTGGCTATGTATGGCCTCAGCCAGGGTCGTCTTTAATATTGATTGGACCCTGGGCAAAACTTTTCTTGGGCCCCCACCCCATGCAGTTTTGCTCTCGACCTGCTCTGAGACATACAATAAATAGCAGCTAGACTCAAAATCAGTTTACTGAATCAGATCAGGAAGCGATAGCGATTGGTTGCCAGAGGTTACAGTGTATCATTACCGCTCACTGACTGGTTGCCAGAGGTTACAGTGTATCATTACCGCTTACTGACTGGTTGCCAAAGGTTACAGTGTATCATTACCGCTCACTGACTGGTTGCCAGAGGTTACAGTGTATCATTACAGCTCACTGACTGGTTGCCAGAGGTTACAGTGTATCATTACAGCTCACTGACTGGTTGCCAGAGGTTACAGTGTATCATTACAGCTCACTGACTGGTTGCCAGAGGTTACAGTGTATCATTACCGCTCACTGACTGGTTGCCAGAGGTTACAGTGTATCATTACCGCTCACTGACTGGTTGCCAAAGGTACAGAACACATTACGGCTCACTGATTAGTTGCTAGAGGTACAGCACATGATTTCTGCTTGTTGATTGGTTGCTAGAGATTACTGTGGATATGACCTTAGGGGGCCATGATATACATATGAATGCCACTGGCCGCGGCTATTTACATATGAATGCCGGTAAGTTACATGTAAACACAGGGTCTGCAGGTGAGTCATCTGTACACAACTATAGGGCAGAGCTGGGCAGCATTAGTAGCAGCACTTCATACTGAGATATCGGGACACAGCATGGGACTAAAACCTCAAGGGACGAGGGAATTTAAACCAGGATAGTTGGCAAGTATGAGGCAGCTGCTTTGGGCCCCACAACAATGACAGAGCCCAGGGCAGCTGCCCCTTTTGCCCTGCCTTTAAAAACGGCCCTGGCCTCAGCCAGCACTGCTCCAGCCACGCCCCCTGACATGAGCAGCATCTTACCCCACAAAACTACCAATCAGACTGAAGGTACCAGCTTGCCAACATGTAGGTTAATATAGAATCGGTTGATGTGGGCAACAGAAAGAGTTTTCATTGCTGAGATCCTCACTATGCATCTATGGCCACCCACATACTAAGTCAACCTGACCGACAGCACAGCTTATGCAGGAATAGAGCAAGGAAAGATCACATTGCATGGTGGGAACAGGTCATTTTCCTTGCTCAGACATAGCAGAGGGAGTGGCTACACAGCACCTACAAGGGCCAAATGCACCTGCAGCTGGCAGTTAGAACTATAGGGCCACCATAGCAGCCCCCCCCCACCTACCATGGAAGCTTTTTACAAATGCCAGGCAGAAGGTGGCTGTTTAGGAAGCACGATTGCCCATATTACTAAGAAAGCATATTATTCCAGTCATGAGCAACAAACCATGGTAGACTTGAAGCCACTGCGGGGCCTTCCACATGACAACACTGATCCGACGCGTCCTCCATCCCGGCATGTCAGAGGCACGTCGCGGCCTGTACCAGCTCCCTCTCCCCCAACACCCTACAGCGCAGGGCTGCAGCAATTCCCAAAATCATTAACACTTTTCACAGGGAGTCGGCTATAACAAGAGCTGAGGGCTCACTGCCACCAGAGAAGTGATAGAAGAGAGACATGATGGGCACTGACTGATGGGGACAGAGATGGCTAGAGACATAAGGACAAAGGTAACCCAGAGCTGGGGCATGGCATGGCATGGAGGAAGAGTGGGCACAGAGGACAGGGACATTGGGGGTGGGGGTGTGTGAAGGGGGAGGGGGCTCTGGTAGGATGTATGCTGGATTCTAATTAGGAGGGGCCTCTGGGGCTGGGCCTACCACTATGACACATGTCTAAGCCCCCGTACACACGGTCGGAAATTCCAACCACAAAATCCGTCGGATTTTTTCCGTCGGATTTTGTCCGACACTGGTGTTGCACACACACGGTCGGACAAAGTTGTCGGAAAATTTGATCGTTCTGAACGTGGTGGCGTTCGTTGCGTACGACGTAACTACGTAGAGGCTAGTAGCCAAAAGCTTGGGTCTCATAATTTGATCTGAGCATGGGTGGCACTTTGTCCGTCGGAATTCTCTACACACGATCGGAAAAAGTCAGATCGTATTTTGTTGTCGGAAAATTTGAGAGCAGGATCGGAAATGACGAGGCATTAGAGCAACTCCATTTAGGGGCAGAAAATAAAAAGATAAATCTGAACTTTACTTCTTTTAATTGCTCCAATTTCGAGAGCGCGTCTTAAAGTGAACCCACAAGCAGCACCTTATGGTTCTATTTAGGATTTTATTTGGATAACAGAGAGGAGGGACATACAATGCAGAATACAAGTAAGTGAGTAGAAGACAGAGAGAGATACTAGAAGAACCCGAGGAAGAGAGAGGGAGAGAGAGATAGAGAGAGAGAGAGAGAGAGAGAGAGAGAGATACTAGAAGAACCAGAGGAAGAGAGAGGGGGAGAGAGAGATACTAGAAGAACCCGAGGAAGAGAGAGGGAGAGAGAGATAGAGATAGAGAGAGAGAGAGAGAGAGAGAGAAGAGAAGAGAGGAAAGAGAGGGGAGAGAGAGAGAGAGAGAGAGAGAGCAAAAGAGAGATAGAGAGAGAGATAGAAGAAGATAGGGGAGATATAGAGGAGGAGAGAGAGGGAGAAGAAGAGAAAAGGACAAAGAAAGAGAGAGAGAGAGAAGAAGAGACGGGAGATAGACAGGAGGAGAGAGAGAAATAAGAAGAGAAAAGGACAAAGAGAGAGAGAGAGAGATAGAAGAAGAGAGGGGAGATAGAGAGGAGAAGAGAGACAGAAGAAGAAGTGAAAAGGACAAAGAGTGAGAGAGAGAAAAGGAGAGAGAGGGAGAAGGTAGAAAGAGAGAGGGAAGGAGAGGGAGAGCGAGAGAGAACAAGAGAGAAAGAGAAGGAGAGAGAGGGGGAGAGTAGAAAGGAGAGAGAAGGGTAGAGAGAGGGAAGGAGAGAGAGGGGTAAAAGGGGAGATAGGAGAGCCAGAGAGAGGGAGGGAGGGAGGGGGAGAGAGAGAGAGAGAGAGGGGGGGGAAGAGAGAGAGAGAGGAGAGAAGGAGAGAGAAGAGGAAAGGGTCAAGAGAGAGGAAGGGAGAAGGAGAGAGAGGGGGGGGAGAGAGAGGGTGAGGAAGAAGGATAGAGAGAGAGAGGAAAGAGAGGGAGAAGGGGAGAGAGGGAGAGAGAAAGAAAGTGAGAGAGAAGGTGAGAGAGAGAGGGAGAAGGAGGGAGGGAGAAGGAGAGAGAGGAGGAGACAGGTGGGTAGAAGGAGAGGGAGAGAGAAAAGAGAAAGAGAAGTAGGGAGAGAGAGAGAGAGAGAAAACAAGAGAGAAAGAGAAGGAGAGAGAGGGGGAGAGGAGAAAGGAGAGAGAGAAGGGGAGAGAGAGGGAGAAGGGGGGATAGGAGAGTGAGAGAGGGGGGGGAGAGAGAGAAGGAGAGATGGAGAAGGAGAGAGAAGAGGAAGGGGGCAAGAGAGAGGGAGGAGGGAGGAGAAGAGAGAGAGAGAGGAGGAGAGAGAGGGGGAGGAAGAAGGATAGAGAGAGAGAGGAGAGAGAGGGAGAAGGGGAGAGAGGGAGAGAGAAAGAAGGTGAGAGAGAAGGTGAGAGAGGAGAGGGAGAAGGAGGGAGGGAGAAGGAGAGAGAGGAGGAAAAAGATGGGGAGAAGGAGAGGGAGAGAGAGAAGAGAAAGAGAGGGAGAAGGAGAGAGAGGAGAGCTAGCGAGAAGAGGAAAGAAGGGGAAAGAGAAGGAGAGAGAGAGAGAGAGAGAGAGGAGAGAGAGAGAGAGAGAGAGAGAGAGAGGAGAGATAGAGAAGCAGAGAAAGAGGGAAGGGGAGAGAGAGGAGGAGGGAGAAAAAGGAGAGAGAGAGCGAAAAGAGAGGATAGAAAAGATTGGGGGAGGGGAGATATAGGAGAGAAAAGAAAAGAGGAAAAGCCAGGGGGAGAGGAGAAAAAGAGAGAGAAGTGAGATAGATAGACAGATAGATAGATATAGATATTGATATAGATCTGACACGCAGTCCTATGTGTCTATATAGCAGTGTACAGAGTTGTGTACATTCAGTAGATCTGCACCCTCCATGCCCGGCTGTACACAGTCCAGGAACTCCAGGACTTCTGCACTGCCCTCTCCATACACAGTCCTTCCTCTGCCCACTCTGCATTCTGATCACCGACATCTCCCCACCTGTACACAGAGCAGCTGTCAGTGTGATCTTCCCTCCAACACTGAGACCCCCTACCACCACCAACACCCACCCCCCTCATTCCATCTCCCTCACTACTGCCCCCTTCCACCAGGACCACATTCCTGCCTGAGCCAGGGAGACGCTGCTATCCTTCTCAGAGAGCCGGAGGAGTCGGATCAGCACCCCCGACAGCAAAGAGTCTGATCATCCTCCTGGACAGCGCAGAGTCGGATCAGCGCCGGGGACAGCGCAGAGTCGGATCAGCACCAGGGACAGCGCAGAGTCGGATCAGCACCAGGGAAAGCGCAGAGTCGGATCAGCACCAGGGACAGCGCAGAGTCGGATCAGCACCAGGGACAGCGCAGAGTCGGATCAGCACCAGGGACAGCGCAGAGTCGGATCATCCTCCTGTACAGCACAGAGTCGGATCAGCACCCCGGACAGCGCAGCAGGTGAGCAAACAGTGTGTCGGGAGGGCAGAGAGTAAGGAGCAGAGGGCATAGAGTGGGGGCAGAGAGTAAGGAGCAGAGGGGGGAGGGCAGAGAGTGAGCAACAGAGGGCAGATAGTGGGGGTGGCGCAGATGGCAGAGAGTGGGGGTAAGAGGGCACAGAACAGAGTGGGGGCAGATGGCAGAGAGTGAGGAGCAGAGGGCAGAGAGTGGGGGGGGCAGATGGCAGAGAGTGGGGGGCAGAGGGCACAGAGCGGGGGTAGGTGGAAGAGATTGAGGAGCAGAGGGCAGAGAATGGGGGGGGGGGCAGATGGCAGCGAGTGGTAGGTAGAGGGTGTGGGGACAGAGGGCACAGAGTGGGGGCAGATAGCAGAGAGTGAGGAGCAGAGGGCAGAGAGTGGGGGGAGATGGCAGAGAGTGAGGAGCAGAGAGTGTGGGGGGGGGGGGGGGCAGATGGCAGAGAGTGGAAGGCAGAGGGCAGAGGGTGGGGGGCAGAGGGCAGAAGACCAAGGAGGGCAGATGGCAGGAATTAGTGAGGGTACACTCAGGATGGCAAGGTGTATATAAAGTTATGCTGCATGAGGAGGGGGACATATCAGGCACTGAACAATGTATGTATCAAACATTCCTATAGTACAGTAATTTCCAACCTCAATCCTAAAATACCCCCAACAGGTCATGTTTTCAGGATTTCCTTCACCTTGCAGAGGTGCTTTAAATCAATGTCAATAACTTGATGACAGATATTTTATCTAAGGGAATTTCCCAAAACATGACCTGTTGGGGATACTTAAGGACTGAGGTTGGGCATCATTGCTATAGTATAGAAAATTGTAATAAAGAGAATCAAGTTCAGCCAACTACTACCTAGATTAATGAATGTTATTAAGGAAAAGGGCAAGACAAAGCCCCAAAGAGGGTAGTGCCAAGTTTCTCTCTCAGTAAGTCACCTCCTTGGTGAGCACACAGGAATGTGTTGTCTGAACTAGGCACCGTGTATACAGCAGCTCCGGAGTATACAGCTCGGTGTGATGCAAAGGACGAAGCGCAAATCGATTAGAGCGAGATAAGAAGCTCGCTGCCTGCATGAGCTCACAATCGAAATCATTTAGCGGAGAGCAGAAGGATAAAGTGGGATTCAAGGAAGAGACGAAAAAAAGTGCGTTTTCAGAGCCCTCAGTGATTCGTCCACCGTCTTGCAAAATGAGTTTCAGAGCAGCTGCTGAGGCTTCCAGGAGCACATGGATCCCAGGGTAGGATCTCAACTACAAAAACACCATGAGGGAGGATGAGTGTGAAGTAGGGTGACTGAAGGATAACGTCTGAGAAATGAGGTGACTGAAGGATAAGGTCTGAGAAATGAGGTGACTGAAAGATTAGGGTTGGGAGATGGGGTGACTGAAAGATTAGGGTTGGGAGATGGGGTGACTGAAAGATTAGGGTTGGGAGATGGGGTGACTGGGAGATTAGAGCTGGAGAATGGGGTGACTGGAAAATCAAGGCTGGAAAATGGGGTGACTGGGGGGATTATTAATGGAGAATAGGGCGACTGGTAGATTAGGGTTTGGCAATGAGGTGACTGATGCACTGGGGTTTGGGAATAGGGGGATTAAGGAATTAAGGTTGGAGAAATAGGTGACTCTGGGATTAGGGCTGTGGAATGGGTTGACTGAGAAATTAGTGCTGGGGAATGGGATGACTGGGAGATTAGGGCCGGGGAATGGGATGACTGGGAGATTAGGGCCGGGGAATGGGATGACTGGGAGATTAGTGCTGGGGAATGGTATGACTGGGAGATTAGGGCCGGGGAATGGGATGACTGGGAGATTAGGGCTGGGGAATGGGATGACTGGGAGATTAGGGCTGGGGAATGGGATGACTGGGAGATTAGGGCTGGGGAATGGGATGACTGGGAGATTAGGGCTGGGGAATGGGTTGACTGAGAAATTAGTGCTGGGGAATGGGATGACTGGGAGATTAGGGCTGGGGAATGGGATGACTGGGAGATTAGGGCTGGGGAATGGGATGACTGGGAGATTAGGGCTGGGGAATGGGATGACTGAGAAATTAGTGCTGGGGAATGGGATGACTGGGAGATTAGGGTTAGGGATGATACATTAGGGCTGGGAAATAGGCAATTGAGGAATTAGGGCTGGTGAAACAGGTGACTGAAATATTAGGGCTGAGGAATGGGATGATTTATGGATTAGGAATGGGGAATGGAGTGATTGAGAGATTAAGACTGGGAATAGGGCAGCTGGGAGATTAGGGCTGGGGAATGGAGTGACTGGGAGATAATGGCTGTAGAATGGGGTGACTGAGAGATTAGGGCTGGTAAATATGGTGACTGGAAGATTAGGACTAGAAAATAGGGTGACTGGAAGTTTAGGGCTGGAGAATGGGACTGAGAGATTAGGGTTGAGAAATGTGGTTAAAGAAATATGGCTGATGAATGGTGCGATTAGGGCTGAGGACTGGGGTGACTTATGTATTAGGGACTAGGTGATTGAGGAATAAGGGGGAGGTAAACAGGTGGCTAATGGATTAGGGATGAGAAATTGGTTGACTGAGAGATTAGTGCTGGGGAATGGGGTGACTGGGAGATTAGGGTTGGGGTGACTAGGATTTTAGGACTGTGAAGTGGGCCAATGGGGAGATTAGGAAAGGGGGCTACCTGAATCTGGTGTATTAGGGCTGTGAAATGGGATAATGGAGAGATTAGGACTGGAGAATGGAGTGACTGGGAATTTAGTGCTTTGAAATGGGGTGATGGAGAGATTAGAGTTGGGGACTAAGGTGGCTGGGATTTTAGGGTTGTGGGAAAAGTAACAAATTAGGGCTACAGATCAGGGTGACAAGGAATTTAGGGCTGGGGAATTGGGTGATTGGGGTTTTAGGGCCGGGAAATTGGGTAACTGGGATTTTAGAGCTAGAGAATGGGGTAATTGGGATTTTAGGGCTGGGGAATTGGGTGATTGTGGATTTAGGGAGGGGGAATGGGGTAACTGGGATTTTAGAGCCAGGAATGGTGCAACTGGGATTTTAGGGCTGTGGAATTAGGTGACTGTGATTTTATGAAGGGGGAATAGGGTAACTGGGATTTTAGAGCCGGGGAATGGGGTAACTTGGATTTTAGGGCTGTGGGATTGGGTGACTGGGGTTTTAGGGAGGGGGGAATAGGGTAACTGGGATGTTAGAGCCAGGGAATGGGGTAACTGGGATTTTAGAGCCAGGGAATGGGGTAACTGGGATTTTAGAGCCAGGGAATGGGGTAACTGGGATTTTAGAGCCAGGGAATGGGGTAACTTGGATTTTAGGGCTGTGGAAATGGGTGACTGGGGTTTTAGGGAGGGGGGAATAGGGTAACTGGGATTTTAGAGCCAGGGAATAGGGTAACTGGGATTTTAGAGCCAGGGAATGGGGTAACTGGGATTTTAGAGCCAGGGAATGGGGTAACTGGGATTTTAGGGCTGTTGAATTGGGTGACTGTGGTTTTAGGACTGTAAAATAGGGTTATAGAGAGACTTAGAAATTAAGGCTGTGTGAAATAGGATTATAGAGATAGTGGGGCTGGGGAATTGAGTGACTTTGATTTTAGGGCTGTGAAATGGAGTGATGGAGAAAATAGGTCTGAGGAATATGGTGAATTAGATACTGGGGCTGAAGAATGGGGTAAGTTAATGATTGGGGGTGCAGGATGGGGTGATTTATGGAAATGTGGTGACTGAGGACAGAGAGTGATGTAATACATGAATGGTTTGCCCTGATTTCCAGGCTGATTTGTGGATATTTTCCCCTGGAAATATCTCTTCTTTGAGAAGTTAGCAAGGAGGTTGCTGTTGTCTTATGTTTAGCTCCAACCTTCTTCTCCTACGACTTCTTGTGTAATTAAAAGCAGATTTTGAACTCCACTTGAATAATGTAGTTTTCTCTCACCCGTCGTGTTTAGTAGAAATGTGCCCCTGGAAATTATTTCAAACTGGCTTTAAACTTTGGCTGATGTTTCATCCCAATGTGGGAATAAAGTCAGCAGGCCTGCCAGTTGGGGGCCTTGGGAGCTGAGAGTACAATAAAGGAACCACAACTAAAGGAAGTATGGGGGCTCCCATTACTTACCTCTAACTTGGTAAATGCCAGGTACCCGGTCATGTTAATCCACTGATTTCAATACTTTCACTGTTCTACTTTTCTGTGTTCACTGGCTGCCTGCTTGTTCCAGGTTGGTGACTCTGAAAGTACTGAAACCATTGCAACGTTGGAATGCCCCCAGGATGTAGGGTGGTATCTGGACGGCTAAGGGTTGCCACTGGTAGAATGCCCCTTACCCCCTACCTGGCTCTATTGAGCGGAGCTCACTGGCCTCATATATTGAACCCCACAATCTACTGAGATCTCAGTGGCGGCTTTGCTGGCAGCCATCTGGCTCTGGCTGAACACGGCACAGCATCTCTCTGTGGGATCCAACACATCTGGTTATATTATATCGCTCTATTTCTGTGCAGGGAGAGTCGGAGAAGTGGGAGAATTTGTGAATAGAGAAGAAAAAGAGGGGGGGGGGGGCTCTGTGTGTCCCTCCTGTCTGATGAAATCACATCTACTGCCATTTATTACCTTTCACTATTAGAAATAAACATTCTTTCTCTAAGAGCTTCTATCTATCTCTCTATCTATCTATCTATCTATCTATCTATCTATCTATCTATCTATCTATCTATCTTTCTATATATCTCTCCATCTCTCTCTCTATCTATATCTCTCTCTATCTATCTATCTATCTATCTATCTATCTATCTATCTATCTATCTATCTATCTATCTATCTATCTATCTATCTCTCTATCTCTCTATCTCTCTCTCCCTGATAACTATCTATCTATCTAAGCTATCTATCTATCTATCTATCTATCTATCTATCTCTCTATCTATCTATCTATCTATCTATCTATCTATCTATCTCTCTATCTATCTCTCTATCTATCTCTATCTATCTATCCTCTATCTATCTATCTATCTATCTATCTATCTATCTATCTATCTATCTATCTATCTATCTATCTATCTCTCTATCTATCTCTCTATCGATCTATCTCTCTATCTATCTATCTCTCTATCTCTCTCTCTATCTATCTCTCTCTCTCTCTATCTCTCTATCTCTCTCTCTATCTATATATCTATATATCTATCTATCTCTCTATCTCTATCTCTCTATCTATATCTCTATCCTCTCTCTATCTCTCTATCTATCTATCTATCTATCTATCTATCTATCTATCTCTCTATCTATATCTATCTCTCTATCTCTCTATCTATCTCTCTATCTCTCTATCTCTCTATCTATCTCTATATCTATCTCTCTATCTATCTCTCCTTTCCCTGTCTTTTATCTCACTGCTCTCCACTCATTCACATACTCCTACAATAGACACCCAAGAGATTTGAGAATACAATCCCTCCATCAATGCACACCCTCCTCCTCTACATCTCTTTTTCTAGTATTATATATACTGCATCTAGATGTGTACAGATAACCTGCTTCTCTTATGCCGCGTACACACGGTCGGATTTTCCGACGGAAAATGTTCTATATGGGAGCTTGTTGTCGGAAATTCCGACTGTGCGCAGGCTCCATCAGACATTTTCTGTCGGAATTTCCGGCAAATAAAATTTGAGATCTGGATCTCAAATTTTCCGACAACAAAATCAGTTCTCGTAAATTCCGATCGTGTGTAGACAATTCCGACGCACAAAGTTCCACGCATGCTCGGGATCAAGCAGAAGAACTGGCTATTGAACTTTTTTTCTCGGTTCGGTTTTTCTCGGCTCGTCGTACGTGTTTTGTACGTCACCGTGTTGTTGGCGATCGGAATTTGTTTGTGTGACCGCGTGTATGCAAGGCAAGTTTGAGCCAACATCTGTCGAGAAAAAAAACATGGATTTTGTTGTCGGAATGTGCGATCGCGTGTACGCGGCATTAGTCTTGTATCAAAAGATTGCAATGGCATTTCATGGCAGACATAGAAAAGCAGAAATCAGAATATGCTGGGAGTTGTAGTTCTGCCACTCATGACATTCTGAATTTCCCATTTTATACAGATCTGATGTTCAGTCAGCCACCAGTCATATCTCAGTTTACTATAGTCAGGTTAGATAAAGATGATTTCTGATTGGTGCTTTGGGTTACTTACACTTTGCATTTATTAAATGCAGCAGAGTGGACAGAACATTCCCTGGATGAGCCGAATCCCGACAAACAGACTTAAAGTTGCTCTTCCAACCGTTACAATGTATCCACTTCCCATCACTCCAATTTATTTACTTCCAATATTACAATGTATCCACTTCAGATCACTAGATTGTATTCACTTCCAATATCTATCTATCTATCTATCTATCTATCTATCTATCTATCTATCTATCTATCTATCTATCTATCTATCTATCTATCAATCCAACCCACCTATCCAACCCACCTACCTATATATCTATCCAACCCATCTATCTATCTATCTCTATCTATCTATCTATCTATCTATCTCTATCTATCTATCTATCTATCTATCTATCTAATCATCTATCTATCTAACCAACCAACTAATCTATTTAACCAACCCATCTCTATCTATCTATCTATCTATCTATCTATCTATCTATCTATCTATCTATCTATCTATCTATCTATCTAACCAACCCATTTATCTATCTATCTATCTATCTATCTATCTATCTATCTATCTATCTATCTATCTATCTCTATCTATCTATCTATCTGTCTATCTATCCCACCCATCTATCTATCTAACCAACATATTTATCTATTTTTCTATCTATCTATCTATCTATCTATCTATCTATCTATCTATCTATCTATCTATCTATCTATCTATCTATCCAACCCACCTATCCAACCCACCTACCTATATATCTATCCAACCCATAGATAGATAGATAGATAGATAGATAGATAGATAGATAGATAGATAGATAGATAGATGATCTATCTATCTAATCATCTATCTATCTATCTATCTAACCAACCAACTCATCTATTTAACCAACCCATCTCTTTCTATCTATCTATCTATCTATCTATCTATCTATCTATCTATCTATCTATCTATCTATCTATCTATCTAACCAACCCATCTATCTATCTAACCAACCCATTTATCTATCTATCTATCTATCTATCTATCTATCTATCTATCTATCTATCTATCTATCTATCTATCTATCTGTCTATCTATCCCACCCATCTATCTATCTAACCAACATATTTATCTATTTTTCTATCTATCTATCTATCTATCTATCTATCTATCTATCTATCTATCTATCTATATATCGATCAATCTATCTAACCCATCTATCTATCTATCTAACCAACCAACCCATCTATCTATCTAACCAACCAACCCATCTATCTATCTAACCAACCTATCTATTTATCTATCTATCTATCTATCTATCTATCTATCTATCTATCTATCTATCTATCTATCTATCTATCTATCCAACCCATCTATCTATCTAACCAACCCATTTATCTATCTATCTATCTATCTATCTATCTATCTATCTATCTATCTATCTATCTATCTCCTTTAGACCTAAACATTCCCCCTCTAAGGTCTTCAGCAACAAGATTGCACAAAGTTCTGCTGATTGATTTTCTTCCTCTCCTTGAGCTCATCACATCAACCAAAAGATGTCTTTAATTAAACCCGTGCAGGTTAGACGGGTTCAGGATTTTCAAGCAACATGTTTAAAATGTGGAATCCTTATTATAGTTGGCAAATACGTATGGATTTGTGATCAATCCAGGTACAAAGGATCCCAGCTTAGCAATTACCATGTATTAAATAATTCAACACAATGATACAACATATGATATCAAAATATGATATTGACGGAACATTCGATCTACATGAAACGATCTATTGATTTATGGAAAATGATCATTCAACTAGATAACTGATCAGTTACCTGATAAAACACAAACATTTGTTGGATTGATCAGAAGTGATCAATAAAACAATGCCATGGCTGATTGACTTGTCAGCATCAAAACTGGTTTAAAACGAAATCAGTAGAATGGAGGGTTTGTGATTTATGATTCTTATTTAATTTGATACAAGTAGATGCCGTATCTATAATACTAGAGGAGGAGGAGGATGTGCATCGATGGAGAGATTGTTTACTCAAATCTCTCGGCGTCCATTGTAGGAGTATGTGAATGAGTGGAGAGCAAAGAGATAAACGACAGGGAAGGAGAGATAGATAGATAGATAGATAGATAGATAGATAGATAGATAGATAGATAGATAGAGAGATAGAAAGTTTGTGGAAGTGGATACATTGTAATGCTCAGAAGTGGGTAGATGGTAGTTATTAGAAGTAGATATAATACATTGCAGTGATGAGAAGTGGATACATTGTAATAATTGTAGGTGGATAGATGGTAGTTATTGGAAGTGGATACATTGAAGTGATTGGAAGTGGATACATTGTAGGGATTGGAAGTGGATACATTGTAGTTATTGGAAGTGGATACATTGTAGGGATTGGAAGTGGATACATTGAAGTGATTGGAAGTGGATACATTGAAGTGATTGGAAGTGGATACATTGTAGTGATTGGAAGTGGATAGATTGTAGGGATTGGAAGTGGATACATTGAAGTGATTGGAAGTGGATACATTGTAGTGATTGGAAGTGGATACATTGTAGTGATTGGAAGTGGATACATTGTAGTGATGAGAAGTAGATACAATGTAGATATCAGAAGTGGATACATTGTAGGGATTGGAAGTGGATACATTGTAGTGATTGGAAGTGGAAACATTGTGAATGAATGAATGAATGAATAACTTGTATAGCGCTACAATGCGAACTGAATCGCCTCAAGGCGCTGTATTGGCATTGGTTGTCGAGCTTCTAGAAGAGGTGGGTCTTGAGTTTCTTCCTGAAGGCCTGATGGTTTTCTTCCATGCGAATGTCGGTTGGTAGAGCGTTCCATAGCCGTGGACCTTGGACAGCGAATCTCCGTTCCCCCTTTGATTTGTAACGGGATTTAGGAATGAGGAGAAGATTTTGATTCGCCGATCGAAGACTGCGATTCGGTGTGTAGTATTTTATTTTCTCGCAAAGGTATTGCGGGGCGTTTCCATGTGCGCATTTGTGGGTGAGGCAGAGGGTCTTGAATGCGACCCGATTCCTTACATTTAGCCAATGTAGGTTCCTCAGGGAGGGGGTGATGGATTCCCAGGGCTTTTTTCCTGTTATCAGCCTTGCCGCTGTGTTTTGGATAAGTTGTAAGCGTGCAAGTTGATATTGGGGTAATCCTATGTAAAGGGAGTTAGCATAGTCGAGTCGAGAATTGATGATCGATCCAACTACCACTGCTTTGTCCTCTTTTGGAATGAAGGGGAGGAGTCTGCGTAGCATGCGGAGCAGATGGTGAGAACCACTGACCACTGCTCCTATTTGGGCATCCATTGACATTTCTGAGTCAAAAATGACTCCGAGACTCTTAGCCTTGTCCTTGGGGCGATGGTCTGTCCAAAGATGGTAGGAGGTGTCCAAGGGATCTTGGTTCGGGGGTTATGATTTGCATGTAGAATAAGAAGTTCTGTTTTTGATTCATTAAGTTTGAGGGAGCTAGTAGTCATCCAGTCGTCTATCATAGTGAGGCATTTGCCTAATTGCTGATGATGGTCTTTTTGTCCGGTGATACGAAAATATAATTGAGTGTCGTCGGCGTATGAGTGGAAGCAGAGGTCTGATCTTCTGATGATGTTGAGGAGTGGGCGAATGTAGATGTTGAAGAGCACTGGCGACAAAGGTGATCCTTGAGGGACTCCACAGGAGATTGCCCGGGTTTCAGAGGTGAAACCTCCTAGTTTCACTGTCTGAGAGCGATTTCCTAGGATTGGGAGTGGATACATTGTAGGGATTGGAAGTGGATACATTGTAGTGATTGGAAGTGGATACATTGTAGTGATTGGAAGTGGAAACATTGCAGTTATTGGAAGTGGATACATTGTAGGGATTGGAAGTGGATACATTGTAGTGATTGGAAGTGGATACATTGTAGTGATTGGAAGTGGATACATTGTAGTTATTGGAAGTGGATACATTGTAGGGATTGGAAGTGGATACATTGTAGTGATTGGAAGTGGATACATTGTATTTATTGGAAGTGGATACATTGTAGTTATTGGAAGTGGATACATTGAAGTGATTGGGAGTGGATACATTGTAGTGATTGGAAGTGGATACATTGTAGTTATTGGAAGTGGATACATTGTAGGGATTGGAAGTGGATACATTGAAGTGATTGGAAGTGGATACATTGAAGTGATTGGAAGTGGATACATTGAAGTGATTGGAAGTGGATACATTGAAGTGATTGGAAGTGGATACATTGAAGTGATTGGAAGTGGATACATTGAAGTGATTGGAAGTGGATACATTGTAGTGATTGGAAGTGGATACATTGTAGTGATTGGAAGTGGATACATTGTAGTGATTGGAAGTGGATACATTGTAGTGATTGGAAGTGGATACATTGTAGTTATTGGAAGTGGATACATTGTAGTGATGAGAAGTAGATACAACGTAGATATCAGAAGTTGATACATTGTATCAGGAATATATTCTTACAAAGTAATGGCCCCCTCAGAGCTCTGTGGCCCCTATGGGAGATCTCCCACCTGGCATTGTCTGTGTGTGGAGTGCAGGTAGTTGGCGCAGAGTCTTATCTGTGTATCTATTAGAGGGATTTCACACTTCACCCTCCCCTTCCTTCCTTCCTTTGTTCTGTATTAGACGATACCCCCCCCCCCCATGTTGCTCCCAAGATCCGGTTGCCATGGTTACCATGTGAATCCCCCCAATCTCAGACAGTGATGTGAGCTGTCTGTGTGTATCTATGATTTATGTGCCATATGTGTGTATGTATGATTTATAAGTCTGCGTGTGCCCTTGTATCATGACTGGTGGGGGGGGGGTGGGGGGGGCACCTTATATCATGGGAAATAGGAGCGTCTCCGGGGAACTTCCACTGAACACTCCGGATGAGGATGACACCGTGCTGCGTTCTGCCATTAGCAAGTTTTGGGATAATGATGGTTGGATAATATCAGTCAGTGAAAAGCAAGAAAAGAAAAGCGCGCTCCGGCATGCAGCAGTTAATTAGATGAAGGAAAATGTTACATTTCGATGTTGCGCTGTAATATTACATTTCCTCCTGGCAGGGGCGGCGTGAAAGGAAGCCCTAATTAGATGATATTTCATTTGCGCGGTGCTTTGTGTATCGTAAACGTTTGCCATTTTTTAAATGGTCGTTTTTGATTTTTTGTTTCATCCTTTGCTTCTGATCTCCTGCAGCCTCTTTGCGTTCACTTCCTGGCTATCCGCACTCCATCATTGAACGTTCTCATGGAGGGTTTCCTGATGGTGGCAACAGTGGACCATGTCTGTGTTATGTGTCTTGAAATGGCCACTTGTCTCCATCAGAAGCTCATGTGACAAGGTGACAACACAGGAGCACAATTGAGGGATGAAGACAGAGTGTTGTCACCCTACAACAGGAAGTGGCCCAAATTACATATAAAAGCAGATATGAGATTTTGGTGATTGGGTTTAAATCTACTTTAAGAGCTTTTTATCACTGATGGTAATGCTTACCACTCTCTGAAATGTGACTGGAAGTGGATTGCTTTTCAGAGGCTGGTATAGCAACAGTGACAGTGGGGTTCTCCCCAATAATCAGGCGGCAGCACCAGTCAGTGACAGTGGGGTTCTCCCCAATAATCAGGCGGCAGCACCAGTCAGTGACAGTGGGGTTCTCCCCAATAATCAGGTGGCAGCACCAGTCAGTGACAGTGGGGTTCTCCCTAATGATGAGGTGGCAGCACCAGTCAGTGACAGTGGGGCTCTCCCCAATAATCAGGCGGCAGCACCAGTCAGTGACAGTGGGGCTCTCCCCAATAATCAGGCGGCAGCACCAGTCAGTGACAGTGGGGCTCTCCCCAATAATCAGGTGGCAGCACCAGTCAGTGACAGTGGGGTTCTCCCCAATGATCGGGTGGCAGCACCAGTCAGTGACAGTGGGTTTCTCCCCAATGATGAGGCGACAGCACCAGTCAGTGACAGTGGGGTTCTCCCCAATGATGAGGTGGCAGCACCAGTCAGTGACAGTGGGGCTCTCCCCAATAATCAGGGGGCAGCACCAGTCAGTGACAGTGGGGTTCTCCCCCAATGATGAGGCGGCAGCACCAGTCAGTGACAGTGGGGTTCTCCCCAATGATCGGGCGGCAGCACCAGTCAGTGACAGTGGGGTTCTCCCCAATGATGAGGCGGCAGCACCAGTCAGTGACAGTGGGGTTCTCCCCAATGATCGGGCGGCAGCACCAGTCAGTGACAGTGGGGTTCTCCCCAATAATCAGGTGGCAGCACCAGTCAGTGACAGTGGGGTTCTCCCTAATGATGAGGTGGCAGCACCAGTCAGTGACAGTGGGGCTCTCCCCAATAATCAGGTGGCAGCACCAGTCAGTGACAGTGGGGTTCTCCCCAATGATCGGGTGGCAGCACCAGTCAGTGACAGTGGGTTCTCCCCAATGATGAGGCGACAGCACCAGTCAGTGACAGTGGGGTTCTCCCCAATGATGAGGTGGCAGCACCAGTCAGTGACAGTGGGGCTCTCCCCAATAATCAGGGGGCAGCACCAGTCAGTGACAGTGGGGTTCTCCCCAATGATGAGGCGGCAGCACCAGTCAGTGACAGTGGGGTTCTCCCCAATGATCGGGTGGCAGCACCAGTCAGTGACAGTGGGGTTCTCCCCAATGATGAGGTGGCAGCACCAGTCAGTGACAGTTGGGCTCTCCCCAATAATCAGGTGGCAGCACCAGTCAGTGACAGTGGGGTTCTCCCCAATGATCGGGTGGCAGCACCAGTCAGTGACAGTGGGTTCTCCCCAATGATGAGGCGACAGCACCAGTCAGTGACAGTGGGGTTCTCCCCAATGATCGGGTGGCAGCACCAGTCAGTGACAGTGGGTTCTCCCCAATGATGAGGTGGCAGCACCAGTCAGTGACAGTGGGGTTCTCCCCAATGATTGGGTGGCAGCACCAGTCAGTGACAGTGGGGTTCTCCCCAATAATCAGGCGGCAGCACCAGTCAGTGACAGTGGGGTTCTCCCCAATGATGAGGCGGCAGCACCAGTCAGCGAAAGTGGGGTTCTCCCCAATAATCAGGTGGCAGCACCAGTCAGTGACAGCGGGGTTCTCCCCAATAATCAGGTGGCAGCACCAGTCAGTGACAGTGGGATTCTCCCCGATGATGAGGAAGCAGCACCAATCAGTGACAGTGGGGTTCTCCCCAATATTCAGGCGGCAGCACCAGTCAGTGACAGTGGGGTTCTCCCCAATAATCAGGTGGCAGCACCAGTCAGTGACAGTGGGGTTCTCCCCAATGATGAGGCGACAGCACCAGTCAGTGACAGTGGGGTTCTCCCCAATATTCAGGCGGCAGCACCAGTCAGTGACAGTGGGGTTCTCCCCAATAATCAGGTGGCAGCACCAGTCAGTGACAGTGGGGTTCTCCCCAATGATGAGGCGACAGCACCAGTCAGTGACAGTGGGGTTCTCCCCAATATTCAGGCGGCAGCACCAGTCAGTGACAGTGGGGTTCTCCCCAATAATCAGGCGGCAGCACCAGTCAGTGACAGTGGGGTTCTCCCCAATAATCAGGCGGCAGCACCAGTCAGTGACAGTGGGTTTCTCCCCAATGATGAGGTGGCAGCACCAGTCAGTGACAGTGGGGCTCTCCCCAATAATCAGGTGGCAGCACCAGTCAGTGACAGTGGGGTTCTCCCCAATGATGAGGCGGCAGCACCAATCAGTGACAGTGGGGTTCTCCCCAATGATCGGGTGGCAGCACCAGTCAGTGACAGTGGGGTTCTCCCCAATGATCAGGTGGCAGCACCAGTCAGTGACAGTGGGGTTCTCCCCAATGATGAGGTGGCAGCACCAGTCAGTGACAGTGGGGCTCTCTCCAATAATCAGGTGGCAGCACCAGTCAGTGACAGTGGGGTTCTCCCCAATGATGAGGCGGCAGCACCAGTCAGTGACAGTGGGGTTCTCCCCAATGATCGGGTGGCAGCACCAGTCAGTGACAGTGGGGTTCTCCCCAATGATGAGGTGGCAGCACCAGTCAGTGACAGTGGGGCTCTCCCCAATAATCAGGTGGCAGCACCAGTCAGTGACAGTGGGGCTCTCCCCAATAGACAGGTGGCAGCACCAGTCAGTGACAGTGGGGTTCTCCCCAATGATCGGGTGGCAGCACCAGTCAGTGACAGTGGGTTCTCCCCAATGATGAGGCGACAGCACCAGTCAGTGACAGTGGGGTTCTCCCCAATGATCGGGTGGCAGCACCAGTCAGTGACAGTGGGTTCTCCCCAATGATGAGGTGGCAGCACCAGTCAGTGACAGTGGGGTTCTCCCCAATGATCGGGTGGCAGCACCAGTCAGTGACAGTGGGGTTCTCCCCAATAATCAGGCGGCAGCACCAGTCAGTGACAGTGGGTTCTCCCCAATGATGAGGCGGCAGCACCAGTCAGTGACAGTGGGGTTCTCCCCAATTATCAGGTGGCAGCACCAGTCAGTGACAGTGGGGTTCTCCCCAATAATCAGGTGGCAGCACCAGTCAGTGACAATGGGGTTCTCTTCAATCATCAGGCGGCAGAACCAGTCAGTGACAGTGGGGTTCTCCCCAATATTCAGGCGGCAGCACCAGTCAGTGACAGTGGGGTTCTCCCCAATAATCAGGCGGCAGCACCAGTCAGTGACAGTGGGGTTCTCCCCAATGATGAGGAAGCAGCACCAGTCAGTGACAGTGGGGTTCTCCCCAATGATCGGGTGGCAGCACTAGCCAGTGACAGTGGGGTTCTCAACAAGGATGAAGAAGGAGCACCAGTCGGTGAAAGTGGGGTTCTCTTCAATCATCAGGCGGCAGCAACAGTCAGTGACAGTGGGGCTCTCCCCAATGATGAGGCGGCAGCACCAGTCAGTGACAGTGGGGCTCTCCCCAATAATCAGGTGGCAGCACCAGTCAGTGACAGTGGGGTTCTCCCCAATAATCAGGCGGCAGCACCAGTCAGTGACAGTGGGGTTCTCCCCGATGATGAGGCGGCAGCACCAGTCAGTGACAGTGGGGTTCTCCCCGATGATGAGGCGGCAGCACCAGTCAGTGACAGTGGGGTTCTCCCCAATGATCGGGTGGCAGCACCAGTCAGTGACAGTGGGGTTCTCCCCAATGATGAGGCGACAGCACCAGTCAGTGACAGTGGGGTTCTCCCCAATGATCGGGTGGCAGCACCAGTCAGTGACAGTGGGTTCTCCCCAATGATGAGGTGGCAGCACCAGTCAGTGACAGTGGGGTTCTCCCCAATGATTGGGTGGCAGCACCAGTCAGTGACAGTGGGGTTCTCCCCAATAATCAGGCGGCAGCACCAGTCAGTGACAGTGGGGTTCTCCCCAATGATGAGGCGGCAGCACCAGTCAGCGAAAGTGGGGTTCTCCCCAATAATCAGGTGGCAGCACCAGTCAGTGACAGCGGGGTTCTCCCCAATAATCAGGTGGCAGCACCAGTCAGTGACAGTGGGATTCTCCCCGATGATGAGGAAGCAGCACCAATCAGTGACAGTGGGGTTCTCCCCAATATTCAGGCGGCAGCACCAGTCAGTGACAGTGGGGTTCTCCCCAATAATCAGGTGGCAGCACCAGTCAGTGACAGTGGGGTTCTCCCCAATGATGAGGCGACAGCACCAGTCAGTGACAGTGGGGTTCTCCCCAATATTCAGGCGGCAGCACCAGTCAGTGACAGTGGGGTTCTCCCCAATAATCAGGTGGCAGCACCAGTCAGTGACAGTGGGGTTCTCCCCAATGATGAGGCGACAGCACCAGTCAGTGACAGTGGGGTTCTCCCCAATATTCAGGCGGCAGCACCAGTCAGTGACAGTGGGGTTCTCCCCAATAATCAGGCGGCAGCACCAGTCAGTGACAGTGGGGTTCTCCCCAATAATCAGGCGGCAGCACCAGTCAGTGACAGTGGGGTTCTCCCCAATGATGAGGTGGCAGCACCAGTCAGTGACAGTGGGGCTCTCCCCAATAATCAGGTGGCAGCACCAGTCAGTGACAGTGGGGTTCTCCCCAATGATGAGGCGGCAGCACCAATCAGTGACAGTGGGGTTCTCCCCAATGATCGGGTGGCAGCACCAGTCAGTGACAGTGGGGTTCTCCCTAATGATCAGGTGGCAGCACCAGTCAGTGACAGTGGGGTTCTCCCCAATGATGAGGTGGCAGCACCAGTCAGTGACAGTGGGGCTCTCTCCAATAATCAGGTGGCAGCACCAGTCAGTGACAGTGGGGTTCTCCCCAATGATGAGGCGGCAGCACCAGTCAGTGACAGTGGGGTTCTCCCCAATGATCGGGTGGCAGCACCAGTCAGTGACAGTGGGGTTCTCCCCAATGATGAGGTGGCAGCACCAGTCAGTGACAGTGGGGCTCTCCCCAATAATCAGGTGGCAGCACCAGTCAGTGACAGTGGGGCTCTCCCCAATAGACAGGTGGCAGCACCAGTCAGTGACAGTGGGGTTCTCCCCAATGATCGGGTGGCAGCACCAGTCAGTGACAGTGGGTTCTCCCCAATGATGAGGCGACAGCACCAGTCAGTGACAGTGGGGTTCTCCCCAATGATCGGGTGGCAGCACCAGTCAGTGACAGTGGGTTCTCCCCAATGATGAGGTGGCAGCACCAGTCAGTGACAGTGGGGTTCTCCCCAATGATCGGGTGGCAGCACCAGTCAGTGACAGTGGGGTTCTCCCCAATAATCAGGCGGCAGCACCAGTCAGTGACAGTGGGGTTCTCCCCAATGATGAGGCGGCAGCACCAGTCAGCGAAAGTGGGGTTCTCCCCAATAATCAGGTGGCAGCACCAGTCAGTGACAGTGGGGTTCTCCCCAATAATCAGGTGGCAGCACCAGTCAGTGACAATGGGGTTCTCTTCAATCATCAGGCGGCAGAACCAGTCAGTGACAGTGGGGTTCTCCCCAATATTCAGGCGGCAGCACCAGTCAGTGACAGTGGGGTTCTCCCCAATAATCAGGCGGCAGCACCAGTCAGTGACAGTGGGGTTCTCCCCAATGATGAGGAAGCAGCACCAGTCAGTGACAGTGGGGTTCTCCCCAATGATCGGGTGGCAGCACTAGCCAGTGACAGTGGGGTTCTCAACAAGGATGAAGAAGGAGCACCAGTCGGTGAAAGTGGGGTTCTCTTCAATCATCAGGCGGCAGCAACAGTCAGTGACAGTGGGGCTCTCCCCAATGATGAGGCGGCAGCACCAGTCAGTGACAGTGGGGCTCTCCCCAATAATCAGGTGGCAGCACCAGTCAGTGACAGTGGGGTTCTCCCCAATAATCAGGCGGCAGCACCAGTCAGTGACAGTGGGGTTCTCCTCAATAATCAGGCGGCAGCACCAGTCAGTGACAGTGGGGTTCTCCCCAATGATCGGGTGGCAGCACCAGTCAGTGACAGTGGGGTTCTCCCCAATGATGAGACGGCAGGACCAGTCACTGACAGTGGGGTTCTCCCCAATGAGGAGGTGGCAGCACCAGTCAGTGACAGTGGGGTTCTCTTCAATCATCAGGCGGCAGAACCAGTCAGTGACAGTGGGGTTCTCCCCAATATTCAGGCGGCAGCACCAGTCAGTGACAGTGGGGTTCTCTTCAATCATCAGGCGGCAGAACCAGTCAGTGACAGTGGGGTTCTCCCCAATATTCAGGCGGCAGCACCAGTCAGTGACAGTGGGGTTCTCCCCAATAATCAGGCGGCAGCACCAGTCAGTGACAGTGGGGTTCTCCCCAATAATCAGGCGGCAGCACCAGTCAGTGACAGTGGGTTCTCCCCAATGATGAGGAAGCAGCACCAGTCAGTGACAGTGGGGTTCTCCCCAATGATCGGGTGGCAGCACTAGCCAGTGACAGTGGGGTTCTCAACAAGGATGAAGAAGGAGCACCAGTCGGTGAAAGTGGGGTTCTCTTCAATCATCAGGCGGCAGCAACAGTCAGTGACAGTGGGGCTCTCCCCAATAATCAGGCGGCAGCACCAGTCAGTGACAGTGGGGTTCTCCCCAATGATGAGGCGGCAGCACCAGTCAGTGACAGTGGGGTTCTCCTCAATAATCAGGCGGCAGCACCAGTCAGTGACAGTGGGGTTCTCCCCAATAATCGGGTGGCAGCACCAGTCAGTGACAGTGGGGTTCTCCCCAATAATCAGGTGGCAGCACCAGTCAGTGACAGTGGGGTTCTCCCCAATAATCAGGCGGCAGCACCAGTCAGTGACAGTGGGGTTCTCCCCAATAATCAGGCGGCAGCACCAGTCAGTGACAGTGGGGTTCTCCCCAATGATCGGGTGGCAGCACCAGTCAGTGACAGTGGGGTTCTCCCCAATGATGAGACGGCAGGACCAGTCACTGCCAGTGGGGTTCTCATGTACCAGGCAGATCGCCGTTCTGCTAGTAGGGGAGACAGAGATCCTGTGTTTCTGCTAAGCAGGAACACAGATCTCTGTCTTCTCACAGCCAAAGAACACTCCCCCGCCCCCACAGTTAGCAAGCACTTCCTAGGCACACATTTAACCCTTTGATTACCCTTGACGTTAACCCCTTCCTTGCCAGTGTCATTAGTACAGTGACAGTGCATTTCTTTAGCACTGATCACTGTATTGGTGTCACTGGTCCCCAAAAAGTGTCACTTAGGGGTTGATTTACTAAAAGGCAAATATGATGTGCAAATTGCAAAGTTCAGTTTCACTCTGGAAGTGCAGCTGTTCCAGAGCTTAGTAAAATAACAGAAGCTCTGCTGACTTCCATCACCCAATCACGTGCGAGCAAAAACATAGTTTTTTTGGTGTACGCCGTTGCACGACCACGCAATTGTCAATTAAATTAACGCAGTGCTTTATCGCAACAAATGGCCTGGTCATGAAGGGGGAAATAACCTTCCAGAGCTGAAGTGGTTAAAAGTAACGCAGTGCCGTGTTGCAAAAAAAAAAATGGTCTGGTCATGGGGGGGGGGGGGTAAAACCTTCCAGAGGGCAAGTGGACAAGGTGAAAAAAAAAAAAAAAACATAAGAATACCCAAAAGGTTCATTGTAATGTATTACTCTCAGTGCCTTTGTGTCGGAAATGTAATCGGCCAATTAAATTTAAATGAAATTGTAATAAGTACTTGTGGCAGTAAAACCCGCCATGGACCCATTCTGGTTTCTCTGCCGGCTTTTAGTGCATGGAGCAAAATGTCGCGGGACTTATAAAAAAAAAGCCGTTTCCGTGCAGGATCGGCGGTATTGTAACCACTTCAGCCCCGGAAGATTTGGCTGCTCAATGACCAGGACATTTTTTGCGATTCGGCACTGCGTCGCTTTAACTGACAATTGCGCGGTCGTGCGACGTGGCACCCAAACAAAATTGACGTACTTTTTTCCCCACAAATAGAGCTTTCTTTTGGTGGTGTTTGATCGCCTTTGCGGTTTTTATTTTTTGCGCTATAAACAAAAAAAAGAGCGACAATTTAGAAAAAAAACGCATTTTTTTTACTTTTTGCTATAATAAATATCCCCATTTTTTTTGAACTCACAATCTCTCTCTCCTCACAGAACAGAACAGGGATTTCTGTGTTTCCACACACACGTCCCTGTTCTGCCTCTCGTGCCCAAAGACAGTCCGCCACAGACCGTCCGCCACAGACCGTCCGCCACAGACCGTCCGCCACAGACCGTCCGCCACAGACCGTCCGCCACAGACCGTCTACCAGAGACTGACAGTCCGCCACAGACCGTCCGTCACAGACCGTCCGTCACAGACCGTCCGCCACAGACCGTCCGCCACAGACCGTCCGCCACAGACCGTCCGCCACAGACCGTCCGCCACAGACCGTCCGCCACAGACAGTCCGCCACAGACAGTCCGCCACAGACCGTCCACCACAGACAGTCCACCACAGACCGTCTACCACAGACCGTCCCCCACAGACCGTCCGCCACAGACCGTCCGCCACAGACCGTCCGCCACAGACCGTCCGCCACAGACAGTCCGTCACAGACAGTCCGCCACAGACAGTCAGTCACAGACAGTCCGTCACAGACAGTCCGACACAGACCGTCCGCCACAGACAGTCCGCCACAGACCGTGTCCGCCACAGACCGTCCGCCACAGACAGTCCCCCACAGACCGTCCGCCACAGACAGTCCACCACAGACCGTCCACCACAGACAGTCCGCCACAGACCGTCCCCCACAGACCGTCCGCCACAGACAGTCCGCCACAGACAGTCCGCCACAGACAGTCCCCCACAGACAGTCCACCACAGACAGTCCGCCACAGACCGTCCGCCACAGACCGTCCGCCACAGACCGTCCGTCACAGACCGTCCGTCACAGATCCACCACAGACGGTCCACCACAGACCGTCCGTCACAGACCGTCCGTCACAGACAGTCCGTCACAGACCGTCCGCCACAGACCGTCCCCCACAGACCGTCCGTCACAGACCGTCCATCACAGATCCACCACAGACCGTCCGTCACAGACCGTCCGTCACAGACCGCCCGTCACAGACCGTCCCCTCACAGACCGTCCCTCACAGACAGCTTCATCCAACCCACTTCCTCTGAGCCCAGGTCACTCTGGCTCCACCCCCAGCCTGTGACAGTGAAGGAGGAGCAGCACAGTGATGAGCTCATCCGCTCCGTCACTCTGCTCTCTCCTCCTATCAGCACGCTTCTTGTCAGCACGTGAACGTATTGGCTCCTGGCGCTGATTCTCTCCCCTCTCAGTCTGAGCTCTGCTGTACAAGAGGGTGACACCAGGTCACATTGAGGTACTTACATTGCTTGTAATAAAAAAAAATACACATTTAATGACATGTTAATGATTAGAGAGACATTTATTTGTGTCTTCGGTATCCGCCGGGCTGTTCTGCATTTGGCGAGTTGCGGAGTTTGAGGTCTACACAAGAAAGCGGCAGTCCTGCCTGACAGTCTGTCACCGCTCCGCGCTCTGCCGCCGAACGCAGCACAACGTCTTCATTTCAGTGTAGACGTGACAGGGTGACAGGCGGGGTGGATACAGAGAAATACGGCGACAAAACATCCCCCACAGACCGTCCGTCACAGACCGTCCGTCACAGACCGTCCGCCAGAGACCGTCCGCCACAGACCGTCCGTCACAGACCGTCCGTCACAGACCGTCCGCCACAGACCGTCCGCCACAGACCGTCCGCCACAGACCGTCCACCACAGACAGTCCGCCACAGACCGTCCCCCACAGACCGTCCGTCACAGACCGTCCGCCACAGACCGTCCGCCACAGACAGTCCGTCACAGACAGTCCGTCACAGACAGTCCGTCACAGACCGTCCGTCACAGACCGTCCGCCACAGACCGTGTCCGCCACAGACCGTGTCCGCCACAGACCGTCCACCACAGACCGTCCACCACAGACCGTCCCCCACAGACCGTCCCCCACAGACCGTCCGTCACAGACCGTCCGTCACAGACCGTCCCCCACAGACCGTCCGTCACAGACCGTCCGTCACAGATCCACCACAGACGGTCCACCACAGACAGTCCGCCACAGACAGTCCGCCACAGACAGTCCGTCACAGACCGTCCGCCACAGACCGTCCGCCACAGACCGTCCGCCACAGACCGTCCGTCACAGACCGTCCATCACAGATCCACCACAGACGGTCCACCACAGACCGTCCGTCACAGACCGTCCGTCACAGACAGTCCGTCACAGACCGTCCGCCACAGACCGTCCCCCACAGACCGTCCGTCACAGACCGTCCATCACAGATCCACCACAGACGGTCCACCACAGACCGTCCGTCACAGACCGTCCGTCACAGACCGCCCGTCACAGACCGTCCCTCACAGACCGTCCCTCACAGACAGCTTCATCCAACCCACTTCCTCTGAGCCCAGGTCACTCTGGCTCCACCCCCAGCCTGTGACAGTGAAGGAGGAGCAGCACAGTGATGAGCTCATCCGCTCCGTCACTCTGCTCTCTCCTCCTATCAGCACGCTTCTTGTCAGCACGTGAACGTATTGGCTCCTGGCGCTGATTCTCTCCCCTCTCAGTCTGAGCTCTGCTGTACAAGAGGGTGACACCAGGTCACATTGAGGTACTTACATTGCTTGTAATAAAAAAAAATACACATTTAATGACATGTTAATGATTAGAGAGACATTTATTTGTGTCTTCGGTATCCGCCGGGCTGTTCTGCATTTGGCGAGTTGCGGAGTTTGAGGTCTACACAAGAAAGCGGCAGTCCTGCCTGACAGTCTGTCACCGCTCCGCGCTCTGCCGCCGAACGCAGCACAACGTCTTCATTTCAGTGTAGACGTGACAGGGTGACAGGCGGGGTGGATACAGAGAAATACGGCGACAAAACATCACATAGTAAAGGAATTTTAATTGGAATCCAGAATGTTCAATGAACGCCCTTCAGATTCTACAACCTGACAGAGGAGCCTCTGATTCCTCCATCACAGAGGGAGACGATCACTGAAGTCTACGGAAACCGGAATACAGTCTATCAGTGTGTTCACCGTCATTCCTCAGTGTAAAGGGTTTATCTAAGCACCTTACCTGTCCCTATCAGAGTGCCCCCTTACATCAGAGTCCCTATCAGAGTGCCCCCTTACATCAGAGTCCCTATCAGAGTGCCCCCTTACATCAGGTGTCACCATCATAGTGCCCCCCTTACATTGAGTGTCCCATAATAGTGCCCCTTACATCAGGTGTCACCATCAGAGTGCCCCCTTACATCAGAGTCCCTATCAGAGTGCCCCCTTACATCAGGTGTCACCATCATAGTGCCCCCCTTACATTGAGTGTCCCATAATAGTGCCCCTTACATCAGGTGTCACCATCATAGTGCCCCCTTACATCAGGTGTCCCCATCATAGTGCCCCCTTACATCAGGTGTCCCCATCATAGTGCCCCCTTACATTGAGTGTCCCATCATAGTGCCCCCTTACATCAGGTGTCACCATCATAGTGCCCCCTTACATCAGAGTCCCTATCAGAGTGCCCCCTTACACCAGGTGTCACCATCATAGTGCCCCCTTACATCAGGTGTCCCCATCATAGTGCCCCCTTACATCAGGTGTCCCCATCATAGTGCCCCCTTACATCAGGTGTCCCCCATCATAGTGCCCCCTTACATCAGGTGTCACCATCATAGTGCCCCCTTACATTGACTGTCCCATCATAGTGCCCCCTTACATTGACTGTCCCATCATAGTGCCCCCTTACATTGACTGTCCCATCATAGTGCCCCTTACATCAGGTGTCCCCATCATAGTACCCCCTTACATCAGGTGTCCCCATCATAGTGCCCCCTTACATTGACTGTCCCATCATAGTGCCCCCTTACATCAGGTGTCCCCATCATAGTGCCCCCTTACATTGAGTGTCCCATCATAGTGCCCCTTACATCAGGTGTCCCCATCATAGTCCCCCCTTACATCAGGTGTCCCATCATAGTGCCCCTTTACATTGACTGTCCTATCATAGTGCCCCCTTACATCAGGTGTCCCATCATAGTGCCCCCTTACATTGACTGTCCCATCATAGTGCCCCCTTACATTGACTGTCCCATCATAGTGCCCCTTACATCAGGTGTCCCCATCATAGTACCCCCTTACATCAGGTGTCCCCATCATAGTGCCCCCTTACATTGACTGTCCCATCATAGTGCCCCCTTACATTGACTGTCCCATCATAGTGCCCCCTTACATTGACTGTCCCATCATAGTGCCCCTTACATCAGGTGTCCCCATCATAGTACCCCCTTACATCAGGTGTCCCATCATAGTGCCCCTTTACATTGACTGTCCTATCATAGTGCCCCCTTACATCAGGTGTCCCATCATAGTGCCCCCTTACATTGAGTGTCCCATCATAGTGCCCCCTTACATCAGGTGTCCCCATCATGTGGCCCCTTACATTGACTGTCTCATCATAGTGCCCCCTTACATCAGGTGTCCCCATCATAGTGCCCCCTTACATTGAGTGTCCCATCATAGTGCCCCCTTACATCAGGTGTCCCCATCATAGTGCCCCCCTTACATCAGAGTCCCTATCATAGTGCCCCCTTACATCAGGTGTCCCTATCTGAGTGCCCCCTTACATCAGGTGTCCCCATCATAGTGCCCCTTACATCGGGTGCTCCTATCTGAGTGCTGCTTACATTAACTGTCCCTATCATAGTGCCCCCTTACATCAGGTGTCCCTTTTATAGTCCCCCCTTACATCAGGTGTCCCTATCAGAGTGCCCCCCTACATCAGAGTCCCCATCATAGTGCCCCCTTACTTCAGGTGTCCCTATCTGAGTGCCCCTTACATCAGGTGTCCCTATCATAGTGCCCCCTAACATCAGGTGTCCCTATCATAGTGCTCGCTTACATCAGGTGTCCCTATCATAGTGCCCCCTTACTTCAGGTGTCCCTATCATAGTCCCCCCTTACATAAGGTGTCCCTATCTGAGTACCCCGTACATTAACTTTCCCCATCATAGTTTCTCCTTACATCAGGTGTCCCCATCATCGGGATGAGCCGAACACCCCCCTGGTTCAGTTCGCAACAGAACATGCGAACAGACCAAAAATTTGTGTGAACACCACTAAAGTCTATGGGAAACGTGAAAAATCAAAAGGGTTCATTTTAAAGGCTTATATGCAAGTTATTGCCATAAAAAGTGTTTGGGGACCCGGGTCCTGCCCCAGGGGACATGTATCAATGCAAAAAAAAGTTTTAAAAACTGCAGTTTTTCGGGAGCAGTGATTTTAATAATGCTTAAAGTGAAACAATAAAAATGAAATATTCCTTTAAATATCGTGCCTGGGGGGCGGGGTCCCTTTAGTCTGCCTGTAAAACGGCGCATCTTTCCCATGTTTATAACAATACCACAGCAAAATTAAATTTCTAAAGGAAAAAATGTCATTTAAAATTGCTTGCGGCTATAATGTATTGTTGGATGCCGGCAATATGCATAAAAAATCATTGAAAAAAATGGCGTGGGTCCCCCCCCCCCCAGTCCATACCAGGCCCTTCAGGTCTGGTATGGATATTAAGGGAACTCACCAAAATTGAGGAAAAAAATGGTGTGGGGGTCCCCCCCAAAATCCATAACAGACCCTTATCCGAGCATGCAACCTGGCAGGCTGCAGGAAAACGGGGGGGGGGGCGAGAGAGCCCCCCCCCCCCCCTGAACCATACCAGACCACATGCCCTCAACATGGGGAGGGTACTTTGGGGTCCCCCCCAAAACACCTTGTCCCCATGTTGATGGGGACAAAGACCTCTTCCTCACAACCCTTGCCTGGTGGTTGTGGGGGTCTGTAGGCGGGGGAGCTTAACGGAATTTGGAAGTCCGCTTTAACAAGGGGACACCCAGATCCGGCACCCCCCCCCCCCACTTGGTGAATGGGTATGGGGTACATTGTATGATATGATGGTCAGAAACTGAGGACATACTATATAATATGATGGTCAGAGACTGAGGACATACTATATAATATGATGGTCAGTGACTGAAGACATACTATAGGATATGATGGTCAGAGACTGAGGACATACTATAGGATATGATGGTCAGAGACTGAGGACATACTATGGGATATGATGGTCAGAGACTGAGGACATACTATAGGATATGATGGTCAGAGACTGAGGACATACTATAGGATATGATGGTCAGAGACTGAGGACATACTATAGGATAAGATGGTCAGAGACTGAGGACATACTATAGGATATGATGGTCAGAGGCTGAGGACATACTATGGGATATGATGGTTCAGAGACTGAGGACATACTATGGGATATGATGGTCAGAGACTGAGGACATACTATAGGATAAGATGGTCAGGGAGTGAGGACATACTATAGGATATGATGGTCAGAGACTGAAGACATACTATATAATATGATGGTCAGAGACTGAAGACATACTATAGGATATGATGGTCAGAGACTGAGGACATACTATAGGATATGATGGTCAGAGACTGAGGACATACTATAGGATATGATGGTCAGAGACTGAGGACATACTATAGGATATGATGGTCAGAGGCTGAGGACATACTATAGGATATGATGGTCAGAGACTGAGGACATACTATAGGATATGATGGTCAGAGACTGAGGACATACTATAGGATATGATGGTCAGAGACTGAGGACATACTATAGGATAAGATGGTCAGAGACTGAGGACATACTATAGGATATGATGGTCAGAGGCTGAGGACATACTATGGGATATGATGGTCAGAGACTGAGGACATACTATAGGATATGATGGTCAGAGACTCAAGACATACTATACGATATGATGGTCAGAGACTGAGGACATACTATACGATATGATGGTCAGAGACTGAGGACATACTATAGGATATGATGGTCAGAGACTGAAGACATACTATACGATATGATGGTCAGAGACTGAGGACATACTGTAGGATATGATGGTCAGAGACTGAGGACATAGTATGGGATATGATGGTCAGAGACTGAAGACATACTATATAATATGATGGTCAGAGACTGAGGACATACTATAGGATAAGATGGTCAGAGACTGAGGACATACTATAGGATATGATGGTCAGAGACTGAAGACATACTATATGATATGATGGTCAGAGACTGAGGACATACTGTAGGATATGATGGTCAGAGACTGAGGACATAGTATATAATATGATGGTCAGAGACTGAAGACATACTATAGGATATGATGGTCAGAGACTGAGGAGATACTATATAATATGATGGTCAGAGACTGAAGACATACTATATAATATGATGGTCAGAGACTGAGGAGATACTATATAATATGATGGTCAGAGACTGAAGACATACTATAGGATATGATGGTCAGAGACTGAAGACATACTATAGAATATGATGGTCAGAGACTGAAGACATACTATAGGATATGATGGTCAGAGACTGAAGACATACTATATAATATGATGGTCAGAGACTGAGGACATACTATAGGATATGATGGTCAGAGACTGAGGACATACTATAGGATAAGATGGTCAGAGACTGAGGACATACTATATAATATGATGGTCAGAGACTGAGGACATACTATAGGATATGATGGTCAGAGACTGAGGACATACTATAGGATATGATGGTCAGAGACTGAGGACATACTATAGGATAAGATGGTCAGAGACTGAGGACATACTATATAATATGATGGTCAGAGACTGAAGACATACTATAGGATATGATGGTCAGAGACTGAGGAGATACTATATAATATGATGGTCAGAGACTGAAGACATACTATAGGATATGATGGTCAGAGACTGAAGACATACTATATAATATGATGGTCAGAGACTGAGGACATACTATAGGATATGATGGTCAGAGACTGAAGACATACTATAGGATAAGATGGTCAGAGACTGAGGACATACTATATAATATGATGGTCAGAGACTGAGGACATACTATAGGATATGATGGTCAGAGACTGAGGACATACTATAGGATATGATGGTCAGAGACTGAGGACATACTATAGGATAAGATGGTCAGAGACTGAGGACATACTATATAATATGATGGTCAGAGACTGAAGACATACTATAGGATATGATGGTCAGAGACTGAGGAGATACTATATAATATGATGGTCAGAGACTGAAGACATACTATAGGATATGATGGTCAGAGACTGAAGACATACTATATAATATGATGGTCAGAGACTGAGGACATACTATATAATATGATGGTCAGAGACTGAGGACATACTATAGGATATGATGGTCAGGGACTGAAGACATACTATAGGATATGATGGTCAGAGACTGAAGACATACTATAGGATATGATGGTCAGAGACTGAAGACATACTATAGGATATGATGGTCAGAGACTGAGGACATACTATAGGATATGATGGTCAGAGACTGAGGACATACTATAGGGATGAGGATTGTATGTTTGTATGTGAGTATACACGTATGCATTTGGCTGTCATTGTGTGTAGTTAACAGTTTTCCCCTCATGTGATACCATGCTGCGCCTGTCTCCCACCTGCAAACCTTATGCTCAAGGCAGCTGCCCTTCCCCCACACTGCTATTGTATATGTTACATTGTATGTGTTACATTGTATGTGTTACATTGTATGTGTTACATTGTATGTGTTAGCAGACAGTAATCTAGTAAAGTACATTCCTAGAAATGGGAGGGTTACTGGCGCGTTCCTCACAGTGATCTGATGGCGGATGTGACAGGGTGGAGTGACGGTGACAGACGGGGCTGTCAATGGAAATCCAGGAATCGCAGTTGGTTGTCAGCACACACAAGTACTCATCCAAATCTATTCTACCTGATATGTCATGATTTCAATCGCTTCAATCTGAACTCCATCTGTCACTTCAGTCTTGCACGGTTGTACCGGCTCCCCCTCCTGGACTAAAATCACTTCCTCTGATTTCACTGCACACTGTGAGCTTCTCACAATGTGCATTAGAAGCTGCAGCAAGTCAAAAAAGAGCCCCGCCCCATTTCCTGGCTGGAGGACACGCACCATCATCCAACCCTTTCCTCCCCCAGCCTGACTGTCCTTATCCCACCCAATACCGGGACTAGAGCACAGGGCACACCTACCAAACTGCCCCCCACCCTCCCCCAAGATGGATGAGCATTATGTGTCAGCAAAAATCCCCCCTTCAAATAAGCACTGATCTGCATGTTTACCCCTAAGCATAATTCCCCCCCCCCCCTCCCAGTACAAATCTGCCCCCCCCCCCCCCCCCCGCCGTGCTGAAATACCCACTGCCAGCACTAATCTTTGCCCCCCCCCCCCATCCCCACTTCAAGCTCAAGTCCTCTCTTTCACCAAACCTCCCCAGCACAAATCCCCCCCCCCCCCCCCAAATAAAAACACCCCTCCTAGCACAAATCCTCTACCCCTAAAATTTCCCCTCCAAGCACAAATCCTCTCTCCCCACTCCCACCCCCCCCCCCCCCTCACAACCCCCCCCCCCAACCCCCAAAAAAAAAAAATTACCCTCCTAGCACAATTTCCCTCCTCCCTCTATTTGGGAGTCAATCAATGTGAAGTTTTCTAGATTGTGGCCTAGCCCAGCAACTGCCTCTAAGCAGAGAAAAATAAACATGGGCATATGTTTCATTCCCAGGTACCATTAACAGGCCTCTTATGCCATCATAGGGAGCCAAATAGGGTACCTTTACCATCACAGGTACACTACCATGCCCAATCCAGGATTCCAGGCCCTCTCCAGGTGCTCCACAGCCAGGAAATACCAATGACTGGAACCCCTACCTTTCTGTCTTTCAAGTCCCATTGGAGGCCAGCAACGGAGTCCCAGTCCGGTTCTGTCGACTCCCTCCCCGGACTTGTCCTACTCCCTCACTGCATTTAACCAATATGGTAGCATTTGTCTGCATCTTCCTACGTTGGTTCACCAATGCTTGTCTTCCCGTCTTCATCCTAACCAGGGCCTCTCCAGGTGCTCCCCAGCTGGGGAATACTAATAACTGGAACCCCTACTTTGTGTAGAAGAGGCCCCACCAAGTCCCATTGGAGGACAGCAACGGAGTCCCAGTCCGGTTCTGTCGACTCCCTACCCGGACTTGTCCTACTCCCTCACTGCATCTCACCAATATGGTAGCATTTGTCTGCATCTTCCTAGGTTGGTTCACCAATGCTTGTCTTCCCGTCTTCATCCTAACCAGCGCCTCTCCAGGTGCTCCCCAGCTGGGGAATACTAATAACTGGAACCCCTACTTTGTGTAGAAGAGGCCCCACCAAGTCCCATTGGAGGACAGCAACGGAGTCCCAGTCCGGTTCTGTCGACTCCCTACCCGGACTTGTCCTACTCCCTCACTGCATCTCACCAATATGGTAGCATTTGTCTGCATCTTCCTAGGTTGGTTCACCAATGCTTGTCTTCCCGTCTTCATCCTAACCAGCGCCTCTCCAGGTGCTCCCCAGCTGGGGAATACCAATAACTGGAACCCCTACTTTCTGTAGAAGAGGCCCCACCAAGTCCCATTGGGGCCAGCAACTGAGTCCCAATTTGGTTCTGTCGACTCCCTACCTGGAATTGTCCTACTCCCTCACTGCATCTAATCAATATGGTAGCATTTGTCTGCATCTTCCTACGTTGGTTCACCAATGCTTGTCTTCCTGTCTTCATCCTAACCAGCGCCTCTCCAGGTGCTCCCCAGCTGGGGAATACCAATAACTGGAACCCCTACTTTCTGTAGAAGAGGCCCCACCAAGTCCCATTGGGGCCAGCAACTGAGTCCCAATTTGGTTCTGTCGACTCCCTACCTGGAATTGTGCTACTCCCTCATTGCATCTCACCAATATGGTAGCAGTTGTCGGCATGTTCCTAGGTTGTTTCACCAATTCTTGTCTTCCCATCTTCATCCTAACCAGGGCACCAGGGCTTCCCCGGGTGCTTCCCAGCTGGGGAATACCAATGACTGGAACCCCTACCTTTCTGTAGAAGAGGCCCCACCAAGTCCCATTGGGGGCCAGCAATGGAGTCCCAGTCCGGTTCTGTCGACTCCCTACATGGACTTGTCCTACTCCCTTATGGCATCTCACCAATATGGTAGCAATTGTCTGCATCTTCCTAGGTTGGTTCACCAATGCTTGTCTTCCTGTCTTCATCCTAACCAGCGTCTCTCCAGGTGCTCCCCAGCTGGGGAATACCAATAACTGGAACCCCTACCTTTCTGTAGAAGAGGCCCCACCAAGTCCCATTGGGGGCCAGCAACGGAGTCCCAGTCCGGTTCTGTCGACTCCCTACCCCGACTTGTCCTACTCCCTCACTGCATCTCACCAATATGGTAGCATTTGTCTGCATCTTCCTAGGTTGGTTCACCAATGCTTGTCTTCCCGTCTTCATCCTAACCTGCGCCTCTCCGGGTGCTCCCCAGCTGGGGAATACCAATAACTGGAACCAGTACTTTCTGTAGAAGAGGCCCCACCAAGTCCCATTGGGGCCAGCAACGGAGTCCCAATTTGGTTCTGTCAACTCCCTACCTGGAATTGTCCTACTCCCTCATTGCATCTCACCAATATGGTAGCAATTGTCGGCATGTTCCTAGGTTGTTTCACCAATTCTTGTCTTCCCATCTCCATCCTAACCAGGGCCTCTCCAGGTGCTCCCCAGCTGGGGAATACCAATAACTGGAACCCCTACTTTTCTGTAGTATAGGCCCCACCAAGTCCCATTGGAGGACAGCAACGGAGTCCCAATCTGGTTCTGTCGCATCCCTACCCGGACTTGTCCTACTCCCTCATGGCATCTCACCAATACGGTGGCAGTTGTCGGCATCTTCCTAGGTCGGTTCACCAATTCTTGTCTTCCTGTCTCCATCCTAACCAGGGCACCCGGGCCTCCCCGGGTGCTCCCCAGCTGGGGAATACCAATGGCTGGAACCCCTACTTTTCTGTAGAAGAGGCCCCCAATGATTACCATGGGGACCAGCAACGTGGTCCCACTCCTGTTCTGTTGACTCCCTGATGGATGTCTCCTCCTACTCCTCCCTCACATAATCAACTATTTATCCATGGGGCGGGCGCCAAATAGGAAATTTTACCAACACCCCCTTACATGCTAGTGTACTAGCAACCACAAGCTCTGTACGGGAAGCTGTCACATTCATGACACCAAATACCCCACTCTAAGCACTGGTGTCCCTCTGTATGCCAAATCCGAGTTGGTCTTACAATGGTTATAAAGGTTTTTTTTTTTCTTTAAAATAACAAAGATGTTGTGCATATATTATACAATGGTTGGCACCAGGGGCGTTGCTGGGTCTACAAAAGATCTGGGGCTAGAGCCCATAGCAGCGTAGTAAAGAAAGTCATACGCTTGGGCGGGCATACACATGTATATACAGTAATATGTATGTGTGTGTGTATATATCCCCAGAAAGCCCCCCACTTACATCAGGGTCACCAGAGAGCCCCCACTTACATCAGGGTCACCAGAGAGCCCCCCACTTACATCAGGGTCCCCAGAGATCCCTCCACTTACAGCAGGGTCACCAGAGAGCCCCCCACTTACATCAGGGTCCCCAGAGAGCCCCCCACTTACATCAGGGTCCCCAGAGATCCCTCCACTTACAGCAGGGTCCCCAGAGAGCCTCCCCTCTCCTCAGGGACCCCTGCAGAGACTCAGGGCTATGGGCCCCAGATTCGGGGCTATAGCCCCAAAAGCCACCCCCTAGTGACGCCACTGGTTTGCACAGAGCAGACCCAATCCTCCTCTTATTAGGTTCACTGGTGCTTCCAGACCCTCCCCCCTGCTGAGTGCCCCCCAAAGCAAACAAGCAGCTCGCTCCCAAGCCTCCTCAGTGTATCTATGGGACACACAGAGCGTGGCTCAGTCCTGCACCCTCCTCAATGACTGCCGCTGCTCAACCAATGTGAAGAGAAAGATCTGGGAGAGCCTGTGTTCTTGTGCACAGTGCTGGATCAGGCTAAGGTAAGTATTAGGGGGGGGGTCTACCTTCATGTATAGAACCTTGAGCCTTGACAGCCACTTTAATTACTGCCAGTTTGCTTATCTATGAACAGGAAACCCTCCATGCCAGCCTGGCAAAATACAAACTGGTGGGCCATCCATTAAGGCTTTCATGTTGACTCACCCTGCTTTATGTATATTATTTTTGTTGATTTTTTTTATATTTTTCACTCAACAAATACATGTTTATTGTAACAGTTTTTGTCAATTTAAAATAAAGTTTAAAAAAAAATAGATTAAAAATAGGCAGATACTAAAGATCCCACCAAACTGGCCAATGGAACACCATGGGAGCTGATGGATAATATTTTTCTTATCTATTTAAATCCATAATCTGCTCTACGTTGCAACATATTGGCCCTAATCTGCTTCTGCAGTGTATGCGACTTCTATATTAAAGCTGCAAATTATTAATCAGGAGGATGAACGGACATATAGAGACTAATAGAACTAATATCTTCTAGAAAACCTTCAGCTGTAATTCAGTTTTCAGGCGGATTTGCTGCGGGGTGACTTGATCTCCGAGTCTTTATTCTGGCCGGGGGAAATGCCGCCAGCATCGCGCTCCGCGGCCTGACATCATGATGGATTTATTATTACAGTAACAGAATTATTTTTTGTGCTTTTTTACCATAAAATATTATCTTTACGATCACAGACAATTAGAAGAGGAAAAATAACTACATCCCATATGCAAATAAGAGGCAGTGGTAGAGATTATGGAGCCGTTCCTTCCGTGCGCCTGAAAGGAAGAAGATCCGGACTTATTATAATAAGTAAACTCTGAGAAAGAAGAATTATGATCAGACAGGAAAGTGGGATAATGTTATACAATAAAGATCACTAAATATCACCATTTAACAAGTTCTCCTTCTTCACTTACAATGCAGTAAAAAGTAATATGAGCAGCACAGTGTCTCAGTGGTTAGCACTAGAGAAACTTTCAGGACTGGAGTCCTGGGTTCAAGTCCTGGGTTCAAATCCGGGCCAGGATCTGCGTTGGGGTTGCGTGGCTCCCTGTGCTTGTGTGGTTTTATTTGGCTCCTGTCTAAATTGGCACTAGTATGTATATGAGATAGGGACCTTAGATCAGCATTTCTCAACCAGGGTGCTGCGGCACCCCAGGGAGCCTTCTGGGCTCATCAAGGGTGCTGTACTTCATCTTATATTTTTGCATTCCATGCATTTCTATACTGTAGATGGGCTGGCCAAGTACTCTGATGAGAAAGTGGTGGGCTGAGGACTCTGATGTGAAGGGGAGAACTGAAGACTCTGATGTGGAGGTGGGGGACTGAGGACTCTGATGTGAAGGGGAGAACTGAAGACTCTGATTTGGAGGTGGGGGACTGAGGACTCTGATGTGAAGGGGAGGACTGAAGACTCTGATTTGGAAGGGGGACCGAGGACTCTGATGTGAAGGGGAGGACTGAAGACTCTGATGTGGAGGTGGGGGACTGAAGACTCTGATGTGAAGGGGAGGACTGAAGACTCTGATGTGAAGGTGGAGGACTGAGGGCACTGATGTGAATGTGGTGGGCTGAGGACTCTGATGTGAAGGGGAGAACTGAAGACTCTGATGTGGAGGTGGGGGACTGAGGACTCTGATGTGAAGGGGAGGACTGAAGACTCTGATTTGGAAGGGGGACTGAGGACTCTGATGTGAAAGGGAGGACTGAAGACTCTGATTTGGAAGGGGGACTGAGGACTCTGATGTGAAGGGGAGAACTGAAGACTCTGATGTGGAGGTGGGAGACCGAGGACTCTGATGTGAAGGGGAGGACTGAAGACTCTGATTTGGAAGGGGGACTGAGGACTCTGATGTGAAGGGGAGAACTGAAGACTATGATGTGGAGGTGGGGGACTGAGGACTCTGATGTGAAGGGTAGGACTGAAGACTCTGATGTGGAGGTGGGGGACTGAAGACTCTGATGTGGAGGTGGGGGACTGAGGACTCTGATGTGAAGGGTAGGACTGAAGACTCTGATGTGGAGGTGGGAGACCGAGGACTCTGATGTGAAGGGGAGGACTGGAGACTCTGATTTGGAAGGGGGACTGAGGACTCTGATGTGAAGGGGAGGACTGGAGACTCTGATTTGGAAGGGGGGCTCTTATGTAAAATAAGGGGTGTTAAGGACTCTGATGTGAAAGGGAGGGGATGGTGGTGAGGGTGCAAATGGGGTGCTCTGATGTGAAAGGATGAACTTTAAAAAGATGAAGGAACCCCCATTTAGACTGGGTGCTATAATTATTGGTGTCAGTGGGAGAAATAGTGCCCCATCATTGGTGTTAGTGAGAGGAATAGTGCCCCATCATTGGTGTCAGTGGGAGGAATAGTGCCCCATCATTGGTGTCAGTGGGGTAAAAGTGCCCCAGGGGCTGGATGAAGTCAAGAAAAGGGCCATGCCTGGCCTGCAGTAATATGGAGAGCTCTGCCGTAGATCGGTGGGACCCTCAGCTGTGGCCCCCGACATCACCAAAGGTGACCCAACAATTGCTTTAGTCTCTTCTCACCATCACTGTCTTGTTGGGTCTGAAGTTCTTCTCCACAGAGGAGCCGTGATTTGTGTAGATTTGGAGTAAACGGCCGGGTAAAATCAGAGGACATTTGCGCTCTTCACCCGACTCTCTGGACGGGCGTCTGGCTGTTGGGGCATAGAGGAAGCTCAGCATTGCTCTGCCCATCGTCCTATTTTTTGGGGGGAATATCTGATCGAACGAGAGACATGTGAGGACGTTCTGTTCTGGGAAGACGACACAACGATGAATAGTAACACTTTTAAAATGTATCAAAAACATTGCGGAACGCGCTGCACAATTTCTCTGTAAATTCTCCTCTTACTATAAAAGCTACAAATTGCTGCAATTGAGAAATAATTGGCACAAAAGAGAACCGAACAAAAAAAAAGAAAAAAATATGAAATTTTTACAGAAAAACAGATCGGGGGTTGGGGTTGTGCGCAGCGTGGAATGTGGGCTTCTCTGGGGTGGCTGAGGGTCGGGGGTTGGGGTTGTGCGCACCGCGGAATGTGGCTTCTCTGGGGTGGCTGAGGGTCGGGGATTGGGGTTGTGTGCAGCGTGGAATGTGGGCTTCTCTGGGGTGGCTGAGGGTTGGGGGTTGGGGTTGTGCGCAGCGTGGAATGTGGGCTTCTCTGGGGTGGCTGAGGGTCGGGGGCTGGGGTTGTGCGCAGCGTGAAATGTGGGCTTCTCTGGGGTGGCTGAGGGTCGGGGGTTGGGGTTGTGCGCACCGTGGAATGTGGGCTTCCCTGGGGTGGCTGAGGGTCGGGGGTTGGGGTTGTGCGCAGCGTGGAATGTGGGCTTCTCTGGGGTGGCTGAGGGTCGGGGGTTGGGGTTGTGCGCAGCGTGAAATGTGGGCTTCTCTGGGGTGGCTGAGGGTCGGGGTTTGGGGTTGTGCGCAGCGTGGAATGTGGGCTTCTCTGGGGTGGCTGAGGGTCGGGGGTTGGGGTTGTGCGCAGCGTGAAATGTGGGCTTCTCTGGGGTGGCTGAGGGTCGGGGGTTGGGGTTGTGCGCAGCGTGGAATGTGGGCTTCTCTGGGGTGGCTGAGGGTCGGGGGTTGGGGTTGTGCGCAGCGTGGAATGTGGGCTTCTCTGGGGTGGCTGAGGGTCGGGGGTTGGGGTTGTGCGCAGCGTGGAATGTGGGCTTCTCTGGGGTGGCTGAGGGTCGGGGGTTGGGGTTGTGCGCAGCGTGGAATGTGGGCTTCTCTGGGGTGGCTGAGGGTCGGGGGTTGGGGTTGTGCGCAGCGTGGAATGTGGGCTTCTCTGGGGTGGCAGAGGGTCGGGGGTTGGGGTTGTGCGCAGCGTGGAATGTGGGCTTCTCTGGGGTGGCTGAGGGGTTGGGGTTGTGCGCAGCGTGGAATGTGGGCTTCTCTGGGGTGGCTGAGGGTCGGGGGTTGGGGTTGTGCGCAGCGTGGAATGTGGGCTTCTCTGGGGTGGCTGAGGGTTTGGGGGTTGGGGTTGTGCGCAGCGTGGAATGTGGGCTTCTCTGGGGTGGCTGAGGGTCGGGGGTTGGGGTTGTGCGCAGCGTGGAATGTGGGCTTCTCTGGGGTGGCTGAGGGTCGGGAGTTGGGGTTGTGCGCAGCGTGGAATGTGGGCTTCTCTGGGGTGGCTGAGGGTCGGGGGTTGAGGTTGTGCGCAGCGTGGAATGTGGGCCTCTCTGGGGTGGCTGAGGGTCGGGGTGGGGGTTGTGTGCAGCGTGAAATGTGGGCTTCTCTGGGGTGGCTGAGGGTTGGGGGTTGGGGTTGTGCGCAGCGTGGAATGTGGGCTTCTCTGGGGTGGCTGAGGGTCGGGGTTGGGGTTGTGCGCAGCGTGGAATGTGGGCTTCTCTGGGGTGGCTGAGGGTCGGGGGTTGGGGTTGTGCGCAGCGTGGAATGTGGGCTTCTCTGTGGTGGCAGAGGGTCGGGGGTTGGGGTTGTGTGCAGCATGGAATGTGGGCTTCTCTGGGGTGGCTGAGGGTCGGGGGTTGGGGTTGTGCGCAGCGTGGAATGTGGGCTTCTCTGGGGTGGCTGAGGGTCGGGGGTTGGGGTTGTGCACACCGTGGAATGTGGGCTTCTCTGGGGTGGCTGAGGGTCGGGGGGTTGGGGTTGTGCGCAGCGTGGAATGTGGGCTTCTCTGGGGTGGCTGAGGGCCGGGGGTTGGGGTTGTGCGCAGTGTGGAATGTGGGCTTCTCTGGGGTGGCTGAGGGTCGGGGGTTGGGGTTGTGCGCAGCGTGGAATGTGGGCTTCTCTGGGGTGGCTGAGGGTCGGGGTTGGGGTTGTGCGCAGCGTGAAATATGGGCTTCTCTGGGGTGGCTGAGGGTCGGGGGTTGGGGTTGTGCACAGCGTGGAATGTGGGCTTCTCTGGGGTGGCTGGGGGTTGGGGTTGTGCGCAGCGAGAAATGTGGGCTTCTCTGGGGTGGCTGAGGGTCGGGGGATGGGGTTGTGCGCAGCGTGGAATGTGGGCTTCTCTGAGGTGGCTGAGGGTCGGGGGTTGGGGTTGTGCGCAGCGTGAAATGTGGGCTTCTCTGGGGTGGCTGAGGGTCGGGGTTTGGGGTTGTGCGCAGCGTGGAATGTGGGCTTCTTTGGGGTGGCAGAGGGTCGGGGGTTGGGGTTGTGTGCAGCGTGAAATGTGGGCTTCTCTGGGGTGGCTGAGGTTCGGGGGTTGGGGTTGTGCGCAGCGTGGAATGGGGGCTTCTCTGGGGTGGCTGAGGGTCTGGGGTTGGGGTTGTGCGCAACGTGGAATGTGGGCTTCTCTGGGGTGGCAGAGGGTCGGGGGTTGGGGTTGTGCGCAGCATGGAATGTGGGCTTCTCTGGGGTGGCTGAGGGTCGGGGGTTGGGGTTGTGCGCAGCGTGGAATGTGGGCTTCTCTGGGGTGGCTGAGGGTCGGGGGTTGGGGTTGTGCACACCGTGGAATGTGGGCTTCTCTGGGGTGGCTGAGGGTCGGGGGTTGGGGTTGTGCACACCGTGGAATGTGGGCTTCTCTGGGGTGGCTGAGGGTCGGGGGTTGGGGTTGTGCGCAGCGTGGAATGTGGGCTTCTCTGGGGTGGCTGAGGGTCGGTGGTTGGGGTTGTGCGCAGCGTGAAATATGGGCTTCTCTGGGGTGGCTGAGGGTCGGGGGTTGGGGTTGTGCGCAGCGTGGAATGTGGGCTTCTCTGAGGTGGCTGAGGGTCGGGGGTTGGGGTTGGGGTTGTGCGCAGCGTGAAATGTGGGCTTCTCTGGGGTGGCTGAGGGTCGGGGTTTGGGGTTGTGCGCAGCGTGGAATGTGGGCTTCTCTGGGGTGGCAGAGGGTTGGGGTTGTGCGCAGCGTGAAATGTGGGCTTCTCTGGGGTGGCTGAGGTTCGGGGGTTGGGGTTGTGCGCAGCGTGGAATGTGGGCTTCTCTGGGGTGGCTGAGGGTCGGGGGTTGGGGTTGTGCGCAGCGTGGAATGTGGGCTTCTCTAGGGTGGCTAAGGGTCGGGGGTTGGGGTTGTGCGCAGCGTGGAATGTGGGCTTCTCTGGGGTGGCTGTGGGTCGGGGGTTGGGGTTGTGCGCAGCGTGAAATGTGGGCTTCTCTGGGGTGGCTGAGGGTCAGGGGTTGGGGTTGTGCGCAGCGTGGAATGTGGGCTTGTCTGGGGTGGCAGAGGGTCGGGGGTTGGGGTTGTGCGCAGCGTGGAATGTGGGCTTCTATGGAGGTGGCTGAGGGTCGGGGGTTGGGGTTGTGCGCAGCGTGGGATGTGGGCTTCTCTGGGGTGGCTGAGGGTCAGGGGTTGGGGTTGTGCGCAGCGTGGAATGTGGGCTTGTCTGGGGTGGCAGAGGGTCGGGGGTTGGGGTTGTGCGCAGCGTGGAATGTGGGCTTCTCTGGGGTGGCTGAGGGTCGGGGGTTGGGGTTGTGCACACCGTGGAATGTGGGCTTCTCTGGGGTGGCAGAGGGTCGGGGGTTGGGGTTGTGCGCATCGTGGAATGTGGGCCTCTCTTGGGTGGCTGAGGGTCGGGGGTTGGGGTTGTGCGCAGCGTGGAATGTGGGCTTCTCTGGGGTGGCTGAGGGTCGGGGGTTGGGGTTGTGCGCAGCGTGGAATGTGGGCTTCTCTAGGGTGGCTAAGGGTCGGGGGTTGGGGTTGTGCGCAGCGTGGAATGTGGGCTTCTCTGGGGTGGCAGAGGGTCGGGGGTTGGGGTTGTGCGCACCGTGGAATGTGGGCTTCTCTGGGGTGGCTGAGGGTCTGGGGTGGGGGTTGTGCGCAGCGTGGAATGTGGGCTTCTCTGGGGTGGCAGAGGGTCGGGGGTTGGGGTTGTGCGCAGCGTGGAATGTGGGCTTCTCTGGGGTGGCTGAGGGTCGGGGGTTGGGGTTGTGCGCAGCGTGGAATGTGGGCTTCTCTGGGGTGGCTGAGGGTCGGGGGTTGGGGTTGGGGATGTGCACACCGTGGAATGTGGGCTTCTCTGGGGTGGCTGAGGGTCGGGGGTTGGGGTTGTGCGCAGCGTGAAACGTGGGTTTCTCTGGGGTGGCTGAGGGTCGGGGGTTGGGGTTGTGCGCAGCGTGGAATGTGGGCTTCTCTGGGGTGGCAGAGGGTCGGGGGTTGGGGTTGTGCGCACCGTGGAATGTGGGCTTCTCTGGGGTGGCTGAGGGTCTGGGGTTGGGGTTGTGCGCAGCGTGGAATGTGGGCTTCTCTGGGGTGGCAGAGGGTCGGGGGTTGGGGTTGTGCGCAGCGTGGAATGTGGGCTTCTCTGGGGTGGCTGAGGGTCGGGGGTTGGGGTTGTGCGCAGCGTGGAATGTGGGCTTCTCTGGGGTGGCAGAGGGTCGGGGGTTGGGGTTGTGCGCACCGTGGAATGTGGGCTTCTCTGGGGTGGCTGAGGGTCTGGGGTTGGGGTTGTGCGCAGCGTGGAATGTGGGCTTCTCTGGGGTGGTTGAGGGTCGGGGGTTGGGGTTGTGCGCAGCGTGGAATGTGGGCTTCTCTGGGGTGGCTGAGGGTTGGGGGGTTGTGCGCAGCGTGGAATGTGGGCTTCTCTGGGGTGGCTGAGGGTCGGGGGTTGGGGTTGTGCGCAGCGTGGAATGTGGGCTTCTCTGGGGTGGTTGAGGGTCGGGGGTTGGGGTTGTGCGCAGCGTGGAATGTGGGCTTCTCTGGGGTGGCTGAGGGTCGGGGGTTGGGGTTGTGCGCAGCGTGGAATGTGGGCTTCTCTGGGGTGGCTGAGGGTTGGGGGGTTGTGCGCAGCGTGGAATGTGGGCTTCTCTGGGGTGGCTGAGGGTCGGGGGTTGGGGTTGTGGGCAGCGTGGAATGTGGGCTTCTCTGGGGTGGCTGAGGGTCAGGGGTGGGGGTTGTGCGCAGCGTGGAATGTGGGCCTCTCTGGGGTGGCTGAGGGCTGTGGAAGGGAGAATTGTGGGGATTGGTGGATGTGATGCACACAGGAGGGGTGGAGGAGTGGGCAGAAGACGCGCTGGGCACAGACAGATGGGTTTCTGTTACACAGATGCCCACGTAAACAGCACATTGTTCTGCTTGTTGGTTGAAGGTTTTCTATGCCGTATCGCACTGTACAGGACACAGACCCCCGCGCATTGGCAGCTGCAAAGGGGTCACTCTCAAAGGCGGCGCAGGGCATTCTGGGAAAAAAACGTACAACAGAGCCCGGGGATCAGTGTGGGAGTGAACAGGAAATAATCGGAAACATCGCGTCTTCTATTTATTCCATTGCTGGACCGGAGCCAATTCACAGCAACAGTACAAAAATATCCCCACACAGGGGGATAGAGATATATATATATATATATATACACACTGTATTACCAAAAGTATTGGGACGCCTGCCTTTACACGCACATGACCTTTAATGGCACCCCAGTCTCATGCCGCGTTCACGCGATCGGGAATTTCGGCCCAGCAAAAGACCGATGAGAGCTTTTCATCGGAAAATGCGACCGTGCGTGGGGCTCCATCGCAATTTTGCTGGCTGGATTCCCACCAGCAAAAGTTTGAGAGCAGGTTCTCAATTTTTTCCGACGGAAAAGGTTTCTATCGGAAATTCAGATCGTCTGTAGCAATTCCGACGCGCAAAATTCCTACGCATGCTCAGAAAAAAAATTTGGAAGCATTGCGCTTCATTTTTTCTCGGCTCGTCGTAGTGTTGTACGTCACCGCGTTCTTGACGGTCGGAATTTGGTGTGACCGTGTGTAGGCAAGACAGTTTGAGCGGAATTCCGTCAGGAAAACCGCCAGAGCTTTTCCCGACGAGAATTCCGATCGTGTGTACGCGGCATGAGTCCGGAGGGTTCAATATTGAGTTGGCTCCGCCCTTTGCAGCTATAACAGCTTCACCTCTTCTGGGAAGGCCGTCCACAAGGTTTAGGAGTGTGTCTATGGGAATGTTTGACCATTCTTCCAGAAGAGCATTTGTGAGGTCCGGCACTGATGTTGGACGAGAAGGCCTGGCTCGCAGTCTCCGCTCTAATTCATCCCAAAGGGGTTCTATCGGGTTGAGGTCAGGACTCTGTGCAGGCCAGTCAAGTTCCTCCACCCCAAACTCGCTCATCCATGTCTTTATGGACCTTGCTTTGTGCATTTGGTGGAGGGGAGATTATGGTGGGGGGGGGGGGGGGGAGATTATGGTGGGGGGTGGAGGGGAGTTTATGGTGTGGGGGGGGGGGGATTATGGTGTGGGGGGCATGTGCTTGGCCCTTTAACTCCAGTGAAGGGAACTCTTAAGGCGTCAGCATATCAAGACATTTGGGACAATTTTATGCTCCCAACTTTGTGGGAACAGTTTGGGGACGGCCCCTTCCTGTTCCAACATGACTGCCCACCAGTACACAAAGCAAGGTCCATAAAGACATGGATGAGCGTGTTTGGGGGGGAGGAACTTGACTGGCCTGCACAGAGTCCTGACCTCAACCTGATAGAACACCTTTGAGATGAGAGCGGAGACTGTGAGCCAGGCCTTCTTGTCCAACATCAGTGCCTGACCTCACAAATGCGCTTCTGGAAGAATGGTCAAACATTCCCATAGACACCCTCCTAAACCTTGTGGACGGCCTTCCCAGAAGAGGTGAAGCTGTTATAGCTGCAAAGGGCCAACTCAATATTGAACCCTCCGGACTAAGACTGGGAGGCCATTAAAGTTCATGTGTGTGTGTAAAGGGAGGTGTCCCAATAATTTTGACAACATAGTGTATATATATATATATATATATATATATATATATATACAGTGGTGTGAAAAAGTGTTTGCCCCCTTCCTCATTTCCTGTTCCTTTGCATGTTTGTCACACTTAAGTGTTTCGGAACATCAAACCAATTTAAACAATAGTCAAGGACAACACAAGTAAACACAAAATGCAATTTGTAAATGAAGGTGTTTATTATTAAAGGTGAAAAAAAATCCAAACCATCATGGCCCTGTGTGAAAAAGTGATTGCCCCCTAAACCTAATAACTGGTTGGGCCACCCTTAGCAGCAACAACTGCAACCAAGCGTTTGCGATAACGTGCAATGAGGCTTTTACAGCGTCCTGGAGGAATTTTGGCCCACTCATCTTTGCAGAATTGTCCTAATTCAGTTACATTAGAGGGTTTTCGAGCATGAACGGCCTTTTTAAGGTCATACCACAACATCTCAATAGGATTCAGGTCAGGACTTTGGCTAGGCCACTCCAAAGTCTTCATTTTGTTTTTCTTCAGCCATTCGGTGGTGGACTTGCTGGTGTGTTTAGGATCATTGTCCTGCTGCAGAACCCAAGTTCGTTTCAGCTTGAGTACACGAACAGATGGTCGGACATTCTCCTTCAGGATCTCTTGGTAGACAGCAGAATTCATAGTTCCTTTTATCACGGCAAGTCTTCCAGGTCCTGAAGCAGCAAAACAGCCCCAGACCATCACACTACCACCACCATATTTTACTGTTGGTATAATGTTCTTTTTCTGAAATGCAGTGTTCCTTCTACGCCAGATATACTTGGACACACACCTTCCAAAGAGTTCCACTTTTGTCTCATCGGTCCACAGAATGTTGTCCCAAAAGTCTTGGGGATCATCAAGATGTGTTGTGGAGAAATTGAGACGAGCTTTGATGTTCTTTTTGCTCAGCAGTGGTTTTCTCCTTGGAACTCTGCCATGCAGGCCATTTTTGCCCAGTCTTTTCCTGATGGTGGAGGCATGAACGCTGACCTTAACTGAGGCAAGTGAGGCCTGCAGTTCCTTGGACATTGTTGTGGGGTCTTTTGTGACCTCTTGGATGAGTCGTCGCTGTGCTCTTGGGGTAATTTTGGGCGGCCGGCCACTCCTGGGAAGGTTCACCACTGTTCCATGTCTTCGCCATTTGTGGATAATGGCTCTCACTGTGGTTCGCTGGATTCCCAAAGCTTTGGAAATGGCTTTATAACCCTTTCCAGACTGATAGATCTCAATTACTTTCTTTCTCAATTGTTCCTGAATTTCTTTGGGTCTCGGCATGATGTGTAGCTTTTAAGGATCTTCTGGTGGACCTTACTGTGTCAAGCAGCTCCTATTTAAGTGATGCCTTGATTGTGAACAGGTGTGGCAATAATCAGGCCTGGGTGTGGCTAGAGAAATTGAACTCAGGTGTGGACAACCACAGTTATAGTATGTTTTAACAAGGGGGGCAATCACTTTTTCACACAGGGCCATGATGGTTTGGATTTTTTTTCACCTTTAATAATAAACACCTTCATTTACAAATTGCATTTTGTGTTTACTTGTGTTGTCCTTGACTATTGTTTAAATTGGTTTGATGTTCCGAAACACTTAAGTGTGACAAACATGCAAAGGAACAGGAAATGAGGAAGGGGGCAAACACTTTTTCACACCACTGTATATATATATATATATATATATATATATATATACTAATTCTGCTACCCCCATAGGAAACCCACACAAGCCAAGGGGCCTTCTCTATGGAAACTAGAGAGATAGAGCCCTGTTGGTAACTGAAAGTAGATCTAACTGATTGATTGTAATCTGCAGCTTTCACAAAAAAATATTTCTTGGTGATGCTGCATTGTCACCCTTTCCCACTGACCACCAATGTAAGGAACATTCTTCCCACTGATCACCAATGTAAGGAACATTCTTCCCACTGACCACCAATGTAAGGAACATTCTTCCCACTGATCACCAATGTAAGGAACATTCTTCTCACTGATCACCAATGTAAGGAACATTCTTCCCACTGATCACCAATGTAAGGAACATTCTTCCCACTGATCACCAATGTAAGGGACATTCTTCTCACTGATCACCAATGTAAGGAACATTCTTCCCACTGACCACCAATGTAAGGAACATTCTTCCCACTGACCACCAATGTAAGGAACATTCTTCTCACTGATCACCAATGTAAGGAACATTCTTCCCACTGATCACCAATGTAAGGAACATTCTTCCCACTGATCACCAATGTAAGGGACATTCTTCTCACTGATCACCAATGTAAGGGACATTCTTCCCACTGATCACCAATGTAAGGAACATTCTTCTCACTGATCACCAATGTAAGGAACATTCTTCCCATTGATCACCAATGTAAGGGACATTCTTCCCATTGATCACCAATGTAAGGAACATTCTTCCCATTGATCACCAATGTAAGGAACATTCTTCTCACTGATCACCAATGTAAGGAACATTCTTCCCACTGATCACCAATGTAAGGAACATTCTTCTCACTGACCACCAATGTAAGGAACATTCTTCTCACTGATCACCAATGTAAGGGTCATTCTTCCCACTGATCACCAATGTAAGGAACATTCTTCCCACTGACCACCAATGTAAGGAACATTCTTCTCAATGATCACCAATGTAAGGAACATTCTTCCCACTGATCACCAATGTAAGGAACATTCTTCCCACTGATCACCAATGTAAGGAACATTCTTCCCACTGATCACCAATGTAAGGAACATTCTTCCCACTGATCACCAATGTAAGGAACATTCTTCCCACTGATCACCAATGTAAGGAACATTCTTCCAACTGATCACCAATGTAAGGAACATTCTTCCCACTGATCACCAATGTAAGGAACATTCTTCCCACTGATCACCAATGTAAGGAACATTCTTCTCACTGATCACCAATGTAAGGAACATTCTTCTCACTGATCACCAATGTAAGGAACATTCTTCCCACTGATCACCAATGTAAGGAACATTCTTCTCACTGATCACCAATGTAAGGAACATTCTTCTCACTGATCACCAATGTAAGGAACATTCTTCTCACTGATCACCAATGTAAGGAACATTCTTCCCACTGATCACCAATGTAAGGAACATTCTTCTCACTGATCACCAATGTAAGGGACATTCTTCTCACTGATCACCAATGTAAGGAACATTCTTCTCACTGATCACCAATGTAAGGAACATTCTTCTCACTGATCACCAATGTAAGGAACATTCTTCCCACTGATCACCAATGTGAGGAACATTCTTTCCACTGATCACCAATGTGAGGAACATTCTTCCCACTGACCATTAGACTAATGTATCATGAGTTGTAGATATTGTCATTTTTAGCAAGGGTTCCCTGAGTTTAGAACGTTATTTTAAGGGTTCCTCTGTGATGAAAAGGCTGAGAAAGGCTGATATAGGGGCTTTCAGGTGGCAGCTGCCTGACTTGCAGGGCCCCTGTAAAGCTCTTGCAACAATGTATCATAAACGCAGAAAAGATACAAGTGTTGCAGCCTAGATATTTTGACAGTATCCAATAAAAACTAACGCGTTTCTCGGGTTCTGATCCATAAGTCTGATATTTTTGGGCTTCTGTGAAAACTCTATACTCAAGACACATAACTCCAGTAGCTGGACCTTCTTCTGTCATTTTGAGCCCTGATGAAGGAGACTCTTCAGAACCTGAAACAAGTTGGATTTTTTTTTATTGGATACTGTGATTAATAAATTGTGGTGGTTCCAACGTTTCTCCAACTTCCCAGAACTACAAGGGAACCAAAGAGTATTTAACCTGTGATCTTCTTTTCAGTAATGTCTGACACCAATCTCTTATTTTCTCCATCCAGGACAGAAATATAGGAAATGTTCTCCATCTCCCTCTCATGTCTCCTGGATTCTTGGATTTTCCGCCTTTCATTTCTGGGAAGCTTCTTCATTCTCCAGTTCTGACTCATCGCTGATCGTCCCGCCCGATCTTCCAAGGTGATAGTTTCAGACTTTCAACAGGTCCTACCAGATGGCTAACATCTTCTGGACGCTCTTCTGGCTCCCTGTGATCGCCGTGGATAAGAGCGGCAAGATTCCTCGGCCGGAGATCCGCATCGAAGGGGATTTGGTGATCGGGGGTCTCTTCCCAGTCCATGAGAAAGGGGGACCTGGCTCGGAGTGTGGCCGCATGAATGAGCACCGTGGACTGCAGAGACTGGAAGCCATGCTATTTGCTGTGGATGCCATTAACAGGGACCCCCAAATCCTCCCAGGGCTCCAGCTGGGGGCCCATATACTGGACACGTGTTCTAAAGACACGTATGCTCTGGAGCAAGCCTTGGAGTTGGTACGAGGATCTCTGACCCGGGGCGATGGACCTCAGTACCTGTGTCCAGATGGATCATATGCTATACATGGGGAGACCCTTACAGCCATCAGTGGGGTGATTGGAGGATCCTACAGTGATGTGTCCATACAGGTAGGATACAAGTGACTTTATTTAAAGTGGAGGGACACCCTAAAAGCAAAAACTTTCAAAAATGTTAGTAACAATTTCAAATGAAAAAAAAAAAAAAAATTATTTTTTTTTACTTACCAGAAATGGCTGTTGCTAGGCAGATTGTCCTAAACTGCCTCCTCCAGCGCCGCGGTGATTTTCTCTCCTTGCGTCTTCTAGTGAATGGGGCGCAGTGTGTTATGGGAACTGTGTCCCACAACACATTGCGTCCCCATTCACAAAGCCCACTCGCGCATGCGCAGTAGGCCGCGCGCCGACTCGCGCATGCGCAGTAGGCGGCGCGCCGACTCGCGCATGCGCAGTAAGCCGCGCAAAGCCGCTGCCCTTACTGAGGATGGCGGCGCTGGATCCGGAACGCCGAGGGACATCTCGGCCTCCACGAACGGCATCGCGGGCGCCCTGGGAGGGTAAGTTTACTTATTAAAAGTCAGCAGCGACTTTTTTTTTAGCTGCTGACTTTTACATTTTTTTTTTTGAAGCTGAAACACCGCTTTAAGGTTGAGCTCCTGATGTATTAAAAAAACTCCCTTTAGTTAATTATTATTATTATTATATTACTATTAAAGAATAATTAAAGGCAAACTTTTTAATTTTTTTTAGGTTTTGGATGGAGTTGCGGGGGATTAGAACCCTTGTCAGGTTTTTATTGCTGTCTGTGTCCCCATTAGGGAGGTCTGCCCTCTCTATTTGTCCAGTTTACCATTATCACTGAGAGTGGAAAGAAAATCCCACAATTTGGGTTGTCCCCAGAACAGAACCAGGGCCGTCTTTTCGCATGGGCACGCTGGCCAGTTGCCCGGGGGCCCCACTTGCCTGGGGGGGGGGCCCCACCTGCCCAGCGACCCCAACCCGGGCCGGACTGGCCTGCCGGGGAACCGGGAAATTTCCCGGTAGGCCGCCTGCCCTGGGGCTGCTTTGAGTTGCGGCTGCAGCGCTCGGCGCATTCCCTCTCTCCTCCTCCTCCTGTGTATCACGGAGCTGGCTGGGTCTGTGTTCGGCAGCCGCGCTGTAACAAGGTCCTGCCCCCCCCCCCTAGAACGGCTTGTGTAATAGTAGATTGAATCAGTGTTCCGCCTATCACACAAGCCGGTCAAGGAGGGCGGGACCCTGTTACAGCGCAGCCGCCAAAAACAGACACAGCCAGCTCCGTGATACACAGGAGGAGATGCCCACTGTGTGTGTGTTTGTTACCAGGTGATGGTGAGTCTGTATTAATTGGCACAGTGAGGCTGCATTCATGGGTACAGTGAGGGTGCAATGGTGGGCACAGTGAGACTGCATTCATGGGCACAGTGAGGCTGTAATTGTGGGCACAGATAGTGAGGGTGCAATGGTGGGCACAGTGAGGCTGCATTCATGGACACAGTGAGGCTGCAATGGTGGGCACAGTGAGGCTGCATTCACGGGCACAGTGAGGCTGCAATGATGGGCACAGTGATGCTACAATGGTGGGTACAGTGAGGCTGCATTCTTGGGCACAGTGAGTCTGCAATGGTGGGCACAGTGAGGCTGCAATGGTGGGCACAGTGAGGCTGCATTTGATGGGCACAGTGAGGCTGCATTCATGGGCACAGTGAGGCTGCAATGGTGGGCACAGTGAGGCTGCATTCATGGGTACAGTGAGGCTGCAATGGTGGGCACAGTGAGGCTGCATTTGATGGGCACAGTGAGGCTGCATTCATGGGCACAGTGAGGCTGCAATGGTGGGCACAGTGAGGCTGCATTCATGGGTACAGTGAGGCTGCAATGGTGGGTACAGTGAGGCTGCGTTCATGGGCACAGTGAAGCTGCATTCATGGGCACAGTGAGGCTGCAATGGTGGGCACATTGAGGCTGCATTCATGGGTACAGTGAGGCTGCAATGGTGGGCACAGTGAGGCTGCATTTGATGGACACAGTGAGGCTGCATTCATGGGCACAGTGAGGCTGCAATGGTGGGCACAGTGAGGCTGCATTCATGGGTACAGTGAGGCTGCAATGGTGGGTACAGTGAGGCTGCATTCATGGGCACAGTGAGGCTGCATTCATGGGCACAGTGAGGCTGCAATGGTGGGCACATTGAGGCTGCATTCATGGGTACAGTGAGGCTGCAATGGTGGGCACAGTGAGGCTGCATTTGATGGGAACAGTGAGGCTGCATTCACGGGCACAGTGAGGCAGCATTCACGGGCACAGTAAAGCTGCATTTGATGGGCAATCGTGTGTTATTGTGTAGACAGGGCCCCAGTGCACTGTGGGGCCTATAATGCTCTTAAGATGGCACTGAACAGAACAGAGGGGACACAATGGGGAAACTAGTTGTGGTGACCCCGGTGACAACCAGGGAATCCCTCACGTTGGTGCAGAGACTGATGTGACTGGCTCAGTGTTCTCTGTACAGCGCTGCGGTATATGTCAGAGCTATATAAATGTATAATAATAATAGTGTGTGACTGTGGGGGGACGTTAGATTGTAAGCTCCTCTGGTACAGAGACTGATGTGACTGGCTCCGTGTTCTCTGTACAGCACTGTGGTATATGTCAGAGCTATATATTTGTTCGTTTTTTTTACTCTTTATTTTTCTTCCTCAGGTGGCCAATCTTCTGCGGCTCTTCCAGATCCCCCAGATCAGTTACGCCTCCACTAGTGCCAAGCTGAGCGACAAGTCACGCTACGACTTCTTCGCAAGAACGGTTCCCCCGGACTTCTACCAAGCCAAGGCCATGGCAGATATCTTACGCTTCTTCAACTGGACTTATGTCTCCACTGTGGCGTCTGAAGGGGATTACGGCGAAACCGGCATCGAGGCCTTTGAGCAAGAGGCCCGGGCTCGTAATATCTGCATCGCCACCTCCGAGAAGGTGGGACGCTCCATGAATAAGAAAACCTTTACCAGCGTTATCCGGGCCCTGCAGCAGAAGCCCAGCGCCAAAGTGGTTGTCCTGTTCACCAAGATCGAGGACGCCCGGGAGCTGCTGGCAGCGGCACAGCAACTCAACGTCTCCTTCATGTGGGTGGCCAGCGATGGTTGGGGCGCCCTGGAGAGCGTGGTGCTGGGCAGCGAGGGGGTCGCCGAAGGTGCCATCACCATAGAGCTGGCATCGTACCGGCTGTGGGAGTTTTCAAAGTACTTCCAGTCTTTGCACCCCTTCAATAACACGCGCAACCCCTTTTTCAGGGAGTTCTGGGAAAACAAGTTCCACTGTCGGCTCGACAATTTGGACTGCACAAGACACTCACTGCAAGAGGTGAAGTTTGAGCAAGAGTCCAAAATCATGTTTGTGGTAAACGCTGTCTATGCCATGGCGCACGGCCTCCACAATATGTACCAGGCACTGTGCCCCAATGTCACTCAGTTCTGCCCTACAATGGACCCGCCCAATGGACGACGCCTCTACCGCGAATTCATCCTCAATGTGAAGTTTGACGGTAAGTTGTGATGCGGGTGATGGAGGAGGCTTCTAAAACCCAACTTCAGACAAATTTATATTAGCCTAGATTAGTGGTCTCCAAACGGCGATCCACGGGCCAGATGCGGCCCTGTGCTTGCCTTTATCTGGCCATTGGAACGCTATTCCTTCCTCACATACGGGCAGTGGCGGAACAACCAGGGTCGCACCAGTCGCACTTGCGACTGGGCCCTGAAGTTCCGTCACTGTGGGGGGGCCCACTGGCCCGCCCGCACGTTCTCCCCGCCTGGGACCGCCCGCACGTTCTCCCCCGCCAGGGGACCCGCCGCATGTCCTCCGCTGTCCAGGGGCCCGCCCACACGTCCTCCCCCGCCGGGGGCCCGCCCGCACGTTGTCCCCCGCCGGGGACCCGCCGCACGTCCTCCGCTGTCCAGGGGACCGCCCACACGTCCTCCCCCGCCGGGGGCCCGCCCGCACGTTCTCCCCTTGTCGGGGACCCGCCCGCACGTTCTCCCCCGCCGGGGACCCGCCGCACGTCCTCCGCTGTCCAGGGGCCAGCCCACACGTCCTCCCCGCCGGGGGCCCGCCCGCACGTTCTCCCCCGCCGGGGACCCGCCGCACGTCCTCCGCTGTCCAGGGGCAGACGCTGGAAGGTAAAGTCAGCTGACACCAATGCAGCTCTGGAGCGACTGACAAAGTAAGTGACTAGTGCAACTGATCCCAACCTCTGCCTCTTACTGACCCCTGTCACTACCACAGATCTTATCCCTATCCCCCCATGGGATAGAGATGAGATCTGTGGTGGGGGGATGGGATCAGTATGAGGCAGAGGTGGTGGTGGGGGAGGATAGCACCACCACTGCCACTGCTCCCACCCCCCCTCACCACCATCACCGCCACTAATCCCACCAACCCCCACCACTGATCCCATCACCGCCGCCACTGTTCCCACCACCATCACCGCCACCACTGATCCCATCACCGCCACTAATCCCACCAACCCCCACCACTGATCCCACCCCCCTCACCACCACTGCCACCACCACCGCCACTGATCCCATCACCGCCACTAATCCCACCAACCCCCACCACTGATCCCATCACCGCTGCCGCCACTGATCCCATCACCGCTGCCGCCACTGATCCCACCACTGATCCCACCCCCCTCACCACCACTGTCACCACCACCGCCACTGATCCCATCACCGCCACTAATCCCACCACCCCCCACCACTGATCCCATCACAGCCGCCGCCACTGATCCCACCCCCCTCACCACCACTGCCACCACCACCGCCACTGATCCCATCCCCCACACCACCACTGATCCCACCCCCACCCCCCTCACCACTGCCAGTGATCTAGCCCCCCTCACAGCCAAAACTGATCCCATCCCCCCACCACTGCTGCTACTCATCCCATCCAACCCCCACCACTGCCACCACTTATGCCATCCCATTCTCCCGTCACTGCCACCACCGCTCACTGCCACTCATCCCAGCCCCATGCTTCAGGGGGTCCATGTGTCACCCCTGTACACCTGGATAGGAGGGGTAGCGGGCGGCATATAGAGGAACCAATACCCTCCATTTTCCTCCTGAAGTCATGGCTGCAGGAAGAAAATGGAGGGGATTGGGTCCTCTATATGCCGTCACCGCCGCTCTTCCTATCCAGGTGTACAGGGGTGACACATGGGCCCCTTGAAATATGGGGCTGGGTCGCCCCGGGGGTCAGGGGGGCCCTTCATGGTTTCTTGCACCGGGGCCCTGAAGGTTCTAGTTACGCCTCTGCATACGGGGCACCATTCTGCCCACTGACACCATATATGAGGCACCATTTCTTTGTCGGACAACAACAGAGGGGCACTACTCCTTCCATTGACACCAATGATGGGGCACTATTCCTCCCATTGACACCAATGATGGGGCACTATTCTTCCCACTGACACCAATGATAGGGCACTATTCCTCCCACTGACACCAATGATGGGACACTATTCCTCCCACTGACACCAATGATAGGGCACTATTCCTTCCTCCCACTGACACCAATGATAGGGCACTATTCCTCCCACTGACACCAATTAAGGGGAACTATTCCTCCCACTGACACCAATGATAGGGCACTATTCCTCCCATTGACACCAATGATGGGGCACTATTCCTCCCATTGACACCAATGATGGGGCACTATTCCTCCTATTGACACCAATGATGGGGCACTATTCCTCCCATTGACACCAATGATGGGGCACTATTACTCCCACTGACACCAATGATAGGGCACTATTCTTCCCATTGACACCAATGATGGGGCACTATTCCTCCCACTGACACCAATTAAGAGGAACTATTCCTCCCACTGACACCAAAGACGGGGCACTATTCCTCCCACTGACACCAACAATGAGGCGCTATTCCTCCCACTGACACCAACAATGAGGAACTATTCCTCCCATTGACACTTATGATGGGGCACTACTTCTCCCACTGACACCAATGATAGGGCACTATTCCTACAATTGACACCAATGATAGGGCACTATTCCTCCCATTGACACCAATGATGGAGCACATTTCCTCCCATTGACACCGATGATGGGGCACTATTCTTCCCATTGACACAAATTATGGGGCACTATTCCTCCCATTGACACCAATGATGGAGCACTTTTCCTCCCATTGACACCAATGATGGGGCACTATTCCTCCCACTGACACCAATGATGGAGCACATTTCCTCCCATTGACACCGATGATGGGGCACTATTCTTCCCATTGACACCAATGATGGAGCACATTTCCTCCCATTGACACCAATGATGGAGCACATTTCCTCCCATTGACACCAATGATGGAGCACATTTCCTCCCATTGACACCAATGATGGGGCACTATTCCTCCCACTGACACCAATGATGGAGCACATTTCCTCCCATTGACACCGATGATGGGGCACTATTCTTCCCATTGACACAAATTATGGGGCACTATTCCTCCCATTGACACCAATGATGGAGCACATTTCCTCCCATTGACACCAATGATGGGGCACTATTCCTCCCATTGACACCAATGATGGGGCACTATTCCTCCTATTGACACCAATGATAGGGCACTATTCCTCCCACTGACACCAATGATAGGGCACTATTCCTCCTATTGACACCAATGATGGGGCACTATTCCTCCTATTGACACCAATGATGGGGCACTATTCCTCCCACTGACACCAATGATAGGGCACTATTCCTCCCATTGACACCAATGATGGGGCACTATTCCTCCCACTGACACCAGTGATAGGGCACTATTCCTCCCACTGACACCAATGATAGGGCACTATTCTTCCCATTGACACCAATGTTAGGGCACTATTCCTCCCACTGACACCAATGATAGGGCACTATTCTTCCCATTGACACCAATGATGGGGCACTATTCCTCCCACTGACACCAATTAAGGGGAACTAGTCCTCCCACTGACACCAAAGACGGGGCACTATTCCTCCCATTGACACCAACAATGAGGAACTATTCCTCCCACTGACACCAAAGACGGGGCACTATTCCTCCCACTGACACCAACAATGAGGCGCTATTCCTCCCACTGACACCAACAATGAGGCGCTATTCCTCCCACTGACACCAACAATGAGGCGCTATTCCTCCCCACTGACACCACATTGGAGTTGTAAGTGACACTGAAAGTGCGCTGAGATAGGTAGGAGAAGAACGAGGATAAAGCAGAATCACGGAGGCCAAGGGAGTGTAATGTGCTGAGGAGGAGCAGGTGGTCAACTGTGTCGAAGGCAGCAGAGAGGTCTAAAAGTATGAGTATGGAGTATGGAGTATGGAGTATGGAGTATGGAGTATGGAGTATGGAGTATGGAGTTTGGGGTATGGAGTTTGGAGTATGGAGTATGAGTAGGGAGTATGGAGTATGAGTAGGGAGTATGGAGTATGAGTATGGAGTATGGAGTATGGAGTATGAGTATGGAGTAATGGCCATTGGATTTAGCAGTTAGTAGGTCTGTGGTGAGTTTTATTAGGGCAGTTTTCAGTAGAATGTTGTGGGCGGGAGTCGGACTGTAGGGGGTCGAGAAGGTTGTTGGCCATGAGGTAGCGACTCATTTGGTCATGGAAAAGGCGTTCGATGAGCTTAGAGGCAAAGGGAGCCGGGAGATGGGTCTTAAGTTATTCAAACAGGTGGGGGCTAGTGAGGGTTTTTTGAGTATGGGGGTAACCGGTGCATGTTTGAGCGGGGAAGGAAAGGTGCCGGAGGAGAGGTTGAAGATGTGTAACTTCTTTCAATGAAACCTCTTGGTTTGGAATGACACCTCCATGACTTCTCGTTTCTCTCTTTCCAGCTCCCTTCCCTCCTCCAGACACCAGCAGCACCGTGAGATTCGACAAATTTGGAGACGGCATCGGCCGTTACAATATCTTCAATTTCCAGAACACAGACGGTCACTACCACTACGAGAAAGTCGGTTACTGGGCCGAAGAGCTGACGCTCAACACAAGCCTCATCCCTTGGGCCCGTAGCTCGGTGCCTGTGTCCCAGTGCAGCGACCCCTGCAAGAAGAACGAGGTGAAAAGCATGCAGCCTGGAGACGTCTGCTGCTGGATCTGCATCCCGTGCCAACCGCACGAGTACCTACTGGACGAATTCACCTGTAGGGACTGCGGCCTTGGCTACTGGCCCAATGAGGATCTGAAGGATTGCTTTGAGTTGCCGCAGGAGTATATACGCTGGAGTGATGCCTGGGCGTTGGGCCCGGTCTGCCTGTCCTGCTTGGGGCTTATTTCAACCCTCTTTGCATTTTGGATCTTCATACAGAACAACAACACCCCAATAGTCAAGGCCTCCGGCCGGGAACTCTGCTACATCCTTCTGAGTGGTGTGCTTCTCTGCTACGCCATGACCTTCATATTCATCGCCAAACCTTCCACCAGCGTCTGCACCCTTCGACGCCTCGGGCTTGGATTGTCCTTTGCCATTTGTTATTCGGCCCTGCTCACCAAGACCAACCGCATCGCCCGGATTTTCAACGGAGCTCAGGATGGGGTCCAGCGGCCCAGGTTCATAAGCCCGGCCTCCCAAGTAGGCATCTGCCTGGTCCTTATCTCCTGCCAGCTCCTGGTGGTGATGGTCTGGCTTCTTCTGGAGCCGGCCGGGACTCGCAAGGACACAGCACCAGATAAGAGATATGTGGTGACCCTGAAGTGTAACAGCCGAGATGGAAGCATGCTCTTGTCGTTGTCATACAACGTCCTGCTGGTCCTTCTCTGTACCCTCTACGCGTTCAAGACGCGAAAGTGCCCGGAGAACTTCAACGAGGCCAAGTTCATTGGTTTCACCATGTATACCACCTGCATCATCTGGCTGGCGTTTCTACCCATCTTCTACGTCACCTCCAGTGACTACAGGGTGAGCATGGACAGATTACCATTTATAGGGTCTGGTGTAGCAGGTAACATTCAGTCAGGTTTTGTTTTTTCGTTTTTGAATCGATTCGAATTTTTCGAATCCAAATTCGGATCGATTCTAAAAGTTTTCAAATCAATTTTGAATAGTTTTTTCGAATTTGAAACATTTTCTAATTCGAAAAATCTTCGAATTCGAAAAGTTTTCCAATTCGAAAAGTTTTACAATTTCCAACGAAAATTAAATAGAATAGAAAATAATGGAATATAATAGAAAAAATATAAAAAATTCTATTCTATTTTATTCTCTTTGGAAATTGGAAAACTATTCGAATTCGAAAAGTTTTCCAATTCGAAAAGTTTTCCAATTCGAATAGTTTTACAATTTCCAAGGAAAATGAAATAGAATAGAAAATAATGGAATATAATAGAAAAAATATAAAAAATTCTATTCTATTTTATTCTCTTTGGAAATTGGAAAACTATTCGAATTCGAAAAGTTTTCCAATTCGAAAAGTTTTCCAATTCGAAAAGTTTTCCAATTTCCAACGAAAATAAAAATAGAATAGAAAATAATGGAATATAATAGAAAAAATATAAAAAATTCTATTCTATTTTATTCTCTTTGGAAATTGGAAAACTATTCGAATTCGAAAAGTTTTCCAATTCGAAAAGTTTTCCAATTCAAATAGTTTTACAATTTCCAACGAAAATGAAATAGAATAGAAAATAATGGAATATAATAGAAAAAATATAAAAAATTCTATTCTATTTTATTCACTTTGGAAATTGGAAAACTATTTGAATTCGAAAAGTTTTCCAATTCGAAAAGCTTTCCAATCCGAATAGTTTTACAATTTCCAAGGAAAATAAAATAGAATAGAAAATAATGGAAAATAATAGAAAAAATATAAAAAATAAAATAGAATAGAAAATAATGGAATATAATAGAAAAAATATAAAAAATTCTATTCTATTTTATTCTCTTTGGAAATTGGAAAACTATTTGAATTCGAAAAGTTTTCCAATTCGAAAAGTTTTCCAATTCGAATAGTTTTACAATTTCCAAGAAAAATAAAATAGAATAGAAAATAATGGAATATAATAGAAAAAATATAAAAAATTCTATTCTATTTTATTCTCTTTGGAAATTGGAAAACTATTTTCCAATTTCCAAAGAGAATAAAATAGAATACTCCAAACTTAGCTCCTCTTGATGTGTTTATTGATTGTCTGTAAAGTAACTGCATAAAACATGTCTCCACCTAAAAACCAACCTTCCTTCACGCATTTCACCACTCCTGGATTGCTCACGAGTCTATCCTTGTGATCAAGCTAGGAGTGGTGAAACGCGTCAAGAACAGTTGGTTTTCAGGTATGTTGTTCACAGTCACTTTGCACTCCAAACTAGACATGTGCAGAACGAAAAAATTCATTTTGTTTCGTTTCGTTTAGATTCGTTATTTGAATACATTCGTTTCATTAAATTTGTTTCATTTGTTTTCAGGATTTCGTTTTGTTTATTCGTTTTTGAATCGATTCAAATTTTTCTTATCTAAATTCGGATTGATTCTAAAAGTTTTAGAATCAATTTTGAATAGTTTTTCAAATTTGAAAAATTTTCTAATTCGAAAAATCTTCGAATTTGAAAAGTTTTCCAATTCGAAAAGTTTTCCAATTCGAATAGTTTTACAATTTCCAATGAAAATAAAATAGAATAGAAAATAATGGAATATAATAGAAAAATAAAAAAAATTCTATTCTATTTTATTCTCTTTGGAAATTGGAAAACGATTTGAATTCGAAAAGTTTTCCAATTTCCAAAGAGAATGAAATAGAATAGAAAAAAAATTTTTTTTATTATATTCCATTATTTTATTTTCGTTGGAAATTGGAAAACTATTAGAATTTGAATTTTGCCCGAATTTTTGTTTTCCCTTATTTCGGATTCGTTTAACCACTTCCCACCCGGCCAATGTAGATATACGGCCGGGTGGGAGCCGTCTACTTCTGATAGGACGTTCAGGAACGTCCTTCAGAAATAGAGGGATCGCGCGCGCGCGTGCCCGCGCATCGGCGCGATCCCGATGCGGCCGTGTCACCCGGACACGGCGCATCTCGAATCGGCAGGAGGGCACGGTGATTGGCCCTCCTGATCACATGACGGCCCTGACGAATCACGGCTGTCATGTGATGTAAACAAACAGCCGGTTGCTAGGCAATCGGCCCTCCTCTCCTCACACGGAAGTCGTCGGTGAGGAGAGGAGAGCGGATCGCTGCAGCCGGCTGGTGATCAGTGAGTATTAGCTGTTTTTTTACTCACTGATCACCAGTCTAGGGTCCCCCATAGTAAAAACACACGTCCCCACAGTAAAACACACATGTCCCCACAGTAAGACACACATGTCCCCACAGTAAAACACACATGTCCCCAAAACACACATGTCCCCAAAACACACATGTCCCTAAATAATAAAAACACATGTCCCTCACATATGTCCCAGTAAAATAACATGTGCCAATGATTATCTGCACACATATGTCCGTGATCACCTGCACACCCCTTTTACATGATCATTTGCGTACATATGTCCGTGATCACGCGAACCAATTATTATACACTTAACGGAATTTTTTTTTACAAAAAAACATGTAGCAGAATACATTTTGGCTTAAATTTATGACAAAATTTTGATTTTATTGGATTTCTTTTAAAAAAGAAAGGAGAAAATATTGTTTTTTTTCAAAATTTCCGCTATGTTTTCGCTTATATCGCAAAAAATAAAAAACGGAGTCGCGAATAAATACCACCAAACTAAAGCTCTATTTGTGCGAACAAAATGATAAAAAATTCATTTGGTTACAGCATTGCATGACCGCGCAATTGTCACTGAAAGTGCGCGAGCGCTGAAAGCTGAAAATTGGTCTGGGCAGGAAGGGTGTTTAAGTGCACAGTAGGCAAGTGGTTAAATTCAGTACTATTCTAATTCGGAAATTTGGCTACATCTGAATTTTCCAAAAAATTTTAATTCGTCCGAATTTTAATTTGGAATGAAAAAAAACGCACGTCTACTCCAAACTTAGCTCTTCTTGATTTGTTTATTGATTGTCTGTAAAGTAACTGCATAAAACATGTCTCCACCTGAAAACCAACCTTCCTTCACGCATTTCACCACAAGTCTATCCTTGTGATCAAGCTAGGAGTGGTGTCAAGAACAGTTGGTTTTCAGGTATGTTGTTCAAAGTCATTTTGTTTTGTTTCGTTTAGATTCGTTATTTGAATACATTTGTTTCATTAAATTTGTTTCATTAGTTTTCAGGATTTCGTTTTGTTTATTCGTTTTTGAATCAATTCAAATTTTTTTAATTCAAATTCGGATCTATTCTAAAAGTTTTCGAATCAATTTTGAATAGTTTTTTGAATCTGAAAAATTTTCTAATTCGAAAAATCTTCGAATTTGAAAAGTTTTCCAATTGGAAAAATTTTCCAATTCGAATAGTTTTACAATTTCCAACTGAAATAAAATAGAATAGAAAATAATGGAATATAATGGAAAAAAATAAAATTTCTATTCTATTTTATTCTCTTTGGAAATTGGAAAACAATTTGAATTTGAAAAGTTTTCCAATTCGAATAGTTTTCCAATTTCCGACGAAAATAAAATAGAATAGAAAATAATGGAATATAATAAAAAATTCTATTCTATTTTATTCTCTTTCGGAAATTGGAAAACTATTTGAATTCGAAAAGTTTTCCAATTTCCAAAGAGAATAAAATAGAATAGAAAAAAACATTTTTTTTCTATTACATTCCATTATTTTATTTTCGATGGAAATTGGAAAACTATTAGAATTTGAATTTCGCCCAAATTTTTGTTTTCCCTTATTTCGGATTCGTTTAAATTCAGTACTATTCTAATTCGGAAATTCGGCTACATCTGAATTTTCCCAAAAATTTAAATTCGTCCGAATTTTAATTTGGAATGAAAAAAGACGCACATGTCTACTCCAAACTTGGCTCTTCTTGATTTGTTTATTGATTGTTCCTTCATGCATTTCACCACTCCTGGATTGCTCACGAGTCTATCCTTGTGATCAAGCTAGGAGTGGTGAAACGCGTCAAGAACAGTTGGTTTTCAGGTATGTTGTTCACAGTCACTTTGCACTCCAAACTAGACATTCATTTTGTTTCGATTCGTTTAGATTTGTTATTTGAATACATTCGTTTCATTAAATTTGTTTCATTCGTTTTCAGGATTTCGTTTTGTTTATTCGTTTTTGAATCGATTCAAATTTTTCTTTTTCAAATTCGGATCGATTCTAAAAGTTTTAGAATCAATTTTGAATAGTTTTTCGAATTTGAAAAATTTTCTAATTCGAAAAATCTTCGCATTTGAAAAGTTTTCCAATTTGAAAAGTTTTCCAATTCTAATAGTTTTCCAATTTCCAATGAAAATCAAATAGAATAGAAAATAATGGAATATAATAGAAAAATAAAAAAAATTCTATTCTATTTTACTCTCTTTGGAAATTGGAAAACTATTTGAATTTGAAAAGTTTTCCAATTAACAAAAATAATAAAATAGAATAGAAAAAACACTTTTTTTTCTCTATTATATTCCATTATTTTATTTTCGTTGGAAATTGGAAAACTATTAGAATTTGAATTTCGCCCGAATTTTCGTTTTCCGTTATTTCGGATTCGTTTAAATTCAGTACTATTCTAATTCGGAAATTCGGCTACATCCGAATTTCCTGAAAAATTTTAATTTGTCCGAATTTTAAGTTGGAACGAAACAAACTGCACATGTCTACTCCAAACTTAGCTCCTCTTGATTTGTTTATTGATTGTCTGCATAAAACATGTCTCCACCTGAAAACCAACCTTCCTTCACGCATTTCACCACAAGTCTATCCTTGTGATCAAGCTAGGAGTGGTGAAACGCGTCAAGAACAGTTGGTTTTCAGGTATGTTGTTCACAGTCATTTTGTTTAGTTTCGTTTAGATTCGTTATTTGAATACATTTGTTTCATTAAATTTGTTTCATTCGTTTTCAGGATTTAGTTTTGTTTATTCGTTTTTGAATCGATTCAAATTTTTCTAATTCAAATTCGGATCTATTCTAAAAGTTTTCGAATCAATTTTGAATAAGTTTTTGAATCTGAAAAATGTTCTAATACGAAAAATCTTCGAATTTGAAAAGTTTTCCAATTGGAAAAGTTTTCCAATTCGAATAGTTTTACAATTTCCAACTGAAATAAAATAGAATAGAAAATACTGAAATATAATAGAAAAAAATAAAATTTCTATTCTATTTTATTCTCTTAGAATTTCTCAATTCTGGAAATTGGAAAACAATTTGAATTTGGAAAGTTTTCCAATTCGAATAGTAAATAAAATAGAATAGAAAATAATGGTAAATAATAAAAAATTCTATTCTATTTTATTCTCAAAATCAATTTTGAATAGTTTTTCGAATCTGAAAAATTTTCTAATTCGAAAAATCTTCGAATTTGAAGTTTTCCAATTGGAAAAGTTTTCCAATTCGAATAGTTTTCCAATTTCCAACGAAAATAAAATAGAATAGAAAATAATGGAATATAATAAAAAATTCTATTCTATTTTATTCTCTTTCGAAATTGGAAAACTATTTGAATTCGAATAGTTTTCCAATTTCCAAAGAGAATAAAATAGAATAGAAAAAAACATTTTTTTTTCTATTATATTCCATTATTTTATTTTCGTTGGAAATTGGAAAACTATTAGAATTTGAATTTCGCCCGAATTTTTGTTTTCCCTTATTTCGGATTCGTTTAAATTCAGTACTATTCTAATTCGGAAATTCGGCTACATCTGAATTTTCCCAAAAATTTAAATTCGTCTGAATTTTAATTTGGAATGAAAAAAGACGCACATGTCTACTCCAAACTTAGCTCTTCTTGATTTGTTTATTGATTGTTCCTTCATGCATTTCACCACTCCTGGATTGCTCATGAGTCTATCTTTGTGATCAAGCTAGTAGTGGTGAAACGCGTCAAGAGTTGGTTTTCAGGTATTTTGTTCACAGTCACTTTGCACTCCAAACTAGACATTCATTTTGTTTCGATTCGTTTAGATTTGTTATTTGAATAAATTTGTTTCATTAAATTAGTTTAATTCGTTTTCAGGACTTTTCTAATTCGAATTTTGATCGATTCTAAAAGTTTTTGAATCAATTTCGAATAGTTTTTGAATTAGAAAAATCTTCAAATTCGTAAAGTTTTTCCAATTTGAAAAGTTTTCCATTTCGAATAGTTTTCCAATTTCCAACTAAAATAAAATAGAATAGAAAATAATGAAATATATTAGAAAAATAATTTATTTTATTCTTATCCTTTATTTTCTCTTCTATTTTATTCTCTTCGGAAATTGGAAAACTATTCGAATTCGAAAAGCTTTCGAATTTGAAAACTATTCGCATTCAAAAAGTATTCACAAACTATTCTTTCTTTCAATTTTTTTTTTTCGTTATTTCGGATTAGTTTTAAATTCGGTGCTACTCTAATTCGGAAATTCGAATTCGAAAATTATTCGAATTTGAATTTCGTCCGAATTTTTTTTTTTTCGTTATTTTGGATTCGTTTAAATTCGGTACTATTCTAATTCAGAAATTACACTACATCTGAATTTTCCGAAAAATGAAAATTCGTCCAAATTTTCATTTGGAACGAAACAAACCGCACATGTCTACTCCAAACTTAGCTCCTCTTGATGTGTTTATTGATTGTCTAAAGTAACTGCATGAAACATGTCTCCACCTGAAAACCAACCTTCCTTCACGCATTTCACCACTCCTGGATTGCTCACGAGTCTATCCTTGCGATCAAGCCAGGAGTGGTGAAACGCGTCGAGGACAGTTTGGTTTTCAGGTGGAGACATGTTGTACACGGTCACTTTGCTGACAACCAATAAGCACAGCCAGAGGAGCTAAATTTGAAGTGCAGTTGATAGTTTTCAAACCATTTTTATTACTCTAATTATTACCGCGAAAAGCAGATATTTCAAAGAAGGGTAAATAGTAGCGATCCATAACAGCGATCGAGCAACCGAAGTATACAGCTAAATAGAAAACTGAAAAAATTGTGTCACCGGCGCAAAAATTAATCATTAAATAATGATAATAATAAAAATAAATGTTAACTTTGATCTGCTGCAGTTAAAAAGTCCTATTCAATAGTTTAGGAAACATTATATATTTGAAAATGTAACTGATCCAAAAAGTGCAATATGACCACTGAAACGGTGTCTATATCTTATATACAAACCTTAACAATAAAAACTATAAACTATAAAGTGCAATGTGTCAATAAGTAGATATAAAGTGCAGAATATTACAAGCCCAGAACATGGGTATTTTACAAGAATCCCCAAAGTCCACTTCCGTTTGTCATATAGATTCAATGTGCATTTTGTGCTCCTATTCACATCCGTACTTTATGGAAAGAACTTTTCACCACTCCATGTGCCACCACCACCTTCTGAAACGGGCACTCACCAGAACCTAGAAAAAGTTTTGCCTTTGGTTCATATCGGGATAACCACTCCATTTTCCTGGCGTTCCTCCAACTAGGTTGCCACTAGATATCGCCATATCGGTCTTGGTATCTCAGAAGAATTAAACATCCATTATTGCGCAACATACTTATATAAAATTTATTTCAACCACTTCCCGACCGGGGGGCACGCCGATGTACGTCGGTAGAATGGCACGGACAGGCAAATGGGCGTACAGGTACTTCCCTTTAAATTTGCTGCCGTGCCATCGCGCGTGTTCGCCGGCCGGGACCTCCGTGAGTCGGATCGCCCGTCCCGCGGACTCAATCGCCGCGGGAATACCCGCGATCGTCTCATGGGGAGGAAGAACGGGGAGATGCTAATGTAATGTATATCTATATGACAAACGGAAGTGGACTTTGAGGATTCTTGTAAAATACCCATGTTCTGGGGTTGTAATATTTTGCATAAGATAATTTGCACTTTATATCTACTTATTGACACATTGCACTTTAGGCTCCATGCACACTGGAGCTGATAAACTGCAGTTTATTGTAGTTTGGGCATTTTTTTTAACCGCTTCCCGACCGCCCACTGTACGTGGTCGTGCATTTGCCTGCCTGTGGGGCGCGCTCGCGACCCGGTCGGGAGCTCCGTGACCCCGGCCGCGGGACCAGCGGACTCGATCGCCGCTGGTGTCCCGCGATCGGGTTACGGAGCTGAAGAACGGGGAGAGGTATGTGTAAACAAACCTCTCCCCGCGCTTCCTACTCTGCCTGTCATTGATTGGCTGTTCCCGGTCATCGGGAAAGCCGATCAATGACGTCAGACGTCAGCCCCGCCCCCTACTGTAAAAAAACACAAACACGTCACACTAACTCCTCCCCGCCCCCTAGTGGTTAACTCCTTCACTGCCACTGTCATTTACACAGGAATCAGTGCATTTAAATAGCACTGATTGCTGTATAAATGACAATGGTCCCAAAAATGTGTCAAAAATGTCCGATGTGTCCGCCATAATGTCGCAGTCACAATAAAAATCGCTGATCGCCGCCATTACTAGTAAAAAAAAAAAAAATATTAATAAAAATGCTATAAAACTATCCCCTATTTTGTAAACGCTATAACTTTTGCGCAAACCAATCAGTAATCGCTAATTGCGATTTTTTTTTACCAAAAATATGTAGAAGAATACGTATCGGCCTAAACTGAGGAAAAAAAAAGTTTTTTGATATATTTTTTGGGGAAATTTATTATAGCAAAAAGTAAAAAATAATGCGTTTTTTTCAAAATTGTCGCTCTATTTTTGTTTATAGCGCAAAAAATAAAAACCGCAGGGGCGATCAAATACCACCGAAAGAAAGCTCTATTTGTGGGGAAAAAGGGACGCCAATTTTGTTTGGGAGCCACGTCGCACGACCGCGCAATTGTCAGTTAAAGCGACGCAGTGCCGAATCACAAAAAGGGGCCTGGTCCTTTGGCTGCAAATTGGTCCGGGGCTGAAGTGGTTAATGAGCAGTGGCGTTTATAATCACTGATGCCCCCTACTGGCCGCTCCCCCCCCCCCCTTGTTGGCCAGGGAAGGATGCAGAGCAGGGGAAAGGGCTAGTCAATATGTCATTTACCGGCCCCTTCCTTTTTTAAATGAACCCAGTGACCACACTCGCTCACTGTCCATTCATAACTGAAGCATAATAAACTGTACAGTGGAACCTTGGTTTACAAGTAACGTGGTTAACGAGCGTTTTGAAAGACGAGCAACTTTTTTTTTTAAATCCTGACTCGGTTTGCGAGTGTTGTCTCACAAAATTCAAGCTAATGTGGTGTCCAGTACCGTATTTGGCCAGAGGTGCGGGGGGGCGCCGGTGACACTCGGAACGGTTCGGAGCCGTTCGTAAATACTCGGAATCACTCAGAAATACTCGGAAATACTCTGTTCCAGAGAGTTTCCGAGCCTTTCCGAGTTCAGCCGAGCTGTCCCAGAGTATTTCTGAGGCTCTCCGGCGCCCCCCCACCTCTGGCCACATGCAGTATTGCATGCAATAGAAGTCAATGCGGAACTAATTATATTCGTTTCCATTGACTTCTAGGGGGAAACTCGCTTTGATATGCGAGCGCTTTGGATTACAAGCATTCTCCTGGAACGGATTATGATTGTTATCCGAGGTTTCACTGTATTTTCTATGCTTCAGTTTGTGAATGAACAGGAAGCCTCTCAGCACAGAGCACTTTCCATTCATTCACTGTCCAGTGCAGCCGAAGGCTGGAGAGAAAGTCATGTGTGCTTGAGCTTTGGGGTGCACCCTAATGCAATAGGTTGCGCACACCTATGTTGGTTCTATGAATATACTGTATATATATATATTGTTGCATGCACGGCTTCCAGAAAACAGCAATTATTCTTTTATCCTCTCAGATATAAATATAGAACCTTATTTACAGAGACCCCGCTGTGCCAAAAATACCGCATGGAGAAAAGATGAATGTCTTCTCCGCGGCCACAGATGGCAAAGCGTTCCCTCCCGTAGTCACAGTGGGCAGCGCCGCTCATATCGCTCCCTCAGAGTTTCTACACACAAGCTTTTCTCTCCAAACTCCAAGATTTGTCAGGTAGCCGTGACATTTAGCGACCATTTCCAAAGCTTTCTTGAAGTGCCAAAAAAGGAATCAGGAAATTTTCCTCTAAATATCACATAGTGAATATGATCTGTGCCTCTTCCATGGAAGGATTGTCGGAGTTAGTTTTATGCATATAATACATATATAAAATGTATTATATGACCAAAGTAATGTGGACCCCCCCCCCCCCCCCCGCCAAATGATGGAGTTCAGGTGTCTCCAGTGAAGGGTCCTGGTAATACTCCATCATACACAGACATTGTAGTAGACAATTGTGCTTTTCCAACCTTGTGGTAACAGTTTGAGGATCCCTGTTGTAGACAATTGTGCTTTTCCAACCTTGTGGTAACAGTTTGGTGAAGACCCTTTTCTGTTCCCCCATGACTATCCCCTGTGTACAAAGCCATCTCCATAAAGACATGGTGTGACCAGATTGGTGTGGAGGAACTGGAGTGTCCTGCACAGAGCCCTGACCTCAACCCTACTGGACACCTTTGGGGTGGAGACATATTAATGGGCCATGGGGGCACCTCCATATTAATAGTCATGGTCCTGGAATGGGATGTCCTACAAGCTTATAGGAGTGTGATGGCCAGGTGTCCAAAAATCCAGCTCCATAAAGACATGGTTTGACCAGATTGGTGTGGAGGAACTTGAGTGTCCTGCACAGAGCCCTGACCTCAACCCTACTGGACACCTTTGGGGTGGAGCCATATTAATGGGCCATGGGGGCACCTCCATATTAATAGTCATGGTTCTCGAATGGGATGTCCTACAAGCTTATAGGAGTGTGATGGCCAGGTGTCCAAAAATCCAGCTCCATAAAGACAAGGTTTGACCAGATTGGTGTGGAGGAACTTGAGTCTCCTGCACAGAGCCCTGACCTCATCCCTACTGGTCACCTTTGAGATGAATTGGAACACCAACTGTTGTAAGCCTGGTCTTTTTTTCTGGTGCCCAACGTGGGGCCAAACATGTGAATCAGGTCTTTTCATACAATATCAGTACCTGACCTCACAAACGGCCACAAATCCCATCAGACGAGCCTTTTCAGAAGGGTGGAAGATATTGAAAGCCACAAAGCATGCAATCCCATATTAATGGCCATGGTGGGGCAACTCCATATTAATTAATGGCCATTGTTTTTGGAGTGGGATTCCCTACAAGCTTATAGCGGTGTAATAGTCAGGTGTCCACAAAGCCACCTCCATAAAGATATAGTGTGGCCAGTTTGGTGTGAAAGGAACTCAAGTGTCCTGTACGGAGCTCTGACCTCAACCCTACTGAACACCAATGGAATGAATTGGAGCACCTATGGTGATCCTGGTCTTTTTTTTTCTGGCGCCCAACGTGGGGCCAAACATGGTGAGTCAGATCTTTTCATCCAATATCAGTACTTGACCTCACAAATGGGCACAAATTCCCACAGACAAGCCTTCCCAGATATTATATCCACAAAGGATGCAATCCCATATTAATGGCCATGGTGTGCAAACTCCATATTAATAAATGGCCATTGTTTTGGAATGGGATTCCCTACAAGCTTATAGGGGTCTAATGGTCAGGTATCCACAAAGTTCCATAATGACATGGTTTGACCATTTTCGTGGGGAGTAACTCAAATGCACAGACAACCTGCACAGAACCCTGACCCCAACCCTACTGAACTCCTTTGAGATGAATTGGAGCATCAATGAGATGTCCAACCAGTTCATAAAGGTGTAGTGATCAGGAGTCCGAAAAAAGTTTGGCCATATAGTGTGACCTTGTCTAATCTGTATTTTAGGTTTTAGGTTTTGTGTGATTTATAAACCAGCTTAAATGTGTCTCTTAGGCACTTAAATTCTTGGCTCTTCTCTCCCCGTCTCTCAGGTTCAGACCACTACTCTGTGTGTCTCGGTCAGCCTCAGTGGCTCGGTGGTCCTGGGATGCCTCTTCACCCCGAAACTTCACATCATCATGTTCCAGCCGCAGAAAAATGTCACCAGTCACCGTAGTGCCACCAACCGATTCAGCGCCACTGGAGCAGGCGGATCCCACAGTGAGTATGGCCATCCAGGGCAACTTTAGGGGCAGTAGTTCCCAACCTCAGTCCTCACATACCCCCAACAGGTTATGGTTTCAGCCATGCTTTAAATCAAGCTTGGTATTCATGGCAGCTATATCATCTATTGAAAATTCCCAAAATATGAACTTGCTGGAGTTACTTGGACACTGAGCCTAGAAACCACTGCTTGGGCACAAACTGCCCTGGGATAAGGGTGGCTGAAGTGGTACCAAGGTTGCCACCTGCCAGGCTACAGAAAATTGAAAGGGAGGTGTTGGACATGCTTGCCACCCCGTGCAGTTTTCTTGGCGTAGTCAACTCTTGTAACAGAATGAGTGACAGTGCAATGTTTACTGTGGCCCTGTAGATGTTTGGTGAAGGAACACAACTGCATTTCTTCCCTACCACTCTTGGGTGCATGTGCATACAGACACTCAAGTAGTTAGAATGAAGTATCCCCCACTATTGTGTCTAGAATGATGTATCCTAAAACAATGGGGTCTAGAATAGCGTATTCCCATCTACTGGGGTCTAGAATGAGGAATCCTTAATTAGGCACTTAATTTAGAATAAGGTATACCTCCATGCCTACTGGGGTCTAGAATGAGGTATCCCAACCTACGAATTGCTAGAATGGGTCATCTCCACCTACTGGGGTCTAAAATCTGGTATGCCTGTCTACTAATTGCTAGAATAAGTTATCTCCACCTAGTGGTGTCCAGAATGAATAATCTCCACCTGCTGGGATCTAAATTGAGGCACCCCTAGTTACTGTGATTTAGAATGAGCTATCCCTCCATACCTACTGGGGTCTAGAATGAGGTATGCCTGCATACTAATTGCTAGAATGACCTTTCTTCACCTATGGGAGTCTAGAATTAGATATCCCCAAACAGTGGGGTGTATAAAAAGGTATTCCAATCTACAGGGGTCTACAATGAGGCATCCCTGCTTACTGTGATTTAGAGTAAGGAATCCCTCCATGCCTACTGGGGTATAGAATAAGGTATCCCCACCTACTAATTGCTTAAATGTGTCATCTCCACTTGTTGGGGTCTAGAATGAGTCATCTCCACCTACTGGGGTCTAAAAGGAGGCATTCCTACTTTTTGTGATTTAGAATGAGATACCCCTTCATACCTACTAAGGTCTGCAAGGAAGTAACCCTGTCTACTAATTGCTAGAATAACCCATCTCCGCCTACTGGGGTCTAGGATGAGATATCCCCATCTACTTTTAAAAACGTTTACTGTACAAAATACACATACACACGATCGGAAAATCTGAAGAGAAAGGTTTTCCGTCGGAAAAATTAAGAACAGGTTCTCAATCCAAAGTCCGTCGGAAATTCCGACAGAAAAAGACCGATGGGCGTACACACGGTCGGAAAATCCGATGAAAAGCTCCCATCGGACTGTTTCCATCGGAAATGTGTGTGTATGCCGCATAACATAACGAATATGATGAAATAAAATGATTGACTTAACAAACGAATACAAAATTAAACAAACTTTTACCGCCGCGCACATCTCTAGTGACTGGGGGATTTCCGTGACTGATTTTCAAAAAAAAAACGAGCAAGTGTGGATTGAAGACCCTCTTTGCATGTTGAATTAATTTAAGATTTGCAGACCTTCTAATGAAATCATTAATGAAGAGCAGCATTGCCACTTTCATAAATCTGTCACCAGAGTCGGGCAGTTACTTGGTGATGTGCGGTCCTCCGAGGCGCCAACAAGCAGCTTTGACGTGCCTCTGGAAACGGCTTTAAAATGTTGGCAGCTATGTTTGCCGCTGTTGTGTTTGGCTTCAGAGGATAAAAGTCGGTGTTTGCAAGAGGCCGAGTGACGGTTGGCTGGCGGTGACACCAGGGATTGGGGGTGGGGGGGCAAACGGTGGGGATGTGGGGGGGGGGGGGGCTCAGCTCAGAGATGAATGTCATTTGCTGCTCATAATAATTGCTGCAGAGGAAAGGGGAATTGTGAGTCATTTCATGCGATGAGGAGGAAAATGCTGGGCCTTTCCCCGGGGGATTCTGGGAGATCTGTAAATAGTGTCAGCGGTTGAGAGAAAATAAGACGGGGAGAGCGACGGATCAGAGCTGTCAACAGCTTTATCGTTCAAACTACAAGACATATATCAAAGCGGAATTCTACCCAGCCACCCTGAATGCCGGGCGCCAGGTGGAATCGCCGCCGTTAATGAACTCGAAGACTCGTCGCTGCGAAACTGAGATTTGGTGGGTTTTCAGTGAACTTGTGCCTCCAGAAATATGGGGCACGTGGCTCTGGGTTCCTGATCTGGAACAAGCATGCAGCCAGTGAATTATAAAAAGCCGGAGCTCTCGTAAATGCATAATCATTTCAGGCCCGTTGACTCACCAAGTAGAGAAGGATCGATATCACTGCTCTGGGGCCTACTACACCCCAAACCCATATCTGCAATGGCAGCTCCCAAATTACTATTGTCATTGGCTCACTATAAAAGTTTAACCCCATGCCCTGGTTCCAGGCTTCTGTAATTCTAGAATGAGGTATCTCTGCCTGCTGGGGTCTAGAATGAGATACCCCTACCCCACCCCACTGGCATTTACATTAGGGTATTCCCACCTGCTGGGGTCTAAAAAGAGATATTGCCACCTACTGGAACTTACAGAAAGGAATCTCTGCTTACTAAGGTCTAGAATGAGATATCAACTCCTACTGGAACTTATAGTGAGGTGTCTCTGCCCACTGAGGTCTAGAATGAGATATCACCTCCTACTGGAACTTATAGTGAGGTGTCTCTGCCCACTGAGGTCTAGAATGAGATATCAACTTCTACTGGAACTTATAGTGAGGTGACTCTGCCTACTGAGGTCTAGAATGAGATATCAACTCATTCTGGAATATATAGTGAGGTGTCTCGGCCTACTAAGGTCTAGAATGAGATATCACCTCCTACTGGAACTTATAGTAAGGTGTCTCGGCCTACTGAAGTCTAAAATGAGATATCAACTCCTACTGGAACTTACAGAGAGGAATCTCGGCCTACTAAGGTCTAGAATGGGATATCATCTCCTTCTGGAACTTATAGTGAGGTGTCTCGGCCTACTGAAGTCTAGAATGAGATATCACCTCCTACTGGAACTTACAGAGAGGAATCTCTGCTAACTAAAGTCTAGAATGATATATCATCTCCTACTGGAACTTATAGTGAGGTGTCTCGGCCTACTAAGGTCTAGAATGAGATATCACCTCCTTCTGGAACTTACAGAGAGGAATCTCTACTTACTAAGGTCTAAAATTAGATATCACCTCCTACTGGAACTTATAGTGAGGTGTCTCTGCCCACTGAGGTCTAGAATGAGATATCAACTCCTACTAGAACTTACAGAGAGGAATCTATGCTTACTAAGTTCTAGAATGTGATATCACCTCCTACTGGAACTTATAGTGAGGTGTCTCGGCCTACTGAAGTCTAGTATGAGATATCACCTCCTAATGGAACTTATAAGAAGGTGTCTCGGCCTACTGAAGTCTAGAATGAGATATCACCTACTACTAGAACTTACAGAAAGGAATCTCTGCTAACTAAGGTCTAAAATGAGATATCACCTCCTACTGGAACTTATAGTGAGGTGTCTCGGCCTACTAAGGTCTAGAATGAGATATCACCTCCTTCTGGAACTTAGAGTGAGGTGTCTCGGCCCACTGAGGTCTAGAATGAGATATCAACTCCTACTGGAACTTATAGTGAGGTGTCTCTGCCTACTGAGGTCTAGAATGAGATATCACCTCCTTCTGGAACTTATAGTGAGGTGTCTCTGCCTACTGAGGTCTAGAATGAGATATCACCTCCTTCTGGAACTTATAGTGAGGTGTCTCTGCCTACTGAGGTCTAGAATGAGATATCACCTCCTACTAGAACTTACAGAGAGGAATCTATGCTTACTAAGTTCTAGAATGTGATATCACGTCCTACTGGAACTTACAGAGAGGAATCTCTACTTACTAAGGTCTAAAATTAGATATCACCTCCTACTGGAACTTATAGTGAGGTGTCTCGGCCTACTGAAGTCTAGAATGAGATATCACCTCCTTCTGGAACTTATAGTGAGGTGTCTCTGCCTACTGAGGTCTAGAATGAGATATCACCTCCTACTAGAACTTACAGAGAGGAATCTATGCTTACTAAGTTCTAGAATGTGATATCACCTCCTACTGGAACTTATAGTGAGGTGTCTCTGCTTACTAAGGTCTAGAATGAGATATCACCTCCTACTAGAACTTACAGAGAGGAATCTCTGCTAACTAAAGTCTACAATGAGATATCACCTCCTACTGGAATTTATAGTGAGGTGTCTCTGCCTACTGAGGTCTAGAATGAGGAATCCTCTCATACTCTGGTTATAAGGTATATCCGCCTACAGGGGTCAAAAATTAGGTATTCACAACTACCTGGCTCCAGAATGAGGCACCCCCACTTACTAATTGCTTGAATGAGTGATCCTCATCTACCGGGGTCTAGAATGATATATCCCAATCTACTAGGGTCTAGAAATGATATGTCCCCTTCTACTGGGGTCTAGAAACGGGGATCACCTTCTACTGGGGTCTAGAATGAAATATCCCCATCTACTGGGGTCTAGATTGAAATATCCCCATCTGCTGAGGTTGAGAATTAGATATCCTTGGGGTCTAGAATTAAACATCCCTGTCTACTGGGGTCTAGAATAAAGTATTCTCACCTTATGGGGTCCAGAGTGAGTTATCCCCTACTGGGACTTAACAAGGTCAACTGGGGTCTCAATTGGGTATCCCACCTACTGGGGTATACAATGGGGTAACCTCAAACAAATAAGGTCTGGAATGAGGTACTTCTACCTACTGGGATCTTGATGAGTTATTCCCCACTAAGGGGGTCTCAAACAAGGCATACCTACTTTAGAATGAGGAATTTTTCCATGCCTACTGGTGTCTACAATGAGATATCCCTTTCTACTGGGGCCTAGAATAAAGTATTCTACAAAGTACAAAGTAAGGTATACCCTCCTTCTGGTATTTACAGTGAGGTATCCCTCTTACTGAGGTCTGGAATGAGGTATTCGCACCTATTAGGGTCTAGAATGTGGCATCCCCACCTACTGAATTTCGGCCTTGGTTTTGTTGCATACTAGGGTTTTGAATCTAATTATCTATGCCAACTGGGGTCTAAAGAAGGTGAACTTTGGCTGCTGGGGTTTGGAAAGAGATGTTTTTGCCTAACGGGGTCTAGAAAACGTTTTGCTTTCCATTGGGGTCTAGACTGAGGTATCACCACCTACTTTGGTCTACAGCGTGGTATCGCCACCTGCTGTCTAGAATGAGGTATTCTCCCCTACTAGGGTCTAGAGTGTGGCGTCCCTAACTGCTGATGTCTATAATGGGGTATCCCCATCTACTGGCATTTAGAATGAGGTATCCCTCCCTGCATACTGGAGTTCTAGAACTATAGTCTATAACTAGATATCACAACTAATGAAGCCTAGAATGATGTATTCTGAACCAATGGGGTCTAGAATAAGCTATTCCCACCTACTGGGTTCTAGAATGAGTTATTACCCGACACTGGGGTCTGGAATGAGGCATCAGCACTTACTAAAATTTAGAATGGTATGTTTACGTACTCGGAATTAGAATGAGAAATTCCTACCAGCCAACGGGTCTAGAATGAGGTATCCCAGGCTTCTGGGGATTTAGAATTAGGCATCTCTGCCTGTTGGGGTCTAGAATTAAGTATTCTCTTCTGTTGGGGTCCAGAGTGGAATATTCATGCCTACTGGGGCTAAAAATCAGGTATGCCCAGATACTGTGACCTAGTATAGGGTATCCTAGCCTACGGAGGTCCAGAATGAGTTATCTCCACTCATTGTGCTCTAGAATCAGGTATATCTGACTACTGGGACCTAAAATCAGATATCTCCACCCGCTAGGGATCTAGAATCAGGTATCTTCACCCAACAAGGTCTACAATCAGATATATCCACCTACTGGGGGAGGGGGGGTCTAGATTAAGATATCTCCACTAACAATAGTCTAGAATCAGGTATTTCCACCTACTGGGGTCTACAATCAGGTGTCTACACTTACTAGGGGTCCACAATCAGGTTTCTACTTCCTACTGGGGATCTAGAATCAGGGGTCTACACGTACCAGGGGTCTACAGTTGGGTATATACACCTACTAGGGTTCTAGAATCAGGTATCTTTGCCTACTAAGGTCCAGAATAAGGTATCTTTACTCAATGTGGTCAGTTGGGTATATACACCTACTAGGGGTCTAGCATCAGGTATCTACACCTACTGAGGATCTATAATCAGGTATCTCTGCCTTCCAATGGCCTAGCATGAGGTATCTCTGCCTACTAGGATCTATAATAAGGTATCCTACATACTGGAGTGTAGATTTAGGTATCCTGGGGCAGGGGCGTTGTTAGGTCTACAAAAGATCTGGGGCGAGAGCCCATAGCAGCGTAGTAAAGAAAGTCATAGGCTTGGGTGGGCATACACATGTACATAAAGTAAAATACGTGTGTGTGTGTATAAATACCCAGAGAGCCTCCCACTTACACCAGGATCCCCAGGGAGCTACACCAGGGTCCCCCGGGAGCCCCCCTTACATCAGGGTCCCCAGGGACCCCCCTCCTTACATCTGGGTCCCCAGGGACCCCCCTCCTTACATCTGGGTCCCCAGGGAGCCCCCTCCTCCCATCAGGGTCCCCAGAGAGCCTACTTCTTACATCAGAGTCCCCAGAGAGCCTCCCCCTTGCACCAGGGTCCCCAGAGAGCCCCCCCTTAAATCAGGGTCCCCAGAGAGCCTCCCTCTTCAATCAGGGTCCCCAGAGAGCCTCCCCCTTAAACCAGAGTCCCCAGAGAGCCTCCCCCTTAAATCAGGGTCCCCAGAGAGCCTCCCTCTTAAATCAGGGTCCCCAGAGAGCCTCCCCCTTAAATCAGGGTCCCCAGAGAGCCTCCCCCTTAAATCAGGGTCCCCAGAGAGCCTCCCCCTTAAATCAGGGTCCCCAGAGAACCTCCTCTCCCCTTGGGGACCCCTGCAGAGGCTCTGGGCTATGGGCCCCAGATTCGGGGCTATAGCCCCAAAAGCCACCCCCTAGCGACGCCACTGTCCTGGGGTATCAGACACGGCAGCTCAATGCACAAGCTCCATGCATTCATACCACTGGCTAGTATTCTCTGCATCCTCCTTGATTGCCTGAAACATGTTAGGGTGACAGCACCTCCGGTAAGGGAAGAGCCAGAAGAGAATCCAGCAGTGCATCCCTCTACTGCTGGGAATTCTGGGATTTGTAGTTCCACTGCTAATAAGGTCAGCTGTTACGGCCAGACTGGGGTCACCCATGCCTGCCTTAAATGACACATTACTGCTGACCAGGAGAGGCTGAAGGGTCTTCTATTATACAGAGACGGCACAGTGGGCAAACACAAGAGCTGGGCTCGCATTCGCTCCCGCCATTAGACGCTCGGAAGTGAAGAGATTCAATATGAGTGCCCCCCCTCCGCCGTCCGCCACCTCCTCTATTGTCATCTCCTCCATCCCCCCTCCTGCAATGCCCCAGGGACACTTTTAATGGCTAGATTTGAATTCTTGTCCCCACAGGAGCCGCTGGCTGCCCATTAACCTGCAGAGATTCCGCATCCCCGCTAACAAGAGAGTTAACAAAGCGCTCATTAATACCACCCCCTACAGGCGCATTAAAGCCACAACGCATCTGCGATGCAGGAGAACCCATGTGAGCTCCCGCTGATGATTCGAAGTCCAGCGAACAAAAGATCGACCTGTATAAACAATCGCCTATTCCTCGCGCTATGGCGGCCGCATTGTTTTTGGTGTGATTGATGCTAATTAAAAGCAAATCTTGACAGCCAATGAGAGCATTGTGACCGTGCTAAAGTCCATTTAAAGGCGAACTCCGGGAGAAGGAGATATCATACAAATACTGTACATTGATCATCTATATTCCCGAATCTCAGTGATCTTTGTGAATTTCTTCCAGATCTGAGCAGTAATCCAGTGTGAGACTTCCTGTAATAAAGACCGCCCACTGCTGCTCTCTCTCCATGTGCAGGGAGACTGGTCTTGTCTCCGCCCCTTTCCTGTAGTTTTTTGTAGTGGGTGGAGCCTGATGGGCCCATCCCACAACTCTGCTCTCTCTTCTTGTGCAGGGCGAATGCTCTTGTCTCCACCCCCTTCCTGTAGTTTTCTGTAGTGGGTGGAGCCTGATGGGCACCTCCCACAGCTCGGGTCTCTCTCCGTGTGCAGGGTGACTGCTCTTGTGTCCACCCCCACCTTGTAGTTTTCTGTAGTGGGTGGAGCCTAATGGGCACCTCCCACAGCGCTGCTCTCTCTCCTTGTGCAGGGTGACTGCTCTTGTCTCCGCCCCCTTCCTGTAGTTTTCTGTAGTGGGTGGAGCCTGATGGGCACCTCCCACAGCTCTGCTGCTCTCTCTCCTTGTGCAGGGTGACTGGTCTTGTCTCCGCCCCCTTCCTGTAGTTTTCTGTAGTAGGTGGAGCCTGATGGGCACCTCCCACAGCTCTGCTCTCTCTCCTTGCGCAGTGTGACTGGCCTTGTCTCCGCCCCTTCCTGTATTTTTTTTTAATAGTGGGTGGAGCCTGATGGGCACCTCCCACAGCTCTGCTCTCTCTCCTTGTGCAGGGTGACTGCTCTTGTCTCCGCCCCCTCTCTGTAGTTTTCTGTAGTGGGTGGAGTCTGCTGGCCCCTCCCACAGCTCTGCTCTCTCTCCTTGTGCAGTGTGACTGGCCTTGTCTCCGCCCCTTCCTGTGTTTTTTTATAGTGGGTGGAGCCTGATGGACACCTCCCACAGCTCTGTTCTCTCTCCTTGTGCAGGGTGACTGCTCTTGTCTCCACCCCCTCTCTGTAGTTTTATGTAGTAGGTGGAGTCTGCTGGCCCCTCCCACAGCTCTGCTCTCTCTCCTTGTGCAGTGTGACTGGCCTTGTCTCCGCCCCTTCCTGTGTTTTTTTATAGTGGGTGGAGCCTGATGGACACCTCCCACAGCTCTGTTCTCTCTCCTTGTGCAGGGTGACTGCTCTTGTTTTCCGCCCCCTCCTGTAGTTTTCTGTAGTGGGTGGAGCCTGATGGGCACCTCCCACAGCTCTGCTCTGTCTCCTTGTGCAGGGTGACTGGTCTTGCCTCCACCCCCTCCCTGTAGTTTTCTGTAGTAGGTGGAGTCTGCTGGCCCCTCCCACAGCTCTGCTCTCTATCCTTGTGCAGTGTGACTGGCCCTGTCTCCGCCCCTTCCTGTATTTTTTTAATAGTGGGTGGAGCCTGATGGGCACCTCCAACAGCTCTGCTCTCTCTCCTTGTGCAGGGTGACTGGTCTTGTCTCCACCCCCTCCTGTAGTTTTTTTGTAGTGGGTGGGGTCTGCTGGCCCCTCCCACAGCTCTGCTCTCTCTCCTTGTGCAGGGTGATAGGTCTCGTCTCCGCCCCATCCTGTAGTTTTCTGTAGTGGGTGTAGCCTGATGGGCACCTCCCCCAGCTCTGCTCTCTGCATTTTCACAGGTAATAGCTGAGTTTGCAAAGGCATTTGTTGCACACAAAGTGGATTTTATTATCCTTTGTGACTATTGAGGAATATATAAAAAATGAAAGTTTCTGCGCTTTAATTTACCTGGAGTTTATGCAATATAATGCAGCCAATTTGGGCTATAGGAGTTCCTGGTGGTGCTGTAGCCTCATGTCCCATGATTCTGTGCAGTACAGCCTCTCTTTCATGCTTCAGTGTGAGTGGGTGGAGTTGAAGTGGGCTTAGGGTGAGGGTGGAGCTGGAACCAGGGAATGCACTGGCTGCTTTTTCTCAGGTTCAGTAACCATATATAGTAGATTTTTAGTAAATATACAGTATACTGTGCACCGGAACTGTAAAAAAAAAATGTTTTTGAATGTAACTTGAACAGGATTTTTTAAGCTCTTCCATTTTTCAATGAAAAAGTAAATAAAATAATAATAATAACACACACACACACACATATATATATATATATAAATATATATATATTGTATTTATTATTATTATTATTTTTTTTAATTTATTATTTCTTTTATTATTTTTCTTTTTTATTATTATTTCTTTTTTTTAATTACTCTCTCTAGCGGCCAATTGTGCATCAGGCAGGTTGAACAAACTGCAGCAAACGAGTAAAAAGAAATTTCCCTAATCTCTGCTATTTTATATAAATAATAAAAAAATTATAATAATAACAAAAAAAAAAAGAAAAAAAAAATATATATATATATATAAATAAAATAATAATTAAAAAAAATATATATATATAGCTAGGGGTGGGGCGGGGAAGCAGAAAGTGCAGGGTCTGGAGCAGGACCAGAGGGAGGCTGGAGTGAGCTGAATGCTGAGACCAGGGGAAGCAGGTGATGAAGGGGAGCTGTGGCTCCACAGAGAGGCGCAGGATCTGTAGGAGGAGTGCTGTCCTCCTCTCTGCTGCCAACTGGTGAGATGGAAGAGGAGGGGAGGGGGCAGAGACAAGCCTCTCGGCTGCATGGAGAAGCACAGGATTTGGAGAAGTTCTGTCCTCCTCTCTGCTGCCAACTGGTGAGATGGAAGAGGGGGGGAAGGGGCAGAGACAAGCCTCTCGGCTGCATGGAGAAGCACAGGATTTGGAGAAGTGCTGTCCTCCTCTCTGCTGCCAGCTGGTGAGATGGAAGGGGGGGGGGGGGGGGCAGAGACAAGCCTTTCCTCGGCTGCATGGAGAAGCACAGGATTTGGAGAAGTTCTATCCTCCTCTCTGCTGCCAACTGGTGAGATGGAAGAGGGGGGGAGGGGGCAGAGACAAGCCTCTCGGCTGCATGGAGAAGCACAGGATTTGGAGAAGTTCTATCCTCCTCTCTGCTGCCAACTGGTGAGATGGAAGAGGGGGGGAGGGAGCAGAGACAAGCCTCTCGGCTGCATGGAGAAGCACAGGATTTGGAGAAGTTCTGTCCTCCTCTCTGCTGCCAGCTGGTGAGATGGAAGAGGGGGGGGGGGGGGGGGGCAGAGACAAGCCTTTCCTCGGCTGCATGGAGAAGCACAGGATTTGGAGAAGTTCTATCCTCCTCTCTGCATGCCAACTGCTTAGGCAAGGTACGAGGAGGGTGCCGCAGCTGCAGGAGAGGTGTGAGGGCCACATGCAATAGCCTGGAGGGCCAGGTTCGGCCAGCGGGCCTTGTGTTCAAGCCCTCCAGCTGCAGAGAAAAGGCTGGTTTAGGAGGAGGTTTGGGGGTCACAAGACCACAGAAAACCACAAAAATGATGGCAGTTTCTTAGAAAACGCATGTGGGGATCATCAGAACAATCGGGAGGTAGGACTTACCAGGTGGGTTCAGGCAGCCTTTAGCTCCACTCTAAATGTCTCTTTCTTTACCTGTGCAGGTTCCACCGTTCAGTACGTTCCCACCGTGTGCAATGGTCGTGAGGTGGTGGACTCCACTACATCGTCCCTGTGACAAGAGCGGGGGGCCAAGATGCAGCGATAACAACTCAGCTGTAGAAGACATCGTCCTTAACAAGATGGCTCCGGAGATGCTGGACCAGACGGGGATTTTCGAGCATCAACGCTGATGAAATCACCCAAAGCCAAAATGTTTTTGCCGAGTCTAATGGTGTTGCAAAGTATCCGTCTTTCCCTGGCTATCTTGTTATGGCGACTGTTCATGCCACGAAGGACTTGGTCCAGGGTGTCCTGAAATGACTGCTATTTTATTTATGGTGCAAATCGGAAAGGACACATGAGACGGGAGAGGTCTTATGTGGTGTTTAAAGGCCCAAAGCAATCTTCCGCTTGGTGGTGGGACCTCAACTGGACAGAGCTCATGGCCAAACTTCCATTTCAGGCCTGGTGGTGGTACCTCGACAGATTTCATTGCCAAGCTTCCATGTTGAGCTCGCTGGTGGGATATCAACTTGACAGATCTTATGGCAAATGCATGTCAGGCCTGGTGGTGGTACCTTGACTGAACAGATCTCATGGTCAAATTTCCATCTCAGGTCTGGTGGTGGGACTTTAACTGGGCAGATCTCATGGCCAAACTTCCATCTTGAACTTGGTGATATCAACTTGACAGACCTTTTGGCCAAATGTCTATGTCAGGCCTGGTGGAAATGGACAGATCCCTTGTCCAAACTCCCATCTTAGTCCTCATGGTGAGTCATCAACTGGACAGATCTCATGGTCAAGCTTCTATCTTGGGCTTGGTGGTGGGACCTCAACTGGACAGATCTCATGGTCAAGCTTCCATCTTGGGCTTGGTGGTGGGACCTCAACTGGACAGATCTCATGGCCAAATATCCATCCCTGGCCTGGAGGTGGGACCTCAAATGGACAAATCCCTTATCCAAACTTCCATCTTAGGCCGCTGGTGAGACCTTAACTGGACGGATCTCATGATCAAGCTTCCATCTCAAGCTTTGTGGTGGGACCTCAACTAGATTGATCTCATGGCAAAATGTCTATCTCTGGCCTGGTGGTGGGATCTCAACTGGACAGATCTCAGCCAAATTTCCATCTCAGGTCTGGTGGTGGAACCTCAACTGGACAGATCTCATGGTCAAATTCCCATCTCAGGCCTGGTGGTGGAACCTCAACTGGACAGATCTCAGACAAATTCCCATCTCAGGTCTGGTGGTGGAACCTCAACTGGACAGATCTCAGCCAAATTTCCATCTCAGGCCTAGTGGTGGAACCTCAACTGGACAGATCTCAGACAAATTTCCATCTCAGGCCTGGTGGTGGGACCTCAACTGGACAGATCTCAGCCAAATTTCCATCTCAGGCCTGGTGGTGGAACCTCAACTGGACAGATCTCAGACAAATTTCCATCTCAGGCCTGGTGGTGGGACCTCAACTGGACAGATCTCAGTCAAATTTCCATCTCAGGCCTGGTGGTGGGACCTCAACTGGACAGATCTCAGACAAATTTCCATCTCAGGCCTGGTGGTGGGACCTCAACTGGACAGATCTCATGTCCAACAAAAAGGACAATCTAGGTGGACCTTTATCTGCAGGATCCAAAAGTCCTTAAACTCAGAAGCACAAAAACTATCTTGATCCTGACAGATGAGGGGAGTAACGTATAGAAATTGATTGTAGACTTTTTCCACCAAGTATTGCACAAAAAGTAACAGCCAGTTTACTGGCAGGCTGCTCGTCTGCCCCATGGTCATATGGGTGGGGTATGGGAGTTACCGTAATTTTATCCCCGATCTGAAGTACACTATATTGTCAAAAGTATTGGGACACCTGCCTTTACACGCACATGAACTTTAATGGCATCCCAGTCTTAGTCCGTAGGGTTCAATATTGAGTTGGCCCGCCCTTTGCAGCTATAACAGCTTCAACTTTTCTGGGAAGGCCGTCCACAAGGTTGAGGAGGGTGTCTATGGGAATGTTTGACCATTCTTCCAGAAGAGCATTTGTGAGGTCAGGCACTGATGTTGGACGAGAAGGCCTGGCTCGGAGTCTGTTCTCCAATTCATCCCAAAGGTGTTCTATCAGGTTGAGGTCAGGACTCTGTGCAGGCCAGTCAAGTTCCTCCACCCCAAACTCGCTCATCCATGTATTTATGGACCTTGCTTTGTGCACTGGTGGGCAGTCATGTTGGAGTAGGAAAGGGCCATCCCAAAACTGTTGCAACAATGTTGGGAGCATGAAATTGTCCAAAAATGTCTTGGTACGCTGACGCCTTAAGAGTTCCCTTCACTGGAACTAAGGGGCCAAACCCAACCCCTGAAAAACAACCCCCTCACCATAATCACCCCCACCAAATGATTTGGACCAGTGCACAAAGCAAGGTCCATAAAAACATGGATGAGCGAGTTTGGGGTGGAGGAACTTGACTGGCCTGCACAGAGTCCTGACCTTAACCCGATAGAACACCTTTGTGATCGATTAGAGCGGAGACTGCGAGCCAGGCCTTCTTGTCCAATATCGTCCTTCCCCCCGACAGGTCTGGAGCCAAGTGAGGGAATGATGGCCCCCACTCGGCTCCATAAATTGGATGTCGAAATCGATGTCAAACGTCACTTCCGCCCAATGGTCTTAAAGGGATAAAAAAAAAAAAAGACATTTCTTTTTTTTTCTTTTTTATTGTATTTTAGTGTAAATATGAAATGTGAGGTCTTTTTGACCCCCCAGATCTCACATTTAAGAGGTCCTGTCATGCCTTTTTTCTATTACAAGGGATGTTTACATTCCTTATAATAGGAATAAAAGTGACTCAAAAATGTTTTTATAAAAAGACAGTTTAAAAATAAAAAGTAAAACAAATAAGAAAAATAAAAATGTTTTTAAAGCGCCCCGTCCCGCCAAGCTCGCGCGCAGAAGAGAACGCATACGTAAGTCGCACCCGCATATGAAAACGGTGTCCAAACCACACATGTGAGGTATCGCCACGATCGCTAGAGCGAGAGCAATAATTCTAGCCCTAGACCTCCTCTGTAACTCAAAACTGCTAAACTGTAAACATTTTGAAGCGTGACATGTTGGGTATCAATTTACTCAGCGTAACATTATCTTTCACAGTCTAAAAAAGAAATTGGGCTAACTTAACTGTTGTCTTATTTTTTAAGTCAAAAAACGCAAATAGGCTGTGACATAAAGTATTACACTGACCGCCATTTTATTCTCTAGGGTGTCTGAAATAAAAATAAATATATATATATATATATATAGATATATATATATAGATATATATATCTATATAGATATTTTTAACTATAGATATTTTTTAACTAACAACAAGTGTCAAAAAAAGGCTCTGTCCTTAACCGCTTCCCGACCGCCTCACGCAGATATACTGCGGCAGAATGACACAGGCAGGCAAAATCACGTACGGGTACGTGGCCCTTTAATTGCCTGCCCATGGGTCGCGCACGCGTCGCCAGCGGCGCGCTCGCGACCCCGGTCGGGAACTCCGTGACCCCGGCCGCGGGACCAGCGGACCCGATCGCCGCTGGTGTCCCGCGATCGGGTCACGGAGCTGAAGAACGGGGAGAGGTCTGTGTAAACAAACCTCTCCCCGCGCTTCCTACCGTGCCTGTCATTGATCGGCTGTTCCCTGTCATCGGGAAAGCCGATCAATGACGTCAGACGTCAGCCCCGCCCCCTAATGTAAAAAAACACACACGTCACACTAACTCCTCCCCGCCCCCTAGTGGTTAACTCTTTCACTGCATGTGTCATTTATACAGGAATCAATGCATTTAAATAGCACTAATTGCTGTATAAATGACAATGGTCCCAAAAATTTGTCAACAATGTCCGATGTGTCCGCCATAATGTCGCAGTCACAATAAAAATCGCTGATCGCCGCCATTACTAGTAAAAAAAAATATATTAATAAAAATGCTATAAAACTATCCCCTATTTTGTAAACGCTATAACTTTTGCGCAAACCAATCAATAATCGCTAATTGCGATTTTTTTTACCAAAAATATGTAGAAGAATACGAATCGGCCTTAACTGAGGAAAAAAATGTTTTTTTATATATTTTTTGGGTATATTTATTATAGCAAGAAGTAAAAAATATTGCATTTTTTTCAAAATTGTCGCTCTATTTTTGTTTATAGCGCAAAAAAAAAAAACCGCAGAGGTGATCAAATACCACCGAAAGAAAGCTCTATTTGTGGGAAAAAAAGGACGCCAATTTTGTTTGGGAGCCACGTCGCACGACCGCGCAATTGTCAGTTAAAGCGGCGCAGTGCCGAATCGCAAAAAGGGGCCTGGTCCTTTGGCTGCCAATTGGTCCGGGCTGAAGTGGTTAAAGTGGGGTGCCCCTTAAAAAATTTTTTTTAAAAGTCAGCAGTTACAAATACTGCAGCTGCTGACTTTTGATAATCGGACACTTACCTGTCCCAGGGTCCAGCGATGCGGGGGGAACAAAGCCCCCCCTCGTTCCCCGCTCCGCTCGCGGCGCCGGCATTCTTACTGTGTGAAGCCACAGCCGGGCACCCTCTGCGCATGCGCTAGTGGCACCGCACGCCGTTATACGCCGCACAGTCATCTGGGACCTGTCACGTGTCCCAGCTGACTGACTGCGCCGAGGGGAAGTGATGTCAGTGCCCGGGCACTGAAGGAGGCAGACTACGAGGGACCCCCTAGCAACAGGCATTTAGAGGTGAGTAAACTTTTTTTTTTCCAATAATTTTTTTTTTTATATTTTTATGAATTTTAAGCTATTTTTTGGGGGAAACACCTCTTTAAGTGGTTAAAGTTCATGTGCATGTAAAGGCAGGTGACATGTGACAATTTAATGTATATAGGGGGCGGGGGGCGGTACCCAGGACTGGGGGGGGGGGGGGTATTGACCATTCCAGGAACAGAACAGAATTATTAGCGTGCAAAATGTATCAAAAAATCTCTTCTTTTTCTTTGTTGCACTAAATTTTTGCAGAGACTCATCCAGACATCAGCAGAAATATGGGACATCTACAGATAAAGTCAGAATATATTGTTATATCGTGTCACGCCAAAGCTGCCGCGTTCCGTCGCCTACAGACAGGGTCTCTTTAATCAACCATTTCGTTTTTGGAAGCTCTTTCGCTTTGTACGGTACAAGCTGTTCATATCAGTATTATGTAAAAATAAAATAAAATATCTGTTTGTAGTTTGAGGGGGTCGGTGTTTTGAAGGACTTTCCTGCCGCTGAATGAAGGGATCACTTTGAGGGATGGTAAAAAAAAAAATGCTGGACTTGTTCTGTAATGGTGAAGAAGACGTTCCGTAGCTTCTCCACTTCTTCAGTTCTAATGAGTGTCAGGAACATCCCCCAACTTTTCCCTACAGACACCTTCATCCAATCACCATTGAATGTGTCAAGACTAGTGGCGTTGCTAGGGGGTGGCTTTTGGGGCTATAGCCCCAAATCTGGAGCCCATAGTCCCGAGTCTCGGCAGGGGTCCACAAAGGGAGGGGAGGCTTTCTGGGGACCCTGATTTTAGGGGGGAGGTTCTCTGGGGACCCTAATGTACGTTGGTGGGCTCTCTGGGGACCCTGATTTTAAGGGGGAGGCTCTCTGGGACCCTAATGTATGTGGGTGGGCTCTCTGGGGACCCTGGTGCAAGGGGGAGGCTCTCTGGGGACCCTGATGCAAGGGGGAGGCTCTCTTGGGACCCTGATGCAAGGGGGAGGCTCTCTGAGGACCCTGATTTTAAGGGGGAGGCTCTCTGGGGACCCTAATGTACGTGGGTGGGCTCTCTGGGGACCCTGATTTTAAGGGGAGGCTCTCTGGGACCCTAATGTACGTGGGGGGGCTGTCTGGGACCCTTATGTACGTGGATGGGCTCTCTGGGGACCCTGATGAAAGGGGGGGCTCTCTGGGGACCCTGATGCAAGGGGGAGGCTCTCTGGGGACCCTGATGCAAGGGGGAGGCTCTCTGGGGACCCTGAAGCAAGGGGGAGGCTCTCTGGGGATCCTGATGTAAGGGGAGGCTCTCTTGGGACCTTGATGTAGGTGGGAGGCTCTCTGGGGACATATATACACACACACACACACGCGTATATTACTGTATATACATGTGTATGCCCGCCCAATCGCATGACTTTCTTTACTACGCTGCTATGGGCTCTAGCCCCAGATCTTTTGTAGACCTAGCAATGCCCTTGGTCAAGACAGATGTTGATTGTCCAAGAACATGATGAGTAGAAGTTGTGGAACGGCCATGTTCGAATTCTAGAATCCTATTTCCTGAAGTCTGCATAGGTGTTAATCCTTCTATTCACACGCCTCAGCATCTGCTCACTAGTGTATTTAGGGCCCAACCATTGTACCCAAGGAGGAGGAGTCAACACTTCTCCAATGGTGATAAAACAGGAACTATCAGACCACAGAATTCCTGAGGAGCACTCCCCTTGGGGAAGGTATAAGATTACTGGGTCACCCTGTGATCCTCAGAGTCCCTGCAGATGGTCCGGCGTGGGAGACAGTTCTATGAAGATGTCAGAAAAGATCGCCTGTAAGGAGAAACGCTCCTCCCTAATAAGCAGGCTTTGTGCCTGACATACTCCCAACACTGTAGGTGCACCGAATGATGCAGAATCTGCTATATACCGTATATACTCGAGTATAAGCCGAGTTTTTCAGCACATTATTTTGTGATGAAAGGGCCCCCCTCGGCTTATACTCGAGTCAAGCACTTTTCTGCAGCAGAGAATGACATTTTTCAAACCCGAATTTGGGGCCCCGTATCTCGGGGCCACTTGGTGCTAGGAACTTGGTGCAAACCCAGTGGAACCAACACTACAACATATCCAAATATGGGGTTCCTAGCATCAAGTGGCCCCAAATTCGGTTCGGAAAATGTCATTCTCTGCTGCAGAAAAGTGCTTGACATTTTCCGACCCGACTTTGGGGCCCCGTATCTCGGGGCCACTTGGTGCTAGGAACCCCAGCAGATACGGGGCCCCAAAGTTGGTCAACCGTGTCCATCTGCAGCAATGTCATTTCGGGACCCTTTGACTGCAGCTAGGGGGCATCTAGGAACCCTTAACTACCAAGTTTGAAGTTCAGGGGACCTATGGCTGCAAATGGGCATTGTTGACCCTCTTTTCCACTTACAGTAGCTGCACATTTCTCACCCTAGGCTTATACTCGAGTCAATAAGTTTTTCCCAGTTTTTTTGTGATAAAATTAGGTGCCTCGGCTTATATTCGGGTCGGCTTATACTCGAGTATATACGGTAAACACTTCTGTGTCAAGATGGCTACCCAAATCTCATGGGATTTTGCCTTCCAATAAGAAATGGCCTCCTCCCCAGGATGGTCACCTGGAGCCCATTACAGGGGATAAATTAGTCCTAACGGGAGGCCTGAAGAGCCACCTTCAGGACAGTGGACAGACTGCAGCCCAACACCTGCCTACACTGGGGTGCGTAGAAGACTGCGCTGGCCTGGTGAACCAACCAATCGGTTGTTGGTGGATAATGAAACGATGAATGAGGTGGGAGTCTATTTTGGGGAATCCATCCCCTCAAGTGTAGGCATTGGTAGTGTACTCAGTGGAGATCTGGGGGCTGCTACTGATCTGAGACTCCGTTTCAGCTGGCATAACTTGAGTGAGTATGAAAAAAGTGCCTGGTATCAGATGATCCTCCCTCTTGATGGTTTCATTTAGAATTTTTACTGAAGATGATAAAGGTTACAGATGAAACTAACGCATTTCGAGGTAACAGCCTCCTCTTTCTCCAGGGCTGTTCATATGACACTTGGCCTTGCATCCAAAACACACCAGCACTTGGCAAGTACTGCCAACAGCATTCAATCACCTCCCATTTCAATCACCTCCCATTGAAGCGTGACCACTCCACAAAGTGTCATATCAACCGTCCTGAAGAAGGAGGAGGCTGTTCCTCTGAAACGCGTTGGCTCCAATTGTAACCTTTTTCATATTCAATAAAGTTCTAAATGAAACCATAAAAAGAGAGGACCATCTGTTATCGGGCGCTCTTTCATACCCACTCAAGTTATACTGTATGTACTGTAGAAGGCAGATGGCGTAGAAGGCCTCCACCTATCTTCAGGAATGATTGTTCCAGTTTAATTTGGATGGATTCTTTCATGCCTTTTACCAGCCAGTTGTCCTCTCGGTCCAAAATATGCATCTCACTTTCCTCAAAAGAACATATTTTTGCTAAGGTTGTAGAAAAACCAAGTCTTGACCTATAGAAATACCCCTCACATATTTGGCACCAAGGATGAGATGATGTGAATAGAAGAGAGTGGTTCCACCACTTTCATGCCTCGCATCCAGCCTTGACACATTCCATAAGTGATTGGATGAAGATGTTGGGGCTACCTACATGGATATAAATGTTGGGGTGTCTTCCTGACACTCAGAGGTCAACAAGCATCTCCGAGAAGCTCTGCAATGTCTTCAACATTACAGAACACATCCATGGGCGTCTGCAGGTAGAGGCAAGGGGGGGCAAGTGCACCCCTGGAATCAGGGATCGGATCAGGAGTTTCTTCCCCACTCGGTCTTTATCCTAGAGCTGGCAGCCGGCCCCGTCCTCACCCAGAATGAAAACGGTCTTGCCAGCTGTTGGCCACCATGGACATCCTACTGACATGCAAGGTACCGTATTGAGCATTACACACACCACTGGGACATAGGGGCACTTGAGGGACTGCAGACAGGGCTAGGGGGTCCCTCTCTATGACCCCCCATCACCCCTCTCTGTCACCCCCCTCTCTCTTTGTCACCCCTCTGTCTTTTTCACCCCCTCTCTCTGTGGCCCTACCCCTCTGTCTCTCTCTGTCACACTCCTCTCTCTCTGTCACCCCCCTATGTCTCTCTCTGTCCCTTTCTGTCACCCCCTTTCTCTCTGTCACCCCCCCCTGTCTCTTTCTGTCACCTTCTATGTCTCTTTCCATCACCCCTCTCTCTGTCACCCCCCTCTAGGGTGACCACATTTCCAAACTGCCATTCAGGGACACCCCCACCCTTTTCCCAAAAAAGCTGATCGCTGACGATGGAATCGGTTACACCTTTCCCTCCTGCATGACTATCTCTATCATAGAGCGCTAGGAGGAAGTGATGTCACTTTAGCATGGGGGGACCCGGTTTCGTGGAAGAAATTTTGACAAGGACCGGGGGGGGGGGGGGCGGGGGGGGGGGGGGCTTAGGGTTGTGGGTTCTGGGGCTAATGTAGTCTCGGGGTTGACAGGGAATTCGGGTGTGGGTGATTTGTTGGGCGAATGGCTGGTGTTAGCAATTAAATCATCCTGACACCATGCTTAGTGTGATTTCATGTCCGTGGTGGAGGTGGAGCTGGCCCGTTGAGAGCACTGGGCGCGGAGGAGGAGGATGTTAACTCCTCCTCCGCTTTGAAAGCTGGCAGTCACAGTCATGACGTCACTGGTTGATAGACGCCAGTTGGCTCTAGCAACCGGTGGCCTAGCCAGTAGAAGTAGAGAAGAGTCTCTCAGGTGGAGGTGGGGAGGCAGAGCCAGCGCCATGGCGATAGCAGGATTTTGCTCCTCTGTCAGTTTCATTCCGGGACATTGTATTGTCCTGGAATGAAGGTGCCCGGGACCTGGGACAGACCTGCTAATTGCGGGACTGTCCTGGGCAATCCGGGACATGTGGACACCCTACCCCCCTCTCTCTCTCTCTGTCACCCCTCGTCTCTCTCTGTCACCCCCCACATGTATGCAGTCTCTTATAGTCTCTTGAGCCATGTATGCAGTTTCTGAAAGTCTCTTGGGCCATGTATACAGTCTCTGGTCATCTCTTGTGCCATTTCCGCAGTCTCTTACAGTCTCTTGAGCCATGTATGCAGTTTATGAAAGTCTCTTGGGCCATGTATACAGTCTCTGGTCTGGTTATCTCTTGTGCCATGTCCGCAGCCTCTTACAGTCTCTTGAGCCATGTCTGCAGTCTCTGACCATCTCCTGTACTACGTCTGCAGTCTCTGACCGTGATAATGACATTGTCGAAAAGGGTCAGAGCATGGGTGACCTTAAAATTATGCCCCCCCCCCCCCCCCCCCACTGAAAAAAGTTCTGTGGACGCCCATGAACACATCCAGTTGGAAGTGACCACCTACTACTAAATATATCATCACCACCTGCACACAGGATGTCCTTCACAGACATGTTGGGTTTATTTACTCTTTGACATTGACCTACCAGCGAGAGCCATGTGCCTGACCTACTCCCATACTGTGGGTGCACTGAATGACTGAGAATCTACCATATAAACACTTCTGTGTCAAGATGGCTACCCAAATCTTATGGAATTTTGGCATCCAATAAAAGATGCCATCTTCCCCAAGATGGTCACCTGGAGCCCATAACTGGGGACAAATTAGTCCTAATGGTCTCCTGGCAGCCTGAAGAAATGGCACAGTGTCATCTTCAGGTCAGTGGACAGACCTGCCCACACTGGGGTAGAGCTATTATAATGGAATTATATTGTATGTGGAAGACAGAGGGTGTAGAAAGCCCCCTGCCCATGTTCATGGATGATTGTTCCAGTTTGACTTTGATGGTCTCTTTCACACCTTTCGCCAACCAGTTGTCCTCTCTGCCCAAAATATGCACCTTGCTTTCCTCAAGAAACTTCCTTTTTGCTTAAGTTGTAGGAAAACCAAGTCTTGACCTGTAAAAGGCAAGAAACATGTCACCAGCACATGAGGGAACTCTATAAAAGGGCCAACGCTTTATTGAGTGATCACAGCAGAAGATATCTGGACACTTTTATGGAGTTCCCTGGTGTGCCAGCGACATATTTCTTGCCTTGAAGTCCTTTCCGGTTTCCAGCTGGTGGTCGCTACATCACCCCACTCACTCTTCAGCCATTTTCTGGAATCTGCGCACTGGGGATATTGTCTTTGACCTGCAGAAGTTCCCCTCCTATGTTGGGCGCCAAGGATGAGATGATGTAACTAGAACAGGGTGGTTCCCACCACTTTCACACCTCCCATCCTGTGACAATCAACATCTGCCTTGACAAAGTCCATGGTGTTTGGATGAAGGTGTTGAGGTAACCCATGTGGATATAAATGTTGGGGCATCTTTCTGATACTCATTAGATACCTCAACGAGTGACTTGGAGAAGCTACAGAATATCTTCAACCTTACGGAACACGTCCAGTTGGAAGTGACCCCTTTCTACTAGATATCCCATCACCTGGATACAGGACATCCTTCACAGACATGTTGGGTGGTTTATCTATTCTTTGACAAGACCAAGACTCGGGTCTTGATCTACCAGAGAGAATCATGTGCCTGACTTACTCCCATACTCTGGGCGCACTGAATGACACAGAAACTTCTATATAAAAACATCTGTGTGAGGAAGGTTACCCAAATCTTATAGGCTTTTGACATCCAATAAGAGATGCCATCCTCCCTGTGACGGATCCTTTTCCTCACTTTCGCTGAGTGCTTCCGTCAGTAATACCGCTTCCTCCAATCTGACCATCAGAGAGATGTATTATTATAGCTGCATTGAATACAAGTCTAGCCGAAAATAGCTTGTAGAATCTTGAACTCCTTTATTGGACAGAATACAGCCTTTTTATACACATTTAACACAAGGGGTTAGATAATGAGGTAGGGCTGCTCATGGATACTCCCCCCTCCCCTATAGCAACAACTTAAAAGACAATCACATAATTAAAATGTTAACCACATGCCGACCGGGCCATAGCCGAAAGACGGCTACAGCACGGTCGGCTTATCCTGAATGGACGTCCTACGGACGTCCTCCTAGAAACTTGCTCCCCCGCGCCCCCTGGGGCGCACACTCGGGAACATCCGTGACATCACGTCATAGCGGCCGTTTACCACGTGATCGCTCCGGCAAATGACATGTACACAAACCGGCGTCACATCATGACGCCGGTTCCTCCCTCCCCTCTCTGTACCGATCAGTACAGTGAGAGGGGAGAAGCAGAAAGGGATGAGATGGGACCAGCGCTGTGGGCTGGATGTGTAGTGCCCTCAGCGCTGGTCAGTGACAGCTACACTGCCACCACTGTGCAATACTCTGCCACCACTGTGCAATACACTGCCACCACTGTGCAATGCTCTGCCACCACTGTGCAATGCTCTGCCACCACTGTGCAATGCTCTATCAATACTGTGCAACACTGCAACACTCTGCCAATACTCGCCAATACTCTGCAATAAATTTTAATAGAAACAAAGAATTTTTTATTTTATTTTTACCAAATTTTCTGTATTTTTTGATTTATAGCGCAAAAATTAAAATACCCAGCAGTGATTAAATACCACCAAAAGAAAGCTCTATTTGTGTGAAAAAAAATGACACAAAATTCATTTGGGCACAATGTTACATGACTGAGTAATTGTCATTCAAAGTGTGAGAGCACCGAATGCTGAAAATTGGTCTGGTTAGAAAGGGGGTTAAGGTGCCCGGTGGGTAAGTGGTTAATTAACCGCGCACTTAAGGCAGCCTAGGTGACCAGACAGTCCGTCTCCAGATCAGCTCTCTCAATTAACATCTTGAGTTCATCAACAAACTAAGAATAGTCTTTACATATATCCTGGGAGATATTGTGGATAAATATTACTTACATTTTAAGTAATCCAAGATATATTTTCTCACTCATCCTGGCACAGGGTGACTTAGACATAAGAGGTGCATGGGGAGCTGAAACATGGGTTTCCCAACCTTTCCAAGGGATTCTGGGTTCCACGTGCCCTCCCGTCACACTCCCCAAAATGGAAGCCTGGAGCCCATAACAAATTATTTCTAATGGTCTTCTGGCAGCCTGAAGAAATGGCATAGCGTGTCTACGGAATGTCTTGAACATTACGGAACAGGTCCAGTAGGAAGCGACTACCTACTACTAGATATCCCATCACCTGCATACAGGTGATCCTTAACAGACATCTACTTATCGACTTTGTCCTACCAGAGAGAACCATGGGGGGAAAACACGAACTGGTTGTGATTTAAAAACAAAAAGATCTCTCTTTGAAATTGGTAACTGAATCCCTCTTCTAGTTCCTCGCTGGATGTAGGTCACACAGCAGCAGCGGCTCCTCCAGAGCGGCGATGGTTGCTTCTGGCGCCCTCTGCTCACTCTTTGGCTGCAGGTCACATTCCCGCTGCGAGTGGAATTATCTCCAAGTCTTTGTGTTTCCCATCTTCTGTATTATCGGAGGGACTTAGCGAGTCCATTAGTCACTGGCTCTCTCCCCGGGAACAAAAGACCTTCGTAGCCGCATTCCGCCGCTCATACATTCAGCTTTTCAATGCATACAGGGCTTCCGCAAAGTATTAACAGCTCTTCACTTTTTCCACATTTTGTTATGTTACAGCCTTATTCCAAAATGGATTAAATTCATTATTTTCCTCAAAATTCTACAAACAATCCCCCATAATGACAACGTGAAAGAAATTTGGAATCTTCGCAAATTTATTAAAAATAAAAAAACAAAAACAGACATCCCATGTACATAAGTATCACAGGCTCCTCCCTTGTACATAAGTATCACAGGCTCCTCCCATGTACACAAGTAGCACAGGCTCCTCCCATGTACATAAGTATCACAGACTCCTCCCACGTACATAAGTATCACAGGCTCCTCCCACGTACATAAGTATCACAGACTCCTCCAATGTACATAAGTATCACAGGCTCCTCCCATGTGCATAAGTATCACAGACTCCTCCCATGTGCATAAGTATCACAGACTCCTCCAATGTACATAAGTATCACAGACTCCTCCCATGTACATAAGTATCACAGACTCCTCCCATGTACATAAGTATCACAGGCTCCTCCCATGTACATAAGTATCACAGGCTCCTCCCATGTACATAAGTATCACAGGCTCCTCCCATGTACATAAGTATCACAGGCTCCTCCCATGTACATAAGTATCACAGGCTCCTCCCATGTACACAAGTATCACAGGCTCCTCCCATGTACACAAGTATCACAGGCTCCTCCCATGTACATAAGTATCACAGCCTTTGCTGAATACTTTGGTGAAGCTCCTTTGGCACCAATTACATCTTCTAGTCTTGTTGAGTATGATGCTACAAACTTGGCACTCCTATTTGTGGGCAGTTTCTCCCATTCTTCTTTGCAGGACCTCTCAAGCTCCATCAGGTTGGATGGGGAACGTCGGTGCACAGCCATTATCAGATCTCTCCAGAGATGTTCAATCGGGTTCAAGTCTGGGCTCTGGCCAGGCCACTCACAGAGTTGTCCTGTAGCCACTCCTTTGTTACATTGGCTGTGTGCTTAGGGTGGTTGTCCTGTTGGAAGATGAACCTCCACCCCAGTCTGAGGTCCAGAGCGCTCTGGAGCATGTTTTTATGAAGGATGTCTCTGTACATTGCTACACTAATCTTTCCCTCGATCCTGACTAGTCTCTCAGTTCCTGCCTCTGAAAAACATCCCCACAGCATGATGCTGCCACCACCATGCTTCACTGTAGGGATGGTATTGGCCAGGTGATGAGCGGTGCCTGGTTTCCTCCAGACAAGACTCTTGCCATTCAGGCCAAAGAGTTCAATCTTTGTTTCATCAGACCAGAGAATTTTGTTTCTCGTGGTCTGAGGGTCCTTCAGGTGCCTTTTGGTAAAACCCAGGTGGGCTGTCATGTGCTTTTTAGTGAGGAGTGGCTTCTGTCTGGTCACTCTACCATACAGGCCTGATTGGTGGAGTGCTGCAGAGATGGTTGTTCTTCTGGAAGTTTCTCCTCTCTCCACAGAGAAATGCTGGAGCTCTGCCAAAGTGACCATCGGGTTCCTAGTCACCTCCCTGACTAAGGCCCTCCTCCCCCGATCGCTCAGTTTGGCCGGGCGCCCGCTCTAGGAAGAGTCCTGGTGGTTCCAAATGTCTTCCATTTACAGATGATGGAGGCCACTGTGCTCATTGGGACCTTCAATGCTGCAGAAATGGCTCTATACCCCTCCCCCGATCTGTGCCTCCATACAATCCTGTCTCCGAGGTCTACAGACAAGTCCTTGGACTTCATGGCTTGGTTTGTGCTCTGACATGCACTGTTACCTGTGGGACCTTCTATAGACAGGTGTGTGGCCTTTCCAAATCATGTCCAATCAACGGAATTTACCACAGGTGGACTCCAATCAAGTTGGAGAAACATCTCAAGGATGATCAGTGGAAACAGGAGGAGCCTGAGATCAATTCTGAGTGTCATGACAAAGGGTGTGAAAAATTCTACTGGTTACCAGTTTACATATTATTTTTTCAATAAATTATATGCGAGCGCAACTCACGGGTCTTGAAAGGTGACCACGCAATGGCGGTTTAATATAGATATAGATTTTTTTTTTTTTTTTATAATAATAAAATTGTATATATATATATATATATATATATATATATATACACACACACACAGACAGTGTCTCACCTAAGTAAGTACACCCCTCACATTTCTGTAAATCTTTTCTTCTCTCTTTTCATGTGACAACACTGAAGAAATGACACTTGTCTACAATGTAAAGTAGTGAGTGTACAGCTTGTATAACAGTGTAAATTTGCCGTCCCCTCAAAATAACTCAACACACAGCCATTAATGTCTAAACCGCTGGCAAGAAAAGTCAGTACACCCCTAAGTGAAAATGTCCAAATTGGGCCTGATTAGCCATTTTCCCTCCCCCGGTGTCATGTGACTCATTAGTGTTACAAGGTCTCAGGTGTGAATGGGGGGCAGGTGTGTTAAATTTGGTGTTATCGCTCTCACTCTCTCATACTGGTCACTGGAAGTTCAACATGGCACCTCATGGCAAAGAACTCTCTGAGGATCTGAAAAAAATAATTGTTTCTCTACATAAAGATGGCCGAGGCTATAAGAAGATTTCCAAGACCCTGAAACTGATCTGCAGCACGGTGGCCAAGACCATACAGCGGTATAACAGGACAGGTTCCCCTCAGAACAGGCCTCGCCATGGTCCACCAAAGAAGTTGAGGTCACGTGCTCAGCGTCATATCCAGAGGTTGTCTTTGGGAAATAGACGTATGAGTGCTGCCAGCATTGCTGCAGAGGTTGTAGGGGTGGGGGGGTCAGCCTGTCAGAGCTCAGACCATACGCTGCACACTGCATCAAATTGGTCTGCATGGCTGTCGTCCCAGAAGGAAGCCTCTTCTAAAGATGATGCACAAGAAAGACCGCAAACAGTTTGCTGAAGACAAGCAGACTAAGGACACGGATTACTGGAACCATGTCCTGTGGTCTGATGAGACCAAGATAAAGGTATTTGGTGTCAGATGGTGACAAGCGTGTGTGGGGGCAACCAGGTGAGGAGGACAAAGACAAGTGTGTCTTGTCTACAGTCAGGCATGGTGGTGGGAGTGTCATGGTCTGAGGCTGCATGAGTGCTGCCGGCACTGGGGGGGCTACAGATCATTGAGGGGACCATGAATGCCAACATGTACTGTGACATACTGAAGCAGAGCATGATCCCCTCCCTTCAGAGACTGGACCGCAGGGCAGTATTCCAACATGATAACCACCCCAAGACCACCACTGCCTTGCTAAAGAAGCTGAGGGTGAAGGTGATGGACTGGCCAAGCATGTCTCCAGACCTAAACCCTATTGATCATCTGTGGGACATCCTCAAACGGAAGGTGGAGGAGCGCAAGGTCTCCAACATCCACCAGCTCCGTGATGTCATCATGGAGGAGGGGGAAGAGGACTCCAGTGACAACCTGTGAAGCTCTGGTGACCTCCATGCCCAAGAGGGTTAAGGCAGTGCTGGAAAATAATGGTGGCCACACAAAATATTAACACTTTGGAGATTTTCACTTAGGGGTGTACTGACTTTTGTTGCCAGCGGTTTAGACATTAATGGCTGTGTGTTGTTATTTTGAGGGGACGGCAAATTTACACTGTTATACAAGCTGTACACTCACTACTTTACATTGTAGACAAGTGTCATTTCTTCAGTGTTGTCACATGAAAAGAGAGAAGAAAAGATTTACACAAATGTGACTGAGGGGGTGTACTTACTTTTGTGAGATAATACATATTTATTAAATATACAGTAATATATTTTATTAATATTAAAGTGATTGTAAAGTCTCTTTTTCGTATAAAAATAACAAACATGTTATATTTACCTGCTCTGTAATGGATTTACACAGAGCAGCACGGATCCTCTTCTGTGATCCCGGCCCCTCCCTCTTGCCGAGTGCCCCCGGCAGCAAGCAGTTTGCTATGGGGGGCACCCGAGCCGAGTCACAGCTCCTTGTGTCCATTTATACACAAAGCCCCGACCTGACCCGCCCCCTCTTTGGCTGACTGACCAGTGGGAGCCAATGGTGCTGCTGCCATGTCTCAGCCAATCAGGAAGGAGAATTTCGGACGGGTGAGACTCGTGAACATTATATTCATATATATTTTAACAATATTATACATAAAAGTGTGTGTGTGTGTGTGTGTGTGTATAATTCATTATTTTTCTTTTATTAAAAAAAAAAATGTGCATTTCACTGTGTGGAGAGTTAAAAAAAAAAAAAAAAAAAAAACACACTGGCAGTGAAAGCTTTATGGACAGAGCTCAGTTGTACTCAGTTCTGGGTGAAGGGCGACATCTAGTGGACACATTAAATATTACACTTTTCTATTATAACTAGGTTTAGCCCAGACTTTCTACAAAAAGGATAGAAAAGGGTTAAAATCTTTTTTTTTTTTTTTTTGCCGTCTGTGTGCCATGGAGGGGATTAAACTTACTGGAGACGCATCGAGAAGCAGGATGGAATCTCTGTAAAGTGGGGCCAATTTCCCTTTTTCAAGGCAGCCGTCACTGAAACAGGTGTCCCCCACCCAAATAGATGTACCCCCCACCTATTGCTCTGGGGACCACTAACATTTTTGGATTGTCCCAGGAGAAATAGAGGGAGATTCTAACTGGGGGTGGACAGACAGCAACAACAATTTTTTTTTTTTTTTTTAAACAGACCGCTGTAATATCGTACAGCAAATAAAGCACAAGTGTCATGTGCCTAAATGTTGCTCATGGAACACTTAAAGAGAAAAAGGTAAATGTCAGCAGAGAAAGTTTATTAGGTAACTCTATAATAAGGCTTACCTAGAGGTAGTGGCAATATCTCCTAAAACATGTACTGTTTAGGCGCTATTTACATTACATGCAGCCGGTGACATCACTGGCGCATACGCTCTGAAGGAAGGATGTAAGAGCAGCAAGGATGTGGAATTCCCTTCCACAGGCGGTGGTCTCAGCGGGGGGCATTGATAGTTTCAAGAAACTATTAGATAAGCACCTGAACGACCGCAACATAGGAGAGATATACAATGTAATACTGACATATAATCACACAGTGCCCCACATTACATGCAGCCAGTGACATCACTGGCGCATACGCTCTGAAGGAACAGCCATGGGTTTAACAGTACTCTATATATATATATATATATATATATATATATATATATTTTAGGGCTGCACAATTAATCATTAAAAAAAAATCATGATCTCGATTCACCTCCCCCCGGCGATCTTGCCGATTCTTTCAAATAAACAAGTGGAGAGACTTATCTGCTCACTCAGCTGTCAAAAGAAAGCATCTGGGCAGTGTGCCATGTTTTTAACTTGCAACATTGTAACTAAGCTTCCTTCTTAGATCAAAGGGATAGAACTTCTGTGTATATAAATAACGGGGCAGTCTGCCAAGTGTAACCACTTAAAGTCTAAATCTTTTTCTGACACTTCAAGTTAAAAAAAAAAAAAAAATCAAGATTTTTATTTTTTTTTGCTAGAAAATTACTTAGAATAACACACACACACACTTTAGTAGAGACCTTAGGGAATAAAATTGCAATTGTTGCAATATTTTATGTCACACTGTATTTGCCCAGCGGTCTTTCAAATGCAATTTTTTGGGAAGAAATACACTTCAATGAATAATTGGCGAGAAAAAAAAAAAAAAAAATCACGATTCTCATTGCCAGAATCGTGCAGCTCTAATGTGTGTGAGATAGAGAGTGTGTGTGTATGTGTGTGTGTATATATATATATATATATATATATACATACACACACACACACACATACACACACACACACACACACACACACACACACACATATACAGAGACAGACAGACAGACAACCTTTAAACCCTCCACCTTCTCCAATATCTCACAAGAGATAAATAAAATCTTCCTGGAGGGCACTGGTAATATAGCCTTCCCAGGGGGCACCTGTGAGGTCCTGGCTTCATCACTAGTGCCAAGGTATTGCAACCAACTAACCATGTAAGTTTCTCCAATGCTCTGTTTTCCTGGAAGGTGTTTACTGATGTGCATGAATCTATATTTCTTTACAAGAAAGAATCTATATATTTCTATTGTATGGGGATCGGGGGGGGGGGGGGTCAGGTCCACTTTTAAGGCTGCCTGTACCAGGTCATGGCTCAGGGCATCAGGTGTAGTGCCATGCACATAAGGGCAACTACACTGGGGCCCATAAATATTAGTGCAGACGCCCCAATAGACAGCAACACAGTACAGACCAAATCCGGCACCCACAGAGGACGGCAAGAAGAAAGCGGATGAGACGTGCTGCTGCTGCTGCTGCTGCATTTATTTCATCCAGACAAAGATTCAAATCGCACTTCATCACAGACCTCGGCCCCCTTTTATTCATTCCTCTCCGGGTCTGCCCTCTCCTTCTTGGTATGGCTTCATACAATGCCAGCACCCCAATATCTGCTGCTACAGACGGCTCCCCCCCTCCTGCGTAGTCCCCCCCCAACCCTAAATTTACAGGACACGGTTGGCGGCGAAGGGAGGAGACGGCACACCGATGTTCACTTTTACAAAAAAAAAACTTTTTATGCAATACAAATCTGAATAATAAACATCTGAACAGGAAAATAGAACGTCCGACATCAGAAGCCTCAGGATCCTTCACTGTGTGGCTGCTTCCTCTTGAAGGGAATGATGTACAACCCGTTTCTGGCTTCTTTTAACCTCCACCAGCGCCCGAGTCTGACGGAAAAAAAAAAAAAAAAAAAATGAACAAAGCAATGTGTGAGTACAACGAGTAGAAAATACAAAACCCATCACTCTGCAATGTGTCAGATCAGACCAAACATCAGTGACTTATTGTTGTCTGCAGCCTTGAAGCCACTCCGCTCTTCAGCATGAGATGTCCCAAGGATACCAACAGTCACCCTCAGAATCCCTGTACTGATTTACTGCTTGTGTGTGAGATATTAGGTTTAGTGAAATGCATCTAAAAATGCAAAGATTAAGGCCCCTTTCACACCGAGGCGCTTCTAAACTGCCTTCCATTCATTTCAATGGAGCGGGGCATTTTTTTTTTCCCACCACCCTGCCAGCGCACTGCCCCAGCGTGAAAGCATTTATTGATTTTAATGGAAATAGGTTTTCGTGAGTTTTTCCAGGCACTTTTTTTTGTAAATTTTTTTTGTTTTAGCGTGAAAGCGTGTGAAATCAGTGTGAAAGGGGTATAAGCAAAAAAAATAAGAATAAAATAAAAATAAAATAAAAATCTGCACTGCTAGGCTGCCTACCCACTGACATGCAGAAAAAAATAAATTACTAGGACAAACCAAAAAAAAATTTAATAAATAAAATAAATAATAACAAAAAAATAAAAAAATAAAAAGCCTCAAAACAAAAAAACCTGATAATACCAACCGCCTTAAAAAAATAAATAAAAAACAAACACACCACACCACACACTTTCATGAAACCTTACGAGAGAGAGAAGCAAGATTTCTCCGATAGCCTTCTCAGGGGGCACCTGTACGGCTTTGGTTTACTGGCAGGGGATTGGTAAATGACCGCAATGAATTGTCCTGAAGAAATTTTTTTTTTTTTTGTGTGCGTTTTTTTGACCCACCAAGATGTGAAATAATGTAAAATGTTTAGTAGAAATATGATTTTCAAAATAACAAAAGTAACTGATGCGATATGATCCACCCATGAAAGGCCCCGGAGTTGCCCGTTCTTCTCATGGCTCCTCCTATAAAGGGGACCTCCAGGTAAGTCATTCCTGTTGGTACATCGGGTTTAATTGGCCTGCAGAGGCACCTCAATGGGGGACGGGAGCAATTCACACCGACGGACTCCAACGGGGAGAATTACTAAAAACTGGAGCACTCAGAAGCGGATTGGTCTCTATGCAGAGCTGCACCAGATTTAGTAAGTGTACATTAGATCTTCAGTAATGACTAGAAGAAATGAAAGCCCCCCGGAAATCATCTCACCTGTGTTCTTGGCCGACTCCAGCGACCAGAAAGTCCGCCGTACTCGAGAACTGGAGACAATTCACAAACCCGACCTGAGCGAAGGGGAAAAAAAATAAATAAATAAATGTTTATTAAAAAATTATTCTAAAAACTCAGAACAGACTTTTCAGTGGGAGAATCTACTACCAACATTAATGACAGAATGCAGCCTATCCATTCAGTAGAGACCGGTGACATCACTGAGAATGCAGCCTATCCATTCAGTAGAGACCGGTGACATCACTGAGAATGCAGCCTATCCAATCACTAGAGAGCAGTGACATCACTAAGAATGCAGCCTATCCATACACTAGAGAGCGGTGACATCACTGAGAATGCAGCCTATCCAATCACTAGAGAGCGATGACATCACTGAGAATGCAGCCTATCCATTCACTAGAGAGCGGTGACATCACTGAGAATGCAGCCTATCCATTCACTAGAGACTGGTGACATCACTGAGAATGCAGCCTATCCAATCACTAGAGAGCGGTGACATCACTGAGAATGCAGCCTATCCATTCGCTAGAGAGCGATGACATCACTGAGAATGCAACCTATCCAATCACTAGTGAATAGGGTGCATTCTCAGTGATGTCACCGCTCTCTAGAGAGTGGGGACATCACTGAGAATGCAGCCTATCCATTCACTAGAGAGTGGTGACATCACTGAGAATGCAGCCTATCCAATCACTAGAGAGCGGTGACATCACTGAGAATGCAGCCTAGCCAATCACTAGAGACCGGTGACATCACTGAGAATGCAGCAGTAACAGTTTAGGAGGTGCGGGTCATATCTGACTCTTGTGACTTACCAGGGGAATAGTGAAGAGGGGGTGCAGACCCCGGAATCCCTCCCCGCACTGCCACAAACGTACGGAGCCGTCATGAGATCCTGGGAGGAAGAGAGACACAATGAGGAGCCCAGCATGTGATCAGATTATAACATACATAAAATATTTTTCCCGATACAATGTATCAATCCTTCAATGGTCATTTCCTGCCAGGAAAATTCTGCAGAACATGTCGGTGTGACACCAAGAGTGAGGAAACCCCAAACTGCACAATTCATCACCCCCTCCACCCCCCAGTATAAGAGCATATGGAGCTGAGCATGCCGGAAATAACCCCCCCCCCCCCCCCCCCCCCCCCCATCATCTACAGTACAGATTTCCACTTCAAGGGTTCCTCCACCAATGAAATGTCGACCTCTGATCTTTTAGGGACTCCATTGGCGAGTTCCCGGATCCGCCCCGGCCATAGCAAGGGGTCAGGGATTCCTTATATTTGTATAATATTATAAAGATGGAAACTCCACCTGTGATTGGTGGACCCTTTAAAAAAAAAAAAAAAAAAAAAAAAAAATGGAATAAAGATTGAAAAACAGTCATACCGGAGGCGACTACGTCACTGTTCAGCCCTGCAGACACGGCTGAGATCCAATGGGGCTCCTCCAGGCCGGGGTCCCCGCGCATCCCGTGAGCGCACTTCACCCGAGCGAGGGGCTTCTTCTTCGACACGTGCCACACCGCGATGGACCTACAGAGAAGGGAAGAGAGAGAAGAGATCATTTTACCCGAGGAGCTGGGTCAGCATTTCTGCTTCTGCTAATTGCAGATGAGTCTATATCAGAATCCCCCCCCCCCCCCCCCCCCCCCCCCCACCACACCCCCCCCCCCCCCCCCCCCCACCTGACATTCAACCATAAAACAAAATCAGCGCCACCTACCCGTTATCCGCTCCGGACACCATGTGCTCCTCGTTTATCAACCGGATACAATCTATAGAACCCCTGCAAACCACAAATCCAGATCATCAAATCCACTCCGTACATCTTCAATACGTTTTTATATTGAAATAATGCAAATATACAAAAAAAGACACACATTGCAGGCCGAGTCACCCAACAAATTTAGGCTCTATGCAACCCCAATGGCAAAGGTCTGCGTCTCTGCCCCTCCCACAATGGGGAGATTTCCTGCAGTAGTTTGTGTCTCTGCCCCTCCCACAATGGTGAGATTTCCTGCAGTAGTTTGTGTCTCTGCCCCTCCCACAATGGTGAGATTTCCCGCAGTAGTTTGTGTCTCTGCCCCTCCCACAATGGGGAGATTCCCCGCAGTAGTTTGTGTCTCTGCCCCTCCCACAATGGGGAGATTTCCTGCAGTAGTGTCTCTGCAGGAAATGTCACCATTGTGGGAGGGGCAGAGACAAACTACTGCAGGGAATCTCATCATTGTGGGGGGGAGGGGCAGAGACCCAAACTACTGCAGGGAATCTCTCCATTGTGGGAGGGGCAGTAGTTTGGGTCTCTGCCCCTCCCACAATGGGGAGATTCCCTGCAGTAGTTTGTGTCTCTGCCCCTCCCACAATGGTGAGCTCCCTCCCAGTAGTTTGTGTCTCTGCCCCTCCCACAATGAGGAGATTCCCTGCAGTAGTTTGTGTCTCTGCCCCTCCCACAATGGTGAGCTCCCTCCCAGTAGTTTGCATCTCTGCCCAATCGCTCAGTGTATAGGAAATCCTCCCCTCCCCCCAGACTCACTCCTGCCCGCTGAAGACAAGCTGCGACTCCTCTGCGATCTTCCACACTCGGACTGTCCCGTCTCTTCCTCCGGACGTCACGCAGCGCTCTCGGCTCAGGCTGTCCAGTCCGGTGATACAATCCTGGTGGCCAAAACTGAAGAGGAGGAAGAACTTGAGATGACATCATTGATTTACAGTCTATAGCGCTGACATATACCGAGGGGCAATACAGGAGACATGCAGGGTTTTCTATATAGCGTAGAGCTGTATCACAGAGGAGCTTACATTCTAAAGTCCTTTCCGGGACAATTCTAAAGAGCCGGCATAGGTAGAAGTCTATAACCCCGCGGCTGTGTTTGTGGACCGAACACCGGAGGACAAACTCCATGCAGACAGAGCCCAGCCAGGAAATGAACCCGGAGCCCCAGGGGCTGCAAACCCACATCCAACTACTGAGCCAATCACACTTCCCTGTACACATCCTATATACCGGGACCGTGAGGAAGAGCCGGTGCGGGAATCTATTTCAATTTTCGGCTTTTCTGGTATTATAATTGGCTCCCTGGTATTGCAGCAGATGGTCCAGGACAACATGCAGAACAGCAGGCTATAAACGCATCAAATCGCATCACTTACAGCGTCTCTATGTAGGAGTTCTCCGCCACGTTCCAGACTTTGATGGATCGGTCGTGGGAGGCGCTGAACAGCTGGTAAGTCCCTTTCTGGAAGGAAAGTGCCTGTGAGGGCAGAGAAGGGAGGATTTAAAGGTCAACTCTGGACAGTAGATGGAGAGATCTTACAATACCCTCACCACTGTATTATTCCCAGGGCTGTCAACAGGGGAGGGCACTCCAGTACTCCCATGCCAGGCCTTGGGCCCATTGGGTTAGCAGATGGAGCTACCACCGTATTAACCCCCATGGCTGCCAATAGGGGGGGGGGGGGGGACACTCCTGTAAAGGGCAGAACTCCCTTGGCCCCACTGAGTTAGCAGATGTAGAGATCTTACAATGCCCAATGTATTATTCCCAGGGCTGCCAACAGAGGAGGGCACTCCTGTACAGGGCAGTACTCCCATGCCAGGCCTTGGCCCCATTGGGTTAGCAGATGGAGCTACCATTGTATTATCACCAGGACTGCAAATAAAGGGGGGGGGGGCAGTACTCCCATGCCAGGCCTTGACCCCACTTGGTTAGCAGATGGAGATCTTACAATGCCTTTACCACTGTATTATCCCCAGCGCTGCCAATAGGGGGAGGGCCTTGGCCCCATTGGGTTAGCAGATGGAGCTACCAACTGTATTTATCCCTCAGGGCGGCCAATAGGGGGGGGGGGCACTCCTGTACAGGGCAGAACTCCCTTGGCCCCATTGGGTTAGCAGATGTAGCGATCTTACAATGCCCTTACCAATGTATTATTCTCAGGGCTGCCAATAGGGGGAGGTACTCCCCTGCTATACCCAGGCCCAGTTGGGGTCAGCAGAGTTGCCCTTCGATCCGCAGTACCCACCAATTCTTGGCTGGCAGCCCCTCCCCATCAACTGCAACATGGCAGCCCATCACGTTTGAGCGGTAGCGGGGTTGGGTATGTTGTCGGGCCAGGCAGTAGCGTGGAAAGTAGCTCAGGTGAGGTAGGAGGTGTGAGCGGGCGGTTCCCCAGCTACATACTGGGGGGCTGCCAATAGCAAACTAGACAGTACTTCTGTATCAGGCCGGGGGGGGGGGGGGTGGTTGAGGGAAGGGGCCTGGTCAGGTAGACTGTACAGGGCCCCATGATTTCCAATAGTGAGGCTGCCAAATGTTCAAAAAAACATCCCTCATCCTATGGACCACAGTTATGCCAAGGACACCCACCGTGACCCCTCTCACCAGCAACTGACTGCAAGCCTGATTTTAACTTTCACCTTGTGTCTAGCAATGCCATATCAAGATATATTGCAGGTCATTACACTGAATATAAAAAAAAAGTCATGACTTTGTAAATACTGAACTATAGAGAGCTTTATATAGAGAGGAGAAGGTAAGTGAGAAGGTAAGTGACTCACAGACACGGCTCCTCGGTGTCCCTGGAACTTGTGAAGATTCTGGCAGGTTTCTGCATTCCAGATGAAGATCAGTTTATTCTGATCACCAGAGGCCTGAAGGAGAACAAAAAGCACATCAGCTGCTATTGATTGGTGACAACGTATTATTAAGATCAATAAAAATAATATTCTTATGACTAATACAGCAATTACATTTTTTTACCATTAAAAATATAGTAAACTATAAATTGTTTTTAAATATTATTGTTCTTTTTATTATAAAAGAATATTATAAATACAGCATTATTTTTATTAATATATAATTTTATCATTACCGTATATTCTCGAGTATAAGCCGAGTTCTTCAGCACATTTTTTTTGGTGCTGAAAATGCCCCCCTCGGCTTATACTGGAGTCAAGCACTTTTCTGCAGCAGAGAATGACATTTTCCGACCCGACTTTGGGGTCCCCGTATCTCGGGGACACTTGGGACTAGGAACCACAAACCCAGTGTAACCAACACTACAACATATCCAAATTTTGGGTTCCTAGCACCAAGTGGCCCTGAGATACGGGGCCCCAAAGTCGGTCAACTGTGTTCATCTGCAGCAATGTCATTTCGGGACACTTTGGGTCCAGAGACCCCAAATAATTTTGGCTGCCTCTAGGGGGCATCTAGGAACCCTTAACTACACAAGTTTGAAGTTCGGGGGACCTATGGCTGTAAATGGGCATTGTTGACCCTCTTTTCCACTTTTAAAATTATACTCGAGTATATACGGTAATTACAGGAACAAAAAAAATATTTAAATACAATAAGATTATATTAAAATAAGGGTTGCACCGATGCCATTTTTTTTTTTTTTTTTTTACAACGAGTACCGATACAATTATTGATACCCACTGCAACCATTGTGTTTACACTTCAGCTGTCAGCAAGGGTACAAAAAGCATTAAAATGTTATTTACAAATGAAATAAAAAAACATAATTTTTTTGTTTGTGTATATATCTATATGTGTAAATATATATATATATATATATATATATATATATATTTTTTTTTTTTTTTTTTATTTGTCAATATTTTTACACATATTTTACACATATATATTTTATGTGTGTGACAATATTTTTACACACAAATTTTATATATATATATATATAAAATTTGTGTGTGTAAAAATATTGACACACACACATAGAGGAGAATAGGGAGTTAATTAAGGCTGATTAGAGTAAATTAAGGGTTAATAAGGGGTTAAACGGGGGAACATTTTTTCATCCATTTGATCTGCAGATAAAGAAACAGAAAGATACAAAAGAAACAATGTTTTTTATTTTAGTGTTTCGACTGCTAAGCAATGTTAAACTTTGTCGGCTGCTTTTTTTTTTTTTTGACAGATCCAATTACCGGACTCCTTTAACACTTCAGCTATCAGAGGAATCCCGCTGACAGCTCAAAGAACGGAGCCTGAAAGGATCGGTTTCAGATATCGGTGCATTTGCATTAGTAACGATATTTGTGCAAATAATCAGTATCGGCACGTTAATCATTAATAAGTGATGAAAAATAATTTTAATATAGTCATAATAAAATACAGTATTTTTATGGATAACAAAAACACCAAAATTATTTCCCCCCCCTCATAGTTCTCACCAAGTACTTCCCATCCGATGACACCGCCATGCACAGGACATGCGTCGTGTGCCCCACATGCGTCTGTTCGCAGCCCTTCCGCCCGCCGGGAATCTTGTGCACCTTCTTCCCGTCGCTCACCGACCCTGCGCGGGAACAAATACGACCATCAATGACAGCTCATCATTATCAGCATCCAACAAGCAAAACTATAACGCCCCTCCGTTTCAGGTCTCCATATTGCTCCACCCAATCCCGACCCATCCGCCACTCAACTCCTCCCAGCTTAAAAAGGCTCAGTCCGCCTTGGTAGAAAAACAAATAAATAAAATTCCAGCAACTCACATTTGATGATGGAGCAATCCTTAGAGCCGGAGAAGACGTGCTGATCGTCCGGAGTGATGACAATACAGGTGATGGGGAGCTGGTGACCGCGGAGGAGGCGGAACTCCGAAGGATCTGGAGGCATCAACTGGGGGGCGGAGCCAGAGAGGAATTACAAAATAGAAACAATGTTTCATCGAGAGATCGCGAGAGAGAGTAAAATATCGCCTTTGGAAAATCACATTTTTTGACAGGGTTTTGGCCAAGCCTTATAAACAGACATTAGAGTGTAAGCTCCTCTGGTACAGAGACTGATGTGATTGGCTCAGTGATCTCTGTACAGCGCTGCAGTATATGTCAGAGCTAAATACTAATAATATTATTATTAATAATAATAATAATAATAATAATAATAATAATAATGTGTGACTGTGGGGGAGGGGACATTAGAGTGTAAGCTCCTCTGGTGAAGAGACTGATGTGATTGGCTCAGTGTTCTCTGTAAAGCGCTGTGGTATATGTCAGAGCTATATAAATGTAATAATAATAATAATAATAAAATAATAATAATAATAATGTGTGACTGTGGGGGGAGGGGGGATTAGAGTGTAAGCTCCTCTGGTACAGAGACTGATGTGATTGGCTCAGTGATCTCTGTAAAGCGCTGTGGTATATGTCAGAGCTATATAAATGTATAATAATAATAATAATAATAATAATAATAATGTGTGACTGGGGGAGGGGACATTAGAGTGTAAGCTCCTCTGGTACAGAGACTGATGTGACTGGCTCGGTGTCCTCTGTACAGCACTGCGGTATATGTCAGAGCTATGGAATGAAACACTGCAGTACAATGAAGTCATTTTACCTCTTTGGCGAGTTTACGCTGAAGTCTCCCCCGCTGTTCAAGCTGCAGAGAAAAATAAAAAAACAAAAAACATCAATAATGATCACCTCATTTAATTTTTTTTTTTATATAAAACATGATTTTTTTTTAATGAAAACATTTGCATGTTGATCACTTTTCAGGTCATGACTTTGGTCTTTTTTTTTTATTTTCTTATCTCATGTGATACGACAGACACTCTACAGCTTAACCCCTCTTACTGGAAATAAATTCCCTCCCCAATATCTTAATTTCCTCCATAATTAGACAGAATTTTTGTATCAGTTTTCACAATGACCGTGCTTAGATTTATTCACTAAAATTAAATAAGGCAGTTAAAGGGTGAGGGGTAGGGGTGCAACGGATCAAAAAAAAACTCACGGATCGTTCCTCAGATCAGAGCCGCGGATCGGATCATTTTTCGGATCAGCAAATAATTGAATTTGCAAAAACCTGTGAAAATTCCACCACCATATAGTCCCCACTGTAATATCCACAATCTCCCCCACTGTAATATTGTCCGAGTATGGATGGGTATCGCCAAGCATGGCCGGGTATCGCCGGGTATGGCTGGGTATCGGCAGAGTATGGAGGGATGGATGTGACTGCAATTGTCACAGAGCAGCGCTGTGGGCACTACAGATCCAGCCCACAGCGCTGCTGCCATCCAATCTCTCCCCTCCACTGTACAGATCAGTACATGGGAGGGGAGAGAGGAACCGGCGTCATGTCACGATGTTGGTTTGTTTACAAGTGATCGCTACGTCATTTGACTGAGCGATCGCACGGTAAACGTCCGCCGGGTGTACCAAGATGGCTGCCGCTCCGGAGCTAGGCCAAAGCCACGGCCTTTCCTAAGGCCGTGGAGCACTCCGCGGATCGCAACGATCCGAACAGGTTGACCCGTTCGGATCATGGATTGGTGACGATCCTTTGCACACCTAGTGAGAGGTGACAGGTTCTCCAATTAACACCCCCTCCCTCCAATCCTTGCTTTTGTTGTGCCCCCCCCCCCCCCCCCCCCCCAAATCTATTGGAACCTCTGGAGATCCCCAATACTTCCACCAGGTATTGGTGACCTTTTTCCACTTCAAGCCACAGCAGCCAATCACCAGAGCTAAATTCATTCATGTGGGGGGTGGGGGGGGGGGGAGTAGCTCATTACTCCTGTGTAAGCTCTGACATATAGATATGGAGCTTACAAAGGAATTAGACTCCACCCACAGCCCTATCAAGAGAACCGGTCACTCTGCCCTAAATTACCATGAACAGACCCCGTATGACACCCCCCACCCCTCCAGCGCACTCACCACATCCTCCTGTAAGCGGCTGGCTACGGCGTCCAGCCCCTCGTCCTCCAGTCCCTCCTCCTCTGAAGGACAGAAAACATTCAGATGTCATTATTCACACATAAAGCCGAGTTCCAGTTTTAAACGCTCTGCATTTGTCCGAATATGTACATTAACAATCGCAACATGTCATATTGTGTTGCAACTTTACTTTCTTTAAAAATAGTTTTGTACCCACAGATCTCGGAAGGAGGAGGGTTCCCATTTAAGCTGCGGGCATCTGAAGCCCTCCTGTCTTCATTTAGGGGATTTCCTCCCGATTCTGCGCATGCGCTGCACGGCTCGCCGTCTTCCTGACAGGTTGCCATAGCAATGTCGGCGGAAGTTCCCGCCCCACTGCTATGGCATCCTGTCAATCAGACACGTTCGCGTCATTTACTGTCTGGAAATAACACAAGATTTCATCAGTAGGCTATTCGCAAGGACTCCCGGGATACATGACGTCGCTATACCAGGAGTCCTTGTGAATCGCCTACTGATGTAATAGCCTAGGAGGGGAAATGCCGTTAGTGCGGGTGAAACTCTAGACTAAAAAAGGTATTTACATGCCATAAAAAATACAAAAAAATAAAACAATTATGTCCATTAGAAAAAGCATGATCTATGGGTATAACAAGTGACAAAGTATAAAAAGGGGTGGAACTCCGCTTTAACCACTTCAGCCCCGGACCAATTGGCAGCCAAAGGACCAGGCCCCTTTTTGCGATTCGGCACTGCGTCGCTTTAACTGACAATTGCGCGGTCGTGCGACGTGGCTCCCAAACAAAATTGACGTTTTTTTTTTCCCACAAATAGAGCGTTTCTTTTGGTGGTATTTGATCGCCCCTGCGGTTTTTATTTTTTTTGCGCTATAAACAAAAATAGAGCGACAAATTTTGAAAAAAAAAAAAAAATGCATTTTTTACTTTTTGCTATAATAAATATCCCCAAAAAATATATTAAAAAAAATTTTTTTTTTTCCTCAGTTTAGGCCGATACGTATTCTTCTACATATTTTTGGTAAAAAAAATAAAAAAAAATAAATCGCAATAAGCGATTATTGATCGGTTTGCGCAGAAGTTATAGCGTTTACAAGATAGGGGATAGTTTTATAGCATTTTTATTAATAATTTTTTTATTTATATTAGTAATGGCGGCGATCTGCAATTTGCGACATTATGGCGGACACATCGGACATTTTTGACACATTTTTGTGACCATTGTCATTTATACAGCAATCAATGCTATTTAAATGCATTGATTCCTATATAAATGACACTAGCAGTGAAGGGGTTAAGCACAAGGGGGCAGTGTAAGGGTTAAGTATGCCTAGGGGTGTGTTTCTTACTGTGGGGGGGTGTGGCTGTCAGCTAGTGAATGCTGATCTGTGCTCCAATCACAGGGAGCAGAGATCGGCGTCACTAGTTGCTAGGCAAAACGGGGAGATGCTGTTTATCTCGGCATCTCCCTGTCCAGCCTTCCCATGAGACGATCGCGGGGGTCCCCGCGGCGATCGAGTCCGTGGGGACCGCGACCGCACTCACGGAGGTCCCGACCGGCGCGAGAGCGCGCCGCTCCCGATGGCACGGACAGGCATTAAGGAGGGACTTATATATACACCCTCCTGCATGTCCGTGCCATTCTGCCGACGTATATCGTCGTGCGCCGGTCGGCAAGTGGTTAAAGTGGACTTCCACACGTATTTTAATTAAAAGTCAGCAGCTACAATATTTTTTTCCCTTATATTGTCACTTTATTATTATTTTTTAATCACCTTTATTCCCATTACAAGGAATGTAAACATCACTTGTAATAGAAATATAGTTACATAGTTAGTCAGGTTGAATAAGGGATGACAGGCCCTGTTTATGGAGAGATCTGGGGGCCAAAAAGACTCCAAATCTCTCCTCTACCTTTGAAAGTAAAAGTCCAAAAAATAAAAAAATTATGTTTTTCTTAACCGCTTCCCGACCGGCGCACGACGATGTACGTCGACAGAATGGCACGGACAGGCATAAGGGTGTACAGGTACGTCCCCTTTAAGATGCCGCCGGTCGGGACCCCCGTGAGGCTGGTCGCGGGTCCCGCGGACTCGATCGCTGCGGGGACACCCGCGTTCGTCTCACGGGAAGGCTGAACGGGGAGATGCGGAAATAAACAGCATCTCCCCGTTCTGCGTAGCGACGCCGATCTCTGCTCCCTGTGATTGGAGCAGAGATCAGCATTCACTAGCTGACAGCCACGCCCCCCCCCAGAGTTAGAAACACGCCTCTAGGAACATGTAACCCCTACACTGCCACCTAGTGGTTAACCCCTTCACTGCCAGTGTAATTACACAGGAATCAGTGCATTTTAAATAGCACTGATTGCTGTATGAATGACAATGGTCCCAAAAATAAAAATGTGTCAAAAATGTCCGATGTGTCCGCCATAATGTTGCAGTCACAATATATTTAAAAAAAAAAAAAAAAAAAAAAAAAAAAAAAAATCGCTGATCACCGCCATTACTGGTAAAAAAAATAAATTAATAAAAATGCCATAAAACTATCCCCTATTTTGTAAACGCTATAACTTCTGCGCAAACCATCAATAATCGCTTATTGCAATTTTTTTTACCAAAAATATGTAGAAGAATACGTATCGGCCTAAACTGAGGAAAAAAAAATGTTTTTTTTTTTTATATATTTTTGGGGGATATTTATTGTAGCAAAAAATAATAAATAATGTGTTTTTTTTCACAATTGTTGCTCTTTTTTTGTTTATAGCGCCAAAAAATAAAAAACGCAAAAGGTGATCAAATACCACCAAAGGAAAGCTCTATTTGTGGGGAAAAAAAGGATGTAAATTTTGTTTGGGAGCCACGTCGCACGACCGTGCAATTGTCAGTTAAAGCGACGCAGTGCCGAATCGCAAAAAGTGGTCTGGTCTTAAGCCAGCAAATTGGTCCGGTTTGAAAAAAAAAAAAATAAATAAAAGAAGATTTACTTCCATTCTAGACTGGAAGTGATGCCATGACTTCGCTTGGGTCCTTCTAGATCAGTGATGGCGAACCTTGGCACCCAGATGTTTTGGAACTACAATTCCCATGATGCTCATGCACTCTGCAGTGTAGTTGTGGTAGCATCATGGGTAATGTAGTTCCAAAACATCTGCGGTGCCAAGGTTAGCCATCACTGAACTAGATCATAGAGGTGATCAGAGAGGATCTGGTCTCTGGTCCCCTCTGTGACCAGCCGTGCAAACTGTTGGATCGTTTCCCGGGCACGCTGGTAAAAACGGTAAGCCCAAGCAATCCAGATGCTAATTAGCCGCTTGGATCACTTTCACGAGAAAAAGAGAATTGCTGGCAAAAGCTGATAGCTTCAGCCATAACCCCAGTAAACCACAACATATACGTATTGTGGTCAGTATGTAGATCAGGGGTCTCAAAGTACCGGCCCGCGGAGCGGTTACAATTGGCCCGCAGGACTGATGCATACTAATACATTTCCTGGCAACGGCCGCCTGCTTACGATGTTTTTTTTTTTGTCTTCATGGTTTACTCGGAGTAAGTCGGGCTAGCTGACGTCGGTGACGTCATGTGACGTCCGCCGCTGTTGCTTCTGGGAGTTGTAGTCCACGGCTGTGCGCTCAAGCTCCCTGCACCCGGCGGGTGGAGTCTAGAGAGCGGCGAGCGCAGCCAGCCTAAATACATCCATTGGCAGGAGTTACGGGAGGGGCTGGGGGTGTGGCTGCCTCCTCAACTCCTCCCACAGACTCCTTCACTATGGATGATGCCGCAGCTGAAGCAGATAGAGGCGAGGACAGACACAGCAGCCCCGCCCACCCACCTGGGTCTTCATCTGCAGGAATGAGGCATGCTATGTAAGTTTATTCTGCACACTGTCACTACATGGAGTTCTAAGATGCCCTGTACCACCCCAACCTGCCCTGTATCACCCCAACCTACCCTGTATCACCCCAACCTACCCTGTATCACCCCAACCTGCCCTGCGTCACCCCCAAGCTGCCCTGTACAACCCCATCCTGCCCTGTACAACCCCATCCTGCCCTGTGCCACCCCCAACCTGCCCTGTGCCACCCCCCAACCTGCCCTGTGCCACCCCCACCTGCCCTGTACAACCCCATCCTGCCCTGTACAACCCCATCCTGCCCTGTGCCACCCAACCTGCCCTGTACAAACCCCAACCTGCCCTGTACCACCCCAACCTGCCCTGTGCCACCCCATCCTGCCCTGTTCCACCCCAACCTGCCCTGTGCCACCCCAACCTGCCCTGTACAACCCCAACCTGCCCTGTGCCACCCCAACCTGCCCTGTGACACCCCAACCTGCCCTGTGCCACCCCAACCTGCCCTGTACCACCCCATCCTGCCCTGTGCCACCCCATCCTGCCCTGTACAACCCCATCCTGCCCTGTACAACCCCATCCTGCCCTGTACAACCCCATCCTGCCCTGTACAACCCCATCCTGCCCTGTACAACCCCATCCTGCCCTGTACAACCCCATCCTGCCCTGTACAACCCCATCCTGCCCTGTACAACCCCAACCTGCCCTGTACAACCCCATCCTGCCCTGTGCCACCCCAACTCCCTCCCCCCAACTCCCTCCTCCCCTCCCTCTCCCCCCCCTCCCTGTCCCTCCCTCCCTCCTCCTCCCCCCCTCCCCCCCCCTGTGCCACCCCCAACCTGCCCTGTACAACCCCAACCTACACTGTGCCACCCCAACCTGCCCTGTGTCCCCCACAACCTGCCCTGTGTCCCCCACAACCTGCCCTGTGTCACCCCCAACCTTCCCTGTGTCACCCCAATCTGCCCCGTGCCACCCTAATCTGCCCCGTGCCACCCTAATCTGCCCCGTGCCACCCCAACCTGCCTTGCATCACCCCAACCTGCCCTGTACCACCCAACCTACCCTGTGTCACCCCAACCTGCCCTGCGTCACCCCCAAGCTGCCCTGCGTCACCCCCAAGCTGCCCTGCGTCACCCCCAAGCTGCCCTGCGTCACCCCAACCTGCCCTGTACAACCCCATCCTGCCCTGTACAACCCCATCCTGCCCTGTACAACCCCATCCTGCCCTGTGTCCCCCACAACCTGCCCTGTGTCCCCCACAACCTGCCCTGTGCCACCCTAATCTGCCCTGTGCCACCCTAATCTGCCCTGTGCCACCCTAATCTGCCCTGTGCCACCCTAATCTGCCCTGTGCCACCCCAACCTGCCCTGTGCCACCCCAACCTGCCCTGCGCCACCCCAACCTGCCCTGCGCCACCCCAACCTACCCTGCGTCCCCCCAACCTGCCCTGTATCACCCCAACCTGCCCTGTGTCACCCCTAACCTGCCCTATACCGCCTTAACCTGCCCTATACCACCCCAACCTGCCACTATACCACCCTATACTACCCTAACCTGCCACTATACCACCCTATACTACCCTCAGGGGCTGGTTTGGTGTGCGCCCCATGATCGTGTGCTGCCTGCATGGTGCTATGCAGCCTAGACAGGAGGGGGTGACACCATGTTTTACCGCACCAGGTGATCCCAACCCTAGTGACTCCACTGACTACAGCCAAACTACAACTCCCAGTGGGATCTTCTTGGACACCGTCGTGGCTGAGTCTGACTCACTGCTCGGCGTACTGAGCCTGAGCTGGCAGCTGCCATCAGCCCATCGCTGAGGTCACGGTGAGAGACCCTGACACCCCCAGCTGACCCCCACATGATCATCCCATCTATCCCCCCCCCCTATACACCTCATTTACCTTGTCCGAGTGCCCATCCAGTAACCTCAAAATAGCCCTCAACACTAAGAGCTGCCCAAGTGCCCATGGCCTGTGGATCCTGCTAGGAGCTGGCTGCGAACCTGTGGGATCCTGCTGGCCGCTGACCTGGGGGTCCTGTTGTGGCCATGGCCTATGGGTCCTGCTGACCTGCGGGTCCTGCTGAAGCTGTGGGTCCTGTTGGGAACTGGCGGCAGAACTGTGGGTCCTGCTGGCTGCGAACCTGTGGGGTCCTGCTGGACTCTGTCCAGTGACCTGTGGGTCCTGCTGGCAGCGGCCTACAGACCAGCAGGATCCACAGGTCCACAGCCAGCTTGTGGGTCCTGCTGGGAGCTGGCTGCAGAACTGTGGATCACGCTGCAGAGAAAACACTGCCAATCATCTGGCAGTAAGCAGTGACTGGCAGCAAGCAGTAACTACCACTATATATACTAGTTTTATGTTCTTTTTGAAGCTTGAAAGTTTGCATGCGGCCCCCATGGGATATGAAAACTCGTCCTGTGACCCTCAGGTAATTTGAGTTTGAGACCCCTGATGTAGATATACACAGAGACAGCATAATGGTGCGGTGCCCAGCCCCCCCCCCCCTCCTCACCCTGCGCCTGCAGCTGTTGCAGATACTCCTTGGCCAATCGCAGCTTCTTCTCCTGCGCCGTCTCCTCCACGTCCTCCTGCTCCTCCTCCCGCTTCCTGCGGGTCGGGGCTCTGGGGGGGAGGGGGGACAGACAATGATCAGGATGGACAGAATTTCAGGGAAAATAATAATAAACATAAACAAAAACAGAAACAGGATCTTACACTTCAGTGTCGGAGTCGCTCTCGATCTCCTCCCGCAGATGCACCATTTTCTTCTTTTTTTTCTTCTGCGCGTCTCCATCGTTCGTCTGAGGAAAAATAAAAATAAATCACCACTGAGTTATGGCTGCCCTCCAACACTTTCACACCCGCTGACGTATACATTACGCCCAGTGCAATGCCAGTATGTCAGCAGGCTCCCCCTACACATTAGAAGTGAGGTGTGACATGTGAATGAAGGGGCCGCCATGTGTGCCGCACTCACTCGTCCCTCCTGGATGCCCGAGATGGCCATTGGTGGGTGGGGGGGATCTGTTTTCTGATCTCTTCTATGAACCTGAAAGTGCTGAGCTCTGATCACTTTGGAGTTCAGAGCTGTCAGAACGGTCGGGAAAGAAGCCAATTGATCAGCCTCAGCAGAGGTGACATTGGGGGGTCTAATAGTCCTCTGAGGTCTCCTTAAAAAGGGCAAATTCACCTTTTCATGAAAGATTAAAAAGGTGAAACAACTTCAAATAACCAGCCGCCCCCTGCAGACCCCCCCCCCCCCACGGTACATAGCAGCCATGCTGCCCTCCCCCCGCTCCAAGTGTAACAGTCCGCACACCGCAATACATAGACCCAGAGTGAGAATTTATCATGAAGTTTGCAACGGCAAGTGCTCATTTCTTGGCACGACCCAACCAATGAGGAACACCACACCGACCAATGGGAAGAGCTTCTTTCTTCTAGGAGTCCATACTGGAAGAAGCAGCCTCAGGTGGGCTTCTCTTTTGTCAGCAGTCGTGTGTCTTTGCTGGAGAGAGAGAGAGAGAGAGAGAGAGAGAGAGAGAGAGAGAGAGAGAGAGAGAGAGAGAGAGAGATAGAGAGAGAGAGAGAGAGTGAGAGAGAGAGAGAGAGAGAGAGAGAGAGAGAGAGAGACGCGCGCACGTGAGATATATATATGGGGTGGCGCGCTCGCGACCTGGTCGGGAGCTCTGTGACCACGGCCGCGGGTTTCCCGCGATCGGGTCACAGAGCTGAAGAACGGGGAGAGGTCTGTGTAAACAAACCTCTCCTGGCGCTTCCTACACTGCCTGTCACTGATCGGCTGTTTCCCTGTCATCGGGAAAGCCGATCGGTGATGTCAGACGTCAGCCACGCCCCCTAATGTAAAAAAAAAACACGTCACAGACCATAAACCCTCCCCGCCCCCTAGTGGTTAACTCTTTCACTGCCAGTGTCATTTATACAGGATTGCTGTATAAATGACAATGGTCCCAAAAATGTGTCAAAAAATGTCCGATGTGTCCGCCATAATGTCACAGTCAAAAAAAAAAATAAATCGCTGATCGCCGCCATTAATAGTAAATAGCGTTTGTAAACGCTATAACTTTTGCGCAAATCAATAATCGCTAATTGCGATTTTTTTTTACCAAAAATATGTAGAAGAATATGTAGCGGCCTAAACTGAGGAAAAAATATATTTTTTTTATATATTTTTTGGGATATTTATTATGGCAAAAAAAATGGCATTTTTTTCAAAATTGTCGCTCTCTTTTTGTTTATAGCGCGAAAAATAAAAACCGCAGGGGTGATCAAATACCACCATAAAGAAAGCTCTATTTGAGGAAAAAAAAAAAAAAAGGATGTCAATTTTGTTTGGGAGCCACGCCGCACGACCCGCGCAATTGTCAGTTAAAGCGACGCAGTGCCGAATCGCAAAAAGGGGCCTGGTCCTTTGGCTGCAAATTGGTCCGGGGCTGAAGTGGTTAAAGTTTCCACCACAAAAAAAAAAACTCTTGAAATTCCCCAAAAAAAATAAAAATGTAAAATAGGGGAAAAAAATATATAATTTTTACTCACCTCCAAATGCCTGTTGCTAGGGGGTCCCTCGTAGTCTGCCACCTTCAGTGCCCGGGCACTGACATCACTTCCCCTCGGTGCAGTCAGTCATCTGGGACACGTGACAGGTCCCAGATGACTGTGCGGCGTATCACAGCGCCTCTTGCGCATGCGCAGTGGGTGCCCGGCTGTGAAGCCGCAGCCGGGTGCCCACAGTAAGAATGCCGGCGCCTCCGAGCGGGGCTTCGATTATTATACACCGGCAACAGTTTACGCTGTTTGAGACAGAGACAGAGACAGAGATGTCCTAATTGGGCCCAATTTGGACATTTTCCCTTAGGGGGTGTACTGACTTTTGTTGCCAGCGGTTTAGACATTAATGGCTGTGTGTTGAGTTATTTTGAGGGGACGGCAAATTTACACTGTTATACAAGCTGTACACTCACTACTTTACATTGTAGACAAGTGTCATTTCTTCAGTGTTGTCACATGAAAAGAGAGAAGAAAAGATTTACAGAAATGTCACTGAGAGGTGTACTTTTGTACGAAATTATATATATATGGAATCAGGCTGCAGCCACGCTGACCCCCAGGCACACTCCTCTCTGCATGTAGTATATGAAGACATGCTGGTACATGTAGTTCCCCTCACATGCATAGTGGGGGGGGGGGTCAGGCTGCACCCACACTGACCTCTGGCACATTGTATTATACCAGTCTGCAGAAAGGGGAGCGGTCACTGCTCACATATACAGCTGTGACATGCTGGTACTTGTAGTTCCCCAGTATGGTGGGGGCGGGGTCAGGCTGTACACATGAACACACTGCATGTAGTATCAGGCTGTATAAAGAGAACCTGTCATTGTTGGGTCCTCACACGTCGTACTGTACGGTACGATGCTGGTACTTGTAGTTCCCCAGTGTATTTTGGGAAGTGGGCGGGGTCAGGCTGCAGGCATGCTGACCACAAGGAATATTGCCCCCCCCCCCTGCATATGAAGGGGGGGGGGGGTCAGGGTGACCCCCCGGGCACACACCGCACGTAGAATCAAGCAGAGGCCCCGCCCTCCGGTACTCACCTCCCCGCGCTTCCTCTCCGCTCTTTTCTTGATGAACAGGCCGGACATGATCGGAGAGCACCGGACCCACACGTGTGTATGTGTGAGCTCTGTGACCTCTTCCGGTCACCCCCCACCGCACTCTGACTGGAGCACCGGACCCACGTGTGCGCTCCCTGCTCTCTTCCGGTCACGCCCACCGCACACTCATTGGAGCACCGGACCCACGTGTGCGCTCCCTGCTCTCTTTCAGTCACACCCACCGCACTCTCATTGGCTGCAGAGGGGGGGGTGGAGCCACGCTCCCCGGGATTCCCTATTGGTCGCCGCAATACTGTTCGGATCTCACGTTCCTATTGGACGCTCACTCCTCGCCGCCAGCTGGAGCGCAGCGTCCCAGTAACCAGGCAACCGGTCAGCGAGTCACGACAGTCCGAAACCGGAAGTGACGTGATGGAATGGAGAATTTGCCAAATGATGGGGGGGATGTGCACGTTGGTTTGCGCAAAAGTTATAGCGTTTACAAAATAGGGGATAGTTTTATAGCATTTTTTTTAATATTTTTTTTTTACTAGTAATGGCGGCGACCAGCGATTTTTATTGTGACTGCGACATTATGGCGGACACATCGGAAATTTTTGACACCTTTTTGGGACCATTGTCATTTATACAGCGATCAGTGCTATACAAATGCACTGATTCCTGTGTAAATGACACTGGCAGTGATGGGGTTAACCAGGGGTTGGTAGTGTAGGGGTTAAGTGTGTCCTAGGAGCGTGTTACTAACTGTGGGGGGCGTGGCTGTGTGCGACAGTCACTGATCTCTGCTCCAATCACAGGGAGCGGAGATCAGTGTCACTTGTTGCTAGGCAGAACGGGGAGATGCTGTTTACTTCCGCATCTCCCCGTGAGACCCGCGATCAGACTCACGGAGGTCCCGAGCGCCGCGCACGCGATGGCACGGCGGCAAATTCAAAGGGACGTACCTGTACGCCTTCATGCCTGTCCGTGCCATTCTGCCGACGTATATGTGTGTGCGCCGGTCTGGAAGCGGTTGACCAGCCGCCGTCGTTATACTGCGGCAGATTGGCTCTCCCAGGAAAATCGCCGTAGCTGTACGCCGGTCGCTTTAACACCACCAGGGGGCGCACTTGCGGCGATGGAGCCAATGTCGCGACGACGGAGCCGTGATGTTCCCCGGGCACCCGCGATCACGAGAGAGAGAGAGAGAGAGAGAGAGAGAGAGAGAGAGAGAGAGAGAGAGAGAGAGAGAGATCTGCTGTTCATACTGGTTAGGAACAGCGATCTCTCTCCTCCCCCAGGCAGTCCCATTCCCCCCACAGTTAGAAACAACTCCCTAGGACACACATATAACTCCTTGATCGCCCCCTAGTGTAAACTGGCAGTGACATTTACACAGTAATCAGTGGCTATTTTTAGCTATGATCGCTGTATAAATGTCAATGATCCCCAAAAAATTGTCCGATCTGTCCGCCGCAATCCCACTAAAAATTGCAGATCACCGCCATTACTAGTAAAAAAATAATAAATTAAAAAAAATGAATAATAAAAATGCCATAAATCTATCCCCTATTTTGTAAATGCTATGACTTTTGCGCAAACCAATCAATATACACTTATTGCGATTTTGTTTACCAAAAATATGTAGAAGAATAGATATTGGCCTAAACTGATGAAGAATTTTGTTCAATATTTTTTTCGGGGAATATTTATTATAGCAAAAAGTAAAAAATATTGCTTTTTTTTTTTTCAAAATTGTTGCTCTTTTTTTGCTTATAGCGCAAAAAATAAAAAAAGCGCAGAGGCGATCAAATACCACCAAAAAAAAAGCTCTATTTGTGGGGGGGGGGGACATCAATTTTTTTTGGGTACATCGTCGCACGACCGCGCAATTGTGTGAAATTTGGGGAAATAAAGTGTAATCTTTCCCCAAAAATTGCATTTGAAAAACCACTGCACGAATACTATGCGATATAAATACAAAAAAAAATTGCAACGATCGCCATTTTATTCTCTAGGGCCTAGAAAAAAAATTAAATAAAAAAAATGATATATTTTTATTTAAAGTGTCAGAAAAAGGCCTGGTCCTTAAAGCGGAGCTCCACCCAAAAGGGGAAGCTCCGCTCATTTGCCCCCCCCCCACATTTGGCACCTTTACTTCCGGTTATGATCGCCATACGTGATGTACGACATTTCCAGTCCCTCCTCCTCCCCCCCCGCAGCAGAGGAAAGAGGAGAGGGGCTGAACCTCTGAGGGACGGCACCGCAGCCCCGTCTCCCGGAAGTGGGGACAGGTCCCCGTTCCCCCCCCCCCGTGAAGAGTGACAAAATGTGGCCCTGGAGGGGGGAGAGGAAGCAAATAAGCGAAGAGGGTGGAACTCTGCTTTACGTGTAATAAAATTGTATTGGTTTTTCAGATTTGTATTTATTTGTAGAATTGTATCTATTTTTAATATTGTATCTATTTTCAGATTTGCATCTATTTGAAGAATTCTGTCTTTAAAGCGGAGTTCCACCCAAAAGTGGAACTTCAGCTTTAAGCACCCCTCGCCCCCTTACATGCCACATTTGACATGTAATTTTCCTGGTGGGGGGGGGGAGTGTGCACCCCTTTTTTTTGGTGGGACTTCCTATCCCACTTCCCGTTTCCTATCTTCGGCCGCCTAGGCGACTCCTCCTCCTCCTCTCACCCCTAGGCGGCCCCCTCCCTGCCAGCAATCTTTTGGGACACAACTCAGGTCCCAGAAGATCAGCTGGCCAATAGGAGAGCACACATCGACTTGCGCATGCGCAGTGCGGGCCCGGCCTTGTAGCCGTAAGCTGTCACGGCCAGGTGCCCACAGTTACCATGACTGAGAGGAGGGGGGAGAGGAGCTAGCCTCTGGGCGGCCACATCGCTGGACCGTGGGGCAGGTAAGTGTCAGTTTATTAAAGTGGAGTTCCGCCAATTTATTTTTTTTTTAAAGTCAGCAGCTATAAATACTGCAGCTGCTGACTTTTAAAATAAGGACACTTACCTGTCCAGGGCGCCCGCGATGCCAGCACCCGAAGCCGATCTCTCGCGCTGCCGCCGCCATCTTCGGTAAGGGAATCAGGAAGTGGGGCTTCACTTCCTGGTTCCCTGCTGTGCGATAGCACTGGTCCCTCCTGTCCAGTGCGGGGGGGGGGGGTGAACTAGCCGAAAGTGGCGTAGATACCCACGGTTGGCTCGGGTATATATGCCCGGAAGTGGGAGCAAAATACCTGTATTAGACAGGTATCTGCTCCCCCCTCCCCCCTGAAAGGCGGCAAATGTGACACCGGAGGGGGGGGGATGCCGAAAAGCGGAAGTTTCGCTTTTGGGTGGAACTCCGCTTTAAAAAAAGTCAGCAGCTATGCTTTTTGTAGCTGCTGACGTTTAATAAACTAAAAAAAAAATGCGTGGAACTCCGCTATAATTGATCTATTTGTAGAAATGTAGATTTGTATCTATTTTTATTATTGTATCCATTTATAGAATTAGATCCTTTTTTTCCAGATTTCTATTTATTTGTAGCATTGTATCTCTAATTGGTCCATTTGTAGAATTGTAGATTTTTATCTATTTATAGAACTGTATCTGATTGATCTATTTGTAGAATTGTAGATTTGTATCTATTTGTAGAATTGTATCTTTTTGTAATATTGTATCTCTTTTCAGATTTGTATCTATTTATAGAATTGTATCTTTTTATATCTCTTTTCAGATTTGTATCTATTTATAGAATTGTAGATTTGTATCTATTTATATCTCTTTTCAGATTTGTATCTATTTATAGAATTGTATATTTGTATCTATTTATAGAATTGTATATTTGTACCTATGTATAGAATTGTAGATTTGTATCTATTTGTAGAATTGTATCTTTTTATATCTCTTTTCAGATTTGTATCTATTTATAGAATTGTAGATTTGTATCTATAGAATTGTAGATTTGTATCTATTTATAGAATTGTATCTTTTTGGAATATTGTATCTCTTTTCAGATTTGTATCCATTTGTAGATTTTTATATTGAACACTGAAATCTCTCTTCTCTCGAAATGAATCTGCGATCTTTCCGCATCGATCGATGGCTGACACGGTACAAGACTCCACTACTCCTCTCTTACGTTCTGTGACTTTAATCCAGCATGGAGCTGACGTAGCAGTAGGGTGGTACATTGATGACAGCGCAGGGAGGGGACGGAGGAGGGGCGAGCAGATTTCAGACTTGTACTGACTTGTTTTGCTCCATTCAGGACTGTGCCCGGGGCGGTCGGTGTGTCGCTGTCACTGCAGTCCGAAGTCTTCGCCGCTAACCGTCCTCCAAACTCCAGGGAGAGCAGGACCGGTACGTACCGTACAATGTTATACTTATACGGTGTCATTGCTGTAGAACTACAAGTCTCAGCAATGCCCTCAGGTCTTGTATCTGCACAGAGGGCAGGTTCTTGGTAGCAGGCATTGGGTGACACGGATGATGAGATCTGTAGAATGACAAGAACATGCAAAGTGCAGATACACAGAGCCAGGCCTGCTGGGACTTGTAGTTCTGCAGAAGAAGAATGGGAATTTCATGTAGGTGTAAACCCAATCACTGCAATCTCATAAGATTTAATGTGACGTTCAAAATTTAATTTTTTTTAAAAAATCTGCAGATTTCGTTAAAATATTTCCTGGTGATCCTGCCATAAGGGTTCTTGTTCAGGTACTTCCTGTTATAGGATGACAACGCTCTGCCCAGGTCTCCCAATTTTACTCCTGCATGGTCACCCTGTCATCCTAGTTCAGGTACTTCCTGTTATAGGGTGACAACCAGTGGTCATTTTTTTTAGGGGGGGGGGCTTTTCACTGTTTGTTCCCCCCCAAAAACAATTACCACCTGCCACCACTGGTTGTCACCCTATAACAGGAAGTACCCCTGTCGGTCGGGTCTAGTGCACTTACCCCCATCTATGGTGGGCAGCACTTCTCCCGAGCTCAGGGGCGGACTGACCATTCGGCCACTCGGGCACTGCCCGAGGGCCCTGGGCCACTAGGGGGCCCCATCAGGGTTGCCAGCCTCAGTAAAACCAGGGACAGTATGTAAAAAATCTGTGTTTTTTTTACATCTGTCTCTGAAATGTCCCTTACCGACATCCTTTTGGTCTAAAAATCCAGAAATTATAGCTGCCCCACCTCTCCAGTACCTTCTCAGCCAATAGAAACATGTCTGTGTATACTGTGTGTGTGTATACTGTGTGTACATGTATGTGTATACTGTGTGTGTGTATACTGTGTGTACATGTATGTGTATACTGTGTGATTGTATACTGTGCTTGTGTATACTGTGTGGCCCCATAATCTCCTATTGCCCGGGGGCCCCATGAGTTGTCAGTCCGCCCCTGCCCGAGCTTCACCGGCGGATTCACTTGCCCGGTGACGGCTTTCCATTACCTGCTCTCGAGGGGCATCACGGCAGCTTCCGTTTCCTCCCTCCTCCTCGGTGGCCAATTGGGACTCTTCCATTTTCTAATTGGCCAAAAAGAGGTCTCAGATCTGCTTCTGATTGGCCGGATTGAAGATCGCGTTTTCAATAGCAAATATTAATTCACTATTGTAACACCTGGGTGGGCTCTGCGCCACAAGCTCATCCTATTGTGAACCTTTTTATAGCCTCCGGCTCTAATCAGGTGCTTCAAAAAAAAAAAAAAATGAAAAAACCCCGCCAGTGTAATTCACGCGCCCGGTGTCCTGAAAGGGGCCAGATGAATGAATAGGGGGTGGCTGTGTCCTGTCAGAATGGCGGCCGTGGACAGAGCATGGGGGTGGCGGCCGTGAATAATGGAGGCGGCGCCCCCTAATGGACGGGCCGCCACTAGTGACAACACTCTGTACATGTCTCCCAGTTGTACTCCTGTGTTGTCACCCTGTCACAAGCACCTCTGGTTAAGGATGAAGCTTATTATGAAGGAAAGCCGTCACCAGCAGAGGTCCAACCATGAGCACCGCAGTGCATGGAGGCATGAAGTGGCTGCAAAGAGGCTACAGGAAATCAGCAGCACTGAGATATTATCGGGTAACAGGCATTTCCTGTTATAGGGTGACAATGCTCTGTCTCTGTCTCCTCACCCCGTCATACAGGCTTCCAGTGGTGATCACACGTGGACATTTCAGCACAAGTCACAAAGACATGGTCCCCTGTTGTCACCATCAGGTAAAGCACCCTGAGGAATGCTGTGCAGCCATCACTGGAGTGCATGGAGACTGGAAGTGGCTGCAAAGAGGCTACAGACGACCAGCACCACTGTTATGTCATAAGGCAACAGGCACTTCCTGTTATAGGGTGACAACACACTATCGCTGTTGCCCAATTGTGCTCCTGTGTTGTCAGCCTGTCCTGGGCTTCCAATGGAGGCTACAAGCGGCCATTTCAAACACCTATTACGCAGGCATGATCCCCCGTTGTCACCATCAGGAAACCCGCCCTTAAGAATGTCATGCAGCCATCACTGGAATGCATGTAGAGCGGAAGTGGCTGCAAAGAGGCTGCAGGAGAGCAGCAGCACAGCTGCAGAGCAAAGGAGTTCTTCAGCCAAGCAGATCCCAGCCTGATGTGTGGCCCTACAACAACAGCAGCTGCCATTCAGAGGGCTACAGGACTTGCTGGGACTTGTAGTTCTAACATAATGACTCCGCTGCCTCCACCCCGCTGCCCCCACACCACATTCTGGGCATTAGGCCTGAAATGAGGCCGCTTCTCCTAAGAGGGTCTTGGCAGGCAGCCGCCAGCGTCACAAGTGGGGATTCTCCAACTATAGATTCCGACAAACTGACTCACCACTTCCCCGCAAGAGCTCTGACTCACCCCGAACACAGCGTCCAATTGTATTGTGTGCATTATGAGGATCTGCTGCTGCAGAACTACAAGTCCCAGCATCACCTGGACAGCCGCAGGCGGCATATGACTGCATTGGAGGCTGACGGGGTTCGGCTGCAGGGGGGGGTGACACCATTCATTCATTCATTGGGGTTGATTTACTAAAGGGAGTAGAGGGCCCATTCACATTATAATGCAGTGCGGGACAACCGCTGTCCAATCACTGTGCCCTTGTGATCTGCTGCGGGGGTCAGTTCAAGTTAATGACACCCCAAAGGCAGGTTGCAAATGTCCGCAACCATCCCGCATCAGAAAGCATGATACAAAATGACCGTGCGATGTGGTTGCCTCTCGTTTAAAAAGCAGTGCAGCACGTGCGGTGCGATTTCAGCCCATTTGAAATAAATAGGACTGAAATGGGGCCTAAAGGGGGGTGCTGGGATGGTACCCCCACATTCCTTGCTGACCCCTGTCCTCTGCCCTGCTGACCCCTGTCCTCTGCCCTGCTGACCCCTGTCCTCCGCCCTGCTGACCCCTGTCCTCCGCCCTGCTGACCCCTGTCCTCCGCCCTGCTGACCCCTGTCCTCCGCCCTGCTGTGGTAGCTCTGTTTGCAGGACATACAAGTGGCTGCATGGCCAGATCTAGGGGGGGTGCTGGGATGGGCTGCTCCCCCTCATTCTTTGCAGACTCCTGTCCTCTGCCTTCTGACCCTTGTCCTCTGCCCCGATGACCCCTGTCCTCCACCCTACCAATTCCAGTGCACTCCCTTGTTGACACCCATCCTTTGCCCTGCCGAGCCCCTGTACAGCGCCCTACCTACTGCCGAGCCCCTGTACAGCGCCCTACCTACTGCCGAGCCCCTGTACAGCGCCCTACCTACTGCCGGGCCCCTGTACAGCGCCCTACCTACTGCCGGGCCCCTGTACACTGCCCTACCAATTCCAGTGCACTCCCCTGCTGACTCCTATCCTTTGCCCTGCCGAGCCCCTGTACACCGCCCTACCTACTGCTGAGCCCCTGTACACCGCCCTACCTACTGCCGAGCCCCTGTACACCGTCCTACCTACTGCCGAGCCCCTGTACACTGTCCTACCTACTGCCGAGCCCCTGTACACCGTCCTACCTACTGCCGAGCCCCTGTACACCGTCCTACCTACTGCCGGGCCCCTGTATACCATCCTACCTACTGCCGAGCCCCTGTACACCGCCCTACCTACTGCCGAGCCCCTGTACACCGTCCTACCTACTGCCGAGCCCCTGTACACCGTCCTACCTACTGCCGAGCCCCTGTACACCGTCCTACCTACTGCCGGGCTCATTTACACCGCCCTACCTACTGCCGAGCCCCTGTACACCGCCCTACCTACTGCCGAGCCCCTGTACACCGCCCTACCTACTGCCGAGCCCCTGTACACCGCCCTACCTACTGCCGAGCCCCTGTACACCGCCCTACCTACTGCCGAGCCCCTGTACACCGCCCTACCTACTGCCGAGCCCCTGTACACCGTCCTACCTACTGCCGGGCCCCTGTACACCGTCCTACCTACTGCCGGGCCCCTGTACACCGCCCTACCTACTGCCGAGCCCCTGTACACCGCCCTACCTACTGCCGAGCCCATGTACCCCGCCCTACCTACTGCCGAGCCCCTGTACCCCGCCCTACCTAGTGCCGAGCCCCTGTACCCCGCCCTACCTACTGCCGAGCCCCTGTACACCGCCCTCCCTACTGCCGAGCCCCTGTAAAACTGCCTTACCTACTTCCGGGCCCCTGTACACCGCCCTACCTACTGCCGAGCCACTGTAAACTGCCCTGATGACCTTCCATCCTCTGCCCCCTCCCCACCATTTCTACTGCACCTCCACATCAGACAGACTAGATCCAGTCCTGAGTGGCTGACTGATCAGTGTGATGATCCCATTGGTCGCGGTCTCTGGCGGCATCATACCACCTGGGAAGCGATCCGCATTGAACGCCGTTTGGGTCCAGTGGGCTCTGAGCTCCTCCTGTTGTTCATATCTGTATAAATCTGACTATAAATGACGTCACAGACTCTCACATCCGTCACCGGAAATTCTGAAAAGCGAGTGTAAATGTTCTACACCGCTGGGAAAGTTCCGACATCGAGTCACTTCCTTAAAACCACTCACAATCGTTCTTTTGTATGAATCATCCAATCAGAATCTACTGTATATCCCGATCTTACACAATCGTTCCTTCCTAAATCGTGTCCCTCATACACGGGAGGTAGAGGTCTTCATCATAGAGACTTTCTCTGAATCTGTGATTAACTGTCAGAGATGCAGAATCAGAGATTGCAACAGGAAACAGATGTGCTACATGGATGCAAAAAAGTCTCAGATGGTTACAAATGATCTGCTATGTGGAAGTGACCAGAGATTATAGGGTGTAAAATGGGGAAGTTATATAGGTGCGTCCCAGGTGAGGTGCAAACTGCGGAGGTCATGGGGACATGATAGACCAATGAGAAAGACTGCCGGACAAGATAGGCCAATAGAAAAGACAGCAGGATGTGGGGATATGATAGGCCAAATGGGAAAGACCACAAGACATGGAGACATGATAGAACAATGGGAAAGACCGCAGGATGTGGGGACATGATAAAACAATGGTTAAGACCGCAGGATGTGGGGACACGATAAAACAATGGGAAAGACCGCAGGATGTGGGGACACGATAAAACAATGGGAAAGACCGCAGGATGTGGGGACATGATAGAACAATGGGAAAGACCGCAGGATGTGGGGACATGATAGAACAATGGGAAAGACCGCAGGATGTGGGGATATGATAGACCAATGGGAAAGACCACGAGACATGGAGACATGATAGAACAATGGGAAAGACCGCAAGACGTGGGGACATGATAGAACAATGGTGAAGACCGCAGGATGTGGGGACATGATAGAACAATGGGAAAGACCACAAGACATGGAGACATGATAGAACAATGGTGAAGACCGCAGGATGTGGGGACACGATAGACCAATGGCTGGGGAAGAACGGCTAGGTAATTCCAGCCAGGAAATGGGGCGGGGCTCTATCTGACTTGCTGCAGCTTTTAATATACATTGTGAGAAGCTCGCAGTGTGCAGTGAAATCAGAGGAAGCCATTTCAGTCCAGGAGAGGAGCCGCTACAACTGTGCAAGACTGAAGGGGAGGCCGGAGGGAGGATTTAAATGTATACAGAGATTAATACAAGGACTACGAGTGCTGATTTGTGTTGTATAATGCCGTCCTGCGATTGGACGGTGTGTGATGTAGACGGCTGTTTTGCATGCTGGGACAGTTGACTGCGGAGTGACACGCCCCTCTGGTATAGAGAAAGCAAATATCAGCCGACACGTATCCATAGACTCCTTATAGACATTCCATCAAATGACTGTCAGCCACAGGAATGGGGGGGGGGGGGCAGTGTGACAGGAGGAGGGGGGCACGCACTACGCATGCGCGAGCCACACCATGACTGGCCGGGCAATCATCTGGGACCTGTGACATGTCCCAGATGATTGCCAAGAGGGAGGAGGAGAGGGGATCTCCCTTCCGGTGCCACGGTGCGCAATAATATCACGGAGCGGTAGAACGGGGAGATGCTTTTGTAAACAAAGCCTTTACCCGTTCTTCCTAGTGCCAGGACAGTGATCTACTGCTCTGTCATCGAGGGCAGTGATCTGTGTGTGTGTTGAAGTCCATCCCCCTCACCAGTTAGAATCACTCCCTAGGACACACTTAACCCCTTCACTGCCCCCTAGTGGTTAACCCCTTCCCTGCCAGTGTCATTTACACAGTAAATCAGTGCATTTTTATAGCACCGATCGCTGTATGAATAACAATGGTCCCAAAATAGCGTCAAAAGTGTCCGATGTGTCCACCATAATGTTGCAGTCCCGTTTAAAAAAAAACATAAAAAAAAATAAATATAATTGCAGATCGCCGCCATTACTACTAAAAAAAATAATAAAAATGCCATAAAACTATCCCCTATTTTGTAGACGCTATAAATTTTGCGCAAACCAATCAATATATGCTTATTGCGATTTTTTTTATTTTATTTTTTTACCAAAAATATGTAGAATACATATCTGCCTAAACTGGGGAAATTGTTTATATTATATATACACACATTTTTTTTTTTTTGGGGGGGGGGGGATATTTATTATAGCAAAAAGTAAAAAAGCGTTTTTTTTCCCAAAATTTACGGTCTTTCTTTGTTTATAGCACAAAAAATAAGACCCACAGAGGTGATCAAATACCACCAAAAGAAAGCTCTATTTGTGGTAAACAAAGGGCGTCAATTTTGTTTGGTTACAATGTTGCACGACCGCGCAATTGTCAATTAAAGCGGCGCAGTGCCGAATCGCAAAAAGTGCTCTGGTTAGGAAGGGGGGTAAATTTCTCTGGAGCTAAAGTGGAGAATATATATATATATATATATATATATATATATATATATATATATACACATATATACACAGTTGATCTAGGGGGAAGGCGACTAAAAAAAAAAAAAAAAAAAAAAAAAAAAAAAAATCAGTTTTTGGTGAAAAAAAAAAAAAAAAAAACTATGAAGAGAGAAACACATAATGTACCTGAGAGGTAACAAACTGATACAAGTATAGTAATTCCTTTATGACACAATGAATGAATGGCACAATGTGTATATTTAGTGAGGTCAGAGTTCAGTGATTGGGCTCAGCGTGGTGCGGAGGGGGTGGGAAGCGATAAGAGGTCATGTGATCTCTATAGCGGTAGTATAAGGGGGGGGGGGGGTTATATTTGTATTGTCAGTAATAAATATGTAGGGGAGGGGTGAAGGTTCTTCCTCTGATAAGCCGTCCTGTGAGGGATTTATAACCGGTTGGGTGTCAGTATAGTGAAAACCTGCTAACTGCAAAATGAAGATTGACCACTTCAATACCAGGCACTTAAACCCCCCTCCTGCCCAGGCCATTTTCCATCTTTCAGCGCGGTCACAATTGGAATAACAATTGCGCGGTCATGTAGCACCGTACCCAAATTAATTTTTATTAATTTTCTTCACACAAATAGAGCTTTCCTTTGGTGGTATTCAATCACTGTTGGGTTTTCTACTTAATTTCCTTTTAAAAAGACCGAAAATTTAAAAAAAATATGTTTTTCTTCGTTTCCGTTTAGTACATTTTTTTAAATACAGAATTTTTTTTCCTTCGCTGGCGATGAGGAGGCACTGGCACTGATAGATGGCACTGGTGGGCACTGATTGGGATCACTAATGGGCACTTTACTGTAATCAGTGCCCCGATTACCTGTCCTGGTGTCCCCTGCGAGGAGATGCCGCTGATCGGCTCTCCTCGCCACACAATCTGTCAGTGTGAGACGAGAAGATTCGATTACCGGCACTTCCGTGTTCACATGTGACCGGCTGTGATTGGACACATCCGATCACATGGTTAAAGAGCCGCGTCATCAGCTCTTTACAGAGATCGCGGGCATGCGAGAACGGCCGTTCTGGGGCCACATCATATGACGTCATTTCAGAATGAGAGCCGCTCCTCCATCATCTGACGGTGGGCAGGCGGCAAGTGGTTAAAAAATAAATAAATTAAAAAAAAAATGTGTATCCCATTTTTAGTCACCTCTGGTCCATGTGGGATGTGCTGCAAAAACAGGTCCAATCCATGGAGACCCCCACCTCCCAACTTACAGGACTTAAAGGATCTGCTACTGACGGCTTGGTGCCAGATACCCCAGCGTTCCTTCAGAGGTCTAATGGAGTCCATGCCCGGACGGGTCAGGAAAGGGAGGACCTACCCAACAATAGGTGGGTGGTCATAATTAAGGAATGGGCTCGGACGTGTTCGCACACTCCACGTGCAGAGCCCGCCAGGAAGTCAGCACGGCGCTGCTCTAATCGCAGGCAGTGAGACATTGTCCTGATGTGCGGCTGCAGAGATCGGGAAATGTCTCACTGCCTGTAATTAGCGCAGTGCCGACTTCCTGGCGGGCTCTGCATGTGGACTGTGCGAACACGCCCGAGCCCATCCCTAGTCATAATGTTATGGCTAATCGGTGTGTGTATATACACCATGTATTACTATACAGGATTTATATAACGCCGCCAGTTTACACAGCACTTTACAAAATGATGGCAGACAATAATACTACAATACAGGGGGAATCAGAGAGACCTGCTCATTAGAGCTTACACAATAAATTATATATATATATATAATATATATATATATATATATATATATATATATATATATATATATAATATATATATATATATATATATATTATATATATATATTATATACATATACACACACACACACACACACACACTATGGGAAGCAGCACTGTTACCTCTCTGGTCTGGAGCCACACAACAGGACAACCCGTGTTTCATCTCTAAGGCTCGATTCACATCTATGCATTTTGCTTTTGAGCGTTTTTGCAGTGATTTTTGCGGTGCTTGCCACGTTTTTTTAATTTATTTCTTTATTTTTTTACACTGTGGTTGCTTAGCAACCAACGAAATAAAGTGTAAAAAAAAAAAGTGTAAAAAAAAAAAAAAACCCCCGCAAAATTGCGGTAAAAACGTGGCACTTGCGTTTTTGATGCAGGTCCATTGACTTCTACTACATGCAAAACGCTGCATTTTGCATGAAAAAAAGTCCCGACCCTTTCCAAAAAATGCATTGATGTGAACATGTTCCATAGGAACCCATGTTAAAAAAAAATCCCTGCATTTCTGCAAAATGCATCAAAAAACGCGCTAGTGTGAATGGAGCCTTAGGTCTGGTTCACACCTATGCATTTTTTTTTTTGTGCAGTTTCAGTTTTGCAGAAACACACTACAGTCCATGTAACACGGTTTCCTATGGATGTAGTTCACATCTGTGCATTTTATGGAGAGGGCCAGGGGCTTTTTCTGGTTCAAAAGACTTCACTAGACCAAAGACTACTATTATAAAAAAAAAAAAAAAAAAAAATGCACCTGGAATATGCAACCAGCATAGGTGCGAATTGAGCCTTACTTGCTGTTACTTTGTATTAAGGATGAGCTCAGGCGTGTTCGCACAGCCCACGTGCACAGCCCGCCAGGAAGTCGGCGCAGTGCTGCGCTAATCACAGGCAGTGAGACACTGCCCCGCTGCAGAGATTGGGAAATGTCTCACTGCCTGCGATTAGCGCAGCACTGCACCGATTTCCTGGTGGGCTCTGCACGTGGGCTGTGCAAACACGCCGGAGCTCATCCTTACTTTGTATCATTCATTAAATAACCACAAGTGTGCTGCAACTATCTGTCCTTGGATGGAAAAATAAATACACACACACACACACACACACACACACACACACACACACACACATACATATATATATATATATATATAAATAAATAAATAATCTCCTACAGGGCTGCACGGGTCTTTAGTGTGTCTTTGTAGCCACATTTTACCTATATTGCATACAGTAGAAGTCCCAAACAAGTAGATACCTCACCCTTCATCTTCCATTCAATCCGTAAGGCTCCATTCACACCAGCGCGTTTTTTGATGCATTTTGCATTTTGCAGAAATGCAGGGAAATTTTTTAACATGGGTTCCTATGGAACCTGTTCTCATCAATGCATTTTTTGTGCCTCTGCATTTTTGGAAAGGGTCGGGGACTTTTTTTCATGCAAAATGCAGCGTTTTGCATGTAATAGAAGTCAATGGACCCGCATCCAAAAAGCAAGTACCGCGTTTTTAACGCGATTTTGCGTATTTTTTTTTCTTTGTTTTTTTTTTTTTTTTTTTTACACTGTATACAGCTGGTTACTAAGCAACCAGTGTAAAAAAAAAAAAAAAAAAATACAAAAACGCAAAATCGCGGTAAAAACGCAGGTCCAAAAACGCGGCAAGCACCGCAAAAGCAAAATGCATAGATGCGAATCGAGCCTTAGGCTGGGTTCACACTGCTGCGGTGCGGGAACGCTGCGAATATACTGCGGGTTCTCGCACTACATGTCTCCCGCCGGCAGTTCACACTGCCCTATGCGTGCTGCTGGGAGTGTCAGTGAAAGGTTATAGAGCTGGCATATCGCAGTGCGATCTGCAAACTCGGACAGGAATCGGATCGCATGGTGGGAACACCATGCGATCCGATTCTGCAACGGACCGAAAAAAAGGGTCCTGTGCGAGTTTGGGCCGAATGCGATGCGAATTCAGCCATACTATCTGTATGGCTGAATTTGCATCGCACAGAGATTGCATATGATTTGAACTGCAGTGCGGTGCGAATCATATCCGATCTCCCGCACCGCAGCAGTCTGAACCCAGCCTGAATCAGGCCTTACTTAATGTTACTTTGTATCATTCATTAAATAACCACAAGTGTGCTGCAACTATCTGTCCTTGGAGAAAAAAAAAAAAAAAAAAGTTATAATATATATATATATATATATATATATATATATATATATCCCCTACAGGGCTGCACAGGTTTGCAGTGTGTCCATGTAGCCACCTTTTACCTCCATTGCATACAGTAGAAGTCCCAAACAAGTAGATATCTCACCCTTCATCTTCCATTCAATCCATAAAGAGATACAACATAACAGCGATGGATTGGAGCGTCACATGATAAAGAGCACAGAGTGCGCGAAACTGTTACTTTGCATCTCTTTATGAACTGAAAAATATAAATGAGCGGTAAGTATTTGTTTGGGATCCATATACTGTATATGTATATATATATATATAATATATATATACACACATACATACATACATACATACATACATACATACATACATACATAATATATATATATATATACATATACACACCGATCAGCCATAACATTATGACCACCCACCTAATATTGAGTAGGTCCCCGTTTTTCACCACCAAAACAGCCCTGACCCATTGGGGACATGGACTCCTCTAGACCTGTGAAGGTACGCTGTGGTATCCGGCACCAAGCCACCAGCCTAGCAGATCACTTACCTCCTGTGAGAAGTTGGGAGGTGGGGGCTCCATGGACTGGACTTGTTTAGCACCTACCACAGGTGCTCGATGGGATTGAGATCTGGAGAATTTGGAGGTCAACACCTGAAACTCGTTGTGTTCCTCAAACCATTCTTGCAGTGTGTTTAGGGGGCATTTTCCTGCTGGAAGAGGCCCCTGCGATCGGGGAACACAGTTTCTATGAAGGGGTGTACGTGTACCAACAGTGTTTAGGTAGGTGGTTTGTGTCAAAGTAACATCCACATGAATGGGAGGAGCCGAGGTTTCCCAGCAGAACACCGCCCAAAGCTTCACACCGGCTTGTCTTCTTCCCACACTGCACCCTGGTGCCATCTCTTCCCCAGGTAAGTGACGCGCCCGGCCACGGCGGCCACCCACATGATGGGAAGGAAGAGGTGATGCCTCAGACCAGGCCACCTTCTTCCATTGCTCCACTTCTGATGCTCACGTGCCCAATGTAGGAGTTTGTGGCTGTGGAGACGGGTCAGCATGGGCACCCCTACCGCTCTGTGGCTACGCGGCCCCCATACACCACAAACTGTGATGCCCATTTTTTCTGCATTCAATGCCTCAACTTCAGGGACAACATTAACAGTGAACCACAGTGTTGCGCTGTTGGAGTGATAATATACTGTGAATAATATGTGGTAAATTACCTAATATAGCCACATGTACAATGGGCAATGACTAATAATAAATCAATATGTGCCACACATATACCGTATATAGATGAATCAATAATGAGTTACTATTCTGTGCTTGTAAACAATGAAAAAAATGTTAATGACAAGAGTCCTCTGAAAAGCGATTCACAGTCCTCTGAAGAGTGATTCGCAATCTTCCAAAAAAGTACTAGATAATAAAGTGAAACATAGTGTTGCGATTACTGTGAATAATATGTGGTAAATGACCTAATATATCCACATGTACGACGGGCAATGACTAATAATCAATAGGTGCTGCACATAGACCATATATAGATGAATGAATAATGAGTTACTTCACGGAGCACTTTATTATCTGGTACTTTTTTGGAAGATTGCGAGTCATTGCGAGTCGCTCTTCAGAGGACTGTGAATCGCTTAAGGGGTCAAGGTGAGGGGCTGTCATGGGTTGCACAAGATAAGCGGGGAGGATATGTGGAATATGGGGAAGGGGGAGCTGCACAAGGTGAGGGGGGGGGAGGAAGACAAGGTGGGGGTGCACAAGAGGGGGGCCATGAGGACACCCCACAAGATTGGGGGAGTGGAGGACAAGGTGGGGGTGCGCAAGAAAGGGGGGCATGGGGGAAGATGTACAAGGTGAGGGGGTGCGCAAGATATGGGGGGCAAGAGAAGCTGTACAAGGGAGGGGCAGCGGGGTAGCTGCACAAGATGATGGGGGTGCACAAGAGGGGGCATGGGGAGACTGCACAGAGTGGGGGGACAGGGGTAAAAGAGGACAAGATGGAGGGTGCACAAAGTAGGTGGCATGGGGAACCTGCACAAGATGAAGAAGGGGGGAGAGGACAAGATGGGGGGGTATTGGGGTGCACCAGAAGAGGGTTAGGATGGGGAAGCTGCACAAGGTGAGGGGGGAGCAGGACAAGATGGGGGGGTGGGTATCAGGGGGTGCACCAGAAGAGGGGGAGGGTGGGGAAAACCGCACATGGTAAGGGGTGAATGGAGAAGCTGCATAATTTCACAGGGGTCGGTTTGCAGTGCGCACCGTGCACTGCCGCCACGAAACTAGTCTGCCCAGCACCCTGCAGAGCACCGTGGCAGGCTGGACAGGAGAGAGCCTGATGAACTAGCCTGCCCAGTGTCTCCTGCTCTGTCCTGCTCCTGCTGTCACTCTATGTGTTATATAGGAAAAACAAATGGGGGGGGGGGGGGGGGGAGAGGTGACACCAACCCTAGTGAAGCCACTGCCTTAGAGCCCACCAATCACCAAGTGTAAACCTTGAAGAACAAGGGTCTCAGTGCTTCCGGTCTTCCATCTACCCCCCCCCCCCCCCCTCCACTCTATTGAGCCCCCAGCTTATTTCTTGTGCGCCGCACTCTCCTGGTCGCTGACCGCCACCATCAGAGGCATCTTCACAGGTAAATTCAAAGAGAACCTGTCACATCTCTAGAAAATGTTTCCAATCAGACCATGGCCAATGTGACCCCCCACCCATACACTTTTTTACAAAGTTAAAAATAAAAAAAATATATATATATAAAAAATAATTTTATTTACTTTTTTTTGTTTTTAAATAAAACAAAATAATGTGTGTGTGTGTGTGTGTGTGTGTGTGTGTGTGTGTGTGTGTGTGTGTGTGTGTGTGTGTATATATATATATATATATATATATATATATATATATATATATATATATATATATATATATATATATATATATATATATATATATATATATATACTTATACTTTTATATATATATATATATATATATATATATATATATATATATATATATATATATATAGAGAGAGATAACATTTTATTTACTTAATACAAAAATTAAAAATAAAAGTAAAATTATATATATATATATATATATAGATATTACTTTTATTTTTAATGTATTGTATTAAGTAAATAAAATGTTTTTTATATATATATATATATACATATATACATTTTATTTACTTAATAAAGTAATTACAAATAAAAGTACATTTTTTATATATATAACATTTTTTTTTTTTTTTGATTTATTTTAAAACAAAATAAGTAAAACAAAAAAAAGTAAATAAAATGTTCTATAATTTTACTTTTATTTTTAATTATTTTATTGTTAATTAAAAATAAAAGTACATTTTCATTTATTTATATATATATATATATATATATCTCTATCCGGCCCTGGTTAGCCGCCTGGATGTACAGAAAATAATCCTACAGGTGGACTGCGCTTATTGCAATGACCAAGAAACAGGTTTTTCTGGTGTGACAATGTATTGTTATATAATGAATACCCAGATGAACCACACAATGTGTGTTTTTTTTTCCGCTCACGGCGGTCTCTATTACAGATATATTTAAAGAATTTAAACCGATAACAAACAGCCATTTCTTCTCTGGGGTCAGGTGATGACATCTTGGCGTCAGTAATTATAACCGGTCACATATGGGGAGGACGTCTGTTGGGCATTCAATGTGTTGCCATAGAACTGAAAAGCAAACTCTCCAGACACACCCAGAGAGCAAACGGCAGGTCTGAGTTCAGAGAGAAGACGCTCCTAACCGATCGACAAGACCAGAAATACTATCAATAGAGATAAAAAAAAAAAACATTATTTAAAGCAGAGGTAATCCTAACAGGAAGACGCTCAGACTGCTCTTAGACACGTGCGATTCGTTTCGTACGAATTTCCTTAAACTCGAACATTCGGGAGGATCCGGAATACGAATTGCTATGCTTCAGAATTTTGTACGAAATGTAATTTATGAATTTCGGATCCAAATTCCGTTACAAACGTGACGGGTGTTTTGTTGACCAATCGGAGGTTTTCTTCTGCTGCTGAGTGGGGGCTGGGAAAATTACCTTCTTTAATATGGGAGTGGGAGAGACTGGTACTGGTAGTCGATGGGAGCAGGGCCGGATTACCCACCGAGGCCAGGCCTAGAGGCGGCAGTGGGGCGGCTCCGCTCCCGCGGCGACTTCTCTGCTTCCCCCCCGCAGTCGCACTAACATAACCCCCGTGTGGAGTGGCACTGCACTGGCACTTGCTAAATTACGGGCCGCGTACTTGGCCAGGGGGAGGGAGCAATTGACGCCCCCATTAAATGCCCTGTGAGGCTGTGACTGGCCAGACCGGGTGCATGTTCCTAGTGGCAGAGGCGGAGTCTAATGCTCCGCCTACCCTCCTCCTTGGCCCGGGGGGCGGGGTCTCAGACTGTGACTGTCTGTAGCCTGTAGGAGGAAAAGAGAGAGGAGGTTGACGGGAACCCCCGCGAGTGGTGGCCAGGACAGACGGTGGGTAAAATTGCATTTATTTTTAAGTCAAGTGGCAGAGCTCTCAGGCTCAGCTTGGATTTTAAATGCAGTTTTTCAGAGCGTGCATATTGCAGTGAAGTGCTCCACGCTCCGCGCAAACTCATTAGACAGTCCACATTCAGTGAAAGTTCATGTAATGCAAACTTTGAGCTTTCGCTGAATGTGGACCGTCTAATAATAAGTTTGCATAGATTCCAGCATATGCAAAGTGCTCCATGCTGAAATCAATGCAAACCCATTAACCACTTGCTTACCGGGCACTTAAACCCCCCTTCTGCCCAGACCAATTTTCAGCTTTCGGCGCTGACGCACTTTGAATGACAATTGCGCGGTCATACAACACTGTAACCAAATTAAATTTTTATAATTTTTTCCCCACAAATAGAGATTTCTTTTGGTGGTATTTGATCACCTCTGCGGTTTTAATTTTTTGCTAAACAAACAAAAAAAAAAGGAAAATTTTGAAAAAAAAAAAAAAAATCATGTTTAATAGTTTGTTATAAAAATTTTGCAAACAGGTAATTTTTCTGCTTCATTGATATGCGCTGATGAGGCGGCACTGGTGGGCACTGATAGGCTGCACTGATGGGCACAGATAAGATGGCACTGATGGGCCCTAAAGGGTGGCACGGATGGGTGGCACGGATGGGCACTGATAGATGGCACTGATAGTTGGCACTGATGGGCACTGATAGTTAGCACTGATGAGCACTGGTAGGTGGCACTGATGGGCACTAGGGTAGGTGACACTGATGGGCAGCACTGTTCAGGCACTTATTGTGGGCACTGACAGGTGGCACTGACAGGTGGCACTGTGGGCACTGACAGGTGGAGCTGGTAGGCGGCACTTGTAGGGGGCACAGGTGGGCACTGTGGAGCTGAGGAGGAAAAATAGCCGATTACCGGCTCTGTTGATATCACATGACAGGGATGATGGGAGCCCCTCATAATGGGCACAGCACAGGGATGGTGGGAGCCCCTCATAATGGGCACAGCACAGGGATGGTGGGAGCCCCTCATAATGGGCACAGCACAGGGATGGGGGAGCCCCTCATAATGAGCACAGCACAGGGATGGTGGGGACCCCTCATAATGAGCACAGCACAGGGATGGTGGGAGCCCCTCATAATGAGCACAGCACAGGGATGGTGGGAGCCCCTCATAATGGGCACAGCACAGGGATGGTGGTAGCCCCTCATAATGAGCACAGCACAGGGATGGTGGGGAGCTCCTCATAATGAGCACAGCACAGGGATGGGGGAGCCCCTCATAATGTGCACAGCACAGGGATGGGGGGAGCCCCTCATAATGAGCACAGCACAGGGATGGTGGGGGCCCCTCATAATGAGCACAGCACAGGGATGGTGGGGAGCTCCTCATAATGAGCACAGCACAGGGATGGTGGGGAGCCCCTCATAATGAGCACAGGGATGGTGGGAGCTCCTCATAATGAGCACAGCACAGGGATGGTGGGGAGCCCCTCATAATGAGCACAGGGATGGTGGGAGCCCCTCAATGAGCACAGCACAGGGATGGTGGGAGCCCCTCAATGAGCACAGCACAGGGATGGTGGAGAGACCCTCATAATGAGCACAGCACAGGGATGGGGGAGCCCCTCATAATGAGCACAGGGATGGTGGGGGCCCCTCATAATAAGCACAGCACAGGGATGGTGGGAGCCCCTCATAATGAGCACAACACAGGGATGGGGGGAGCCCCTAATAATGGGCACAGCACAGGGATGGTGGGGGCCCCTCATAATGAGCACAGCACAGGGATGGGGGGAGCCCCTCATAATGAGCACAGCACAGGGATGGTGGGGACCCCTCATAATGAGCACAGCACAGGGATGGTGGGGACCCCTCATAATGAGCACAGCACAGGGATGGTGGGAGCCCCTCATAATGAGCACAGGGATGGTGGGAGCCCCTCATAATGTGCACAGCACAGGGATGGTGGTAGCCCCTCATAATGAGCACAGCACAGGGATGGTGGGGAGCTCCTCATAATGAGCACAGCACAGGGATGGGGGAGCCCCTCATAATGGGCACAGCACAGGGATGGGGGGAGCCCCTCATAATGAGCACAGCACAGGGATGGTGGGGAGCCCCTCATAATGAGCACAGCACAGGGATGGGGGGAGCCCCTCATAATGAGCACAGCACAGGGATGGTGGGGGCCCCTCATAATGAGCACAGCACAGGGATGGGGGGAGCCCCTCAAAATGAGCACAGCACAGGGATGGTGGGGCCCCTCATAATGAGCACAGCACAGGGATGGTGGGGAGCTCCTCATAATGAGCACAGCACAGGGATGGTGGGAGCCCCTCATAATGAGCACAGGGATGGTGGGAGCCCCTCAATGAGCACAGCACAGGGATGGTGGGAGCCCCTCAATGAGCACAGCACAGGGATGGTGGAGAGACCCTCATAATGAGCACAGGGATGGTGGGGGCCCCTCATAATAAGCACAGCACAGGGATGGTGGGAGCCCCTCATAATGAGCACAGCACAGGGATGGGGGGAGCCCCTAATAATGGGCACAGCACAGGGATGGTGGGGGCCCCTCATAATGAGCACAGCACAGGGATGGGGGGAGCCCCTCATAATGAGCACAGCACAGGGATGGTGGGGGCCCCTCATAATGAGCACAGCACAGGGATGGTGGGAGCCCCCTCATAATGAGCACAGCACAGGGATGGTGGGGGCCCCTCATAATGAGCACAGCACAGGGATGGTGGGGGCCCCTCATAATGGCACAGCACAGGGATGGGGGGGGGCCCTCATAATGGGCACAGCACAGGGATGGGGGGAGCCCCTCATAATGAGCACAGCACAGGGATGGTGGGGGGCCCTCATAATGAGCACAGCACAGGGATGGTGGGAGCCCCTCATAATGAGCACAGCACAGGGATGGTGGGGGCCCCTCATAATGAGCACAGCACAGGGATGGTGGGAGCCCCTCATAATGGGCACAGCACAGGGATGTTGGGGGCCCCTCATAATGAGCACAGCACAGGGATGGTGGGAGCCCCTCATAATGAGCACAGCACAGGGATGGTGGGAGCCCCTCATAATGAGCACAGCACAGGGATGGTGGGGAGCTCCTCATAATGAGCACAGCACAGGGATGGTGGGCCCCTCATAATGAGCACAGCACAGGGATGTGGGAGCCCCTCAATGAGCACAGCACAGGGATGGGGGGAGCCCCTCATAATGAGCACAGGGATGGTGGGGGCCCCTCATAATGAGCACAGCACAGGGATGGTGGGAGCCCCTCATAATGAGCACAGCACAGGGATGGGGGAAGCCCCTCATAATGGGCACAGCACAGGGATGGGGGGAGCCCCTCATAATGATAAATTCATCATAAAGAACGTTCGTAATTGTTACGAAAAGTTAATGAAAATTCGTATTTCGTATGAATCCAAATAGAATTTCGGACACGAATTACGAAATACGAATTAACGGCTAATACGGAACGAAACTAATTTATTGAAGGCGCACATGTCTAATTGCTCTGTGTATCGTGAACAATGGCATTTTTATAAATCCAATTCTTGCTTTAATCCTTTGTTACACCTCAGTGCTGCTGATCTCCCTCCCCCCGACCTCTTTGCATCCATTTCATTTCTACACTCACTCCAGCAATGGCCACACGCAGTGTGGCGCCGGACGCATGGATTCCAATGTTTTTTTTTTTTCCAAAGCATGTGATTAGAGCCGGATTAAAAAAGGGTGGACCCGGGGCGCAGAGCACTGCACCCCGAACCCACCCACTTGTGTGACAATAGCGAATTCATATTCGCTATTGTCTTCCTGATTCTCCTCCCCAGCCAATTGAGAGGCATGTCTTGAGACCCGATTGGCCGAGAGGAGAAGCACGGGCTTCCATTCTCCTTCCTCCCATCCGGCTTGGTGCTGCACATCATCCAGGTGTGCCTGACGATTCGGCTCGGCTCCCCCCCTGGTCTTCGGTCACACTTCCCGCAGGGGCAAGTGGGGGGCTGGTGGGGCGGACACACCGACCTGGGGGTGGGGATGGTATTGTTTCCCCGCCCCCCCCCCAAATAAAAATGGAGCACCAACCGTGTTGCATTTCTCAGGGAGGGTTTCCTGATGGTGAAAACAGCAGATCATTTGTGCTGAAACAGCCACCTTCTCCATCAGAAGCCCATGTGACGGGGAGGCAATGCAGGAGCACAGATAGGCTTCAGGGGCAGAGAATTGGCACCCTAAAGTAAAGGCCTTCATGGCAAGATCACCTGGGGTTACTTTAAATTGTTTCTAAAAGCAGAAGTTTTTTTTTTCCCCCTCTGCCTCCCCAATACTTACCTGAGCCCCTTCTCAATCCAGTGGTGTGCATGAGAGCTGAGGCTCTGTCTGCTCTCTCCCTGCTCATTGGCTAAGACACAGCCGTAGAAGCCATTTGCTCCTGCTTCTGTCAATCACTGCCATTGGCGAGGGAGGGGGGGGGCAGGGCTGAGTCCTGCTGTCTGTGTCAATAGATGCAGACAGCCTGGCTCAGGTGTTAGCCTGCATGAGTGCCCCCCATAGCAAGCTGCTTGCTATTGGGGGAACTCAGCTGGGTGGGGAGGAGCCAGGAGCACCTGTTTTGCCATACACAAAGTGCAGGTAGAAGTCCTGTCCTTCTCCCCTGATGCTGTTCTCCCTTCTTGCCAACAATTTCCAGCTATAAAGAAGTTGCAGCTGTTAAAAACAGACTTGCACAGTGTTTATAAACATTGTTTAGACAGGAGATAGATCCAAAGTAACATATTGTCTATAAACATTGATAAGATGGGGAACAGAGGGATACAAGGAAACACTGATCAGACAGGAGATAGAGAGGCTACAAAGTAACATTGTTTGTAAAAAGTGAAGTTAAACCGCTTGTATTTTATTGTAACGGTACTGTCTCCCTATTGTGTTGTAAAGCGTTGCGTAAACTGTTGGCACAATTATAAATTCTGTATAAATAATAATAATAATAATCAGGCAGGAGATGGAGATATGCAATGTAACATTGTTTATAAATATTGATCAGACGGGAGATGGAGAGATACAAAGTAACATTGTTTATAAACATTGATCAGGCAGGGGATAGAGATCTTTTCATCTGCAGATCAAAGGTATGAGCTTGCATCTGAAAATTATATCAGATAACTTAACCTGAGAAGTACAAACAAAATGTTTATTTCAATAAAATCTGTTGCTTTTTAACCCCTCTTAACTTTTAATTCACCTTCTCCATTGAACTATTATTTCCCTATTTTTCTTTTCTTTTTTTCATTTTTTCATTTTTTTTTATAAACAATGATATTTTAAACATTTTTGTCATTTTGTTTGTTAATTTTTAGTGTTGTATCTAAAAAAAAAAAAAAAAGATGCAACATTGGCGAAAAACCCTTTTATTTATTAAAGGGGTTGTAAAGGTATGCGTTTTTTCACCTTAATGCATCCTATGGTGAAAAAAAAACTGGCAGTCATCGGCCCCCTAGCTCCCCCGTTTTACTTACCTGAGCCCTGAATTTCCGTTGGCACGTCCCTCTCTCCACAGGTTCCCGACTCTTGATTGGATAGATTGATAGCAGCGCAGCCATTAGCTCCCGCTGCTGTCAATCAAATCCAATGACGCGGGCGCCGGGGGGGGGGGGGCCAGTGCTGCATTCGGCCTCTGTGGACACCGAATGCTGGACTCAGGAGCGCCCCCGCAAGGTAACCCCCTTGGGAGAGCGCTTCTCTGAGGGGGTTATCTAATTCGGGGAGGAGTCGCAGAGGGACCCCAGAAATGGATGTTCGGGGGCCATTCTGTGCAAAACGAGCTGCGCAGTGGAGGTAAGTATAACATATTTGTTGTTTTAAAAAAAAAATTAAAATGTTCCTTTAGTATCACTTTAATTTGAAAATAACTGCACTGCTTTGTGTCAGAATCCTAATTTTAGCATCATTTCAAACCAGACAAATAACAGAATAAAATGTATACTTTGTATCTACAGTAGCGCTATTTTCTTTAAACAAGCTCTGATCAAAGTCGGAAAAAATGCATTTTTTTTAACCTTGATAATAGGGGTAACCAGTGCGCTCAACCAAAAACTATTAAATCAAATAAGGAGAAAAATGGAAAAGGAAAGCAGCCAACATATAAGTGATCTCACACTTGTAAAGGTAAAATTGAATGAAGAGGGTATGTGGCGCTAACCCTTATGTAAATCAATAAATAATCTAAAATGACCAGTTTGCAAAGCTCAGAGTATCCGAAAGATGAGTGACCTTTCACATAAATAGATATATAAAAACATAAAATAATGAACTAAATAGATAAAATTCCTTAATAGCAATACACATAAAATATTGAATAAATATAAGACGTGTGTGAAAAATGAAAAAATATTCAATAAAAGTGATGGTGCTAAAAAAACCGTGCTGAAAATAAATATATGTGCTGGGGTAAAAATCATGATGGAGTTGGGTTAAAAATAGTGAACACGAAATCTTCTAGCAATAAAAGGTGCACAGTGCAACGTGCAAAATATGTGAATAGAGAACCGATAAATTGGTTCTGAAAGTGCAAGGGAATTGCAAGGAAATTGCAAGGGAAATTAATGATTGAATGTGCAGAAATATCCAAAATAATGACAAAGTGACCATACAGATGAAAAGAGTGTGTCACTGTAGGTATGGTATAATCAGATGATACCAAAACAATAATATCGCTGAAAAAAATTATTAAAAAATAAAAGTAAAATTTGGTGCACTACAAGTCCCAGCTTGTAAAGAAAAAAATGGCGGAAAATAAACGATAAAGTCCACAATCTGGAACAATGAAGAGCATAATGCTCTGGAATAAGTGAAGGTGAGTAGAAATATTCAGGAATCTTTGTGTTGATCACAGTGATGATCCGTGCAGGCAGTGCTCTGTGCTGACTTCAGGGGTGCACCCTACTAGTTCCCCCAGCCTCTCACCTCTATTTGCGGCCCCTACAGGCCTAGTGGAGCAGATAGCCTCTAAAGTGGCAAGCCTGGTTACTTTCCGGGTCCTCTTTCTTATGGGCTCCTATGGGCTCCTATGGGCTCCTATGGACTCCTACTCCGATCCGAAAAGGCACTCCAGGGGTAAGGGGTCACTCACGGGTTAGATCAGCATGTAGGGGTTAAAGGTACAAAGAAGCGCTCCAATGTGTAGTAAAAAACAGGTTTATTGAAACAAAAATAATATCCACTCACATTTAAAGTTTTCTTGCATCAGCATAGATGAACTTCCGGTCGCGGCCGCAAACCGGAAGTAGAGCGATAGGCACCTGACTTCCTTCCTCCCTCACTAGTATCGTCACTAGCACACGTGACTTTGTCAAAGTCACGTGTGCTAGTGACGATACTAGTGAGGGAGGAAGGAAGTCAGGTGCCTATCGCTCTACTTCCGGTTTGGTCACGTGTGCTAGTGACGATACTAGTGAGGGAGGAAGGAAGTCAGGTGCCTATCGCTCTACTTCCAGTTTGCGGCCGCGACCGGAAGTTCATCTATGCTGATGCAAGAAAACTTTAAATGTGAGTGGATATTATTTTTGTTTCAATAAACCTGTTTTTTACTACACATTGGAGCGCTTCTTTGTACCTTTAACCCCTACATGCTGATCTAACCCGTGAGTGACCCCTTACCCCTGGAGTGCCTTTTCGGATCGGAGTAGGAGACCATAGGAGCCCATAGAAGCCTATAGGAGCCCATAGGAGCCCATAAGAAAGAGGACCCGGAAAGCGACCAGGCTTGCCACTTTAGAGGCTATCTGCTCCACTAGGCCTGTAGGGGCCGCAAATAGAGGTGAGAGGCTGGGGGAACTAGTAGGGTGCACCCCTGAAGTCAGCACAGAGCACTGCCTGCACGGATCATCACTGTGATCAACACAAAGATTCCTGAATATTTCTACTCACCTTCACTTATTCCAGAGCATTATGCTCTTCATTGTTCCAGATTGTGGACTTTATCGTTTATTTTCCGCCATTTTTTTTCTTTACAAGCTGGGACTTGTAGTGCACCAAATTTTACTTTTATTTTTTAATAATTTTTTTCAGCGATATTATTGTTTTGGTATCATCTGATTATACCATACCTACAGTGACACACTCTTTTCATCTGTATGGTCACTTTGTCATTATTTTGGATATTTCTGCACATTCAATCATTAATTTCCCTTGCAATTTCCTTGCAATTCCCTTGCACTTTCAGAACCAATTTATCGGTTCTCTATTCACATATTTTGCACGTTGCACTGTGCACCTTTTATTGCTAGAAGATTTCGTGTTCACTATTTTTAACCCAACTCCATCATCATTTTTACCCCAGCACATATATTTATTTTCAGCACGGTTATTTTAGCACCATCACTTTTATTGAATATTTTTTCATTTTTTACACACGTCTTATATTTATTCAATATTTTATGTGTATTGCTATTAAGGAATCTTATCTATTTAGTTCATTATTTTATGTTTTTATATATCTATTTATGTGAAAGGTCACTCATCTTTCGGATACTCTGAGCTTTGCAAACTGGTCATTTTAGATTATTTTTAGATTATTTATTGATTTACATAAGGGTTAGCGCCACATACCCTCTTCATTCAATTTTTTTTAACCTTGTTACCTATTTTTGTCCATGGATTTGCAGAAAAAATACACTAATTTTTGCCAGACAATATCACCAAAAGAAAGCCTTGTTTGTCCTACAAAACACAATATCTGTTTTTGTCTGGCACCCTGAACCACCCCTCCTTCGCACGTTTATTACATTCTTTTTAACCATTTCATCCCAGTCCCGTCTGCTACCTAGTCTTTTATTCTGCACCACAAGCCCTGATGAAGGGGGACTGGTGAGCCCCTGAAACGTGTTGACTACTCCTGTGCCAACTATTAAACTTAGTTGTCGCTCTCATTTCTTGACCCCCCCCCCTTTTTTTTTTTTTTTTTTGCATTGGTATACACACAATGAAGAAAATAAGTAAATGCAGGACAATCTATAATCAATGATTTGTTTAGAGTTTCTCATTCCCCCTTTTCTGGTTGCAGAAACAATATACAAACATGGCTCCCAAGAAAAGGGCAGCGACCCAGGCCAAGAGCGCCAGGAAAGGCAAGAAGGCAAAAGTCAAAGAGGAAATTAAGGAGGAGGAGATTCAGGCACCGCCCCCCGACCGCTTCCAGAGCGCTGTACAGGCGCTGAAAGCTGCTTCAGGGAAGAAAGGGAAGGCCAAGGTGGACTCAGCGTGTACACTGACCAAATGTGCCTTGTACGAGGTGAGTGACGTGCTGGGTGCACATTCCTCGGTTTGTTTATATAAACAAAGAAGAATCCTTTTCAGTGATGCAGAGCAGCTCCCCCTCCCAAGTACAGACCCCTCAGGACAGTCACCCCCCCCCCCAGTACAATGAAGCCCCCAATACAGACCCCTCAGGACAGTCATCCCCCAGTACAGAACTCCCTCCCTAGTATAGATCCCTCAGTGCCGTCACCCCCCAGTACAATAGAGCCCCCAGGACAGACCCCCCAGGACAGTCACAGCCCCCTTCCCAGTACAATAGAGCCCCCAGTACAGACCCCCCCCCCCCCCAGGACAGTCACCCCCCCAGTACAGACCCTTCAGGACAGTCACCCCCCCCCCCCCCAATATAGACCCTTCAGGACAGTCACCACCCCCTACAATAGAGCCCCCAGGACAGTCACCCCCCCAGTACAGACCCCTCAGGACAGCCCCCCCCCCAATATAGACCCTTTAGGACAGTCACCCCCCCAGTACAGAACTCCCTCCCCAGTATAGATCCCTCAGTACAGTCACCCCCCAGTACAATAGAGCTCCCAGTACAGACCCCTCGGGACAGCCCCCCCAATATAGACCCTTCAGTACAGTCAACCCCCAGTACTGAACTCCCTCCCCAGTATAGATCCCTCAGTACAGTCACCCCCCAGTACAATAGAGCTCCCAGTACAGACCCCTCAGGACAGCCCCCCCCCCCAATATAGACCCTTCTGTACAGTCAACCCCCAGTACAGAACTCCCTCCCCAGTATAGATCCCTCAGTACAGTCACCCCCCAGTACAATAGAGCTCCCAGTACAGACCCCTCAGGACAGTCACCCCCCCAACAATATAGACCCTTTAGGACAGTCCCCCCCCCAGTACAGAACTCCCTCCCCAGATCATGGCCATTACATCATCCTGCACCTGACTTTGCATGTTTTTGGTCCTTATTTCAGGTGTTTGAGGACTATGACTGCATGCTGAACCAAACCAACATCGGGCACAACAACAATAAATTCTACATCATCCAACTTCTTCATTGGTCTGCCGGTAAACCACCCCAATACGTCACCTGGAATCGCTGGGGCCGCGTGGTGAGTACTGCAAAAGCAAGCAAACTACATGAAGACATGGCTTGGCCAGTTTGGTTGGAAAACTTGAGCATCCTGCTCCGAGTAAAGCGGCAAGGTTAGGGATGGCAGCCTTGGAGTCTCCTCTTTCAAAAACAGGTCAACAGTGGCATCATACTATAAACTAATTGCAGCCATGGAGGGCAAATGGAGCCATCATCCCTGGCCTTACCTTAGAGGGGTAATATCAGATGGAAAAGTCAATTTTGGAAAGCTAATATTTGCGCCCAAACATCAGACGGGAGAGCCTTCAGAGGTCACAGGGAACCCACGACATGCCCATAGACATAACATACAATCTAAGGTTAGATATTTGTGGACACCCTTCTAAATCATTGTGTTCAGGTGCACAAAACCTGCTCCATAAGGGCGCGGTTTGACCAGCTCCATAAGGGCGCGGTTTGACCAGCTCCATAAGGGCGCGGTTTGACCTGCTCCATAAGGGCGCGGTTTGACCTGCTCCATAAGGGCGCGGTTTGACCAGCTCCATAAGGGAGCGGTTTGACCAGCTCCATAAGGGCGCGGTTTGACCTGCTCCATAAGGGTGCGGTTTGACCTGCTCCATAAGGGCGCGGTTTGACCTGCTCCATTAGGGCGCGGTTTGACCTGCTCCATTAGGGCGCGGTTTGACCTGCTCCATAAGGGCGCGGTTTGACCTGCTCCATTAGGGCGCGGTTTGACCTGCTCCATAAGGGCTCGGTTTGACCTGCTCCATAAGGGCGCGGTTTGACCAGCTCCATAAGGGTGCGGTTTGACCAGCTCCATAAGGACTTGGTTTGACCAATTTGGACCAGCTTCATCAAGACGTGGTTTGACCAGCTCCATAAGGGCGCGGTTTGACCAGTTTGGTGAGGAGATACTTGTGTCCTACACAGAGGCCTGATCTCAACCCTACTGATCACCTTTGGGAAAAATTGGAAATACCACTTGTGGGTCAGGTCTTCTCATCCAACGTCGGTACCTGACCTCCCAAATGGGCACAAATTCCCCCAGGCACCCTCTAAAATCTTGTCAAGGCTTGACCAGTTTGGTTTGGAGGAAAATTGAGTTTCCTGCACAGATCCCTGCCCTCAACCTTACTGAACACCTTTGGGATGGATTGGAACGTGTTGACGAGCCGGGTCTTCTCATTCAACATTAGCACCTCACCTCACAAATGGACACAAGTTTCCACAAACACAATCCAAAATCTTGTGAAAAGTTTTCCCAGAGGAGTAGAGGATGTCGTAGCTGTAAAGAGGGATCAACTCCATAATAATGGCCGTGATTTTGAATTGGGATGTCCAACAAGCTCATTTATATATTCAAATATCAAAGAGCCCCAAACACATGAGAGTCCAAATATAGACTTTATTGATCCACAAATGGCTAAAGGTTAACTACAAAGAGGGACACCAATGACACCAATGTGTTTCAGTGGTTGCACTTTAATCATTTATAGACCAATGAAGTACATCCTTGGACTCTCATCACATGTGTTTGTCGCTCCTTCTGGTTTGAATATACTTTGGCTACTCAAGCTTGGTGACCCCCCACCCCTTGATTGGGAACCCTCCTGTTTGTGAGGAGCTGCCAAACCGAGGTCATTTTAGTCCCAACTAAAGATCTTCTGATATTTCTAAGAAAAACTTGGGTCTAGTGCCCAGCACCTACCCTCAGTTGGGTTTCAACAAGCACATACAGCTGTGATGGTCAGGTGCCCTCAAACCTTTGGCCCTATAGTTGCCTATCCAGAGGCGGCTATAGGTTTTGTGAGGCCTTAGGCAAAATTTAGACATGAGACCCCACTCGCGCCCTTTGCAGGGGTTAAGGAAGAACCCAGAGGCCGAGCATCGTATTACTGCTGCTGCTTGTGTGGGTGGGATGTGTACTGCGCCAATCACATGGGATGAATAGGAGAGGAGGGTCAGCGAGGATTGGCTCCACCTCAAGGTGAATAGGGGTGGGTGGTATGTGCAGGAGGGGGGCACAGGGTGAATAGGGGTGGGTGGTATGTGCAGGAGGGGGGCACATGGTGAATAGGGGTGGGTGGTATGTGCAGAAGGGGGGCACAGAGTGAATAGGGTGGGTGGTATGTGCAGGAGGGGGGGCACAGGGTGAATAGGGGTGGGTGGTATGTGCAGGAGGGGGCACAGAGTGAATAGGGGTGGGTGGTATGTGCAGGAGGAGGGCACAGGGTGAGTAGGGGTGGGTGGTATGTGCAGAAGGGGGGCACATGGTGAATAGGGGTGGGTGGTATGTGCAGAAGGGGGGCACAGAGTGAATAGGGGTGGGTGGTATGTGCAGGAGGGGGGCACAGAGTGAATAGGGGTGGGTGGTATGTGCAGGAGGGGGGCACAGAGTGAATAGGGGTGGGTGGTATGTGCAGGAGGGGGGCACAGAGTGAATAGGGGTGGGTGGTATGTGCAGAAGGGGGGCACAGAGTGAATAGGGGTGGGTGGTATGTGCAGGAGGGGGCACAGGGTGAATAGGAGTGGGTGGTATGTGCAGAAGGAGGGCACAGGGTGAATAGGGGTGGGTGGTATGTGCAGAAGGGGGGCACAGAGTGAATAGGGGTGGGTGGTATGTGCAGGAGGAGGGCACAGGGTGAGTAGGGGTGGGTGGTATGTGCAGAAGGGGGGCACAGAGTGAATAGGGGTGGGTGGTATGTTCAGGAGGGGGGCACAGGGTGAATAGGGGTGGGTGGTATGTGCAGGAGGGGGGCACAGGGTGAATAGGGGTGGGTGGTATGTGCAGAAGGGGGGCACAGAGTGAATAGGGGTGGGTGGTATGTGCAGGAGGGGGCACAGGGTGAATAGGGGTGGGTGGCATGTGCAGGAGGAGGGCACGGGGGGATTTCTGATCTTGGGCAATAAGCACTCATCGTCACTCCATGAGCATTCACTCCCATCTCAGCAAGCTGCAGCTCCACCTCCTCCCTTGTAAGATTTCTACAGACAGCAATGAAGCACACTGAGCGGAAGCACCAGAAAGAGCTGAGAGAGAGGGAGGATAATCCATGCCCACGTGTGTCTATGTCTTTACAAATGTGACAAGAGCCAGAGAGTGACAGGCGTGGCTTTGTCTCATCCATGGGTGCCCTGTAGGACAGCCTCAGGGATGGCTCTTAGGCAAATTAGGCAGTTGCGAGGCCCCTGTGAGAGCGAGGCCCTAGGCGACCGCCTAATTTGCCTAATTGGAGAGCCGCCTCTGTGCCTATCGTAAGCCTCCCTGTAAAGGTGAGCAATTAGGGAGCTGAACTCCCCCCCCCGGTCAGGTGACAATCCTCCAAAAACTGCTCCTGGCCTGTCAATTGACCAGAATACTCCTCTCGTTACAGGGGGAGGTCGGCCAGAACAAGACAAATTATTTCACAGATGCAGCCTCTGCCAAGAAGGATTTTGAGAAGAAGTTTAAGGATAAGACGAAGAACAACTGGGCAGATCGTGAGAATTTCACAGCGCACGCCGGAAAATACACCATGATCGAGGTGGAGCATGACGATGAGGAGGAGGACAACGGCGAGGCCATGGTCAAGGTAAGTGAGCTTAGAATTGTCATAAAGTGTTGGGATTATTGGTCACCAGCCACTTCTTCTTCGTGGTCCAGTCAGCAGCCCAGGGCAAGTCCTTGACCGAGGAGTGTCACCTAACCACACTGGAGGTCAGGGATCTGCTTGTGTAGGGGTGGTTGGATCCCATGACCAATTGAAATGATCAATTCACACATATATATGTATTGCAAGTGTATATTTGAATGCTTTCCCTTTGCCATTAAGACAGGGAATTTAAGTTTTTTTCTGGCAAGGAGGAAAAAATGGATGTGGGGAAGGGATAGAACTTTGCCCAATGTTTTTGTACGCGTTTCGGCTTTGACTGTACCGTCCTGTCCTGATGGCAACCTCCCCTACTTATTTCTTGTCCTGGTGTCACAGGGACAGGAAGTGAGGAAAAATCTCTCCAACTGGCTCACAGGAAGAAGTAAAATCCTGTATATCTGGAAGTTGTAGGTCTTCCCACCCTCTACAACGCTTTGAAAAAATATATTTGGGGTTCCAAAGTAGGGAGGGATAATGAATACTGAGATTGTTACAGTAGACCTATCGCCCAAAAAAAAAAAAAAAAACACATGTATGCATCCTTGCATCCTGAGTTAAAACACTTAAACTAGCTTAATTCCTGCTTCTCTTGAGGCACTGGTGATGTTGTCAGGTCCTCACAGATGCACCCTGTGAAGGCTACGCCACGTCCCCAGTGCCTTCCCAGTATATTTTTCTTTGAAATGATGAGATCTTGAAAAAAAAAAAATGGTTATTTTTTATTATTTTTTTTTATTTTTATTTTTTTTTTTTTTTATGGTGCACCGTGCATGCATGAGATCAGGAGCATGACATTCGCACCACATCTGTTGAAGAAGGAAAATAAAAGCATTTCCTTCCTCTTTGTTATTGTTATTTATTATTATTAATTCATTACGTTCCATTCGTTATTTCGGATAATTCGTAACTTCGGATAAATTTGTGTTTGTTACGTTCACTGACAGACAAATTTGAAAAGAAATTACAATACCTATAATTTAATAGTTAGTAATAGTTAAGTTATTATTAGTTTTTTATTTCAAATTTCCGATTTTAAAAATTTCCGAATTTTAAAATTTCCGAATTTTAAAATTTCCGAATTTTAAATTTCCGAATTTTTAATTTCCGAATGTACGAATTTAGGAATGTACAAATTTACGAATGTGTGAATACACGAGTTTACACATTTTTGAATATTAAAATTTACGAATATTCAGAAAAATTCGTTAAACGGGTTTTCGTTAATTCGGATATTTCCGAATTAATGAATTTGTTGAAATTCGGTAAAAAACGAATTTGGAACCAAACGAATTGCACATGTCTACTCTGTTGGCTTATCTTTTGTTGTTTTCCTCCATGGAACGCACTACCTTGTACATGGGCTGACAAGGGTGGCAGAGAGTGTCGTAGGAGACAATACGCTCCAGAAAGCTGGCATGATGCACACTAAGGCCCCTTTCACACTTATACGACTTCAAAGTCGCGTGATTTTACCGCGATTCCTTTTTTTTTTTTTTTAAGTGGTACATTTTACGGTACATGTGTGGGATGAGGTGCAAGTGGGCGTGCAGAGAAGACCAAAAAAAAAAAGCCGTCCGCCAATTATATTTTTTAAAAATGGCGGCTTTTGGCTTTTGACCAGCAGGGGTCAGAGTGAATAGATTGGGGAAATGGAGCAAGAGGAGGCAGGTGCTGCTAACATGCGATACAAATGCGTCCACCAGGGCCATCTTTAATATTGATTGGACCCTGGGCAAACATTTTGTTGGGCCCTCCCGGATCCACTTATCAACTATTTTGCGGGCAGTGCAGGCTCAAGGGGCAACTGCTTTTGGGCCCCACAACAATGACTGGGCCAGGGGCAGCTGCCCCTTTTGCCCTGCATTAAAGACGGCCCTGGTGTCCATGGTAGCCTAACGTTGAATGCTGAGAGTGCACTCGTTGAACGCTCCTAGCACACTGCCTGAGCTGTCGCCAACAGCCAGCGGGGATGGGCTCCCAATCATGCGACTCCTGCGAGAGCCAATCACAGAGGTCACGTGATAAAGGAGCTGCCTTGCCTTCCGGGCATTAACATTTTTTTACAAGAGCGAGGAGACGGTTTTTTTTTTGGGCAGAAGAGACATACAACATCTCCACCGCCAAAAGTTCTACCACCTAGCAATTCTTTTCTAGAGTTGAGAACCAATCATAGCCGGGGGGGGGGGGGGGGGGGGGCTATATTTATTTGGGTGAAGGATGGGGATTTGTTCATTGATTTGTTGAATGTATTTATACTGACAGCTGAGGTGTATATATACCCCCCCCCCCCAGGTGGACACAGTGGACGGCGCGCCAAAGAAGGTGAAGACATGTTCCCTGGACAAACCCACCCAGGATCTCATGACCCTGATCTTCAGCAGCGACATGTTCAAGGAGGCCATGCAGACCATGAACCTGGGTAAAGAGAGGAGCCTATTCCCTTCCCCCCTCCCCCCAGAGAATGGGATATTTATATCACTTGTCAATCAATTGATACCAGGAATGACCAATCCATATGAAGCAAACAGCTGGGGGTGTATTTATTTATAAAAGAATTGCATTGCATTTCCTCTAGAACAGGGGTCTTCAAACTATGGCCCTCTAGTTGTTTAGGAACTACAATTCCCATCATGCTTAGTCATGTCTGTGAATGTCAGAGTTTTACAATGCCTCATGGGATGTGTAGTTCCACAACAGCTGGAGGGCCGTAGTTTGAGGATCCCTGCTCTAGAAGGACTACTGGTACTTTTTTTTTTGTTTTTTGTTTTTCTGTGGGCAAAATCAGATGTTCTCCTATTTCCTCTCCAGGTCAAATGTTATTCTCTCATAATAAATAATGAGTCAAGAAAATACCACATTCTAACCACTAGATGGAGCTGAGGATGACATCCTTAGCTTCATCTAGTGGCCATAATGTGGCATTTACCCAGACCACTCCTGTGTGTGGTGTTTTTTTTATTTTTTATATGAATGAACAACACTCAACCTAGAGAGGAAATAGGAGGAATAGTCTTTTAATATTCCCCAACCCCACTATGGTCATTAGTATAAAGTTGCCCATCCTCCATGGCCTTCAAAATAGAGTTGCCCACCCCCCCCCCCTGGGTCATTAATGAGGAATTGCTCCCCTTACCCCATGGCCAGGGCTGTCTTAATGCATGGGCACCCCTGGGGGCCTTAGGTGCATGGGGGGGCCCCATGATAATCTTGCATCGCATAATACTTGCCAACTGTCCTGGATTTGCCGGGACAGAAACGCTTAGTCTTCATAGTCATTTATATGAAGTTGTTCCCTGTGGTCATTAATATGGAGTTTGTCCCCCCCCCCCCCCATCATCATTTATATGGAGTTGACCCCCCCCCCCCCAATCCCGTAGCAATTAATATGCAGTTGCACCCCCTTTGTGGCTATAACATCCTCCACCCTTCTGGGAAGACTTTCCACAAGATTTTGGAGGGTATCGGTGGGAATTTGTGGCCATTTATGAGGCCAGGTTGGCATGTTGGATGATAAGACCTGGCTCGCACATCAGGCCTCACATTGGGAACCAAAAATAAAAGACCTTGCTCACCATTGGTGCTCCAAGTCATCCCAGATTTGTTCAGTAGGGTTGAGGTCAGGACTCTGTGCAGAACACTCGAGTTCCTCCACACCAAACTGGTCAAACCATGTCTTTATGGAGCCGGCTCCACTCTTCTGATTATTGCTTACCATGATTTGTGCCCATTTAGTGAGGTCGGGTACTGATGTTGGATGAGAAGACCTGGCTCGCCATCAGTGTTCCAATTCATCCCAAAGGTGTTCAGTAGGGTTGAGGTCAGGGCTGTGTGCAGGACACTCCAATTTCTCCACACCAACCCCATCAAACTATGTCTTTATAGAGCTGGCTTCCAATTATGCTAGAACTGAGAAGGCCCCAGGGGCGGACTGACCATTCGGGCACTCGGGCAATGCCTGAAGGCCCCATGCCACTAAGGGGCCCCATCAGGGTTGCCAGCCTCAATAAAACCAGGGACAGTATGTAAAAATCTGTGTTTTTTTAACCACTTCCCGACCGGCCACTGCATATATACGTCAGCAGAATGGCACGGGCAGGCAGAATCACGTACCTGTACGTGATCGTGCATGTGCCTGCCCGTGGTCGCGCTGCGCGCCGCTAGCGGCGCGCTCGCGACCCGGTCGGGAGCTCCGTGACCCCGGCCGCGGGACCAGCGGACCCGATCGCCGCTGGTATCCCGCGATCGGGTTACGGAGCTGAAGAACGGGGAGAGGTCTATGTAAACAAACCTCTCCCCGCGCTTCCTACACTGACTGTCAGTGATCGGCGGTTCCCTGTCATCGGAACGCCGATCAATGACGTCAGACGTACAGCCACGCCCCCCTACTGTAAAAAAAAACACAACACGTCACACTGACTCCTCCCCGCCCCCTAGTGGTTAACCCCCTAACTACAACTGTCATTTACATAGGAATCAGTGCTATTTAAATAGCACTGATTGCTGTATAAATGACAAATGTCCCAAAAATGTGTCAAAAATGTCCGATGTGTCCGCCAAAATGTCGCAGTCACAATAAAAATCGCTGATCGCCGCCATTACTATAAAAAAAAAAATATTAATAAAAATGCTATAAAACTATCCCCTATTTTGTAAACGCTATAACTTTTGCGCAAACTAATCAATAATCGCTAATTGCGATTTTTTTTACCAAAAATATGTAGAAGAATACGTATCGGCCTAAACTGAGGAAAAAAAATTTTTTTTATATATTTTTTTTGGGGATATTTATTATAGCAAAAAGTAAAAAATATTGCATTTTTTTCAAAAATTGTCGCTCTATTTTTGTTTATAGCGCAAAAAATAAAAACCGCAGGGGCGATCAAATACCACCAAAAGAAAGCTCTATTTGTGGGAAAAAAAGGACGCCAATTTTGTTTTGGAGCCACGTCGCACGACCGCGCAATTGTTAGTTAAAGCGACGCAGTGCCGAATTGCAAAAAGGGGCCTGGTCCTTTAGCTGCAAATTGGTCCGGGGCTGAAGTGGTTAAAGTACAGTACCTTTTCAGTGTGTGTATTCTGTGTGTGTATACTGTGTGTGTATATTGTGCGTCTGTGTGTGTATGCTGTGTGGCCCCATAATCTCCTATTGCCTGGGGGCCCCATAATCTCCTATTGCCTGGGGGCCCCATAATCTCCTATTGCCTGGGGGGCCATAATCTCCTACTGCCCAGGGGCCCCATAATCTTCTCCTATTGCCCGGGGCCCCATAATCTTCTCCTATTGCCCAGGGGCCCCATAATCTCCTATTGCCCAGGGGCCCCATAATCTTATCCTATTGCCCAGGGGCCCCATAATCTTCTCCTATTGCCCGGGGGACCCATAATCTCCTATTGCCCGGGGGCCCCATTATCTTCTCCTATTGCCCGGGGGCCCCATAATCTCCTATTGCCCGGGGGCCCCGTGAGTTGTCAGTCCGCCCCTGGAAGGCCCTTTCCAAGACAAGGCTGGGGAAGGCCAGAACCCCTATTATCCAAAAGAGCATTTGTGAGGTCAGGTATTGATGTTGGATGAGAAGACCTGGCTCACCATTGACCTTCCAAATTCATCCCAAAGGTATTCAGTCGGGATGAGGTCAGGGCTCTGTGCACGACCGCCACACCAAACTGGTCACACCATTTCTTTATGGAGCTGGCCTTGTACACAGGGGGGACAGTCCTGGTGGAACAGAAAAGGGTCTTCACCAAACTGTTACCACAAGGTTGGAAGAGTGAAACTTGTCTGCAATGTCTTTGTATAATGGAGTATTAAGAAGACCCTTCACTGGAGGAACCTGAACTCCATCAATTTTAAGAGGAAGTTAGTGTGATGGTCAGGCTCCACAACCTTTGACCATACAGCATCCATATGAGTCTAGAGCAGGGGTCTCCAAACTACTGCCCTCCCAGTTGTTCAGGGACTATCATTTCCATCATGCCTAGTCATGCCTGTGAATGTCAGAGTTTTACAATGCCTCATGGCAGGGGCGTTGCTAGGGGGTGGCTTTTAGGGCTATAGCCCGGAATCTGGGGCCCATAGCCTCGAGTCTCTCAGACGGCCGTGGTCGTGGCCTATGACTTCTTTTACTTCACTGCTGTGGGCTCTAGCCCCAGATCTTTTGTAGACCTAGCAACGCCCCTGCCTCATGGGATATGTAGTGCTGCAACAGCTGGAGGGTCGTAGTTTGGAGATCCCTGATCTAGAGTAAGAGGTAGCTTCATTGCCTTCTGTTGGTAATAAAATCCTTAAATATAAGGATCACAAGGTGACAATAAAGCAAACTTGCCTTCATAGACTAGCTCTATAGTTAGATATGAGCAGACGCGTTGCTATGGGGGTGCGAGGGGTGCGGCCCGCACCGGGTGACACCCACCAGAGGGGTGACACCGAGGCCGCCTCTAAACGCTACAGCTTGCAGCGGAGAGAGCAGGGAATTCAGCCGTGCGGGGGACCGGGGGAGGCTGCCTATAACACTCCCCAGCTGTCACTCAGGGATCTCCAATATCTCCCGTGGCAGCCGGATTAGGTGGGCGGAGCTGGGGGTGTGGCCGCCTCCTCCACTCCTCCCACAGACCTCTGCACGCTGATCCCACAGATGAAGGAGATAGACCAGAGGACACAGCAGCCCCGCCCACCTGCCCGGGTCTTCATCTGCAAGCATGAGGTATGCTATAAGTTACTGCACAGCACACTGTCACACATCCTTACCTGCCTTGTACCACCCCAAACCTGCCCTGTGCCACCCCGCAACCTGCCTGTACCACCCGCAACCTGCCCTGTACCACCCCAAACTGCCCTGTACCACCCCAACCTGCCACTATACCACTCTATAATACCCTAACCTGTGCCACCCCAACCTGCCCTGTACCACCCCTAACCTGCCCTGTACCACCCCAAACTGCCCTGTACCACCCCAACCTGCCAATGTACCACTCCAACCTACCCCATACCACCCCAACCCGCCACTATACCACTTATACCCTAACCTGTGTCACCCCAACCTGCCCTGTGCCACCTCCAACCTGCCCTGTACCAACCTACCCCATACCACCTCAACCTGTCACTATACCACCCTATACTATCATTTACAGGGGCTGGTTTTGGGTGCGCCCAGTGACCGCACGCTGCCTGCAGGGTGAGGCAGGGGCGGACTGACCATTCGGCCACTCAGGCACTTCCCGAGGGCCCCGGGCCACTAGCGGGCCCCATTAGGGTTGCCAGCCTCAGTAAAACCAGGCACAGTATGTAAAAATCTGTGTTTTTTTTTTTTTACATCTGTTTCTGAAATGTCCCTTACCGACATCCTTTTGGGCTAAAAATCCAGAGATTATAGCTGCCCCACCTCTCCAGTACCTTCTCAGCCAATAGAAACATGTCTGTGTATACTGTGTATGTGTATACTGTGTGATTGTATACTGTGTGTGTGTGTGTACTGTGTGGCCCCATAATCTCCTATTGCCCGGGGGCCCCATGAGTTGTCAGTCCGTCCCTGGGGTGAGGGCAGCCTAGGCAGGAGGGGGGGGGGGTGACGACACCATGTTTCGCCGCACCAGGTGACACCAACCCTAGTGACGCCACTGGATATGAGTGCTGAATAAAGGTGACCTCTTTTTGTGCTGCAGACATAAAGAAGATGCCGCTGGGGAAGTTGAGCAAGGCGCAGATAGCGAAGGGCTTCGACGCTCTGGAGAACCTGCAGGAGGCGCTGGACACAAAAGGCACAAAGCAGGAGCTGAGTGAACTGTCCTCCCGCTTCTACACAATCATTCCACACAACTTCGGACGCCAGACACCCCCCATTATCGACAGCCTGGAGGTCCTGCAAGCCAAGAAGGACATGCTACTGGTACCGGAATTTTATGTTTCTATGCAGGCATCCAAAACCGAATATTGTTGGCCATGCTGTTCCCCTCTAAATGCTTCCATTACTCCATCAGGTCCTGGCAGACATCGAGCTGGCTCAGACTTTGCAGGCGGGCAAGGTGAAGCAGGAAGAGGAATCCCAACTGGAAGAGGTCCCCCACCCTCTGGATGTGGATTATCAACTATTGAAGTGTCAGCTCAACTTACTAGCTCCAAAATCGAATGAGTACAAGGTGAGTGAGAGAACCTGCCTGTACAAGTACTCCGGACAATGTGACTTCAGACTTTACTGAAACAGGTTTTATGTAAAAGTGTTCTATCCATAATAGAATGATGTTTGAGGAACTGAAGGTTATTAATGCCTAAATGTTATCATCATTACCATTTGTAAGTCTGAGATTATAATAAATGATGATTTGCAGCTAAGCCCTCATAATGGGCACAGCAGGTGTGCAGACCTGGGAATTTGGCACAGGGATGGTGGGAACCCCTCATAATGGGCACAGCTGGTGTACAAACCCGGGAACTTGGCACAGGGGTGTATGGAACCCTTCATAATGGGCACAGCGGGTGTACAGACCAGAACTCAGCACGGCGATGGTGGAAACCTCTCATAATGGGCACAGCTGGTGTACAAACCCGGGAACTTGGCACATGGGTGGCTGGAACCCTTCATAATGGGCACAGTGGGTGTACAGACCGGAACTCAGCACAGCGATGGTGGAAACCTCTCATAATGGGCACAGCGGGTGTACAGACCCGGGAACTTGGCACAGGGGTGGTGGGAACCCTTCATAATGGGCACAGCAGGTGTACAGACCCGGGGACTTGGCACAGTGATGGTGGGAACTCCTCATACTGGGCACAGCGGGTATACAGACCCAGGAACTCAGCACAGGGTTGGTGGTGGGAACTCTCATAATGGGCACAGCAGGTGTACAGATCTGGGAACTCAGCATAAGGATGGTGGGAACCCCTCAATGGGCACAGCAGGTGTACAGACTCAGGAACTTGGCACAGGGATGGTGGGAACCCCTCAATGGGCACAGCAGGTGTACAGACCCAGAAACTCGGCACAGGGATGGTGGGAACCCTCATAATGGGCACAGCAGGTGTACAGACCCAGGAACTCAGCACAGGGATGGTGGGGAACCCTCATAATGGGCACAGCGGGCGTACAGACCCGGGAACTCTCCATTTAGCAGGATGTGGGGAATTGGACTGGAGATTGCACAAGCAATGATTTGGAAAGCCTTGGACTTCTATAAATGTAACGTGTCTTGTATCTCTCTCTAAGGTGATTGATAATTATCTGAAGAATACGGGACCCTCCTATAGGACGCTGAAAATCCTGAACGTCTGGCGTGTGGACCGACACTTAGAGGTCAGTCATACTTTACACTTCAGGTTTGTGTCAATGGGCTTTGGTTGGCCTCAGAACTGCACTTTACCACCAGAGGACACATGTGACAGGGTGACAACACAGGAGCACAATTAGTAGCGTTGTCACCCTATAACGGGAAATATCTGAACAGGGATATTTTATTGAAAGCCGCATATTTTTAACAAGATTAAATACGTTCAAAAAGAATATAACACGTTATCACTTCTATGAGATTTCAGTGATTAAGTTGGGATACCTTAGACAGTCAATATCTCTGTAAATGATGTATTGTGACAAGTCCCCAGCACAGTCTTTTCCTTTATTTCTAATCTGCTGTTCTTTGTATCTCTCGATGCCACAGGAGGAAAGACTCAAAGAGCACGAGGACATCGAGAACCGGCGCTTGCTGTGGCACGGCACCAACGTAGCAGTGGTGGCGGCCATCCTGAAAAGTGGCCTGCGCATAATGCCCCATTCAGGAGGGCGTGTGGGCAGAGGGATCTACTTCGCCTCAGAGAACAGTAAATCTGCAGGATACGGTAAGATGGCGGCAAATTTAAAGTGAAGCTGCTGCTCCCCCCCCCCCCACTGATTATTATTATCCCCCCCCCCCCATCGCCCTGTTCACCTGCCGGAGTCCTGAGTATAATCCCTGTGTAAACTCCATGAGGATCTTTGTTTAGAGATTACAAAGCATTAAAACTTCAGCCCCCCTTAATTCTGGCTTGGCCCATCCACCCGCATTACTCTTTTTTGAAGATTTTATGCCTGCGCAGGGACCTGGCAGAGACCTTCACCACATTGGCAAATGGGCAAGGTTTCCCTGCGTATGCGCATAAAAACAAAGCTCTGGAACCTCTATACTTGCTGTCTTTGCTCATATGCGAGGTGAAAACACGCTTGTGTAGATGGTCTCTGTTGGGTCCTGAAGGCCACACAGAGCCCCACAGCACATCCCTGTTAGAGTCTAATTGAGAGCTTGCCATTCTAGCCTGGATGAGAAAGGAGCAAGTACTGCTGCTTTGCTGTAGAAAAAAGTTGAGAACTTACTGGATGAGGAGAGCTCTCTTTCAATGGCTGTCCGCTGTTATACCTAACATAGCCAAGAGCCAACTGTGGGCTGGTGGGGCTTATTGGATTCGGACAGCTTTCCCTCTACAGACATTGGCTGGTATACCCAACATAGTCAATAATGCAACTGTGGGCTGGAGAGACTTATTGGACAAGGGGATCTTTCCCCCCTATGGCTGTAGTCTGTTATAGCAAAAAGTGCAGCTGTGAGCCAGTGGGATAAGGAGAGCTTTCCCCCTATGGCTGTAGACTGATATACCCACCACCATAGCCAAGAGTGCAACTGTGGGCTGGTGGGACTTATTGGATGAGGAAAGCTTTCCTATTAAGGCTGTAGGCTGTCATACCCAACAATGCAACTGTGGGTTGGTGGGACTTATTAACCGAGAAAAGTTTTCACCCTACGGCCGTTGGCTGTTATACCTAACATAGCCAAGAGTGAAACTGTGGGCTGGTGGGACTTTTTTGATGTAGAGATTTTCTATTTTTTTTTCCTCCCCTTTAGGCCTTCGGCTGTTATACCCAACATAGCCATGAGTGTAACTGTGGGCTAGCGAGACTTATTAGATGAGGGGAGTTTTACCACTACAGCTGTCGACTCTTATACCGAACATACCAAGAGTGCAACTGTGGGCTGGTGGGACTTATTGACAGAGGAAAGTTTTCATCCTACGGCCATCGACTGTTATACCCAAGATTGCAACTGTTGGCTGGTGGGACTTATTGGATGAGGACAGCTTTCATCCTATGGCTGTAGGCTGTTATACCCAATATAGCCAAGAGTGCAACTGTGGGCTAGTGGGACCTATTGGATAAAGACCGCTTTCCTCCTATGAATGTAGGCAGGTATACCTAGCATAGCCAAGAGTGCAACTGTGGGCTGGTGGGACTTATTGACAGAGGAAAGTTTTCATCCTACGGCCATCGACTGTTATACCCAAGAATGCAACTGTGGGCTGGTGGGACTTATTGGGTGAGGACAGCTTTCATCCTATGGCTGTAGGCTGTTATCCCCAATATTATTATACACAATATAGCCAAGAGTGCAACTGTGGGCTAGTGGGACTTATTGGATGAAGACCGCTTTCCCCCTATGAATGTAGGCAGGTATACCCAGCATAGCCAAGGGTGCAACTGTGGGCTGGTGGGACTTATTGCATAAGGAGAGTTTTCCCTATACAGCCATCAACTGTTGGGCTGGTGGGACTTATTGGAAGAGGACAGCTTTCATCCTATGGCTGTAGGCTGTTAAACCCAATATAGAAAAGAGTGCAACTGTGGGCTGGTGGGACTTAATGGATGAGAACAGCTTTCCCTCTAAAACCATTGGCTGGTATACCCAATATGACTAACTGTAGGCTAGTGGGACTTGTTGGACAAGAGGAGCTTTCCCCCTAGAGCTGTAGTCTATTATAGAGAAAAGTGCAGCTGTGGGCTAGTGGGACTTATTGGATGAGGAGAGTTTTCAAGCTTCCGCCATCGACTGTTATGCACAACATAGCCAAGAGTGCAAATGTGGGCTGTTGGAACTTTCTGGACGAGTAGAGATTTCACCCTACGGCCATCAGCTATTATGCCCAACATAGCAAAGTGTCAAACTGTGGACTGGTGGGATTTATTGGGCAAGTAGGGTTTTCATTCTACAGCCGTCGTCTGTTACACCCAACATAGCAAAGAGTGCAACTGTGGGCTAGTGGGACTGATTGGAGGAGGAGGGTCCCCCCCCCCAAGGCCTCAGCCTATTATACCCAACATAGCCAAACGTGCAGCTGTGGGCTGGTGAGACTTTTTGGATGAGGAGAGTTTCCCCCCTATGGCCATTGGTTGTTATACCCAACATAACCAAGAATGCAACTGTGGACTGAACCCAGAACCAAATGCTGCAAGACCACCATTGTATGGTGGATATTTGAACTGATGATGCCACGGCATTGATCTATTTTCTGCTCTCGCAGTTGGCTGCACCTCGAAGGCCCTTGGAATCATGTTCCTGAATGAAGTGGCCTTGGGGGAGGAGTATCACATCACCAGAGATGACCCCTCCTTGAAGAAGGCCCCCGCGGGGTATGACAGTGTGGTGGCACGCGGAATGACAGAGCCAGGTATGGATTATGAAAATCTTTTTCTTATCTGTTGTATTTAATGTGGGAAAAAGTACTGTTCCAGGATCATACTACTGGGATTCCATTCTCTGCCGAAGGAAAGGATGAGGGTTCTGATTGGGTAATCTTCCCCTTTAACACAGCTCATGTGTCTAAATGCTGTGACCCCCCCCCCGGATCAGACCCTGAATACGTTTGATGGGGTGGTGAGGAGGTTAGGTGACCTTCAAAGTCTAAACAAGTTTTTTGTTTTAGAAAAATGTTAGAACCCCTTTTAATATTTTTTTTTCCTCTGGGAGGTTTCCCTTAACTTCCTGTTGTAGAGACCCAGCAAGAAGTTGGAGGAAATCTCTCCAAAGTAATGGGAAATCCCCTTTTTTCGTTGTCACCGGGTGACCCCGTTGGAAAATTTCCCTTCACTTCCATTTCCAGTGACAGCTGGTTTGGTAACATTGGTCACCAGGACACTTTTAAAAGGGAGACAGCAATAAAAACTGGGGTTCCGGTCCTTTGCTTCTGCATCCAAAACGAAAGGGTCTCTGTATAAAATGTTCGATGTGTGGATTGGACAAATATCTGCATAAACAGAACCTAAAATTGCTGTACTTCCTCTATTATGTGTGGTTCCTGGATCGCTATTGCCATCTAGTGGCCATGATACATTTTAGTTTCCTGATTTGCAGTGTGGCCACTAGATGGCACTGACCAGGAACTACACATATTAGAGAACATGTGGCAATTTTCATATGGATTGTGCGGATGTTTATCGTATCTGCACTGTCAAGATTTTATACACAGACCCGGGACTCCTCATTTCCAGCCTTTTTGGGCAATTATGATTTTTGAATTTTCTGGCTGTAAAACGTTTCGACCTAATTTACTATTTAGGGACAACAAAAACCCAGAGTAACGCCTTTAAAATACACTCAAAGGTACACTTAGGGGGGTCTATGTGTAAAATGTTTTCTGTGCGGCTATAAGCATCCACACAATTGGGACAGGAATTGCTGTACTTGTGTGTGGTTCCTACAGGGCTGGGACAAAGGGGAGGGCAGGAGGGGCAACTGCCCCGGGCACAGACAAACAAGGAGGCAAAAGGACAGACGCAGAGTGGTACACACATTCTAAGGCATGTATTAACAGTGGGGGGGGGGAGGTTGCAATGCTGGATCTTTGGGTGCTGGACGACCCTGATTAAGCACTGTTAAGTGTGAAACGCGTCAGCTCGTTTGTCCCATTTTTTCGCTGTGGCTTGTATCTGTTGGATTTTTTTTACAATAAAGGCTATTTTCCGGAATGCGGCTGTCCAGAACTTCCTTTTTTGCTTCATTTTGCTATATGCTTAGCCTGCACCTGGTGCTTCAGTTCCGAGGAAAGTCTCATATCCACATATCCACCTGAAGTGGTGATCCCCTTCCTTTCCCCAGCTGGACGACCCTGTCCTGGTAGTGGGTTCCTATATCATTGACACTATCTAGTGGCCACAATACGATTGAGGGGTTTTCTGGAAAAACAAAATGTATTATGTCCACTAGGTGGCATTGATGATATAAGAACTACACATATTAGAGACAATGCAGCAATTTTCTTTCTGATTGTGTAGATGTTTCATGTCCCCACAGCGAACATTTTATACATGGACCTCTAAATGTACCTTTTTAATGTATTTTTATATTGGTTTTGATTGTCTTTAAATATACTTTAGATTAAAAGGCCGTAAATTAGGGGTCCCGTGGCAAGTATGTCATGGGGGTCGGGTTCTGAGGACAAAGCGGCTGCTCGTCACTGCATTTGGGACGTTAAGAGCCTTCCTTGGTTCTGTAGATATGACATTGTTGCTGATTTATGGTATTTAATATCCTTATATGGTTTTTATGTTATTCTATGATTGATTTGTAGACCCCAAGAAGGATACCGAGCTGACCTTGGACGGGAGGAAAATAATTGTTCCTCAAGGACCGCCAGTACAAATGCCTAAATTCAAAGACACGCACTTCGGTCAGAGTGAATACCTCGTCTACAAGGAGAGCCAGGCCCGTATGCGCTACCTGCTGCTCCTGCAGTTCTAGAGGCCGCCTCCCACTGCGCACGTCATGTGTCTTCTTCTCTGTGCACTCCCAAACGACTGGACCCCGCTTTACTGGCAATTCTACCAATATTTACCACTTGCAATAACTCAGCACAAGGGAACGTAAGACATGAGGAAAGACAATCAGATGGTGAGGAATCGGTGACATCACCGACGCACAGTCCTAAATTCTGGTCCATGATGGCGGCCTCCAGTGTCTACATACCAGAATCGAATCTTGTTGAAGAAATCCAATTAGGAGTGGACACAGCTAGGGGCACCAGTAGAAATCGTGGTGCCCCATACAGCCTACTTTATCGGTCTCCCCGTACACTTTAAGCGCCCCCCCATGCCTGGTGTCTCCTCATACACTGCAGAGGTCTGCTGCAAGCACAAGATAGGAACTACCCTAGGGTCCCATGTGCACACAGTCCAGTGGTCCTGCCCTCCAGCCCCTGAAAATTGTGACTTGCCCTCTCCACCATCCTGCAAAAACCAAAGAGTGTGCCGCCTACCGCAGTTCCTGGGAAAATCTCACCCATAATGCACCTGTGATTATTCTGTGAAGGGTCCAGTAGGACATTTTTCAGCAAGTACCTCCCTCCCTGCTTCTCCTCTACTGGTGGAGCTATGCCCAGAAGGGGGGGGGTAAGCAGGGGATCGATTTAGACTGACTGTATTGTTCTCTTGCCCTCCGCTGGAATGATGCTGCACTGTGGGTGGATTAGGTTGTTATTAATAAATATTAAGACCAAATGAAGGACGTGGAAACCAAGCATCTTGGTGCCCGGCCTTGAGACTTATCTGACCAGGCAGACTGGGACCTGAGGTTGGTTGTGTTTTTCGTCCCTACAATTGCTTTTCAGTGGCTCTGCTGCTCCTGTGATCTGGAATCTCACCTTCATCTCCACCGATCGATCAAACCCATCTACAAGGTTCGGGGGGCTGAAAGACGAATCTTGTATGTATTTCCTGTTGGTGGCTCCAACTCAATTGGAACGCCACTGAAAGAGTGTGCGAAGTGGGTGAGGTTGCCCGCCTTCTCCACCACAAACAATTTATCTAGTTTTGGGTAGAATGGGGAGGGGTTGAACCCTTCTGTGTATTGTTTTAAGCCCTTTTGGCCCCCAATTGGTGTCCCTAACTGAATTGAAACAGCACTGAATGAGTGAGAAGTGGCTAAGGTTGCCCGCATTCTCCACCAAAAACAATTTATCTAGTTTTGGGTAGAATGGGGAAGGGTTGAACCCTTCTGTGTATTGTTTTAAGCCCTTTTGGCCCCCAATTGGTGTCCCTAACTGAATTGAAACAGCACTGAATGAGTGAGAAGTGGCTAAGGTTGCCCGCATTCTCCACCAAAAATTTTTTTATCCAGTTTTGGATAGAATGGGGTGAGGTCGAACCCTCATGTTTCATGTTTTTTATGCCCTTTTGCCCCCTAATTTTTGGGTCTACGGGTGGCTCCAATAAAACTTGGAACAGCACTGAAGTGAGTGAGAAGCATCTGGGGTTGCCCGCATTCTCCACCAAAAAACGTTTTATTTAGTCTTGGATAGAATGGGAAAGGGTTGAACCCTTTATGTGTCATATTTTTATGCCCTTTGGGCTTCCAATTGGTGGGTCTATGGATGGCTCCAACTGAACTTGAAACAGCACTAGGGGACTGGGGGAAGGGTTGAAGTTAACCCTTTAGTATCATGTCTTTATGCCCTTTTGGCTTCCATTGAAGAGGCTCAAGACACAAAAACACATTTTAGTTAAGAGAAGAGCTAAAACAGATCTTCAGTCCCCTTTTGTACAGGCAAAGCCCACCCCCCACCCTAGCTACCATTACTGCGCATGCACAGATATACCCACAGGCTCTGCTTGGCCTTCGGGTCCTGGCAGAACCTGCCTAGGCATCTGTGAATTTTCCGCGCATGCGCGAAAACAGGGAAGGTTTTGTATCGCTGTTGTCGGCAGTCCTTTGCACATATCTGGGGAAACCCCCACTCGTGCGCGCGTGGCCTGGGGGCCCGGTGCGTACTCCGATGTCCTCGGTGGCTCTGCAGAACATCTGTACCTACACAAGGGTTTGGAATAATTTCTTGACGAGAGAGAATCACAAAGTGCATAGTAAAAAAAAAATAAAGTCCATTGGCAAGAGAGGGAGGGAGGGAAGAGGCAGGGGGGCACAGGTTGACATTCAGGGTGCAGGGGGGCACAGGTTGACATTCAGGGTGCAGGGGGGCACGGCTTAACATTCAGGGTGCAGGGGGGCACGGCTTGACATTCAGGGTGCAGGGGAGCACAGCTTGACATTCAGGGTGCAGGGGAGCACAGCTTGACATTCAGGGTGCAGGGGAGCACAGCTTGACATTCAGGGTGCAGGGGAGCACAGCTTGACATTCAGGGTGCAGGGGGGCACAGGTTGACATTCAGGGTGCAGGGGAGCACAGCTTGACATTCAGGGTGCAGGGGGGCACAGCTTGACATTCAGGGTGCAGGGGGGCACAGGTTGACATTTAGGGTGCAGGGGGGCACAGGTTGACATTTAGGGTGCAGGGGGGCACAGCTTGACATTTAGGGTGCAGGGGGGCACAGGTTGACATTCAGGGTGCAGGGGGGCACAGGTTGACATTCAGGGTGCAGGGGGGCACAGCTTGACATTTAGGGTGCAGGGGGGCACAGGTTGACATTTAGGGTGCAGGGGGGCACAGGTTGACATTTAGGGTGCAGGGGGGCACAGCTTGACATTCAGGGTGCAGGTCCACTTTAAAACTACTGACATTGTCCCCAGGACCACCACAACGCCCCCCCCCCCCCTATTTCTATTTAGGAGCTGTCATTAGCAGACTTCCATGGAGTTCCCAAGGCTCTCAGAAGTACCTGAAGACGTCTAGTTCTAGCTGCTGCTGACTTATTCTATCAAACCTATTATTTCATTGCCATGACAGGTTCACTTTATAACAGCCGGGCTCAGTTCACAAAACTAACACCCCAGGATAAGGATACTTGGTTTAAAAAAAAAAAGTGACAGTTATTTTCAGCAGTCCAATAAGAATTTAAAATAACCGTCACATTGCTAAAATGAAAGATACTTTTCCTTGTGTTTTTTAAAGCTTTGTGGATTCAGCTTTATGGCTTTAGATTGTAAGCTCTTTGGAGCAGGCAACCATATTGACGGTTAAAACGTTCTCTGTAAAGCACTATCATTTGTTTGCACTATAGATGTGAGGATAGGAGCTGTATTTGTATTGTGTCTATAAAAATGATTGCAATGAGTCTGTGTGCAAAATCATCACTTTTATAATGTGTGAAAGTCATTTTTTAAGATCTGCTGCAATATATCTATAGAGAGAGGCGGAGAGGATTGGAGGAGGGGGGCATTTTATTTATTATCGCAATATTTGGTCCAGCGGTCTATAGTGTTCGGTCTGCAGGTCTATGGCACTCGGTCCGGCGGTTTTTGGCGTTCAATCGGGCGCTACAATCGCAATGGAATTACAGCGGGTCGGTAGGTGTTGCGGGAACTTCATTTCAGGCTCGCAAGGAATTCCAAGAGGCCGCGATGCCAGGTGTCCGGGTCATCCAGGTAACAGGCGTGCCCCGCCCCCTTCATGCAAAACACCTGGTGATTGGTCAGATTCTTCAGGTTCCGCAGTGAGACCTCCCCCAGCTGCTCATCTCCATCCCCATAAACGATCAGAGTGCGAACCTGACGTACAACAGAGAGTTAGAAATGTAGTATTTATAGAGCAGACACTAAGAGGTGTATTTTTTTTTTAATTAATATATTTTTTTTTATTTATTTTTTTTATGGTGTATTTATTTTTTTTAATTAATATAATTTTTTTTTTATTTTATTTTTTCTTTTTTATAATAAAAGTAAAAAAAAATAAAATTTATATATATATATACATATACACACACACACACACACACATACACACATACACACACATACACACACACACACATAAAAATATATATATATTTTTAATATTAACAATATATAATAAAATATATTATATAATACACACACATACATTTTATTTACTTTTTTTTTTGTTTTATTAAAAAAAAAAAAACAAAATAAAAAAAATAAATTATTTACTTTTTTTTTTTTTTGTTTTATTTTGTTTTTAAATAGAATTTTTATTTTTAACTTTTTTTTGTTTTTTTTTTTAAAAAAAAAAAAAACAAAAAAAATAATTAAAAAACAAAATAAAACAAAAAAAAGTAATAAAAATCCTTTACTTTTTTTTTTTTTACTTTTTTTTTGTTTTTTTACAAAAAAAATTAAAAAATAAATTTTTTTTTACTTTTCTATATATTTTATAATAAAAAAAAAAAAATAAAAGTATATATAGAAAAATATAATATATATTTTGTTTTTATAAAACAAAAAAAAAATATATATATATATATATATATATAATATATATATATATATATACAAAATATATCATATATATATATATAAAATATTTTACTTTTATTTCTTACAAAAGCTTGGCTCAGGCAAAGATTTTTCATTTAATTCAAGAGAATACCACATTATGGCCACTAGGAAGGGTTGATGATTATAGGAAATAAATACTTATTATGGTCATCAGCTCCATCTAGTGGCCATAATGTGGTATTTTTCCTACTCTAGGAAGAATATTTGACCTGGAGAGAAAATAGCAACATGGTGGCAGGTGCTCTTTTTTTACCTGAACGCCGCCGTAGTCCTGAGCGGAGAACTTGTCTGTGCAGATGGGGGCGACGGGCACGTAGGCTGCGACGCTCTGCGGATTGTGGAGGAGGAGGGGAAGAGAGTACATGCCGCTGAGGGAGGGGCTTATTATCACTGCGGGGGCCAAATTCAAGGAGTCGAGTACTTCCTGTATGAAGGAGGCCGGGGCCGGTTCTGCCAGGGGACACGGGGCCACAGCATCCTTGGAGCGGCCCAAACCTGCACAGAGGGGAAATCAAACAAGACAATTTATTATTGTTATGCATTATATAGCACCAGCCTATACCGCGGTGCTATACAGCAACACTGAGCCAATCACATCAGTCTCTGCACCAGAGGAGCTTACACTCTAATGTCCCCCCTCCCCCACAGTCACATCAGTCTCTGTACCAGAGGAGCTTACACTCTAATGTCCCCCTCCCCCCCACAGTCACATCAATCTCTGTACAGAGGAGCTTACACTCTAATGTCCCCTCCCCCACAGTCACATCAGTCTCTATACAGAGGAGCTTACACTCTAATGTCCCCTCCCCCCCACAGTCACCTCAGTCTCTGTACAGAGGAGCTTACACTCTAATGTCCCCTCCCCCCACAGTCACATCAGTCTCTGTACAGAGGAGCTTACACTCTAATGTCCCCTCCCCCCACAGTCACATCAGTCTCTGTACAGATGAGCTTACACTCTAATGTCCCCTCCCCCCCACAGTCACATCAGTCTCTATACAGAGGAGCTTACACTCTAATGTTCCCTCCCCCCACAGTCACATCCATCTCTGTACCAGAGGAGCTTACACTATAATGTCCCCTCCCCCCACAGTCACATCAGTCTCTGTACAGAGGAGCTTACACTCTAATGTCCCCCCCCCCACAGTCACATCAGTCTCTGTACAGAGGAGCTTACACTCTAAAGTCCCCTCCCCCCACATCAGTCTCTGTACAGAGGAGCTTACACTCTAATGTCCCCTCCCCCCACAGTCACATCAGTCTCTATACAGAGGAGCTTACACTCTAATGTCCCCTCCCCCCCACAGTCACCTCAGTCTCTGTACAGAGGAGCTTACACTCTAATGTCCCCTCCCCCCACAGTCACCTCAGTCTCTGTACAGAGGAGCTTACACTCTAATGTCCCCTCCCCCCACAGTCACATCAGTCTCTGTACAGAGGAGCTTACACTCTAATGTCCCCTCCCCCCACAGTCACATCAGTCTCTGTACAGAGGAGCTTACACTCTAATGTCCCCTCCCCCCACAGTCACATCAGTCTCTGTACCAGAGGAGCTTACACTCTAATGTCCCCTCCCCCCACAGTCACATCAGTCTCTGTACCAGAGGAGCTTACACTCTAATGTCCCCTCCCCCCCACAGTCACATCAGTCTCTGTACAGAGGAGCTTACACTCTAATGTCCCCCCTCCCCCCACAGTCACATCAGTCTCTATACAGAGGAGCTTACACTCTAATGTCCCCCCTCCCCCCCACAGTCACATCAGTCTCTGTACAGAGGAGCTTACACTCTAATGTCCCCTCCCCCACAGTCACATCAGTCTCTGTACAGAGGAGCTTACACTCTAATGTCCCCCCTCCCCCCCACAGTCACATCAGTCTCTGTACCAGAGGAGCTTACACTCTAATGTCCCCTCCCCCACAGTCACATCAGTCTCTGTACAGAGGAGCTTACACTCTAATGTCCCCTCCCCCCACAGTCACATCAGTCTCTGTACAGAGGAGCTTACACTCTATTGTCCCCTCCCCCCACAGTCACATCAGTCTCTGTACAGAGGAGCTTACACTCTAATGTCCCCTCCCCCCACAGTCACATCAGTCTCTGTACCAGAGGAGCTTACACTCTAATGTCCCCTCCCCCCACAGTCACATCAGTCTCTGTACCAGAGGAGCTTACACTCTAATGTCCCCTCCCCCCCACAGTCACATCAGTCTCTGTACAGAGGAGCTTACACTCTAATGTCCCCCCTCCCCCCACAGTCACATCAGTCTCTATACAGAGGAGCTTACACTCTAATGTCCCCCCTCCCCCCCACAGTCACATCAGTCTCTGTACAGAGGAGCTTACACTCTAATGTCCCCTCCCCCACAGTCACATCAGTCTCTGTACAGAGGAGCTTACACTCTAATGTCCCCCCTCCCCCCCACAGTCACATCAGTCTCTGTACCAGAGGAGCTTACACTCTAATGTCCCCTCCCCCACAGTCACATCAGTCTCTGTACAGAGGAGCTTACACTCTAATGTCCCCTCCCCCCACAGTCACATCAGTCTCTATACAGAGGAGCTTACACTCTAATGTCCCCTCCCCCCCCACAGTCACCTCAGTCTCTGTACAGAGGAGCTTACACTCTAATGTCCCCCCCCCCCTCCCCCCACAGTCACATCAGTCTCTGTACAGAGGAGCTTACACTCTAATGTCCCCCCTCCCCCCACAGTCACATCAGTCTCTGTACAGAGGAGTGGAGGGGGAGGAGTTCTGTAGTCCTGCCGGATAAAACTGGGCGGTGACAACACTGCTCGGGATTTCGGTGCAGCAGAGGCCGCGTTGTCGGCTCACTGCAGGAAGTCCGGAGCTCTTAAAGGGACAAAACACGTGAAATGTGGATGTGTTGCAGAGAATGTCTGAACGATCGGACGCAACACTTTATACAAGCCGATCGATGCAGCCGCAAAGTCCTTCTCTACGCACCTGGGAGGTCGATGGCGACGGCTCTGTGTCCGGCGGCGGCCAGCTTGTTCAGCGTGCCGAGCTCCAGCCATGTCTGGGATGAGAAGCGAATTCCATGCAGGAGAAGGACGGGGGGTTTGGGGGAGCCGGGGGGCTGCGGCGGGACCGCCTCGCGGTAAAACAAGGTCTGCCCTGATGTGCCGACCGATCCTTCCCGTATCTGGACCTCCGCCATGTCCGCTGCCACCTGCAGGAGGGAAGAATGAACAATCGCATCACTTGTGAGCGCCACCTAGTGACCATCATGCAGGATTTTCCCTGAAACACCTTATTATGGCCAGCAGGGGGCGCCTCCAATCACAGGAAATAATCAGATTACAAAATGGAGACATTTAATTGCTGCTGTGCGAATGTCACATTGTGCAGAGATTTTATATATAAATAGACCCCAAATGTGTTACTTTGTATTCTCAGCTCTGAGAAGAGCCCAGCCCCCCCCCCACCCCCCCCGAGTGCGAATCCCCCCCCCCCCCTTTATGTACTATCGGACTCTCCCATTGGCTGCTGCCGTTTAGCCTACCTCAGAGCTTCAATGTATGAGGCAAGACCCAATGGCAGTCATTGGGAAATCACATGACTCCTTCCAGGGGCTTTCATTCCGAATATCTTCCAGACCCCCCTTACATCAAGATCCTATCAGAGTCCCCCCTTCGTCAGGGTCCCCATCAAAGTCCCCCCTTACATCAGGGTCCCCATCAAAGTCCCCCTTACATCGGGGTTCCTATTGGAGTCCTCCTTACATCATAGTCCCCATCAGAGTCCCCCCTTACATCATAGTCCCCATCAGAGTCCCCCCCTTACATCAGGGTCCCTATTAGAGTCCCCCTTACATTATAGTCCCCATCAGAGTCCCCCCTTACATCAGGGTCCCCATCAAAGTCCCCCTTACATCGGGGTTCCTATTGGAGTCCTCCTTACATCATAGTCCCCATCAGAGTACCCCCTTACATCATAGTCCCCATCAGAGTCCCCCCTTACACCATAGTCCCCCTCAAAATCCTCCCTTACATCAGGATCCCCATCGGCATTCCTCCTTACTTCAGTGTCCCTACCAGAGTCCCCCCTTATATCATGGTCCCCATCAGAGTCCCCCCCTTAAGTCACAGTCCCCATCAGATAACCCTTACATTACAGCCCCCCTTGTATCAAAGTCCACATCAGATGTTCCACCATCAGAGTCCACCCCTTACAGAAGGTCCCCATCAGAGTCCCCCCTTACATCAGGGTCCCCCTCAAAATCCCCCCTTACATCAGGGTCCCCCTCAAAATCCCCCTTACATCAGGGTCCCCATCAGAGTCCCCCCTTACATCAGGGTTCCTATTGGAGTCCTCCTTACATCATAGTCCCCATCAGAGTCTCCCCTTACATCAGGATCCCCGTCAGAGTATCCCCTTACATCAAGGTTCCCATCAGAGTCCCCCCTTACATCAGGATACCCGTCAGAGTATCCCCTTACATCAGGGTCCACATCGGAGTCCCCCCTTACATCAGGGTCCCCATCAGAGTCCCCCCTTACACCAGGGTCCCCATCGGAGTCCCCCCTACATCAGGGTCCCCATCAGAGTCCCCCCCTTACACCAGGGTTCCAATCAGATTCCCCCCTAACATCTGTGTCTCCATCAGAGTCTCCCCTTACATCAGGGTTCCCATAAGAGTCCTACCTTACATCAGGGTCCCCATCGGGGTTCTTATCGGAGTCTCCCCTTACATTCGGATCCCCCTCAGATCCCCCCTAACATCAGGGTCCCCATCAGAGTCCCCCCTTACACCAGGATCCCCATCAGCATACCTCCTTACATCAGTGTCCCCATCAAAGTCCCCACTTACAGAAGGTCCCCATCAGAGACCCCCTTAAATCACAGTTCCCATCTGATTCCCCCCAGTACATCAGCGTCCCCATCACCCCCCCCCCCCCCCCCAGGATCCACATCAGAGTCCCCCATTACATAGCGGAGTCCCTAGGCAGCCTCTGCTGACCTCGCTCTGTACACATTACACCGCTGGGTCACATAACATTGTAGACCCCTCACCTCCCCCGGCAGGTCCCCTCTGAAGTGTATCTCTGTGGAGGTGACGGCTCTGTGATTGGATACTTTTATTGTCCCAACCCAGGAGGAAGCCAATGGGGGGCGATGACCCCGGCGCTCCAAACTCCTATTATCTGGATGGACAGGAGGAGGCGGGGAACTTATCACACCGGCCAATCAGCTGCTCACACAGATAACAACCTCCAAAACTTCATGTGTGTGAAAGGGGAGAAGGGGCAATAACTGCCACACCCAACGCCATAAACCGACCAGCAATGGAGGCCGGCGGCGGGCGAAAGGTCCAAAATTCAGCAATTTATGGAAATAATGAAATGCAGTTTTGTGCCTTCGCAGCGCCGCTGTGCGAATTCACTGGGCAGATTTTTACAGATTGGTATCCATGGAGATTGGACGCAATTTTTTTTTTTTTAACCGCAGACGCACAATGAAGAAGTGGTCGGGGGGCCCCCCGTTTTATTCTGCTGCAGTTCTTCTTTAGAACACCAGAGGGCAGACTTCACAACCTAAACTGCAATGTTATATAGTAAATCCCTCGTATTCCGCACAGACCGCGTACAACAGGCGGACGCGGTAAAAAGCGGCGCCGGTTCTCCGGCACTTGGGGCCCATTCACACCGGCATTGTTAGTTATGCATTGAGTATCGCGTCCCAACGCAAGAACGTGGCAGTCTGCCTTATGTCCCGTGGCGTCCGTTCACACCGTCGTTCTGCGTCAGTACGCGCTGAAAAAAAACTGGTTGGTCTTTCTTAGCGCGGCGCGTCGTAATTTGCTTTAGAATTAACAAAAAGGCGAAAAAAAAAAGGGAGCGCTGGAATGCGTTATAACAATTGCGTTATGTCGGGGCTCGACAAATCCCAGGTCACCATGGCGACTAGAAATTGCGTCCTGGCCCCTGGCTTCTCACCGATGTGCACTGAAATCGCAAAGTCATTCTGGTTTCTGTGAGGTTTTAGTACAGGTGCGATTTTGTTTCTCTCCACAACTGCCTCCCATTGACTCCAATGCAAACTCGCTTCCCATTGACTCCAATGCACGCTCGCCTTCCCTCCAATGCACGCTCGCCTCCCCTCGAATCCAATGCACGCTCGCCTCCCCTCGAATCCAAATGCACGCTCGCCTCCCCTCGACTCCAATGCACGCTCGATTCCCCTCGACTCCAATGAACGCTCGCCTCCCCTCGAATCCAATGCACGCTCGCCTCCCCTCGAATCCAAATGCACGCTCGCCTCCCCTCGACTCCAATGCACGCTCGCCTCCCCTCGACTCCAATGAACGCTCGCCTCCCCTCGACTCCAATGAACGCTCGCCTCCCCTCGACTCCAATGCACGCTCGCCTCCCCTCGACTCCAATGCACGCTCGCCTCCCCCTCGGCTCCAATGCACGCTCGCCTCTCCTCGGCTCCAATGCACGCTCGCCTCCCCCTCGGCTCCAATGCACGCTCGCCTCTCCTCGGCTCCAATGCAGGCTCGCCTCCCCTCGGCTCCAATGAACGCTCGCCTCCCCTCGACTCCAATGCACGCTCGCCTCCCCTCGGCTCCAATGCAGGCTCGCCTCCCCTCGACTCCAATGCACGCTCGCCTCCCCTCGACTCCAATGCACGCTCGCCTCCCCTTGACGCCAATGCACGCCCGCCTCCCCTTGACGCCAATGCACGCCCGCCTCTCCTCGACTCCAATGCACGCTCGCCTCCCCTCGACGCCAATGCACGCTCGCCTCCCCTCGACTCCAATGCGCGCTCGCCTCCCCTCGACGCCAATGCGCGCTCGCCTCCCCTCGGCTCCAATGCACGCTCGCCTCCCCTCAACTCCAATGCACGCTCGCCTCCCCTCGACGCCAATGCACGCTCGCCTCCCCTCGACTCCAATGCACGCTCGCCTCCCCTCGACTCCAATGCTCGCTCGCCTCCCCTCGACTCCAATGCACGCTCGCCTCCCCTCGACTCCAATGCACGCTCGCCTCCCCTCGACTCCAATGCACGCTCGCCTCCCCTCGACTCCAATGCACGCTCGCCTCCCCTCGACTCCAATGCACGCTCGCCTCCCCTCGACTCCAATGCACGCTCGCCTCCCCTCCACTCCAATGCACGCTCGCCTCCCCTCCACTCCAATGCACGCTCGCCTCCCCTCCACTCCAATGCACGCTCGCCTCCCCTCGGCTCCAATGAACGCTCTCCTCCCCTCGGCTCCAATGAACGCTCGCCTCCCCTCGGCTCCAATGCACGCTCGCCTCCCCTCGGCTCCAATGCACGGTCGCCTCCCCTCGGCTCCAATGCACGGTCGCCTCCCCTCGGCTCCAATGCATGCTCGCCTCTCCTCGACTCCAATGCACGCTCGCCTCCCCTCGACTCCAATGCACGCTCGCCTCCCCTCGACTCCAATGCACGCTCGCCTCCCCTCGACTCCAATGACTCCAATGCACGCTCGCCTCCCCTCGACTCCAATGCACGCTCGCCTCCCCTCCAATGCACGCTCGCCTCCCCTCGACTCCAATGCACGCTCGCCTCCCCTCGACTCCAATGCACGCTCGCCTCCCCTCGAATCCAATGCACGCTCGCCTCCCCTCGACTCCAATGCACGCTCGCCTCCCCTCGACTCCAATGCACGCTCGCCACCCCTCGACTCCAATGCAGGCTCGCCACCCCTCGACTCCAATGCAGGCTCGCCACCCCTCGACTCCAATGCACGCTCGCCTCCCCTCGACTCCAATGCACGCTCGCCTCCCCTCGACTCCAATGCACGCTCGCCTCCCCTCGACTCCAATGCACGCTCGCCTCCCCTCGACTCCAATGCAAACTCACCTCCCCTCGACTCCAATGCACTCTCGCCTCCCCTCGACTCCAATAAACGCTCGCCTCCCCTCGACTCCAATGCAAACTCGCCTCCACTCGACTCCAATGCACGCCCGTCTCCCCTTGACTCCAATGCACGCTCGCCTCCCCTCGACTCCAATGCACGCTCGCCTCCCCTCGACTCCAATGCAAACTCGCCTCCCCTCGACTCCAATGCACGCTCGCCTCCCCTCGACTCCAATGCAAACTCGCCTCCCCTCGACTCCAATGCACGCTCGCCTCCCCTCGACTCCAATGCACGCTCGCCTCCCCTCGGCTCCAATGCACGCTCGTCTCCCCTCCAATGCACGCTCGCCTCCCCTCGACTCCAATGCACGCTCGCCTCCCCTCCAATGCACACTCGCCTCCCCTCGACTCCAATGCACGCTCGCCTCCCCTCGACTCCAATGCACGCTCGCCTCCCCTCGATTCCAATGCAGGCTCGCCTCCCCTAGACTCCAATGCACGCTCGCCTCCCCTCGACTCCAATGCATGCTCGCCTCCCCTCGACTCCAATGCACGCTCGCCTCCCCTCGACTCCAATGCATGCTCGCCTCCCCTCGACTCCAATGCACGCTCGCCTCCCCTCCACTCCAATGCACGCTCGCCTCCCCTCCACTCCAATGCACGCTCGCCTCCCCTCGACTCCAATGCACGCTCGCCTCCCCTCGACTCCAATGCACGCTCGCCTCCCCTCCACTCCAATGCACGCTCGCCTCCCCTCCAATGCACGCTCGCCTCCCCTCGGCTCCAATGCACGCTCGCCTCCCCTCAACGCCAATGCACGCTCGCCTCCCCTCGACTCCAATACACGCTCGCCTCCCCTCGACTCCAATGCACGCTCGCCTCCCCTCGGCTCCAATGCACGCTCGCCTCCCCTCGGCTCCAATGCACGCTCGCCTCCCTTGACTTTAATGCACACTCTTCTCATATTGACTTCAATGCAATAGCATTCTCCTTCGTGCCCCTGAAGAAGGGATTTATCTTGAATCTCCCGAAACGTGTCGGGTGATAGGAGAAGTTCTCTTATTATATACTATATATTGATATTATGTATTACTTTGTGTATGATTGCTATCCTTGACCGTTACACGGCTTTTATGGTAATAAAATAAAATATAATATTTTTTGGAAAATACTGTGTCTTTAAAAGTTTACCCTCAAATTCCCTTTGTACCGAGGGGAGGGAGGGGTATATATTCTTTATATACAGGCCGGTATGAATGGGCCCCGAATGATGCTGCTGGACTGTATTGGGGGTGAGGAGGGAACAGGGAGAGCGTCGCCCGCTGCACACAATGGCGTCTCCTAAGGCGTGAAAAGAAGGTGAAATCGATCCGTCCGGATTCCTTTGTATCGAGTTTCGGAGGAGGTTGGAGGGATCTGCGCTTCCCTCACCGACCCGGATACACCGACCGGGGCGAGAATACCCCCCCCCCCCCAACATTATACACAACACAGTGCTGAGAGAAACCCCCCGACCAACCGGGAGGAGAGTTACATCCAGCTAATAGAACTGAGGAAATACATCCTTATATTATCAGAAATCAGGCTGAGAGTGGGCGGTCCCATATATAATCAGAGAGGGCGGTCCCATATATAATCAGAGTTGGCGGTCCTATATATATATAATCAGAGTGGGCGGTCCCATATTTAATTATAGAGGGCGGTCCTATATATAATCAGAGTTGGCGATTCTATATATAATCAGAGTGGGCGGTCCTATATATAATCAGAGTGGGCGGTCCTATATATAATCAGAGTGGGCGGTCCTATATATAATCAGAGTTGGCGGTCCTATATACAATCATAGTAGGCGGTCCCATATATAAGAGTGGGAGGTCCCATATATACAATCAGAGTGGGCGATCCAATATTTAATTATAGAGGGCGGTCCTATATATAATCATATATATATATATATCTATAAAAAAAAAAAAAATCAGAGTGGGCGGTTCCATGTATAATCAGATATCAAGTTCAATCAGAGTACAAGAAATGAGCCGTGCTGCCAATATACACAATAAATTACACAACTCAGACTCTGCGGAGTAGCTCACTGCAGACCCTGCCCAGATCCTACCCTGTACATGGTGCAATGCTCTGCAGGTCTGCCCAGACCCTACCCTGTACATGGTGCAATGCTCTGCAGACACTGCCCAGACCCTACCCTGTACATGGTGCAATGCTCTGCAGACACTGCCCAGATCCTACCCTGTACATGGTGCAATGCTCTGCAGGTCTGCCCAGACCCTACCCTGTACATGGTGCAATGCTCTGCAGACACTGCCCAGACCCTACCCTGTACATGGTGCAATGCTCTGCAGACACTGCCCAGACCCTACCCTGTACATGGTGCAATGCTCTGCAGACACTGCCCAGACCCTACCCTGTACATGGTGCAATGCTCTGCAGACACCGCCCAGACCCTACCCTGTACATGGTGCAATGCTCTGCAGACACCGCCCAGATCCTATCCTGTACATGGTGCAATGCTCTGCAGACACCGCCCAGATCCTATCCTGTACATGGTGCAATGCTCTGCAGGTCTGCCCAGATCCTACCCTGTACATGGTGCAATGCTCTGCAGACACCGCCCAGATCCTATCCTGTACATGGTGCAATGCTCTGCAGACACCACCCAGACAATACCCTGTACATGGTGCAATGCTCTGCAGACCCTACCCAGATCTTATCTTGTACATGGTGCAATGCTCTGCAGGTCTGCCCAGATCCTACCCTGTACCTGGTGCAATGCTCTGCAAACCCTGCCCAGACCCTACCCTGTACATGGTGCAATGCTCTGCAGACCCTGCCCAGATCTTATCTTGTATATGGTGCAATGCTCTGTACCAGCCACTGCCCCCTCCCCTCCCCCAGTCTGCTCTCTCCCTGTATGCACATGTTTAGGTCTTCCCTTCATTAGGATTGATAATTAATGACAGGTGAGGAGGGAACTTACCCGTCTCTCTGCAGCCGTCCAATCAGCACAAGTCCAAAGTTCAGACAGGAAGCACCAAACTTTGTACAAACTTTATATCTGCTCCGCTGCGCCCCCTGGTGGGCCTGTCCCATCACTGCAGAGCGATAGAGGGCGGAGCTCCATCACCCTCCCAGTAACCCATTGGTGGCAGATTTCTGGCACTATTTCTACCTCTAAATCACCTGAAAACCTCCTCAGTGTTTTATGGGGTCTTAGGCTGCCCCCCCCCACCTAGGCGATTCGGATTGTTGCACCCCAATGCTTGTAGCTGCAGTCGAGGCACAATCGCAACGCACGGCGCTGTTGCCCCTCAAGAAGCTCCTTTATGAGCGACAAGCTTCGCGCGTTGCGTTTTTCCTGCGATTTATCGCGTGACAAAATCGCACCACAATTGGGATGCCGTTAAATGGCGCTCACAATCACGCTCACATTTTGCCGCGATCCTGGAATCGCGATGGGAATCGCCTCGGTGTTGTGGGGTTCGGTTGCCGTCATCCCCAATTAACCCCGTCCCACCCGCACTATAGAAGAAAGAACTTGTAATCCCGAGGCTCCGTTCCCCGTGCAACTTTGATTTCGAGTTTTGGTGCGATTTTGATCTAACTTTACATTCTATGGATCAAAGTCGCATCGAAAGTCGCACCAAAAAAAGCGCAGGAGACTTTTCACAGCCACTCAGATTTCAGGTGCTCTCCAAATTGAACGGCTGCCATCGAAAAGACTGGGGGGTGCGACTTTGATGTTTGACAGGTTTTTTTTGGCCATCTGTGACCCATTGAGAAGATTTCCCTTCACTTCCTGTCTGAAAGCCAAAAGAGGAAGTGAGAGAAAATCCGGGAATCCAAGAACTTGTGTCCCCATTGGGGAGATTTCCCTTCACTTCCTGTCTGAAAGCCAAAAGAGGAAGTGAGAGAATATCTGGGAATCCAATAATTAGTGTCCCCATTGGGGAGATTTCCCTTCACTTCCTGTCCCAAAGCCAAAAGAGGAAGTGAGAGAAAATCCGTGAATCCAAGAACTAGTGTCCCCATTGGGGAGATTTCCCTTCACTTCCTGTCTCAAACCCAAAAGAGGGAGTGAGAGAAAATCTGGGAATCCAAGAACTTGTGTCCCCATTGGGTAGATTTCCCTTCACTTCCTGTCTCAAAGCCAAAAAACGAAATGAGAGAAAATCCGGGAATCCAAGAACTTGTGTCCCAATTGGGGAAATTTCCCTTCACTTCCTGTCTCAAAGCCAAAAGAGGAAATGAGGGAAAATCCGGGAATCCAAGAACTAGTGTCCCCATTGGGGGAAATTTCCCTTCACTTCCTGTCTCAAAGCCAAAAGAGGAAGTGAGAGAATATCTGGGAATCCAATAATTAGTATCCCCATTGGGGGGATTTCCCTTCACTTCCTGTCTCAAAGCCAAAAGAGGGACTGAGAGGAAATCTGGGAATCCAAGAACTAGTGTCTCCATTAGGGGAAATTTCCCTTCACTTCCCAATAGGGACACTGGTTCTGGAGTTCTGGGAGTCCCAGATCTCCTCTAATTTCCTCTTTTGGCTTTGAGACAGGAAGTGAAGGGAAATTTCCCCCAATAGGGACACTGGTTCTGGAGTTCTGGGATTCCCAGATTTCCTCTCACTTCCTCTTTTGTCTTTGAGACAGGAAGTGAAGGGAACTCTTCTCAAAGGTGGGCAACGATGGGCAAAAAAAACCTGTTAAGCATCAATGTCGCACGACAAGTCGCACCCCCTGGTCTTTTCGGTGGCACCTGTTCAAACGGGTTTCGCACTTAAAGTCTCATCGGCTTTGAAAAAGGCGCCTGCGCTTCTTTGGTGCGACTTTTCGATGCGACTTTGATCCATAGAATGTAAAGTTCAGTTTGTATGCGATGCTAATTTTTTTTGTTTTGTTTGTTTTGTTATTGTTTTCTTTGTACGTTTATAAAACTTCAACAAAATTTTTATATTGTAAAGCGCTGCGTAAACTGTTGGCGCTATAAAAAATCCTGTATAATAATAATAATAAAAAGATTGAAAGAGAATGTAAAATTAGATCAAAAATCGCACCAAAAATTCCCTACAAATGAACAATGTGATGATTTGAAGTCGCTCTGCGAGCCGCCTGTGTGGTTGGGCTGCGATGGAAGCGGCCATTGAGGGATCAGTAGAAGGGAGGAGGAGGGGGAGGGGGAAGAGACGTTGGCAGATGACGGAGGAGGGGTGGGGGAGGGGAGGCGGAGGCAGTCTGCAGCTGGGGGGGGGTGGGGAATCATCAGTCGTCACATAAGAGAGCAGCAGACGTCTCGCCGTGCGTTTTTTTGGGGGGTGGATTTGGTGAGAAGGAAATCGCAGTCTGAAGGATGGGATTGGGTCGGAACAAGGTGGCCGTCCTTCTTCTGGTTCTGTCCATCTCCGTCCTCCTCTACCTCCTTCTCCCCGTCGCCAAGCCGGACCTGGAGGAGCCCAAAGCGGAGAACCCGCGCTCCGAGACGCAGGACAGCATGAACGTCACCGTCCGGACCGCCACCCTCTCCGGGGACTGGCCCACCTTCTACCGGGAGGCCGTGCCGCGGAGCGCCCTGGAGGGCGGCCCACCCGAGAGGTGAGGAGGACAACGCCATATGCTGGGCCGGGACAAGGAGGGGGTGGCAGGAGGGGCGGCTGCCCTGGGCACAAGGGATGTGGGCACCCTGAGGGAATAAGGGGGGGGGCATTTTTGCCCTGGATGGCCTTGTCCTGGCACTGCCCATATGTTACATCTCATGGGGGGGGGGCACATTCTGGTAATGTATAGACCCTCCAAAATTGAGAGCCCCACCGATTGATCAGAAACGCCCAACGCCACCGGCGTACTGTGCGGCCCACCGGCGTACTGTGCGGCCCCCCGGCGTACTGTGCGGCCCCCCGGCGTACTGTACGGCCCACCGGCGTACTGTGCGGCCCCCCCGGCGTACTGTGCGCCCCCCGGCGTACTGTGCGGCCCCCCGGCGTACTGTGCGGCCCACCGGCGCACTGTGCGGCCCCCCGGCGTACTGTGCGGCCCACCGGCGCACTGTGCGGCCCCCCGGCGTACTGTGCGGCCCACCGGCGCACTGTGCGGCCCACCGGCGCACTGTGCGGCCCCCCGGCGTACTGTTCCAATTTCAAACACGGGAAATGAGTGAAAGATGCCTTGCGGTGCCACTCCTTGGTAACGGCGTCCCAACAAAAAAAAACGCGCATTTGTCGCTTGGGGGGAGCGCGGTTAAAAAAAAACGCATGAGATTCTTTGCCACATGTAAGGCAGCCCCATTGAAATCATTGGGCTGCGTTGCCACTCCTTGTTAATGGCGTCCCAGATGCGGCAAAAAAAAAAGACGCAATGTTTTTCGCTCGAACAATAAAAAAAATATAAAAAATCTAAACGCGCGGTGGAAAAAAAATTCACAAAGCTCGACAAAGGCGCGAGCTACGTTGGCGCTTGAAATCCATAGGATGCCGTATACGTAGAGCGTGCAATTTTTGCGCGCATTTGCAAAGTGCAAAACGTGAACCCGGCCCGAGTGTTTTTTTTTTCTCTCCAACCGCGAATATTACGACACGTTTTGTGCGACAGCAGTAAGGCAGCTCATTGATGTCATTGGGCGGCGTTGCCATACGTTTTTAATGGAGTCCCCCAAATGCGGCAAGAATAAAAGGCGCACGTTTGTCGCTTGAAATAAAAATTTAAAAAAAGGCAATATGTGCGGTTAAAAAAAAAAAACGCACATGGGTACAGAAACTACTTTGAAATCGATAGGCTGCCCCATGTGTTTGGCGGGGGAAAAAAATGGGGCGCGCTTTTGCGCGTGTTTGCAAAACACGAATGCAGAGAAGATAGAAATACATTTCTAACTGTGAATATTACAATGTGTTTTGTGTACCCCTATGGGCAATGGGACAGGAAGTGAAGGGGAATCTCTCCAGAACTAGTGGGGACACTAGTTCTTGGCTTCCCAGCTCTCATCTCACTTCCTCTTTTGGCTTTAAAACAGGAAGTGAAGGGAAATCTCTCCAATGGGGACACTAGTTCTTGGAATCACGGATTTCCTCTCACTTCCTCTTTTGGCTTTAAAACAGGAAGTGAAGGGAAATCTTCTCATTGGGGACACTAGTTCTGGGTTTCCAAGATTTCCTCTCACTTCCTCGTTTGGCTTTGAGACAGGAAGTGAAGGGAAATCTACCCACTGGGGACACTAGTTCTTGGATTCCCGGATTTCCTCTCACTTCCTCTTTTGGCTTTAAGATAGGAAGTGAAGGGAAATCTCATTGGGGACACTAGTTCTGGGTTTCCAAGATTTCCTCTCACTTCCTCTTTTGGCTTTAAGACAGGAAGTGCAGGGAAATCTCCTCATTGGGGACACTAGTTCTTGGATTCCAAGATTTTCTCTCACTTCCTCGTTTGGCTTTGAGACAGGAAGTGAAGGGAAATCTCCCCACTGGGGACACTAGTTCTTGGATTCCCGGATTTCCTCTCACTTCCTCTTTTGGCTTTGAGACAGGAAGTGAAGGGAAATCTCCCCACTGGGGACACTAGTTCTTGGATTTCCAGCTTTTCTCTCCTTTCCTCTTTTGGCTTTGAGACAGGAAGTCAAGGGAAATCTCCCCACCGGGGACACTAGTTCTTGGATTCCAAGATTTCCTCTCACTTCCTCGTTTGGCTTTGAGACAGGAAGTGAAGGGAAATCTCCCCACTGGGGACACTAGTTCTTGGATTCACAGCTTTCCTCTCATTTCCTCTTTTGGCTTTGAGACAGGAAGTGAAGGGAAATCTCCTCATCGGGGACACTAGTTCTGGGTTTCCAAGATTTCCTCTCACTTCCTCGTTTGGCTTTGAGACAGGAAGTGAAGGGAAATCTCCCCACTGGGGACACTAGTTCTTGGATTCCCAGCTTTCCTCTCATTTCCTTTTTTGGCTTTGAGACAGGAAGTGAAGGGAAATATCCTCATTGGGGACACTAGTTCTTGGATTCCCAGCTTTCCTCTCATTTCCTTTTTTGGCTTTAAGACAGGAAGTGAAGGGAAATCTCCTCATTGGGGACACTAGTTCTGGGTTTCCAAGATTTCCTCTCACTTCCTCGTTTGGCTTTGAAACAGGAAGTGAAGGGAAATCTCCCCAATGGGGACACTAGTTCTTGGAGACCTCCAATGCAGCGATATTCCGGGAAGATTTTACCCGATACCCATCGCTCTTTAACCCTTTCAGCTGTCCTCAGTAAGGTGAAACCCTATTGGCTGCCTTTGGTGTCCGCCCCCCCCCGATACATCATGTTTAACCCTTTAAGTGTAAATTTTACACAACTTACAGACCCCTTGATGAGATTTTTTTAAATTTTTTTTTTATTTAACAAACGTCAAATTAAAAATGTAATCACCGATTGTTTTGTTCCGATCCCGCCGTGGCGGATTTACTGTAATTATAAAGGCTGCAAAAAATAGTGAGCGCCCCTCCCCCGACCCCCCCGGGCGCTGCTGATGACACGTCTGCAGAGACTCTAAATATACAAAAAATAATTAATAGACGATTCCGCGAGGGCCAAATATCGCAATCAGACGCACGAGAAAAATGTGCTGCAGGGGGAGGGGGCGGAGCGTTCACCGGGAACCTCCCCCACAGCCAATGAAACGTACGAATAAAAACTTCATTTTATTACATACTTTATTTTACTCTAGTGATGTCATCACTGGGTCTCTGTGCTTCTCTATGTACAGCGGGCAGATCATGTAGTCCCCACCAGGGGGCGCACAGGACAGGGTGACAACACAGGAGACAATTGGGGGGTCAGGGAGGAAGCGTTGTCACCCGATAACAGGAAGTGCCTGAATAATATAGAACACCCTCATGATTTGGGGAGTTCCTCAGTACTGCACTCTGTGTCTCCGGTGTGTATAATGAACATTTCCTGTCTCCGGGGTTCCAGGTTCTCGGTGCTCCTGTTACACGGCCAATCCTTCACCTCACAGACCTGGGAGAACCTGGGGACGCTGCAGATCCTATCAGAACACGGATATCGGGCGGTGGCCGTCGACTTGCCAGGTAATTGTAATTCCTATAGGCTGAAATGATCTCCTCCTGAACCTGATTAACAAGGTGTGCAATGTTTATAAACAATGTTACTTTGTATCTCCCATCTGAACAATGGCAGAGCGTCAGCAAGTCATTTGTGCCCCCCTAACCCCAGATAGATACCCCCCCAACTCTGATCACACCCCCATCCCCCCACTATCCCTCCACTCTTATCACCCCCCCACTCTGATCACACACCCCCTCCCCCCACCATCCCTCCACTCTGATCACATCACCCCCCCCCCACCATCCCTCCACTCTGATCACATCACCCCCCCCCCCACCATCCCTCCACTCTGATCACACCCCCTCCCCCCACCATCCCCACACTCTGATCACACCCCCCCCTCCCCCCACCACCCCTCCACTCTGATCACCCCCCCCCCCACTCTGATCACACCCCCCCCCTCCCCCCACCATCCCTCCACTCTGATCACCCCCCCCACCATCCCTCCACTCTGATCACATCACCCCCCCCCACCATCCCTCCACTCTGATCACACCCCCTCCCCCCACCATCCCCACACTCTGATCACCCCCCCCACTCTGATCACACCCCCCCCTCCCCCCACCACCCCTCCACTCTGATCACCCCCCCCACTCTGATCACACCCCCCCCCCCCCCCCACCATCCCTCCACTCTGATCACACCCCCCACCATCCCTCCACTCTGATCACATCACCCCCCCCACCATCCCTCCACTCTGATCACACCCCCCCCCCCCCACTCTTATCACCCCCCCACTCTGATCACACCCCCCCCACCACCCCTCCACTCTGATCACACCCCCCCCCCCCACCACCCCCCCCACTCTTATCACCCCCCCACTCTGATCACACCCCCATCCCCCCACTATCCCTCCACTCTGATCACCCCCCCCACCACCCCCCCCCACTCTTATCACCCCCCCCCCACTCTTATCACCCCCCCCCCCCCACTCTGATCACATCACCCCCCCATCCCCCCTCACCATCCCCCCACTCTGATCACACCCCCCACCACCACTCTCACACACCCCCCCCACTCTGATCACCCCCCCACTCTGATCACACCCCCCCCCCCCACCATCCCTCCACTCTGATCACACCCCCCCCCCCCCACCATCCCTCCACTCTGATCACACCCCCCCCACTCTTATCACCCCCCCCCACTCTGATCACACCCCCCCCCCCCCATCCCTCCACTCTGATCACACCCCCCCCACTCTTATCACCCCCCCCACTCTGATCACATCCCCCCCCCCACCACCCCTCCACTCTGATCACACCCCTCCCCCCACCATCCCTCCACTCTGATCACACCCCCCCCCCCCTCCCCCACCATCCCTCCACTCTGATCACACCCCCTCCCCCCACCATCCCTCCACTCTGATCACCGCCCCCCCCCACCATTCCTCTACTCTGATCACACCCCCCTCCACCACCCCTCCACTCTGATCACACCCCCCCCCTCCCCCACCATCCCTCTACTCTGATCACACCCCCCCCCCCACATCCCTCACTCTGATCACCCCCCTCCACCATCCCTCCACTCCGATCACATAGCCCCCTCTCCTATCACACACAATCCCCCCCCCCCCCCATGGTCCTGCAGCACCAGGGACAGGAGGGTTAGTTTTGTCCTACACAGGCAGGAGAATATCTCCAGCAGGATTTCTGGTGATGGTGGCAGCTGCAGCAACCAGAGGGGAGCCTCCTCCACCCTGACCCCCTCCTCCGCTGGCATCCCTGATCTGACCCCCCCCCCCCCACACACACACACACACACACAGGATGGGGCTCATTCCCTGCTCACTCGGGATCAGGATCCGCCCTCCTCTGCATATTTGGATCCGTTCTCCTGCAGGTAAACTAAAACCTCCACTCTGCACCCTCTCACCCACTGGGCACAGCGTGGAAGTTTTAGCTTACCTGCTAGTGCAGCTGGCCCTGTCTGCACCCCTCTAAATGTTGTGCCCAGGGCAACCGCATTGGATGCCCCCCTTCTTTCACGCTGCATCACTGCATCTGAACAATGTTTATAAACAATGTTACTTTTTTTATAAACAATATTCAGACAGGAGATACAAAGTAACATTGTATCTCCTGTCTGAATAATGTTTATAAACAATGTTACTTTGTATCTCTCTTTGTTTGTGAATCTGTTGCAAATGTTCTTACCTGTAGATCCTGCCAGTAATGGCACTTCCTGTTTACAGGAAGCAAAGCCACTAGACATGTGCACTGACAAAAAATTCATTCATTTTCGTTTCATTCTTTTTTTTGCTTTTTTTGGAAATTCTGAAATTTTTAATTTTGGGAATTTCGAAATTTCAAATTTTTTAGGAATGTAGATTTTTCGTATTTCCGAATTTAGATTTTCCAAATTTTTCGGAAATTCAAAAATTCGAAAATCTGAAAAAAAGAGAGAAAATCAGTTTAATTCGAAATATTAATGAACTATTAAATTATAGGTATTGGAATTTACAAATTTATCTGAAGTCACAAATTATCTGAAATAACGAATGCCGCATCTAAACAAATGGAACGTAACAAATTAATAATTAATAATAATAAAAAGGTTTTATTATTATTAGATCGTTGCGTTCCATTTGTTTAGATGCTGCATTTAGACATGTGCACAACAAAAAAATTTGTTGAGTTATTTTTTCGTTGATTCGTTTTTCCGTTAGTTTAATTTTCGTTTATTCGTTTATTCGAAATTCGGACGCATTCGTATTTATTCGTAACATTCGTAACATTCGTAGATTCGTAATCGGAGCATAATTCAGAATTTTATGTAATGTGTATGCTATTTTTACATTTTAAGAGACACGGAAAATTACGAATCGAAAAAAAAAGTTACGAATGTACGAATTTTTTCGTTCAATCCATTCGAAGCACGTTAAGCAGCGCCATTGTAAGAGACACGGAAAATTACCAATTAAAAAAAAAAAAAAGTTACGAATGTACAAATTTTTTCGTATATTTTGATTTTCGTTGTTGCTGTTTTCGTTTTTCGTATTTTCGTTGTTTCTAATTTTGGTTATTTCGGATTTTCGTTGTTTTTCATATTCGTTCGATTCGATAATTCGTTATTCGTTAAAATTTTTTGCGAAATCATTCGTTCATTCGTACGATAACGAATATAACGAATTTTAACGGAAAACTAATTAAAACGAAACGAATTGCACGTGTCTATTAAATTATAGGTATTGGAATTTCCTTTCAAATTTGGCTGTTAGTGAACGTAACGAATACGAATTTATCCAAACAGCCAAATTTGAAAGGAAATTCGAATAACTAGAATTTAATAGTTAGTTATCATTTAGAATTAAACAGATTTTTAAATTTCCGAAATCCGAAAATTTGAGATTTGGAAATTAACAAATTTGTAAAAATTTGTAAAACAAATCTGGAAGTAAACGAATTGCACACGTCTAGAAGCCACAAGCTTGCAATTAGCAGCAATGTTGTCAGCCTGTCATACATGCGTGGTTACATGCGTGTTCTCCTAGTAATGCACATCAGTCATGCTAGTCACTGCAATGGATCAATATAAAAGGACCTCAGAAGACATTCTTGGAATCCGGTTTGCAGACAATCTCAGAATTCAGCTTTTTGTATGTTTTTATATCCTCTTTCCCCGGAGGGTGTCTGAGATGTGACGAGCCCAGTGTGCGTCTCACAGTGTGCGTCTCATTCCAGGATACGGCCAATCACTGCAGGCTCAGCCAATGTCATCGGAGAAAGGACGCACAGACTATCTGCTGCACATCATTGAGTCCCTGGGGGCCCGACAGCCAGTCCTCATCAGCCCCTCCATGAGTGGTCTATTCTCCTTACCCCTCCTCCTGCAGAACCCGGACCGCCTCCGAGGATTCGTCCCCATCGCCCCCGTTGGGACCAAAAGTTTCAAGCCGCAGCAATACCAACAGATCCAGGTAAGTGCATGCGGGGTGGAGGGTGGACCCGGCCCTGAGCTATAGATAAGAAGTCTGGGGGTCAGATATAAAGCAGATTTAAAGGGTCAGCCCATCAATGATATTATAGGTGGAGCCTGGTGGGCTGAGTCGGCCCCAGATTCTTGGGGAACGTCTTTGGTACTTTATTAGTAAGATCTCCCATCATAATTCCCCAAACTCCCATCATTATAGGAGTTCTGATTCCTTCTGTTACAGTGTCTATAACAGGGGTCTCCAAACTACGGCCCAGGGGCCAGATGCAGCCCTTGCTTTTGTCTGGCCCTTGGGGCATTAATCCCCCCACTGTCAGCAGTGGGGCACTATTCCTCCCACTGACACCAATGATGGGGCACTATTCCTCCCACTGACACCAATGATGGGGCACTATTCCTCTCACTGACACCAATGATGGGGCACTATTCCTCCACTGACACCAATGATGGGGCACTATTCCTCCCACTGACACCAATGATGGGGCACTATTCCTCCCACTGACACCAGTGATGGGGCACTATTCCTCCCACTGACACCAGTGATGGGGCACTATTCCTCCCACTGACACCAGTGATGGGGCACTATTCCTCCCACTGACACCAGTGATGGGCACTATTCCTCCCACTGACACCAGTGATGGGGCACTATTCCTCCCACTGACACCAGTGATGGGGCACTATTCCTCCCGCTGACACCAGTGGTGGGGCACTATTCCTCCCGCTGACACCAGTGGTGGGGCACTATTCCTCCCGCTGACACCAGTGGTGGGGCACTATTCCTCCCGCTGACACCAGTGGTGGGGCACTATTCCTCCCGCTGACACCAGTGGTGGGGCTCCATTCCTCCCGCTGACACCAGCGGTGGGGCGCCATTCCTCCCGCTGACACCAGCGGTGGGGCACTATTCCTCCCGCTGACACCAGTGGTGGGGCACTATTCCTCCCGCTGACACCAGTGGTGGGGCACTATTCCTCCCGCTGACACCAGCGGTGGGGCACTATTCCTCCCGCTGACACCAGTGGTGGGGCACTATTCCTCCCGCTGACACCAGCGGTGGGGCTCCATTCCTCCCGCTGACACCAGCGGTGGGGCTCCATTCCTCCCGCTGACACCAGCGGTGGGGCTCCATTCCTCCCGCTGACACCAGCGGTGGGGCTCCATTCCTCCCGCTGACACCAGCGGTGGGGCTCCATTCCTCCCGCTGACACCAGCGGTGGGGCTCCATTCCTCCCGCTGACACCAGTTGTGGGGGAGGGAGAGTGCCCCATTGTTGGTGTCAGTGGGAGGAAGAGTTCTCAGTTTCAGGGGGAATAATGCCCCGAGGGTCGGATAAAAGGAAGCAAAGCTGCAGTTTGGAGACCACTGGTCTACATGGAAGAGTCGGAACCTTTTTTGGGCTTATCTTGGGGATGGTCAGTCAGCTTTAGAAGCAGGCAAAAGCAATCAATACCATTGGGCTTAAGATAATCCAAACATATCCCAGATAACATAAAGAAAGCTCAGGCTGGCTACAGTCTAGCTGCAAATACTATGTTTTTTAGACTAGGGACACTGCAGCTTGACCCAGGACCACTGCAATAATAAAGAATTATCCCACCAGGGATGTTGGGAACCTCTTATAATGGGCACAGCGGGTGTGGAGAGGAATTTTCCACAAATTTTCTGCACTAGATTTAATTCTTATAATCATCAGCCCCATCTAGTGGCCAAAATGCAGTATATTTTCTCATTGAGGTATTTCAGAAAACTATACCGCTGTTTGACCACTAGATGGAGCTGCCGATCATAGGCTTTGACTTATTACAGAATATATGGGAGATATTTGCTCAGCCTTCACAAATGCGCGCTACATTGGATCAAACCTTTAGTCGCTCTGTCATTGATTAGCTGGTCTGTTCACTTATTCTTCTGTTAGTGAATACATATGTTATTTACAGCTTACGTTACACTTATTATAAATAATAACTAAATATTTCCCTCCTGTGTTCCACGCAGGTTCCCACCCTCATCGTCTATGGCACGCTCGACACCAACCTGGGCAGCCAATCCCTGGAGAGCCTGAAGAACCTGCCCAACCACACCCTCAGCCCGCTGAAGGGGGCGGGGCACGCCTGTTACATGGACAGACCGGAAGAATTTCACTCCTCCCTGCTAATTTTCCTCAGCAAACTTTAACCGCGCTCCGCGGGGGCGTCACCATGACAGAAGGCGTGCGATCGGCACAACGCTTGTGATTGGAGGGAGTGCGGAGGATTGCCGCACTGGGTGTTTCGGTGACGGGGGAGATGATTGTGATTTTTCTTACTATTAGATATGAGGAAAGGGCTGATTGGCTCCTCCGATGGAGAAAGACGGCCAAGGCTGCACGTGTGCGAGAGACCCCGACGGGGGCCGCCGACCCAAAATTCTGGTTTTAGAGGCCGCGGCCCATAAAATAAACACAGAGGGGGGGTTTGCGGTGTTTATGGGCACAACGAACATAATGAGCCGGACTGCTCCTGGCAGGAATACGGCTTTGAGTTTTAGTAATAGAACTTCTCTTCTAGTGACCGACACATAAGTATGGAGGGTGACGGGCAATGCTTGGGCAAGTTAGTTTTACACTGTTAGGAGCTGTGTGATATGTGGGGGGCCCCTGAGATTTATGGGGACCCCTCCACTATATGTGAGATATAAGGAGACCCATCTACTATATTTTACACATATTGGGACCCCTCCACTATGTTAGAGACCCCTCTACACTATATTTAACTTATATGGGGACCCCTCTATTATATGTTGGCTACATGGAGGTCCAACTATATGAGAGATGTATAGGAACCCCCCCCCCCCATTATGTCTGACAGTCAAGGGGTCCCCATGTATATCTGTGAGATGCATAGAAACCCCTCCAATGTATTGGACATGTACAGGGGCCCCTCGGCTATATGTGAGATACATGCGGACCCCTCTACTTTATGTGAAACATCTGGAGACCCCTCTACTATATCTGACATATATGGGGACCCCTCCACTATATGTTAGATGTATGGAGACCTCTACACTATGTTTGACATCCATGGGGGCCCTTCTGCTATATGTTGGATGTATGGAGAGAGACCCTACCACTATATTTTAGATGTATGGGGGGCCTCTACACTATATTTGACATATATGGGGACCCCTCTACTATATTTGACATATTGGGACCCCTCCACTCTATGTGAGATGTATTGGGAGACATGTACACTATATGATAGACATATGGGGGCTTCTAAACTATATTTGACATAAATGGGGACCTCTCTACTGTAGTTGACTTGCATGGGGACCCCTCCACTATGTTAGATGTATGGAGACCTCCACACTATATTTAACTTATATGGGGACCCCTCTACTATATGTTAGCTACATGGAGGTCCAACTATATGAGATGTATAGGAACCCCCCCCCCCATTATATCTGACATACATGGGGACCCCTTGACTATCTGTGAGATGCAGTGAAACCCCTCCAATATATTTGACATATACAGGGGCCCCTCGGCTATATGTGAGATACATGCGGACCCCTGTGCTTTTATGTGAAACATCTGGAGACCCCTCTACTATATCTGACATATATGGGGACCCCTCTACTATATGTGAGATATGAGACCCTTCTACTATAATCAACATATATGGGGACCCTTCCACTATGTGTGAGATGTATGGGGACCCATACACTATATTTGACATCCATGGGGACCCCTCTGCTAAATGTGAGATGCATGGAGAGAGACCCTACCACGATACTTGACATGTATGGGGACCCCTCTACTGTATGTGAGATGCCTGGGGACCCCTCCACTATATGTTAGATGTATAGGGACCTCTACACTATATTTAACTTATATGGGGACCCCTCCACTATATGTTAGATGTATGGAGACCTCTACACTATATTTGACATCCATGGGGACCCTTCTGCTATATGTTGGATGTATGGAGAGAGACCCTACCACTATATATTAGATGTATGGGGGCCTCTACACTATGATATATGGGGGCTTCTAAACTATATTTGGCATATATGGGGACCCCTCTATTATAGTTGACTTGCATGGGGACCCCGTCCACTATATGTTAGATGTATGGAGACCTCTACACTATATTTGACATATATGGGGACCCCTCCACTATATGGGTGGCAGGCAAATGTTTCATTGTTATCGGCTATATGTGAGATACATGCGGACCCCTCTACTGTATGTAAAGCATCTGGAGACCCCTCTACTATATCTGACATATATGGGGGCCCTTCCACTATATGTGAGATATAATGAGACCCTTCTACTATAATCAACATAAATGGGGAACTCTCCACCACATGTGAGATGTATGAAGACCCTACCTTTTAGATGTAAGGGTCCCTCTCCACTATATTTGACATATATGGGGACCCCTCCACTATATGAGATATATGGGGGCTTCTTCACTTAATTTGACATATATGGGGACCCCTCCACTATATTTTACATATTTAGGGACTCATTCCACTATATGTGAGATGTATGGGGATCCCTTCACTATATGTTGGATATATGGGGGCTTCTACAGTATATTTAACATATTTGGGGACTCCTCTACTATATTTGACATGCATGGGGACTCCTCCAATATATGTGAGATATATGGGGACCCCTCCAATATATGTGAGATATATGGGGACCCCTCCAATGTATGTGACATATATGGGGACCCCTCCAATGTATGTGACATATATGGGGACCCCTCCAATGTATGTGACATATATGGGGACCCCTCCAATGTATGTGACATATATGGGGACCCCTCCAATATATGGGGACCCCTCCAATATATGTGACATATATGGGGACCCCTCCAATATATGTGAGATATATGGGGACCCCTCCAATATATGTGAGATATATGGGGACCCCTCCAATGTATGTGAGATATATGGGGACCCCTCCAATGTATGTGACATATATGGGGACCCCTCCAATGTATGTGACATATATGGGGACCCCTCCAATGTATGTGACATATATGGGGACCCCTCCAATGTATGTGACATATATGGGGACCCCTCCAATATATGTGAGATATATGGGGACCCCTCCAATATATGTGAGATATATGGGGACCCCTCCAATGTATGTGAGATATATGGGGACCCCTCCAATGTATGTGACATATATGGGGACCCCTCCAATGTATGTGACATATATGGGGACCCCTCCAATGTATGTGACATATATGGGGACCCCTCCAATGTATGTGACATATATGGGGACCCCTCCAATGTATGTGACATATATGGGGACCCCTCCAATGTATGTGACATATATGGGGACCCCTCCAATGTATGTGACATATATGGGGACCCCTCCAATGTATGTGAGATATATGGGGACCCCTCCAATGTATGTGAGATATATGGGGACCCCTCCAATGTATGACATATATGGGGACCCCTCCAATGTATGTGACATATATATGGGGACCCCTCCAATGTATGTGACATATATATGGGGACCCCTCCAATGTATGTGACATATATGGGGACCCCTCCAATGTATGTGACATATATGGGGACCCCTCCAATGTATGTCAGATGTATTGGGACCCCTCCACTATATGTGAGCTGTATGGGGGCTTCTACACTATATTTGACATATATGGGGACCCCTCCACTATATGTGACATATATGGGGACCCCTCCACTATATGTGACATATATGGGGACCCGTACACTATATAGGGGTGGCAGGCAAATGTTTCCTTGTTATCAGATGTAAATGGGATATCACATTGTACGTAGCCGGTGAGTGTTGGCACAGTACAGCAGATAACAGAGGGCACTTTACCCTTACAGCGCTGAGGTCGGGGGTTCACTACCCCCTGGGGATGCTATTATGCTTGGACTGTTCTTTTTGTGTTTTATATGATTTATCTTCGGTGTTTTAGTTTCTCTCTCCCCAACCCTAAAACGTCTTGCAAGACCAACTGGCCTATGGCGACCCGAGACTGATGTCCAGCTCAGGAGAAGCCGGGCAATCTGTTTCCATATCATGTCAAAAACATATTGAGCTGCAATAGTTAGAAGTGCTTGATGGAAGCTGAGAGACGGGTGAGAAGCATCACCTCTCCGCGTAACGCGATGACGTCACATGTAATGGTTTTGATGGACCTACATTAACAGAGACGGTTTCCTTCAGCTGATGTACATCTGTATAGACATTAGGAGAAATATCTACTGGGGGGTTCAATTCTACAAACTCCCCACAATCCACCACTGGAATCCACGGAATCCACCAATGGAATCCACGGACAATGATATATATATATATTTTTTTTAATTATGTAAGTAAAAAGATTTTGGAAGTATTTAGAATGTATCAGAACATTGTTATTTTTTTCTTTTCTTTTCTTCTGTACTAGACATGTGCACAACAGAAAAATGTGTTTATTTTCGTTTCGTTTCTTTCGTTTCCGTTGATTCGTAACGATTCGTAAGTCATCGGTGTACGTATTCGTAACGATTCGTATTTTCGTTGATTCTTTTTTCCGTTAGTTTAATTTTCGTTTATTCGTTTATTCGAAATTCGGACGCATTCGTATTTATTCGTACTTTCGTAACATTCGTAGATTCGTAATCGGAGCATAATTCCTAATGTTATGTAATGTGTATGCTATTATTACATTGTAAGAGACACGGAAAATTACGAATTGAAAAAAAAGTTACGAATGTACGAATTTTTTCGTTCAATCCCTTCGAAGCACGTTAAGCAGCGCCATTGTAAGGGACACGGAAAATTACCAATTCAACAAAAAAAAAAAAAGTTACGAATGTACAAATTTTGTCGTTCAATCCATTCGAGGCACGTTAAGCAGCGCCATTGTAAGACACGGAAAATTACGAATCTAAAAAAAAAAAAAAAAGTTATGAATGTACGAATTTTTTCATTCAATCCATTCGAAGCACGTTAAGCAGCGCCATTGTAAGAGACACGGAAAATTACCAATTCAACAACAAAAAAAAAGTTACGAATGTACGAATTTTTTCGTTCAACCCCTTCGAAGCCCGTTAAGCAGCGCCATTGTAAGAGACACGGAAAATTACCAATTCAACAAAGAAAAAAAAGTTACGAATGTACAAATTTTGTCGTTCAATCCATTCGAGGCACGTTAAGCAGCGCCATTGTAAGACACGGAAAATTACGAATCTAAAAAAAAAAAAAGTTACGAATGTACGAATTTTTTCGTTCAATCCATTCGAAGCACGTTAAGCAGCGCCATTGTAAGACACGGAAAATTACGAATCTAAAAAAAAAAAAAGTTACGAATGTACGAATTTTTTCGCTCAATCCATTCGAAGCACGTTAAGCAGCGCCATTGTAAGGGACGCGGAAAATTACCAATTCAACAACAAAAAAAAAGTTACGAATGTACGAATTTTTTCGTTCAATCCATTCGAAGCACGTTAAGCAGCGCCATTGTAAGGGACACGGAAAATTACCAATTCAACAACAAAAAAAAAGTTACGAATGTACGAATTTTTTCGTTCATTTTGATTTTCGTTGTTCCTGTTTTCGTTTTTCGGATTTTCTTCTTTCGTAGATTCGTTGTTTCTAATTTGTTTTTTTTCGGATTTTCGTTGTTTTCGGATTCGTTCGATTCGAACGATTCGTTAAAATTTTTAGCGAATCGTTCGTTCATTTGTACGATAACGTATGAACGAATATAACGAAAAAAAACGAAAAGAAACAAATTGCACATGTCTAATTACCACTATTGTAATATCTGTAGCTCTGGACCAATGAGAATGAGGACTGGTTCTGTGGTGTAAATCCAAAGAAATGCGTAGGACTGAGATGAAAGTTTGGGGTGGGTGGAGCGGGTTCTGGTCCTAGACTCTGGGATCACATTGGAGGAATCACCTATCAGAAGACTAACCAAATCTTCCATATGTGGTTAGGCGCGTCTGGTGAGAATGGTTTTCTCACTTGGAAATACAATTGTGATATTTATTACACAAGAAGGCGTTTCGGGGAACAGGCCCCACTTCTTCAGGGCTTGAAAAATGGTTTGTGGAAGGATCACAGTTTTAAAAAGCCTACATTTTATTTGAACCTTACTTATAAACATATCCCTACAGCTGTATCACTTATCTGTAATGTAGTAGGTCTCTTATGTATGCTGAGCAGGCAGTTGGATCCTGGAGAAATTGTGACTGCAGGGATGCCCCGTCCTCTTCCTGTCTTCTGAGCTTCTGACGCTGCAATGGTTCAGGTCTTCCAGCCAGAGCTGGGACAAAGGGGTGGGCAGGAGGGACGGCTGCCCTGGGCGCAATGGTTTACTGTAGGGATGGGGGGCACCTTCCTTCTGCTACAAGGCTGAAAGGAGTAGTGACAACAGCATCACTACTCATGTCAGCCCTGACATGAGAACTGTACTGCTGTTCTTGCCTGATGATCTAAAAAATGTTACCAATGCAGATCCAGAAGTACAAAGCCAGGAAGAGGATGGGGCATCCCTGCAGTGAAGATACAGGATACAGAAGTTTAGAAAGAAGAAGCTGACGGGGCAGCCCAAAACAGAAGATATCTCCAGGATCCAGAAGTTTCGAAAGAGGAAGATGACGGACATCCCTGAACAGAAGATATCTCCAGAAGTTTCGAAAGAGGAAGATGACGGGCATCACTAAACAGAAGATTTCTCCAGAAGTTTAGAAAGAGGAAGATGACGGGGCATCCCTGAACAGAAGATATCTCCAGAAGTTTAGGAAGATGATGGGGCATCCCTGAACAGACGATATCTCCAGAAGTTTTTAGAAAGAGGAAGACGACGGGGCATCCCTGAACAGAAGATATCTCCAGAAGTTTAGGAAGATGATGGGGCATCCCTGAACAGAAGATACCTCCATACGTTTAGAAAGATGATGGGGCATCCTTGAACAGAAGATATCTCCAGAAGTTTAGAAATAGGAAGATGATGGGCATCCCAGAACAGAAGATATCTTCTGTTCAGGGATGCCCCATCATCTTCCTAAACGTCTGGAGATATCATCTGTTCAGGGATGCCCCATCATCTTTCTAAACTTATGGAGGTATCTTCTGTTCAGGGATGCCCCATCGTCTTTCTAAACTTCTGGAGATATCTCCAGAAGTTTAGGAAGATGATGGGGCATCCCTGAACAGAAGATCTCTCCAGAAGTTTTGAAAGAGGAAGATGACGGGGCATCCCTGAACAGGAGGTATCTCCAGAATTTTAGAAAGAGGAAGATGACGGGCATACCAGAACAGAAGATATCTCCAGAAGTTTAGAAATAGGAAGATGACAGACCATCCCTGAACAGAAGATATCTCCAGGATCCAGAATTTTAGAAAGCGGAAGATGACGGGGCATCCCTGAACAGAATATTTTGCCCAGTATCCGGAAGTTTTGAAAGATGAAGACGACAGGCATCCCTGAACAGACGATATCTCCAGAAGTTTAGAAAGAGGAAGATGACGGGGCATCCCTGAACAGAAGATTTCTCCAGAATCCAACTGCCTTCACAACATACATAAGGGACATACTTCATTACAGGAAGTGATATGATCGTAGCTGTAGGTATTTTTTTTTTAGCTAAACTTCAGCTTTAAGGTTAAAATATGGTCAAATATCAGCATCCCCCGACCACAGGAAATGTTCAGATTCAGTCGGCTGCCCTCACTGTGGTCGGGTTAGGCTGACATTTTTCTGCCCTATTTTACCATTAATCCAGGATTTAAGAATAAATATCATTGTGATTATTTCTAAACCCCTAAATAAGCGGGAAGAAATTCAACATTTTTAACCCTATGTATCATTTCTAGTAAAAAATAATGCCTGGAGATCAGCTTTATCGGGACATACAGCATGTGCAATCCAAGCAAAGCGCGGCAATGTGATACTTTTATTTTGTGATGCCAGAATGTGATCTAATAAATACATATTGGTTACAATGTATCATTACTACTTCTGATACACCTATAACAGACAGGGCCGCTGATAAGGCAGCACAGCTGGCCCTCCTGTACTGGGCTCGGGCCCCATCTGTTCAAATGGGGGGCCCAGGTGGTACCCGCTAGACATGTGCAATTCGTTTCATTTTTTTTTTCGTTCATTCGTTTTCGTACGAATGAACGAACAATTCGCTAAAAATTTTAACGAATCGTTCGAATCGAACGAATCCGAAAAAAAAACTAATTAGAAACAACGAATGTACGAAAGAAGAAAATCCGAAAAAAACGAAAACAGGAACAACGAAAATCAAAATGAACGAAAAAATTCGTACATTCGTAATTTTTTTTTTTTTGTTGAATTGGTTATTTTCCGTGTCTCTTACAATGGCGCTGCTTAACGTGCCTCGAATGGATTGAACGAAAAAATTCGTACATTCGTAATTTTTTTTTTTGTTGAATTGGTTATTTTCCGTGTCTCTTACAATGGCGCTGCTTAACGTGCTTCGAATGGATTGAACGAAAAAATTTGTACATTCGTAACTTTTTTTTTTTTTCGATTCGTAATTTTCCGTGTCTCTTACAATGTAATAATAGCATACACATTACATAAAATTATGAATTATGCTCCGATTACGAATCTACGAATAAATACGAATGCGTCCGGATTTCGAATAAACGAAAAATTAAACTAACGGAAATACGAATCAACGAAAAAATAACTCTTACGAAAATACGAATCGTTACGAATACGAACACCGACGACTTACGAATTTACGAATCGTTACGAATCAACGGAAACGAAAAAAACCGAAACGAAAATAAACAAATTTTTTTTGTTGTGCGCATGTCTAGTACCCGCTAAGGAGGAGGGCCAGCTGTGCTGTCTTATTACAGACACCGATCCTCTCCTGCCTCCCCCTGCTGCGCTGCCAGCGTCTCCTCTTTCCCCCTCTGGCTGCACTGCGGGGAGTGGTACTAGCACATGCGCCCCTTCCTTCTGCTGTCTGGGCCCCCCTGTCTGCCCCTTGCCTCCCCGGCTGCCCTCCCTTTCTATCCCTTCGGAAAGCTGCTGCGGGCACACAGGAGGATGTTTCAATATGCAGAGCGGGGGAAGGGGCCAGTAAATATGTAATTTACTGGCCCCTTTCCTTTCCTGAATGAACACTGTGAGCGATCAGTACCAATCACTCCTGTGTCCATTAATCACTGAAGCATAATCAACTGTTTACTATGCTTGAGTTTGTGAATGAGCAGGAAGCCTCAGAGCGCTTCCTATATTAATTCATCTGTATAGCTGAGGCTACAGAGAAAGGGACGGGGAAATCTGTGTCCTCACTTCGGACGGGGGGGGGGGGGGAAGGGGGTTATGTCAGGTAAGCTGTAAGGGGCCCCATGATTTCAGATAACAGGTACACATGGCACTGCTGGAACTGATTTATTTTCTTTGTCCTGCGTGAGCAAAGTACAGATTCACTGTGTTCTGTAATAGCTGCTTACAACCACAAGATGTCAGTCTTACATACAAATAAATACAGTATATCCTATTCCTGGAGTATATAGAGCAGTGATGGCGAACCTTTTTGAGCCCAAACTGAAATAAATACATTGGTTTTGTGTTGCAAAGTGCCAACACGGCAATTCGCGAGAGAGGAGGGCTGACCGAAAGAGAGGGGTTGTGTGTGAGAGAGAGGTGACAGCGAGAGTGAGGGGTGTGAGAGAGCGGGGGGCAGAGAGAGAGAGGGAACAGAGAGGGAGAGGGGCTGAGAGACAGGGAGGGGGGCAGAGAGAGAGAGGGGTGTGAGAGATATGCTGAGAGAGAGGGGGAACAGAGAGCGAGAGGGGGAACAGAGAGCGAGCGAGAGGGAGGGGGGCTAAGAGATAGGGAGGGGAGCTGAGAGAGAGGGGACAGAGAGAGAGGGGAGTGAGAAAGATGCTGAGAGAGAGGGGCAACAGAGAGAGGGAGAGGGGCTGAGAGAGAGAGATGGGGGACAGAAAGAGAGGGGTGTGAGAGAGGGGGAACAGAGGGAGAGAAGGGGGACAGAGAGAGAGAAGAGGGGCAGAGAGAGAGGGGTGCAAGAGAGATGCTGAGAGAGGGGTGAGCTGAGAGAGAGGGGGAACAGAGAGGGGGGGACAGAAAAAGAGGGGGGCTGAAAGAGGGGGAGGGGGGCTGAGAGGAGAGAGAGACCTCCAACTCCATCCTGGACCCTCTCGTGTGCCCACAGAGATGGCTCTGCGTGCCATAGGTTCGCCATCACTGATATAGAGTATAATCTGTATCTGATGGGCTGCATTGGAGGCCAGAGGAGAGATTTTAGGGTCTATAAAAAATAAAAAGTATAATGTTTGGGGGTTCTAAGAAAATTTTCAAGCCAATTTTTTTTTTTTAAAACTTATTTTTATTAGTTTTGTGAAAAAAGACTTAAAATACAGAGACTCTGGGCACTTCCCGGCTCTATCTACAAAAAACAGGGGGGGAGGGGGGTACACAACAAGTGTCAGAAAAAGGCCTTGCCAGCAAGTGGGTATGGTAGGGTCTGGCTCATTAGTCGTGTGGAAAAAAAGTGCAGCGCTAAAATATATGAAGAAAGTTGTTGGGCACAACTTACAAAAAAGTGCAAATTAGTGACCATATAATGTGAACAGTGTTACTATAAAACAAGAAAATTCTCAATACTGCAAAAAAACTTTCATAAATCGCATATAAAAATCGCATAAAACAAAGAAATTGTTAAATACTGCAAATAAATAAAACTTGCATTAACCGCTTGCCTACTGCGCACATCACCCCCCTTCCTGCCCAGGCCAATTTTCAGCTTTCTGCACTGTCGCACTTTGAAGGACAATTGCACGGTCATGCAACACAGTACCCTACCCAGTATGGAACCTCAGACTTTGTGCTGAGTGTTCCCAATAAGAGTTTTCTCATCCTCAGGGTCACCTTCTCTACAAATTAGACTCTTTGGTCCTTTCATGCCTCTTATGATTGCCTGCAGTCCCTGTCCTGCCCTGTCTCATGGTGTCTACTTGACCCCCGAACCATTATCTATTGCAATACACTCTGGAAAGGCTCTGATGTTTATTGGACAGCATCCCCTGAGGAAGCCCCATTATAGGCTCAAAATATGTTGGGAACCACACCATCGTGCTGTACCTTAAAGGACTGTACTGTATGAGTCTTTCTTTATGCAATTACGTTGTTTTGATTTATTAAGCAAAATAAGGGTCACTGCCCATGAATGCAGCACCCACATTGCCATGAATGCAGCACCCCCATTGCCATGAATGCAGCACCCCCATTGCCATGAATGCAGCACCCCCATTGCCATTAATGCAGCACCCACATTGCCATGAATGCAGCACCCCCATTGCCATGACTGCAGCACCCACATTGCCATGAATGCAGCACCCCCATTGCCATGACTGCAGCACCCACATTGCCATAAATGCAGAACCCCCATTGCCATGACTGCAGTACCCACATTGCAATGAATGCAGCACCCCCATTGCCATGAATGCAGCACCCCCATTGCCATGAATGCAGCACCCACATTGCCATGAATGCAGTACCCACATTGCCATGAATGCAGCACCTCCATTGCCATGAATGCAGCACCCACATTGCCCTGAATGCAGCACCCCCATTGTCATGAATGCAGCACCCACATTGCCATGAATGCAGCACCCCCATTGCCATGAATGCAGCACCCCCATTGCCATGAATGCAGCACCCACATTGCAATGAATGCAGCACCCCCATTGCCATGAATGCAGCACCCCCATTGCAATGAATGCAGCACCCACATTGCCATGAATGCAGCACCCCCATTGCCATGAATGCAGACTCATCATTTCCATCAGTGCAGCCTGATCCATGCCTTTCTGCAGCCTCGAAGGGGGACAGGGAGGGGGGCAGAACGAGCGCCAACAGATTACATACAGAAGAATCTGTTTCCTCGGTGGCCTCTTTAATACAAAGTACCGCCTCCTGTGGTGGACAAAACAGTCATCCAATGGCAGCGCAGGAGATGGGACTTCCTTTTACAGAGGCCGCCCGTAAACAGGAAATTCTCCTCTCCTGTATGTACGGCACTCGTCCCTCCCCCTCCATCCCCCCTCCGAGGCAGCCAGCATATATATCATTTGTGGTCCCGTCGCTCAGAGAGTCGTTGGTGGCCACAAAAGATATACATGTCCAAATGACCAAATTTGCCATTCAAAACCAGAACGGCCGGACTTTGAACATGCCTGGCCTAGACCATCTTTATGTAGAGCAAAAATTTTTTTTTTCAGATCCTCAGAGAGTTCTTTGCCATGAGGTGCCATGTTGAACTTTCAGCGACCAGTATGAGAGAGTGAGAGCGATAACACCAAATTTAACACACCTGCTCCCCACTCACACCTGAGACCTTGTAACACTAACGAGTCACATGACACCGGGGAGGGAAGATGGCTGATTGGGCCCAATTTGGACATTTTCACTTAGGGGTGTACTGACTTTTCTTGCCAGCGGTTTAGACATTAACGGCTGTGTGTTGAGTTATTTTGAGGGGACAGCAAATTGACACTGTTATTAGACATGTGCACAATAGAAAAATTTGTTTATTTTCGTTTTTCTTTTGTTTCCGTTGATTCGTAACGATTGGTAAATTCGTAAGTCGTCGGTGTTCGTATTCGTAACGATTCGTATTTTCGTAAGAGTTATTTTTTCATTGATTAGTTTTTCCGTTTAATTTTCGTTTATTCGAAATTCGTACGCATTCGTATTTTTGTAGATTTAGTTACATTCGTACTTTCGTAACATTGTTTTCGTAGATTCGTAATCGGAGCATAATTCATAATGTTATGTAATGTGTATGCTATTATTACATTTTAAGAGACACGGAAAATTACGAATCGAAAAAAAAAAGTTACGAATGTACGAATTTTTTCGTTCAATCCAATAGAAGCACGTTAAGCAGCGCCATTGTAAGAGACACAGAAAATTACCAGTTCAACAAAAAAAAAAAAGTTACGAATGTTCGGATTTTATTCTTTCGTAGTTTCGTTGTTTCTAATTTGGTCAATTCGGATTTTCGTTGTTTTTCGGATTCGTTCGATTCGAACATTCGTTAAAATTTTTAGCGAATCGTTCGCTCATTCGTACGATAACGAATGAACGAATATAACGAATTTTAACGAAAAACGAAAAAAAACAAAACGAATTGCACATGTCTAACTGTTATACAAGCTGTACACTCACTACTTTACATTGTAGACAAGTGTCATTTCTTCAGTGTTGTCACATGAAAAGAGAGAAGAAAAGATTTACACAAATGTGACGGAGGGGTGTACTCACTTTTGTGAGATACTGTAGGTGTGCAAACCCCAGACCACCCCCCTTCAACAAAACCCACCATCCCACCACCGGAGTATATATATATATATATAGATATTTGGGCGGCACAATGGTGTAGTGGTTAGCACTCTCACCTAGCAGTAAAAAGAGTCACTGGTTCGAAACCCAACCACGACACTGCCTGGAGATTGCATGTTCTCCCTGTGCCTGCGTGGGTTTCCTCCGGGTACTCCAGTTTCCTCCCACACTCCAAAGACATGCTGGTAGGTTAATTGGCTTCTGTCCAAAATTGGCCCCAGTATATGAATGTGAGTTGGGGACCTTGGATTGTAAGTTTCTTGAGGGTAGGGTGCGATGTATGTGTGGAGTGCTGCGTAAATTGACTGCACTATATGGGTACCTTAAATAAATAGGGATAATTGTAGACACGCACCCACACTACCTCAGGATGGACCGGTGTCTTTATTCAACCTTACTAACCATGTAACTATGTAAATAACTATAATATCCAGTATATAGGGGCGGACTGACCATTCGGCCACTCGGGCACTTCCCGAGGGCCCCGGGCCACTAGGGGGCCCCATCAGGGTTGCCAGCCTCAGTAAAACCAGGGACAGTATGTAAAAATCTGTGTTTTTTTTTTACATCTGTTTCTGAAAATGTCCCTTACCGACATCCTTTTGGTCTAAAAATCCTGAGATTATAGCTGCCCCACCTCTCCAGTACCTTCTCAGCCAATAGAAACATGTCTGTGTATACTGTGTGTACATGTCTGTGTATACTGTGTGATTGTACACTGTGTGTGTGTGTATACTGCGTGGCCCCATAATCTCTGATTGCCTGGGGGCCCCATAATCTCCTATTGCCCGGGGGCCCCATGAGTTGTCAGTCCGCCCCTGCCAGTATATGTTCATTTAGAAAATGAAGGGGTCGGTAAATTACATATTTACTAACCCCTTCCCCCACTCTCCATTCTGAAATATTCCCTGCAGCAGCCATAGGGAGAGGAGAGGAGGGAAGCCAGCAGCACTGTGGGGGTGGGGGCGCAACAAAGGGAGGAAGCCCAGGCAATATGGGTAAAAAAGGGTGTGCCCAGGCACACCTGGCACACCCCCTGTGCACGCCTGTGGCTGCTATGGAGTTAGAAAGGGAGACAAGATTGGCCCTAGACATGTGCAATTCGTTTCGTTTTTTTTCGTTTTTTGTTTTTTTTTCGTTATTTTCGTTCGTTCGTTTTCGTACGAATCCAAATAACGAATCGTACGAATCCGATTAACGAATCATTCGAATCGAACGAATCCGAAAAACAACGAAAATCCGAAAAAAACTAATTAGAAACAACGAATGTACTAATGAAGAAAATCCGAAAAACGAAAACGAACGAAAAAATTCGTACATTCGTAAATTTTTTTTTTTTGTTGAATTGGTAATTTTCCGTGTCCCTTACAATGGTGCTGCTTAACGTGCTTCGAATGGATTGAACAAAAAAAATTCGTACATTCGTAACTTTTTTTTGCGATTCGTAACTTTTTTTTCGATTCGTAACTTTTTTTTTTTTTTTTCCGGTTTGTAATTTTCCGTGTCTCTATTGAACCAAAAAATTCGTACATTCGTAACTTTTTTTTCGATTCGTAACTTTTTTTTTGATTCGTAACTTTTTTTTTTTTTTCGATTCGTAACTTTTTTTTAAATTCGTAACTTTTTTTTATTTTTTTTTCGATTTGTAATTTTCCGTGTCTCTATTGAACCAAAAAATTTGTATATTCGTAACTTTTTTTTCGATTCGTAACTTTTTTTTTTCAATTCGTAACTTTTTATTTTTTATTTTTCGATTTGTAATTTTCCGTGTCTCTATTGAACCAAAAAATTCGTACATTCGTAACTTTTTTTTCGATTCGTAACTTTTTTTTTTCAATTCGTAACTTTTTATTTATTTTTTTTTCGATTTGTAATTTTCCGTGTCTCTATTGAACCAAAAAATTCGTACATTCGTAACTTTTTTTCGATTCGTAACTTTTTTTTTTTTCGATTCGTAACTTTTTTTTCGATTCGTAAATTATTAAAATGTAATAATAGCATACACATTACATCAAATTATGAACTATGCTCCGATTGCGAATCTACAAATGTTACGAATGTTACGAATGTACGAATAAATACGAATGCGTCCGAAAATTAAACGAACGAAAAAACGAATCAACGAAAAAGTAACTCTTACGAATGTACGAATCGTTACGAATCCGAACAACAACGACTTCCGAATGTACAAATCGTTACGAATCGACGGAAACGAAAAAACCGAAACAAAAAAAACTAATTTTTTTGTTGTGCACGTGTCTAATTGGCCCCCTATGGAGTTCAGTGAGATTTGATGCCAAGTTCAGGTTTGTTGAATGTAAAACGGGAAAGGTTTGGAGAATTGAACCCGAGTAGATCAGGTTAGTAAGTCAGAGTCCAGCGCTCAGGATTGTTAGTAAATCATAGACTTGACTCTCAGGAGGATCTCAGGTGAAGTGGTGACAGTGTAACTAGAGGACAATGTCTCCTCTGCACAGTAACAATGTAACGATTAACAGAACCCGTACAGAACGTTCTGTGGACTTTGATTCATCTTCTTCCAGGCCAGATAGTGACACGGCCCAGGGAATTATTAAAGAGCTCCAATCCTAATCTAAACCTACGAGTAGTAATGGCGGAGCCAGGAAGACCTAATAAAGCTCGACTCCGGGAGGATTCATTAAAAAACACAGAAAGATTTTTAAAAAAGACACCCTAATGGACAAAAACGGATTTTTGAGTTTTCGGATTTTTGAATTTTCAGATTTTCATTTTCGGATTTTCGAATTTCCAAATTTTTGGATCTTAAAATTTAGAATTTCCGAATTTTAGAATTTCGGATATCCGAATTTTTGGATTTTAGAATTTAGAATTTCCGAATTTTGATCATAACGAATTACCCCCCAAAAAAATACAAAAGAATGAAACGAAAATGAACAAATTTTTCGGCAGTGCACATGTCTAATGCAGAGCTTCAGGTCCTGCTACACTTCACATGTGCTGAAAGGGGGGGATGAGAGCGTACAGGTGTGAGGGGGGCTAAGAGCATACAGATGTGAGGGGGGCTAAGAGCGTACAGGTGTGAGGGTGGCTGAGAGTGTACAGATGTGAGGGGGGCTAAGAGCGTACAGGTGTGAGGGTGGCTGAGAGCGTACAGGTGTAAGGGGGGGCTGAGAGCGTACAGGTGTGAGGGGGGCTAAGAGCGTACAGGTGTGAGGGGGGCTAAGAGCCTTCAGGTGTGAGAGGGGCTGAGAGCATACAGGTGTGAGGGGGGCTAAGAGCGTACAGGTGTAAGGGGGGCTGAGAGCATACAGGTGTGAGGGGGGGCTGAGAGTGTACAGATGTGAGGGGGGGCTGACAGCGTACAGGTGTGAGGGGGGGCTGACAGCGTACAGGTGTGAGGGGGGGCTGAGAGTGTACAGGTGTGAGGGGGCTAAGAGCATACAGGTGTGAGAGGGGCTGAGAGCATACAGGTGTGGGGGGGGGCTGAGAGCGTACAGGTGTAAGGGGGGCTGAGAGCATACAGGTGTGAGGGGGGGCTGAGAGCGTACAGATGTGAGGGGGGGCTGACAGCGTACAGGTGTGAGGGGGGCTGAGAGTGTACAGGTGTGAGGGGGGGCTGAGAGTGTACAAGTGTGAGGGTGGCTGAGAGCGTACAGATGTGAGGGGGGGGCTGAGAGTGTGCAGGTGTGAGGGGGGCTGAGAGCGTATAGGTGTGAGGGGGGGCTGAGAGCGTACAGGTGTGAGGGGGCTGAGAGCGTACAGGTGTGAGGGGGGCTAAGAGCGTACAGGTGTGAGGGGGGCTGAGAGCGTACAGGTGTGAGGGGGCTGAGAGCGTACAGGTGTGAGGGGGGCTGAGAGCGTACAGGTGTGAGGGGGGCTGAGAGCGTACAGGTGTGAGGGGGGCTGAGAGCGTACAGGTGTGAGGGGGGCTGAGAGCATACAGGTGTGAGGGGGGGCTGAGAGCGTACAGGTGTGAGGGGGGCTAAGAGCATATAGGTGTGAGGGGGGGCTGAGAGCGTACAGGTGTGAGGGGGGCTAAGAGCATATAGGTGTGAGGGGGGGGCTGAGAGCGTACAGGTGTGAGAGTAGTAATGGCGGAGCTAGGAAGATCTAATAAAGCTGGACTCCGGGAAAGATTAAAAAAAAAAAAAGACACCCTAATGAACACAACTATGTATTCATTATGCAATGTTTTCTCCAAATGGAGCTAATATATAAATACCCGGCTGTCTAGGAATCAGGGGCTGGACAATGGGTGGGCAAGAGGGGCACCTGCCCTGGGCGCCATCGGTTTACTGTAGGGATGGGGGCACCGTGCTTCTGTTACAAGGCTGACAGAAAGTAGTGACAGCGGCAGTCATTTCTACAAGCGAGGGACTGCTGGGTGAAGGATCCCCTTGTACACCATGAATTGGGGGGGGGGGGCAGTTTGGTATCTTTGCCCTCATGTAGTCCCTGCTTGGCAGCACTCACACTGGAAGAGGGAGAAGCAACATTGGGGAGGGGGGGGATTTACTAAAACTGGAGCACTCATAATCTGGTGCAGCTGTGCATGGGAGCCAGTCAGCTTCTGATTGGCTCCCATGATCTAATGGTGGCCTCTGATCTCCCCAGAGGGGGACATAGACAGAAAAATATACCTAAACCATCCCCCACTCCGTCCAATATTTAGGGTTTGGCTTTAGACACACTTATGGCAACGTAAGAGAACGCAGAGTCCCAAGACCCCGGAAAGAGGAACTTCTTTCTATGTGAGGGGTGAGATGTGGAATCACGCAGCCCATCCAGAGGTGGGGGGGAGGGGGTGGGGTGTGGCTCTGTACTGGCGAGGGCAGCATGGAGTGTTTCTGCCAACACAAATAATAAGAATGGATTCTGTACAAAGAATGTGTAAAATGTTACATATTTCTGTAATGATTTCTGATCCAGTAGCCATTAAAGGGGCCAATACCAAACTTCCTGTCTTGGGGTGACAACGCTCACTGACAGCACTGTATCTATGGAGGAGCCGTGGTATCATTCTAGGACAGGGAGCGTGTTAGTACTACATACCACCACCCCTCTCTTCTCCAGTAGGGATGGGCCCGGTGTTCGAATCGAACATCGGGCGTGGCCCGCTCGGCGAGCCCAGAACTATTTGGGCCGCTCGCATCCAATTCGTGTGATGCGAGCGGCCCGCAATGCACTGCGCCAGTCGCAGTGCATTGCTGGCTGATGATTGGCCAAGCATGCACGGTGACCCCGCATGCTTGGCCAATCATAGAGCCAGCGGCGTGGAGAGCCATAATTGGCCACAGGCAGGATGCCTGTGGCCAATTATAGCTCAGGGGGTTTAGTACACGCCCCACATTATATAAGGCCGCCGCGCCGGCGGCCTCGTATATTGTGTTCCAGCGTGTCAGTGATGTTATGTGCTGTGATCCATTCTGCAGTGCTGCTGACTGCTGACATTATCTGTGCTGTGATTCTGGGGATTAGTGTGAGGGTGCTGTTATAGTACAGCATTGCAGTATCACATTAAAACACCTTCCTTCCTTTCTTCATCCTGTTGTGTCATCTAAGGCAGCCATCTGCGGCTAATGAATTGCCGGTTCCCGTAACACAGAGAATAGTCATTCATTGAAAGTCATTGATTAAAAAAAAGTCATTGGTAAAAAAAAAAAAAACTAAAAAAAAAAGCGTGGGGGTCCCCCAAATTCAATTACCAGGCCCTTCAGGTCTGCTATGGATATTAAGGGGGAACCCCGGCCAAAAAAAAATGGCGTGGGGTCCCCCTCAAAATCCATACCAGGCCCTTATCTGAGCATGCAACCTGGCAGGCCGCAGGAAAAGAGGGGGGGACGAGAGCGGCCCCCCTCCCTCCTGAACCGTACCAGGCCACATGCCCTCAACATTGGGAGGGTGCCCCAAAGCACCTTGTCCCCATGTTGATGAGGACAAGGGCTCTTCCCCACAACCCTGGACATTGGTTGTGGGGGTCTGCGGGCGGGGCGCTTATCGGAATCTGGAAGCCCCCTTTAACAAGGGGGACCCCCAGATCCCCCCCCCCCCCTGTGTGAAATGGTAAGGGGGTACAAAAGTACCCCTACCATTTCACCAAAAAAGTGGCAAAAATTGTAAAAATGACAGGAGACGGTCTTTGACAATTCCTTTATTAAAATCTTCTTTCTTCTGGTTTTCCTTCTTCCTTTCTTCATCCTTCGGTTTCTTCATCTTCTCCTTCCGGCATCTTCTTCCATCCTCTTCTTCCTCCGATCCGCTTCTTCTTGCTCTGGTCTTCTCGTCCGGCATCTTCTTCCATGGCGTCGGTGTCTCTTTTGGGCCGCTCTGCGCAATGGGAGGCTCCCGCTGTGTGAGGCTTCGCTGCGTCTGACAGGTCTTTTATAACGGAGGGTGGGGCCACCTGGTGACCCCGCCCCCTCTACTCCTACTCTACAATCCTCTACTCCTCAAATTGCTCCCCAGAATACACACCCTCCCCCCTCCTAGCACAAATCCCCCCCAAATCCCCCTATTCATCCCTATTGGCACAAATCCCCCACCCCCAAAAAAAATTTTTTTCCCTCCCAGCATAAATCCTCTCTGCCATATCATCCCGCTCCCCAAATACCACCCAACGCACTCCCACCCCAAAAATAAAATCACTCCTCCTTGCACAAATCCTCTACTCCTCAAATTTCTCCCCAGAGTACACATACCCTCCCCCCAACCACTCCAAATCCCCCCTCCCAGCACAGATCCCCCCTTCCTAACACAACCCCCCAAATATCCCCTATTCATCCCTATTAACACAATCCCCCCCACAAAAAAATGTCCCCTTCTAGCACAAATCCCATCTCCCCTCTACCATATCCTCTCTCTCCCCAAATACCCCCCCCAGCGCAACCCCCCCAGGGGGACTGAGAGCGTACAGATGTGAGGGGGGCTGAGAGCCTACAGGTGTGAGGGAGGGGGGCTGAGAGCATGCAGGTTTTAAGTGGGCTGAGAGAGTACAGGTGTGAGGGGGGGGGCTAAGAGTGTACAGGTGTGAGGGTGGCTGAGGCCATGCAGGTGTGAGGGGGGCTGAGACCATACAGGTGTGAGGGGGGTTGAGAGTGCACAGGTGTGAGGGGGGGCTGAGAGCGTCCAGGTGTGAGGGGGCTGAAAGTGTACAGGTGTGAGGGGAGGGGGGGCTGAGAGCATACAGGTGTGAGAGGGGCTGAGAGCATAAAGGTGTGAGAGGGGCTGAGAGCAAAAAAGTTGTGAGAGGGGCTGAGAGCGTACAGGTGTGAGGAGGGGCTGAGAGCATACAGGTGTGAGGGGGGCTGAGAGTGTACAGCTGTGAGGGGGGCTGAGAGCGTACAGGTGTGAGGGGGGCTGAGAGCATACAGGTGTGAGGGAGGGGGGCTGAGAGCGTACAGGTGTGAGGGGGGGCTGAGAGCGTACAGGTGTGAGGGAGGGGGGCTGAGAGCGTACAGGTGTGAGGGGGCTGAGAGCATACAGGTGTGAAGGGGGCTGAGAGCATACAGGTGTGAGGGGGGCTGAGAGCATACAGGTGTGAGGGGGGCTGAGAGCATACAGGTGTGAGGGGGGGCTGAGAGCATACAGGTGTGAGGGGGCTGAGAGCGTACAGGTGTGAGGGGGGGGCTGAGAGCCTACAGGTGTGAGGGGGGCTGAGAGCGTACAGGTGTGAGGGGGCTGAGAGTGTACAGGTGTGAGGGGGCTGAGAGTGTACAGGTGTGAGGGGACTGAGAGTGTACAGGTGTGAGGGGGCTGAGAGTGTACAGGTGTGAGGGGGCTGAGAGTGTACAGGTGTGAGGGAGGGGGCTGAGAGCATACAGGTGTGAGGGAGGGGGGCTGAGAGCGTCCAGGTGTGAGGGGGGCTGAGAGAGCGTACAGGTGCGAGGGAGGGGGGCTGAGAGCGTACAGGTGTGAGGGGGGGCTGAGAGCGTACAGGTGTGAGGGTTGAGTTGCCACCTCATCCCTTTAAACCCGAACACCTATGAATTACACAGGTTCTGAGGCTAATTAAATGCAGATAAGGCACCAAGTGAGTTTAATTACCACCTTAATCAGCCACAGAACCTGTGTAATTCATATGTGTTCGGGTTTAAAGGGATGAGGTGGCAACCATATGTGAGGGGGGGCTGAGAGTGTACAGGTGTGAGGGGGCTGAGAGTGTACAGGTGTGTGGGAGGGGGGCTGAGAGCGTACAGGTGTGAGGGAGGGGGGCTGAGAGCGTACAGGTGGGAGGGGGGCTGAGGGAATACAGGTGTGAGGGGGCTGAGAGCATACAGGTGTGAGGGGGGCTGAGACCATATAGGTGTGAGGGGGGCTGAGGCACTGAAGGACTTGGTGGGATGGCTAGTGGGCGGATTCCTGTGGGACGGTGAGTGGGCGGGCCCTGGGGAATGTTGGTGGTCAGGCCTAAAGCTGTGTAAGGGGCCCCACAATCTCTGATGGCTGTCCCGGTCATACATGTCATCTCTGGTCCTGGACACAGAGTCACTGTAACCTGAACATCATATTATCACATCCATGAATAAAAGATTCTGTATTTATAAACACATCTCCTTTGTTTGGGATTCTCTCTCTCTGTTTATAGTTATGATTGTGAAGAGTTACATTGTAGCAGTTGTGTGTCTGCAGGTGGATGAGCTCAGGGATGGATTGGTGATGTCTGCCTGGCTCTGGTATATAGGGCTCTGCACTGGGTGGAGCAATGATCACAGAAGTCTGGTGCAGTGAGTAAGGGGGACACAGGGGGACAGGAGGGGTGGCACTGTGTGTGTGTGTGGGATCCCAGCCAGGGGGGGGGCATTACAATGTGTGGTGGGCTCTGCAGACTTGGGGGGGCACATTGTAGCAGTTGCTAATCTGAGTTGTTAGCAGTGACAGAGGGGACAGCTGGGGGAAGGGCTGAGAACTGAGGGGAGGGGACTGCTGGCAGTTTTAGAGGTCTGTGATGATCTGTCTGTTGAAGAGTTGGGGGGGGGGTCAGCATTGTAGGGGACTGTAGGAGTGAGGAAACCCCTACAGGGGAAGGCATGCTGGGACATGTAGTTCATTGTCATGTTGTGTTGATCTGCAGCAAGGCTGTGATGGAGCTTCATGGTTCTATCATGCTGGGACCTGTAGTTCATTGTCAGCCCTGAGAGCCTGTGTGTTTTATTTTTTTTGTGAGATGGGACATGCTGAAACTTGTAGTTCCACACTAGGGTCTCTCAACTCTCACTATTGGAGACAGTTAATGCTCTGTGAGGGTTATAAAGCTATTATCGAGAAGAGCATGCTGGGACCTGTAGTTCATTATCAGCCCTGAAGCTGCATTTGTTTTGGGTGGGTCGCCTACAGCTTATAGTGGGGGGGGGGGGGGGGGGGGTCGCCTATACAGCCCAAAGACTCTGCCATGAGATGGGGCATGCTGGAACTTGTAGTTCCACACCAGGGACACATTATAGGGTTTAATAGGTATTTATTGAGAGGGCCATGCTTGGAGCTGAATCAGGTTCTGCAACAGTTAGGGAAGTATTAACAAAATGGGGCATGATGGGACTTGTAGCTCTTGTTGTAGGGTTCTGTCTGTAAGGGTTACATTGAGAGGAGAATGCTGGGACCTGTAGTTCATAGTCAACCCCAAAACTGCATGCACTTGGGGAGGGGGTGCTTGTATGGTTTAATGGCTCTCTAATGTTTAAGGAAGTATTAATGAGGTGGGGCATGCTGGAGCTTGTAGTTCCACACCAGGGACACATTATAGGGTTAAAAAAAATCTTGAGAGGAGAATGCTGGGAGCTGTAGTTCACTGTCAGCCCTGGAGCTGCATGTTTTTTTTAGGGGGGGGGGTGCCTATACAGCTTAATGGCTCTACAATGGTTAAGGAAGTTTTTAATGGGGGGGGGGGGGGGCTGGAACTTGTAGTTCCACACCAGGGACACATTATAGGGTTTTGAAAGGTATTATTGAGAGGGCCATGCTTGGAGCTGAATCAGGTTCTGCAACAATTAGGTAAGTATTGATAAAATGGGGCATGCTGGAACTTGTAGCCCCACACTGGGGACTCTCATTGTAGGAGAGAGTTAGTGTTCTGTAAGGGTTACATTGAGAGGAGAATGCTGGGACCTGTAGTTCATAGTCAGCCCCCCCCCGAAAATGCATGTGCTTAGGGAAGGGGTCCTTATATAGCTCAATGACTCTGTAATGGTTAAAGTATTACTGAGAGGGCCATGCTGGGACTTGTAGTTCCACACCAGGGATTCATTATAGGGTTAAAATAGTATTACTGAGAGGGCCATGCTGAGACTTGTAGTTCCACACCAGGGACTCATTATAGGGTTAACATTGTATTACTGAGAGGGTCATGATTGGACTTGTAGTTCCACACCAGGGATTCATTATAGGGTTAAAACTATATTACTGAGAGGGTCATGCTGGGACTTGTAGTTCCACACCAGGGATTCATTATAGGGTTAAAAATGTATTACTGAGAGGGCCATGCTGAGACTTGTAGTTCCACACCAGGGATTCATTATAGGGTTAAAAATGTATTACTGAGAGGGCCATGCTGAGACTTGTAGTTCCACACCAGGGATTCATTATAGGGTTAAAAATGGATTAATGAGAGGGCCATGCTGGGACTTGTAGTTCCACACCAGGGACTCATAGGGTTAAAGTATTACTGAGAGGGCCATGCTGAGACTTGTAGTTCCACGCCAGGGATTCATTATAGGGTTAAAACGTATTACTGAGAGGGCCATGCTGAGACTTGTAGTTCCACACCAGGGACTCAGGGCTAAATAAGTGATGTTGAGAAGGCCATGCTGAGAGTTGTATGTTGTAAGCTGCATGTCTTTCTACGGGGGGGGGGGGGGGGGTGGAAGGTGATGCCGCTCAATGGCTCGGCAATGGTTAAGAGAGTATTATTGAGATGGGGCATGCTGGAACTTCCACACTAGGGACTCTCATTATAGGGTTAAATTATTATTGAGGGGGGCCATGCTGGGACCTGTAGTTCATTGTCAACCCTGAAACTGCATATTTTTCTACAGCGGGGGGAGATGATACAGCTCAATGGATCTGCAATGGTTAAGGAAGTATTAATGAGGGCATGCTGGAACTTGTAGTGGCTCATTGTAGGACTCTAGGAGCTATGGTGGGGGGAATCTGTAGTCCAGGTATCTACCAGATTTTCTATGTGACTCATTCACATCTGTGTGTTTCTCTTCCATGCGTCTTGGGGGGGAAAAAAGTACAGGTGTGTGTGTGTTTTTTTTTTTTTTTTTTTTAATTATTTATTCTTTTGTGCATTTTTGGCCCTATTGACTTGAATGGCTTTGTGCGCATTTTAAAACGCAGCACCATAGTAATCAATGGGGCCCATACACACAGCTGTGTTTGACCGCACGGCGCGCATAAACGCACACTTGTGTGAATTGTAAAGGCTGTACGCATTTAAAGGCATCTAAACATGCCTAAGGCCTGGTTCACATCAATTTTTTTTTCTTTATTTTTTTTTGTGGGATTGCGGTGGACAGATTGGACACTTTTTTTTTTTTTTTTTTTTTTTTTTTTTTTTAATTTATTTATTTTTTTATTTATTTCTTTTATATTTTTTTGAGACCACTAACATTTATTCAGTGATCAGTGCTAAAAATAGCCACTGATTACTGTATAAATGTCACTGGCAGGGAAGGGGTGAACACTAGGGGGTCTTCTTTTTCAGGGGGTCTTCTTTTTCAGGATACAGAAAAGGAATCTCATAGTGATGAATATGAACAGCATGGAATACACCATTTATTCATTGTTTGTTTTTTTTATGATGTGGGTTTAGTGACACTTTAAATAGTGGATGTGTATGGATTATTTTCACCGGATAAGAATATAATTTAGCATCACTTTAAGTATTGCAATTTTTTTTTTTTTTTTTTTTTTTTTTTTAATGGAGGACAGGTAGGGGGGCAAAGACGGCGATAACCTGACAGGGGGTTTAATCCACTCTCCATTCTTCTGATGCATTCAGAGCCTGTAGGACATGCTGGGACTTGTACTTCCTCTATAGGTCAGGCTAGTTAGCCTTTCCTTTTATAAGGCTGGGCGTGTCTGGCAAACATTGGGAAAGGGTGTCTGTAAATCCACCAGTCCCTTGGCAGTGGTTGGCGCGTGGCCTATACAGAGACTATTGGATTTCTGAGCACAGTTGGTTGGGAGCGGTGACCTTTCTATACTGAGAGTCTTGTTCTCCACAGATGATGACCCCCCCGGAGAACCCCTCCACCGCCCGCTTCCAGGAATATCTGAGGATCCGCAGTATCCAGCCAGAGCCCGACTATGGTAAGAAATGGTTTAATGCCAATGTAGGTTCCCCCCACCGTTCCACCGCTGAATATTGAACTCTGTACTATGCGAAGATCGAAGCTCAGCCAAGAAAAGTTCACTCACTGTGAGGTCTGTCTGCTGCTGAACCCGAATCCGCTTCTCTTCCTTCTTAGTCTGTTAAAGCCCTAATCCCTTGCCATAGAGCCCTTCCCAATGATTGGGTTTCGGAGTGAGCACAGATCCCCCCCCCCCCCCCGAAAAGCCACTATTGCTTAAGTAAATCAACCCCCCCATAGTGTGAAGTTGGACAGATAACAAGGCAACAGACTGGTAAACATCCGCTGACCTTCAACCTCTGACCCTAAACTGAGGATGGAGCTTAAGGAAGCTCAGGATGGTGGAATGTTAATCCTTCATACAGAATCCTGCAAATAAATAGAGATAGGATTTCCAGTGGAGGCCTCCTTCTTTTTTTTTTTTTCTTTTTTTTTTTTCTTGTCATCTTTTCTTTTTCATTCTTAACTGTCACTCCTTTTTATTTTTATTTTTTTATTTTAATTTTTTTCTCTCTCTCGCTCTCCTGTTTTCTCTTTTTGCTCTGTCATGCTCTTTTTACCGGAGGCTCTTTGAAGGCTTTTTTTTTCTTTCTTTTCTTGGGTCTTGTGCTCTCCTGCTCTCTCCTTATCATGCTTGTGCTCTAGTACTCTCCTGCTCGCTCTCATGCTTTCCTGCTCTCTCCTTCTTGCGCTCTCCTTATCATGCTCATGCCCTAGTGCTCTCCTGCTTGCTCTCATGCTCTCTCCTTCTCACCTTCATGCTTTCTTGTTCTCTCCTCCTCCTGCTCATGCTCTCTCCTGCTCATGCTCTCTTCTGCTCATGCTCTCTCCTGCTCTCCTGCTCTCCTGCTCTCATGCTCTCTCCTGCTCGCTCTCTTGCTCTCTCCTTCTCTTGCTCTCTCCTTCTCATGCTCTCTCCTTCTCATGCTCTCTCCTTCTCATGCTCTCTCCTTCTCATGCTCTCTCCTTCTCATGCTCTCTCTCCTGCTCGCTCTCTCCTTCTCATGCTCTCTCGCTCTACTGCTCTCTCCTCATGCTTGTACTCTCTCCTGCTCGCTCTCCGTTGTGCTTTCCTGCTTGCGCTTTTTTTCTCTTTTTATTTTCTTTCTTTTTCTCACTCCAAGCCAAAGTTTCAGGCTTGGAGAAGCTGACTAAAGGGGAAATGTAAATCCTCCATACAGAACCCCGCAGAGAAATCCTATGTGTACTATTTTCAGCGGGGGGCACTTCAAGGTCATTTTTCTTTTTGTGTTACAGATGGAATCAAAAGCTTTCTGTTCAAGATGGCGGAAGAGATTGGACTGGAGAGTAAAATACAGGAGGTCTGTACACTGAGCAAGAGAATGTGTTTTTTTTTTTTATCACAATAAACAGGACGGCAGTTGTGCGGTGCGCTCCACGCTCGCTTTAAATCTTTACAGCTTAAAGCTGAACTCCGGGCACAAAGTTCTACTGAAATATATTCCACAATAGCCACAAATCCCTTTTTTTGTTTGCACCAACTGTCTTCGCCAACCCAGGTATTACCATTTTAAAAGTAGCAGTGACATCATCACTGTACATAGCATGAGCAGAGCTGTGGGAGGAGCCCAGCAGGCTCCACCCACTGGCGAAAACTACAGGAGGGGGCGGAGACCAGACCAGTCCACGTGCACAAGGACGGAGCAGCAGTGGGCGGTCTTTATTATAGGAAGTATCGCACTGAATTACTGCTCAGATCTGGAAGAAATACACAAATATCACAGGGATTCCAGAAGACGCATGAGGAATGGCTTTAGATATTTACTCATCCTGATGTTCAGCTCTAAGCTCAGTAATATGTCAGTGTAACATTTCCAGTTATTACCTCACAGAGGTGGCAGTACTACTCCTGACAACACCATCTTCTGTTTTTAAAGGATGACACCATATTTGTTCAGGCATCATCCAGGGTCACCATCTACTTCCTGGACTGAGATGTCGGCTCAGAGATAAGTCATGTAAATCCTGGTGTCTGTGCAGTTCTGGGCTGTGTTCAGATGTCCACATTGGCAAAAGTTTCATTGTTACCCCCTGCTTATCAGAGGAGGGGAGACTGAGGAAATGCTTCATCTTGCCTGCAGCAGACAGCATCTCAGCCTAGGCAACGTCACTGAGTGGTGACCTCCATCTCAGCCTAGGCAACGTCACTGAGTGGTGACCTCCATCTCAGCCTAGGCAACGTCACTGAGTGGTGACCTCCATCTCAGCCTAGGCAACGTGACTGAGTGGTGACCTCCATCTCAGCCTAGGCAACGTCACTGAGTGGTGACCTCCATCTCAGCCTAGGCAACGTCACTGACTGGTGACCTCCATCTCAGCCTAGGCAACGTCACTGACTGGTGAACTCCATCTCAGCCTAGGCAACATCACTGACTGGTGAACTCCATCTCAGCCTAGGCAACGTCACTGACTGGTGACCTCCATCTCAGCCTAGGCAACGTGACTGACTGGTGACCTCCATCTCAGCCTAGGCACCGTCACTGACTGGTGACCTCCATCTCAGCCTAGGCAACGCCACTGACTGGTGACCTCACCTCAGCCTAGACAACGTCACTGACTGGTGACCTCCACCTCAGCCTAGGCAACGTCACTGACTGGTGACCTCCACCTCAGCCTAGGCAACGTCACTGACTGGTGACCTCCACCTCAGCCTAGGCAATGTATTTTTAGGTGGAGCCTTTCTGAGTTGATCCTGTTGCTGTACATTGTTGTAATGTGTCAGAAATGTTTTCTTGGAGACTTGTTTCTGACAGGTCCACTTTACAAGAACGATGACCTCATAATGGTTTTTGTCTGATATCTGGTCGTCCTCTTATAGTTTGTTCCGGGGAAGCCCATCATCATCCTCACCTGGACGGGGACGCAGCCTCATCTCAAGTCGGTCATCCTGAATTCTCACACAGACGTTGTCCCTGTGTTTGAGGTGAGGAGGATGGGGGGACGCTGGGAGTTGGGAGGGATGGTGGGGGGGGCACTGGGATTTGGGCGTTGTTAATGATCACTCAACTGATAATTATGGATAGATTAAGGCGACTCGAGTCACTTCCTTCTGCAGCATATCAGGGACTTTAGTGGTGAGTCTGTCCCATAAAGTTCTCAGATGTCCTTTTTTCCTCCCCTTTCCCTTGTTGCAGAAGAGGAGTCTCCATCCTCCTGCTGCAGTTCTCATAATGTTACATTAATGAGACTTCCAGCTGGGAAACCTTCCTGGAATGGGCATGGTTGGGATGCCAGCATTCTACCTGGGAGGGAGGAACTAGCCGGCCCGTGGCTGTAAAATAAATAAAACATAACTGTATTGTGTTTCAGGAGTTCTGGACCCATCCCCCATTCTCTGCCCACAAAGATAAAGATGGAAATATCTATGCAAGAGGGACACAGGACATGAAATCCGTCACTATCCAGTAAGTCAGTAGAGGGGTGGAGGCAGTGACGGGTGTGAGGTTTGGTGGAGTTTGAAGCAGGTGGAGAGGGCGGGTTAGGTACAGGGGAAAGGGTGGAATATGGTGCAGGTAGAAGAGACAGGGTTTTATTCTGGTTGAGAGGCTGGGGGGTTTTGTTACAGGTTGGAAGAGGCTGGGGGGTTTTGTTACAGGTTGGAAGAGGCTGGGGGGTTTTGTTACAGGTGGGAAGAGGCTGGGGGGTTTTGTTACAGGTTGGAAGAGGCTGGGGGGTTTTGGTACAGGTTGGAAGAGGCTGGGGGGTTTTGGTACAGGTTGGAAGAGGCTGGGGGGTTTTGGTACAGGTTGGAAGAGGCTGGGGGTTTTTGGTACAGGTTGGAAGAGGCTGGGGGTTTTTGGTACAGGTTGGAAGAGGCTGGGGGTTTTTGGTACAGGTTGGAAGAGGCTGGGGGTTTTTGGTACAGGTTGGAAGAGGCTGGGGGTTTTTGGTACAGGTTGGAAGAGGCTGGGGGGTTTTGGTACAGGTTGGAAGAGGCTGGGGGGTTTTGGTACAGGTTGGAAGAGGCTGGGGGTTTTTGGTACAGGTTGGAAGAGGCTGGGGGTTTTTGGTACAGGTTGGAAGAGGCTGGGGGGTTTTGGTACAGGTTGGAAGAGGCTGGGGGTTTTTGGTACAGGTTGGAAGAGGCTGGGGGTTTTTGGTACAGGTTGGAAGAGGCTGGGGGTTTTTGGTACAGGTTGGAAGAGGCTGGGGGTTTTTGGTACAGGTTGGAAGAGGCTGGGGGTTTTTGGTACAGGTTGGAAGAGGCTGGGGGTTTTTGGTACAGGTTGGAAGAGGCTGGGGGTTTTTGGTACAGGTTGGAAGAGGCTGGGGGGTTTTGGTACAGGTTGGAAGAGGCTGGGGGGTTTTAGTACAGGTGGGAAGAGGCTGGGGGGGTTTTGTACAGGTGGGAAGAGGCTGGGGGGGTTTTGTACAGGTGGGGAGAGGCTGGGGGGGTTTGGTACAGGTGGAGAGCGTGGAATTGAATCTCTTTTCTCTCATACCTTCACTTCACTAATCTGTAGGTATCTGGAAGCCATCCGCCAGCTGAAGGCTGAGGGAGTTCGATTCCCACGTACCATTCACCTGACGATGGTCCCAGGTGATGTACATTGGGGTGACATGGGGGGGGAGGGGGGGTGTGAGGACAACTTTTTACATGGTAGTGCAAAAGAATAACCACATAGACATGTGCAGAATGAGAACATTTACATAAATTAGTTAAGTTCGTTTTTAATTTGTTTTCAGTATTTGTTTACAAATTGATTCAAATTCGGATTGATTCAAAAAGTTTTACAATTTCTAAACTTCTATTCTATGTTCTATTGGAATACTATTGGAAAAGTATTCCGCACATGTCTATAACCACCACTACTGAACCGCATCAGCAAATGACAATATACTTACCTGTATCTCTATGACAGATGAAGAAATTGGGGGTCACACCGGGATGGAGATCTTTGCAGAGCACCCTGATTTCCGAGCACTGAACCCCGGAATTACCCTCGATGAAGGTACAAGACTCTTCCTCCTCTACACTGGTGTTATTTCCTTTCCTTTATCTCTTCCCCAATCTCTTTCCTGATTTTTGTCTGTCTCATTCCCTCTTTATCTATCTTCTTTATCTCTCCTTTTTCTCTTTTGTCTCTTTCTCTAGCATTCTCTGCTTTGCTCACTCCTTTGCCTCTCTTTTTAGGTCTTGCGAACCCCTCAGAGGAATTCAGTGTATTTTATGGAGAGAAGTGTGTATGGTGTAAGTCGTTTTTTGTCTTTCATTAGTAAGCCATAAAATTTATTTAAGGTCATGTGATGGGATAATAAATATGGAGGGAGGTCCTATGATATGTGATACGATTATAAATATGGAGGAAGCTCCTATGACGGGTCATGTGATGGGATAATAAATATTGAGGAAGCTCCTGTGACGGGTCATGTGATGGGATAATAAATATTGAGGAAGCTCCTATGACAGGTCATGTCAGTGTTGCCAACCATCAGTAATTTTACTGGCAGCCAGTAAAAAAACAGGCACTTTTCTCCTGCCAGTAAATGGCAGTAAGAGGAAAAGGTTGCCAGTAAAAAAATATGGCTGTAGCGATATGCTCGGAACTCGGCAAGCGCAGCTCGGGTCTGGAGCCGGCCAGGACCATCCAAGTACCTGCTACATTGTGTTCGGTATGGTACCGGCGGGGGGCGGGTCTGGCGAAGACGGTGCCTGAGCATCGTGTGATGTCATGGTGCAATGGAGCCAAGCGGAGTGGCCAGATCCTCATGTGCAGGTCTGAGGGACGGGAGCGGGACTGTCAATGCTGTTTGGACTGAAGGGGACTGAGAGGACCTCCTGGCATGGATAGAGACTGTCACTTAGGATGGGACGTGTCCGTGTCACTGTGAGAGTCTATTTCATGTGCGTGTGTCGCCCATTCTAATTTCCTGCCCCTGAGCCCTATCCCTGAGCCACCTACTTACTATATTTGAAATAAAATAAGAAATATGCTTTTTTCTTAATATCTACCTTGAATCTTATTGCTAATTGCATATTGTACTTGTTTGTAGCCTAAATACTGAAATTTGCACTTGCAACTGTAATTGTGTAACTTTTGGAAATGCCAGTAAAAACGTGGCTGTGCCAGTAAATTTTGGGTGTTGTGTCAGTAAATTTCAATCTGGTAGGTTGGCAACATTGGGTCATGTGATGGGATAAAAAATATGGAGGGAGGTCCTATGACAGGTCATGTGATACGATTATAAATATGGAGGGAGGTCCTATGACACATCATGTGATGGGATTATAAATATGGAGGGAGGTCCTATGACACATCATGTGATAGGATTATAAATATGGAGGGAGGTCCTATGACACATCATGTGATGGGATTATAAATATGGAGGGAGGTCCTATGACACATCATGTGATGGGATAATAAATATGGAGGGAGGTCCTATGACAGGTCATTTGATGGGATTATAAATATGGAGGGAGGTCCTATGATTGGTCATGTGATGGGATAATAAATATGGAGGGAGCTCCTATGGTGGGTCATGTGATATGATTATAAATATGGAGGGAGGTCCTATGACAGGTCATGTGATAATAAATATGGAGGGAGGTCCTATGACAGGTCATGTGACGGGATAATAAATATGGAGGGAGGTCCTATGACAGGTCATGTGGTGGGATTATAAATATGGAGGGAGGTCCTATGATGGGTCATGTGATGGGATTATAAATATGGAGGGAGGTCCTATGACGGGTCATGTGATGGGATAATACATATGGAGGGAGGTCCTATGACAGGTCATGTGATGGGATAATAAATATGGAGGGAGGTCCTACGGTAGGTCATGTGATGGGATGTGCCTCTTGTACGGCAGAGTACGTCTGTTCATCATTCATACATGAGATTGCTCTGACTTATTGCTTTCTGGTTCTGCAGGGATAACCGTTCATTGCAGAGGAGACCCCGGACACGGCTCTCGCTTCATAGAGAACACCGCCGCCTCTAAACTTGTGAGTTCCCTTCACTCTTCATTAGAAAGAACATGTCTGGGCACAACAAAAGTCCACATTCAGTACTCTGCAATACAGGCATGCTGGCGGGGCTTCCATCCTCACCCGGTCTTCCTTCCGAGTTCACCAGCTCCAGCCGTTTGAATGGCCGAGGCGCGATGACGTCACTCTTGTGCACGGGAGTCATCATGGCTGTGGCATAAAACTCGGGAACGGCATGAGTATGATGTCCCTTAAAGCGCGGGCTCCACTGCCCCTAACGTTTTTTTTTTTTTTTTTTTTTTAAAGCCCTTAAACATTATATTTTGTCATTTAATTACTCACTAGTCCGGGTCGCAGGAGTAGTGCCTTTCGTTTGTTCTATGAAAATATGACATTTGAAAGCACCTGTTGCGGTTCTCCATCTTGGCTGTGGGCGAGTGAAATCTCTTCCTGGATTTCACTGACGCCCATTCATTGAAATCTCGCGCATGCGCCGTCATCCGCTCCTGTTGCCATCACAACGGCGGCGGCGTCGAAAGTCCCGCAAGTCTCGCGCGATCTCGAGCCAGGCAGCCGCACTGACTCCTGGGAGCTATGGCACAAGCTCCCAGGAGACAGTGCGGGCTAGGGGATATTACGTAATAGCCGTAATATCCCCGCCCCTTTTCCGAGGGACCAAGAACCAGGAAGCGATGGATGCCAAGAAGAAGAACAGCTAAAGGTAAGTTTAAAAAAAAAAAAAAACCTGCTGTTTCGGATCGAGGAAGGTGAGTACTTTTTTTTTTTTATGGTTTAAAAACGGGTGGCGCTCCGCTTTAAGCGTGCATGCGCTGGTGATCACCGTCTGCAGAAACATTTTTAAACATTTTTAATATCCCCTTAACCTTGTAGGAGATGTACCTACAAGTAAGCTTTATCACAAGGTAGGTACAAGTGTCCAAGCCATGTTTACTGCCGCTTTAAAATCACGGCAAGCACATAAAAATACCTATTGACTTGCCAGAAATCCAATGAGCTCCTAACTTCCTGTAGTGAGCTGACAACACTGCATTTGTTCTGAAATCCCAAGCAGTGTTGTCAGCCTTGCATAGTTCTCCCCCTGCTGACTACAGAGCACCCCCCCCCCCCCCATCTCCATAACATAAGGAGGAAGTGGTCCCTTTGTTTGTTTTTCCCTGACATGCACTTTTAGTCAGGTGGAGAGCAAGATTCCAAGTGAAGTCACTCCTAGTAGCCAATGAGAAGCCGACGATCATTGATAATGATTACAGTAAACTTGGAGGATTGGTTGATAAAGGTGACTGCATCTTATATACACCTCCATGTACTGATACAGGATGAGTCTTATAACTAGACATGTGCAATTCGTTTAGTTTTTTTTTTTTTTTTTTCGTTCGTTCGTTCGTTTTCATACGAATGAACGAACGATTCGATAAAATTTTTAACGAATCGTTTGAATCTAACGAATCCGAAAAAAACTAATTAGAAACAACGAATGTACGAATGAAGAAAATCCGAAAAACGGGAACAACGAAAATGAAAATGAACGAAAAAATTCGTAACTTTTTTTTTTTTTTTGCATTGCTAATTTTCCGTGTCTCTTACAATGGCGCTGCTTAACGTGCTTCGAATGGATTACAGAAAAAATGTGTACATTTGTAACTTTTTTTTTTTCGATTCGTAATTTTCCGTGTCTCTTAAAATGTAGTAATAGCATACACATTACATAAAATTATGAATTATGCTCCGATTACGAATGTACCAATCAATACAAATGCGTCCGAATTTCGAATAAACGAAAATTAAACTAACGAAAAAACGAATCAACGAAAAAATAACTCTTACGAATACGAACACCGACGACTTACGAATTTACGAATCAACGGAAACGAAAAAAAACGAAACGAAAATAAACAAATTTTTTTCGGAAACGAGAAAAAAAGGAAAATAAACTAATTTTTTTTGTTGTGCACATGTCTACTTATAACCTGTTATCCGCCAACCAATCAGATACGTTTAAATTTCACCAATTATCTATTCTGTTTTTCAGCATTCTGTCATCAATAGTTTTCTGGAACTCAGAGAGAAGGAAAAGAAAAGGTAAATCCTCGTAATCGGAACTGTGCGGAGTCTGCTAAGCCAATGAGTGGTTTTTTTTTTTTTTTTTGTTTTTTCGTTTTTTTTTTTATCTTTGTCCAGTCATTCCTGTGCATGACTTAGATGAGCCAATTGGATCCTCTGTATAAGCGGTGTTTAATTTTGACATCAAATTTAAATTTAGTTAGTCTTTTGACTAAAAGGCCATTTTAGTTTTAGTCGACCTAAAATCTCCAGTACATTTTAGTCATCTAAAATCAAATGGGTTTAGTTACATTTTAATGTATTTAAGCATTTCTTTAGAATTGCTAAACATTATATACTTCTGGAGTACGAATCTAATAAGATGTTGTTGTTCGTGGTATAACGGTTTGAGCATGCACTACAGACACAGATTTAGCTGTTGTGATGTACAGTGTCTCACAAAAGTAAGTACACCCCTCACATTTGTGTAAATCTTTTCATGTGACAACACTGAAGAAATGACACTTGTCTACAATGTAAAGTAGTGAGTGTACAGCTTGTATAACGATGCAAATTTTCTGTCCCCTCAAAATAACTCAACACACAGCCATTAATGTCTAAACCGCTGGCAACAAAAGTCAGTACACCCCTAAAGTGAAAATGTGAAAAATTAGTTGAGTGAACGCGCCCACCCCCCGCGGTTTCTGGGGGTGCATCCACTGATCCACGAGTCAGTCTGATTGGGGGCAATTGATGTAAGGAGGCACTCTGATTGGGACAATCCATTTAAAGGGGGCACATGAGATGGGGATACCTGATTTAAGGAGGTACTGGGACAATCTGTATAAGGGGGTACTGTGATGGGGCTACTCTGAGGACCCTGATATAAGGGGGTGATCTGATGGGGACATCTTAAGGTAGAGAGCACTCTGACAAGAACCCTAATGTAAAGGGGCACACCTAATGCAAGGAATCTTTTGATGGGGACACCTGATGTAAGGGGGCACTCTGACGAGGTGCCTGGTGTAAAGTGGCACTCTGATGGGGATTCTGTTATAAGGTCGGACACTAATGGAGACCTTGGGGTAAGGGAGCACTCTTATGGGGACACCTGATGTGATGGGGATCCTAAGATAAGTTGGGATGGTAATGGAGAACTTTTTGTAAGGGGGCACTCTGATGGGGGACACTCTAAAGGGCACGCCTGATGTAATGGAACACTTTGATGGGGATCCTGATTCTGTTTAAATATCTGAGGAGCTAAACTGAGTTTATTTTGGACAGGAAGATTCAGTGTTCAAATATCGCCTTGTGCACGGACCCCATAGCACGAGAGCTGTATGTGTGTTTTTCTATTTCATTTATTGTACAATTGGATGGTGACGTTCCCAGAAAACCCAAATAAAGTCACCACTGTCATGCAAAATTTACAGGCCTGAATGAAGTGGCCATTTAATGTGGGTGTTGATACGGTTGTCACACACATACATCACCCTGAGATCACTCATTGTCGGTATATGTTCCCCACACACGAATCCCCCGTTTATTTTTCAGGTTGCAGTCTAATCCCCAACTCTCTCTCGGAGACGTCACCACAGTCAACATGACCAAAGTGAACGGAGGGGTCTCCTGCAACGTGATTCCCTCCGAAATGTCGGTGACCTTTGACCTGCGAATCCCTCCTACTGTGAACCTGCAGGTAAGGTGGCGACCCTCCCAAGATTATTTTTCCTTTATATCAGCATTCAAATATATGGCCAATGGATTTGGAGGGAAGGACTGTGCATGTTCCTGTAGCCATAGTGCCCACATTTCAATTTGATCACATGGTCATTTCATTATTTATTTATTTTTTTCTAGGCCTGCACACAACATATGCTGCTACCTTGTGGTGCCATCTATTTTTCAATTTATATATTTTATCATGTATGTTTTATTATGTATTAGGCAATATTAGGTTTGCCTGAAGTTCAGCTTTAAACTGTCTGTGTTCCACCCAATGATCAGACGCATTCTAGCTGTGCAGTTTGGATCAAACACCAGATTTCATTTTAGTAAATCTTAAGAAAGCTCCCAATGAAATGATTCCGACATTTCCCCCTGAATGTTATTTTTCTCCCTGCAGGAGTTTGAGTCAAAGATCGAGGGGTGGTGTCGTGCGGCTGGTGATCAGGTGACCTGGGAGTACCACCAGGTGAGTGCAGCCCTTGGGTGTCCTGGGAGTGGCACCAGGTGAGTGGGGTCCTCTAGCGAGGTGATCAGGTGACCTGGGAGTACCACCAGGTGAGTGAGGTCCTCTAGCGAGGTGATCAGGTGACCTGGGAGTACCACCAGGTGAGTGCAGCCCCTAGGTGTCCTGGGAATGGCACCAGGTGAGTGGGATCCTCTAGCAGGGTAATCAAGTGACCTAGTAGTACCACCAGGTGAGTGAGGTCCTCTAGCGAGGTGATCAGGTGACCTGGGAGTACCACCAGGTGAGTGCAGCCCTTAGGTGTCCTATGAGTGGTACCAGGTGAGTGGGATCCTCTATCTGGGAGTACAACCAGGTGAGTCGGGCCCTTTAGTGGGGTGATCGGGTGACCTGGGAGTACCACCAGGTAGGTTCGGCTCTCTAGCACAGCGATCAGGTGGGCTGGGAGTACCACCAGGTGAGTGTGGCTCTCCAGCAGGGTAATCAAGTGACCTAGTAGTACCACCAGGTGAGTGCAGCCCTTAGGTGTCCTATGAGTGGTACCAGGTGAGGGGATACTCTAGCTGGGAGTACAACCAGGTGAGTCGGGCCCTCTAGTGGGGTGATCGGGTGACCTGGGAGTACCACCAGGTGGGTGTGGCTCTCTAGCACAGCGATCAGGTGGGCTGGGAGTACCACCAGGTGAGTGTGGCTCTCCATCAGGGTAATCAAGTGACCTAGTAGTACCACCAGGTTAGTGGGGTCCTCAAGCGAGGTGACCTGGGAGTACCACCAGGTGGGTGTAGCGCTCTAGCAGGGCAATTGGGTACCCTGGGAGTACCACCAGGTGAGTGGTGCCCTCTAGTTGGTTGGTCAGGTGACCTGGGAGTACCATTTTAATAAATCAATATGTTTAAGTGAATACATCTGTATTAATTAAATAACTAAATGTTAAATAAGTTAAATTGAAATATTAGACATGTGCACTGCCAAAAAATGTGTTCGTTTTTCGTTTTTTCTTTTTTTTTTTTGGGTCATTCATTATGATCGAAATTCGGGAAATTTTTAATTATGTTCCATTTGTTTAGATGTTGTATTCGGAAATTTGAAAATCGCAAATAATAACTAATAAACTATTAAATTATAGTTATTGGAATTTCCTTTCAAATTTGTCTGTTAGTGAACATAACAAATACGAATTTATCTGAAGTTACGGATTATCCGAAATAATGAATGCCGCATCTAAATGAATGGAATGTAACAAATTCATAATTAATACGTTTTTATTTATTATTACTATTATTATTTGTTATGATCCATTCGTTTTAGATGAGGCATTCGTTTTTTGTTTGGATAATTTGTATTCATTACGTTCACTAACAGCCAAATTTGAAAGGAAATTCCAATGCCTATAATTTAATAGTTAGTAAAAGTTAGTATTTGTTAGTTATTTTGGATTTTCATTCTTTTCGTTTTTTTTATTTTTTTTTAAAATTCCGACTTTTAACATTTTTTGATTTTTCATAAAAATTTGTTAAACGGGTTTTCGTTCGAATATTTCCGAATTAACAAATTTGTCGAATTTTGGCAAAAAACTAATTTGAAATGAAACGAATTGCACATGTCTAATGAATATGATTTTACATTTTGACTATAGAAGCACTTGAAACATTGTAATATTAATGGAGTGATGTGAATAAATGTGTCTGTATTGCCCCCCCAGAAATGTATGAATGAGAGGATCACCACCCCGAATGACACAAACCCTTGGTGGAAAGCATTCAGTGACCCCTGCAAGGAGCTGTGAGTAGACGAGAGCTCATTGTTGCTTTACAAACTACATTTAATTAGTAAGATGTCTATTTTAATACCTTGTCTACCGGCCCAGGATGACGGGTAGAGCAGGGGGCAGACAAGCGAAGGTCATTCACTGATCTCTCCTCTGGTGGATGAACCTGGAAGTGATGAGCATTTTGCCGCTTCCAGGATCAGGCTGTCATTCCTTGGCTGACCGGATAACAAGTCGATCAATTGCAATCTGTGCTTGGCCAGCTTCACTGAGGTCCAAAGGTGACCTAAGGGTTCTAATGTATACCTCTGATATCTCCTTAACCACCTCCTGCTCGCCGTATTGACAATTGATGGGCGAAAGGTGGCTCACTCATTCTGGCATGACATCGTCCCACTCTTGCCATGCCTGCCTGTGGGGGGGGGGGCACACAGTGTGGCGATCGGCGGTGCGCTGTGTCCCTGGGACATGGCGCATCACAGATTTCGGTAAAGAGCCGATGACGAGGCTCTTTACATGTGATCAGCTGTGATTGGACACAGCTGATCACATAGGCAAACAGCGTGTGAGGAGAGACGATGAGTGGCATTTTCTTGCAGGGGAGATTTGCACTAATAATCAGTGATGGCAGTCAGTGCCGCCTATCAGTGCCCATTTGGGTACAGTGTTCCATGATCGCGCAATTGTCATTCAAAGTGCAACAGCGTTGAAAATTGGCCTGGGTAGGAAGGAGGTGAAAGTGCCCGGTGTTGAAGCAGCCAAAGAGGACCTGTCATGTCTACTATACCATCAGCCCACTTGTGTTTAGCAAATTAAAAATTTACGAATATGATAAACGAAAACAAATAAATCCCCAGGTACACCTACTAATGTCAGGTGTGTCTATGTACAAAATCAGCGCGGGGAACACAGTGATAACAGCTTTCATTTTAATTTCTGTGTTCCCGCCGCTCAACGTCATACAGCCCTGCCCCCTGGCCGGGGAACTTTGATTGACAGATCACCCGTCACCAGGATTGGACGTGTGATCTGTCAATCAAAGTCCCGGGACCAGGGGGCGGGGCTGTATATGAAAGCGAGCGCCGGGGAACACGGAAATTAAAATGAAAGCTGTGATCACTGTGTTCCCCCGTGCTGCGCTGTGAACATCCGGGCGTCCCTCTCCCTACTCCACGATCTTTGGGAGAAGGACTCCCATTCCGCCCAGGCTGTCCTCGCCAGCCCTCAAAATGCGAGCAGGTGAGTGCAAATTTTGAGGGCTGGGGTAGTATATTGTGTTTATGTGCACTAAAATTACTGAAATGTTGGGTTTGGTAAATCGTTGCTCTAAGATCATGTGACAAAAAAAATGGCAACTCTGCATTCAGACAATATGTGATGTTTGATGATATAGATATAGGAAGAAGATCCACAAGTTTAACAATGCTTTAATTTCAGGGGTTTGAAGCTGAAGCCGGAGATTTTTCCTGCTGCCACAGACAGTCGTTACGTCCGGACGGTGAGTACAGACGAACTTTCTCCTTTTTGTATCTTCTTGAATGCCGGCATACATTTTCTTTCTCATCACTGGTGTATTGTAAAGCTGCCTTACACAAGGACTGGTCCAGCAATGGCTTGCTTAGTCTTATGTTCGCATGTATTAAAAAGCCTCCATGCAGTATGAGTTGAATATTTCCTCCCTTTTTAATACAAGACAGTATTTTGCTGTCTTTAGAAACTGCAGCTTGGCATTGCAAGCTATTATTAAGCTTATGATCTACCAGAACACCGAGGTCCTTCTTCTCCACCATTGACTCCCCCAGCTGTTCCCCCTTCTGGTAAATCAGAGACTTATTAATCATACCTTCTATAAGGGGAACAGCTGGGGGAGTCAATGGTGGAGAAGGACCTGGGTGTTCTGGTAAATCAGACTTATTAATCATACATTCTAGAACACCCAGGTCCTTCTCCACCATTGACTACCCCAACTGTTCCCCTCTTAGAATGTATGATTAAGTCTCTGATTTACCAGGAGGGGGAACAGCTGGGGGAGACAATGGTGGAGAAGGACCTGGGTGTTCTAGAATGTCTGATTTACCAGAACACCCAGGTCCTTCTCCACCATTGACTCCGCCAGCTGTTCCCCCTTATAGAATGTATGATTAATAAGTCTTTGATTTCCCAGAACACCCAGGTCGTTCTCCACCATTTGTCTCCCCCACTCAGGTCCTTCCCCCAGCTATTCTCCTCCTAGAATGTATGATTGATAAGTCTTTGTTCTACCAGAACAGCCAGATCCTTCTCCACCATAGACTCCCCCAGTTTTACTTCCGGGGGAAAAAAGGAATGATGCATGCGTGTTTTCACCGCCAAGTGCAGAACTTTAAATTTATGATTATTAAACCTCATTTCACCCATCCTAGACCTGTTCTGGTGGCAAACATCCCACCATTGGCTGGGAACATGCAATCAACACTAAGGAACAGAGGACCCCTAGCCTACTAACAAAGCCATGATATACTTACAAAAATGATGATCCGGGAGCCTATGACACTGTTAACTCTGCCTACAGTTGGCATTTTGCCCATTCACTTTTTCTAGGTTGTCTCACCCACCCACTTTATGGATTGCTCCCGCCCAGACCTCACCTATGTGTGGACTGCCTACTTTGTGGCCCCAATCCCCCTTGCATGCAATAACTCAAAAAAAGTTGATGCCGTGATCCCAGGACATGGCCCAGTTCCAGAAAATCTAGGACCATTGTCATCTGAGCTATGCAACTTTTTTTTTTTTTAAACAAAATTTGTTTATGCTTGATGAAATTTGAGAATAATTTCAGAAACGGCTGTGTTTTGGCTGCTAAATCAGTTGACTCTATCCCCCCCCTAACTCCTTGGGGGACATGCCAGTCGCCTATTAATGCCATCCAGCCAGCTTTATGTACACCTCCAAGGGGACTTCTAGGTGTCCAAAAAATGTATTTTTATATATTAGGACTTAATTATTTATTTTTGTTTCTTATCTTTTCATCTATGTTCTTATCTTCTGCAAGATGGCCTCCTCCACAATGTGTAGATAACGGTAAAACTTTAACCTGCCCTCTTTGCTCTCCCCAGGCCGGTTACGATGCCCTCGGCTTCTCCCCAATGAATAACACCCCCATCTTGCTGCACGATCACAACGAATACTTGAACGAGGGCGTCTTCCTGCGCGGGATCGAGATTTATAAACGCATCATCCCATCTCTGGCCAGCGTGCCCGCACTGGATGGAGAACACTAGAGACCAGGGACGATGTCTTTGACAAAATGGCCACACTCAGGGACTCAACGCCAACCCCCCCAAGGACAAAGGTGGTGTCTATATTCAGCGCAAACCAAATCTGAACTCAGGGCAATAAAATACCTCCTAGATGTTCTCTCCATCGTTCTTTGGATGTCCCCACTTCCGAGTGTCCGCTTCGCCTCGAAGGACCATCCAAAATTAAAATAAAATCTAATTGGGTTCATGTAAAAGATGGATAATGAGATTCATGGATTAGAATGTAACCGTCCAATGATTAAGAACTATAAGTCTTAAAAATGATTTGCGTGATTCTGACAATGTTATTACAAGTCTTGCAGCGCTGGGGTTCTGGATTGCCTTCCCAGAAAGAAGACAAAAGCTGCATAATGGGTGGTGGACGGGAAGGCAAAACCCGTTTTTGAATGGAGCGGGTCAGGGTTGGAACCTCCACTGTGGTTCTATTTCTGTTGGTGTCCCCATTAGGGAGTTATCGTGCTTCCTGTTGCCAGAGACACAACAGGAAATAAGTGGAAATACCCCCAAAATTAAGGGACACCCCCCCTCCCCCATGCTTTTTAAAATGACAGTTGCAAAATGTTGACTCCGCCCTTCACCCAGTAATCGCCAGGACAAAGAGAGAGAGGATAAATCTTCCCAGTGGGGACACAGGAAGCAATAAAAACTTAACAGAGCTGCTAACCCTCCCCCACTCCATTCAAAACTACCATTAACATTTTCAGCTGGAACTATAGCTTAATTATAATAAAGATAATTTTTAATAAATTCAAAATTAAATTTTTAATTAAACCTCTTCCTTTTCATATCATATATCTTATTATAGACCTGGTGATGGCATCACTGGGTCTCTGTACTTGTCTGTGCAATGCAGGTAGATCATGGATGTTGGGAGGGGCTGGCAGGGGGCTGTACATAGCTTCCCGAACACATTCCTCATAGCTGAGCTCCCCCCTCCCCATCCCTCATAGCTGAGCTCCTCCCTCCCCATCCCTCATAGCTGAGCTCCTCCCTCCCTCCCCATCCTTCATAGCTGAGCTCCTCCCTCCCTCCCCATCCTTCATAGCTGAGCTCCTCCCTCCCTCCCCCATCCTTCATAGCTGAGCTCCTCCCTCCCTCCCCCATCCTTCATAGCTGAGCTCCTCCCTCCCTCCCCATCCTTCATAGCTGAGCTCCTCCCTCCCTCCCCCATCCTTCATGGCTGAGCTCCTCCCCCCCCCCCCCCATCCTTCATGGCTGAGCTCCTCCCCCCCCCCCATCCTTCATGGCTGAGCTCCTCCCCCCCATCCTTCATGGCTGAGCTCCTCCCCCCCATCCTTCATGGCTGAGCTCCTCCCCCCCCATCCCTTATGGCTGAGCCCCTCCCCCCCCATCCCTCATAGCTGAGCTCCTCCATCCATGGCTGGTGCAAGAATTTTTGATATCCCAGACGAAACCTCATTTTAATGCATGCTAATATTTGGCTTGCATGCTATTGCTGAGCCTGTCATCTACTAGGACCCCCAGATCTTTTCCCCCATCCTCGAGTCCCCCCAAAGGTTCCCCCCCCCCCTAGTGAATAACTAGCATTCATATTTTTAGCACCCAACTGCATTACTTTAAATAATTTAAATATTAAACCTAATTTGCCATGTAGCAGTCCATCCCTTTACCCTATCAAGGTGTTCCTGTAAAGTTTCTATATCCTGTTGTGACTTTTTTTTCGTTTTTTGTTTTTATAGCAAAGAACCGGCTGTGCTTTGTAGGAACTGTAGCAAAAGTATCTCCTAGAGAAAACCAAAAGATTCTGAGGTCAGGACAGGCAGCACAAAGCAAGCTGAGTATCCAGAGCAGGCAGCATCGGCATGCTGCATAGACCACATAGGCTGGGACCTAGTAGGGAGGTGCTTGGCCAAGGGGTGGCACTAGGGTTGCCACCTTTTCTCTTTAAGTCAAACCCGGACACTGTAGGGGCCTGGGACACCTTGCCCAAGGAGAGTAGTAATGCTGTGTGCATAGCGTGCCACAGCAAACAGTGGGTGTGGCCAAATTGCTCTTGCTGACATCATCACCCTGCACCCCCAGTGATGCCAAACCTGCCCCCAGACGGCCGGCCGTAGCTCCCGGGTGACAACAGATTTGTGTGACTATTGTGGTTACTTGGGGAGCCACAGCCAGGTCTGAATAATGTGTCCGAGTTTCCGTCCGCCTGAAACCAGGACACCTGATTCAAAACCCGGACTGTCTGGGTGAATCCTGGACAGGTGGCAACCCTAGGTGGCACGTGGCCCACTACATATCATGGTGTGGTCAGTAATACATTATAACCACTTCCTGCCTGCATTATAGCCAAAAGATGACTACAGCGCGGGCTTACTTTTACAGGGAGGCCGTCATGTGACGTCCTCCCGTGATCGCAGTGCCCGCGTGCCACCTGCGGGCAGCGAACGGCTTGCTCTGTGATCGCTGAGTCCTTCAGACTCAACTGATCACAGATTGGAAGAAACGGCCAATCGGAGTGCTTCACTACATGATCAGCTGTGTCCAATGACAGCTGATCACGATGTGAACAGAAGCCGGTTATCGGCGTTCCTTTCCTTACGCTGTCCGCCTGAGGAGAGAAGAGCCGATAATCAGTGCCCCGATTTATCAGTGTAGTTGCCCCTTTAGCAGCAGCTGGTTATCAGTGTAGTCCCAACAGTGCCCACCAGTGCTGCCAATGGGTGACACTGATTAGGAGGCACTGATCAGTCCTGCCAATCAGTGCCACCTCATCAATGCAGCTTATCAGCAAAAATTACCTGTTTGCTAAATTTTACAACAAACTATGAAAAATGTATTATTTTTATTTATTTTTTTCACAATTTTCATTTATTTTTTTTTTGTTTTTATTTGTTTAGAAAAAAAAACCCCAGTGGTGATTCAATACCACCAAAAGAAAGCTCCTATTTATGTGCCTATAAGTACCCATCAATCCCACCTATTAATGCCATCTATCGGTGCCATTCAGTGCCCACGAGTGCTACCTCTTCAGCGCACATCAGTGAAAGAGAAAAATTACCTGTTTGCACAATTTTACAACAAACTGAAAAAAATTTTTTTTCACTATTTTCGTATTTTTTTTTTTTTTTATTGGTTTAGAAAAAAAAAACCCCAGTGGTGATTAAATACCACCAAAAGAAAGCTCTATTTGTGTGCCTATTAGTGCCATCTATCAGTTCCCACGAGTGCCGCCTCATCAGTGCACATCAGTGAAGGAGAAAAATTACCTGCTTGCAAAATTTTATAACAAACTATAAAAAAAATATATATATATTTTTTTTTCATAATTTTCTGCCTTTTTTTTCGTTTGTTTAGCAAAAAATAAAACCCCAGTGGTGATTAAATACCACCAGAAGAAAGGTATATTTATGTGAAAAAAAAAATTAATTTTGGGTACAGTGTGACATGACCGCGCAATTGTCATTCAAAGTGTGAGAGCGCTGAAAGGTGAAAATTGTCCTGGGCAGGAAGGGAGTGATAGTGCCCACCGGTATTGAAGGGAGTGATAGTGCCCGCCGGTATTGAAGGGAGTGATGGTGCCCGCCGGTATTGAAGGGAGTGATGGTGCCGCCGGTATTGAAGGGAGTGATAGTGCCCGTTGGTATTGAAGGGAGTGATAGTGCCCGTTGGTATTGAAGGGAGTGATAGTGCCCGCCGGTATTGAAGGGAGTGATGGTGCCCGCCGGTATTGAAGGGAGTGATGGTGCCCGCCGGTATTGAAGGGAGTGATGGTGCCCGCCGGTATTGAAGGGAGTGATGGTGCCCGCCGGTATTGAAGGGAGTGATGGTGCCTGTTGGTATTGAAGGGAGTGATGGTGCCCGCCGGTATTGAAGGGAGTGATGGTGCCGGCCGGTATTGAAGGGAGTGATGGTGCCCGCCGGTATTGAAGGGAGTGATGGTGCCGCCGGTATTGAAGGGAGTGATGGTGCCGCCGGTATTGAAGGGAGTGATGGTGCCGCCGGTATTGAAGGGAGTGATAGTGCCCGTTTGGTATTGAAGGGAGTGATGGTGCCCGCCGGTATTGAAGGGAGTGATGGTGCCCGCCGGTATTGAAGGGAGTGATGGTGCCCGCCGGTATTGAAGGGAGTGATGGTGCCCGCCGGTATTGAAGGGAGTGATGGTGCCGGCCGGTATTGAAGGGAGTGATGGTGCCGGCCGGTATTGAAGGGAGTGATGGTGCCGGCCGGTATTGAAGGGAGTGATGGTGCCGCCGGTATTGAAGGGAGTGATGGTGCCGCCGGTATTGAAGGGAGTGATGGTGCCGCCGGTATTGAAGGGAGTGATGGTGCCCGCTGGTATTGAAGGGAGTGATGGTGCCCGCCGGTATTGAAGGGAGTGATGGTGCCGCCGGTATTGAAGGGAGTGATAGTGCCCGTTGGTATTGAAGGGAGTGATGGTGCCCGCCGGTATTGAAGGGAGTGATGGTGCCCGCCGGTATTGAAGGGAGTGATGGTGCCCGCCGGTATTGAAGGGAGTGATGGTGCCCGCCGGTATTGAAGGGAGTGATGGTGCCCGCCGGTATTGAAGGGAGTGATGGTGCCCGCCGGTATTGAAGGGAGTGATGGTGCCCGCCGGTATTGAAGGGAGTGATGGTGCCCGCCGGTATTGAAGGGAGTGATGGTGCCCGCCGGTATTGAAGGGAGTGATAGTGCCCGTTGGTATTGAAGGGAGTGATGGTGCCCGCCGGTATTGAAGGGAGTGATGGTGCCGCCGGTATTGAAGGGAGTGATAGTGCCCGTTGGTATTGAAGGGAGTGATGGTGCCCGCCGGTATTGAAGGGAGTGATGGTGCCCGCCGGTATTGAAGGGAGTGATGGTGCCCGCCGGTATTGAAGGGAGTGATGGTGCCCGCCGGTATTGAAGGGAGTGATGGTGCCCGCCGGTATTGAAGGGAGTGATGGTGCCCGCCGGTATTGAAGGGAGTGATGGTGTCCGCCGGTATTGAAGGGAGTGATGGTGCCCGCCGGTATTGAAGGGAGTGATAGTGCCCGTTGGTATTGAAGGGAGTGATGGTGCCCGCCGGTATTGAAGGGAGTGATAGTGCCCGTTGGTATTGAAGGGAGTGATGGTGCCCGCCGGTATTGAAGGGAGTGAGGGTGTCCGCCGGTATTGAAGGGAGTTATGGTGCCCGCCGGTATTGAAGGGAGTGATGGTGCCCATTGGTATTGAAGGGAGTGATGGTGCCCGTTGGTATTGAAGGGAGTGATGGTGCCTGTCGGTATTGAAGGGAGTGATGGTGCCTGCCGGTATTGAAGGGAGTGATGGTGCCTGCCGGTATTGAAGGGAGTGATGGTGCCTGCCGGTATTGAAGGGAGTGATGGTGCCTGCCGGTATTGAAGGGAGTGATGGTGCCGGCCGGTATTGAAGGGAGTGATGGTGCCCGCCGGTATTGAAGGGAGTGAGGGTGTCCGCCGGTATTGAAGGGAGTTATCGTGCCCGTTGGTATTGAAGGGAGTGATAGTGCCCGTTGGTATTGAAGGGAGTGATGGTGCCCGCCGGTATTGAAGGGAGTGATGGTGCCCGCCGGTATTGAAGGGAGTGATGGTGCCCGCCGGTATTGAAGGGAGTGATGGTGCCCGCCGGTATTGAAGGGAGTGATGGTGCCCGTTGGTATTGAAGGGAGTGATGGTGCCCATTGGTATTGAAGGGAGTGATGGTGCCCATTGGTATTGAAGGGAGTGATGGTGCCCATTGGTATTGAAGGGAGTGATGGTGCCCATTGGTATTGAAGGGAGTGATGGTGCCCATTGGTATTGAAGGGAGTGATGGTGCCCATTGGTATTGAAGGGAGTGATGGTGCCTGCCGGTATTGAAGGGAGTGATGGTGCCTGCCGGTATTGAAGGGAGTGATGGTGCCTGCCGGTATTGAAGGGAGTGATGGTGCCTGCCGGTATTGAAGGGAGTGATAGTGTCCGCCGGTATTGAAGGGAGTAATGGTGCCCGCCGGTATTGAAGGGAGTGATAGTGCCCGCCGGTATTGAAGGGAGTGATGGTGCCCATTGGTATTGAAGGGAGTGATGGTGCCCATTGGTATTGAAGGGAGTGATGGTGCCCATTGGTATTGAAGGGAGTGATGGTGCCCGCCGGTATTGAAGGGAGTGAGGGTGTCCGCCGGTATTGAAGGGAGTAATGGTGCCCGCCGGTATTGAAGGGAGTGATAGTGCCCGCCGGTATTGAAGGGAGTGATAGTGCCCGTTGGTATTGAAGGGAGTGATAGTGCCCGTTGGTATTGAAGGGAGTGATAGTGCCCGTTGGTATTGAAGGGAGTGATGGTGCTCGCCAGTATTGAAGGGTTGAAAGCATCATAGTAGGACGCATACGTGTTCCTTTTGTGATGGATGGGCGATGTGATGGATCAATGAGGAGAGTAGACGACCCCAGACAATCCGCCATGAAGGGAATTTTGTGTGAATTTCACAATCGCACCACACACAGTGCCGGCTGTAATTAGGATTAGGTCGGGTAATTGGCATTTACGTCTAAGAGATACAAACTGGGAAGACGCCGGAGGAAAGGCAGAGCCAGTAATAACATGAAATAAAAGGCCAACCCTTCCGAGAAGCAGAATTACTAGAAAATCCGCAACCAACTGAATTTAATCATTTGATAATTAATATGTATGCCAACATTCTTTTCTAGGAAGGAAAAACGTACATCCGGTACACACCAACCAAGAGATACAGATAGGAGAACATGCTGAGCTACTCATACAGTGAATGTTCAATGTGGGAGGGGCAGAGACACAAACTACTGAAGGGAAATCTCAGAATTGTGGGAGGGGCTGAGACAAAAAGTACTGCAGGAAAGCTCCCCATTGTGGGAGGGGCAGAGACACAAACTACTGCAGGAAATTTCATTATTGTGGGAGGGGCAGAGACACAAACTACTGCAGGAAATCTCCCATTGTGGGAGGGGCAGAGACACAAACTACTGGAGGGAAATCTCCCCATTGTAGGAGGGGCAGAGACACAAACTACTGGAGGGAAATCTCAGAATTGTGGGAGGGGCGGAGACACAAACTACTGCAGGAAATATCACCATTGTGGGAGGGGCAGAGACACAAACTACTGCAGGGAAATTTCACCATTGTGGGAGGGGCAGAGACACAAACTACTGCAGGAAATTTCATTATTGTGGGAGGGGCGGAGACACAAACTACTGAAGGGAAATCTCAGAATTGTGGGAGGGGCGGAGACACAAACTACTGAAGGGAAATCTCAGAATTGTGGGAGGGGCGGAGACACAAACTACTGTAGGAAATCTCATCATTGTGGGAGGGGCAGAGGCACAAACTACTGAAGGGAAATCTCAGAATTGTGGGAGGGGCAGAGACACAAACTACTGAAGGGAAATCTCATCATTGTGGGAGGGGCAGATACACAAACTACTGAAGGGAAATCTCAGAATTGTGGGAGGGGCAGAGACAAAAAGTACTGCAGGAAAGCTCCCCATTGTGGGAGGGGCAGAGACACAAACTACTGCAGGAAATTTCATTATTGTGGGAGGGGCAGAGACACACACTACTGTAGGAAATCTCTCCATAGTGGGAGGGGCAGAGACACAAAGTACTCTGCGAAAATTTCAACCACTGTGGGAGTTGGTGGGTAGAATTACTACTGTAGCTTTTTATATTTCATGGTACCTACAAAAGCATTATGTCTCAATGTTGTAATTGGCTACATCCTCCATCTGCTGTAAGTCGTCTTCCCTCCTTACGCTGCGTTACATGCAGTGCACGACGTGTGCCCCATAATATGGCTGGTGGTGAAACTGGCAACCCTGATGCAAAGATTTTATTGCTGGAAACCCCCAAAGAGACTAATGAGCAAAGAAAGGAAAAATAAAAAACCCATAATAAATTGTACTGGAAAAGTTTTACTAAAAATAAATTCTTATGTTAAAAAGGTAGAATAAAAAACATACAATGTGTACAGATTCACAGTAACAAAATTATATATATATATATATATATATATATATATATATATATATATATATATATATATATATAATTTTTATCAATAATACTCGTCAGTTCTGTTTGGATATGTTATTTGGAAATTACACAAAATGTTTTGCTTGCGATCTGAAAAAATAAAATCAGTTTGAGGAGGATAACGATGAGGTGCAGCACATGGAAACTTGTTTATTGATGTGATTTGGTATCTCTCTTTATCCTTCTCTCCTGAGCTAGTTTGTTCAGTCCTAGCTAGAAGGTGAATTTGTAGTAATTTATTGGAAGAAGCAACATGTTATCAAGCCTTGATAACTTGTTGCTTCTTCCAATAAACGACTACAAATTCACCTTTCAACTTGCATTTCATTGGATATCAGGCCCTCCTTTTTACCTACCCTTTACTAGTACACAAGGAAACAACCTTGAGGCCATACCCAGAGGTAGCAGCCCAAGACCCCAAGAAAAGAGCTCACCGCCGCTTTCCTGTGAATATGGGCAGAAAATCATTGGAAGGGAACTTTTCCAACCTGCCCCCTCCATCATCTACCCATTGACCTACCACTGATTGAGTCAGTCCAGCGCGATCCCCAACCCTAAAGAGCCATTTCCTGTTGGAGCACCTTGAGTTTAGGGGCCCCTGGAATCTTAAGAAGCCCCTCACTGTTTCTGTGTTTGACTGCTTAGCTCAGCTGAGCATTGGTCAGCACATTGTGGGATGCCGGGGAGGCTTGGCCAATCTTTCACCTTGGAGCTGGAGGCTGCCATTTAAGCTCTCTTAACCCCTTCACTACCCGCCCATAGTCATATGACGCCCACAAGGTGGATCTCCCATCCTGGGTGGGCGTCATATGACGTCCTCCCATTCCCGGCCGCCTAGGGGGCGCGCGCGCGGCGGCCGCGATGTCCGCCGGGCACCCGCGATTGCCCGTGAAAACAGCGGAACCGTGGAGCTGTGTGTGTAAACACAGCTCCACGTCCTGTCAGTGGCGAGGAGACCGATCATGTGTTCCCAGTATGGAGGAACACCGATCGGTCTCCTCCCCTTGTGAGTCCCCTCCCCCCACAGTTAGAATCACTACCTTAGGGAACATAGTAACCCCTTCAGCGCCCCCTAGTGTTAACCCCTTCCCTGCCAGTCACATTTACACAGTAATCACTGCAATTTTATAGCAACGATCGCTGTGTAAATGTGAATGGTCCCAAAAATGTGTCAAAAGTGTCCGAAATGTCTGCCGCAATGTCGCAATCACGAAAAAAAAAATCGCAGATCGCCGCCATTACTAGTAAAAAAAAAATCTATAAATCTATCCCCTATTTTGTAGAGGCTATAACTTTTGCGCAAACCGATCAATATACGCTTATTGCGTTTTTTTTTTTTTTTTTTTTACCAAAAATATGTAGAAGAATACGTATCGGCCTAAACTGAGTAAAAAAATGTTTGTTTTTTTTTAAAAGATGGGATATTTATTATAGCAAAAAGTTAAAAATAATGTGTTTTTTTTCAAAATTGTCGCTCTTCTTTTGTTTATAGCGCAAAAAATAAAAACCGCAGAGGTGATCAAATACCACCAAAAGAAAGCTCTATTTGTGGGAAAAAAAGGACGTCAATTTTGTTTGGGTGTAATGTCGCACGACCGCGCAATTGTTAGTTAAAGCGACGCAGTGCCGAATCGCAAAAAGTGCTCTGGTAAGGAAGGGGGTAAAATCGCCCGGTGCTGAAGCGGTTAAATAGGCACTGTTATAGTGTATTTAGAAATGTTACATGGCAACACCACTTTTGCTGTAAAAGGCATCAAAATCAAATACCAAGAAAATACAAAATTGGTCAGTCTGTCTTTGAACACCATTTAGTTTCTTCAGTCATTGCCCTTCAGGTAAAAATGTTGGTCCAGACTTTTTCTATGTTGTTTCCTGTTGACTTGTCTTAAAATTAAAATTTTGAAATTTTCTTCATTAATATTTCTGTACTTGGAAAACCAAGTTACCAGATTCTGCTGGAAATGTGGTGGTTTTGTCAAGGTTGGATTGTCTATAAGTGGCCTTGCCATTTCCTGTTGGCTTGTCTTGCCGTAGCCGAAATCAGTTCATGGCTTGAAATTCATATTTCGAATGCAGCTGGATAACTGGTGGCTTTTTTTTTTTTTTTTCACAATGCTATCAAAAAGACATTGGTAAGGTTAGAAGGAAAAAAAACTAAATTTTGGGATTTTAAAGGCAATTATTGAAAAAGATAATATATAGAATGATATTATAAACAAAAAGGATATTTATTGATAACAATGTATAAAAATTTGAAACAAATTCAATTGTATTAAAAGTGACAAGTCGTGGTACAACTTCACTGCATAAATGGAAACCATCCATAGGTGGGTGTCCGACACGTTTCGATAATTATAAATAACAACAATAATCTTCATCAGGGACAAATTTTCCACTTCTGGAATGTAAAGATACAGTATAAGTACATATAGTGCATATAACCCATAATGTATGCAATATATCATAAATAATGGATTCACATTATGATAAAGACCACTAAAAAAATAAAAAATAAAATATATTTACAGTAAACATTCAAAAAACATTTAAACAAACTTACATGTCACAAGATACAAAAGAGCAAAATGCAAATTGATCGATGCCGATAAGTGCCCATGAGCAGAGGCGGCTCTAGGTTTTGTGAGGCCTTAGGCAAAATTTAGACATGAGGCCCCACTCACGCCCTTTGCAGGGGTTAAGGAAGAACCCAGAGGCCGAGCATCGTACTACTGCTGCTGCTTGTGTGGGTGGGGATGTGTACTGCGCCAATCACATGGGGTGAATAGGAGAGGAGGGTCAGCAAGGATTGGCTCCACCTCAAGGAGAATAGGGGTGGGTGGTATGTGCAGGAGGGGGACACAGGGTGAATAGGGGTGGGTGGTATGTGCAGAAGGGGGGCACAGAGTGAATAGGGGTGGGTGGTATGTGCAGGAGGGGGACACAGGGTGAATAGGGGTGGGTGGTATGTGCAGAAGGGGGGCACAGGGTGAATAGGGGTGGGTGGTATGTGCAGGAGGGGGACACAGGGTGAATAGGGGTGGGTGGTATGTGCAGAAGGGGGGCACAGAGTGAATAGGGGTGGGTGGTATGTGCAGGAGGGGGGGCACAGAGTGAATAGGGGTTAGTGGTATGTGCAGGAGGGGGGCACAGGGTGAATAGGGGTGGGTGGTATGTGCAGAAGGGGGGCACAGAGTGAATAGGGGTGGGTGGTATGTGCAGGAGGGGGGCACAGGGTGAATAGGGGTGGGTGGTATGTGCAGGAGGGGGACACAGGGTGAATAGGGGTGGGTGGTATGTGCAGAAGGGGGGCACAGAGTGAATAGGGGTGGGTGGTATGTGCAGGAGGGGGGCACAGAGTGAATAGGGGTTAGTGGTATGTGCAGGAGGGGGGCACAGGGTGAATAGGGGTGGGTGGTATGTGCAGAAGGGGGGCACAGAGTGAATAGGGGTAGGTGGTATGTGCAGGAGGGGGGCACAGAGTGAATAGGGGTTAGTGGTTTATGCAGGAGGGGGGCACAGGGTGAATAGGGGTGGGTGGTATGTGCAGAAGGGGGGCACAGAGTGAATAGGGGTTAGTGGTATGTGCAGGAGGGGGGCACAGGGTGAATAGGGGTGGGTGGTATGTGCAGAAGGGGGGCACAGAGTGAATAGGGGTGGGTGGTATGTGCAGGAGGGGGGCACAGGGTGAATAGGGGTGGGTGGTATGTGCAGAAGGGGGGCACAGGGTGAATAGGGGTTAGTGGTATGTGCAGGAGGGGGGCACAGGGTGAATAGGGGTGGGTGGTATGTGCAGGAGGAGGGCACGGGGGGGATTTCTGATCTTGAGCATTCACTCCCATCTCAGCAAGCTGCAGCTCCACCTCCTCCCTTGTAAGATTTCTGCAGACAGCGTTGAAGCACACTGAGCGGAAGCGCCAGAAAGAGCTGAGAGAGAGGGAGGATAATCCATGCCCACATGTGTCTATGTCTTTACAAATGTGACAGGAGCCAGAGAGTGACAGGCACGGCTTTGTCTCATCCATGGGTGCCCTGTAGGACAGCCTCAGGGATGGCTCTTAGGCAAATTCGGCAGTTGCGAGGCCCCTGTGAGAGCAAGGCCCTAGGCGACCGCCTAATTTGCCTAATTGGAGAGCCGCCTCTGCCCATGAGTCTGTCAAAACCCCTTAACATGCAAAGGATTCCAAGGATCGCAGATCCAATGAAGGAGCCAATGTTAGTAAGAGGACCTAAAATGGATAGTAAGTATGTGGGGATAAGTACACTAAGCTGAAGAGAATATGTATATCTACCGGACAAAAAAAAAATTCCACTTCCCGAGACCCAAAATGGAAGGAAAAGACCATAGCATGTCCTCTAGGCAACCGGGGGGGGACAGGCCCCGGGTAATCTCCTATATACGGTCAGGGTTGGTGGATCAGTGAATACTGAGTAGGAGGAAAGACATTGTTGGTCTAGACTTTTTTTCTTTGCCGTTTCCTGTTGACTTGTCTTAAAATTAAAATTTAGAAATTTCTTCATTAATATTTCTGTACTTGGTAAACCAAGTCACCAGATTCTGCTGGAAATGCGGTGGTTTTAGCGAGGTTGGATTGTCTTGATGTGGCCTTGCCATTTCCTGTTTGGCTTGTCTTGCCGTAGCCAAAATCAGTTCATGGCTTGAAATTCATATTTTTCGAATGCAGCTGGAAAACTGGTGGCTTTTTTTTTATTTATTTTTTTTTTTTCACAATGCTATCGAAAAGAAATTGGTAAGGTTGGATTGTTTCGATGTGTTATTGGCCTTGTTGTCTTTCCGATGAAAAATGTATCCCGTCTGTGTCCACCATGAAGGCTCGTTGGAGGGAATCCTTGATGGAACAACATATGGTCTGGTTCCATTTTCTCCCAACAAGGAAGTATATATAAGGGTTGATGGTGCTGTTAAATACCAGCCAATATTGACTAATAAAAACCAGTTTGATGGGTGGTACTGTTTTCATCGCCCTATAGAACATTAAAAAACGAAAAATATTTAATGGCAACACCGAAAGGATAAAGACAATGACTGCTATGATGATAATGATGTACATTCTAGAAGGGTAATCCTGACTGACAGTCCTTCTTAGTTTGTAGAGTAAGGTGACACTGGAAATAACCATGAGCGGTAGACAGATCCCGACCGCAGACACAAAAATCATCACTTCCACCGCCGCACATTGCGGATGATGTTTGATGTAAGCTTCTGGATCGCACACAAAGACGTCAAGGAGGCCCTCCAAGATGCCAAGCAGCCAGAGAACTGCGCATGTCATAGTGGAGAACGTCTCGGGGCGACGAGTGCGATACAAAATGGGGGACAAGACGGAGAGGCACCTCTCCACGCTGATGGCCGTTAGGATGTTTTTCCCGGAATAGGTCAGGGAGTAATAAAATACATCCACAAACTTGTAGAAGGGACACGTCACTTCAAATCCAGGATGCGAGCCAAAGAAATTGCTGATCTGGACCACCAACGTCGACATCACCACTGCTATCAAGAGGGTGTCGGCCACAGACAGGTTGGCGATGTAAACGGTATATTTGTTCCTCCGGATCCTGAAGCAAAGGTTCCAAAACACGGTAATGTTTCCCACCAAGCCAAAGACACAAATCCCCAGGAAAACCGCGTCTACGGCAGGGAGCCGCAGCTCGGGGCCCTCTGTGCACACCCTGGGGTCCTGCAGTATAGTGTCGTTTATGTCCGACTCGTTTCCTCTGGTGATATTCATGTTGTCTGTCTTTGGTGGTGAGCTCTTTGATGTATTGCAATGTTTTCTTCTTCTACCACCTGTATCAAATATATGACATAGCTATCAATAAAGCAGAATTACTTTTTTTTTATTTTTATTATTAGCAATACCGTTATAAGCTGAAAATACATTTTGTTTCTTTTGATTTCTTTTCTGTCCCACTTTCATGTTTACTATGTGATTTTAGTTTTTTCCCTTTGTCCCTCCCTCCTGTTTAACACTAGTAAGCTCATCCCTAGTCTAGGGTTCAGCTTCAAGCGAAGAGCTCACAGAGAGGTATTTCATGCACCAAATAGGTTTAAAGCCCCATACACACGGTCGGATTTTCCGATGGATTCTGTCCTATCGGACAATGTTGTCGGAAATTCCGACTGTGTGTAGGCACCATCGGACAGTTTCCATCGGATTGTCCGACGGACAAAGTTGTATCTCCTGCTCTAAAAATTTTCCGACAACAAAGTCCGATCACACCAATTCCGATCGTGTGTAGGGAATTCCGACGGACAAAGTGCCACGCATGCTCAGATCACATTACAAGACCAAATCTATTGGCTACTAGCCTCTACGTAGTCCCGTCGTAGGCAACAAACGTCACCACGTTCAGAATGATCAGATTTTCCGACAACTTTGTCCGACCGTGTGTATGCAACACCAGTGACGGACTAAATCCGTCGGACCAAATTCGATGGATTTGGTGGTCGGATTTTCCGACCCTGTGTATGGGGCTTAAGGGCTTCCCGCCCGTGTTCATTGGTCATCATTTACAGCAAATGTAAATGGGGTAAATGGGGTAAACATGGGGTAAATGGGGTAAACATCACCGTCCAAAACACTGCTCTGCTTTAGACCTGCAGACATGTTATCTCACAGCCTGCTTGTATCCTTTCCCAGCCTCACCTATTAACACAGGGAAAGGCAAATTATACCCCGGGTGGGGAAAAAGGTGTGGTCAATGGTTGACCCCCCCTGCATCCGGCTACTGCCACCCATTTACCTCAACCACAAAATCCTGTGTGGCAGATACACCCCCCCCCCCCATTCACGACTGACAGGGGCTGTTTAACACATCGCTAGACCCTAGACAAGTGCAAATAGTTTCGGTCCTAGTGTAAATTCTGACACATTTTTAGTTATAAATAAAATAATATTTGTATTTTGTTGAAATTCGTTTCATTTATTCGTTTTCTACCGAATTAAAACATTTCGGAATGATTTGAATTTGGATCAGTCGAAAAATTATCGATTCAAATTCTGTGTGAAGAATAGCTGGTTGTTAAGGAGCAGGCCATGAAGCCAGCCGCCGTGTCCTTAACAACCCAATGACTCCTTAGCTGAGCTTTGCCCGCTGTGAGCTGAAATGTAAACGAAAGAGTGCTGGCAATAGAAAAGTCAGGAAAAAAACAGCATGGAGCAGTGGATGTGTCAGTAGAGCAGTGGACGTTGTTGGTACAGTAGAGCAGTGGATAGTGCTGTCAGTAGGGCACAGGATGGTGTCAGTAGGGCAGTGGATGGTGTCAGTAGAGCAGTGGATAGTGCCATCAGTAGGGCAGTGAACGGTGTCAGTAGAGCAGTGGACGGTGTCAGTAGGGCAGTGGACGGTGGCAGTAGAGCAGTGGATGGTGTTGGTACAATAGAGCAGTGGATGGTGTCAGGGCAGTGGACGATGTCAGTAGGGCAGTGGACGTGTCAGTAGAGCAGTGGACGGTGGCAGTAGAGCAGTGGATGGTGTTGGTACAGTAGAGCAGTGGACAGTGTCAGTAGGGCAGTGTATGGTGTCAGTAGGGCAGTGAACGGTGTCAGTAGAGCAGTGGACGGTGTCAGTAGAGCAGTGGACGGTGTCAGTAGAGCAGTGGACGGTGTCAGTAGGGCAGTGGACGGTGTCAGTAGAGCAGTGGACGTTGCCAGTATAGCAGTGGATGGTGTTGGTACAGTAGAGCAGTGGACAGTGTCAGTATGGCAGTGGATGGTGTCAGTAGGGCAGTGGACGGTGTCAGTAGAGCAGTGGACAGTGTCAGAGCAGTGGATGGTGTCAGAGCAGTGAACGGTGTCAGTAGGGCAGTGGACGGTGTCAGTAGGGCAGTGGACGGTGTCAGTAGGGCAGTGAACGGTGTCAGTAGGGCAGTGGACGGTGTCAGTAGAGCAGTGGGCGGTGTCAGTAGGGCAGTGAACGGTGTCAGTAGGGCAGTGGACGGTGTCAGTAGGGCAGTGGACGGTGTCAGTAGAGCAGTGGACGGTGTCAGTAGGGCAGTGGACGTTGTCAGTAGGGCAGTGGACGTTGTCAGTAGAGCAGTGGACAGTGTCAGTAGAGCAGTGGACGGTGTCAGTAGGGTAGTGGACGGTGTCAGGGCAGTGGATGTTGTCAGTAGAGCAGTGGACGGTAGACCCTTTGCCTTGTACCCCTTTTACTCTTTTGATTGTCACCTGATATTGACCTCGGATTGTTAAGTGGACCACTCTTGCGTACTACCAGCTCAGACCTCAGAACTGTTTTCAGAAGACTTGTTTGCTTGTTCCCTGCCTGGCCAAGTAGCCCTGTTTTCCTTTAAATGCAGCTGCTATAGGCAGAAGAAACACCCGGCAGCTATCATTTCTGACCTGGGCGCTGGGCTGTGCATTATTCTTTGGAGGTGGAAGCTGCCAATTCCTGTTGGAACACCTTGAGTTCAGGGGCTCTTGGGGCTGCCTCGGGAAGCCCCTATCAGTGTCTGCTTTTGACTACTTAGCACAGTTGAACATTGGTCAGCGCATTGCATTGCGGTCTTCCAAAGAAGCTTGGCCGTTCTCTTGACCATAGGCTGAAGTTCAGGCTCACTTATAGAGATACTATTTCACTTCAAGCCCATTTAGAAGCGTTGAAAAGCCAACACAACTTTCAGAGTTAAAGCTAACAAAAACCAAGGAAGTACAAGAAATCAATCTTTTTGAACACCGTAAATTCCTCTTTAGTCCTTGTCCTCCATAAAATTATTGTTCGGGGATCTTTTCTTTGCCATTTCCTGTTGTCTTGCATTAGCCAAAATCAGTTCATGGCTTTAAACTCATATTTTCGAATGCAGTTGGAAAACTGGTGGCTTTTTCCTTTCATAGTGTGATCCAGAAGGCATTGGTACGATTGGCTTATCTTCATGTGTTATTGGGCTTGTTGCCCTTCTGAAGAAAAAGGACTCGTGTCCGTTTCCACCACGAAGGCTCGTTGAAGGGAGTCCTTGATGGAACAACATGTGGTCTGATTACATATTTTCCCAACAAGGAAGTAGATATAAGGGTTGAGGATGCAATTAGTGACCAGCCAGTACTGACTAATAAAAACCAGCTTGACCGTTTTCAGCACATTATAGAACACTAAAAAACGAAAAATATTTAACGGCAAGACCGATAAGCTAAAGACAATGACTGCTATGATGATAATGATATAGAGCTTAGGAGAGTACTCCTGACCGACGGTCCTCCTTATTTTGTGGAGCAGGGCGACACTGGAAAAAAACATGAGCGGTAGACAGATCCCGACCGCGGACACAAAAATCATGACTTCAATCATTACACATTGCGCCTGCTGACTGGTGTAAGCTTCTGGATCGCACACAAAGACGTCAAGGAGGCCCTCCAAGATGCCGAGGAACCAGAGAACCGTGCACGCCGTAGTGGAGAACTTCTTGGGGCGACAAGCGCGATACCAAATGGGGAACAGGACGGAGAGGCACCTCTCCACGCTGATGGCTGTCAGGAGGTTTTTCCCAGAATAGACCAGGGGGTAATATAACGTATCCACAAATATATAGAAGGGACACGTCACTTCAGATCCAGGATGGAAACCAAAGAAGTTGCTGATCTGGACCACCAACGTCAACATCACCACTGCCAGCAAGAGGGTGTCGGCCACACACAGGTTGGCGATGTAAACGGTATATTTGTTCCTCCGGATCCTGAAGCAAAGGTTCCAAAACACGATAATGTTTCCCACCAAGCCAAAGACACAAATCCCGAGGAAAACGCCGTCTACGGCAGGGAGCAAGAGCTCAGGAACACCTACGCACGTCCACAGGTCCTTTTTGTCTGTCTCATTTCCACTGGTGATATTCATGTTGTCCTTTTTTTAGTGGAGAGTATCTTCTTCTTCCACCTGTATTAAACATATGACATAGCTATCAATGAAGCAGAATTACTTCCTTCCATTAACGATACATCTATAAGCTAAAAAGTTACTTTCATTTCTCCCGGGTTTCTTTTTTAATTTTGTTACAATGTATATATAAGGCATAAAGTGTACAGTCCTGATTTGTTTCCTAATTTTCAAATTTTTTTTGCATATTTTTCACACTTAAATGATTCAGATCTTCTAACAAATTTTAGTATTTACACAAAGATAACCCGAGTAAATACAAAATGCAGTTTTTAAATGAAGATTTAATTTATTAACCACTTAAGCCCCGGACCAATTTGCAGCCAAAGGACCAGGCCCCTTTTAGCGATTCGGCACTGCGACGCTTTAACTGACAGTTGCGCGGTCGTGCGATGTGGCTCCCTAACAAAATTGGCGTCTTTTTTTCCCCACAAATAGGAGCTTTCTTTCGGTGGTATTTGATCACCTCTGCGGTTTTTATTTTTTGCGCTATAAACAAAAATAGAGCGACAATTTTGAAAAAAATTCAATGTTTTTTACTTTTTGATATAATAAATATCCCCAAAAAATATATATAAAAACAATTATTTTTTTCCTCAGTTTAGGCCGATACGTATTCTTCTACATATTTTTGGTAAAAAAAATTGCAATTAGCCATTATTGATTGGTTTGCGCAAAAGTTATAGCGTCTACAAAATAGGGGATAGTTTTATAGCATTTTTATTAATATTTTTTTTTTTTTTACTAGTAATGACGGCGATCAGTGATTTTTATTGTGACTGCGACATTATGGCGGACACATCGGACATTTTTGACACAATGGGACCATTGTCATTTATACAGCGATCAGTATTATTTAAATGCACTGATTCCTGTGTAAATGACACTGGCAGTGAAGGAGTTAACCACTAGGGGGGGCGGGGAGGGGTTAAGTATGTCCTGTGTGTGTTTTTTTACTGTAGGGGGCGTGGCTTTGCATGTGACGTCACTGATCGTCTTTCCCTATAATAGGGAACAGGTAATCAGTGTCAGTCTCACTAGGAAGCACGGGGAGAGGTTTGTTTACACTTACCTCTCCCCGTTCTTCAACTCTGTGACCCGATCGCGGGACACCAGCGGCGATCTGGTCCGCGGGTCCCGTGGCCACGGTCACGGAGCTCAGGACCGGGTCATGAGCGCGCCGCCGGCGGCGTGCATGCGACCCACGGCTGGGCTCTTAAAGGACAACGTACCTGTACGTTGATGTGCCCAGCTGTGCCATTCTGCCGACGTATATGTGTAGGAGGCCGTCCTTAAGCAGTTAAGGGAACAAAGCTGTCCAAACCTGCCTGGACCCATGTGAAAAAGTAATTGTCCCCCTTTTTTGCTAAATCATAAATGAACTGTGATTAACCAAATTCTTTGGAAAGCTGAGTTAACTTTCACTTGCCACACCCAGGCCTGATTACTGCCAGACCTGTTGAATCAAGAAATCACTTAAAAAGAAGTTGTGTGACAAAGTGAAGCAAGCTAAAAGATCTCAAAAAGCAGCACATCGTGCTGCGATCTAAAGACATTCAAGAACAGTTGAGAAACAACGTCATTGACAATTATCAGTCTGGAAAGGGTTACAAAGTCATTTCTAAGGCTTTGGGACTCCAGAGAACCACAGTGAGAGCCATTATCCACAAATCGAGAAAACCTTGGAACAGCGGTGAACCTTCCCAGGAGTGACCGGCCTACCAAAATGACTCCGTGTTCACAACGGCGACTCATCCAGTAGGTCATAAAGGACCCAGAACAACGTCTAAGGAACTGCAGGCCTCCCTTGCCTCAGGTAAGGTCACCGTTCATCATTGAACAATAAGAAAGAGACTGGGCAAAAATGGTGTCCATGGGAGAGTTCCAAGTGTCTTTCCGTTGGGGTACCGATGAAGATGAGGAGCCTGGAGCGTCTGAGTGGGGACCCCAGAAGAAGAGGACCAGGGCTGCTCTGTGCAAAACCATTATACAGAGTGAGTAAGAATAGACCTGTTTGTTTTTTTAAGTTAAAAAAAAAAAACAAGGCTTTAGTAACACATTAACTCTGGTCAGGTTTTCCCGGGCTTTTGGGGGAAGTACCGCTCTCTACTGGGGCACACATAAAAAGGGAAGGAACCACCTTTCGGGGGGCGCCATAGTCAGGGCCATCTTTTTTTGGGCCCACGAAGTCCAAGAATTGTATGGTGGCACAGATCGGGGGAAGGGTACAGAAACATTTCTGCAGCATTGAAGGTCCCAATGAGCACAATGACCTCCATCATCTGTAAATGGAAGAAGTTTGGAACCACCAGGGCTCTTCCTAGAGCGGGCCACCCGCTAAACAGCGATCGGGGGAGAAGGGCCTTAGTCAGGGAGGTGATCAAGAATCCGATGGTCACTCTGACAGAGCTCCAGTGTTTTTCCCTGTAGAGAGAGGAGAATTTTCCAGAAGAACAACCATCTCTGTAGCACTCCGATAATCAGGCCTGAATGGCCAGACAGAAGACACTCCTCAGTAAAAGGCACATGACAGCCGCCTGGAGTTTGCCAAAAAGCACCTGAAGGACTCTCAGACCACGAGAACCAAAATTCTCTGGTCTGATGAAACAAAGATTGAACTCTTTGGCCTGAATAGCAAGCGTCATGTCTGGAGGAAACCAGGCACCGCTCATCACCTGGCCAATACCATCTCTACAGTGAAGCATGGTGGTGGCAGCATCCTACTGTGCGGATGTTTTTCAGTGGCAGGAACTGGGAGACTAGTCAGGATTGAGGGAAAGATGAATGCAGCAATGTACAGAGACATTCTTGATGAAAACCTGCTCCAGAGCGCTCTGGACTTCAGACTGGTTTGTCTTCCAACAGGACAACGACCCTAAGCACACAGCCAAGATAACAAAGGAGTGGCTACGGAACAACTCTGTAAATGTCCTTGAGTGGTCCAGCCAGAGCCCAGACCTGAACCCGATTGGACATCTCTGGAGAGATCGGAAAATGGCTGAGCACCGACGCTCCCCATCCAACCTGATGGAGCTTGAGAGGTCCTGCAAAGAAGAATGCGAGAAAATGCCCAAAATTAGGAGTGCCAAGCTTGTAGTATCATACTCAACAAGACTTGAGGGTGTAATTGGTGCCAAAGGAGCTTCACCCAAGTATTGAGCAAAGGCTGTGATACTTATGTACATGGGAGGAGTTTGTGATACTTATGTACATGGGAGGAGTTTGTGATACTTATGTACATGGGAGGAGTCTGTGATATGTACATGGGAGGAGTCTGTGATACTTATGTAAATGGAAGGAGTCTGCAGGCCTGGATTTACTCCCTTTGCCGCCCCAAGGCCGGGTCCTTCAATGTCACCCCCCCCCCCCCATCAGTGTTCCCTGCCCCTAAAGACCCACATTAGACTGCCTCACCGAGAGTCGTTATGAGCCAGAAAATGTGTAAGCCGGAGTTTGGGGGAGGAGCGAAGCTGCTCTACTGTAGTGCTATTTTCCTTCTTCCCTTCTGTGGGGGGGCTTGGAGAGAAGGCAAAGTAGAGGCAGGTGCTGCCCAGTGTGTCGGCAGGACACAGGAATCAAAACACATCCAAACTTGTACACTCACAGGGTCGCTGTTAGGAATCATGGGGCCCTCGCCCCCTAAGGGGGGAGAAGAGTTGGGGGAGGGAGGTGAGAAAGGGTGAGAGGAGGAGGTAAGGGGGTGAGGAGGCAGAAGAGAGAGGGGGTGAGAAAGATAGAGGGGGAGGGGATTAGGGTTGTGAGGGGGAGTGGGGTGGTAGAGAGAAGGGGGCTGAGAGGGAGGAGGGGTGAGAGAGAGAAGGGGGCTGAGAGGGAGGAGGGGTGAGAGAGAGAAGTGGGCTGATAGGGAGGAGCGGTGGGAGAGAGAAGGGGGCTGAGAGGGAGGAGGGGGGAGAGAGAAGGGGGCTGAGAGGGAGGAGGGGTGGGAGAGAGAAGGGGGCTGATAGGGAGGAGGGGTGGGAGAGAGAAGGGGGCTGAGAGGGAGGAGGGTGAGAGAGAGAAGGGGGCTGAGAGGGAGGAAGGGTGGGAGAGAGAAGGGGGCTGAGAGGAAGGAGGGGTGGGAGAGAGAAGGGGGCTGAGAGGAAGGAGGGGTGAGAGAGAAAGGTGGTAAGAGAGGGGGTGGCCTGACAGAGTGGGGGGAGTAGCAGACAGAGGGGGGTAGCTGACAGAGGGAGGGGGGTGTATCTGACAGAGGGGGGAGTAGCTGACAGAGGGGGGGAGTAGCTGACAGGGGAGAGAGAAAGGGGCTGAGAGGGACGAGGGGTGAGAGAGAAAGATGGTAAGAGAGGGGGTGGCCTGACAGAGGGGGGAGTAGCTGACAGAGGGGGGGAGTAGCTGACAGGGGGGGGTAGCTGACAGGGGGGCAGAGTAGCTGACAGGGGTTGGGTAGCTGACAGGGGAGGGGAGAGAGAAGGGGGCTGAGAGGGAGGAGGGTGAGAGAGAAAGATGGTAAGAAAGGGGGTGGCCTGACAGAGGGGGGGGTAGCTGACAGAGGGGGGATAACTGACAGAGGGGGGGTAACTGACAGAGGGGGACAACTGACAGAGGGAGGGTAACTGACAGAGGGGGGGTAACTGACAGGGGGGTAACTGACAGGGGCGGAAACTGACAGAGGGGGACAACTGACAGAGGGAGGGTAACTGACAGAGGGGGGGTAACTGACAGGGGCGGAAACTGACAGAGGGGGGTAACTGACAGAGGGGGGACAACTGACAGAGGGGGGGTAACTGACAGGGGGGGTAACTGACAGAGGGGGTAACTAAACTGACAGAGGGGGTAGCTGACAGGGGAGCTGACAGGGGAGGGGAGCTGACAGAGGGGAAGTGGCTTACAGAGTAGGGACTGGCTGACAGAGGGGGCTGGGAGTGCAGAGGAGAACGATACCTCAGTGAGGACTCCAGGAGACACAGCAGAGCACACGACAGGCAAGGAGGCGGGACTCTGGGCAACCGCGATCACCCACAGTCAAGCCCCACCTCCACATGTGACCAATCGTGTCCGCCGTCCGCACGTGACCTATTCAGCCAAACACTGGCTGAATAGGTACACCTTCTGCCCATCGCTGAGCTTGGCTCGGAGGCGGAGCGCACAGGCAGGAATATAATGTTTAACAGTTATTTGGGATTCTGAACTGCTGCTATATGCGCCGCCCCTGCACCACTGCCGCCCCGAGGCCTGGCCTCGGTGGCCTCGTGGGAAATCCGGCCCTGGGAGTCTGTGATACTTATGCACATGGGAGGAGCCTGTGAACCTTATGCACATGGGAGGAACCTGTGATACTTATGTACATGGGAGGAGCCTGTGATACTTATGTACATGGGAGGAGCCTGTGATACTTATGTACATGGGAGGAGCCTGTGATACTTATGTACATGGGAGGAGCCTGTGATACTTATGTACATGGGAGGAGCCTGTGATACTTATGTACATGGGAGGAGCCTGTGATACTTATGTACATGGGAGGAGCCTGTGATACCTATGTACATGGGAGGAACCTGTGATACCTATGTACATGGGAGGAGCCTGTGATACTTATGTACATGGGAGGAACCTGTGATACTTATGTACATGGGAGGAGCCTGTGATACTTATGTACATGGGAGGAGCCTGTGATACTTATGTACATGGGAGGAGTCTGTGATACTTATGTACATGGGAGGAGCCTGTGATACTTATGTACATGGGAGGAGCCTGTGATACTTATGTACATGGGAGGAGCCTGTGATACTTATGTACATGGGAGGAACCTGTGATACTTATGTACATGGGAGGAGCCTGTGATACTTATGTACATGGGAGGAACCTGTGATACTTATGTACATAGGAGGAGTCTGTGATACTTATGTACATGGGAGGAGCCTGTGATACTTATGTACATGGGAGGAGCCTGTGATACTTATGTACATGGGATTTTTTTCATTTTTAATAATTGCAAAGATTTCAAACAAACTTCTTTCACGTTGTCATTATGGGGGATTGTTTGTAGAATTTCGAGGAAAATAATGAATTTAATCCATTTTGGAATAAGGCTGTAACCTTACAAAATGTGGAAAAAGTGAAGCGCTGTGAATACTTTCCGGGTGTGCTGTACCGGTGGTTATATCCCGCCGCCTTCCATGGCTTGCTCGGGCTCTCCTGTCCCACGAGAGACCCGAGCGACCAGCGGACACGTTCACCGGGTGCTCGGGAAGCTTAATAAAGCCGAGCTCGGCATTGATCGGCTCTCCACTATAGCAACCCAGAAGCGATGACCTGACATCACCTCTGGTTTACCCGGATGTCACCATTTAAAAAAAATGTAAAACATTCAAAAACACAGATCTTAGTGATCTGGTTGCTTTTAAGGGCAGAGGAGAAACCCTTCCTTTATGGTGTGCTATTCTCATATTCTCACTCAGATAACTTATACCTCCTCAAAGAATAAGAAAAACAACTGAACATCAAGATTACGCCTGACCCATACCCATAAACCAGCCCTCAAAAATTACACGCGCACACTCGCATTTTGCGAGTGATTTTTGAGGGCTGGCGAGGAGAAGAGAGGAGAGCCGCCACTGGGAGATCACAGCAGGGAACATCACAGCTTTTGTTTCATAAGCTGTGTGTTCCCCCGCGGTGCGCCGTCACATAAGCTCCTCCCCTTTTCCGGGACTTTGATAGACAGATCACCCGTCCAATCCTAGGACGGGTGACATGTATCAAAGTTCCCCGGACAAGGGGAGGGGCTTATGTGACGGCGCACCGCGGGGGAACACACAGCTTATGAAACAAAAGCTGTGATGTTCCCTGCTGTGATCTCCCAGTGGCGGCTCTCCTCTCTTCTCCTCCACAGGTAGGCAGCACATGGGGGACACAGGCTGCACATGGGGGGGACACAGGCTGCACATGGGGGGGGACACAGGCTGCACATGGGGGGGGGGGCACAGGCTGCACATGTGGGGGGACACAGGCTGCACATGGGGGGGCACAGGCTGCACATGGGGGGGGGACACAGGCTGCACATGGGGGGGGGGCACAGGCTGCACATGGGGGGGGGACACAGGCTGCACATGGGGGGACGACACAGGCTGCACATGGGGGGGGGGACACAGGCTGCACATGGGGGGGACACAGGCTGCCCATGGGGGGGGACACAGGCTGCACATGGGGGGGGGGACACAGGCTGCACATGGGGGGGGACACAGGCTGCACATGGGGGGGGGACACAGGCTGCCCATGGGGGGGGACACAGGCTGCCCATGGGGGGGACACAGGCTGCACATGGGGGGGGGCACAGGCTGCACATGTGGGGGGACACAGGCTGCACATGGGGGGGGGGCACAGGCTGCACATGGTGGGGGGACACAGGCTGCACATGGGGGGGGGCACAGGCTGCACATGTGGGGGGGACACAGGCTGCACATGGGGGGGGCACAGGCTGCACATGGGGGGGGGACACAGGCTGCACGTGGGGGGGGGGGACACAGGCTGCACATGGGGGGGACACAGGCTGCACATGGGGGGGGGGGGACACAGGCTGCACATGGGGGGGGGGGACACAGGCTGCACATGGGGGGGGACACAGGCTGCACATGGGGGGGGGGGACACAGGCTGCACATGGGGGGGGGCACAGGCTGCACATGGGGGGACACAGGCTGCATTAACATTAAAGTTGTTAATATTTTTATAACTTAATTGCATAAAACATTAAAGGTGTCATTTAATGAGATAATTTATGAGGGTGGGTTTAGGCAGGGTAGGGGTTGGGCGGGGCAACTGGTGGCGAGTAACCCTTGAGGCCTGGCTAGTAGCTCCGGACTTGAAATTTTGAGCCCTGACATAAACAATGTATGGCCATCTTGGTCCAGAAGAGGAACTTTTACATTTCTGACCGGCTGGTACACGTAAACCTTTCTGTGACACATTTCTCAGATCCATAGTTGAGTCACCTCCTCCACGCTCCACGTCTTGTCATCCTCTCCGGATCTCAGGGGCTAACCCACATTTTTCATCTCCAGCCAGAGCCCTTATCTCCAAGCGCTGGAAGTCCACCACAACCCTGACCCTCCTAGAGGGAATTGCCGAAGTCTGCCAGATGATGAGAATGAAGAGATGAGAGCTCGTCGAGAGCTTGGAAAACCCCCTCTTTAGAGTTGGCCGAGACCAAACAAAGAATGAATCATTTTATGATACACGCTAAAATGGCTGCTATTGAACAAAACCAAATACCTAAATTTACGTAAACTATAGCAGCCTTGGTAAGAACATTTCTTAACATTATCATTCAATGATATTGTTTTATGGCCATGGTAGATGATTTAAACTCATGCTAACAATACTGGTTGGATTGTGACTTCTGGATCGACCCGGTGGACCCCTCTTTTCCTTTATTTTACCTTTTTCACTCTTCACTCTTTACCTTATACTTCCTCTCTCTACTCTGTCTCTCTTTACACCTTATGATTTAGCTATACCTTCGGTTACAAAGAAATCATTAGTAATGTAACATATTTCATTATATCAAGATTATTCGGGAAATCTTTACAGGGGGTCCCCGAGTTACGAACTCGTTAGGGACTGCCTGCCTGTACGGAAGTCGGAAATGTTCGTAAGTCGGCCGCGCATGCGCAGACCGACAAATACGGACATTTCCGGACATTTCCGATGTTCCGTCTAATGCCGTTCTGTGCATGCGCGGCAAATTACAGACATTTACGAAGTTTGCCGGCATTTTCCGAGGCTCCGTCTGGCCGCGCCTGCGCAGAACGGCCGGAAGACGGCGAAAAATGGCGGAGGGTCCCCGCAGCGCCCCGTTCGTAAGTAGGGGGTTGTTCGTAGGTCGGGCGTTCGTAAGTCGGGGACCCCCTGTATTTAGTTTTTTCATACTCTTAAGTATTACATAATATTTGAATGTCTTCATCAATATTGGTTTAGTTCATAGCTGTTAAAGTGGTCTTTCCACCAAAAACACAACATTATTCAAATTGACATCAAATCTGACAAAAAAATAAAAATTGGATAAAAAAAAATAAATCACTTACCTATTTCTCCCTGTTGCTAGGTGGTCCCACGAAATCTGCCTCTTCCTCAGCCCGGGCTAGAATCGTCACTTCCCCTCGGCAGTCAGTCATCTGGGACATGTGACAGGACCCAGATGACTGTGCGGCGTATCACGATCTGCGGGCCTGCTCGTGCATGCGCAGTGGGTGCCCGGCTGTGAAGCCACAGCCGGGTTCCCACAGTAAGAATGCCGGCGCCGCGAGCGTAGCGGGGGACGAGGGGGGGCATCGTTTCCCTGCATTGCTGGACCCTGGGACAGGTAAGTGTCCGATTCTTAAAAGTCAGCAGCTGCAGTATTTGTAGTTGCTGACTTTTTTTTTTTGATGGGCACACCCCTTTAACTAATTACTGTATTTATCGGCGTATAACATGCACTTTTTCCCCCTTAAAATCGTGGGAAAGTCGTGGGTGCGTGTTATACGCCGATCCCCACTGTGTGACCCAAAAAATATCGAGCGGCGCCGAAGAATACCGAGCACTGCCAAAAAAATACAGAGCGCCGACGAAAAAGACCGAGCCGACTGCTCGGCTCCGCTCGCAGTCCCGCCTCCCACACTGGGCGGGACTGCGAGCGGAGCAGAGCCGAGTACACAGCACAGTCGGCTCGGTCTTTTTCGCCAGCGCTCGCTCCAGAAACAGCAGGGAGGCGGGTCTGCTCGGCTCGGGCTTTTTCGGCGGCGCTCTGTCTTTTTCGCCGGCGCTCTGTTTTTTTCGCCGGCGCTCTGTCTTTTTCGCCGGCGCTCTGTCTTTTTCGGCGGCGCTCTGTCTTTTTCGGCGGCGCTCTGTCTTTTTCGGCGGCGCTCTGTCTTTTTCGCCGGCGCTCTGTCTTTTTATGGCGGTGCTCTGTCTTTTTCGGCGACGCTCGGTCAGTCTGTCTTGGCTGCGGGAAATTTAAACATGGGCAAGCTGAAAATGACACCGGCAAGCTGAAAATGACGCTGGGCAAGCTGCAACTGACACTGATCATTCTGCAATGATGGACAAGGCTGCAGATGCACACTGATAAGGCTGCATTGATGGGCATTTAAATTTAAGTTTTTTTTTCCTTAAACCACCTCCTAAAACGTTTTTTCCTTAAAATGCCCTCCTAAACCTGGGGTGCGTGTTATACGCTGGTGCGTGTTATACACCGATAAATGCAATACTTCAATTTTTCACAATGCTTTACCTCACAATCAATTCTATAACTGTAACTACATATGATTACTACATAAGTATTCTGAATTGTACAACACTCAATATTCATTTTATTGTACTCAATTTCATTGAACTTAATAAAGTATTTTTGACAATGAAATGAGAGCTCGTCAACATGATGCAAATGACTCCTTCAAAAACAAATGGACCCATTGGATAATTTTCATTGACGGATGAGTTCCGGGCTCCTCGCATGTGCCGTCTAATATATTTTTCCATTTCTTTTTCATCTGCAAATACACTATATGTGAGGGAGTGCCCTTTCCTACCTCTGGCCACCCTGGTAGCCATTGGTGTAAGTCACTTAGTCCTCGTCCATTCCCCTAAATGATATCTACCCAGTCCACTTCAACTCAGAGGTTGACCCTTACCGTAACGGTGTACCAGAAGCCACCAAGTTGGTTGTTGGGTAGACCTATTGGATCCTCTGTGTTGATGTACTTTGTTGTGGACTTGTATCCGATGGCTCCCAAAGCCCTGGGGTTTGTCACCCCCTAAGGACTGGAGGACCTAAATTACGAGGACCGGCTGCAAACATTACATTTATTCTCGCTGGAGATGTGAGGCTTGAGGGGGGACGTGATAGCAATCTACAAATACCTCAATGGGGATCCCAGCATAGGGGGAAAAACTATTCAGTCCCAGGGAGTGTATGAGGGCACGGGGCCACACCTTGAGTCTGGAGGAGAAGCGTGTGACGGGAGTCTCTAATAGGGGCACAGGGTGAATGAGAACCCCACTATGATCTGTGCTAGTCAGACTCAATGCTGTATATATGTATATATATAATGTGTGCTGTCTCATTATGTTGTGTACTATTTGCTGTGATAGTTTGGGGTGTGACTGTATTCTATTGTCTGTTGTGGCTGCCTGCCTCAACTATTATGGGATGTGTAAGTGTCTTGCTGTGAGGAAAGAGGGAGGGGGGGATTCCTCCAGCAGCCCCCCTGCCAAGACTGTTTACTGATGAGAAGTTAAACACACCTGACCTGTGTGTCCATTGTCATTGGACAGTTTAACCCGCCATGTTTTCCAAGGGTGGGGGGGGAAGTGTTTTGAAGTGGGACACGGCTCACGTCCTGCGGGAACGCATGGGAACGGAGTTCCTGTAGTTTTTGCACAACAGTTCCCGTTAGCAGCCGTGTCCTGCAAGACTCTGAAGTATGTGAGCTGTGTGGCAGGTGCTACACCAGCAGCTGCCGACACAGCTCACAATAGTAAGTGCCGCACACCTGACCATTCAGGCATTGCCAGTAGGGGGCCCCATGACAGCTTCTGCTTCGATCTACCTGTCAATCACAGCTAGCTGACAGGTAGATCAGGTCCCTGCTGCTAAGAGATTGTATTTAGTCAGACCTCTCGTGATGCGCTCCTCCCCGCCGGCCCCTCCTGATTTTCTGTCTCCTCCTCCCCCCCCCCCAGTCTCCTGCATACTTGCTCTGTGTGTCCCGCTGAATCGCCCCCCCCCCCCTCCTCTATCTTCAGTGCCATATGATGAGAGAACCCAGAGGAGGAGCACAGCTATTCTGCTCACAGGACATGCAGGGAGAGAGGTGAGCCGAGGGAGGAACATCAGTTTGGGGTGGAAAGATGAGCACAATACCTGGCAAAGTTTAATGCCAGGAGGGAAGTTTATGTGGAAATATGTGAAGGGTTGGAATAGCAGCGAGTGTGTGTTGGAGCCCCTGCAGAGTTTGCAGCCCCCCCCCCCCCCCCCAAGCTAACATACATCTCCTAAGCAGGAACACATCACTATCTCCCCAATCATTCTGTCCAGATAATGTGCACTTCATTTATCACCTTTCCGTTTAACCCTGTGTTATCCAAACTCTGTTCAATGAAAAGTGTAAACTCACCACATAAACACTCTATATACAAAATAACATTCCCCAATAAAGATCAGAACATGATGATCACATTACATGGAAGCACAATTGTATGAATGCTGATTATTCAGAGAATTACCGGATTTATGTTTATTGAGGATTGTTTTTTTTATGTACTAACAGTTAAGCTTCATACACACAATACGAAAATTGGATGAAAAATACCACTTTTGAAGCGTTCGTGTATAGGAGCGTATCATTTTTTATTTTTTTTTGGTTGGCGAGTGGGTGGGAGTTCCCACACTTTTTTCCCCAGGACTTGACCCCTGAAGTGGGATTTGTATAATATGTGGTTGAATAAAGTAGTCTGTTGGTTTTTACCCTACACTGAGGTGTTGTCCGGTGACTGGGGGGCTGGAGAGTCTGGGATGGTGCTGGTTCTGAACAGAGGAAGCATTGACGGCGGACCTAGTTCTGTTTGAGGCCAGAGGGTTCGTCACAAAGCGGTTTAACCACTTGCCGCCCGCCCTATTATAAAAGGACGTCCGCAAAGTGGTTGTCAAAGCCTGACTGGACGTCCCAGGACGTCCTCAGGATTTTGAGCCACTGCCCGGGGGCGCGCATCGCGGCAATCGTTGTTGCGGGGTGTCTGACACCCCGCAACTACGATCTTGGTAAAGAGTCTCCGACGGAGACTCTTTACCACATGATCAGCCGTGTCCAATCACGGCTGATCACAGTGTAAATAGGAAGAGCCGGTAATCGGCTTTTCCTCACTCGCGTCTGTCAGACGCGAGTAGAGGAGAGCCGATCGGCTGCTCCTCTGACAGGGGGTGTCTGTGCTGAATGATTATCAGCACAGCCCCCCCCGAGGATGCCCACACTGGACCACCAGGGACGCCACCAGACCACCAGGGATGCGCAGCACAAGGTATGCCACCCTAGACCAGCAGAGATGACACACAGTGCCCACAATGGATGCCAATCAGTGCCCCCAATGGATGCCAATCAGTGCCCACAATGGGCATCACTGATTGGCATGCATTATTGTTTGGCACTGATTGGCATCCATCAGTACAATACAATGCTGCCTTTTAGTGCCTATCCGTGCCACCTATCAGTGCCCATCCGTGCCACCTATCAGTGCCCATCCATGCCCATCTGTGCCGCCTATCCATGCCCATCTGTGCCGCCTATCCATGCCCATCCGTGCCGCCTATCAGTGCCAATTTGTGCCACCTATCAGTGCCCATCCCTGTCGCCCATCCGTGTCGCCCTTCAGTGCCGCCTATCAGTGCCCATCAATGCCACCTCAGTGCCACCTCATCGGTGCCCATCAGTGCCGCCTTAACAGTGCCCATCAGTGCAGCCCCATCAGTGCCCATCAGTGAAGGAGAAAACTTACTTATTTACAAAGTTTTAAAACTGAAACAAAAAAAAAAACATTTTTTTTTTTCAAAATTTTCGGTCTTTTTTTATTTGTTTAGCAAAAAATAAAAACCGCAGAGGTGATCAAATACCACCAAAAGAAATCTCTATTTGTGGGAAAAAAATGATAAAAATTTCATTTGGGTATGCAATTGTCACTCAAAGTGCGAGAGCGCTGAAAGCTCAAAATTGGTCTGGGCAGGAAGGTGTTTAAGTGCCCCCCCGGTATTGAAGTGGTTAACCTTAAACTGCACAGGGGGTTCTTCACTGTCTGGGCAATAAGGATGTGGAACTCTCTCCCACAATTGGTGGCGGCTGTGGGAAGTATGGATGGATATGTATATTTAAAAAAAACACAACATACAGGGATAAGGGGAATTATTATAGACACTGACACACATACACCTACACAGGTTGAACAGGATGGACTATTGTCTTTTTTCAGCCTTACCTACTATGTAACTATGTAACTATGTAACTTTGTATTTTGTAAATTCATAAAAATTAAACAAGATAGTAGGTCTCACCTGTAATGGGCGGCTTGTTGACTCCATGTAATGATCTATATCATCCTGTCGCTCTCAGGCATACAATGCTTTCTTTCTGGCAATGAGATGGAATACAGGACTTAAATATATATCTGCATGGGGTGGAGCGACGTGACACGCGGGCGGGGCTGACTCAGGACTTCAGTGGGAATAAGAATCGCATTCCTTTGAATACGTGACGGAGTTCTGGGAGATATACTGGCACTCTATCACAGAGCTAGAGGATACCAATGTATTGGGTACGATTCCTCACAAGCATGGGCGTCCGCAGAACTTTTTTCAGGGTCAGAGACTGCAGACGTAGTACAGGAGATGGTCGGAGACTGCAGACATGGCACAAGAGACTGTCAGTGACTGAATACATGGCTCAAGAGACTGTAAGAGACTGCGGACATGGCTCAAGAGACTGTCAGTGACTGCATACATGGCTCAAGAGACTGTAAGGGACTGCAGACATGGCTCAAGAGACTGTAAGGGACTGCAGACATGGCTCAAGAGACTGTAAGGGACTGCAGACATGGCACAAGAGGTGACCAGAGACTGCATACATGGCCCAAGAGACTGTCAGTGACTGCATACATGGTTCAAGAGACTGTAAGGGACTGCAGACATGGCACAAGAGACTGTCAGTGACTACATACATGGTTCAAGAGACTGTAAGGGACTGCAGACATGGCACAAGAGATGACCAGATACTGTATACATGGCCCAAGAGACTGTCAGTATCTGCATACATGGCTCAAGAGACTGTAAGGGACTGCATACATGGCTCAAGAGACTGTAATAGACTGCATACATGGCTCAAGAGACTGTAAGGGACTGCACACATGGCTCAAGAGACTGTAAGAGACTGCGGACATGGCACAAGAGATGACCATAGACTGCATACATGGCCAAAGAGACTGTCAGTGACTGCATACGTGGTTCAAGAGACTGTAAGAGACAACGGACATGGCACAAGAGATGTCCAGAGACTGTATACATGGCCTAAGAGACTGACAGTGACTGCATACATGGCTCAAGTGACTATAAGAGACTGCGGACATGGCACAAGAGACTCTAAGAGACTGCATGCATGTGGGGGTGACAGAGAGAGACAGGGGGTGACAGAGAGAGGGGGTGACAGAAAGAGACATAGGGGGTGACAGAAAAAGACAGGGGGGATGACAGAGAGAGGGGGTTGACAGAGAGAGACATAGGGGGGTGACAGAGTGAGAGGAGTGTGACAAAGAGAGGGGGGTGAAAAAGACAGAGTGGTAACAGAGAGATAGAGGGGGTGACAGAGAGGGGTGATGGGGGGTCAGAGAGAGGGACCCCCTAGCCCTGTCTGCAGTCCCTCAAGTGCCCCTATGTCCCAGTGGTGTGTGTAATGCTCAGTACGGTACCTTGCATGCCAGTAGGACGTCCATGGTGGCAAAACCCGTTTCATTCTGGGTGAGAACAGGGCCGGCCGCCAGCGCTAGGACAGAGTGGGGAACAAACTCCCAGATTCCAGGGGGGGGGGGGGGCCCTTGCCCCTACCTGCGGACGCCCATGCTGATAAGATACCATAATGACAAATAAAGCAAAATTATCTCGGAAATCTCACATATAAAGCCAAGAAAAAGCCAAGGTCAAGCCATGAAGTCACCATTAGAAGACGGGCAGAGAAGCACAAAGCATGTGAAATGTGAACTCTTTTCATTTTCAGCGAGTACAAAGAAATACCCGTTGATCCTGCCAGAAATCCAGTGTCCTTGTCACTTGCTGTGCTGATATCTCAAACAATGTTTTCAGCTTCCCCATTTATCTTCTGTGAGCTGAAGAACAGTGATGTAAGTAACGGAGTTAAAATAAACTGAGTTACCTAACGCAGTTACTTTAGAGGGTAACGAGTAATCTAACTGATTACTTTTCCCCTCATGGTAACTCAGTTCCCATTACTTTGGCTTAGTTACCCCAATTACATCTACCGCCACTAGATGGCAGTAGTGTAATTCCGGTGTCCTGCCGAAAAAATTCCCCCGCCGGATAAGGACCCCCTGTACTGCGCAGGCGCAGCGCTTGCGCAGTACGAAGGAGCTTCCGAAAATTGCCGAACCTAAACAGCTCTGAGTGAACTCTACACCGCGCAGGCGCAGTTAACATGTAATTGTACGAGGCGATGCCGCACGCTCCCGATGCTGGTGCTACTCTGCAAGGGGCGTCTATCGTGTAACTAAGGGCGGGTCTAGTATTACTGTAACCAAGGGGCGCATTTATTATTATTGTTATATATGGAGCTCTGCCCATTAATTTAACATTCGCCCTCTTCTGTAGCCATCCGCCCCTTACACCATATAATAATAATAGACCCGCCCCTTACACCATATAATAATAATAGACCCGCCCCTTACACTATATAATAATAATAGACCCGCCCCTTACACTATATAATAATAATAGACCCGCCCCTTGCTTACACGCTATAACAGATCTGCCCCTTGGTTAGAGTAATAATAGAGCAGCCCCTTGGTTACACGATATACAACAATAATAATAAATGCGCCCCTTGGTTACAGTAATACTAGACCCGCCCCTTAGTTACACGTATAGAATATTTAAAAAAAAAGTCAGTTACTTTGCTGCGTAACTAATTACTTTTCCAATGTAGTAACTGAGTTACTAACGCAATTACTTTTTGGGAGAAGTAATTTGTAACTTAACCACTTCAGCCCCGGACCAATTGGCAGCCAAAGGACCAGGCCCCTTTTTGCGATTCGGCACTGCGTCGCTTTAACTGACAATTGCGCGGTCGTGCGACGTGGCTCCCAAACAAAAATTGGCGTCCTTTTTTTCCCACAAATAGAGCTTTCTTTTGGTGGTATTTGATCGCCCCTGCGGTTTTTATTTTTTGCGCTATAAGCAAAAATAGAGCGACGATTTTGAAAAAAATGCAATATTTTTTACTTTTTGCTATAATAAATATCCCCAAAAAATATATAAAAAAACATTTTTTTTCCTCAGTTTCGGCCGATACGTATTCTACTACATATTTTTGGTAAAAAAAATCGCAATTAGTGATTATTGATTGGTTTGCGCAAAAGTTATAGCGTTTACAAAATAGGGGATAGTTTTATAGCATTTTTATTAATATTTTTTTTTTACTAGTAATGGCGGCGATCAGCGATTTTTATTGTGACTGCGACATTATGGCGGACACATCGGACATTTTTGACACATTTTTGGGACATTTGTCATTTATACAGCAATCAATGCTATTTAAATAGCACTGATTCCTATGTAAATGACAGTTGTAGTGAAGGGGTTAACCACTAGGGGGGGGGGGGGGGAGTCAGTGTGACGTGTGTGTGTTTTTTTTTACAGTAGGGGGGCGTGGCTGTACGTCTGACGTCATTGATCGGCGTTCCCGATGACAGGGAACCGCCGATCACTGACAGTCAGTGTAGGAAGCGCGGGGAGAGGTTTGTTTACACAGACCTCTCCCCGTTCTTCAGCTCCGTAACCCGATCGCGGGATACCAGCGGCGATCGGGTCCGCTGGTCCCGCGGCTGGGGTCACGGAGCTCCCGACCGGGTCGCGAGCGCGCCGCTGGCGGCGCGCGCGCGACCCACAGGCAGGCACATGCACGATCACGTACAGGTACGTGATTTTGCCTGCCCGTGCCATTTTGCCGACGTATATCGGCGTTAGGCGGTCGGGAAGCGGTTAACTAATTACTTTTTTAAAGTAAGATGACCAACACTGCTGAAGAAGGCCCCACTCCATGCTATGAAGATGAGGAGAGGGGGAGGTGCTCTCTAGCCATAAAACACCTTCCCGTTCTAGGGTGACAACTTGGGGCGTTGTCACCCTTGAACAGGAAGGGCATAACTGGATCACCAGGAGAAAATAAATGAAAAAAAAAAAAAGAAAAGCTGAAAAAGAAAACGAATGCAGCCACCACATCTAGAAACTGATAAGCTTGCAATATATGACATTTTGGTTTTTGGGTTTAGATACACTTTCACTTTGGGCTTCTTTTCTAACAGTATGTGTAAAGTGTATGTAAAGTAGGGTTGCGCCGATACTAGTATCGGTACTCATGCAAATGCACCGATACCTGAAACCCCCCCCCCCCCCTACCCCCTCATCTGTCCCCCTCACACACCCCTCTACAACTGTAGTTTCCCCTGTGCCCCCCATCACCCCCTCCCCCCCCCCCCCCACACACACACTATAGGGGGCAGTCTCTTACCTTATACTGATTGGTTGCTAGGACTCTAGGACTGCCCAGTTTCCTAGCATCCAATCACCTGCTGGTTAATGTGAACAGTGGCAGCTCCCGCCCTCCATCCAGCACTGTGAAGGTGCTAAAGGTGGTAAATCAGTGTGATCGTCAGCTTGACGATCCCCCTGATTTCAAGAAATATATTACGTCTTATCTGTTGGGTACATGAATTGAGTTGAGCTTAGTCTGTAGGGGAAACGTCTTTTCAGTACGTTGGACCACTTGGACCCCATTATAGAGATAAGAAGAGCAGAAATATATAGATTTATGAACACATACTGATACATTACATAAGACGTTCCCTCTCTAGCCTCTTATAGACCCGATCCTAATGACAGGTGAGGCACATCCCGATATCAGTCAGAAGTAGACCTCACTACCCTGAGATGAAGGACCAACCCTTCCAGAGAAACAGGAACCGCCCAACCCTGACTGCATTCATTAATAACAGAGTGCAGAAGAGTAAAACGTCACTATAAGAAAATAAAACATTCTTAAAGGATATATATATATCTTTGTGCTCAAATAAATAAATATAAGTTGGTCTTCACACCTGGCTGAGTCAGAGCCTCCAACGCCAAGATCCAGATTGTTGATAGGCCTGGACTGCGGCTAGTGGGAAAAAAACGGGACTGAAATAATGCCCCAGTGTCAGCAGGACCACAAAATGCCAGGGTGTCAGTGATCAGTGGGAGGACTGGAGCCCATTGTTGGTGTCAGTGGAAGGAATAGTGCCCCATCCTTGGTATCAGTGGGAGGAATAGTACCCCATCCTTGGTATCAGTGGGAGGAATAGTGCCCCATCATTGGTTTCTTTGGAAGGAATAGTGCCCTATCATTGGTGTCTGTGAGAGGAATAGTGTCCCATCACTGGTTTCTTTGGCAGGAATAGTGCCCCATCATTGGTGTCAGTGGGAGAAATAGTACCCCAATGTTTGTGTCAGTGGGAAGAATGGTGCTCCATTGTTGGTGTTACTGGAAAAATGAATGCTTCATTGTTGATGTGATGGAAAGAATAGTGCCCCGTTGTTGGTGTCAGTGCCAGGAATAATGCCCTATTGTTAGTATCAATGGAAGGAATAGCGATCCGTCATTGGTGTCAGTGGTAGGAATAGTACCCCAACGTTTGTGTCAGTGGGAAGAATGGTGCCCTATTGTTGGTGTTACTGGAAGAACTAGTGTCCCATTGTTGGTGTCAGTGAGAGGAATAGTGCCTCATCAATGCCCATCAATGCAGCCTCACCAGTGCCCATCAACGCAGCCTCATCAGTGTCAAGCAGTGCCCATCAATGCAGCCTCACCAGTGCCCATCAATGCAGCCTCACCAGTGTCCATTAATGCAGCCTGATCAGTGCCCATCAATGCAGCCTATCAATGCAACCTCACCAGTGCCTATTGAAGCAGCCTCACCAGTGTCTATCAATGCAACCTCACCAGTGACCATCAATGCAACCTCACCAGTGCCCATCAATGCAGCCTCGCCAGTGTCCATCAATGCAGCCTGATCAGTGCCCATAAATGCAGCTTGATCAGTGCCCATCAATGCAGCCTCACCAGTGCCCAGCAATGCAGCCCCACCAGTGTCCATCATTAAAGCCTCACCAGTGCCCATCAATGCAGCCTCCCTCACCAGTGCCCATCAATGCAGCCTGATCAGTGCCCATCAATGCAGCCTATCAATGCAACCTCACCAGTGCCCATTGATGCAGCCTCACCAATGCCCATCAATGCAGCCTCCCTCACCAGTGTCCATCAATGCAGCCTCCCTCACCAGTATCCACCATCAATGCAATCTCACCAGTGTCCATCAATGCAGCCTCACCAGTGCCCATTAATGCAGCCTCACCAGTGCCCATCAATGCAGCCTCCCTCACCAGTGCCCGTCAATGCAGCCTCACCAGTGTCCATCAATGCAGCCTGATCACTGCCCATCAATGCAGCCTCATCAGTGTCAATCAGTGCCCATCAATGCAGCCTCACCAGTGTCCATTAATGCAGCCTGATCGGTGCCCATCAATGCAGCCTATCAATGCAACCTCACCAGTGCCCATTGATGCAGCCTCACCAGTGTCTATCAATGCAACCTGATCAGTGCCCATTAGCTCAGCCTTGCCAGTGCATAGGGAGAGGAAAGCCACCGGATTACAGAGAGCGGGGATCTCCTGCTTACTCAGCAAAGCTGCTGTCACACTAAGTCCTGCCTCCTGGACCAGCTCTTATGATGGCATTGGACCAGTGTGCTGTCTATCATAGGAGCCAGTCCAGGAGGCGGGACCTAGTGTGATAGCGGCCTCGCTGGGTAAGCAGGAGATCCCCGCTCTCTGTAGTCCGGTGGCGCCCCTTCCCCTCAGAGGCAGCCCGTGCGCCCGCCCATCCCCTGAGTTCTAAGAACTAAAAGTATACAATAAACTATACAAATGCACACCTCCCAACTTTTTGAGATGGGAATGAGGGACACCTATCAGCAAAAGTATGCAAGCATAGGACACACCCCCTCGCCACGCCCCCTTAAAGGAGAATTGTACCAAAAAAACAGATTTTTTTTTTTTTTACCACCAATATTCCTTTATATTGGCTTTTGGAATTTACAAATGCAGCAATTTAGAAATCAGATGAAAGGTTTAGTGCTGGAATACACTTTTTGATAGATAAAAAGTGCATTTTATATACATCTATATAGATCAGACCAACATGAAGGACAAATGAGGAGGAATGAGGGACATTGCTCCAAATCAGGGACAGTCCCTCGAAATCCGGGACAGTTGGGAGCTGTGGAAATGGTCTACAAGTCAAAGACCAGAGAGATCTCACCTGTAATGTGCTGATTTGTTGATCTCTATCAGTTCATCGTGTCGCTCTCAGACCTGCAATGCTTTCTTTCTGGTAATGAGTTCAATTATAGGACTTATATATATAGCTGTATGTGAGGGGTGGAGTGACATGACACACGGGCAGGGCTGACTCAGGACTTTAATGGAAATTGGAATCACATTCCCTTTTTGTATATAATATAATAAAGTTCTGGGAAGTGCGCTGCCATTCTCTCATGTAGCGGAGAAGCACCAATGTAAAGAGTAAGGTTCCCGATAACTTTGTTTCTCAACCTTTTTTTTCAGTCAAGGCACTAGGGATGGGCCGAATAGCGAACATTATGGGGCGTTCGTGGCGAATTCGAACGCTGCGGAATGCCCCATACTGCACTGCGAGATGGCGGTGCATTGACATCTGATGATAGGCCACCTAAACTGCATGCTTTGGCCAATCACAGCGCGCTCTGCTGTGAGAGCCACGATTGGCCAAAGGCAGGGTGCTATGCCCTCGACATGGGGAGGATGCTTCGGGGTCCCCCCCAACCCTTGCTCGGTGGCTGGGGGGGGGGTCTGCGGTTGGGGGGCTTATCAGAATCTGGAAGCCCCCTTTAACAAGATCCTCCAGATCCGGCCCCCCACCCCCCCATGTGAATAGGTAGGGGTACATTGTATGATATGATGGTCAGAGACTGAAGACATACTATAGGATATGATGGTCAGAGATGGTTCTCGGCTCTTAAATGGATAGATTGATAGCAGCGCAGCCATTGGCTCTCCCTGCTGTCAATCAAATCCAATGACGCGGGGGCGCCTGGGGGCGGGACCAAGCCTGGCATTCTGTCTCTATAGACGCAAATGCTGGACTCGGGAGCATGTCCCGCAAGGTAACCCCCCCCCCCCCCCCGGGAGAGCGCTTCTCCTAGGGGGTTTACGAGCGAGGAGGAGCCACGAGACCCCTTTGCACTCTGTGCAAAACAAACTGCATAGTGGAGGTAAGTATCACATGTTTGTTATTTAAAAAAAAAAAAAAAACGAGGGTTTACAAACCCTTTAAGGCTCTACTGGAAAATAATGGTGGCCACACAAAATATTGACACTTTGGGTCCAGTTTGGAGATTTTCACTTAGGGGTGTACTGACTTTTGAAAATTTACACTGTTATACAAGCTGTACACTCACTACTTTACATTGTAGACAAGTGTCATTTCTTCAGTGTTGTCACATGAAAAGAGAGAAGAAAAGATTTATAAAAATGTGAGGGGTGTACTTACTTTTGTGAGATACTGTGCATATATATATATATATATATATATATATATATATATATATATATATATATATATATACTATACTATATATATATATATATATATATATATATATATATACTATTCAAAAACATTAAAGGAACACTTTGAAAACACATCAGATCCCAATAGGGAAACATCTCATGCTTGATATCTATACTGGTATGGACTGGGAATGTGTTAGGATCTATACTGGTATGGACTGGGAATGTGTTAGGATCTATACTGGTATGGACTGGGTAATGTGTTAGAATCTATACTGGTATGGACTGGGTAATGTGTTAGAATCTATACTGGTATGGACTGGGTAATGTGTTAGGATCTATACTGGTATGGACTGGGTAACGTCTTGGGATCTATACTATTATGGACTGGGTAATGTGTTAGGATCTATACTGGTATGGACTGGGTAATGTGTTAGGATCTATACTGGTATGGACTGGGTAATTTGTTAGGATCTATACTGGTATGGACTGGGTAATGTGTTAGGATCTATACTGATTTGGACTGGGTAATGTTTTAGGATCTATACTGGTATGGACTGGGCAATGTGTTAGGATCTATACTGGTATGGACTGGGTAACGTGTTGGGATCTATACTGGTATGGACTGGGTAATTTGTTAGGATCTATACTGGTATGGACTGGGTAATTTGTTAGGATCTATACTGGTATGGACTGGGCAATGTGTTAGGATCTATACTGGTATGGACTGGGTAACGTGTTGGTATCTATACTATTTTGGACTGGGTAATGTGTTAGGGTCTATACTGGTATGGACTGGGTAATGTGTTAGGATCTATACTGGTATGGACTGGGTATTAATGTGTTAGGATCTATACTGGTATGGACTGGGTATTAGTGTGTTAGGGTCTATACTGGTATGGACTGGGTAATGTGTTAGGATCTATACTGGTATGGACTGGGTATTAATGTGTTAGGATCTATACTATTATGGACTGGGTAATGTTTTAGGATCTATACTGGTATGGACTGGGCAATGTGTTAGGATCTATACTGGTATGGACTGGGTAATGTGTTGGGATCTATACTGGTATGGACTGGGCAATGTGTTAGGATCTATACTGGTATGGACTGGGTAATGTGTTAGGATCTATACTGGTATGGACTGGGTAATGTGTTAGGATCTATACTGGTATGGACTGGGTAATGTTTTAGGATCTATACTGGTATGGACTGGGCAATGTGTTAGGATCTATACTGGTATGGACTGGGTAACGTGTTGGGATCTATACTGGTATGGACTGGGTAATTTGTTAGGATCTATACTGGTATGGACTGGGTAATTTGTTAGGATCTATACTGGTATGGACTGGGCAATGTGTTAGGATCTATACTGGTATGGACTGGGTAACGTGTTGGTATCTATACTATTTTGGACTGGGTAATGTGTTAGGGTCTATACTGGTATGGACTGGGTAATGTGTTAGGATCTATACTGGTATGGACTGGGTATTAATGTGTTAGGATCTATACTGGTATGGACTGGGTATTAGTGTGTTAGGGTCTATACTGGTATGGACTGGGTAATGTGTTAGGATCTATACTGGTATGGACTGGGCAATGTGTTAGGATCTATACTGGTATGGACTGGGTAATGTGTTGGGATCTATACTGGTATGGACTGGGCAATGTGTTAGGATCTATACTGGTATGGACTGGGTAATGTGTTAGGATCTATACTGGTATGGACTGGGTAATGTGTTAGGATCTATACTGGTATGGACTGGGTAATGTGTTAGGATCTATACTGGTATGGACTGGGTAATGTTTTAGGATCTATACTGGTATGGACTGGGCAATGTGTTAGGATCTATACTGGTATGGACTGGGTAACGTGTTGGGATCTTTACTGGTATGGACTGGGTAACGTGTTGGGATCTATACTGGTATGGACTGGGTAACGTGTTGGGATCTATACTGGTATGGACTGGGTAACGTGTTGGGATCTATACTATTATGGACTGTGTAACGTGTTGGGATCTATACTGGTATGGACTGGGTAATGTTTTAGGATCTATACTGGTATGGACTGGGCAATGTGTTAGGATCTATACTGGTATGGACTGGGCAATGTGTTAGGATCTATACTGGTATGGACCGGGTAACGTGTTGGGATCTATACTGGTATGGACTGGGCAATGTGTTAGGATCTATACTGGTATGGACTGGGCAATGTGTTAGGATCTATACTGGTATGGACTGGGTAACGTGTTGGGATCTATACTGGTATGGACTGGGTAACGTGTTGGGATCTATACTATTATGGACTGGGTAATGTGTTAGGAAGGAAAGGATGCCACATTGTTTGAAAATTGTTGAAAACTATCACCCTACAGGGGGCCGAATTCAAAGACACCCCGAAAATCAAAGTGAAAAAATGATGCAGAAGGTCATCCATTTTGCTGAAATTTCATTGCAGCAACTCAGAATGTTCCTCAGTAGTTTGTTTGGCCTCCACGCGCTTGTATGCATGTCTGACAAAGTCGGGGCATGCTCCTTAATGAGACCACGGATGGTGTCCTGGGGTATTTCCTCCCAGATCTGGACCAGGACATCACTGATCTCCTGAACAGACTGAGGTGCAACCTGGCGGCGTAGAATGGACCAAAACACAATGTCCCCGCCCCCCCTATAATGTCACAGTCCCGGAGGATGTCCCAGAGGTGTTCTATTGGATTTAGGTCAGGCGAGCGTGGGGGCCATGGCTGCATACTATCGCCACATGAGTGCCATTGCCATGGGTAACCAGATAAAGAAAGTTGCTGCATCCGGCAGTGGCTCCCCTTGCTGAGTGACCTGAGATGCTGGATAACTCCCCGTCTGATCCTTTGGACTTTCTTGCCTTGTCTCTGTTTCTGGTGCACCTTGAACTCTTTGCTCCTCCCATCAACTTCCTGATCTAGGCCATACCTTTGCACTTCCTGTTTGACAGATTATTGTGCTCTCTCCAGCCGATATCTTGCTCCTGTGCGTACCTGCAGCTGCGTTATCTCCACTACCACTTTTTAATGACCTTTGGCTTGTTACTTGACTACTCTTCTGCTTTTTCCCAACCTGCAATATCTGCTACTGGACCCTGGCTTGCTCACCTCCTGGTGGGGCGATCTAGAGGACCGCTACCTGGTACTAACACACAGCAAAACTCATCCCCCACCATCAGGAGCTCTGGTGAACACCGGTTAGTACTTAGACCCCGCCCCTCAGGTGAGCCCACTTCATCCGCCAGGGCGAAGTGCTTGTTGACTTATCCTGCTAGCTGGTGAGCCTCTCTACTGCTATAGCTACTGGTCACCAATCCTAACCCCTGGCCGTGACAGAATAATCTGGCAAACAGGAAGTGCAGAGACATGGCGGCTTAAATCAGAATGTTCATGGGAGGAGCAAAGAGTTCAAGGTTCACCAGAAAGAAGAGACAAGGCAAGACAGTCCAAAGGATCAGACGGGGAGCAAGAAAAAAGCCACCGCCGCATTCAGCAGAGGTCATGGGTTCAGATCCCAGTCCCGACACTGATAAAAAAAAAAAAGACCGGGACCATATGCAGCATCGGGTCCGTCGGGCGGCGTGATTGAAGATGGACGGACACTTTTTTTTTTTTTAACTGCTTGCTGCCCGCCCACCATCAAATGACGGCAGAGCGGTGCAGCTCTCGTTCTGGGACGCCGTCATATGACGCGGGGCACGCAGCGCGGCGATCGCGGCCACGCCGTGTTGCTAGGACACGATGCGACCCCGATCTCTGTAAAGAGCCGCATCCGCGGCTCTTTAACCATGTGATCCGCTGTGTCCAATCACATCCGGTCATATGTAAACAAGGAAGTGCCGGTAATCTGCTCTCCTCGCCTCACACTGACCGAGTGTGAGGCGAGGAGAGCCGATCAGCGGCATCTCCTCACAGGGGGATATGTAGAAATGTAATCAGGGCACTGATCATCAGTGCCTTAATTACAATAAAGAAAAAAAGTTTCAGTGCCCACCAATGCCAGCTATCAGTGCCCACCAGTGGCAGCAATCAGTGCCCACCACTGCCCACAAGTGCCACCAATCAGTTGCCATTAGCGATGCCAGTCAGTGCTGGCAATCTGTGCCACCTATCAGTGCTGCCCATCAATGCCCATCACTGCTGTCAATCAATGCCCATCAGTGTCGCCCATCAGTGCCACCCATCAATGCCCATCAGTGTCCATCAGTACCGCCTATCAGTGCCCACCATTGTCGCCTACCATTGCCCAGCAGTGCCACCTAACAGTGCCGCCTATCAGTGCTCATCATTGCCCATAAGTGCGGCATATTAGTGCTCATCAGTGCCACCTAATCAGTGCCCATAAGTGCCACCTTATCAATGCCCACCAGTTCAGCCTATCAGTGCCCATTAGTGTCGCCTCATCAGCGCACATCAGTGTAGATGAAAAATGACTTTCCTGACAGACTCCATGGCAGCCTACGTATGGGTTAATCCCGCCTCTCCTACCTCATAGGACCCCACTCCCATAAATCTTTGCTCCCACCTAGGTACCGTGTTCCTTTTTTGTCCTCCTCCTTAGGACTAAAGAGGTAGTTCTTACCTTAAGGAGTAGTGGTCCAGTCCTGGCGTTTCCCCATGCGTTGGCGGTGAAGAGATGGCGGTATTGGAAGTCCAGTTGCCCAGCTATTAGCAGGGTGGACACGGGTGATGTTGTGGTGCCCTGAAGAGCTTACTATCCAGTCATTGACTGGCAAGCGGCAATTTGGCCATTCGTCCTCGCTATTAGCAGGAGGCCTTCCATTTGATGCCCGGTCGTGCCCGCCTGTGAACTGCGCTTGGAGGGTCAGGTCGGATCGTTCCGTCATACTGGATGGGTATCATATGGTTACATATTCCATGGCAGCCGGTGTTTATATTTGTGTGTTTGTCCCTGTTTGTCCTCAGGTATGGCGGCTGGAGCGCATTTGCGTTCCAGTCCGCCGCTGTTCGTCCCTACGGCGCGTGCGCACGGCCCCGAGCCAGATCGAGGCTTGGCTCGCGCATGCGCGGTCCGGGCGGAACAGCGGTGGCCGCGCATGCGCACGGACGTCTTAAGCGGCACACGACGACGCTCGGAGCGCCGTGACGTCATCCAGGGCGGCAGATTTAAATAGCTGTCAGATACAGCTATGCCCTGGCTTCCAGAGGAATCTGCAGACGCCGGTTCTCTTGTTCCTATAGCGTTATCTGTGGAAGGTAGGCTGAGCACCCCTTTGTCTTATGCAGCAATATGTTACTTTGCTTCTGCTATTATGGGATGTTTATGTATTATGTCTTGCCTGCAGTCTCTGCTGTTTTTCCATTGCCATGGATGTGTCGTCGCCGCCTAGTGGTCAGCCCTTATGCCGCAGGTAGGACGGAATGTTTTCCTCTACCTGTTTTGCATGGGTTGTCAGGGTTATTGGGGAATTATAAAATATTTTGTTTCCTGTTCTTTTCTCAGCCCTTCTAGGTCCGATCATCATCCAGTAGCACGTGAAGAGAAATCCAGGTCACAGCGTGACCAATCAAAGTCAAGATCTTCTTCTAAACATCACACGGACAGATCAAGGTCCGGCTCTAAACATGATTCCCGCCGCCATTCCGGTCGCACGGAGAAAAAAGCCTGCTGGGGGTGTAGGGCTTATGTCCCGGAGGACAGATCTCTCTGCGAAGCATGCTACTCTAGAGCTGCGAAAGAGAGAGGTGCAGGTGACCAGCAGGTGGAAGCACTGGTCAGGAAGGTTGTGCAAGAATCTCTGAGCAGGACAGAGTCAGCCAACATAACCATTCCCCCTTCAGCACCAGCCTCAACTGCAGACGCAGTCGAACTTGAAGTTCCGGGTCCCTCTCATGACTATCTCTCGTCAAATGGATCCTCAGATGAGGAGGTCGAGGTGGATGAATATGGAGCGGGATTTGACTTCTCTCAAGTCCCTCATTTGGTCAGGGCAGTTAAAGATGCGCTAAAATGGGAAGACCCAATAGAGATGCCCTCCAAACAAAAAAAGTATTTTAAGCATCTGAAAAAAGAACGCCCGAATTTCCCTTTCTTAAATGAGCTTGGTGAAATCATATCTGATGAATGGGGGAAGGTTGAAAGAAAGAACTCTTTAATCTCCAAAGTGGCAAAAATGTACCCATTCAGGAGCGAGGAGGTGAAATATCTGGATTCAGCCCCCTCATTGATGCGGCGCTCATGAGATTAGTGAGACATGTCACGCTTCCACTGGAGGACACAGTGTCATTCAGAGATGGTTTGGAAAGAAAGATCGACACTGATCTCAAACGGATTTATATCACTGCAGGGATGGCCTGCAAACCGGCTCTAGCCCTTGCGGCTTTGTCAAAAGCCATGGAATCGTGGACAGATGACGTGGGTGTAACCTTGGGAAGTATATCCGAAGACGTGGTCAGGAATTCACCAGTGCACGAACTGAGGATGGCATCGGCTTTTCTGGGTGAGGCATCCCTGGACATTATCCGGTTGGTATCGCGTGTCATGCTATCCTCGGTCACAGCTAAACGGGCCCTGTGGTTGCGTCCATGGGTAGCGGATCCTGGCTCCAAACAGGCATGGTGCAAGATTCCCTTTGAGGGCTCTTCCCTCTTTGGGAACAAGCTGGACTCGGCTATCACACGCGCTACTGGGGGTAAGTCGGGTTTCCTACCCCAGGATCGTCGTCTCTTGAGTCAGAGAAGAGCTCAACCTAGACAGGATCAGGAACGTGCTAGAGACGCACGTCGTTACAGACCCGGCAGGGAATTCAGGAAAAACTGGCGAAGAAACCAACCTTCAGGACAGAAGTCCACAAAGGCCACATCCTCTGGGGGTCGGGATACGACTAAGTCCTTTTGATATGGAGCCTGTCCAGGTGGAGCAGGTAGGAGCACGATTACTCCGTTTCCAGCACGTCTGGGCAGCCTCGGTCCAAGATTACTGGACAGTCAAAACTATCTCTACAGGTCACACCTGGACTTTCACCGACCCACCTACACACCGCTTTATTCCCACAGTTCTACCACAGTCAGAAGAGAAAAGAGAAATTCTATTATCCTATACGGACTCCCTGATATCTCAAGGGGCCGTCATTCCGGTACCAGTGGAAGAAAAATTTCAGGGAATATATTCCCCCCTCTTCATGGTCCAACGGGTCATGGAGGCCAGTCATCGACCTAACATATTTGAACTCCTTCATCCAGAAGGAGAGGTTCAAGATGGAGACTCTCTTGACCATAAGTCAAACGATTCAGCCAGGGGATTGGATGGTCTCAGTAGACCTGAAGGATGCGTATTTTCATGTTCCAATCGCGAAGAATTTTCAGCAATACCTCAGGTTCGCAGTGGAGCAGAGACATCTCCAGTTCACCTGTCTTCCTTTCGGGCTGACAACATCGCCTCGAGTGTTCTCAAAAGTACTACTGGCAGTGGTAGCCCTAATCAGGGTCAAAGGTGTCCGGTTACACCACTACCTGGACGATCTACTCCTGCTCTCGCAGGACAGAGACCAGCTTCTTTTACATCGGGACCAAGTCATCTCGGTCTTGACGGAGTTCGGCTGGTTGTTGAACAGGGAGAAGAGTCAGTTGGATCCGACCCAGTCCCTGATATTCCTAGGGGCACAGTTCGACACGGTAAAGAGTACCATTTCCTTACCCATGGAGAAGATCCCAGTAATTCAAGACAGGATCCGGCTCGCCCTGGCATGTCCTCGCCTCAGGGCATCATATTGCCTCAGAGTTATCGGCACCATGGTGGCCACAGCTCCCATGGTAAAATGGGCACAGTGGAGGATGCGGCCCTTCCAAAAGGGTTTTCTTCAACAATGGATTCCAGAGTCACAAGATCACTTTGTCAGAATGACCCCGTCCATGAGGGAGTGTCTTCCATGGTGGCTTCATCAGGAGAATCTCCTCAAGTGCCACTCTATTGCACCAATCTCCTGGATCACGGTGACGACGGATGCCAGCAACAGCAGCTGGGGTGCCCTCTGTCTGTCAGAAGTAGCCCAAGGGAAATGGGACTTCCCATCTCAAGGGATAGTGTCAAATGTCTTGGAACTCCGAGCTGCCTTTCAAGCTCTTCAAGCCTTCCGTCACCTGATTTCAGGAGCTTCGGTTCTGTTGAGGTTGGACAACACGACTGCGGTAGCCTACATCAAGAGACAAGGGGGCACACGCAGTCTAGACCTACTAGAAGAGGTCAGTCCGATTATGGTTTGGGCCCAGGCGAATTTGTCGAATCTAACGGCAGTTTATCTCCCCGGAGTCCAGAATGTCTAGGCGGACTTCCTCTCAAGAGTAGCATTGGACAACAACGAGTGGTCCCTCCACACAGAAGTGTTCAATTGGATTCTGTCTTTAGGAGTAACACCGGAAGTGGACCTCTTTGCATCACCCTGCAATGCGAAACTCGAAAGGTATTACACGAGGAATCGTTGTCCCCAGGCTTATGGGATAGATGCGTTGACGGACCAGTGGAGATTTCTCAAGGCGTATGCCTTTACCCCAGTCCCGGTCATTCTCCGTTTTCTATCAAGACTCCGCTGGGAAGAAGCCGAAATAATAGCGGTAATTCCATATTGGCCCAACAGGCCATGGTTTCCTCTCCTGACGCAGCTCAGTTGTCGGGACCCAGTCCCTCTTCCTCCCAGGCCAGATCTCCTGCTACAGGGAGCATCGCTTCACCCATGTCCATCCCATCTCCACCTGATGGTCTGGTGGTTGAAAGGGAAAGGTTGACAGCCTTGGGGTGTCCTAACACAGCAATTGAAACCCTGATGAGTGCCAGGAGAGAGGGTACTAACAGAGTATACCAAAGAATTTGGGCAAGATTCGTGAGTTTCATCCCTACTGTTGGAGGTTCATTTAAAGACCCGAAAATATCGGACATTCTGGGTTTCCTGCAGACAGGCCTGGAGTTGCCCTTGGCCGTTAGCTCTCTTAGAGTTCAGGTCTCTGCGATTTCTGCATTCACAGGCGTTGCTTGGGCAAAACATCCTCTCGTCAGGCAATTCTTTAAGGGTGCAACAAGACTTAGACCTCAAAGGAGGCCAAGATTCTCCAAGTGGGATCTTCCCCTCGTTTTGGACTTCTTTTCAGGAGAAGAATTTCGGCAAATGGATCAATTGACCATCAAAGATCTTTTTCTCAAGACAGTATTCCTGGTGGCCATAACATCTGCCAAAAGGGTATCTGAGATCAGCTCGCTGGGTTTCAAAGAACCGTTTATCACCTTTTTTCCTGATAGGGTGGTCTTGATCCCTATGTTGGGATCAAATCCCAAAGTGACGTCCGTCTTTCATGAGAATCAAGAAATAGTTCTCCCAACATTCCATTCACCTGACGATTCTAGTATCCATCCTCCAGGCTATTCAAAGGGCGTATACGGCTAAGGGTCTGGTCCCTCCAGAAGCGGTGACGGCACACTCGACTAGGAGTGTTTCACGGTCTTGGGCAGCTTCCCGTCATGTGTCTGCAGAAGTGATTTGCAAAGCAGCATCATGGTCATCGATAAATACATTTATGACACACTATTGTGTTGAGCCAGCGGCTCTTTCCTCAGTTAATTTTGGTTTGAATGTCTTATCTGTTGACAGTGCCAATTAAAACCTTTTTTCTTTAAACCAGCAATATGTCCCACCCGGGAGTGTATGGCTAGTTATTTCCCATACGTAGGCTGCCATGGAGTCTGTCAGGAAAATGGAAAATTTCTATCAAATACTTACCGTAATTTTCCTTTCCTGATGGACTCCATGGCAGCAGGAGTTCCCTCCCATTGCTGGAGTAGGCTAAGTTATGGAACACGGTACCTAGCCGGGAGCAAAGATTTATGGGAGTGGGGTCCTATGAGGTAGGAGAGGCGGGATTAACCCATACGTAGGCTGCCATGGAGTCCATCAGGAAAGGAAAATTACGGTAAGTATTTGATATAAATTTTCCATTTAGTTACAAAATTTACTGACTGAAAAAAAGTAAAAAAACATATATTTTTTTCAAAATTTATGGTCTTTTTTTTGGGGTAAAAAAAAAAAAAAAACCAGCAGTATTTATCCACTTCAGCCCCGGACCAATTGGCAGCCAAAGGACCAGGCCCCTTTTTTTGCGATTCGGCACTACGTCGCTTTAACTGGCAATTGCGCGGTCGTGCGACGTGGCTCCCAAACAAAACTGGCGTCCTTTTTTTTCCCACAAATAGAGCTTTCTTTTGGTGGTATTTGATCGCGCTATAAACAAAAATAGAGCGACAATTTTGAAAAAAAATGCAATATTTTTTGCCTTTTGCTATAATAAATATCCCCCAAAAATTGGCGATTATTGATTGGTTTGCGCAAAAGTTATAGCGTTTACTAAATAGGGGATAGTTTTATAGCATTTTTATTAATATTTTTTTTTTTTACTAGTAATAGCGGCGATCAGCGATTTTTATGTGACTGCGACATTATGGCGGACACATCGGACATTTTTGACACATTTTTGGGACCATTGTCATTTATACAGCAATCAATGCTATTTAAATGCACTGATTCCTGTATAAATGACACTGGCAGTGAAAGAGTTAACCACTAGGGGGAGGGGAGGGGTTATGGTCTGTGACGTGTGTGTTTTTTTTAACATTAGGGGGCGGGGCTGACGTCTGACGTCACTGATCGGATCGGCTTTCCCGATGACGGGGAACAGCCAATCAATGACAGGCAGAGTAGGAAGCGCGGGGAGAGGTTTGTTTACACAGACCTCTCCCCGTTCTTCAGCTCTGTGACCCGATCTCGGGACACCAGCGGCGATCGGGTCCGCTGGTCCCGCGGCCACGGTGCTCAGGACCGGGGTCGCGAGGGCGCCCCCGGGGGCGCGCGCGACCCACGGCTAGGCAATTAAAGGGCCATGTACCTGTACGTGCTTTTGCCTAGTCGTGCCATTCTGCCGACGTATATGTGCAGGAGGCGGTCGGGAAGCGGTTAAACACCACCAAAAGAAAGCTCTATTTGTTTGAAGAGAATGATAAAAATGTGTTTGGTTACAGTGTAGCACGACCACGCAATTGTCATTCAAAGTGCGACAGCGCTGAAAGCTGGAAAATGGCCTGGGCAGGAGGGGGGTGTAAGTGCCCGGTAGACAAGTGGTTAATAAAGGAATCGTCAAAAACTGCCTGTTGTGGTTTTTACTTTTTTTGACACTCTTTTTGGTGAATGGGTAGGGGAACAATGTATCCGATACCCATTCACATGGGGGGGGGGGCAGATTTGGGGGCCCCCTTGTTGAAGGGGGCTTCCCGAATCCGATAAGCCCCCCACCTGCAGACCCCGACAACCAATGGCCAGGGTTGTCAGGAAGAGGCTCTTGTCCCCCATTAACATGTTGAGGGCTTGTGGCCTTGTATGGTTCAGGAGGGGGGGGTCGCCAATTTTTTATTTTTTTTTGGCGTAGAGTTCCCCTTAAAATTCATACCAGACCCAAAGGGCCTGGTATGGACTGGGGGGGGGGGGGACTCAGGCACAGATTCGGCCCAGAACTGGAGAATGGGGGTGCACAGCGTTCCTGTGCGATCTGCAGCCGGTTCCAGTGTTAACCGAGCCTGAGAGCTGTTGCAATAGCTGCTGGTTAGTGGGCCTGACCGTGACAGAATAATCTGGCAAACAGGAAGTGCAGTGCAGGGTCATGGCTTGCCTTAAATCATGGGAGGAGCAAAGAGTTTCGAGGTTCACCAGAAACAAGAGACAAGGCAAGAAAACGGCCATAGAGGGCACCGTCTAGCATCTTGTGTGGCTCAGCCAAAAGAGCCACTGCTGGATACGGTCATGGGTTCAAATCCCGATCCTAACAAACAGCTGGAAAAGCTTGACCATGGCAAACCGTCTGTTACACCCCCCCCCCCCCCCCTTGGCAACCTGCAGCCCAAGAGCTTCACCCAACTTCCAATCCATGGGCTTCACCCCCTGCCCCTAAAACTGAACTCTCCTTCCTCTTCTGTATGCCCATCAGGTTAGATAGACTCAAATATGTCTGTGCCAACACCTCAACACACAGAAACTTTTTTCAGTAATACATGTGGTTCCTGAATCATCAGCACCATCTAGTGGCCACAATGTGTTTTTTTTCCCTAGGAATACCTCAATCAGGGAGAAAAAAAAAAAAACATAGTGGCCATTAGATGGTGCTAACAATATAGGAATTACATGTATTACCGAAAATACAGGGATGTCTCCTTCTGACAGCGCGGATATTCATCGCATTCGTACAAACAATTTATGCATAGACCCCTTAGTGTATGTGTATATATATATATATATATATACTGAATATATAGATAGATAGATATACCATCTATCTATCTATCTATCTCTCTATCTATCTATATATCTATATATATATGCACACACACACACTATATTACCAAAAGTATTGGGACACCTGCCTTTACACGCACATGAACTTTAATGACATCCCAGTCTTAGTCCGTAGGGTTCAATATTGAGTTGGCCCCGCCCTTTGCAGCTATAACAGCTTCAACTCTTCTGGGAAGGCCATCCCACAAGGTTTAGGAGTGCGTCTATGGGAATGTTTGACCATTCTTCCAGAAGATCATTTGTGAGGTCAGGGACTGATGTTGGACGAAAAGGCCTGGCTCGCAGTCTCCGCTCTAATTCATCCCAAAGGTGTTCTATCGGGTTGAGGTCAGGACTCTGTGCAGGCCAGTCAAGTTCCTCCACCCCAAACTCGCTCATCCGTGTCTTTATGGACCTTGCTTTGTGCACTGGTGGGCAGTCATGTTGGAACAGGAAGGGGCCGTCCCCCAAACTGTTCCCACAAAGTTGGGAGCATGAAATTGTCCAAAATATCTTGGTATGCTGACGCCTTAAGAGTTCCCTTCACTGGAACTAAGGGGCCAAACCCAACCCCTGAAAAAAACCCCCACAACCCACCCCACACCATAATCCCCCCCCCCCCCACCATAATCCCCCCTCCACCAAATGATTTGGACCAGTGCACAAAGCAAGGTCCATTATTAACCACTTGCCGACCCGCCGCCGCTGTTGAACTGCGGCAGAATGGCACGGCTGGGCGAAACAACGTTATGTAACGTAGTTTCGCCCTGTGGCCACTAGGGGCGCGCGCACACCCCCTGCTCACCCACAGGGCCGATATGAGTTCTCCGTGTGCCCCGACTGATCCTGGGAGCCCGGCATTGATCACGACCGACGGGCTCCCGCGATCACTCGGGGCACGTTTAGACCCGGGATCTGTGTGTGTAAACACACAGTTTACGGTTCTCTGAGGGGAGAAGTGACAGATCGTCTGTTCATACAGAGTACAGGGTATGAACAGCGATCTATCTCTTCCCTTACACAGTCCCTTCCCCCCTTCAGTTAGAACACACACTAGGGAACACAATTAACCCCTTGATCGCCCCCCTAATGTTAACCCCTTCCCTGCCAGTGATATTTTTACAGTAATCAGTGCATTTTTATAACATTGATCGCTGTAAAAATGCCAATGGTCCCAAAAATGTGTCAAAACTGTCCGATGTGTCCGCCATAATGTCGCAGTCCCGGTAAAAATCGCAGATCGTCGCCATTACTAATAAAAAAAAATATATATTAATAAAAATGCCATAAATCTATCCCCTATTTTGTAGAAAACCAATCAATTTACGCTTATTGTGATTTTTTTTTTACCAAAAATATGTAGAAGAATACGTATCGGCCTAAACTGAGGAAAAAAAATGTTTTTTTCATGTATTTTTGGGGGATATTTTTTTGTAGCAAAAAGTAAAAAATATTGCATTTTTTTTTTCAAAATTGTCGCTCTTTTTTTGTTTATAGCTCAAAAAATAAAAACCGCAGAGGCGACCAAATACCACCAAAAAAAGCTCTATTTGTAGGGAAAAAAGGACGTCAATTTTATTTGGGAGCCACGTCGCGCGACCGCGCAATTTTCAGTTAAAGCGACGCAGTGCTGAATCGCAAAAAAAAAAATGCTCTGGTCAGGAAGGGGGTAAAATCTTCCAGGGCGGAAACGGTTAAAGAGATCTTCCAGATTCTGATAACCCCCCCCCCCCCCCGCCAGCAGAATACTCCCATTCGCCAGGCCAAGGTTATGGAGAAGAGAACTCTTTGCAAGGCCCCCCCATGTTGAGTGTATATGTCCCCCCTCCCCCCCCCACCTTTCCTGGCCATTCACGCTGTATGGGTTGAAAGTGGCCTGGTATGGATTTTCTGGGGGGGGGGGGGTCCTCTCCTTTTTTTGTTTTTCACATGGGTTTTCCTTCAATTGAATTGGAAGGAACTCCACACGTTTTTTTATTTTTTTGGAAGGCAACTCCCACACGTTATTTTTTTGGGTAAAAAAACCCACAGTGACCACTGACCAGACCAGTCCGCTCCGCTGACTCACTTCTCCCTTCCGCCGCCAGCCCGCCAGCCTTATAAAGTTTAATGCATCATAGGCTGGCTGCCAGGCTGGTTGCTAGGCTAGGGGGCGCTCTGTGTCTAGCAGTGCACAGAGTGGCGCCAGTGACGGTGACCAGACTCACCCTAGACAGAGCCAGTGCCACAGTTGTTTAAACTTCTCTCATGAGCACTGCAGCCAGCCAGCCTGAGCCTCGTCTGACTGAGTCCTCCTCCAGGCTTCTCCCGCCACGAGGTCCGCAAGTGCCGCCTGCAGTCAGTGCCAGACATTCTTCCAGAACCAGGACAGGTTAGTGTACTGTCTGTGTTGCACTCACACTTTGTCCCCCTTTATTCTGCTGCTGTCCCCCTCTGTTCTGCTGTCCCCCTTCGTTCTTCCTCCGTGCCCCCCTCTGTTCTGCTGCTGTCCCCCTCCGTTCTTCCTCTGTGTCTCCCTCCGTTCTACTGTCCCCCTCTGTTCTTCCTCTGTGTCCTCCTCCATTCTGCTGTCCCCCTCCGACGGAGGGGGACAGCAGAAAGTGCATTTTGTTTTGTTACGTTTAATTACCTAAAAATTGCAGAAAAAAATTAATTCTTGCAAGACAATAATTACGAAAAGAGAGTCTTGTTTGTCCTTTAACCACTTCACTGCGGTAATACCGCGGCAATACCGCCGCAAAGCGACGCTATGGCAGCGCAAAGGACCAGGTGCGCCCATGTGAAAGGGGCCTTAGTGGCATAAAAAATAAAAATAAAAACTGCGTCGTTTTAACTGACAATTGCGCGGTCGTGCGTCGTGGCTCCCAAACAAAATTGCCGTCCTTTTTTTCCTACAAATAGAGCTTTCTTTTGGTGGTATTTGATCACCTCTGCGGTTTTTATTTTTTGCGCTATAAACAAATATAGAGCGACAATTTTGAAAAAAATGCTACATTTTTTGCTTTTTGCTATAATAAATATCCCCAAAAAATATATTAAAAAAAATTTTTTTTTCCATCAGTTTAGGCCGATACGCATTCTTCTACATATTTTTGGTAAAAAAAATCGCAATTAGCGATTATTGATTGGTTTGCGCAAAAGTTATAGCGTTTACAAAATAGGGGATAGTTTTATAGCATTTTTATTAATATTTTTTTTTTTTACTAGTAATGGCGGCGATCAGCGATTTTTTTTATTGTGACTGCGACATTATGGCGGACACATCGGACATTTTTGACACATTTTTGGGACCATTGCCATTTATACAGCAATCAATGCTATTTAAATGCATTGATTCCTGTATAAATGACACTGGCAGTGAAAGAGTTAACCACTAGGGGGAGGGGAGGGGTTATGGTGTGTGACGTGTGTGTTTTTTTTTTACATTAGGGGGCGTGGCTGACGTCATTGATCGGCTTTCCCGATGACAGGGATCAGCCGATCAATGACAGGCAGAGTAGGAAGCGCGGGGAGAAGTTTGTTTACACAGACCTCTCCCCGTTCTTCAGCTCTGTGACCCGATCGCGGGACACCATCGGCGATCGAGTCCGCTGGTCCTGCGGCCGGGGTCACGGAGCTCCCGACCGGGTCGCGAGCACGCGCAACCCACAGCTGGCCTCTTAAAGGACCCTGTACCTATACGTGATTTTGCCTAGCTGTGCCATTCTGCCGACGTATATCGGCGTGAGGCGGTCGGGAAGCGGTTAATGTGACATCTGGGGGTCAAAAAGACCTCGCATCTCATATTTACACTAAAATGCAATAAAAAAAAACAGATCGTCTCTGCCGCCATCAACGGCTCCAGTAAGCAGCAGTGATGACCAGGACACGGCTGTGGGGGGGCGAATCCGCGGCAGAGACCACTTTTGTCTGAAAGCACACCGCCCGCTGTTTTTAAAAATACTGGGGTTATGGCAGCTATCTGCTGCCATAGCAACGACATTCTACGCCAAAGTACCGAAGTACCGAAGTATGACGACGGCGGGGGCGGTCCGGAAGTGGTTAAAGTCCAAAACCTTTTTTCCTATCTATATATTATCTTATTTCACTTTTATACCTTACTGCAGGGCTCAAAATTTCAAGTCCTGAGCTACTAGCCAGGCCTCAAGGGTTAAGCCCCATACACACGCGCGGACAATCCGTGGACCAGGTCCGTCGGACCATGTCCGTCATACTTTGTCTGATGTTGGTTTTGCGTACACACGATCGGACAAAGTTGTCGGAAAATCCGATCATTCTGAACGTGGTGACGTTTGTTGCCTATGACGGGACTATGTAGAGGCTAGTAGCCAATAGCTTTGGTCTTGTAATGTGATCTGAGCATGCGTAGCACTTTGTCCGGTCGGACAAGCGTACACACGCTCGGATTTGGTGTGATCGGACCGGGTTGACGGGAAATCTTTCCAGCAGGAGATAAGACTTTGTCCACGGACAAACCGACGAACACTGTCCGATGGTGCATACACACGGTCTGATTTTTCAACAACCTTGTCCGATCGGACCAAATTGATGAAAAAGTCCGACCGTGTGTATGGGGCTTTACTCGCCACCAGTTGCCCCACCCAACCCTGCCCCTAAACACGCCCCGCCCCTAAACACGCCCCCATATTAACAACAACAACTTTATCCGAGCCCACCAATGCAGCCTGCCTGTGCCCACCAATGCAGCCTGCCTGTGCTCACCAATGCAGCCTGCCTGTGCCCACCAATGCAGCCCTGCCTGTGCCCAATGCATGCTGCGTGTGCCCACCAATGCAGCTTGCCTGTGCCCACCTGTGCAACCTGCCTATGCCCAATGCAAGCAGCGTGTGCCCACCAATGCAGCCTGCCTGTGCCCACCAATGCAGCCTGCCTGTGCCCACCTATGCAACCTGCCTATGCCCAATGCAAGCAGCGTGTGCCCACCAATGCAGCCTGCCTGTGCCCACCAATGCAGCCTGCCTGTGCCCACCAATGCAGAATGCAGCCTGGTCCCACCATCTACCATGCAGCCTGGTCCCACCATCCACCATGCAGCCTGTGGCAACCATGCACCATGCAGCCTGTGTCCACCGTGCAGCCTGTGTCCACTGTGCAGCCCCATGCCCACCGTGCAGCCCGTGCTCACCGTGCCCACCGTGCCCACCATGCAGCCCATGCCCACCATGCAGCCTGTGTCCACCATGCAGCTTGTGCCCACCATGCAGCCCGTGCCCACCATGCAGCCCATGCCCACCATGCAGCCCATGCCCACCATGCAGCTTGTGCCCACCTATGCAGGGGAGGAGAGGAACAGGAGAGCCACCCCGGATGTTCACAGGGCAGCGCTGGGAACACAGTGATAACAGCTTTCATTTTAATTTCTGTGTTCCCGCCGCTCAACGTCATATACAGCCCCGCCCCCTGGCCGGGGAACTTTGATTGACAGATCACCCATCATTCAAAAGGGAAACGTATTGCAATCAATACAGTAAGGCAGCCCTCAAAGTACACTCGCAAAATGCGAGCAGGCGAGTGCAAATTTTGAGGGCTGCCTTACTGTATTGATTGCAATACGTTTCCCTTTTGAATTCGGATGATTCGTTTTATTATCATTTATTTCAGATTCCTTGAAATTTGTTACTATTGTGATTCAGAAATTTGAAGGAATGGAAGACGTCTATTTCCTTCCACATGCTGTGAACAAATAATCATTATATGACTCTTGGCGTTGGAGGCTCTGACTCAGCCAGGTGTGAAGACCAACTTCTATTTGTTTATCGGAGAACAAAGATATATATATCCTTTAAGAATGTTTTTATTTTTTCTATTTTTTTTTGCTTATAGCAACCTATTGTGCATCTACACTCTGTTATTAACGAATGGAGTCTCAGGTTTGGGCGGTTCCTGTTTCTTCAGAAGGTTTGGTCCTTCGTTTGGTCTTCTTCCGGCTGACGTCTCGACTCGTATCCTCTCTCATTAGGATCATGCGAGGGCAGAGAAGGAACTGGTTATGTAAAGCACAAACATCAATAATGTGTGTGAAGTGGTTACATGTCTGACACAAACCAATCCCATAAAAAATAAACTAGCATCAAATAATATGTGTGATAAATTATTACATAAGTGACATGATTGAATAATAACCATAAAATTATTTCATAGATACCAAAATTGAATAAGTGATCAATGTGGTAAGAAAATATATAAAAAAAAAAAAAAAAAAAAAAAAAAATAATGTGAGTAAGTCCAGTTATTGTCCCAAAAAAACAAGAACCAAAATAAATGTACATATGAGCTCCTTCTTGGAATAGACTCACCGGGCTAGCAGACAGACAGAGCAGCAAAGCAGAGGGCAGATATGCAGACAAACTGTGGTTCGGCAAGTAGGCACAAAAGCAGAGCTGAATAAACAAGCCAGTGGGATGAGAGGATCCAGGGAGCGATGCATGCACACAAGGCACAGTGATGTTCTTGGAGATATTGTACCGATAATAGAAGAGAGCAAATTTTAAAGTGTTGTAGAAGGATTTTTAAAATGCGCGCTCTGCGCTACTCACAGGATGCATAAAGGAAGGCAAACTTCTCAGATACTTCCGCGGTTGCAGCTGGTTTAGCGTGCGCTCCACGGGAACAGGAAGTGGCGTCAGTGGTTAGATCCTTGGCCGGAAATTACGTCGACGCGTTTCGCCCCTCCTACAGGGCGTCATCAAAAGAATGTCTTTTGATGACGCCCTGTAGGATGACGCCCTGTAGGAGGGGCGAAACGCGTCGACGTAATTTCCGGCCAAGGATCTAACCACTGACGCCACTTCCTGTTCCGTGGAGCGCACGCTAAACCAGCTGCAACCGCGGAAGTATCTGAGAAGTTTGCCTTCCTTTATGCATCCTGTAAGTAGCGCAGAGCGCGCATTTAAAAATCCTTCTACAACACTTTAAAATTTGCTCTCTTCTATTATCGGTACAATATCTCCAAGAACATCACTGTGCCTTGTGTGCATGCATCGCTCCCTGGATCCTCTCATCCCACTGGCTTGTTTATTCAGCTCTGCTTTTGTGCCTACTTGCCGAACCACAGTTTGTCTGCATATCTGCCCTCTGCTTTGCTGCTCTGTCTGTCTGCTAGCCCGGTGAGTCTATTCCAAGAAGGAGCTCATATGTACATTTATTTTGGTTCTTGTTTTTTTGGGACAATAACTGGACTTACTCACATTATTTTTTTTTTTATTTTATTTTTTTTTTTATATATTTTCTTACCACATTGATCACTTATTCAATTTTGGTATCTATGAAATAATTTTATGGTTATTATTCAATCATGTCACTTATGTAATAATTTATCACACATATTATTTGATGCTAGTTTATTTTTTATGGGATTGGTTTGTGTCAGACATGTAACCACTTCACACACATTATTGATGTTTGTCAATTTTGTGGGATCATTTATTATTTTGTCACAATTTTTGTTTGCCAGCGCTGTTTTATTGGTTTGAGCATTTTTGAAGGTTATAGCACTTTCTTATCAGCAGCTGAACATTTTTTGTGTTTTCTTTGTTTATATAAACATACAGAATGTTCATAAAACAATTGGGAAAACAGAAGAGTGGGTATTCAGAAAGGGAAGCAGATCTGAGAAGTGGCAGAAGATGACACCAGCACAAGCCAAGAAGAGTCAACAAGTCAGGTCATCAGAGGTGGTTGGTGGTCAGGGGAGGTCTGGGCTGGGGGGCAGAGTGGCAATTGCCCCCCAGGCCACCCTAACTTACGTTGAAAATGGCTGCTATTTTTACAGCTGCGGCGGTCGGCCACTGTTGCATTCCGGGAGTTGTAGTCCACACTTAAGCTCCCAAGCAGCGCAGAGGAAACTACTACCCTCAGAGACCAGGGTGCCCGTGACTGGCTCGGGCGGTGGGGCTGGGTGCTGGCTTGCGCTGGCCGTGGCGTGCAACCTGAGCTGCCAAGTAAGAGACCCTGACACCCCCAGCTGACCCCATACCCCATCCCCCCATACACCCCATTTACCCTGCCCCAGTGATCAGGCTGCATTGGATGGGCACTGGTGAAACTGCATTTATGGACACTGGTGAGGTTGCATTGATGGGCACTGATGAGGTGGCACTGATGAGTCGGCATTGATGGGCACTGATCAGGCTACATTGAGGGGCACTGGTGAGGCTGCATTAAAAATGGATGGTGAGCTGAGGGCATGGATGGTGAGCTGATTCGGTAGTTCAATGGGCCACTTGACTGGACTTCCCCCCCAGGCCTAAGGCTGCCAGCCCTCCCCTGTTGGTGGTAGGACCCAATGACCAACCCCCTGCTGTGGTCAGGCTGGGTGAAGGTCAAATTCTTGTTCAGCCCAAACCTGAAGCTCATCATCCCTCATCACTAGATGTGACCCTGGGTCTGACTCCGGGTTCAGTCCGGATACATGTTTTGGCCAAACCAAGAAGTTAGCCGTCAGTGCCGGGCCAATGGGCTGTGAGATTCCCTGCCCTGCAGCTGCACACCCTATTAGGTCAATGATGTCAGGAGTATCCCCATCCTTTTGTGTCCCAGCCGCCGCTGATTGGCTCAGTAATAACAGTTAACTTCCTACTAGCCATAAGGTGAAGCTAAGGAAACAATTGTTCAGTTTAGGGTTTAGCTGTGCTTTAACCACTTGCCGCCCGCCCCTATTGGCAAAAGGCGTCGGCAAAGTGGTTTTAAAATCCTGACCTCACGTCATATGACGTCCTCAGGATTTTGAGCCGCTGCACGCCCCCGGGGGCGCGCATCGCGGCGATCGTTGTTGCGGGGTGTCAGTCTGACACCCCGCAACAACGATCTTGGTAAAGAGTCTCCGACTGAGACTCTTTACCACGTGATCAGCCGTGTCCAATCACGGCTGATCACAGTGTAAATAGGAAGAGCTGTTGATCGGCTGTCAGACGCGAGTAGAGGAGAGCCGATCTGCTGCTCCTCTGACAGGGAGGGTCTGTGTTGATCGATTATCAGCGCAGCCCCCCCCCGAGGATGCCCACACTGGACCACCAGGGACGCCACCAGGGATGTCCAGCACCAGGTTTGCCACCCTAGACCACCAGGAAAAACACACAATGCCCACAATGGATGCCAATCAGTGCCCACAATGGATGCCAATCAGTGCCCACAATGGGCATCACTGATTGGCATGCATTATTGTTTGGCACTGATTGGCATCCATCAGTACAAAACAAAAAATACAATGCCGCCTATCAGTGCCTATCCGTGCCACCTATCAGTGCCTATCCGTGCCACCTATCAGTGCCCATCCATGCCACCTATCAGTGCCCATCCATGCTGCCTATCAGTGCCCATCCATGCTCTTCCGTGCCGCCTATCCATGCCCATCTGTGCCGCCTATCCATGCCAATCCGTGCCAGCTATCAGTGCCAATTTGTGCCACCTATCAGTGCCCATCCATGTCGCCCATCAGTGCCACCTATCAGTGCCACCTATCAGTGCCTATCAGTGCCACATATCAGTGCCCATCAATGCCACCTTATCAGTGCCACTTCATTGGTGCCACCTCATCGGTGCCCATCAGTGCCGCCTTATCAGTGCCCGTCAGTGCAGCCCCATCAGTGCTCACCAGTGAAGGAGAAAACGTACTTGATTACAAAGTTTTGAAACTGAAACAAAAAAAAACATATTTTTTTTCCAAATTTTCGGTATTTTTTTTATTTGTTTAGCAAAAAAAACCGTAGAGGTGATCAAATACCACCAAAAGAAAGCTCTATTTGTGGGGAAGAAATTATAAAAATTTCATTTGGGTACAGTGTAACATGACCGCACAATTGTCATTCAAAGTGTGACAGCGCTGAAAGCTGAAAATTGGTCTGGGCAGGAAGGTGTTTAAGTGCCCCCCGGTATTGAAGTGGTTAAGGCAGTGGTCCCCAAACCGCGGCTCTTTGCTTGCTTCTATCTCGCCCTTGGGGCATTATTTCCCCCACTCTGAGCAACAGTATGGCATAGTTCTTGCTGCTGACACCAACAATGGGGCACTATTCCTCCCACTGACACCAACAATGAGGCACTATTCCTCCTACTGACACCTATTGATACCAATGATGGGGCACCATTTCCTCCCACTGACACCAATGACACCAATGATGGGGCATTGTTCCTCCCACTGACACCGATGATGGGGCACTATTCCTCCCATGGACACCAATGATGGGACACTCTTCCTCCTACTGATCCTAATGATGGGGCGCTATTCCTCCCACTGATACCAATGATGGAACACTATTCCCCTCGCTGACTCCAATGAAGGGACACTATTTCTCCCCACTAATACCAATGATGGGACACTATTTACTTCAGGACACGTTCTTCTCCCATTGGCCACAGTCCAGCCCCCCTAAAGTTTGAAGGACAGTAAAAATGCCTCTTAGAAAGTTTGGAGACCCCCGCTTTAAGGCTTCATGCACACAAATGCATTAGAGGTGCACAAGATGAAATTCTATCTTTTTTTGTGCCCAGGAAGCCTCCCAGATGGAAGTTGGAGAGATACAAAGTAACATTGTTTATAAACATTGAACAGATGGGAGATAGAGAGAGATACAAAGTAACATTGTTTATAAACATTGAACAGATGGGAGATAGAGAGAGATACAAAGTAACATTGTTTATAAATATTGATCAGACAGGAGTTAAAGAGATATAAAGTAACAATGTTTATAAACATTGATCAGACAGGAGATAGAGAGATACAAAGTAACATTGTTTATAATCATTAATCAGACGGGAGTTAGAGAGCTACAAAGCAACATTGTTTATAAACATTGATCAGACAGGAGATAGATAAATACAAACTAATATTGTTTATAAACGTTGTTCCTCTGTCTCCTCTCCTCATCAAGGAGTCTCGCACCTTGTGCTAAAACATGGGCAGTCTTATTCCTTATGCTGAAAAAGGAGTCATCTCTGCTTCATTGTTTGTGAAATGCAAAACTTCGGCACATAGAGACCTGATAATAGGGCCAGCGGTAATCTTTGGTGCAACAATTTTGTTTTTGGAAACCAGAAAGAAAAGAGCTAAAAGAACAGCAATTTTTTTTACTATAATCAGTTTTATTATAAAATATTATTATAAAAGATACAATACAATAAATTACTATTATAAAATATATAACTTGAAAAGAATATAGAAAAATATTTTTCTCCACAATACTTCCCCAAGTTATGTGTGAGGTGAAGTTGGCACAGACACATTTATGCCCGGTTACCATGATGGGCATCCAGTTCTCTAGAAAGGAAGGTTTGGTGTCTGGTGGAGGACAAAATGGTGACGTACATGAAGGCTGGACGGATCTTCCAAGCCATAGGTTGTCATGGGTTGTCATGGGTTGTCATGGGTTGTCATGGGGTGGCTATAGACATATTTCTATGGTCTGGTTCTTCCAGATACTGTATAAAAAGATACAGTCTCCTTTATAATTAACATTGTTGTGTGATGTATCCTTTTCCCATTATTGTTTCTCTTCCCGCTGTTAACTGGGATCATCGTGGGGGGGGGGGGTCTTATTTAGCCCTGCTGTTGGGCACCGTGATGGGCACCTAAAGACACGTGGCAAGCCCAGAGCTGTGTGCACAAAACCATTTTGAGGAAGACATCCACAGAATGCTTAAAGTGGGTGTGAACTCAAATCACCAAAATCTCACAGAAGCTTTAACATTGTAATGGAATTTAAAAAAAATGCTTTTTAAATCTGCAGCTCCCATCAAAATAGCCCCTGATGATCCTGCCATGAAGGTCCTTGTTCAGACACCTTCTGTTATTGGGTGCCAACTATCTCCCAGTGGCCAGTCTACATTGACACATGTGCCATTGATTGAGTCTACAGGTGGCCATACCAGTACAGATTGTGCAACTCCCCCCCCCCCATCCCCCACGTTTTCACTATCTTAGCAAAGTTGTGGAGTCTACAATGATGTGCAACTGTTTAAGCATCTGGAGGATTTACAATAGTTTCAATGGAGAGACAAGACAGTTCCAATGGAGTTCCAATGGAGAGACAAGACAGTTCCAATGGAGTTCCAATGGAGAGACAAGACAGTTCCAATGGAGTTCCAATGGAGAGACAAGACAGTTCCAATGGAGTTTCAATGGAGAGACAAGACAGTTCCAATGGAGTTCCAATGGAGAGACAAGACAGTTCCAATGGAGAGGCAACCCACTTCCAATGGAGTTCCAATGGAGAGACAACACAGTTCCAATGGAGTTCCAATGAAGTGACAAGACAGTTCCAATGGAGAGACAACACAGTTCCAATGGAGTTCCAATGAAGAGACAACACAGTTCCAATGGAGTTCCAATGAAGTGACAAGACAGTTCAAATGGAGTTCCAATGGAGAGACAAGACAGTTCCAATGGAGTTCCAATGGAGAGGCAACACAGTTCCAATGGAGTTCCAATTTTTTCACTATCTTAGCAAAGTTGTGGAGTCTACAATGATGTGCAACTGTTTAAGCATCTGGAGGATTTACAATAGTTTCAATGGAGAGACAAGACAGTTCCAATGGAGTTCCAATGGAGAGACAAGACAGTTCCAATGGAGTTCCAATGGAGAGACAAGACAGTTCCAATGGAGTTCCAATGGAGAGACAAGACAGTTCCAATGGAGTTTCAATGGAGAGACAAGACAGTTCCAATGGAGTTCCAATGGAGAGACAAGACAGTTCCAATGGAGAGGCAACCCACTTCCAATGGAGTTCCAATGGAGAGACAACACAGTTCCAATGGAGTTCCAATGAAGTGACAAGACAGTTCCAATGGAGAGACAACACAGTTCCAATGGAGTTCCAATGAAGAGACAACACAGTTCCAATGGAGTTCCAATGAAGAGACAAGACAGTTCCAATGGAGTTCCAATGGAGAGACAAGACAGTTCCAATGGAGTTCCAATGGAGAGACAAGACAGTTCCAATGGAGTTCCAATGGAGAGGCAAGACAGTTCCAATGGAGTTCCAATGGAGAGACAAGACAGTTCCAATGGAGAGGCAACCCACTTCCAATGGAGTTCCAATGGAGAGACAACACAGTTCCGATGGAGTTCCAATGGAGAGACAACACAGGTCCAATGGAGTTCCAATGAAGAGACAACACAGTTCCAATGGAGTTCCAATGGAGAGACAAGACAGTTCCAATGGAGTTCCAATGAAGAGACAACACACTTCCAATGGAGTTCCAATGGAGAGACAACACAGTTCCAATGGAGTTCCAATGGAGAGACAACACACTTCCAATGGAGTTCCAATGGAGAGGCAACACAGAAAACAGCTGATTCCAGCTTGGTCCACATCCAGCCAAAGATTGTGCCCAATTTTGGCTTGTAGGGTGGCAATTTCCCCCTTTGTGTTGCTATATTTTAGACAAAATAGGACCTGGGGTGCACTGAACAGAAACTGGGAGTAAAATAGGACCCATCACTGGTGTCACTGGCAGTAATAGTACCTCTCAACATTGGTGTCAGTGGCAGTAATGGAGTTCTAAATGGAGAGATAACACAAATCCAATGGAATTCCAATGGAGAGACAACACAGTTTCAATGGAGTTCCAATGGAGAGACAACACAGTTTCAATGGAGTTCCAATGGAGAGACAACACAGTTCCAATGGAGTTCCAATGGAGACACAACACCATTTTAATGGAGTTCCAATGCAGAGACAACACAGAAAACAACTGGTTCCAGCTTGGTCCACATTCAGCCGCCCACATGGCCATGTTGCTTGCAGGGTCATGAAATGAGTTACCACCTGAAGCTCCAATGGTCATCTACTCCCTTTCCTTGGGATGTTGAAGTAACTGAAGACCAGACCAACTACGGAGGGAGGTACTTGTAGTTCAGCCAGGAGGTGTCTGGGGCAGGAGGTGACTTCAGGCATTTAAAGAGTGGAATCACAAGTTAAGTGTTACTTAGTTGCTTTCTATTGGTTGAACTATAAGTACATGTGTCTTTTTTCACCCTGACTATGTAACTATGTAACCTGTGGGTACTCATCTCCACTTTTACTCTTCCTCCAATAAGTTGCAGCTATAGAAATTTTGAAACCACTAGCACTGATGTTTTTTTTGTATTTTTTACACCACAGTGCCTGCGGCTTGGTGTAGTAAGTCCCTTTGACTGTGTGAATGTGTTTTTGTAGACCTATTAGAGGTAAAAATGGTGTTATGTTCCCAGTACAGAACTACAGAGGTATTCTATGGAGTAAAAGGAACAAACGTGGTGAAACTGATAAAAAAATATATATTTACAAAGTAACAGTGTGAGCTGTGGAAGAGTTCAGTGCTACGCTTAACTCTTATTCAGCATCTCTGAACATAACATATACATAGTAGCCAACATGTGAAAATAATTAGGAGGGTCTTCTTGAACAGAATAAGGAGAAAAATTACCACTGGCTACTTGTAGCCTAAAAATTGGGCACGGTGAATAAAGTGGATGTCTCTGGCTTGTAGGGTGGCAATTTCCCCCTTTGTGTTGCAAATATTTTAGACAAAATAGGGCCTGGGGGTACATTGAACAGAAACTGGGAGTAAAATAAGACCCACCACTGGTGTCACTCTCAACATTGGTGTCACTGGCAGTAAAAGTAAACCCCAATATTGGTGTCAGTGGCAGTAAAAGTAAACCCCAACATCGGTGTCAGTGGGAGCATTATTTAATCACAGCATTGGTGGTCAGTAGCAAAGATATTAAAGACCCACCTTTCAATAGTGGTCAGTGGCAGTGTTATTAACCCACAATTTCATTGGTGGTCGGTGGCAGTAATAATAACCCTCTTTTATTGGTGGTCAGTGAAGATAATAACTACCCACCCCACACTTTCATTGGTGACGTGTGGCAGTAAAAGTAAACCCCAATATTGGTGTCAGTGGCAGTAAAAGTAAACCCCAATATTGGTGTCAGTGGCAGTAGAAGTAAACCCCAATATTGGTGTCAGTTGCAGTCCCACCCTTTCATTGGTGATATGTGGCAGTAATAATGAATCCCCTTTTTTTCATTGGTGGTCAGTGGCAGTGATAATTAACTCACCACCCACCCTTTCACTGGTGGTCAATGCCAGTAATAGCAACCCCCAACAGTGTCATGGGAGCATTAATAAACCACAGCATTGGTGGCCAGTGGCAACAATATAAAAGGTCCACCTAGTGGCAGTGTTATTAACCCCCACTTTTATTGGTGGTCAGTGGCAATAGTAATGATCCCCCTTTCGTTGATGGTCAGTGGCAATAGTAATGATCCCCCTTTCGTTGATGGTCAGTGGCAATAGTAATGATCCCCCTTTCGTTGATGGTCAGTGGCAGTAATAACTAAACCCCACTCTTTTTTTGAGGTTCTGTAGCAGTAAAAAATAAATCCTGCCTTTTTTTTTGCATTGGTGATCAGTGGCAGTGATAATTAACTCACCACTCTCCATTTCGTTGGTGGCCAGTGGCAGTAATAATTTTCCCTACCCCCAATACCCCACTCTATTTCATGGAGGTCAGTGACAGAGATAATTAACCCCCATCTCCCCTTTATTTGGTAGTCAGTGGTGGTAATACCTAACCCTCTACCTCCCCTTTCATTGGTGCTCAATGGCAGCTTAAAGCGGTTCTGCACTCTGAAAAAAAAATTTTTTTTTTAGGATGTAATATAAAGTGTGCTTACCTTTATTAGGGGACTCACCTGTTCCATCTTCCATCTCGATCGCCGCCGTTTTTCGTCCGATGAAGTTCCTCGTCTTCTTCTTTAGTGCTGGGGGCCATCTTGCCTGTGGGCATGTGAAACACCCACAGGGACTTTAGATGGCCCAGCATGCACTGCCGTTACTCGCGCGTGCGCAGTAACGGCTCATCTGCCGAGATCTCACGAGATTTCGGCAGATGCGGCCGAAATCTGGGGAGATTTCGGAAGATGTGGCCGAAATCTCGCGAGATTTCGGAAGATGCCCGCACTGGCTCCTGGGATCAATGACACCAGATCCCAGGAGACAGTGCGGCGTGACGACGATCGACGCAAGACCCCGCCCGCCGCCGCAGAGGGAGAAGACCGGAAGTCTTCAATTACAAGGTAAGTAAAAAAAAAAAAAAAAAAAAAACATTTCATTTAGTACTCTTTGCCTGATTTGGAAGGCAAAGAGATTTACTAAATGAAATGAGTGCAGAACCGCTTTAATAGGTGCTCCTTAAATGATAAGTGTCTTAAGGGCAAATCAATAAAGTTGAGATAACCAGAAAAAACCTTATCTGAATGCTCTCTCAGTTATCTTCGTGAGGGGTAGGGTTAGGGCGTAGGGTTAGGGTTTTCCCTTGAAGAACAAGGTTAGGACTCAGGGATTGGAAAAGGGACCGCCTCCAAAGGTCAGCAGGCAGGTCCCCAGAGGTCAAAGGTCAAGAGGCGTGGCTGACCCACCCCCACCAAAGTGTTCCGCCTAACCCAACTAAGTCGGGGAATGAACAAGTCGCGCTCTAATCGCTTTCCCTGACTTTTTCATTCCCCGACTTGTTCATTCCCCGACTTAGTTGGGGTAGGCGGAACACTTTGGTGGGGGTAGGTCAGCCACGCCTCTTGACCTTTGACTTCTGGGGACTTGCCTGCTGACCTTTGGAGGAGGCCCCTATTCCAATCCCTGAGTCCTAACCTTGTTCTTCATAAGCGCCTTGAGGCGATTCAGTTCGCAGTTGTAGCGCTATACAAGTCATTCATTCATTCATTCTTCAAGGGAAAACCCTAACCTTGTTCTTCAAGGGAAAACCCTAACCCCTGACCCCTAACCCCCCCCCCCCCACAACCCCCTAATTAGTGTTAGTGGTTACGGTTGGGTTAATATGTAGTAATGAGGTAGGTAGGATTTCTGCTTGGGGAGGACAAGGCAAATTTGCTGGGGACGGTACTTCTGAATGCTGCAGTGCACTCTGTACAATGGGTTTTACATTGCATAGCCCCCACCCACCATAGCTGTGACCTACCAGTGCTGTGGCAGTTAGAGCCAAGAGACCAGTCAGGGGGACACATTTCAACCTAAACAGCAGCCAACAGCACAAAGGATGCTTCTCGGTGGGGCAAGGAATTAGCTAGGGCAAGTAGGTTCCTCCACCTATTATGAGCAAAAAAAAAGCCCTGATTATTGGGTAATGATTGGGTGAGGGATTATGGTCAAGTGTTAAGGTAACATAAGAAAAAGTTTGGATTAAAACAAGGTGAGGAATTTTGGCTAAGGATTAGGTTTGGGCTGGGTTAGGATTGGGTGAGAAATGAGGGCTGAAAGGTTGAGTTGGGTTGAGAATTGGGGCTGAGGTTCAGGGTTGGGTAGGGTTAGGATTGATTGAGGGATTGGGGCCAAGGGTTAGATTGGGGTTTTGTTTAGAGTTGGTTGGGTTATTGTTGGGTTGTGATTGGAGTTAAATGCTTGTTTTGAGTTACAATTATGTTTGGGTTTTCTTTATCCATTTTTTTGATCATTCAGCAGTGTCCAAAGTGAAGGAGAATACAGGTCCTCTGGTTTAAAGGTTGGAACTGATAATTTTTGCATTACTTATTGGTCTTCTCTGTTTTTTTTATCAATCATCAATGTCAACAGTAAAGGCTCTAAGTAGAGTATCTCTTATAGAGCAGCAATTCCCCTGGTTCCATTTTTTTCCCACAAGGAAATAAATGTAAGGATTGATCGCACTGTTAACTATCATCCAATATTCGCTAGGAGTAACTATTTTGACTGGTAGTAAATTGGGTGCCACCAGCCTGCAGAATGACAAAAGGCGTATAGTATTTAACGGCAAAACCGATAACGTGAACATAATAGCAGCCACAATGATAATGATGTAGAGTTTTGGTGGGTACCGTTGCCGGAAGGTCTTCTTTATTTTAATGAGCAGGATGGAAGTGGAAATGACCATAAGCGGTAGGCAGATCCCAACGGCCAAAACGAAATCCATCACGCCAATAGCCGAACACTTTAATGTCCTATTTTCGGGAGGATCGGGTCCGCAAACAAAGTTATCGAGAAGACTTTCCAGACCTCCAAGGGCCCACGCAAAGCAGCACATAATGGTGGACAAATTTCGAGGGCGGCGAACAGTATTCCAAATGGGGAACAGGGCCGAAATACATCTCTCCGTGCTGATGGCTGTGAGGAGGTACATTCCAGTATAGATCATGGCGTAATACAATACGGTCAAGGATAAAATAAAAGATGGTTTCCCATTATAATTAGTATTTGGACCAGTGACCGAAATGATGTTGACTATCAAAGTCATGATAGCGACTGTTTCCAAGATGGCGTCAGCCATTGACAGATTCATAATGTAGACTGTATATTTGTTCCTCTGGATCTTGAAACCAAGGTACCAAAACACGATGAGGTTTCCCACCAAGCCAATAACAGAAAAACACAGGAAAACTGCATATACAATCATTATTCGATCTTGCTCTTGTTTTACAGAGTCTTCTTCCGAGGTAAGATTTTGGTCGCTGGCTTTTATGCTGATGATAATCATGTTTATTCCTTTTACAGGTGACCTCGTCAAATGTCGTGTTGTCTTTTTCTTCCACCTGCGTTAAATACAACAAATGATACATGATTTATCAAATACATTTTTTTCATTACTAATACAACTTTGATAACACTCTGTGGGAAGGGGGAAACGCAGCGGCAGACGCAGCTTGCGGCACCGCGGTGACATCACGTCCGATGCCCGTTTCAGTTAGGTTCTCTTCCCAGAACCTATTGATTAATGGACTGGTAATTGATGTTCATCCGTTTGCCCTCCACCTTGGAACATTGTAAAGATTGATTTTATGATTGGAACTTTGTAAAGATTGATTTTATAAATTGGAACTTTTGGAAAGATTGATTTTAAAGAATTAAACAAGACTTACTTACTATGTGGGCTCTTTCTCCATATGTTTGTGCCTGAAAACAAAAACACCCCAGGAAGGATCGCACCCAGGAGTCGGCGTATCCATCACCCCGCTCACCATACTTAAGCCCCATACACACGCGCGGATTATCAGAGGACCAGGTCCGTCGGATCATGTCCGTCGTACTTTGTCCGATGTTGGTTTTGCGTACACACGGTCGGACAAAGTTGTCGGAAAATCCGATCATTCTGAACGTGGTGACGTTTGTTGCCTACGATGGGACTACGTAGAGGCTAGTAGCCAATAGCTTTGGTCTTGTAATGTGATCTGAGCATGCGTAGCACTTTGTCCGTCGGAATTCGCTACACACGATCGGATTTGGTGTGATAGGACTTTGTTGTCAAAAAATCTATCCAGCAGGAGATAGGACTTTGTCCGTCAGACAATCCGATGGAAACTGTCCAATGGTGCCTACACACGGTCGGAATTTCCGACAACATTGTCTGATAGGACAGAATCCATCGGAAAATCCGACCGTGTGTATGGGGCTTAAGCCTACCTGACCCGCAATGCAGTACTGCTTGGGGGTCCATTGGATCTGGTGAGTTCAAATATGGGGGGGGGGGTGATGAATCGCTGTGGTACTTATACCCTTTTTCCCATGTTTTGACTTACCGTATATATCGGCGTATAACACGCACTTTTTCCCCCTTAAAATCGAGGGAAAGTCGTGGGTGCGTGTTATACGCCAATACCCCCCAAAAAAAGTGACAAAAATGGCAAGCGCCGCCAAAAAAGACCGAATCGCAGCCGAAAAAAACCGAAGCGCCGCCGGAAAAGACCGAGCCGACTGTTCGGCTCCACTCGTAGTCCCGCCTCCCTGCGCTCGCTCCAGAAACAGCAGGGAGGCGGGACCGCGAGCGGAGCCGAACAGTCGGCTCAGTCTTTTCCAGCGGTGCTTCGGTCTTTTTCGGCGGCGCTTCTGTCTTTTTCGGCGGCGCACGCGACAGACCGCCTCGATGGCGGGAAATTTAAACGCGGACAAGGCTGCAAATGACGCTGGCAAGCTACAATGACACTGGGCAAGCTACAATGACACTGGGCAAGCTACAATGACGCTGGGCAAGGCTGCAACTGACGCTGGGCAAGCTGCAAATGACGCTGGGCAAGCTGCAAATGACGCTTAAATGTAAGTTTCCTTTTTTCCCTAAACTTCCCTCCTAAAACTTTTTTTTTCCTTAAAATGCCCTCCTAAACTTGGGGTGCGTGTTATACGCCGGTGCGTGTTATACGCCGATAAATACGGTATGTCATGTACATCAGCGGCAGGCCTAATCACTAATTAGTATCTTTAGCGCAGGGGATTGTTTTTTCACAGTACAACTATAAGTTCTAAGTTGTAAAAAACTCATTTTCTTTTGCAATTTTGTTACAATTAAAAAATTACAAATATCTGGCATAGCATTACCTTTATCCTATTTTAGCATTGTAAAACCTACATGTTTCCAAGGCTATTTTAGCGATTTTCCTTATAGTATAGATCAGGGGTCTCCAAACTTTTCAAACAAAGGGCCACTTTATTGTCCTTCAGATTTTAGGAGGGCCGGATTGTGGCCAGCGGGGGTAGAAAATGTCATGGGCCCAGCATCATTGACAATAAATATGGCCTCAGGGTTGGTGGTCAATAGGAGGAGTATTCACCATGTTAGTAAGAGGAATAGTATTCTATCATTGGTATCGGTGGAAGATCTAATTCCCCATTGTTGGTGTCAGTGAGAGGAATAGTGCCTCATATCAGTGGAAGGAGTTTTGCCCCAAGGGCCGCATAAAAGCTAGCAAAGGGCCACATCTGGCCCTCGGGCCGCAGTTTGGAGACCCCTGGTATAGATAGATGGAATATTGAATATTAGTGGTCATCTAGAATTCAGAAGCTGGACTTCCTCTATTCGAGGCGATTCAGTTCGCAGTTGCAGCGCTATACAAATCATTCATTCATTCAAATGCCAAGTAACTTGTTTAATCCCGGACGAGCCCCCAAAGTTACTCAGTTTGGGTTATAGTTTGCGATTTCCATAACAAACAGGGCTCCATATCAAGAAGAAATAAGGAAAGCAGGCTCCTATTATTTTGCCAATCCCTTGGCCATTAGCCTTAAAAGTTGAGAAAATTGATTTAACAGATTTGTCTCTCGTTGGCTTCAATGGGGCTTGATCTTTTGATGCGTTTAGTCGAATCTCTGCAAATCAACCCAGGGGTGTTCAGCTCATCCCTACCAAGGACAGGTAGCAGGAGAGCTGTCAGCATAGTGAATATACATTAATAGGGAGGAGAGTTGGGGAAAGAAGGTGTCAGGGAACTAACTTCTAACATAAAATTTGAACCCCTTTGTCCTCAGTATCTCTCCAACTTCTCACTATCTCAAATCCCAGGAGCTCAGTGTAAGTTCTAAGTCCTCATACCCCTTCTACTGCCACAGCAAGCAAGTCCTGAAGGAGCTGGTGAAATAGTTATGGAAAAAAAAACAATAAGAGTTGTAGTATCAATAATAATGACATCACACTATTTTATATGATGACATCATTGTTAGTACACCTGATCACTACTACTTTAACCCCAATAAAAACTTATTTAAACTGTGGGCAGAACTACAAACAGCTGAGGAGACACTCTGGGATTTTTACATCCTGAGCAAGCCAGTGTTAGACACACAGGGTCATTTTCAGGTGAAGACCATTCTGAAGTCTCCTCCTGTACGTCCAATGTCAGCTCTTCTTAATTGGAAATGTCACAGGGCATAAAGGGTCAGTCTCATTGGGAGTAAGGGGTCAGTGTCACAGGGGGTACAGGGTCACAGGGGGTACAGGGTCACAGGGGGTACAGGGGGTACAGGGTCACAGGGGGTACAGGGTCAGTGTCACAGGGGCATAGAGGGTCAGTCTCACAGAGCATACAGTGTCACAGGGGGTACAGGGTCACAGGGGGTACAGAGTCAGGGTCACAGGGGGTACAGAGTCAGGGTCACAGGGGGTACGGGTCAGGGTCACAGGGGGTACAGGGTCAGGGTAACCGGGGGTACAGGGTCAGGGTCACCGGGGCGTAGAGGGTCAGTGTCACAGAGCGTACAGTGTCAGTGTCACAGGGTCAGGGTCACAGGGAGTACAGAGTCGGGGTCACAGGGGGTAGAGGGTCAGGGTCACAGTGGGTACAGGGTCGCAGGGGGTACAGGGTGAGTGTCACAGGGGCGTACAGGGTCAATGTCACAGAGCATACAGGGTCAGTGTCACAGAGCATACAGGGTCAGTGTCACAGGGAGTACAGGGCCAGGGTCATAGGGGGTACAGGGTCAGTGTCACAGGAGGTACAAGATCAGGGTCACAGGGGGTACAGGGTCAGTGTCACAGAGAGTATAGGGTCAGGGTCACAGGGGCATACAGGGTCAGGGTCACAGGGGCATACAGGGTCAGTGTCACAGAGCGTACAGGGTCAGGGTTATAGGGAGTACAGGGTAAGTGTCACAGGGGGTACAGGGTCAGTGTCACAGGGGGTACAGTTACAAGGTCAGGGTTTAAAGGTCAAGGTCAGGGTTACAAGGTCAGGGTTTAAAGGGCCAAGGTCACAATGGGTACAAGATCAGGGTCACAGGGGCTACATGGTCAGGGTCACAGGGGGTACAGGGTCAGCATCACAGGGGTACAGAATCAGCATCACATGGGTACAGGGCCAAGGTCACAGGGGGCACAGGTCCAGTGTCAACAGAAATCTATTCATTCCTTAATAAGACCATGATAGATTTGTGTTATCTCCACAGGCCCACAGATTTTCTATGTTTAAATTGCATGAGCAGCCTCCCTAAAGGCCTCCCATATTCAGGCCCCATAGCAGTCGAGTGGGCTGAAATTATTATTTATTTTTTAATTTCTACTGCTTCTCCTTCCTTACTTTTCATAATGCAAAATAAGCAAAAAAAAATAAAAAATCCAGACATTTATGTAACTTTTTTTTTTTTTTTAGTCTCAACATTAGAACCCCCATCTTCAATCAGCTTATCCCATTCCGGTAAATACAATTATACAGCCCCACAGGCTCTGAACTATTTCAATGTCAATATTCACCCAAAAATATATATGTATACTGTATATATAAAATCAACTGTCCATTGGCCAAGAATTATTTGTTTTCCTTAAAATGTGCTTCTTTAAAGTGGACCTGTACTTTTCCCACATTAAGCAATTTAAAAGGCGGGGCCATTAAAGTGAACATGTCACTATAAAAAAAATGAATAGGGACCAACCTGTAAAAGAAGAAGGTTTTATACCTACCTTTCTGGCAGGTGGCATATTAAATCTTGGCTTGCTTAAGGAGCTCTGTGCCCTACTGCTATCCAACAAATCTGGGGAAATGGATAGCATGTGCCCCACTGTGCCCTGTTTTGATTTGCTCAGCAAGTCTCAATCATCCTGTCTCTGGAGCAGCAGGAGAGCTCATGGGGGGGTCAGTATGGTGACTATGGTCTGCGTTAAGTCCTTCCTATAAAGTCAACCTGCTACGTTGACTTTGTCCATTATGAATAAAGCACACGCTTACATCAACCTACGTAAATTAAACAGTACAGTTCATATTCTGCATATCCATCCAGTGCCTCATATCCTGGGTAAGCCTAAAGTATACATAAACCATCCAAATGGCATGCAAGTAAAAAAAAAAATGTAATTAGCAGATCTCACCTGTAATAATTTGCCTCCAGCTAGCTATATATTCCACTTCATCCTGTGGCTTTCACCCATAAGCTACTGTCTTTCTGTAGATGGGATCAGATATAAGACTTAAATATGTACCTTTGTTAAAAGGGGTGGAGTAACAAAACACACAGGGGCAGAGCTACAAGAGGTTCTCTCTGTAATTTGTCACTATTTATTATTCAAAGCTACTGGAAGTGTACGCTTCTACTGGCAGGTACCCTGTAGATGCCAATGCCTGTAGATGCCAATGTAAAGAGTATGAATAAACTTAAGCTAACGCTTAAGCTTAAACACAGGACAGATGACAAAAGGTGAAGAGTCAACAGATCAAGTCAGGTAGCCAGATATGCCAGCATTGAGTTTCAAGAGCAGTTTAGACATTAGATGTAACAGAACATTTGAGGAACTTACTGAAAATCAGAGTAAAACTACATAATATATTTTATGGCCAGAAGAATATGAAAACTTGACCATCACACCTTCTAAATGGCAAAGAATCCCCCTTCCCTTCCCAAATGATGGAATTCAAGATTTCCGGTGAAGGGTACAGTTAGTGCTACAGCACAGGCATTTAGACAATTTGTGCTCATCCAACTTTGTGGTAACAGCTTGATGAAGACCCTTTTCTGTTGCAGCATGACTGTGTCCCTGTGCACAAAGCCAGCTCCATGAAGAAATGGTTTGACCAGCTCTATAAAGACATGGTTTGACCACCTCCATAAAGACATGATTTGACCAATTCTATAAAGACATGGTTTGACCAGCTCTATAAAGACATGGTTTGACCAGCTCTATAAAGACATGGTTTGACCATCTCCATAAAGACATGATTTTACCAATTCTATAAAGACATGATTTGACCAGCTCTATAAAGACATGGTTTGACCATCTCTATAAAGACATGGTTTGACCAGCTCTAAAAAGACATGGTTTGACCAGCTCTATAAAGACATGGTTTGACCATCTCTATAAAGACATGAATTTGACCATCTCTATAAAGACATGGTTTGACCAGCTCTATAAAGACATGGTTTGACCATCTCCATAAAGACATGATTTTACCAATTCTATAAAGACATGATTTGACCAATTCTATAAAGACATGGTTTGACCACCTTCAACAAAACATGGCTTAACCAGCTGTATAAAGACATGGTTTGACCACCTCCATAAATACATGGTTTAACCAGCTATATAAAGACATGGTTTGACCAGCTCTATAAAGACATGGTTAGACCAACTGTATAAAGACATGGTTTGACTACCTCCATAAAGACACAGTTTGACCAACTCCATAAAGACATGAAGAAAAGATCTTGAGAAATTGATTAATGTGTTGTTGCTACCAACATCCTAATAACATTATACAAAAGCATGCACAGAAGTGCATTAGGGGACGCCCCTTTGGACTTTGTATGGCAGCAATGTAGTATCAAAGTCAAAATTCGATTGACAAAAAGGGGACACAATGGTGTTTTTTTCTATGACTATATAAATAATAAAGTTGTCACCCTTGTGCCCCCTTTTTACATATTTGTCAATCGAATTTTGACTTTGCTACTATATTGCTGCCATACAAAGTCCAAAGGGGCGTCCCCTAATGCACTTCTGTTCATGCTTTTGTGTAACTCCATAAAGACATGGTTTGAACATCGCCATAAAGACACGGTTTGGCCAACTCCATAAAGACACGGTTTGGCCAACTCCATAAAGACATGGTTTTGGGAATATGTGCAGAGCTAATGTGAAATGTTCACTGTATGAACACAGGAACTATAGACAAATAAATGATTAATTTCCAATAACTTGTGCGTGACTGAATATCACGCATGAATATAGTGCAAAAATCATATAAGAATCATGACCAAACTTAATGTGTCCATAATTGTGTCCATACAACATAGACATGTTTGCCCCCTCAGAGTGAGGCCTGGCCCGCGCGCGCCAGCGCTATCTTGCCAAGCAGGAAGTGATTGCAGAAATACACACACACGCTGCGGAAATCCTATCACAGGTCGGTGTTATATTTTTGGGGTCACATTTATCTATATAAGGGCAATGACCACAGCAGGCATACACCCCAGAGGATGTCTCTTTAGATGAAATGCGTCGGAACGACCCTAGCTGATGCCATTGTGTTATCTACACTGTTACTACTATTTCTATAAACGCTTTTTATTCATCCAAATGTGAGTGTATTCAATTTCAATACCCCCCCCATTTTTTTTACACCTACGGTTTTACACTTTGTGGAGTATTTGTATCCTTTCTGGTTGTACCGTGTGAGTGTATGGGGAATATTTGGGCCACCTCAGTTTGAGAATATCTGCCGCATCTGAGTACTGTCACGCCAAGTCATCCGAGGGACGGAGGGATCATTTCCTATTTTGGCCAGAAGTTGGAGACGTGGATGTTCCAATCTATTTACACCACAAGCCTTGAAGACTCAAAGGGTGTACACTCTTTTGAGTCCGATAGTTTCAGCAAGTCTTCTCAAATTTGGTGGCGGTTACCTTCTATACTCACCTGTTTTTCCATTTGTATCAATGCCATAAGGATTTTTTGGATCTACCACGACACTTATGTTTCACCCTGTGGACTTTGAACTTGTTTTTCACAATTATGGACACATTAAGTTTGGTCATGATTCTTATATGATTATTGCACTATATTCATGCGTGATATTCAGTCATGCACAAGTTATTGGAAATTAATAATTTATTTGTTTATAGTACCTGTGTTTATACAGTGACCGTTTCACATTAGCGCTGCACATATTCCCATTACTGTTTGTTTGAATTTCTTTCACTGTGCTGGCTGCTGCTTATTATTCAGGGTGCCAGCACGGTATTTTACTTTGATTTTGTATTCAATAAAGACACGGTTTGGCCAACTCCACAAAGACATGGTTTGGCCAACTCCATAAAGACATGATCATGCCAACTCCATAAAGACATGGTTTGGCCAACTCCATAAAGACATGATCATGCCAACTCCATAAAGACACGGTTTGGTCAACTCCATAAAGACACGATTTGGCCAACTCCATAAAGACATGATTATGCCAACTCCATAAAGACACGGTTTGGCCAACTCCATAAAGACACGGTTTGGCCAACTCCATAAAAACACGGTTTGGCCAACTCCATAAAGACACGGTTTGGCCAACTCCATAAAGACACGGTTTGGCCAACTCCATAAAGACACGGTTTGGCCAACTCCATAAAGACACGGTTTGGTCAACTCCATAAAGACACGGTTTGGTCAACTACATAAAGACACGGTTTGGCCAACTCCATAAAGACACGGTTTGGCCAACTCCATAAAGACACGGTTTGGCCAACTCCATAAAGACACGGTTTGGCCAACTCCATAAAGACACGGTTTGGCCAACTCCATAAAGACAGGGTTTGGCCCACTCCATAAAGACAGGGTTTGGCCAACTCCATAAAGACAGGGTTTGGCCAACTCCATAAAGATAGGGTTTGGCCAACTACATAAAGACACGGTTTGGCCATCTCCATAAAGACACGGTTTGGCCCACTCCATAAAGAAAGACATGATTATGCCAACTCCTTAAAGACACGGTTTGGCCAACTCCATAAAGACAGGGTTTGGCCAACTCCATAAAGACAGGGTTTGGCCAACTCCATAAAGATAGGGTTTGGCCAACTCCATAAAGACACGGTTTAGCCATCTCCATAAAGACACGGTTTGGCCCACTCCATAAAGAAAGACATGATTATGCCAACTCCATAAAGACACGGTTTGGCCAACTCCATAAAGACAGGGTTTGGCCAACTCCATAAAGACAGGGTTTGGCCAACTTTATAAATATAGGGTTTGGCCAACTCCATAAAGACACGGTTTGGCCATCTCCATAAAGACACGGTTTGGCCCACTCCATAAAGAAAGACATGATTATGCCAACTCCATAAAGACACGGTTTGGCCAACTCCATAAAGACAGGGTTTGGCCAACTCCATAAAGATAGGGTTTGGCCAACTCCATAAAGACATGGTTTGGCCATCTCCATAAAGACACGGTTTGGCCCACTCCATAAAGAAAGACATGATTATGCCAACTCCATAAAGACACGGTTTGGCCAACTCCATAAAGACAGGGTTTGGCCAACTCCATAAAGACAGGGTTTGGCCAACTCCATAAAGATAGGGTTTGGCCAACTCCATAAAGACACGGTTTGGCCATCTCCATAAAGACACGGTTTGGCCCACTCCATAAAGAAAGACATGATTATGCCAACTCCATAAAGACACGGTTTGGCCATCTCCATAAAGACACGGTTTGGCCATCTCCATAAAGACACGGTTTGGCCCACTCCATAAAGAAAGACATGATTATGCCAACTCCATAAAGACACGGTTTGGCCAACTCCATAAAGACAGGGTTTGGCCAACTCCATAAAGACAGGGTTTGGCCAACTCCATAAAGACAGGGTTTGGCCAACTCCATAAAGACATGGTTTGGCCAACTCCATAAAGACACGGTTTGGCCAACTCCATAAAGACACGGTTTGGCCAACTCCATAAAGACACGGTTTGGCCAACTCCATAAAGACATGGTTTGACCAGCTTGGTGTGGAGGAACTTAAATGTCCTGCACAGAGCCCTAACCTCAGCCCTACTGAACACCATTGGGAAAAATTGGCATACCACTCATGAGTCAGGTCTTTTCATCCATCATCAGTACCTGACCTTACAAATGGGCACAGTTTCCCACAGACACCCTCCAAAATCTTGTCAAGGTTTGTCCAGCTTGACCAGTTTGGTGTGGAGTAATTTGAGTGTCCTGCACAGAGCCCCGACCCCAATCATACTGAACACTTTTTGGGATGGATTGGAACACTGATGGTGAGCCAGGTCTTCTCATCCAATCATTAGTACTTGACCAAATATTGTATAAAGAACTAAAACAGCATATCTTCACAAGAAATGTGTTCATGACCAGTTCACCAGTCTTCTCTCCTCACGGAAAGGTGACAAACTTAAAGACATCAGTGTAAGATGAGAACCTAAGGTGGAGTAGGTTGCATTTAGATGAAGGGCCAACCCTTCTGAAAAAACAGTAACCACCCAAGCCTAAAATAATGTTCTACAGATACAGAGTGTGCTTTTATTGAAAAGTAATCCACTGCATTTAAAGGATAAGTATGCCTTTGTAGGTACAAAAAAATAAATAAATGTAAGGTTGTTTCTCGTCATACCTTGTTCAATGCTTTTGCTGTTAGGAGTCATGAAACGATTATTTCCATACTGCACGCACCTTTCTCCTGTGTCAGGAATCATGTGTACAAAAACAAAATACAATGACACCAAATAGGTGTATTGGTAGAGCTCTGAACCCACAAGGTAGGAAAGACAGGGCTGGAAAGGAAAGTTTTAAAGTCAACTCTCTGTCAACAGGGACAACCTTGGAGGGTTCCCAGGGGAGTCTTGTAACGACACCCCAAGTATGTAATGTCTGATTCATCCACTGGGGGCTCAGTCATCTACACTATCCCCTCAGCACACTGATGAGGTCTCAGCCACATCACCTGATACCTTCTCTTGTTCCTATTTAAACAGCTGCCGCCAATGACTCATCGTTCGTGCTAGGAACCTATTACCAGGCCTAGTGCACCAGCCGCCCGTTGCTGCTTACTTCTCCAAGTTTGGGCCGGACAGATCCCCACTTCATCCTTTTCATTTGGGCTGGATAGAGCCCCACTTCATCCTCTTCGTTTGGGCTGGATAGAGCCCCACTTCCTCCTCTTCGTCTGGGCCGGACAGAGCCCCACTTCATCCTCTTCGTTTGGGCCGGACAGAGCCCCACTTCATCCTCTTTGTTTGGGCCGGACAGAACCCCACTTCCTCCTCTTCATTTGGGCCCGACAGAGCCCCACATCATCCTCTTCGTTTGGGCCGGACAGAGCCCCACTTCATTCTCTTTGTTTGGGCCGGACAGAGCCCCACCTCATCCTCTTCGTTTGGGCCAGATAGAGCCCCACTTCCTCCTCTTCGTTTGGGCCAGACAGAGCCCCACTTCATCCTCTTCGTTTGGGCCGGACAGAGCCCCACTTCATCCTCTTCGTTTGGGCCGGACAGAGCCCCACTTCATCCTCTTTGTTTGGGCCGGACAGAACCCCACTTCCTCCTCTTCGTTTGGGCCGGACAGAGCCCCACATCATCCACTTCGTTTGGGCCGGACAGAGCCCCACTTCCTCCTCTTCGTTTGGGCCGGACAGAGCCCCACTTCATCCTCTTCGCTTGGGCCAGATAGAGCCCCACTTCATCCTCTTTGTTTGGGCCAGACAGAGCCCCCACTTACTACTCTTCGTTTTGGGTCAAAATCAGATGTCCCCATCAGCATAACCCAACTCACTGCAAATATACCTGTACTGCATAAACTTTGTACTTCTGAACTGCTAATGCCTTGCTGACCCTCCTGATACCTAAGTTATGGCTGTATATAAACTCTCTAAATAAACCCCAACTAATCCTTCAACATACCTTTGTTTCTTTATCTGTAATTTGCCATAAGGTGTAACCACTTAACTACATAGTATGTATACAAGTCCGAAGCTGTGATCCTCTACAAAAACAGTACTAGCTCACTGCCTGAGGACATTCCCTTCCCGAACACCAAGGCAGCTACCGAACACTCCGATCAGCTGAACAAGAAGCCCATATGAATAACTCTCCCCCCAAGTACGAGACGAGGCTCTGTCTTGAGGTTTAAACAGGAATGAATTTTTATTTTGAGCTCTCACACAAATATATACAGTAGGATGAAAATACAATCTCTCACCAGACCTAATTAACATGAGCTAATTATCTAATCCATTAGACAGCCTAGGTGACTCAGAGACATGACCTTTAGGACAGACTTCACGTCTCTAGGTGACTCAGAGACATGACCTTTAGGACAGACTTCACGTCACCTAGCTCACAGACTATACAATACACATTATCATACATCTCCTTCATACAATTGCAGGGTACTGGATGAAAATACTCTTTAGAAGCTGTGATCAAGTCATACTAGACTAATTTACATTATAGCAGACAGAGACAGGTGGCTGGAATTGATGACATTAGCATCTAATAGTATGTCTCACAACAGTATGAATCAGTCACTATTTGTAATATGGCAAATACAGGGTTCCCAGAGTCTGTGTCTCTTGGGGGGACATGGACCTGAATCCAAAGTAACACCACCTCAAGGATCCCCAGTCATACAGCTCACAAAGAGAACCGTTCCCCCAAATGCCAGGGCCCATGATCGGTCGGAAAGAGGCTAGCATTCAGTCCCCTCCAAAAGCCTCTGTCCCGGCCAGGTCTGTCACAAGTCTTAAGCCCCATACACACGCTCGGATTATCCGAGGACCAGGTCCGTCGGATCATGTCCGACGTACTTTGTCCGATGTTGGTGTTGCGTACACACGGTCGGACAAAGTTGTCGGAAAATCCGATCATTCTGAACGTGGTGACGTTTGTTGCCTACGACAGGACTACGTAGAGGCTAGTAGCCAATAGCTTTGGTCTTGTAATGTGATCTGAGCATGCGTAGCACTTTGTCCGTCGGAATTCGATACACACGATCGGATTTGGTGTGATCGGACTTTGTTGTCGAAAAATCTATCCAGCAGGAGATAGGACTTTGTCCGTCGGACAATCCGACGTACACTGTCCGATGGTGCCTACACACGGTCGGATTTTACGACAACATTGTCCGATAGGACAGAATCCATGGGGAAATCCGACCGTGTGTATGGGGCTTAAAGAGTGTAAAAAGGATGAGAGTGTCAGAGATCTAATGTACGTTCTGTAGGTATTTTGCCCAGGACAAGAGGTCAGAAGAAAAAGATAATATGTTTCAGGGACTCGAAACCCCCCCCCCCCTTCATTGGGGCATAAAAAGACTTTCTCAACCAGGGTTCAGTGGAACTCTATGGGTTCCTCCAGAGGTTGCCTATGGTTCTGTTACATGCCTTTGGTTAGAAAAAAAAAAAATCCCAATACGGTAATACCTTGGATTACGCGCATAATTTGTTCCAGAAGAATGCTTGTAATCCAAAGCCCTCATATATCAAAGCGAGTTTCCCCATAGGAAATAATAGAAACTGAGCTAATCAGTTCCACAGCCACTGCTTGTCTATGCAGTACCGCATGTGGCCAGAGGTGCGGGGGCGCCGGAGACACTCGGAAACACTCGGAGATGCTCGGAGATCACTCGGAGATGGAAGAGAAAAACTCACCCAAGCTCTACCGCTATATAGTATAGTTGGTGTGTAGAGTAGTCGGTGCTCTGGCTAATTAAGCTCACAAAAGATCCATAGAAAGTACAGGCCGGCAACTCAACAGCTTCTCCATAGAAAATATTTATTTGAGCATTACAGCAGTAACATCATCCAAAAATGCGGACGCGTTTCGGCCTTATGCCACGCACGCACGATTGAACATTCCGACAACAAAATCCATGGATTTTTTTTCCAACGGATGTTGGCTCAAACTTGTCTTGCATACACACGGTCACACAAATCTTGTCGGAAATTCCGATCACCAAGAACGCGGTGACGTACGACGAGTAATAATAATAGTAATAATAAAAAATAGTCATAATAATAAGAATAAAATACTACTATTACTACTACAATTACTAATGATAATATTAAAATAATAATAAAAAATACATTTTAATATTAACAGGAAAAAGAACAATAGTAATAAATAAAATAATAATAAAACTAATAATCATGATGATGAAGAGGACACAATTATTATTATTATTATTATTATTATTATTATTATTATTATTATTAATAATAATAATAATAATAATAATAATACCCATCATCATAATTACAATAATACAATGTTACTACTACTAAAAATCATCATCTTAATAGTTTTCCCACAGTAAAGATGGCGCTTTCGGTGTTATTCCTGTCATGTGATCCCAATGGAACATGTGACATTTTATTGTTCTCTCCCTGATAGGTCCGCAGTACAGCCATGAGGTGGCCATTTTTTCGAAGCACAATTTACATTGAAGTGAAGGCAATGGTCTTAGCTAAAATGTCTCCCGAGCGGAGACAAGGAGGGTTGGTGTTTATTCTCCGACTGGACAGTTCCGATGTATCGGAGGTTGTGGTTGTTTCCGGCGCGCTGTGGTGACGTCAGAGGCTCGGAGCTATGGATGAGACAACATGAATAAAGGCTGGCTAGAGCTGGAGAGCGACCCAGGTACAATGAGTGTACCCCCTCCTACCGACCCCCCAATAAAGGGGGCACCTCTGTGCGAACATACCCCACCCCGATCCCCAAATACCCCACCCAGGGGCTGCATTGTACCCCTCCCCCCACACTGATCCCCAAATACCCCACCCAGGGGCTGCATTGTACCCCTCCCCCCACACTGATCCCCAAATACCCCACCCAGGGGCTGCATTGTACCCCTCCCCCCACACTGACCCCCAAATACCCCACCCAGGGGCTGCATTGTACCCCCTCCCCCACACTGATCCCCAAATACCCCACCCAGGGGCTGCATTGTACCCCCTCCCCCACACTGATCCCCAAATACCCCACCCAGGGGCTGCATTGTACCCCTCCCCCCACACTGACCCCAAATACCCCACCCAGGGGCTACATTGTACCCCTCCCCCCACACTGATCCCCCAAATACCCCACCCAGGGGCTGCATTGTACCCCTCCCCCCACACTGATCCCCAAATACCCCACCCAGGGGCTGCATTGTACCCCACCCCCCACACTGATCCCCAAATACCCCACCCAGGGGCTGCATTGTACCCCTCCCCCACACTGACCCCCAAATACCCCACCCAGGGGCTGCATTGTACCCCCTCCCCCACACTGATCCCCAAATACCCCACCCTGGGGCTGCATTGTACCCCTCCCCCACACTGATCCCCAAATACCCCACCCAGGGGCTGCATTGTACCCCTCCCCCCACACTGACCCCCAAATACCCCACCCAGTGGCTGCATTGTACCCCCTCCCCCACACTGATCCCCAAATACCCCACTCAGGGGCTGCATTGTACCCCTCCCCCAACACTGACCCCAAATACCCCACCCAGGGGCTACATTGTACCCCCTCCCCCACACTGATCCCCAAATACCCCACCCAGGGTCTGCATTGTACCCCCTCCCCCACACTGATCCCCAAATGCCCCACCCAGGGGCTGCATTGTACCCCCTCCCCCACACTGACCCCAAATACCCCACTCAGGGGCTGCATTGTACCCCTCCCACCACACTGATCCCCAAATACCCCACCCAGGAGCTGCATTGTACCCCCTCCCCCACACTGATCCCCAAATACCCCACCCAGGGGCTGCATTGTACCCCCTCCCCCACACTGATCCCCAAATACCCCACCCAGGGGCTGCATTGTACCCCTCCCACCACATTGACCCCAAATACCCCACCCAGGGGCTTCATTGTACCCCCTCCCCCACACTGATCCCCAAATACCCCACCCAGGGGCTGCATTGTACCCCCTCCCCCACACTGATCCCCAAATACCCCACCCAGGGGCTGCATTGTACCCCTCCCACCACATTGACCCCAAATACTCCACCCAGGGGCTGCATTGTACCCCCTCCCCCACACTGATCCCCAAATACCCCACCCAGGGGCTGCATTGTACCCCTCCCACCACATTGACCCCAAATACCCCACCCAGGGGCTGCATTGTACCCCCTCCCCCACACTGATCCCCAAATACCCCACCCAGGGGCTGCATTGTACCCCATCCCCCACACTGATCCCCAAATACCCCACCCAGGGGCTGCATTGTACCCCATCCCCCACACTGATCCCCAAATACCCCACCCAGGGGCTGCATTGTACCCCATTCCCCCCACACTGATCCCCAAATACCCCACCCAGGGGCTGCATTGTACCCCATCCCCCACACACTGATCCCCAAATACCCCACCCAGGGGCTGCATTGTACCCCATCCCCCACACACTGATCCCCAAATACCCCACCCAGGGGCTGCATTGTACCCCATCCCCCACACACTGATCCCCAAATACCCCACCCAGGGGCTGCATTGTACCCCTCCCCCACACTGATCCCCAAATACCCCACCCAGGGGCTGCATTGTACCCCTCCCCCACACTGATCCCCAAATACCCCTGGGGCAGATATTGGGGTGATGGGTGGAAGGTACCCCCCCCCCCCCCAGCTGTAGATTATGTTGTGTGTATCTGAACATTTCATGTAAATGCCCCAGGTCTGGGGGGGGGGGGCACATTGCTGATGACTTGTGGAAGGAACCCAGATTGGGGCGGCTGATTCTCTCTCTTCTCTGTCACATAAGGAACCCCTCCCCCACTATTGTTTACATAGAGGATTGGTTTATGTGTAACTGAGCAGTCAATGTAAATACCCCGACAACCCCCCCCCTTCTTGGGGCAGATCTGTGGGGGGGGGGTATTGATGAGGAGTAGAGAATTTACCCCACCCAGAGGCAAATCTAGAGGGACATGTACTTCCTCCCTGGTCCCCTGTACTGGCTGAGGCTCCGGAGCCACTTACCTCTTCTGGGGAAAATGCAGCTCCAGACCCCCTCCAGTGCTCCCCACAACCAAAATCCCAGTGAGAATTCATATACAGGGGTAACTGGTTTTCCTTCCTTTCAGAAATGATCTTTCTTATCTTTATTACAAGATTAAAATGTTGTGTAGTGACCAATCACCTCTTCTCCCTGATAGTGGGGGGCGGGGTTACAGGGCTCTGTGCACACACATCATGTGCCTGTATTCCAGAGTCTGTTCAGCCTGAGGAGCAGGGGGTGTGTTCAAGAGGCCGGCTGTGATTGGGAGGGGGTGTGTTCAAGAGGCCGGCTGTGATTGGGAGGGGGTGTGTTCAAGAGCCGGGCTGTGATTGGGAGGGGGTGTGTTCAGAAGTGTCGCTGTTATTGGGAGGGGGTGTGTTCGAGTCGGCTGTGATTGGGAGGGGGTGTGTTCAAGATTTAGGCTGTGATTGGGAGGGGGTGTGTTCAAGATTCAGGCTGTGATTGGGAGGGGGTGTGTTCAAGATTCAGGCTGTGATTGGGAGGGGGTGTGTTCAAGATTCAGGCTGTGGTTGGCAGGGGGTGTGTTCAAGATTCAGGCTGTGGTTGGCAGGGGGTGTGTTCAAGATTCAGGCTGTGGTTGGCAGGGGGTGTGTTCAAGAGTCAGACTGTGATTGGAAAGGGGTGTGTTTGAGTCGGCTGTGATTAGGAGGGGGTGTGTTCAAGAGGCAGGCTGTGATTGGGTGTGCAAGTGTCAGAGACAGGCTGTGATTGGGAGGGGGTGTGTTCAGGAGTGGCGCTGTTATTGGGAGGGGGTGTGTTTGAGTCGGCTGTGATTGGGAGGGGGTGTGTTCAAGATTTAGGCTGTTATTGGGAGGGGGTGTGTTTGAGTCGGCTGTGATTGGGAGGGGGTGTGTTCAAGATCCAGGCTGTGATTGGGAGGGGGTGTGTTCAAGATTCAGGCTGTGGTTGGCAGGGGGTGTGTTCAAGATCCAGGCTGTGATTGGGAGGGGGTGTGTTCAAGATTCAGGCTGTGGTTGGCAGGGAGTGTGTTCAAGATTCAGGCTGTGATTGGCAGCGGGTGTGTTCAAGATTCAGGCTGTGATTGGCAGGGGGTGTGTTCAAGAGTCAGACTGTGATTGGAAAGGGGTGTGTTTGAGTCGGCTGTGATTGGGAGGGGGTGTGTTCAAGAGTGGGGCTGTGATTGGGAGGGGGTGTGTTCAAGAGGCAGGCTGTGATTGGGTGTGCAAGTGTCAGAGACAGGCTGTGATTGGGAGGGGGTGTGTTCAAGAGCCGGGCTGTGATTGGGAGGGGGTGTGTTCAGGAGCTGGGCTGTGATTGGGAGGGGGTGCGTTCAAGAGTGGGGCTGTGATTGGGAGGGGGTGCGTTCAAGAGCCGGGCTGTGATTGGGAGGGGTGTGTTCAGGAGCCGGGCTGTGATTAGGAGGGGTTGTGTTCAAGAGCCGGGCTGTGATTGGGAGGGGGTGTGTTCGAGTCGGCTGTGATTGGGAGGGGGTGCGTTCAAGAGGCAGGCTGTGATTGGGTGTGCAAGTGTCAGAGACAGGCTGTGATTGGGAGGGGGTGTGTTCAAGAGCCAGGCTGTGATTGGGAGGGGGTGTGTTCAGGAGGCAGGGTGTGATTGGGAGGGGGTGTGTTCAAGAGGCAGGTTGTGATTGGGAGGGGGTGTGTTCAAGAGGCAGGTTGTGATTGGGAGGGGGTGTGTTCAAGAGGCAGGTTGTGATTGGGAGGGGGTGTGTTCAAGAGCCGGGCTGTGATTGGGAGGGGGTGTGTTCAGGAGCCGGGCTGTGATTGGGAGGGGGTGCGTTCAAGAGTGGGGCTGTGATTGGGAGGGGGTGAGTTCAAGAGCCGGGCTGTGATTGGGAGGGGTGTGTTCAGGAGCCGGGCTGTGATTAGGAGGGGTTGTGTTCAAGAGCCGGGCTGTGATTGGGAGGGGGTGTGTTCGAGTCGGCTGTGATTGGGAGGGGGTGCGTTCAAGAGGCAGGCTGTGATTGGGTGTGCAAGTGTCAGAGACAGGCTGTGATTGGGAGGGGGTGTGTTCAAGAGCCAGGCTGTGATTAGGAGGGGGTGTGTTCAGGAGGCAGGTTGTGATTGGGAGGGGGTGTGTTCAAGAGGCAGGTTGTGATTGGGAGGGGGTGTGTTCAAGAGGCAGGTTGTGATTGGGAGGGGGTGTGTTCAAGAGGCAGGTTGTGATTGGGAGGGGGTGTGTTCAAGAGCCGGGCTGTGATTGGGAGGGGGTGTGTTCACGAGCCGGGCTGTGATTGGGAGGGGGTGTGTTCACGAGCCGGGCTGTGATTGTGAGGGGGTGTGTTCACGATTCGGGCTGTGATTGGGAGGGGGTGTGTTCACGAGTCGGGCTGTGATTAGGAGGGGGTGTGTTCACGAGCCGGGCTGTGATTGGGAGGGGGTGTGTTCAAGTGTCAGAGTCAGACTGTGATTGGAAGGGGGTGTGTTGGAGTCGGCTGTGATTGGGAGGGGGTGTGTTCAAGATTCAGGCTGTGATTGGCAGGGGGTGTTTTCAAGATTCAGGCTGTGATTGGAAAGGGGTGTGTTTGAGTCGGCTGTGATTGGGAGGGGGTGTGTTCAAGAGTGGGGCTGTGATTGGGAGGGGGTGTGTTCAAGATTCAGGCTGTGATTGGCAGGGGGTGTGTTCAAGAGTGGGGCTGTGTGTATATAAGGAACACTGATCAATGGATACAATGTTACAATCACAAATAATGGAGGAAGCAATAATCACTATCCGTGTATTTTTCTTTTCTGCAGGGCTCTTCACGCTGCTGGTGGAGGATTTCGGTGAGTCGGATTTTGCCTTCCATGTAGTTTCAGTCATTGGATTTGGCGCTGTTTTTTTATGTCTATTGAGGGGCCGAGTAGTCGCATCTCCCCATAGGAATTCCCATATCCAATCACTGTGTCCATTATAGAACCAAAGTGATAGCTCAGACACAAACTACTGGAGGAAATCTCCCCATTGTGGGAGGGGCAGAGACACAAACTACTGCAGGAAATCTCCTCATTGGGGGAGGGGCAGAGACACAAACTACTGCAGGAAATCTCCTCATTGTGGGAGGGGCAGAGACACAAACTACTGGAGGAGATCTCACCATTGTGGGAGGGGCAGAGACACAAACTACTGCAGGAAATCTCCTCATTGTGGGAGGGGCAGAGACACAAACTACTGGAGGAGATCTCACCATTGTGGGAGGGGCAGAGACACAAACTACTGGAGGAAATCTCATCATTGTGGGAGGGGCTGAGACACAAACTACTGGAGGAAATCTCATCATTGTGGGAGGAGCAGAGACACAAACTACTGGAGGAAATCTCATCATTGTGGGAGGGGCTGAGACACAAACTACTGGAGGAAATCTCATCATTGTGGGAGGGGCAGAGACACAAACTACTGCCGGGAAATCTCCCCATTGTGGGAGGGGCAGAGACACAAACTACTGCCGGGAAATCTCCCCATTGTGGGAGGGGCAGAGACAAATTACTTCAGGAAATGTCATCATTGTGGGAGGGGCAGAGACACAAACTACTGGAGGAAATCTCATCATTGTGGGAGGGGCTGAGACACAAACTACTGGAGGAGATCTCCTCTTTGTGGGAGGGGCAGAGACACAAACTACTGCAGGAAATCTCCCCATTGGAGTTCACCAAGAACTGTAAGAAGCTAGTGAGATGTAGAAGGGGTTCTGCATGGGAATATTATTATATAGATTTGTTTTGGTGTATATTAAATATTTACATTTTTGTTAATTTGTATCTTAAAGGAAATCTCCCACAAGGCATATTGTGTGTCTGACTCTCTCTGTCTCTCACAGGTGTAAAGGGGGTTCAGGTAGAAGAAATTTATGACCTGCAGAGCAAGTGTCCGGGGTAAGATATTCCCAATATTCTGTGTTTCAGGTCCCCCAGCACTCTCTGACCATTTCTTTCCCCCTCCAGGCCGGTCTATGGCTTCATCTTCCTCTTCAAATGGATCGAAGAGCGACGTTCCCGCAGGAAAGTCTCCACCCTGCTGGACGACACCTCAGTCATGGAGGAGGATGTGGTCAACAACATGTTCTTCGCTCATCAGGTCAGATCAACGGATTTATTTTTTTAAGTTTTGCCTTTTTTTTTTTCACCTGCATCTTCTTTTTTTTTTCTCTCTACATCATCACTAAAACTCTGAAACTGAAGTTTAAGGCCTCACGCACACGGACGTTTTAAAAAACGGACTGTAAAGCTAGGTCGGACGCCTGGAAAAAGCAGCCTAAAACAACTTGACTTTTACCGCGTTTTGCATTGGAGTTTTTGCGCGTTTTTTAGCTTTTTTTTTAAAGAAAAACACATCTCTAATTTCCTATACAGGGATTACAGTGTCCAATCAACTTTAGCAGCAAAAAAAACGCTGCAGCTCAAAAACGCCGGTGCGCGTTTTTGTGCGTTTTTGCTAGGGGTGCAACGGATCGTCGCCGATCCGTGATCCGAACGGGCCACCCCCTTCGGATCGGCACACCCCGCGATCCGCGGAGCGCTCCGCGGCCTCGGCTTTAGGAAAGGCCGCGGCTTCGGCCTAGCTCCGGAGCGGCGGCGGCCATCTTTGATGAAAACATCCAATAAAAAAAAATATATTTTTTTTAAATAAATTTAGGCCAATATGTATTTTGCTCCCATGTTTTTTTGGTAAAAAAAAAAATCACAATAAGCGTATATAGATTGGTTTGCGCAAAACGGCTCCGAAAGTTATACGGTCTACAGCGGAACCTTGGATTACGAGCATAATCCATTTCAGGAGAATGCTTGTAATCCAAAGCACTCGCATATTATTATTATTACCGTATATACTCGAGTATAAGCCGACCCGAATATAAGCCGAGGCACCTAATTTTACCACAAAAAACTGGGAAAACGTATTGACTCGAGTATAAGCCTAGGGTGAGAAATGCGCAGCTACTGTAAGTGGAAAAGAGGGTCAACAATGCCCATTTGCAGCCTCACTGTGCCCATTTGCAGCCATAGGTCCCCCAAACTTCAAACTCTGTAGTTAAGGGTTCCTAGATGCCCCCTATCTGCAATTTGGGGTCTCTGGACCCAAAGGGACCCGAAATTACATTGCTGCAGATGGACACAGTTGACCGACTTTGGGGCCACATATCTCGGGGCCACTTGGTGCTAGGAACCCCAAATGGTTGGTGTGCAAACCCAGTGCAACTATCAACTACAACATATCCAAAGATGGGGTTCCTATCACCAAGTGGCCCCGAGATACGGGGCCCCAAAGTTGGTTCGGAAATTGTCAAGCACTTTTCTGCAGCAGAGAATTACATTTTCCGACCCGACTTTGGGGCCCCCCGTATCTCAGGGACACTTGGTGCTTGGAGCATATTGGCCGGGCGTTATCCCGACTGGGTGTCATATGACGTCCTTCAAGATAACATGCCGCCATGCGCCCGTGGGGGCGAGCATCGCGGCGATCGGTGGAGCGGTGTGTCAGTCTGGCACACCGCTACAGTGATCTCGGTGGAGGCTCTTTACCACGTGATCAGCCGTGTCCAATCACTGCTGATCACGATGTCAACAGGAAAAGCCGGTGATCGTCTTTTCCTCACTCGTGTCTGATAGGCTCGGCGGCTCTCCTGACAGGGGGGGTCTGCACTGATTGTTTATCAGCGCAGCCCCCCCTCGGATGCCCACACTGGACCACCAGGAACTCCACTAGGACCACCAGGGAAGTGGGCAACATGTGGATGGCCAGGTATGTACCCCCTGGCCATCCACATGTGCAAATGATGCCCAATCTGTGCCAGTCAGTGCCCACAAATGGGCACTGACTGGCACCATCTAGTAGCAATCAGTGTCATCAGTGCCACCCATCACCCAGCAATGCCACCCATCAGTGTCACCAGTGCCCACCTATCAGTGCCTATCCGTGCCACCCATAAGTGCCCATCAGTGCTGCATACCAGTGCCACCTATCAGTGCCCATCATCAGTGGCTGTCAGTGCCACCTCATCAGTACCACCTCATTGGTGCCACCTCATCAGTGCCCATCAGTGCTGCCTTATCAATGCCCATCAGTGCAGCCATATCAGTGCCCGTCATTGAAGAAGAAAACTTACTTATTTACCAAAAAATTTAACAGAAGCAAAGAAAAACTTGGTTTTTTTTTTCAAAATTTTCAGTCTTTTTTTTATTTGTTGCGCAAAAAATAAAAATCCCAGAGGTGATCAAATACCTCCAAAAGAAATCTCTATTTGTGGGAACAAAATGATAAAAAATGTGTTTGGGTACAGTGTTGCATGACCACCTAATTGTCATTCAAAGTGTGACAGCGCTGAAAATTGGTCTGGGCAGGAAGGTGTCTGAGTGCCCCCCCCGGTATTGAAGGGGTTAAAAATGAAACCTTTTTGTATTCATTACATACCTTATTTTAGATCCAGTGATTTTCTATGCAGTGCAGGCAGATCATGGCTGATGGGAGGGGCTTGTACATCCCAGCTTCCTGAAAACAACACGGCACCCTGCTCCGCCCAGGAGCCCTCAGCCCCTAATACGAGCAGTGGGAGGAGTTATGCAAATATCAAAAAATGCCTTGATGGGCTGGGGTTGGATGTCACCTGGAGGAGTGGGCGGTTCTAGGCAGGCCGTATTTATAGGGGGTGAGGCTCGGCTTCTGTGATTAGAAGAACTGAAATCCAATGAATGAAAGGGGTGGGGGTCAGGGAATTGTCCGGCTGGGGGGGAGTAATAAGCTTTATGATGATGCTGGACGTCCTCCAGCCAGGAAATGGGGGCGGGGCTCTATCTGACTTGCTGCAGGTTTCTAATGCACATGGTGAGAAGCTCACAGTGTGCAGCGAAATCAGAGGAAGCCGTTTCAGTCTAGGAAAGGAGGCAGTACAACTGTGCAACACTGGAGTTGCGCTGTCACTATTTCTAAAAAAATATAATAATAATAATAATTATATAATTAAATAAATATATAATTATATGAAAAATGCGCTGTACAGGAAGGGGGTGTAACATGTTGGTATTGAGGTGTCATCGAGGGAAAGTCTTTTACACGGATACTTTTAGCAGCCAATTAATTTCACTTTTATTTTTGTCTGGGGGGGCGCCCTTTTAATATCTTCCTTTCGTTCACAGTTGATCCCGAATTCCTGCGCCACTCACGCCCTCCTGAGCGTACTACTGAACTGCAGCGGCGTTCACCTGGGGCCGACTCTGAGCCGCATCAAGGACTTCACCAAAGGCTTCAGCCCGGAGGTAACCACAACGAGAGCGTCAAGACCGCAATACATGTATACAGTGGAACCTCGGATTACCAGCATAATCCATTCCAGGAGAATGCTTGTAATCCAAAACACTCGCATATCAAAGCGAGTTTCCCCATAGAAGTCAATGGAAATGAAGATAATTCGTTCCGCATTGACTTCTATTACATGCAATACCGCATGTGGCCAGAGGTGGGGGGGGGGCGACGGAGAGCCTCGGAAATACTCGGGTACAGCTCGGAAAGCCTCGGACATGGAGTGTTTCATTCCGAATGGCTCCGAACCGTACCCAGTGTCCCCGGCGCCCCCCGCACCTCTGACCAAATGTGGTACTGCACCGCCCATTAGCTTGAATTTTGCTTGTTTTGCAAGACAAACCGAGTCAGAATTAAAAAACAAAAAAGTTGCTCGTCTTTCAAAACGCTTGTTAACCGCGTTACTCGTAAATCAAGGTTCCACTGTGTGTATATAATATATATATATATATATATATATATATATATATATATATATATATATATATATATATATATATAGTGTGTGTGTGTGTGTGTGTGTAAAATATATATATATACACACATACACGTTGTGGCATTGAAGCCGTTTACCGGGGGCCACTGGAGCGCCTTTAAAAAACCGCAGACTACTGAAGGTAATCTCCCCCCTACTATCTCCGCTCGCCGTTGATTTTTGGACTTACAGGCAAGCCTGGGAAATGATGCGACAGTTCGTGCGGCTGGCCATAGAGGTGAAGAGAGACCAGATAGTCTCTGATCACCTCTATGATCTAGGCCAGTGATGGTGAACCCTGGCACCCCAGATGTTTTGGAACTACATTTCCCATGATGCTCCTCCACTCTACAGTGTAGTGGAGCATCATGGGAAATGTAGTTCCAAAACATCTGGGGTGCCAGGGTTCACCATCACTGGCCTAGATCATAGAGGTGGAGAAGTGCAGCGACGTCATGACCCCAGATCTCTTCATAAATAGGACCTGTCAGCCCTTATTTCTATTATGTCCGGGGATGTTTAAATTTTCTTTTGTAATAGGAATAAAAGTGCTTAATAAAAAATAAAATAAAAAGAATTTGAGTCAGCGTAAAAAAAAAAAAAAATGTAAAGCTTCCGCCCCCTCGTCCATAGAAGCGAATGCATTATGTATGTCACGCCCAGATATGTGTTCACACCACACATGGGAGGCATCACCAGAGCAATAATTCTAGCACTAGACTTTTTCTGTAAATTGGTAACCTGTAAAAAGAAATGTAACCACTTTAGCCCCAGAAGATTTGGCTGCTCAATGAGCGGGCCATTTTTTGCGATTCAGCGTCGCTTTAACTGACAATTGCGCGGACGTGCGACGTTGTACTTAAACAAAATTTACGTATTTTTTTTCCCCACAAATAGAGCTTCCTTTTGGTGGTATTTGATCGCCTCAGCGGTTTTTATTTTTTGCGCTATAAACAAAAAAAAAAGCACAAATTTTGAAAAAAAAAAAAAAACCCCAATATTTTGTACTTTTTGCCCTAATAAACATCCCCCCCTTTTTTTTTTTTTAAACAAATTTTTTCCTCATTTTGTTTTTTGCAATAAGTGTTTATTGATTGGTTTGTGCAAAAGTTATAGCGTCTACAAAATAGGGGATAGTTTATGGCTTTTTTATAATTGTTTTTATTTATTTTTTTACACTAGTAATAGCGACGATCTGCGATTTTTTTTTTTTTTTTTTTTTTATTTATTTTAATTTATTTTTTTCCTCAGTTTTTTTTTCGCAATTATTGATTGGTTTGCGCAAAAGTTATAGCGTCTTCAAAATAGGGGATAGATTTATGGCATTTTTATAATTTTTTTTTTTTTTTATCGGGACTGCGATATTGCGGCAGACAAATTGGAAACTTTTGACACATTTTTGGGACCATTGACAATTATACAGCGATATAAAAATGCACTGATTACTGTATAAATGTCACTGGCAGGGAAGGGGTGAACACTAGGGGGACGGCGATCAAGGGGGTTTACTGTGTTCCCTGACTGTGTTCTAACTGTAGGGGGAGGGGACTGTCTAGTAAACACACAAATCCCCTGAAAGAACCGGGATTTGTCGCGGGTGATCGGCGGTCAGCGCGTGTCCGCCGGGCACTCGCATCGGCTCCAGGCACACGCTTGCTCCTAGTGGCCAAAAGGCGAAGCGACGTAAGGTAACGTCGTTTCGCCCAGCCGTGCCATTCTGCCGCAGTGAAGCGGCGGCTGGTCGGCAAGCAGTTAATTGTCACCTATGAAGATTCTGAATCTATTTTCTTTTTTTTTTCTCCTTTAGAGTAAAGGTTATGCCATCGGAAACGCTCCTGAGCTGGCCAAAGCTCACAACAGTCACGCAAGGTGAGTGACACCCTAAGCTCCAGCGCTGTCACGTGGATTTAGGGCTCAATCACATCGTCTGCACAGAGGAAAGTGGACACATAGAAAACAATTGCAATTAGGGAGGCACCGATACCATTTTTTGTATATTTTTTTTTTTTTTTTTTTTAACGTGTACGGATACTTTTTTTTTTTTTTTTTTAGTACTCGCCGATACCAATTACCGATCCCTACCGCAACTATTTTGTTTTAACTTCAGCTGTCAGCAAAGCATTTAAAAGTTATTTACAAATGAAATAAATTATTATTTTTTATTATTATTTAGCGCTTTTTCAATGTGAAATGTGTAAATATATGTTAAATATATATGTGTAAAAATATTCATTCAACAAAGCAAACAAAAAAAAAAGTTTTGATTGTTTATTATTCATAAAATAGACGTGAACAAAAGGGGAAAAAAAAGCAGGAAAATGATAATTAAATGGAGGAGAATAGGGAGTTAATTAAGGCTGATTAAATTAATGGTTAATAAGGGGTTAAACAGAGGAACATTTGTTCATCCCTTTGATCTGCAGATGAAGAATTAGAAATATACAAAAAGAAACAATGTTTCTTTTATTTTAGTGTTTCAGGGATGAGCAATGTTGTTAATAAACATCGCCGGCTGATTTTTTTTATTTATTTTTTAGTTTTTGACAGCTCCAATTACCGGACTTCTTTAACCACTTCAGCCCCGGAAGGATTTAACCCCTTCCTGACCGGAGCACTTTTTGCGATTCGGCACTGCGCCGCTTTAACTGACAATTGCGCGGTCGTGCGACGTGACTCCCAAACAAAATTGGCGTCCTTTTTTTCCCACAAATAGAGATTTCTTTTGGTGGTATTTGATCGCCCCTGCGGTTTTAATTTTTTGCGCTATAAACAAAAACAGACCGACAACTTTGGAAAAAACGCATTATTTTTAACTTTTTGCTATAATAAATATCCCCCAAAAATATATAAAAATATATTTTTTCCTCAGTTTAGGCCGATACGGATTCTTCTACATATTTTTGTTAAAAAAAATCGCAATAAGCGTTTATTGATTGGTTTGCGCAAAAGTTATAGCGCTTACAAAATAGGGGATAGTTTTATGGCATTTTTAGTTATAATTTTTTTTTTACTAGTAATGGCGGCGATCAGCGATTTTATTTTATTTATTTTTTATTGCGACTGCGACATTACGGTGGACACATCGGAAATTTTTTACACATTTTTGGGACCATTGTCATTTATACAACGATGCTATAAAATTGCATTGATTACTGTAAAATGTCACTGGCAGTGAAGGGGTTAATCACTAGGCGGCGGGGAGGGGTTAAGTGTGTCCTGGGGAGTGCTTCTAACTGTCTGGGGGCGTGGCTCTGTATGACGTGACACTGATCGCTGCTCCCGATGACAGGGAGCAGACAATCAGTGTGCTGTCACTAGGCAGAACAGGGAGATGCTGTTTACATCGGCAATTCCCCGTTCTTGAGCTCCGTGACACGATCGCAGGTATCCCCGCGGCGATGGAGTTTTGCGGGTCCCGCATGATCTTCACCTCAGCCAATCAGGGGAAGCTTTGTATTCCTTGATAAAATCTGTAGCGCAAACAAAGCCCTACATACTACGTGTTTTCTGTGCCGATAAAAAGCTCCTGGTTGATGCTGTTTGTCTCCTGCAGGCCGGAGCCGCGTCACCTACCTGAGAAGCAGAATGGAATCAGCGCCGTCCGCACCATGGAGGCGTTTCATTTCGTCAGTTACGTTCCCATCAAAGGGAGGCTGTTTGAGCTGGACGGCCTGAAGGTCTACCCCATTGACCATGGTAATGCCCTCCGAGCGCGGAGAGTCCAGTGTTTGGTGGAAGCTGGGGGAGGGGGGGGGATAAACCCTTATCATTGTCACCGTTCCCACCATCCCTGTGCTGAGTTCCCGGGTCTGTACACCCGCTGTGCCCATTATGAGGGGTTCCCACCATCCCTGTGCTGAGTTCCCGGGTCTGTATACCCGCTGTGCCCATTATGAGGGGTTCCCTCCATCCCTGTGGTGAGTTCCCGGGTCTGTACACCCGCTGTGCCCATTATGAGGGTTCCCACCATCCCTGTGCTGAGTTCCCGGGTCTGTATACCCGCTGTGCCCATTATGAGGGGTTCCCTCCATCCCTGTGGTGAGTTCCCGGGTCTGTACACCCGCTGTGCCCATTATGAGGGGTTCCCACCATCCCTGTGCTGAGTTCCCGGGTCTGTACACCCGCTGTGCCCATTATGAGGGGATCCCACCATCCCTGTGCTGAGTTCCCGGGTCTGTACACCCGCTGTGCCCATTATGAGGGGTTCCCACCATCCCTGTGCTGAGTTCCCAGGTCTGTACACCCGCTGTGCCCATTATGAGGGGTTCCCACCATCCCTGTGCTGAGTTCCCAGGTCTGTACACCCGCTGTGCCCATTATGAGGGGTTCCCATCATCCCTGTGCTGAGTTCCCGGGTCTGTACACCCGCTGTGCCCATTATGAGGGGTTCCCACCATCCCTGTGCTGAGTTCCCGGGTCTGTACACCCGCTGTGCCCATTATGAGGGGTTCCCACCATCCCTGTGCTGAGTTCCCAGGTCTGTACACCCGCTGTGCCCATTATGAGGGGTTCCCATCATCCCTGTGCTGAGTTCCTGGGTCTGTACACCCGCTGTGCCCATTATGAGGGGTTCCCACCATCCCTGTGCTGAGTTCCCGGGTCTGTACACCCGCTGTGCCCATTATGAGGGGTTCCCACCATCCCTGTGCTGAGTTCCCGGGTCTGTAAAAAATAAAATCATCACTTCTGATTGGATAATGAATATTGTATAAATCTTCCAATCAGAAATCTTGTATTGCCCGATTCCTCATGTTTGCTGATCTCTCTCTCTCTCTCTCTCTCTCTCTCTCTCTCTCTCTCTCTCTCTCTCTCTCTCTCTCTCTCTCTCTCTCTCTCTCTCTCTCTCTCTCTCTCTCTCTCTCTCTCTCTCTCTCTCTCTCTCTCTCTCTCTCTCTCTCCAGGCCCCTGGGCGGAGGAAGAGGAGTGGACGGACAAAGCGCGGCGGGTGATAATGGAGCGGATCGGCCTGGCCACGGCGGGGTACGGAGGTCACAGGTCAGGTGACGGTTATCCGGCACAGTTGTCTCCAGTATAATAATCGTTGTTTATTCGCCCCGCAGAGAACCGTATCATGACATTCGATTTAACCTGATGGCCGTGGTGCCGGACCGGAGGCTGAAATACGAGAGCCGGCTGAACGTCCTGAAGATGAACAGACAGACCGTGCTGGAGGCTTTACAGCAGGTAAGACCGATCGATCCGCGGCACCGAATATCCCGCCTGAAAATAAGGGCACCCTGTGGGTTTTAAAGGGGGGGGCTTCTCAGGCAGAAGAACCCTCACATTTCTACAGTCTACCGTCTGCCACCAACAACCCCGCGCCACGTTCAAAGTCACCTTCGTGTTTTTTCACCTTAATGCATCCTATGGCAATACCTGGCAATGACCGCCCCCCCCCCCCCCCCCCCATCCCCCCCGTTCTACTTACCAGAGCCCCTTTATTTCTGTCGGCGGGGACGCATTCTCCCTCTCTCCACGGGGTCCTGGCTCTTGATTGGATAGATTGATAGCAGCGCAGCCATTGGCTCCCACTGCTGTCAATCAAATCCAATTACTCGAGTGCCAGGGGGCGGGGCCGAGTCCGGCATTCGTGTCTATCTACGCAAATGCTGGACTCGAGAGCGCGCCCACAAGGTAACCCGCCTCGGGAGAGAGCGCTTCTCCTAGTGGGGTTATCTGATGTGGGGAGGAGCCGCCGGGGGACCCCAGAAGAGGAGGTTTGGGGCCACTCTGTGCAAAACGACCTGCACAGTGGAGGTAAGTATGAGATGTTTGTTATTTTAAAAAAAACTAAACCTTTACAATCGCTTTAAAGTGTTACTAAACCCACAATGGTAAAATCGGTCTGTATATGCGGTAAAGCATCTTTATTATACTCACTGTGGAATTTAAGGGGTTAATCCTCTGCATTGTGTGAAAAGGCTGTTTGATCCTGTAAGCACAGATCCTCCTGTTCTTATATTGTCCCCATAACATGTCCGGATAAGACAGAGATACCGGAGTCACTCTGCACATGCTCAGTTTGGTGTGCTTTTCTAGCGAGTTTTCTTCTTTTTTTTTTTTTTCTTTTTCTTGGGAGGGTGCATGTGATAAGCACAGGGCCAATCAGCACTGTAAAGACAGAGGGTCAGGGGTCCTGCATTCTGATAGGACAGCCAGTGAAAACTCCTCCTACAAGCTTTAAAGCGGAGGTCCACACAAAAATGGAACTTCCGCTTTTTTGAACCCTCCCCCCCTCCGGTGTCACATTTTGGCACCTTTCAGAGGGGAGGGGGTGCAGATACCTGTATAATACAGGTATTTGCACCCACTTCCGGGCATAGATAGCTGCAGGATCTGTGGGTATCTACACCACTCCCCCCCCCCCCCCCCGCTGTGTTCTGGGAGACACGCGGGTCCCAGAGACAGCAGGGACCATTCGGGTTGCGCAGCGCTTCTCACGCATGCGCAGTAGAGAACCAGGAAGTGAAGCTGCAAGGCTTCACTTCCTGGTTCCCGTACCGTAGATGGCGGCGGCAGCATCTGAGGACAGAGGGACGGGTCGGCCTCGGGTGCCGACATCGCGGGCGCCCTGGACAGGTGAGTGTCCTTATTTTAAAAGTCAGCAGCTGCAGTATTTGTAGCCGTAAAATAATAAAGAAACAGTAAAAATCAAATCATCCACTAAAATATGGATAATCAGGATAAAAGCAACCATTAATAGTATAGAAATTCTTCCGTGCAACAATGTATCATTCTCCAAGTGATTTGTGGCGCTTGAGGATCAAATAAAGCTACAAAGTAGAATAAACCTTTGGAAGTGACACAACAAAGATCCAAAGGAATAGATGGCGTCCTTCACAGGTAATGTCTCTTCAGTATTGTATAGACTAGACAAGTGCAATTCGTTTAGTTCCAAATTCGTTTTTTTAAACGTTAATTCCGAAAATTCTGAATTTCTAAATTTGCAAAATTACGATTTTCGGATTTTCGAATTTCCAGATTTTCGGAAATTTGAAAATTCGAAAATTTGAAAAAAAGAAAGAAAAATCTGTTTAATTCTAAATAATAACCAACTATTAAATTATAGGTATTGGAATTCCCTTTCAAATTTGTCTGTTAGTGAAGGTAACGAGTACGAATTTATCCGAAGTTACGAATTATCTGAAATAATGAATGCCGCATGTAAACAAACGGAACGTAACGATCTAATAATAAATAATAATAATAAAACCTTTTTATTATTATTATTTATTATTTATTAATTTGTTCCATTCCATTTGTTTAGATGCGGCATTCGTTATTTCAGATAATTCGTAACTTCGGATGAATTCGTATTCGTTAATTTAATAGTTAGTCATCAATTAAACTGATTTTCTTTCTTTTTTTCAGATTTTCAAATTTTGGGATTTTCAAATCTTTGAATTCCCGAATTCCGAAAGTCCGAAAATTCGGAATTCCGAAAATCCAAAATTCGGAAATTCGACAATTCGGAAATCCGAAAAAATCGAAATTCAGAAATTCAAAAATTGGGAATTGTGGAAATTCGGAATTCCAAAAAAACAAAAATCCAAAATTGGGAAATCCGAAAAATCGAAATTCGGAAATTGGGAAATCCAAAAAATAGAAATGTGAATATTCCCGAAATTTCGGAATTTCCGAAAAAGGCAAAAAAACGAATGAAACAAAAAACGAAAATGAACAAATTTTTTGTCAGTGCACATGTCTAGTATAGTCAATGATTAAAGAAATCAGTGCTAACACAATTGGTGAGCATCCAGTACCTGTAACAGACCTCCGCTTTAACCAGACACTGATAGAAGTCACAAGACTGCTATATACTAGCAGAGCTCCGCTTTAACCAGACACCGATAGAAGTCACAAGACTGCTATATACTAGCAGAGCTCCGCTTTAACCAGACACCGATAGAAGTCACAAGACTGATCTATACTAGCAGACCTCCGCTTTAACCAGACACTGATAGAAGTCACAAGACTGCTATATACTAGCAGACCTCCGCTTTAACCAGACACCGATAGAAGTCACAAGACTGCTATATACTAGCGGACCTCCGCTTTAACCAGACACCGATAGAAGTCACAAGACTGCTATATACTAGCAGACATCCGCTTTAACCAGACACCGATAGAAGTCACAAGACTGATATATACTAGCGGACCTCCGCTTTAACCAGACACTGATAGAAGTCACAAGACTGCTATATACTAGCAGACCTCCGCTTTAACCAGACACCGATAGAAGTCACAAGACTGCTATATACTAGCAGACCTCCGCTTTAACCAGACACCGATAGAAGTCACAAGACTGCTATATACTAGCGGACCTCCGCTTTAACCAGACACCGATAGAAGTCACAAGACTGCTATATACTAGCAGACATCCGCTTTAACCAGACACCGATAGAAGTCACAAGACTGATATATACTAGCGGACCTCCGCTTTAACCAGACACTGATAGAAGTCACAAGACTGCTATATACTAGCAGACCTCCGCTTTAACCAGACACCGATAGAAGTCACAAGACTGCTATATACCAGCAGACCTCCGCTTTAACCAGACACCGATAGAAGTCACAAGACTGCTATATACTAGCGGACCTCCGCTTTAACCAGACACCGATAGAAGTCACAAGACTGCTATATACTAGCAGACCTCCGCTTTAACCAGACACTGATAGAAGTCACAAGACTGATATATACTAGCGGACCTCCGCTTTAACCAGACACTGATAGAAGTCACAAGACTGCTATATACTAGCAGACCTCCGCTTTAACCAGACACCGATAGAAGTCACAAGACTGCTATATACTAGCAGACCTCCGCTTTAACCAGACACTGATAGAAGTCACAAGACTGCTATATACTAGCAGACCTCCGCTTTAACCAGACACTGATAGAAGTCACAAGACTGATATATACTAGCGGACCTCCGCTTTAACCAGACACTGATAGAAGTCACAAGACTGCTATATACTAGCGGACCTCCGCTTTAACCAGACACTGATAGAAGTCACAAGACTGCTATATACTAGCAGACCTCCGCTTTAACCAGACACCGATAGAAGTCACAAGACTGCTGTATACTGCTGATGAGAAAAAGTTTTTAGCAGTTTTATATTTCTTAAATAATTTGATTTCCATGTGCTGTGGGAGACCAGATATAGCGCCTGCAGGCTCCCGGGTTTAGTAACACTTTAAATCCCCTTTCTTCCCCCATTCCGATGCTCTGTTTGAACTTCAGCAAGTCGTCTTCACCACGCCTAGATGCCTAAATGCATCGAGTTGCTGCCATGTGATTGGCTGATTTAGCAATTTGTGTTACCGAGCAACTGAACAGGTGTATCTAAGTGTCCGGTGAGTGTATAAAGTCCCCAATTTTGTTGTATATATGAGACTTTTTTTCAGGTTTTACCTTTTTTTTTTTCTCTCTCTTTGCAGTTGATCCGAGTGACCCAACCAGAGCTGATTCAGCCCCAGAAGGCGGCCGACACTCCGAATAACGAGGACACCAAGCCGAACGCAAAGTCCGCCTCCAACCCGGAGACGTCCCGTCACAATCCTCAGAGTAACGCCTCAGGTATTGGCTGGAATCATTTATCGCTCTTCAGGTGTGAAATGTTCAGCTGTAGCGACCGGTTCTTGTCTCTCTCTTCCTATAGATGTGAGCGGTGACGCCGCGGGATCCACCCAGAAAGGATCCGCCCCTAATACGTACAGCAAGCTAAACGCCGTCCCTCATAACGGGAGTGCAACCACTGCCCCGCCCCCCCGGCTCCCGGCTTTCTTGGACAACCACAACTACGCCAAGTCCCCGATGCAGGTCAGTGGGTCTCTCTCTCCGTTTTTCTCTTGGGCCGCTCCGGATTCTACAGCGTTCCATCTTACAGCTCTGGTTTCTTTGGCGTTCTTTCTATGTAACCTTCCTGGCCAATGAGCATTGACGATGGTCTTTTATAAACTGATAATTAGCAGGACCAGCGGACCCGATCGCCGCTGGTGTCCCGCGATCGGGTCACAGAGCTGAAGAACGGGGAGAGGTCTGTGTAAACAAACCTCTCCCCGCGCTTCCTACTCTGCCTGTCACTGATCGGCTGTTCCCTGTCATCGGGAAAGACGATCAGTGAAGTCAGACGTACAGCCACGCCCCCTACTGTAAAAAAAACAAAACACAACACGTCACACTAACTCCTCCCCGCCCCTAGTGGTTAACTCCTTCACAGCCACTGTCATTTACATAGGAATCAGTGCTATTTAACTACCTGAGATCCGTGCTATAGCCGAATAACGGCTACAGCGCAGATCTAATGTGCCGGGACGACGTCTATTGACGTCGTCCCGGCCACGAGCTGCCTGCGTGCCCCCTGAAGGGCGCGCGCGCTCTGTGATCAGCGAGTCTGTGAGACTCGCTGGATCACAGATCCGAGTAAGGGGTCGATCCCGACCCCTTACCACGTGATCAGCTGTCAGCCAATGACAGCTGATCATGTGATAGCAACAGAGCCGGTAATCGGCTTTTTTTTTTCCTCCTCGCACTGACAAAAAAAAAAGCCGATCACCGGCGGCACTGAGAGGGACATCAGTCCCTCTCACTGCAATGTGCCCAATCCATGGTGCCCACCTTTGCCCTAATAAAAGTGCCGCCTACCAGTGCCCACAGTGCCATCTGTCAGTGCCAGTGCTCATCTGTGTCACCTACCAGTGCTCATCTGTGTCACCTACCAGTGCCCATCTGTGTCACCTACCAGTGCCCATCCATGCCACCCATCCGTGCCCATCAGTGCCATCTTTGTTGTCCCCATCAGTACCGACTCATCTGTCCCCACCAGTGCAGTCTATCAGTGCCCACCAGTGCAGCCTATCAGTGCCCACCGGTGCCGCCTCATCAGCGCATATCAATGAAGCAGAAAAATTACCTGTTTGCAACATTTTATAACAAACTATTAAACATGATTTTTATTTTATTTTTAAATTTTCCATCTTTTTTTGTTTGTTTAGCAAAAAATGAAAACCTCAGCTGTGATTAAATACCACCAAAAGAAATCTCTATTTGTGGGAAAAAAATTATAAAAATTTCATTTGGGTACAGCGTTGTATGACCGCGCAATTGTCATTCCAAGTGCGTCAGCGCCAAAAGCTGAAAATTGGTCTGGTCACGAGGGGGGTTTAAGTGCAAAGTAATCAGGTGGTTAAATAGCACTGATCGCTGTATAAATGACAATGGTCCCCAAAAATTTGTCAAAAAATGTCCGATGTGTCCGCCATAATGTCGCAGTCACAATAAAAATCGCTGATCGCCGCCATTACTAGTAAAAAAAAAAATATATTAATAAAAATGCTATAAAACTATCCCCTATTTTGTAAACGCTATAACTTTTGTGCAAACCAATCAATAATCGCTAATTGTGATTTTTTTTTTTTTTTTACCAAAGATATGTAGAAGAATTCGTATCGGCCTGAACTGAGGAAAAAAATATGTTTTTTTATATATTTTTTTGGGGATATTTATTATAGCAAAAAGTAAAAAATAATGCATTTTTTTTTCAAAATTGTCGCTCTATTTTTGTTTATAGCGCAAAAAATAAAAACCGCAGGGGCGATCAAATACCACCAAAAGAAAGCTCTATTTGTGGGGGAAAAAAGGACGCCAATTTTGTTTGGGAGCCACGTCGCACGACCGCGCAATTGTCAGTTAAAGCGACGCAGTGCCGAATCGCAAAAAGGGGCCTGGTCTTTTGGCTGCCAATTGGTCCGGGGCTGAAAGTGGTTAACCACTTCCCGCCCAGGGGGCGTCATATGACGTCTTTGACTTTCAATGGGAATATCTGAATGACGGGTGCGGCTACAGACATCATTCAGATATTCTTGTTTTCAGCCGGCGATTCTGTGCACCATAAGAACGATCATAGCGGCAATTTAGCCGCTTGATCGTTCTTATAGGCAACGGGAGGGGACCCCCCCCCCCCCCTCCCGCTGCCATCCGGTGCTTCCTCTGGTCTCTCCTGTGCCATCGGGGGCCCGGAGAAAGAACCGACTGCCCCCGGATGACGAGCATAGAGATTTCCAGTGACCAGATGGTCACCCCAGTCATCTCTATGACCGTCGGAGGCCCGGGCGTGACGTTATGACGTCACGCCCGGTACCCGGATGTAAACAAAGGCGCAATCGCGGCTGTCAGCATGAGATCAGTGAATTTTTTTTTTTTTTTTTTTACCGATCTCATGCTTTCCAGCCTGGAGGAGAGATGTGAGGTCTTATTGACCACCCCGCATCTCTCCATAAAGAGGACCTGTCGCATACATTCCTATTACAAGGGATGTTTACATTCCTCGTAATAGGAATAAAAGTGATCAAAAAAAAAACATTTTTAAAAAAGGGTAAAAATAAAAAAAATTAAGTAAAATAAAAAAAAAAAAAATTATATATATATATATTTTTTTAAAACTCCCCTGTTCCCGGTAGCTCGCGCTCAAAGGCGAACGCACACGTAAACACAGCTCAAACCACACATGTGAGGTATCGCCGTGTGCGTTAGATCACGTGCAGCAATTCTAGCACTAGACCTCCTCTGTAACTCTAAACTGGTAACCTGTAAAAAAATTTAAAGCGTCGCCTATGGGATTTTTAAGTAGCGACGTTTGGCGCCATTCCATGATTGTGCGCAATTTTAAAGCGTGACATGTTGGCTATCTATTTACTTGGCGTAACATCATCTTTCACATTATATAAAAAAAAATTGGGCTAACTTTACTGTTTTGTTATTTTTTAATTCACCAAACCGTTTTTTTTTTTTTCCCCAAAAAAAGGCGTTTGAAATTTTTTTACGCAAATACCGTGTGAGATAAAAAGTTGTCAATGACCGCCATTTTATTCTCTAGGGTGTCTGCTAAAAAAAACATATATAATGTTTGGGGGTTCTGAGTAATTTTCTAGCAAAAAATGATGATTTTTACATGAAGGAGAGAAGTGCCAGAATAGGCCCCGGTAGGGAAGTGGTTAAAGTAACGCAGTGCCGTATCGCAAAAAATGGCCTGGTCATGAAAGGGGGGTAAAACCTTCCCGGTGATGAAGTGGTTAATACCCTCTCAGAGGATAACTAATATCGTTTTCCTGAAAGAAAATATGAGCTGTATACAGTATATTGGCAGTAGATGAATGCCGCGTTCTTTATTGCAGAGCACAATGCAGGCAGACCAGCGACGTTCAGCTCCTCACTAGACTACGGGCAGAATTCACAAAGCTTTATTAGAAGGATAAAGATCTTTATTTCACATGGTTGTGTTGTTTACTATTCCCGTATATCACATTTTATATGAATATTTTCTCAGGAGGAAGAAGATTTGGCTGCAGGCGTCGGCCGATCTCGAGGACTCCCACCCCCCTCTCCGGACTCCGATGAAGATGAAGAAGAGGAGGCGGAGACCTCCGCAAGACCGACAACTCTTCCTAGGTGAGGGCGGGGCCTCCCTTACTCCTATATCACTGAGGATTGTACCTTAAAGGCTGAACATGTTCACCCTTGGTAACATGCTGTCATGCCCCCCCCCCCCTTCCCATGACAGCATGTTGGGGTTCCTCTCCCCGCACCCACTGTCATAGTTTAAAAATGGCACGCATGTGCGAGACTCCACCCACACAGCCGCATCATTCATTCACCGTAATCTGTGAATGAATGAACTACAGGTCCTGTCTGCCACCACAGCAGAGAGCTTGTAGTTCACAGGTAGGGGCAGAAAGCTGTCGGCATTGCCTGACATTAGACCTGCAATCTGCTGATCACGGGTGCAATGCTCTGCAGGCTCTAGAGCAGGGATCTCAAACTGGCGGCCCTCCAGCTGTTGCGAAACTACAAGTCCCATCATGCCTCTGCCTGTGGGAGTCATGCTTGTAGCTGTCAGCCTTGCAATGCCTCATGGGACTTGTAGTTTTGCAACACCTGGAGGGCCACCGGTTTGAGACCCCTGCTCTAGAGGGAAAAAAAATACACTTCTTTTTTTCGTCTTTTTTTTTTTTGTTAAATTAAAGGTGAACTTCTCCTTTTAACCACATCCCGCTCGTAGGATGAACGGGGCACGTCTTTGGGTTGAAGTGGTTATACAGGGGGGGGGTCATGGCTGGTATCTGTGTTTTCAGCCATCGATGCTGAATAATGTAAAAGCAATCCGAGCGGCTGTAGAGCTACAGACTCTCGGCCATAATGGCTGACGGTAGTTGTCGTTTGTTCGTTCACAGAACTGTGTGCATGAATAACGCGGCCGGTTGGGCGCACTGGGGGGGCTACAGATCATTGAGGGAACCATGAATGCCAACATGTACTGTGACATAATGAAGCAGAGCATGATCCCCTCCCTTCAGAGACTGGGCCGCAGGGCAGTATTCCAACATGATAACCACCCCAAACACACCTCCAACACCACCACTGCCTTGCTAAAGAAGCTGAGGGTAAAGGTGATGGACTGGCCAAGCATGTCTCCAGACCTAAACCCTATTGATCATCTGTGGGACATCCTCAAACGGAAGGTGGAGGAGAGCAAGGTCTCCAACATCCACCAGCTCCGTGATGTCATCATGGAGGAGGGGAAGAGGACTCCAGTGACAACCTGTGAAGCTCTGGTGACCTCCATGCCCAAGAGGGTTAAGGCAGTGCTGGAAAATAATGGTGGCCACACAAAATATTGACACTTTGGAGATTTTCACTTAGGGGTGTACTGACTTTTGTTGCCAGCGGTTTAGACATTAATGGCTGTGTGTTGAGTTATTTTGAGGGGACGGCAAATTTACACTGTTATACAAGCTGTACACTCACTACTTTACATTGTAGACAAGTGTCATTTCTTCAGTGTTGTCACATGAAAAGATGTGAGGGGGTGTACTTACTTTTGTGAGACACTGTATATATAATGTTTAGAGGTTCTAAGTAATTTTCTAGCAAAAATAAAGCGGATATTTCCTTGTATGAGAGAATTGCCGGAATTGGCCCAGAATTGACGTGGTTAATGTCTCCAGCAGGTTCAAGAGAAGAAGTTCGGCGGCCCTTCCCCCACCCCCCGGGCCGGAGCTTCCCGCCAACGTTCTGGTAGAAAAATTAAAAGAAACTCAGCGGGAAATGTGCTCCCCGCTCTCTATAAAGACAGGAGCCCCCACGGCCCCCCATTCCCAGCCGTCTCCCACCCCCAGCAACGAGAGCACAGACACCGCCTCCGAGATCGGGAGCGCCTTCAACTCCCCGCTGCGTTCGCCTCTGAGGTCCGCCAACCCCACCCGGCCCTCCAGCCCGGTCACCTTGCACCTCTCCAAGGTTCTGTTCGGGGAGGACGAGCCTCTCTCGCGGTTGGATAGCGTACGGTATAACCGGGCGGTGCGGGAGCTCGGGCCCCTGGTCGGCACTGGAATTCTGCACCTCACCCGGGATGGACAGCTCTACACACTGAGCCGGACTGGTAAGGGGGGGGGGGGGAGGGGAGGACTCTGTATACATTGTGTGAGGAGGAATGTGTTTTCCAATGGGGGGGGGATTGTTAATCATCTCTGTTCATATCAACCAGATTCCGGGAAGGTTTCCCCAAAAATCAAAGCTGAGGATGGGAGCGAAAGTTCTGATCCCCCAAGGGGGGAGCGGTTCTCACCGAAGGTAAGGAGAGGCACACGGGGGGGGGGCGAACGTCTAATATTACCCAGAGCACCTTATTCAGGTTCATATCCTTTATATACAGTGGGGGGGGGAATAATGATTGGCTCCCCAGCAGATTGTGTAGTTTTGCCCCCTTACAAAGAAATGAAGGGTCTATCATTTTTAGACATGTGCACTGACAAAAAATTTGTTCATTTTCGTTTCATTATTTTTTTGGGAAATTTGGAAATGTGAAAATTCGGAATTCGAAAATTTCGGGAATTGTCACATTTCTATTTTTCGGATTTCGGAATGTCCGAAATTCGGAGTTTTCGGATTACCGAAATTCTGGGTTTTCGGATTACCGAAATTCTGGGTTTTCGGAACTCCGAAATTCTGGGTTTTCGGAACTCCGAAATTCTGGGTTTTCGGAACTCCGAAATTCTGGGTTTTCGGAACTCCGAAATTCTGGGTTTTCGGAACTCCGAAATTCTGGGTTTTCGGAACTCCGAAATTCTGAGTTTTCGGAACTCCGAAATTCTGGGTTTTCGGAACTCCGAAATTCTGAGTTTTCGGAACTCCGAAATTCTGAGTTTTCGGAACTCCGAAATTCTGAGTTTTCGGAACTCCGAAATTCTGAGTTTTCGGATTTCCGAAATTCTGAGTTTTCGGATTACCGAAATTCTGGGTTTTCGGAACTCCGAAATTCTGGGTTTTCGGAACTCCGAAATTCTGGGTTTTCGGAACTCCGAAATTCTGGGTTTTCGGAACTCCGAAATTCTGAGTTTTCGGAACTCCGAAATTCTGAGTTTTCGGAACTCCGAAATTCTGAGTTTTCGGAACTCCGAAATTCTGAGTTTTCGGATTTCCGAAATTCTGAGTTTTACGGATTTCCGAAATTCTGAGTTTTACGGATTTCCGAAATTCTGAGTTTTACGGATTTCCGAAATTCAGAGTTTTACGGATTTCCGAAATTCAGAGTTTTACGGATTTCCGAAATTCAGAGTTTTACGGATTTCCGAAATTCAGAGTTTTCGGATTTCCGAAATTCAGAGTTTTCGGATTTCCGAAATTCAGAGTTTTCGGATTTCCGAAATTCAGAGTTTTCGGATTTCCGAAATTCAGAGTTTTCGGATTTCCGAAATTCAGAGTTTTCGGATTTCCGAAATTCAGAGTTTTCGGATTTCCGAAATTCAGAGTTTTCGGATTTCCGAAATTCAGAGTTTTCGGATTTCCGAAATTCAGAGTTTTCGGATTTCCGAAATTCAGAGTTTTCGGATTTCCGAAATTCAGAGTTTTCGGATTTCCGAAATTCAGAGTTTTCGGATTTCCGAAATTCAGAGTTTTCGGATTTCCGAAATTCAGAGTTTTCGGATTTCCGAAATTCAGAGTTTTCGGATTTCCGAAATTCAGAGTTTTCGGATTTCCGAAATTCAGAGTTTTCGGATTTCCCAAAATTTAAAAATCTGACAAAAAGAAAGGGAAATCAGTTTAATTAATAACTAACTATTAAATTAACGAGTACAAATTTATCCGAAGTTATGAATTACCTGAAATAATGAATGCCGCATCTAAACAAATGTAACGGAACAAATTAATAATAAATAAATAATAAGGTTTTATTATTATTATTATTATTGTTATTTATTATTATTAGATCGTTCCGTTCCATTTGTTTAGATGCGGCATTCGTTATTTCAGATAATTCGTAACTTTGGATAAATTCGTACTCGTTACGTTCACTAACAGACAAATTGGAAAGTGAATTCCAATACCTATAATTTAATAGTTATTATTTAGAATTAAACAGATTTTCTTTCTTTTTTTTCTGATTTTCTAATTTTTGAATTTCAGAATTCCGAAAATTCGGAAATCCGAAATTTCAAAATTCGGAAATGCGTAATTTCGCAAATTTCAAAATTCGGAATTCCGAAAATTCAGAAATCCGAAATTTCTAAATTCGGGAATTGGGAATTCGGAAATTCAAAATTTCAAAATTCGGAAATGCGTAATTTCGCAAATTCGGAAATTCGGAACTAAACGAATTGCACATGTCTAATAATTTTTATCATAGGTGTATTTTATATGATAGAGACAGAATATCAACCAAAAATCCAGAAAAAACACACAATACAAATGTTATAAACGGAGTTGCAGTTCAGTGAGTAAAAGAAGTATTTGATCCCCAAGCAGAACATGACTTAGTAGTTGGTGGTTTCTCCTTGTTGGTGATCACAGAGGTCAGACGTTTCTTGTAGGTGGTGATCAGGTTTGCACATCTCAGGAGGGATTTTGCTCCTCTCTTCTCTACAGATCTTCTCTAAATCCTTGAGGTTTCTTGGCTGTCTCTCTTGGCAACTCGAAGTTTCAGCTCCTCCATACATTTTCTATAGGATTAAGGTCTGGACACTGGCTAGGCCACTCCATGACCTTAATGTGCTTCTTCTTGAGCCCCTCCTTTGTTGCCTTGGCGGTATGTTTTGGGTTATTGCTGGAAGACCCATCCATGACCCATCTTCAGTGTTCTGGCTGAGGGAAGAAGGTTCTCCTCCAAGATCTTACAATATATGGCCCCGTCCATTGGCCCCTCAATGCGGCAAAGCCGGCCTGTACCTTTATCAGAGAAACAGCCCCAAATCATCATGTTTCCTCCTCCGTGTGACTGTAGGGATGGAGTTCTTAGGGTCATAGTCAGCATTTTTCTTCCTCCAAACACGGCGAGTCGAGTTAATGCCAAAGAGCTGAATTTTGGTCTCATCTGACCACAGAACTTTCTCCCCAATCCTTCTCTGAATCATTTAGATGTTCATTGGCATGATTGTACCTGTGCCTTCTCGAGGAGAGGGACTCGCCGTGTTTTGGACAAAGAAAAATGGGATGTATCAGTCTGAAATTACTGACAGGTCCACTTTTTAAGTCCTTTTAGTCAATGTGCCTCTTTTTTTTTTCTAGGAGCTCTTGGCTTTGTTAAAATGTGTAGAAGCTGAAATAGCCGCCTCGGAGGCCTCCCTGAGGGAGGAGCTGGAGAAACGCAAAAAATTCAAGGTAGGGGGCGCTCGGTGTCCCGTAGTCGCTCTGCTCTTCTCTGTGCAATCTCTGGACTGAGATGTGACCAGACCTTCTTGTTTTGTCTTCAGATCGATGATCAGAGAAGAACCCACAACTACGACGAGTTCATCTGCGCCTTCATCTCCATGCTGGCCCAGGAAGGTGAGTTCAGCCCTCTTTGTGTTATTTAAGGGAATCTGTTGGAATTGGGTGTCAACAATGCTATGACCGCCGGTGCACGGATTTTTGTCTACACGGGTGAAGGTGCGTATTGCTCTGACCTTTTTTCTTTTTTTTTTTTTTTACTTAATTTTTTATCCCAGGGGACAAGAAGTCCCCAATGTGATGATTTTTTGGGGACAGGTTTTCTTTAACCAAACATTTTGCTATAGGCCGGGCATCATATGACGTCCTCCTGGATCACGCCTCACTGCTTCGTGATTTGTCACCGGCTGTGCCCACCGGACACAGCCAATCAGTGTAGCAGCCCGCTACCGGTACCATGTGATCTCTGTGACCAATCGCAGCAGATCACATGACAGTTGTAAACAATGGATAGCTTCCTTTCATGCCATCCATTGTGTACAATTGTGTTGCTAGCTGTGATTGGTCACAGTGATCACATGGTACAGACAGGGCCCATTACAGCCCCACCTGTACCAGGTGATTAGCTGTGGCCAATCACAACAAAACAAACTCAATGAATCGATTTTGTTCAGTAAAATGCTTGCTTATAGCAATGAAATTCATTGCTATAGGCCAGTGATGGCGAACCTTGGCACCCCAGATGTTTTGGAGCTACATTTTCCATGATGCCCATGCACTCTGCAGTGTAGTTGAGCATCATGGGAAATGTAGTTCCAAAACATCTGGGGTGCCAAGGTTAGCAATCATGTAAAAAAAAGAAAGAAAAATCATTTCTCCAGAGTAGTACAGTGTTACTATGGTAACATTATAATGCTCTGACCACCGTGTGTTAAACTAAGCTTAGATTTTGTATATCTCACCTTACCAGGACTGATTTTCAGGGTTCGCATTTAAAGGGGTTCACCTTATTAACCCTCTGCATTCCGTCCCTTCAGGCATGCTGGCGAGTCTGGTGGAGCAGAACATTTCGGTCAGGAGGCGGCAGGGGGTCAGCATCGGCCGCCTGCACAAACAGAGGAAGCCCGACCGCCGCAAACGCTCGCGCCCGTACAAAGCCAAGCGCCAGTAACCCCCCCCCCCCCCCCCCAAAACCCCCTTTTTAGAGGTACCACCCAGACTGACTGTCCTGACACTCCTGTATATGATGTATATAAACCGTTTTTATAATTCCCCATATATACTCCCCCCCCCCCCCCCTCACAGGTAATGTATGGCACGTGCCCAATGATCTTTTCATACCCGCATCATGTGATCTGCCTACACCTTACCCCCCCCCCCTTCCCAGTGTAGTCACCTAATATTCCTTATCAGGGATTTTCCGGGCTGGGGTCCCTCCATGACAGTTGTCAGAAGACGGTTCCTCTGTGTCACAAGCTCCATATTACAATCACTGTTGTCACGCTGCGGGCCGGACCCATTTTTACAAACTGTACAATCACCCCACTGGCTGGATCCATAACCTCCTGATGATCATGTCACAACTCTTCTGCCGATGAAAGTACTTATTGTGGAATAATAAATGTTATCCGATTTATCAGGCTGTGATGATTTCTGAGATGATCTGCGGCATGTCTGGAATAGATTGTGTGATATTCAGATACTTGTCTGGTGGTATAATAGACTTCCATGGTATAAATCGTAAAAAGCACGGCCCCTGCTGCAGTGTGTTGGGTAATGCTGGCTAGTTCTGACGCAGCGGCTCTGCAGGTTTGTGTGACCCCCCCAGAAGTGAGATTTCACAAAATGGTTGTAGTAGTGCTAGAGGGACCCCGGGGATGCCGTGCGGGCACAGCAACCAGGGCAGCTGACACAGACATGCCAGGCCAATGAACGGCTGGAGGGGTGCCGGGGCTGCCATGTTTGCAATAACACCGGTAGCAAGAGTAAGGCCCCTTTCACACCGGGGTGTTTTTCATGCGGTGCAGCGCTAAAAATAGCGCCTGTTCACCGCATGAAAAAATCCTGCCCCTTTAACTCCAGTGTGAAAGCCGCCGGCTTTCACACTGGAGCGGTGCGCTAGCAGGATGACAAAAAAAGTCCTGCTAGCAGCATCTTTGGAGCGGGATAGGAGCGGTGAACACCGCTCCTTCCCATTGAATAGAATGGGACACCGCGGTGAAACCGCCGCAAAGCGCCGCTACGGCGGCGCTCTGCGGGGGGTGTTTAACCCCTTTTCGGCCGCTCGCGGGGGTTAAAACCGCACCGCGAGCGGCCGAATACCGCGGTTAAAACGACGGTAAAGCAGCGCTAAATATAGCGCTGCTTTACCGTCACCGCGGCTCCCCGCCCCGGTGTGAAAGGGGCCTAAGTAAATGCTGCATGGTCTAATCTAGAGGGGTACTGGGCTAGGCTGTGCCCCCCCCCCATATTTCAATTGATTGCAGGTTCACAACCCCCGCCCCCCCCCTCTACCTCACCACACATCACATGCATAGGCTAGATTCACACTGGCGATTAGGGCCGGTGCAAATTGTAGCGGCAGTTCCTCCTGCGGCTCTCAGCAGGTAGGTGTCACTATGACAGTTTGCCGGAAGCCACACCTATTCACGCTCTCTACACAGCAAGCGATTACCTGCAGTGATCACCATTGGACGCCCTTTGCATCCAGCAGCGCTTACCGCAGGTAATTTCTGGCTGTGTAGAGAGCCGTGAACAGGTGCAGCCGGCGGCGTCTAGAGTGGCCACACCTACCCTCCGAGAGCCGCAGGAGGATCTGATCCTTATTGTATCTAATGTGCATATTGTATGTTTGTATTTTTAGTGTCATTTCTCTTTTTCCAATGTGGCCCAGGAGGGTCAAAAGGTAGGACCCCCCCCCCCCCCCCGCTGCTTTAGATGGTATGTTATACATAGAGCTGAACAGCAGGAGACCCAATTACTCTCATATTTACAGCATTGAAGTAAAGATCTCTAGAAATCTGCCAGGCTGCACCTAATATATATGTAGTAATCAGATATCATACTTTATTCTGTGTGTGTGTGTGTGTATGTATGTATGTATATATATATATATATATATATATATATATATATGTATGTATGTATGTGTATGTATGTATGTATGTATGTGTATATGTATGTATGTGTGTGTGTATATATATATATATATATATATATATATATATATATATAATTTTTTTTATCAGATAAATATAATCATTAATAAGTGCAAAAACATTTTACATTCTGTTTAACTGTATAGCTAAAACCTGACAGAGGGCCTGGAGTAAACAATGCTTTTATTAAATGGCCTTTAATTACTTTTAAAGTGGACTCTGATAACTGTACAGTTGAAATATTAATCATTCAACCAATCGCTGCACTGGAGTCGGCCAAAGCCCCTGCACAGGAGGTTGGGCAGAGTCGGCCAAAGCCCCTGCACAGGAGGTCGGGCAGAGTCGGCCAAAGCCCCTGCACAGGAGGTCGGGCAGAGTCGGCCAACGGCCCTGCACAGGAGGTCGGGCAGAGTCGGCCAACGGCCCTGCACTAGGAGGACAGTGTCAGCCATTCATTGCACTGCAGAATAGCAGAGTAAACCGAGCCGCACTGGAGGAGGGCAGAGTCTTGTTTGGCTTATAGGGAAACCTCTTGGGGGGTGGCACGGCCATCATTACAATGTGCCGATATTTTCATGGCCGACCAGTACAGTGGATGCCGCCTCTCTGTCACCAGGTGAAGGTACAAAGTGCCTCCCACTGCAGTGATAATGGAAGTTTATGAATGGTAGGTGACAGGTACTCACAGGGGGCGTGTCTTTAAGGATCATCACAATTGCTGTTTGTATTGCAACATTTCCACCCTCTTTTATATCTAAATTTTTTTTTTTTTTTTTTTACAAAATGGATAAAATAATGAAATTCCAGCACAAAAAGTGACACCATCTTGTCTTCCTTTTGGTAGATTTACATTGGACAAAATTATCTGCAAAAAATACAATATAAATGGAATTTGTTAATTTGTGTTATTTTAGTTTGAAATATAGGAAAACAGTAAAGAAAATCCCCAACAAATGTCTGAGATCATTGAAACTGATACTTCTTCTTTTTTAAATATAAATTTTCTGAAAATGTCCCTGAAGTTTACAGAAAGTTATTTGGCACAGCGTCCAATCAGTAGTCCAGAGCGCAGATCAGGGCCACGCCCCTTTTTATCCAGTGGGTTTGCGGTTGGCTGCTGCGGAGCTCCACTGCGATGACGTAATTGGTGGAATGTCCCGTGGTGGAGAGCGTTCCTGGGGGGGAGAAAAGAATTCTGGTCAATCAATGATCTGGTATACAGAGGCTGGAAGGCGTATCTATAGGGGGGGGGGGTGACAGGATAAAGGGGGGTTCTTCTACCTCATCCATTGAGGGACACAGGAAGTCCTACACTGGTAGGTTATACTGCTGCCTACAGTAGGATTACTGGACACTGGCAAACAAAAAGGTGTGTAAGCCCAGGAGAAACCCTTCTCTGCCCAGCATGTCTCGGGATTTTGGTCATGTCCTAGGAGGGGGATGGTCATCTCTTCTTCAGCTCTGCTGAGAAAAGTCTAAACATTTTTGCTAAGCTTTTTTTTCTTCTTCGGGTTTCTTTTTAAATGGAGGTTCATGGCTGGTCTGTATATGGCAGCCATCCAGTTCGGCTTTTTCTCAGCCTAGCTTTGGAGTGTCGTACCCAAACCTTACAGGGTTGGACATTGGAGAGCTTGGAAGTAACCTTCGGGAACTGTCCTCCACTTTGGGTGGTGTCTAGACCCCGTTCTGGTAACAAGTTGGCCGCAGAGCATTGCCACAACTTTTTCCCCGTCTATAAGGACTCTCTGAGAGTAGACTGAGAACCCGGGGGCTGCCTTGTTAGTTGCAAAGGTTGTTACCAATCTTGACATTTTTTGCTTAGGTTCTAATCTTCATTCCTGCCCACCCCTGTGGAGTGTTCTCCTTCACCCTTCAGTCATGTGGACTTGTGGGATTGAATCCTGGCTTCTCAGGGACGCTTAGGAGCCATTTCTGCACCTTTCTATAGCACTGGGGCTAAAATTCCAGTGTGCACAGGGCTTTACATCTGTAAGCCCCCGCATATTTGTGTCCCCATCAGAGACACCCCATATTTGTGTCCCCATCAGAGACCCCCCATATGTGTGTCCCTATCAGAGACCCCCCCCATATTTGTGTGCCCATCAGAGACCCCCCCCCATATTTGTGTGCCCATCAGAGACCCCCCCATATTTGTGTGCCCATCAGAGACCCCCCCATATTTGTGTGCCCATCAGAGACCCCCCATATTTGTGTGCCCATCAGAGACCCCCCCATATTTGTGTGCCCATCAGAGACCCCCCCATATTTGTGTGCCCATCAGAGACCCCCCCCCCCCATATTTGTGTGCCCATCAGAGACCCCCCCCCCATATTTGTGTCCCCATCACAGACCCCCCCCCATATTTGTGTCCCCATCACAGACCCCCCCATATTTGTGTCCCTATCAGAGACCCCTCCCATATTTGTGTGTCCATCAGAGACCCCCCCCCCCCCCCGCATATTGGTGTCCCCATCAGAGACCCCCCCCGCATATTTGTGTGCCCATCAGAGACCCCTCCCATATTTGTGTGTCCATCAGAGACCCCTCCCATATTTGTGTGTCCATCAGAGACCCCTCCCATATTTGTGTGCCCATCAGAGACCCCTCCCATATTTGTGTGCCCATCAGAGACCCCTCCCATATTTGTGTGCCCATCAGAGACCCCCCTATATTTGTGTGCCCATCAGAGACCCCCCTATATTTGTGTGCCCATCAGAGACCCCCCCCATATTTGTGTCCCCATCAGAGACCCCCCATATTTGTGTGTCCATCAGACACCCCCCCCCGCATATTTGTGTCCCCATCAGAGACCCTCCCACATATTTGTGTCCCCATCAGAGACCCTCCCACATATTTGTGTCCCCATCAGAGACCCTCTCACATGTGTGTCCCCATCAGAACCCCCCCCCCCCCCCCCCCCTTATATTTGTGTGCCCATCAGAGACCCCCCCCCCATATTTGTGTGCCCATCAGAGACCCCCCCCCCATATTTGTGTGCCCATCAGAGACCCCCCCCCCCATATTTGTATGTCCATAAGAGACCCCTCCCATATTTGTGTCCCCTTTAGAGACCCCCCTTCATATTTGTGTCCCCATCAGAGACCCCCCATATTGTGTCCCCATCAGAGACCACTCCCATATTTGTATGTCCATCAGAGACCCCCCCATATTGTGTCCCCATCAGAGACCCCTCCCACATATTTGTGGCTGCTAACAACTCTTTGATGCACAGGGTTGCTTGGTGTGCGTCTTTCTTTTCTGTTTCACGGGTTGTGGTTTTATACTATTTATTCTCCATGATGAAGCGTGCCTTGGCATGGTGATTGCCGGTTTGGACAATCTCTTTCGGTATGGGGTTTTGGTTTCTTGACCCATATGGGGTCGGGTGGGTAGAGACTTGGATCCTTCCTACTTCGACCAGCTGGCCTTTGCCTTTACAGGAACCTTCTGTCTATCCTCATAGGGAAAACTTAGCCTGACCATATGTTCTGCACTATTCTGAAGAAAACGTTCGATTTCCCAATCAACACAGTTGGTGTTGAGGGGGGAATCCTTCCCAGTGCGCTATTTGTATTCTGACAGTGGGAGGTTTCCCTGCTGTCAGAATACAGTGCTTAGTGCCACCAGCTACAGCTCATAGATGGATTGAAACTTGGTGGTCTCCAGTTGAGCTGGCAGAATTTCAATCCATCTATGGCCGGCTTTATACTCCTAGGGGTTCCTCACTTTCTGTCCTGTCTCTGCCAGCGGTAAAAACGAATATTGTGTTTAATGAAATTAAGAATACATGTTGTAACCAATGGAAAATTCCACCACCCACCAATAACTGATTGAAATGTTGATCAAAATGAGATATCTTGTGAACAGATTGTAAAGTACGTGGTTCCTCCACCTGCACAAACTCTGATCTGTCTGCCTGAATATCCCTGTTCTGTAGTGAATGGGAGATTGATCATTCGCTATTACTTCTGAGTCCCACTTTACCTGCTCGGGTCAGGGTCTTGTAGATGGGGCACAGGTAGGTCCCGGAGGTGGAAGGTTTGCGTTCAGCCACTGGTACTAGCCAGATGACCGACATCTCTGTGTAAAGTTCTTTAGGCCTTGATTCTGCCAGCTGCATTGTCGTCTTGTCCCAACACGCTCCTTCCAGGAACAGGCCATGTATGTAACACCCCTCTGGGGGGCGCTGCTGCAGCTCTGACACCGTCTCCTGCAGAACCTGCAACAGGCAAACGGATAACATCAATGAATCTGCACAATGGTGTTTAGATATGGTTTAAAACATGGGCAGACATTAGGACAGGGACGTCAAACTCGATTTCATCACAGGCTGCATCAGCAGTATGGTTACCCTCAGAGGGACGGTTGTATTTGGTTTGTGTTATGTACAGGAGGGCAGGGTCCAGGGGTGTGCCATGTACAGAGGGCAGGGTCCAGGGGTGTGCCATGTACAGAGGGCAGGGTCCAGGGGTGTGCCATGTACAGAGGGCAGGGTCCAGGGGTGTGCCATGTACAGAGGGCAGGGTCCAGGGGTGTGCCATGTACAGAGGGCAGGGTCCAGGGGTGTGCCATGTACAGAGGGCAGGGTCCAGGGGTGTGCCATGTACAGAGGGCAGGGGTTCAGGGGTGCTCTCCATACAGAGGGCAGGGTTCAGGGGTGCGCTTTGTACAGGGTTCAGGGGTGCGCTATGTACAGAATGCAGGGTTCAGGGGTGCGCTATGTACAGAGGGCAAGGGTGCTCTCCATACAGAGGGCAGGGTTCAGGGGTTCAAGAGTGTGCTATGCACAGAATACAGGGTTCAGGGGTGCGCTGTGTACAGAATGCAGGGTTCAGGGGTGCGCTATGTACAGAGGGCAGGGGTTCAGGGGTGCTCTCCATACAGAGGGCAGGGGTTCAGGGGTGCTCTCCATACAGAGGGCAGGGTTCAGGGGTGCGCCATGTACAGAATGCAGGGTTCAGGGGTGCTCGCCATACAGAGGGCAGGGTTCAGGTGTGCGCTATGTACAGACTGCAGGGTTCAGGGGTGCACTGCGTATAGAGTGCAGGGTTTTGAGATTTGCTACATATAGAGTGCAGGGGTTAGGGGTGCAGTACGTACAAAGTGCAGGGTTCAGGAAGGCTTTACTTCTGTGCGTAGGGGTCAGGGGTGTACTGTTTGCAGAGTTTAGGGGTGCGCTATGCACAGTGTGTAACCCCGACAGCTTCCTCTCATCTCTCTCTAACTGGCCTGGTTCTATTACCCATGTATTCAGCTCTAGTACCTCCTGGTCTAGGCGGATCTGCCTTGCAGGGAGATTGTTATCTATCTCCAATTTTGGAGATCTGTCCCCGCCGTGAGTGTGTTTAGGGATCTGTTAGTTCCGGGGGCCATTGGGAGCAAAGCTATCCCTTTGTAAACACAGAATGCTTCTACATTTACAAGTGAGAGCTGGGAGTGGCGGGTGAGAGCTGGGAGTGGCGGGTGAGAGCTGGGAGTGGCGGGCGAGAGCAGGGAGTGGCGGGCGAGAGCTGGGAGTGGCGGGTGAGAGCTGGAGGTGGCAGAATAAACTTCCACCATGTTCTGGCTGCAAAGCTCGGTGTGAGAGCCACAGGACGAAGCCTGGTGGGCTGGATTTGGCCCGAAAGCCTTGTCTTTAACATATGTGCATTAGGGGGACCCGGAGAAGACTGACAGTTCCACTGTGACAGTCCTAGAACATGTTTCAGGGACCAGACCCCCAAATGCGTTGGCTGTTGTATTCAATCATCTAATAAACTGTCAGTTTTGTTGGATTCATTTTGGTCTGGCGCTCTTTATGCAACTTCATAATTTGTGGGTTTTTATTTAAGGGTCCCATTTAGGAGCACCCTGCATGGCAAGAGCAGTCTCACCAGGGCCATTCTGCCCTACGAAATTGAATTGGAACGACCGTGGGTAATATCTTGTCGCTGATCACCATTGTTCCAAGCTCCTCTCCAAGACTTCTTTGCTATCACTGGGGGAGGGGAGGTGACCTATTACTGAACATCAGTAGAGAAATGTCAGGTCACCAAGCTCTCCCGTCATGCAGAGATGTGTAAATCTCAGCACTGGCTGGACACAAATACCGTATATACTCGAGTATAAGCCGACCCGAATATAAGCCGAGGCACCTAATTTTACCACAGACAACTGGGAAAACGTATTGACTCGAGTATAAGCCTAGGGTGTGAAATGCGCAGCTACTGTAAGTGGAAAAGAGGGTCAATAATGCCCATTTGCAGCCTCACTGTGCCCATTTGCAGCCATAGGTCCCCCGAACTTCAAACTTGGTAGTTAAGGGTTCCTAAATGCCCCCTATCTGCAGCCATTTGGGGTCTCTGGACCCAAAGGGTCCCGAAATGACATTGCTGCAGATGAACACAGTTGACTGACTTTGGGGCCCCGTATCTCGGGGTCACTTGGAGGTAGGAACCCCATCTTTGGATATGTTGTAGTGCTAGGGGGCAGCACACCGACGGCGGACATTTTTCCTCCTCCTTCCCCATTTCCCCATCCGGGACAACCTTTATGGGTCACTATACTCATTAACAGCCTTCCATCCTCCCCCTTCTGGATACTTATCCATCTGGTAGAATGTCATGGTGAACTACATTTATATGTTCACCTTATGCTTCTCCTGAGGATTCTTTGGATGGATTTTGCCTGCTTAGTGCATGCCCATCAGGGTCTCTTCTTCCCCATATGTTTCTGATCTTCAGACCCACAGACAACATTAGTGGGCTTTTATGGGGCATAGAAAAATACTTTACCCACCGACTAAATACCCAAGATCATGGGCGTCTGCAGCATTGGGCAAGGGGGGGGCAATTGCCCCCCCCCCCCCCCGGAATTGTAAGAAGGTGTTGAAGACAGTTGCCCTGTGTTGCAATGGCCGCTGCGGCCACCGTGGACTTTTTTTCTGAGTCTGCTGGCCTGGGGCTGCTCTCTTTTCCGACTTATCACAGATACAAACATCCATCCCGCCCTCCCTCACCCCCGGCCCAATCATCGTATTGGCTCTGCCGCTCGGGCCTCTGCTCGACATCTCGGCTGTTCCGTGATTGGCTGCCCGGCCTGTGTATGTACGTCGCTATGCAGATCCGGCCGGTGCCAGCTCCTCCCATAGGTGCGTGCAATCAGTCAGTGGCCGAGAATACGCTGCCAGTGCCTGGGCCTATCGTATCACAGGAGTCCTGAAGAACCACAGGTAACAGCAGTGCCAGTTAGGAGGAGAATTTAGATACATATATATATATATATATATATATTGCTTGGAAAGTTGGACAGCTAAGCTATTGCTGGAAAAGATATGTGTGTGTTATATAATCTTCTTCACTTTGTATGGAAGTTACTCTCAGGCATACCATGCCCATATAAATATAGCCTAGAGAATGTACATCTTTCTATATTGCAATGTATTGCAATACATCTGTTGTGGCCATATTTTGATCTTGATGAAAACAACCTATACTGTATTGCAATATAGAAAGATGTACATTCTCTAGGCAATATGTATATGGGCATGGTATGCCTGAGAGTAACTTCCATACAAAGTGAAGCTGAATTATCTCAAGAGCCATTTCACACTGCCATCTGGCCGCGTTATCGGTAAAGCGCTGCCGGTTTTAGCCGCGCTTTACCATCATTTTACCCACGCTTTTCGGACGCTAGCGGGGAGCTTTTAACCCCCGTTAGCGGTCGAAGAAAGGGTTAAATGCGACTGTGCATCGCCGCTGCCGAAACGCCCCCCCCCCCCCCCTGAAAAAAGTTCTGCGGACGCCCATGCCCAAGATCCAACATTGCGATTGCTACCATACCTGGGAGCTGCATGTCTCTCCCTTGATTTCCATCTCATATTGAGTGTCTGCTCCATCGTGAGCAATAGTTGTACTAGAAACTCAATCACTCTCTTCTCCTGATGAAGGTTCTTCTACCTGGGGGAACTGGAAACGCGTCGAGTTTTTGGGGGTCACCTACCTCCAGGAGAGCTCCAGTGCCACCTATCTGTTTTTTTGTATTGTTTTGTTTTGGTACACTTTTTTGTAATGTCTTGTATATGTTGCATTGTGTACCCTGTTCCTGACAATTGGGCGATCATTTTTAATATTTGAATTAAACTATTATTTTTTACATATTGTTGTCTAGTGTGGTGGCCTAAGTAAAGTCCCAAAAGTAGGGAGTTTCTTCTTGGTCTGTTGTAGTGCTAGTGCCACTGGGATTTTGGGGTTCCTAGCACCAAGTGTCCCCGAGTTATGGGGCCCCAAAATCGGGTCGGAAAATGTCAAGCACTTTTCTGCAGCAGAGAATGATACTTTGGGGCCCCGTATCTCGGGGCCACTTAGTGCTAGGAACCCCATCTTTGGATATGTTCTAGTGCTAGGTCCACTTGGTGGGCATATTTTTTTTGCTGCAGAAAAGAGCTTGACTCGAGTATAAGCCGACGGGGGCACTTTCAGCACAAAAAAATTAGTGCTGAAAAACTCGGCTTATACTCGAGTATATACGGTACTATAACTGTATTGTCTCCCTTTTTATATTGTAAAGCGCTGCATAAACTGTTGGCGCTATATAAATCCTGTAATAAATAAATAAAAAAAATACTATTGGACAGGTAAGACGTCTCATATGTATGTATTTTAGTCTGGATGTAGCTGCCTGAAGAGGTGGGAAGAATTGGGAGCTCCGAGAGGTTTTTATTGCTGCTTTTACCCCCCTCTTTACAGGGATTAACCCTCACTTCCTGTTCCATTCACCACAGAGGATGTGAGGGGCAATATTTTTTCAACCCATTAATACCCGAGTGAGTTCCATCACTTTCAAAAAAATTTCGTAACGATTTGTATTTTCGTAAGAGTTATTTTTTTCGTTGATTTGTTTTTCTGTTAGTTTAATTTCCGTTTATTTGAAATTCGGACGCATTCGTATTTTCGTAGATTTAGTTACATTCGTACTTTCGTTAGATTTATTTATCCGTACTTTCGTAACATTGTTTTCGTAGATTCGTAATCGGAGCATAATTCATAATTCTATGTAATGTGTATGCTATTATTACATTTTAAGAGACACGGAAAATTACGAATCAAAAAAAAAGTTACGAATGTACGAATTTTTTCGTTCAATCCATTTGAAGCACGTTAAGCAGCGCCATTGTAAGAGACACGGAAAATTATGAATCGGAAAAAAAAAAAAAAAAAAAAGTTACGAATGTACGAATTTTTTCGTTCAATCCATTCGAAGCACGTTAAGCAGCGCCATTGTAAGAGACACGGAAAATTATGAATCGGAAAAAAAAAAAAAAAAGTTACGAATGTACGAATTTTTTCGTTCAATCCATTCGAAGCACGTTAAGCAGCGCCATTGTAAGAGACACGGAAAATTAAGAATCGAAAAAAAAAATAAGTTACGAATGTACGAATTTTTTCGTTCAATCCATTCGAAGCACGTTAAGCAGCGCCATTGTAAGGGACACGGAAAATTACCAATTCAACAAAAAAAAAAAAAGTTACGAATGTACGAATGTTTTCGTTCATTTTGATTTTCGTTGTTCCTGTTTTTGTTTTTCGGATTTTCTTCTTTCGTAGTTTCGTTGTTTCTAATTTGGTTATTTCGGATTTTCGTTGTTTTTCGTATTCGTTCGATTCCAACGATTCGTTAAAATATTTAGCGAATCGTTTGTTCATTCGTACGATAACGAATGAACGAATATAACGAAAAAAAAACGAAAACCGAAAAAAAACTAAACGAATTGCACATGTCTAAAAAATAATACAAATTTAAATGATAATGTTTATTCTGGTCCTTGCGTATACTTTATTAGTCCTTGTGTATACTTTATTAGTCCTTGCGTATACTTTATTGGTCCTTGCGTATACACCTGATGGGGAAAATTCATATTGCTTGATTAAAGTTGTTTCACAATATCTAATAAAGCCTCCAAAGCCTGGCTACCTTACCTGACTTCACACCATAGGAATGTCATTACAAGCTGGCCAAGTTCTTAAAAGGTCATGTTGCTTGCAAGGGAGGGTGGCTATTTCCTTACATACAAGACCTGTATATATATATATGTATATAACACAGCTAATAACTTGAAATATTTAGTCTCGTCTCCAGAGCTGCATTATGAATGCGTCTGGTCTGATCATCTGTGCCACGCCACAAAAGCTGGCGGGACTCCGTGGCGGACAAGGCATCTTTAGTTAAGCATGCTTGTTATATTTTCTAATATTATTACATTTGTTATCTGTATTTGTCATTACTTAGTTAAATGTTAAAACTACAAGTGTTTGTGTAATCTCCTTTTGCACATCTCGAATAAAATCCCCAAAACGGTAAACTATCACGTAACTGTGATAAAACACCACCCCAGCAGAACCTTTCCTCCGCTCACATCTCTCAGGCTTCTCTTGTGTAGCTCCCTTCCAATGGAACTCACTCAAAAGACTCTCAGTTCCCATCATCTCATTGCCAACACTTTATTTGACCTGATTCCTTCTATCATCACTCTGTTATCTACAATATGACTACTATCTGTCCCGTATCTATTCCTTCTATTATAAGTTGTATTGTCCTGATCTCTCATTTCTATTTTCTAAGGTATGCCTTCCATTTGTAGAATTTTGGAGAAGATACTGTGGCTATTAAAATCCATAAATGATAATTATGTAAATTTATACTCCATACCTATCTGCTTGCGGTCGTACCACCCGCCGTGGTCCATCCACTGTCTCAGCAGCTCGATGGGTGGCTGGGCCCCGTAGGTCTCCAGGGCTGGCATGTTCATATCATCAATAAAGAAGATGAAATAACGTCCGAGGGGTGGACCAAACACCCCTTTCCTCCTGAAATGACAGATATGTATGAGCCGCACGTCGAATATACTGTATGAATAAGAAGAGTACCAAGCCAATGTAAAAGCCCAAACTCAACGTGTGTAAAACTGTAAATGCCAATGCATTTTGGGGGGTTGCAAAAGACCTTCCTTTATCAAGGGCTGCGAAATATTAAAATACCGTATTTATCGGCGTATAACACGCACTTTTTCCCCCTTATAATCGGGGGAAAGTCGTGGGTGCGTGTTATACGCCGATACCCCCAAAAAAAAATGACAAAAAGGCAAGCGCCGCTGAAAATTGGCGAGCGCTGCCGAAAAAAGCCGAAGCGCGTCCGAAAAAGAACGAAGCGCCCCCGGAAAAAGCCGAGCAGACTCTGCTCTGCTCGTAGTCCCGCCTCCCTGCGCTCGCTCCGGAAACAGCAGGGAGGCGGGACCGCGAGCTTAGCCGTCCGAGTCGGCTCGGCTTTTTCCGGGGGCGATTCGTTGTTTTTCGGCCGTGCTTCGGGTTTTTTCGGCGGCGCACCCGACAGCGTCTCGGCGGCGGGAAATTTAAACCAGGAAAATAATGAAAATGACGCTGGCAAGCTACTATGGCACTGGGCAAGGCTGCAATGATGCTGGGCAAGCTACAATGACGCTGGGCAAGGCTGCAATGACGCTGGGCAAGGCTGCAAATGACGCTGGGCAAGGCTGCAAATGACGCTGGGCAAGGCTGCAATGACGCTGGGCAAGGCTGCAATGACGCTGGGCAAGCTACAATGACTCTTGGCAAGGCTGCAATGATGCTGGGCAAGGCTGCAATGACGCTGGGCAAGGCTGCAAATGATGCTGGGCAAGGCTGCAAATGACGCTGGGCAAGGCTGCAAATGACGCTGGGCAAGGCTGCAATGACGCTGGGCAAGGCTGCAATGACGCTGGGCAAGGCTGCAAATGACGCTGGGCAAGGCTGCAATGACGCTGGGCAAGGCTGCAATGGCGCTGGGCAAGGCTGCAATGACGCTGGGCAAGGCTGCAATGACGCTGGGCAAGGCTGCAATGACGCTGGGCAAGGCTGCAATGACGCTGGGCAAGGCTGCAAATGACGCTGGGCAAGGCTGCAAATGACGCTGGGCAAGGCTGCAATGACGCTGGGCAAGGCTGCAATGACGCTGGGCAAGGCTGCAAATGACGCTGGGCAAGGCTGCAAATGACGCTGGGCAAGCTGCAAATGACGCTTAAATGTAAGTTGTTTTTTTTTCCCTAAACTTCCCTCCTAAAACTTTTTTTCCTTAAAATGCCCTCCTAAACTTGGGGTGCGTGTTATACGCCGGTGCGTGTTATACGCCGATAAATACGGTACACAGTGGCGGCCCGTCCATAGGGGGCGCATGGGCGCCGCCCCCCCAAAGCCAGTCACAAAAAAAAAAATTAAAAAAAAAAAAAAAATGTCCCTTTAAAAAAAAAAAAAAAAAAAATTTTTTTTAAAAAGGTTCCTTTAAGTGCACTGTGTTCGGGGCGGGCGCCGGCCACAGTGCACTATGGGAGCGTCATGCCAATGCAATCCCGTGATTGCCGGCAAAACGCTTCATTTGCAGGTTTTTTTTATGCTTTGTGGCGCTATGCAGAGTGCCACAAGACGCTCATTGGGGCATTCTTCTGCATTGTGTCCTGATGGTGGATAGTGATTGGCTGGTCCATAGGATGTAGGGCGGTGCTTTTATCGGACCAGCCAATCACTTCCGGTTTTACGAATCACTCATCCTGGCTGCAGGTCTCTGAACAGGAGCAGAGGAGTCGACCAGTGATCGGGACAGGTAAGATTAGGAAACGTTTTAGGTGCTCTTAGACGTGCAGCAGGGGGGGAGGAGGGGAGTGCACTGAAGAGTTGAGACTTGAGAGGCACATTCCGGAGACAGTTCATCTGGGCTGCTACTGTTTAATGTGTGTCAGGTAGGGGGAGGGGCAGCCTGGCACGAGTGGATAATGCTACATGTTATGTTGTTCAGGCTGTCCTCTCCTCTCCTCATCTCCTCTCATCCAGCTGTATTTACATCCAGTCTGATAGCAGAGATCAGAGCTTCTCCCTGGCAGGGGGGGGTCTGATCATACTGGATGGTGACATTGTGCTGGGAGGACAGGAGATGACAGCTGGAGGGGAAGACAAGCCCTTCACTCTACACTGATCTGTGCTGGATCAGAACACTGACAGGCAGATCCACCATCCCTGATCATTAAATATCTCCATCCCATCCATCCATCCATCCATCCATCCACCCACTCCATCCACCACATCCACCCACTCCATCCACCACATCCACCCACCCCATCCATCCATCCACCCACTCCATCCATCCATCCACCCACCCCATCCATCCATCCACCCCATCCATCCATCCACCCCATCCATCCACTTACCCCATCCACTCAATCCATCCACCGCATCCACCCACCCCATCCATCCACTCACCCCATCCATCCATCCATCCACCCACTCCATCCATCCATCCACCCACCCCATCCATCCATCCACCCCATCCATCCATCCACCCCATCCATCCACTTACCCCATCCACTCAATCCATCCACCGCATCCACCCACCCCATCCATCCACTCACCCCATCCATCCATCCACCCCATCCACCGCATCCATCCACCGCATCCACCCACCCCATCCATCCACCCACTCACCGCATCCACTCACCCCATCCATCCATCCACCGCATCCACCCATCCATCCATCCACTCACTCCATCCACCGCATCCACCCACCCCATCCATCCATCCACTCACCCCATCCATCCATCCACTCACCCCATCCACCGCATCCACCCACCCCATCCATCCACCCACCCCATCCATCCATCCATCCATCCATCCATCCACTCACTCCATCCATCCATCCATCCACCCCATCCACTCACTCCATCCACCTCATCCATCCACTCACTCCATCCACCGCATCCACCCACCCCATCCATCCATCCACCGCATCCACCCACCCCATCCATCCATCCATCCACCCACGCCACCCACCGCATCCACTCACTCCATCCACCGCATCCACCCACCCCATCCATCCATCCACTCACCCCATCCACCGCATCCAGCCACCCCATCCATCCATCCACTGCATCCATCCACCTCATCCATCCATCCACCCCATCTAACTCACTCCATCCACCGCATCCACCTACTTGTCAATCCATCCCTGCACACCCCTTCTTTCCTATATGAAAGCAGCTTATTTTTTGGTATTGTCCTAAAGCTGACCATACTCTGTCCAATCCCCTTTTTCACCAGACCATACACAATACAGTCTGTGCAATCTCCTGTAGATCTGCCATCTACTAGGTAGTGCAAGAGCCTGCCCTGGGGCGGGGGTGTATGTGCGAGTGAGGGGGCCAGGTCTGTTTTGCGCCCCCCCTAAAATTTTGACCACCAGCCGTCACTGACGGTACATATATAATAGCATTGAGTGTCTTACATCAAAAACAGATTCTAAGCTAATCAACAGTACATCTATCTTTGTAGATAACAAAATGTACTTCTGAAAGGAAAAAAAGAACCAAATAGACTGCTTGAATAGGAACGTCACAGGGTGGCAAAGTGTTTTATTCAATATGAAAACGCTGAAATCGGTTTATAAAGTTCTCGTTCGGTGGTACTGGGTCCCAGCTTGCATCGCCTTAGCTGTTCCCAACTACTCACATTGTTTCAAGGTTGTGGTCAACGGGGCAATGTACTGCATACCTGGTGGTCATGCCTAAACCCATTGCCTTTTGGTCCAGGATTTTTGGACTCCTTCAAACCTTGCTTCATCGCGTACACACGGTCGGAATTTCCGACAGAAAAAGTCAGATGGGAGCTTTTGGTCGGATATTCCGACCGTGTGTATGCCCCATTTTATTTTTTCTGTCGGAATTTCCGACGGACTTAGATAGAGAACCTGTTCTAAATTTTTCTGTCGGAAATGCCAAAGGAAGTTATCCCGTTGGCAAGTCTGACCGTGAGTACACAGCATTACTGTCCCCAGGGATGCTAAGTATGATCTGCTTCTTTACCCAATCCCAGGCCTCTCTGTACGCCAACAAAGACAGGCCATGTACCCTTTCACATCGGCCACACAAATGATAGCTAAGGTATGAAATAATCCTTCGTCTTCCTTACAGGAAGACAAGGACTGTATGACTCAAATGCTACTCAGCAAGAAACGTTCTAGTATCCTTAACCTAAATTCTAGCAGACTTGGGAACATTGGCCTAATTATGCCCTTCCTTCTTTGAACCCATCAAGCCTAGCATATCTTTAACCTTATATCTTGATTGGGTCCCGAGTTCGTGGGCACGCCCCTTTGATACGGTTCACCCTGACTGGACTTAATCGTAGAGGATTGCCAACATGAGCTATGATCATTCGTCTATAGAATTGTAGAACCCTCCTAGCATAGAGTAGGCTACTAGGCAAATTTAGTTTAGCTCCTCTGCAATCAATGGAGCAGGGGGTAATTACCTGGGGCTCCTCAGTGTTTCACAGGCTGCTATTCTGTTGCTTCCCCGTGTCTTCTACAGGATTTTCAAAAGTATAGCGGGAAGGAGGGCAGAACAGGAAGACTGAATATTTATGGAACTCCAGCCAATCCCTGGGGAGGTGTGCAGAGAAGGTGCAGAGAGACCATAAATATTCTAAGGCCTGGGCAGTCAGTGGAGTATTCCTGGGATCATTTCTGCGGGAGGAGACCCCTGTGCAAGGGCTCTGCCCCCTGGTGCAGGATCCTAGAGGAAGCCACCAAGGTCCCAGCTAGGGTTAGCTGGGGGGGGGGGGCTATTCGTAGATCCATGTCCAAGGATCAAGTCTGGAGGAAGCTCATTGGAGAGAGAGTCAGGAGGAAGCTGTCGGAAAACTATTCAGCTGGTGGTGGAGTCTACATCTCCCTTACTAGGAAGAGCCTGGTGGATATCGGCAGGAGGCAACCAAAGATTCTGTGGCTAAGTGAGTAGATGACCCCAAATCCTGAAGGAAAGTGACAGTGTGAAGCTTTTAAATCGGGAGGGAGTACAGGTCACCTTCAGCATTAGGAATCCTGTGGGGCATTAAGTTATGCAGTGCAGCCAGAAATTGAGGGGTCCTCACGTTGTTCAGTTTGCAGTTCCTTGGAGTATCCCATTCTCCCTACCCCTATCCAAAGTCATTGTTCCCAATAATAACCCTAAAAAAGAACCCCTAGACTGTTTTCTGAGCCAGTGGAAGAATGAAGGAAATGTTGTGTGCCTGGCTGTGTGTACTATAAAAGGGTAAATAGAAGTAAATCCACCAGCTCTTTAACCACTTGCCGACCGGCGCACGACGATATACGTCGACAGAATGGCACGTACAGGCAGGAGGGCGTATATATAAGTCCCTCCTTTAGCCTGTCCGTGCCATCGGGAGCGCACCGGTCGGGACCCCCGTGAGTCCGATCGCGGTCCCCGCGGACTCGATCGCCGCGATCGTCTCACGGGAAGGCTGAACGGGGAGATGCCGAGATAAACAGCATCTCCCCGTTCTGCCTAGCAACTCGTGACGCCGATCTCTGCTCCCTGTGATTGGAGCAGAGATCAGCATTCACTAGCTGACAGCCACACCCCCCCACAGTAAGAAATACACCCCTAGGCATACTTAACCCCTACACTGCCCCCTTGTGGTTAACTCCTTCACTGCCAGTGTAATTTATACAGGAATTAATGCATTTAAATAGCATTAATTGCTGTAAAAATGACAATGGTCCCAAAAATGTGTCAAAAATGTCCGATGTGTCCGCCATAATGTCGCAGTCACAAAAAAAATCGCTGATCGCCGCCATTACTAATAAAAAAAAAAAAAATTATTAATAAAAATGCTATAAAACTATCCCCTATCTTGAAAACGCTATAACTTCTGCGCAAACCGATCAATAATCGCTTATTGCGATTTTTTTTACCAAAAATATGTAGAAGAATACGTATCGGCCTAAACTGTTTTTTTATATATTTTTTGGGGATATTTATTATAGCAAAAAGTAAAAAATAATGCATTTTTTTCAAAATTGTCGGTTTATAGCGCAAAAAATAAAAACAACAAATACCACCAAAAGGACGTCAATTTTGTTTGGGAGCCACGTACGACCGCGCAATTGTCAGTTAAAGAGACGCAGTGCCGAATCGCAAAAAGGGGCCTGGTCCTTTGGCTGCCAATTGGTCCGGGGCTGAAAGTGGTTAAGGGGCGCACAACTGAATCCTTTACAAATAGACCCCCTGAAGCTTATAGCTTAAAAAAAGTACATGAGCTTCTTTTGAGCTGCAAGTTTCAAAGGATTTTGCCCCCAGTATACATCAATGAGTGTAACTAGCTTTCCTATGACTAAAAATCATTAAAAAAATCACTCAAGCCTTAAAAAAAAAAAGGGCTGTAAAATGGCTGTGAGGACCCTCCCCCGAGCTTCACCATGACTCAGCAGAGTCGGGCCTCTTGCCTTTTGTCCAGTTTGCTGTCTATGAGATCTTGCGTCTGATTGGCTGATGTCCGTGCAGAGAACATGAGGAAGTTACTGATATATTCCAGCGGCATGTTCTTCAGAAGTTTGTCTGAGACAGTCAGAGTCTTCCCCGTGCCGGTGGGACCAATGCAAAGAACCTGTGATCAGACAGAAAACAAAATATAGGACCAATGGAAATAAAAAAAAATATGAAAATAATACTTACAAGGACTTTAACTAGGGCTTATTTGGGGGGTAGGGCTTATATTGCAGTCATCACCGACAATCACGCTAGGTCTTATTTTCGGGGAAACAGGGTATCTCATGGTAAGCCTTTCTAGACGCAGAAGCTGATATTTCATGCCAACTGACCGGCTGGCATGCCACATGCGGTCCGTTATAAGGCTTTAGCTGGCTCGCAACTGATGGGCACAGTTTCAACTTCCTCCTTCCCCAACAGCACCCCCTGTGCAATCTCCAGGCTCTTCCTTGCTGTCCCGTTGCATTGGTTGCTAGGACTGCTGGCATCCTAGCAACCAATAATGTGCTTGCCCCATCATTCACAGGAGAATAGAACTTCCTCTGTGTGGACTTGACTGCTGGCATCCTAGCAACCAATAGAACTTCCTCTGTGTGGACTTGACTGCTGGCATCCTAGCAACCAATAATGTGCTTGCCCCATCATTCACAGGAGAATGGAACTTCCTCTGTGTGGACTTGACTGCTGGCATCCTAGCAACCAATAATTTGCTTGCCCTATCATTCACAGGAGAATGGAACTTCCTCTGTGTGGACTTGCCCCACCTCCCGGTTCCCATCCTGCTGCTGCAACACTCTATGACCTAATTACAGAGGTAAGGAGGACTATGATGGGGAGTGGACAAGGGGGAACTCTGATCTAATGAGGGGATTCTGATGGGAACTCTGATCTAAGAGGAACTTTGATGTAAAGGAGTGCTCTGATGAGAACACTAATGTAAGGGTGGGCTCTGATGGGGACCCTGATAGAAAGGGGACTCTGATGGAGACCTTGGTGTAAGGGTGGGCTCTGATGGGGACCCTGATGGAAAGTGGGACTCTGATGGAGACCTTGGTGTAAGGGTGGGCTCTGATGGGGACCCTGATGGAAAGTGGGACTCTGATGGAGACCTTGGTGTAAGGGTGGGCTCTGATGGGGACCCTGATGGAAAGTGGGACTCTGATGGAGACCTTGGTGTAAGGGTGGGCTCTGATGGGGACCCTGATGGAAAGTGGGACTCTGATGGAGACCTTGGTGTAAGGGTGGGCTCTGATGGGGACCCTGATGGAAAGGGGACTCTGATGGAGACCTTGGTGTAAGGGTGGGCTCTGATGGGGACCCTGATGGAAAGGGGACTCTGATGGAGACCTTGGTGTAAGGGTGGGCTCTGATGGGGACCCTGATGGAAAGTGGGACTCTGATGGAGACCTTGGTGTAAGGGAGGACACTGATGGGGATCCTGATGTAAGGTGGGCTCTGATGAGGAAGCTGAGGTCAGGGGGGACTCTGATGTAAGGAGGTCTCTGATGGGGACCCTAATGTAAGGAATTGCTCTAATGTGGCTGTGATATGTGGAACCTGCAGACTTTTCGGGAGTAGACCGAACATTTGGATACTCAGCACCACAAAACTCAAACCTGCCTCTTCCTGTTCTCAGGCACTTGTAGAAACAATGAAAACCTAATAATAATACTAATAAAACCTACCGGCTTCTTGTTGGTCAGTAGCATCCCCAGGAGGTGGGACATCCTCACGGTGTCCAATGTGGGTACGATGATATCCGAGTAGCTGGTGTCGGGGTCAATGGAGAAGGGGGCGTAAGATTCCATCCAGTTCCCCCAGCGCACCTTAAGTGGGGAAGAAGCAGATTTATACACAGCAGAGGATGAGTATGATATTAAAGATGATTGATTGGGGACCGCCATGTCTCACCTTCCGCTGGGTATCATCATCCTCATCCTCGGCATTGCTGCTTATTCCAGCATCGTCCAACACATAGTCATAGACCAAGCCTTCTTCTGGAAACAACAATGTCACCTGCCAACAAACCATATGTCTTCTATTATTAGGTGGAGGATCCGTAGAGGGATTTCAACCCGCTCTGATACTGGAACTCGTGAATAAAGAGAAAAGGAGTATTTGTAGACAACTTCAACCAATGAACTTCTCCCTTCATATCTTCAGTGTAGTATGAAAGATTAAAGGATGGATTCTGCTTCACTGCTATGGGCAATATAATGGATCTTTATATTCTCTATGGCACCAGAAAAAGTAATTTGTGACGTATCGCGTAGGACGGAGCGATGTGCTGACGTCATCACGTAAACCAGAAATGATGGTAAAAATGTTATACATGCCAAGCCTTTTTTTCATTGCGAAATTGTTTTTATTTTCTTGTGAATGTATTTTTAACCATTAACCGGTTCCCGACCGGCGCACGACGATATACGTCAGCAGAATGGCACGGACAGGCAGGAGGGCGTATATATAAGTGCCTCCTTAATGCCGTCCGTGGCATCGGGAGCGCGCCGGGAGCGGCGCGCTCCCGCGCCGGTCGGGACCCCCGTGAGGCCGGTCGCGGGTCCCGCGGACTCGATTGCCGCGGGGACACCCGCGATCGTCTCACGGGAAGGCAGAACGGGGAGATGCGGAAATAGACAGCATCTCCCCGTTCTGCCTAGCAACTAGTGACGCCGATCTCTGTTCCCTGTCATTGGAGCAGAGATCAGCATTCACTAGCTGACAGCCACGCCCCCCCACAGTAAGAAACACACCCCTAGGCATACTTAACCCCTACACTGCCACCCCCTGGTTAACCCCTTCACTGCCAGTGTCATTTATACAGGAATCAATGCATTTAAATAGCATTGATTGCTGTATAAATGACAATAAAATGTGTCAAAAATGTCCGATGTGTCCGCCATAATGTCGCAGTCACAATAAAAATCGCTGATCGCCGCCATTACTAGTAAAAAAAAAAAATATTAATAAAAATGCTATAAAACTATCCCCTAGTTTGTAAACGCTATAACTTTTGCGCAAACCAATCAATCGCTAATTGCGATTTTTTTTTACCAAAAATATGTAGAAGAATACGTATCGGCCTAAACTGAGGAAAAAAAATGTTTTTTTATATATTTTTTGGGGATATTTATTATAGCAAAAAAAAAAAAATATTGCATTGTTTTCAAAATTGTCGCTCTATTTTTGTTTATAGCGCAAAAAATAAAAACCGCAGGGGCGATCAAATACCACCAAAAGAAAGCTCTATTTGTGGGAAAAAAAGGACGCCAATTTTGTTTGGGAGCCACGTCGCACGACCGCGCAATTGTCAGTTAAAGCGACGCAGTGCCGAATCGCAAAAAGGGGCCTGGTCCTTTGGCTGCCAATTGGTCCGGGGCTGAAGTGGTTAAAATGTTTTTGTGGTATAGCTATGCTATGATATCCCTGAGTGCTGGTTGGAAGAGAAAGGAGTATTTGTAGATAACTAATCAACCTTCATATATTCAATGTAGTATGGAGCATTCAATTAAGGATTTTGCTTAACTGCTATGGACAATATAATGGATCTCTCCGTTTTCTAATGCCGCGTACACACGATCGGAAATTCGGCCAGCAAAAGACCGATGAGAGTTTTTGGTCGGAAAATGCGACCGTGTGTATGCTCCATCGGACTTTTGCTGGCCGAATTCCAGCCAGCAAAAGATTGGGAGCATGTTCTCAATTTTTTTCGGTCGGAAAAAGTTCCGATCGCAAATTCCGATCGCCTGTAGCAATTCCGACGCGCAAAATTCCTACGCATGCTCGGAAACAATTCGACGCATGCTTGGAAGCATTGAACTTAATTTTCTCGGCTGGTCGTAGTGTTGTACGTCACCGCGTTCTTGATGGTCGAAAGTTCAGCAAACTTTTGTGTGGGAGCGGAATTTCATCAGAAAAAAACATTTTCCTGACGGAAAATCTGCTCGTGTGTACGCGGCATAAGACAGAGACTTGATGAACATCACTTGCGTTTCTCCATTTATTTACTTTATCTAATCTTACCTTTTCAGCCAACATTTTGTCTCTCAGGAATTTACTGAACAGTTCTCGGCCGTCAGAGTCTCCGGTGATCCCAACGCTCCATACTAGTGAGAAGAAGAACCAGGATTCCATCAGCTCTCCAACACGGTTCAACTTCTCCTGTGGGATCGTCTTCTGTCCCTGAGAAGGAAACAAGGAATGTATTCATAAAATGTATAGATGTGAAGCTCACAAACATTTTCCATATCCAACCCCCCCCCCCCATCCACCTTCAGTTTTTTCTTGTTAGATATCTGTTAGGTAATGTTTACCTACACTATATTGCCAAACGTTTGTAAACACCTCACAATCACACCTACTGTATGGCCAAGAGTACGAGAACCCCATCCAAATGATTAAGTTCAGTAGTTCCAGTGAAGGGTCCTGGTAAGACTCCATCATACAAAGACACTGTAGACAATTGTGCTCTTCCAACCTTGTGGTAACAGTTTGGTGAAGACTAGGGGTGCAACGGATCAAAAAACTCACGGATCGGATCGATCCTCGGATCAGAGTCACGGATCGGATCATTTTTCGGATCAGCAAATGATAATTGAATTTGCAAAAACCTGTGAAAATTCCGCCACCATATAGTCCCCCACTGTAATATCCACGCCATCTCCCCCACTGTAATATTGGCAGGGTATGGGTAATGCAGAGTATTGGCAGGATATGGGTAATGCAGAGTATTGGCAGGGTATGGGTAATGCAGAGTATTGGCAGGATATGGGTAATGCAGGGTATGGGTAATGCAGAGTATTGGCAGGGTATGGGTAATGCAGGGTATTGGCAGGGTATGGGTAATGCAGGGTATTGGCAGGGTATGGGTAATGCAGAGTATTGGCAGGGTATGGGTAATGCAGAGTATTGGCAGGGTATGGGTAATGCAGAGTATTGGCAGGGTATGGGTAATGCAGAGTATTGGCAGGATATGGGTAATGCAGGGTATGGGTAATGCAGAGTATTGGCAGGGTATGGGTAATGCAGGGTATTGGCAGGGTATGGGTAATGCAGGGTATTGGCAGGGTATGGGTAATGCAGAGTATTGGCAGGGTATGGGTAATGCAGAGTATTGGCAGGGTATGGGTAATGCAGAGTATTGGCAGGATATGGGTAATGCAGGGTATTGGCAGGGTATGGGTAATGCAGAGTATTGGCAGGATATGGGTAATGCAGAGTATTGGCAGGATATGGGTAATGCAGAGTATTGGCAGGATATGGGTAATGCAGGGTATTGGCAGGGTATGGGTAATGCAGGGTATTGGCAGGGTATGGGTAATGCAGAGTATTGGCAGGATATGGGTAATGCAGAGTATTGGCAGGATATGGGTAATGCAGGGTATTGGCAGGGTATGGGTAATGCAGAGTATTGGCAGGGTATGGGTAATGCAGGGTATTGGCAGGGTATGGGTAATGCAGGGTATTGGCAGGGTATGGGTAATGCAGAGTATTGGCAGGATATGGGTAATGCAGAGTATTGGCAGGATATGGGTAATGCAGGGTATTGGCAGGGTATGGGAAATGCAGGGTATGGGTAATGCAGAGTATTGGCAGGGTATGGGTAATGCAGGGTATTGGCAGGGTAATGCAGAGTATTGGCAGGGTATGGGTAATGCAGGGTATTGGCAGGGTAATGCAGAGTATTGGCAGGGTAATGCAGAGTATTGGCAGGGTAATGCAGAGTATTGTCAGGGTATGGGTAATGCAGAGTATTGTCAGGGTATGGGTAATGCAGAGTATTGGCAGGGTATGGGTAATGCAGAGTATTGGCAGGGTATGGGTAATGCAGAGTATTGGCAGGGTATGGGTAATGCAGAGTATTGTCAGGGTATGGGTAATGCAGAGTTTGTTTACAACTGATCGCTCCGTCATTTGACGGAGCGATCACATTGTAAACAGCGGCCAGGTGTACCAAGATGGCCGCCGCTCCGGAGCTAGGCCGAAGCCGCGGCCTTTCCTAAGGCCGAGGCCGCGGATCGCAGGATGTGCCGATCCGAACAGGGTGACCCGTTCGGATCACGGATCGGCGACGATCCGTTGCACCCCTAGTGAAGACCCTTTTCTGTTCCACCATGACTGTCCCCTGTGTACAAAGTCAGCTCCATAAAGACATGGTGTGACCAGTTTGGTGTGGAGGAACTCTACTGAACACCTTTGAGATGAATTGTAATGCCGATGGTGAGCCAGCTCTTTTTTTTTGGTGAGGCCTGATGTGTGAGCCAGGTATTCTTAGCCAACATCGGTACCTGACCCCACAAATGGGCACAAATTCAGAGAGGCACCCTCCAAAATCTTATGGACAGCCTTCCCAGAAAAGTGAAGGATGTTATAGCATTCTTGAGGAGACTCAATTCTTAAGGCCCGTACACACGATCAGACTTTTTGACAACCAACATCCGACCGCGTGTACGCTCCATCGGACCAACTTTTTCCAGGTTTCATCGGACTTTTGTTGGCTGTGCGAATGGACCAACTTTCTGCCAACAAAAGTCCGATGGACCAAAGTCCCACTGTGTGTAAACAAAACCAACGGACTTTTGTACAAACCAATGCAGAACCAATGCAAAAGATCAGACAACAATACAGAAGTTGACCAAAGGTGGCGGTAAAGAGCAGAAAAACCAAGTGATTTGGTGAAAGTTGGCTGAAAAAGTCCTGCCGTGTGTATGCAATACCAACTTGGGGCCAACGCCCTTTGGACAAAAATCCAAGGGAAAGTTGGTCCACGGTCCGATCGTGTGTATGAGGCTTTAGAAGGACAGAGAGGGCAATCTGTCCCAAAGACCTGAAGCGCCAAACTGTATGTTGTTTACCGGGCGCTCGGGTTCGGCACATCGCGGATCTGGTGGACAAAGTCAGAAGAAGATGGAGTGTTCTAAAAAAAGATTTTAGGGACTTGGGAGCTAAATTGAGGAAAAGGACCTCCAAGGTTGTATTCTCAGAAATACTACCGGTACATCGAGCCACACCAGAAAGGGAGAGGGGGATTAGGGAAGTAAACAAGTGGCTGAGGAGCTGGTGTAGAAAGGAGGGGTTTGGGTTCCTGGAGGACTGGGGAGACTTCTCAGTCGGTTACCAGCTCTATAGAAGGGACGGACGGAACCTAAATTGGGAAGGTGCAGATCAGCTGGGAGTGAAGATGGACGAAAGGTTAGAGGGGCTTTTAAGCGGTGACGGGGGGAGGGGCCAAAGGTATAGACAGTCAGCGCGCAACATATTCCAGAGGGTAGTATTGGGGGCATTAGTGGTAGGTTGACTAAAGCACCTAAACCCGGAAGTAAGTATAGTAATAAGTCCTATTTGCAACCCCAGAGCACCCAATAAGGAGACAGTATGCGACCGGTCTAAACTACGCGGCATGTTCACCAATGCCAGGAGCCTGGCGGACAAGATGGGAGAACTAAAGCTACGAGGAGGATTTCGATTTTGTGGGAATTACAGAAACTTGGTTCGACAGCTCTCATGATTGGCTGGCAACCATTCAAGGGTATTCCCTATATCGCAGGGATAGAGAGGGTAAAAAAGGGGGAGGGGTATGCCTGTATATCAAAAATTATGTACAAAGTGAATGTGAGAGAAGGTCAACAAAGCTAATAAAGGGTCTGGAGGACATTAGTTATGAGGAAAGGTTGTGAGCTCTGAACTTATTCTCTCTGGAGAAGAGACGCTTGAGAGGGGATATGATTTCAATGTATAAATACCGGACTGGTGACCCCACAATAGGGAGAAAACTTTTCAGCAAAAGGGAATTTAACAAGACTCGTGGCCATTCACTAAAATTAGAAGAAAAGAGGTTTAACCTTAAACTGTGTAGAGCAGGGGTCTCAAACTAACGGCCCTCCAGCTGTTGCGGAACTACAAGTCCCATCATGCCTCTGCCTGTGGGAGTTATGCTTGTAACTGTCAGCCTTGCAATGCCTCATGGGAATTGTAGTTCTGCAACAGCTGGAGGGCCACCAGTTTGAGACCCCTGGTGTAGAGGGTTCTTTACTGTAAGAGCAGTTAGGATGTAGAATTCCCTTCCGCAGGCGGTGGTCTAAAAAAAAAACGATTAAGCGGTGGTCTAAAAAAAAAAACTATTAGATAAGCAACCGCAACATACAGGGATATACAATGTAATACTGACATTTAATCACACACAGAGGTTGGACTTGTGTCTTTTTTCAACCTCACCTACTATGTAAGTATAGCCACAAATGGGGACAACTCGATATTAATGACCATGGTTTTTGGAATGGGATGTTGAAGAAGCACATATAGGTGTGATAGCTGTTCACAAACCTTTGGTCCAATGCTAAACATCTGCATTCTTACTTATGTTCCTAATTTATTTCAAGCTAGTGATAAATATATTACATTCCTAGACATCGGCACTGCCAAAAAGTTTGTTCATTTTCGTTTTCATTTTTTTTTTTTGGGTCATTCGTTATGATCGCAATTCGTACATTCGTAAATTAGAAAAATCATATTCGCAAATTCGTAAATTAAAAAAATTCATATTCGTAAATTCGTACATTCGTAAATTTAAAAATTCATATTCGTAAATTCGTACATTCGTAAATTAGAAAATTTGGAAATTTGGAAATTAGAAAATCCGAAAATGAGAAAATCTGAAAAAGTAACTAACTATTAAATTATAGGTATTGTAATTTCCCTTCAAATTTGGCTGTTAGTGAACGTAACAAATACAAGTTTATCCAAAGTTATGACTTATCCGAAATAACGAATGCCGCATCTAAACAAATGGAAGGGAACAAATTAATAACAAATAATAATAATAAAACGTTTTTATTATTATTATTGTTATTTATTATTATTAATTCATTACGTTCCATTCGTTTAGATACGGAATTCGTTATTTCGGATAATTCGTAACTTGGGATAAATTTGTATTTGCTGCGTTCACTAATAGACAAATTTGAAAGGAAATTAAAATACCTATAATTTAATAGTTAAGTTATTATTAGGTAATTATTATTTCAGATTTCCGAATTTCCGAATTTCTGATTAAACGAATTAATGAATGTACAAATTTACGAATTTACGAATGTACAAATGTACGCATTTACAAATGTGATATGTACGAATTTACGAATTTACGAATGTACATATGTACGAATTTACGAATGTACGAATTTACAAATTTATGAATGTACATATGTACGAATTTATGAATGTGATATGTACGAATTTACAAATGTACAAATGTACGCATTTACGAATGTACGAATTTACAAATTTACGAATGTACAAATTTTATGAATTTACGAATGTACAAATTTACGAATTTACGAATGTACATATGTACGAATTTACGAATGTGCATATGTATGAATTTACGAATGTACATATGTACGAATTTACGAATGTACGAATTTACAAATTTACGAATTTACAAATTTACGAATGTACAAATTTACGAATGTACAAATTTACGAATGTACAAATTTACGAATGTACATATGTACGAATTTACGAATGTGATATGTACGAATTTACGAATGTACAAATGTACGCATTTACAAATGTGATATGTACGAATTTACGAATATACGAATTTACTAATTTACGAATGTACAAATTTACGAATTTACTAATGTGATATGTACGAATTTACAAATTTTTTAATATTCAAATTTCCAAATATCCTGAGAAATTCGTTAAATGGGTTTTCGTTAATTTGGATATTTCCGAATTAACGAATTGTACAAATGTACGCATTTACAAATGTGATATGTACGAATTTACGAATGTACATATGTACGAATTTACGAATGTACATATGTACGAATTTACGAATGTACGAATTTACAAATTTACAAATTTTATGAATTTACGAATGTACAAATTTACGAATTTACGAATGTACATATGTACGAATTTACGAATGTGCATATGTATGAATTTACGAATGTACATATGTACGAATTTACGAATGTACGAATTTACAAATTTACGAATTTACAAATTTACGAATGTACAAATTTACGAATGTACATATGTACGAATTTACGAATGTGATATGTACGAATTTACGAATATACGAATTTACTAATTTACGAATGTACAAATTTACGAATTTACTAATGTGATATGTACGAATTTACAAATTTTTTAATATTCAAATTTCCGAATATTCTGAGAAATTCGTTAAATGGGTTTTCGTTAATTTGGATATTTCCGAATTAATGAATTGTACAAATGTACGCATTTACAAATGTGATATGTACGAATTTACGAATGTACATATGTACGAATTTACGAATGTACATATGTACGAATTTACGAATGTACGAATTTACAAATTTACGAATGTACAAATTTTATGAATTTTCGAATGTACAAATTTACGAATTTACGAATGTACATATGTATGAATTTACGAATGTACATATGTACGAATTTACGAATGTACGAATTTACAAATTTACGAATTTACGAATGTACATATGTACGAATTTACGAATGTACAAATGTACGAATTTACGAATGTGATATGTACGAATTTACAAATTTTTTAATATTCAAATTTACGAATATTCTGAGAAATTCGTTAAATGGGTTTTCGTTAATTTGGATATTTCCGAATTTGTCGAAATTCATTAAAAAACAAATCCAGAAGGAAACGAATTGCACATGTCTATATCATTCCCTGTGGTACTCGGGTATTAAGACTCAGTGTGTGGAACTCATAAGCCATGTTGGCCTTCTAATGAAAAAAAAAAACTCCATGAAGATAAAGTTGCCATTATAAAGTTGGAGGTCTACAGAGAACATACACTATTTATTTTGGTTACACGTTGCTACGTTCCTTCCATTGAGTAAGAAGTACATTACCTCTTACCTCCTACCTCTTACCTCTTGGTGTAGGAAGGGCTGGAAGAAACACTCGAGAAGTTTAAGAAGACTTATGACCAGGTTACTATCGGTGGAAGCGATCACCTCCCGCACTGACTGGCGCACAAACTGGATGGAATCCTGAAAACAAAGAGATTATTGTATGAACTACGACAGTCATAGCTCCCAACTTTTTGAGATGGGAATGAGGGACACCTATCAGCAAAAGTATGCAGGCATAGGACACACCCCCTGCCACGCCCCCTTAAAGGAGAATTGTACAAAAAAACATGATTGGTTTAACACACAAGTGCTTTATATTGGCTTTTGGAATTTACAAAAGCAGCAATCTAGAAATCGGATGAAAGGTTTAGTGCTGGGAAACACTTATTGATAAATAAAAAGTGCATTTTATATACATCTATACGGATCAGACCAAAATGAGGGACGAATGAGGAGGAAAGAAGGACAGAGGGACATTGCTCCAAATCAGGGACAGTCCCTCAAAATCAGTGGCTATGCGGCAGTGGCGGTTGGTGTTTTTTTTTTTGTTGGGGGGGGGGGTGGCAAACATACAACACCCCCCCTCCCCACGAGCGTCCCCTACACCATCTAGGTGGGTGCCGGGTGGTGGGTCCGGCTCCGTGTCCTCGCCTCCATCGGCGGCTTCCAGCATGCGGCTCCTCCCTTCCTCCTAGGCATCCAATAGGATCGCCTATCCTTTCAGCCAATTGGGTGATGGGTCTCAAAGCCCGCTTCCTGATTGGCCGGGAGGAGGATCAGTGTTACAATAGCAAATATTAATGTTGTAACACACCTGGGTGAGCTCTGTTCGCATTCTCTGCCCCCCGAGCCCGCCCTATTTTGAAGCCTCTGGCTCTAATAAGGTTAAAAAAAAAAAAAAACCCTCCCAGATGAAATTCATCAATCCGGCATCCTGAAAGGGGCCGGACGCATGGATAGGGGGAGGCGGCGATGGATTAGGGGGGCGGCGCCCATGTGCCCTTAATGGACGGGCCGCCCCTGAACTAGGATTTGTTAATATGAACTCATCAGTGACATAAAGACTGAAGGAAGAAACCAACATACAAGGACACGTCCAGAAGTGCCAACTATCTATGAATGCTGATACCTCCGGAGCTCAATCCTGTGCGATTCTGCTCATTCTAACGAAGTTGCGATTTATTGCGATTTATTGCACATTATTACTCCGATGAGGCCAAACCTTTACCTGCAGGTATCGGGAGAACAGAGACTCCAGCTGCTCTTTGTGCGGCTCCATGACGGCGGGAATACGGCGCAGCCAACATTCGGTGAAGGGTGTCAGCCCCAGAATACTGGGCTCCAAATACACCATCCCGCAACGCGAGACCGTGGCTGGAGAAGCAACAGCCAAATCCTGAACCTCAAACATCATGGTCATGGCCTGAGGGGTGAAGACAAAAAGGTTAGAATGCGCAGCAGGAAAATCACATTGTTACCCTCTTATTCTACACAATACATCTATAGACAGGCAAACCGGAGGAAGACTTTCCGTACATATTTATAAATATTCTCTGAATCAGCCATTCTTAACCCTATTACCCACACCTCCCAACTTTTTGAGATGGGAATGAGGGACACCTATCAGCAAAGTTATGCAGGCATAGGACACACCCCTTGCCACGCCCCCTCAAAGGAGAATTGTACAAAAAAAACTAGATTTGTTAAACCCACAAGTGCTTTTTTTTACCCCTACTATTCCTTTATATTGGCTTTTGAAATTTACAAATGTAGCAATTTAGAAATCAGATGAAAGATTTAGCGCTGCATTTTATATACAACTATATGGATCAGACCAAAATGAGGGACAAATGAGGGAGGAATGAGGGACAGAGGGACATTGTGCCAAATCAGGGACAGTTGGGAGCTATGCTATTACCCCAGAGGAAACCCTACAATCATTTTCAGGTCTCAGGGATGGATTCATCCAGGGCTCAAGTCCTGCGGGAACGCATGGGAACGGAGTTCCTGTACTTTTTCCAAAACAGGAACTCAGTTCCCATTAGCAGCCGTGTCCTGCAAGACTTAGAAGTATGCGAGCTGTGTGGCAGGTGCTACACCAGCAGCTGCCGACACAGCTCACAATAGTAAGTGCCCATTCAGGCATTGTCAGTAGGGGGCCCCATGACAGCTTCCGCTTTGATCTACCTGTCAATCACAGCTAGCTGACGGGTAGATCAGGTCCCTGCTGCTAAGAGATTGTATTTAGTCAGACCTCTCGTGATGCGCTCCTCCCCGCCGGCCCCTCCTGATTTTTGTCTCCTCATCTCCCCCCTCAGTCTCCTGCATACTTGCTCTGTGTGTCCCGCTGAATCCCCCCTCCTCTATCTTCAGTGCCATATGATGAGAGAACCCAGAGGAGGAGCACAGCTATTCTGCTCACAGGACATGCAGGGAGAGAGGTGAGCTGAGGGAGGAACATCAGTTTGGGGTGGTAAGCTGAGCACAATACCTGGCAAAGTTTAATGCCAGGAGGGAAGTTTATGTGGAAATATGTGAAGGGTTGGAATAGCAGCGAGTGTGTGTTGGAGCCCTGCTGAGTTTGCAGTCCCCCCCCAAGCTAACATACATCTCCTAAGCAGGAACACATCACTATCTCCCCAAGCATTCTGTCCAGATAATGTGCAGCTCATTTATCACCTTTCCGTTTAACCCTGTGTTATCCAAACTCTGTTCAATGAAAAGTGTAAACTCACCACATAAACTCTATATACAAAATAACATTCCCCAATAAAGATCAGAACATGATGATCACATTACATGGAAGCACAATTGTATGAATGCTGATTATTCAGAGAATTACCGGATTTATGTTTATTGAGGATTGTTTTTTTTATGTACTAACAGTTAAGCTTCATACACACAATACGAAAATTGGATGAAAAATACCACTTTTGAAGCGTTCGTGTATATGAGCGCATCATTTTTTTTTTCTGGTGGGGGAGTGGATCTTGGGTGGGAGTTCCCACACTTTTTTCCTCAGGACTTGACCCCTGGATGCATCTCCAGTGTCCCCTAGGCCCCATAGTAGCCACATTGGAGGTGATAATCATATCTACTATGACATTAGCTGAGGAACCGAGCATGAAAGGGGTGGTGGCTGGTCTGAGGGTCACCTCGGTCAGTTTGATTATCTCCCCGGAGCTCAGACAAAGCTTCTTGTTATCATCCAGCACCGTGTTCATGTTCTCAATCCACACGGCATCTACCGGCCCATCGAACATGTACCACTTCTTATCGGGGTCTGTGGAAGAGGCGCCTCCTCTGATCAGAGAGGACAAAATCCCGTCCGTCCTGTATTGGGAACCAACAGAGAAAAGTGTTAGACAAGTACGGTGAGATGTAGGACTCTCAGTCAGCGGTTTCTGTATCCCATGGGGTGTCCCTGAAGGGTGCTCTGCTTGTTATATTGCACTCATCATAACAGTGTAGCGGCCATAACCCTTGATGGGGCGGCCTTGACTTTTGGGCTTACCGGTTACCTCCGCTCAGCTTGTCCTCCAGATCTAGGGGTTCCCAGGGTAAGTACCCAACGACTTTGGACGCTGACACCATAAAAGGTTTTTATTTGCAGGGGTAACATCCAACAGACACAGTCTCATATAGGAACAGAGGGCAAGGGGTGAAAACTCAGGCACCTTGAACTGCGAATTATTAGGAAGTCTATATTGCAAACCCAGAGAGTAGCCACTCGCAGCTGGGCGCTTCAAAGCTGAACAAATCTCTAGCCAGAGATTACGGCGGTCAGCACCTGAATTCAAAGATTGCAAAGTGTCTGACCTTGAAGGAAGTTGCAACACAAAGTGAACAGGAACCTTTCCTCAGTGCCTGGAACGGTTTCTGTCTCCTTGGCAGTACTGGAAAAGTGTGGATTCGTCAGGGTCCTTGACAACCCAGCAACCAGGCACTTCTTGGGATGCCAGCTTGTTGGCCCTCCTCCGAAGAGTCCTCCCCCGGTCGCCTATGCGAGCTGCAGTGCCCCTCCCAAGATTGAGAGCGCACCCGGACGCCTTGAATCCTCCCTCAGTTACTGCACCTCGGACCAGCCGGTTCCGAGACTCGGGAACAGATGGATCCTCGCCCCAGACCAAGCGGGTCTGTGAGGTTGGTCAAACCGACCATCCTGCAGGGCGGCATACGCTCCCGTAACTGGGACCCCTCGCGGGGCTACCCCGGTCCTGATCCAGGAACAGGCAGCTAATGCCGAATGAACCCCGAACACGTGACTCCAGCGTCTTAAGTACCCTCCCCCAGACTCCAAACGCACCCACTGATTGGTTCCGGGGGAATGCCGGTACCCAAAACGTCCAACCAGGCCTGGTTCTAAACCTGTCATGTGCACTTTTCTGCAGCAGAGAATGACATTTTCCGACCCGACTTTGGGGCCCCGTATCTCAGGGCCACTTGGTGCTAGGAACCCCAATTTGGTGTGCAAACCCAGTGGAACTATCACTACAACATATCCAAAGATGGGGTTCCTAGCACCAAGGGGCCACAAGATACGGGGCCCCAAAGTCGGTTCGGAAAATGTAATTCTCGGCTGCCGTATCTTGTGGCCACTTGGTGCTAGGAACCCCATCTTTGGATATGTTATAGTGATAGTTCCACTGCGTTTGCACACCAAATTGGGGTTCCTAGCACCAAGGGGCCCCAAAGTCGGTCAACTGTGTCCATCTGCAGCAATGTCATTTAGGGACCCTTTGGCTGCAGCTAGGGGCCATCTAGGAACCCTTAACTACCAAGTTTGAAGTTCGGGGACCTATAACATGCAAATGGGCACAGTGAGGCTGCAAATGGGCACAGTGAGGCTGCAAATGGGCACAGTGAGGCTGCAAATGGACACAGTGAGGCTGCAAATGGGCACAGTGAGGCTGCAAACGGGCATTGTTGACCCTCTTTTCCACTTCCAGTAGCTGCGCATTTCTCACCCTAGGCTTATACTCGAGTCAATACGTTTTCCCATTTTTTTGTGGTAAAATTAGGTGCCTCGGCTTATATTCGGGTCGGCTTATACTCGAGTATATACGGTATAGTAATGATGGTGTATCTGGTGGTCAGTCCTTAAACCCACCAACGCACCAATATTTTTATTATTATTTTTATCACTTTTTGTGTCCCACTTACAAATAGCTTTGATGTTCCTGACAGTTATTTATATCATGTTTTATTTTTCTATACATTAGTCCTGATGAAGGGGGGGGGACTTTTACCCCGAAAAGGCGTTGGCTTCTCTTGATATTCTTAGTCAAATAAATAATTTGTACTGAAACTCTTTAAGTCTCATGAACTTTTATATCGGATGTTCCTCAACACTCCCCCCAATGGTTTGCTCTCTACCGTAAATCCTCTTTTAGAGAAGCAGAAGCCCAGGACCGGAACAAGGTCTCCACCGATTGCCTTTGTGAAGGAGAACTCTCTCTGGGGCAAACCCAAAACCACCAATATCTCCCTTTTATTGGTCCCAACCAGGGGCGGACTGACCATTCGGCCACTCGGGCACTGCCCGAGGGCCCAGGGCCACTAGGGGGCCCCATCACGATTGCCAGCCTCAGTAAAACCAGGGACAGTATGTAAAAATCTGTGTTTTTTTTACATCTGTTTCTGAAATGTCCCTTACCGACATCCTTTTGGTCTAAAAATCCCGAGATTATAGCTGCCCCACCTCTCCAGTACCTTCTCAGCCAATAGAAACATGTCTGTGTATACTGTGTGTACATGTATGTGTATACTGTGTGATTGTATACTGTGTGTGTGTATACTGTGTGTGTGTGTGTGTGTGTGTGTATACTGTGTGTACATGTATGTGTATACTGTGTGTGTGTATACTGTGTGTGTGTGTATACTGTGTGTACATGTATGTGTATACTGTGTGTACATGTATGTGTATACTGTGTGTACATGTATGTGTATACTGTGTGTGTGTATACTGTGTGTGTGTGTATACTGTGTGTACATGTATGTGTATACTGTGTGTGTGTGTATACTGTGTGATTGTATACTGTGTGTGTGTATACATGTATGTGTATACTGTGTGATTGTATACTGTGTGTGTGTATACTGTGTGTGTGTATACTGTGTGTACATGTATGTGTATACTGTGTGATTCTATACTGTGTGTACATTTATGTGTATACTGTGTGTGTATACTGTGTGGCCCCCTAAGCTGATTGCCTGGGGGCCCCATAATCTCCTATTGCCCGGGGGCCCCATAATCTCCTATTGCCTGGGGGCCCCATGAGTTGTCAGTCCGCCCCTGGGTCCCAACACTTCCACACATCCCACATAGAAAGATTGTAATTCGGGGAAAGATGCATCTCTCACCATTCATGTGTCAGCAGATCGAACTCCCCGTAAAGCTGACCCATTGTGATGGACTTGGGGTTCAAGACGAAGTAGTGAACGGTCTCATAAGTCCCACCGCTGACCGATGGGAGACCCTTCAGAGAGGACATGGCTGCAGCAAGGACCTTATAACACTAAAGGAACAGAACAAAAAAGAACCCCAATGAATAATACAGAACAGATTCATGAAAAAATACTATAGTGCAAAACTCTATAGGAAGAAAACACCAATTGTATCCATTCCCTGAACCAATACAGGCAGACGTGTCCTTTAAGTTTTTAGGTGTTGAGGAACTTTGACTCCTTCCACGTCCCGCCAGAGACAGAGACTTCATGCAACAAGCAGTCTAAATGAAGTGAATTTGCAGTCCTTTCTATCTCTTAATACTCCGGAACCCCCATGGTACGATTTGTGACTGACTTTTGCATGGGCGTGCCTTAAAATACATTTTCTTCTCTTCTTCCTGCCCTTCCACTCCAGTGCTCTGTGCTGACAGAGCTTAGTAACAACCCCTCCCATTATCACAGCCCTTCCACTCCAGTGCTCTGTGCTGGCAGAGCTTAGTAATACCCCCATCTATTATCACAGCCCTTCTACTCCAGTGCTCTGTGCTGGCAGAGCTTAGTAATACCCCCATCTATTATCACAGCCCTTCTACTCCAGTGCTCTGTGCTGGCAGAGTTTAGTAATAGTCACATCTCTTATTACAGCCCTTCCACTCCTGTGTTCTGTACTGGCAGAGTTCAGTAACAGCCCCTCCCATTATCACAGCTCTTCCACTCCTGTGCTCTGTGCTGACAGAGCTTAAAGGGGTTGTAAAGGTTCCTTTTTTATTTTCTAAATAGTTTCCTTTAAGATAGTGCATTGTTGGTTCACTTAGCTTTTCCTTCGATTTCCCTTCTAAATGTTTTTTTTCTTTGTCTGAATTTCTCACTTCCTGTTACTCCTCAGTAAACTTCACACCATCATCCGAGCGGTGTTTAGTCAGCCAGAACAGCTTACTGAGGAGGAACAGAAGTGAGAAATTCAGACAAAGAAAAAAAACATTTAGATGGGAAACCAAAGAAAAAGGTAAGTGAACCAACAATGCACTAGTTTAAAGGAACCTATTTAGAAAATAAAAAACAAACCTTTACAACCCCTTTAATAGTAGCCACATCCCTTATCCCAGCCCTTCCACTCCAGTGCTCTGTGCTGGCAGAGCTTAGTAACAGCCACATATTCCTTATCAGAGCTCTTCCACTCCAGTGATCTGTGTTGGCAGAGCTAATTGATGGGGCGTTCTGGCCACGTTTTTATTTTTTTTTTAAAGTCAGCAGCTACAAACACTGTAGCTGCTGACTTTTAATAAGGACACTTACTACTTGTCCAGCGAGCCCGCGATGTCCCCCCCCCCCCCCCCCAAGCCGATCGGTCCATCTGCCCCCCCGAGGCCGATCCGGCTGCCGGCGCCGCCATCTTAACAAAGGGAAACAAGCAGTGGAGCCTTGCGGCTTCACTGCCCGTTTCCTAATGCGCATGTGCGAGTCGCGCGGTGCTTTGTGAATGGCCTCGTTGTTTTCTGGGACACACACATGTCCCAGAAGGCAACGGGACTGCTTGCCGAAGAGGAGGAAGTGCCGCGGAATAGGAAGAGGCAGATTAGGAAGACTGCCTAGCAACAGGGGTCCCTTATTACAGCCCCTCAGTGCTCTATGCTGGCAGAGCTTATTTACAGTCACACCCCTCATCACAGCTCTTCCACTCCATTGCTCTGTGCTTTCAGGGCTTAGTAACAGTCACACCCCTCATCACAGCTCTTCCACTCCAGTGCTCGGTGCTGGAAGAGCTTAGTAATGGCCACATCCCTTATCACAGCCCCTCAGTGCTCTGTGCTGGCAGAGCTTAGTAACAGTCACACTACTCATCACAGCTCTTCCACTCCAGAGCTCTGTGCTAGCAGAGCTTAGTAACAGTCACACCCCTCATCACAAGTGCACAAGTGTTCTCACACAACCTTATAATGAAGAAAAGAGGAGAGCGCATGTCTGACCAGAAAGAGAGGTTTCTAGCTGGACAGGGGGCATGTCTGACCAGTTCTGTTACCGAGCGCTGACTGCTGCATGCATTGGGTCTAACTGAGTTGCCTATTGGAATGCACAGCCATATTTATAACTGCTGTAAATGAGGATGTAAGACTATAAAAATGGAGCCGACCATTACAAAGTCTATTTGACTGCAAATTTATTGCTGTGACTTGAACTGGACTTTACAGAAATATAAATGGTGGGATACCTGTGACTTCCCAGAACCGGTTGGCCCTACGAGCATCAGTCCGTGCCGTACTATGGTGGTCTCATACAGCTGGATACACTTTGTCACAAAGCCTAAAACACCAAGAAAAACAAAATTTGCAATTTGCTCCATCATTGAATTATTTGTGAGAAAACCCATCAGTAACAAAATCAATCTTCCATCGATGACGTCCCAAATTCAGAAGTTTTCTTTTCAGTGTGGAACAATAAAGTTTTGTTAATGAGTCTCCTCACCATCCACGTCCTTGAGGTTTTCCTGGACGCACGTTTTACGAATCGCCTCTTCCAGGCTTCCATAATCAATGGGTACCTCTTCAATCCGGGGGAAAAGGTCTGACACGATCCCGCTGAAGAGCTTCAGGTCGTCCTGAAGGAATTTGGGGACATTAACGTCTCGGATCGCTCTGAGACAGATCAGCTCCTGTGGGAAGGTAGAAGAAGAGACTCTTGGGGGTCCATAATAATTGGACAAAAGTCACAAGCATTTGTCTAGACCTGATGCATTTTGAATTTTGCTTAATACGTTGATTTCCTATGAGCAGCTGCTCCATCTAGTGGCCATAATGCGGTATTTGCCTGATTGAGAAATTTCCGGAAAATATGTATATTATGGCCACTAGATGGAGCTAATGAACATAGGAAACCATTGTATTAAGCACAATACAGCCAGAATTTGTTATGTTCAGGCATTAAATGCTTTTGACAGTCTCCAACGAAATTGTTTAATACATAGACCTCTTATTGTAGCACAGCAGCTGGCAAGGCACTACGAGACTAAAGATTTCCAGTCTTCAAAGTCTTTAGCACTGTATTCTCTGAGTAGAGACAACTACATGGAGAGCCGGCTTTGTGCCTCTCAAAAACCATGTGGCAGGGGAGCGAGAGGTCAGCCTTGGTCTGTGGTTGCTTGGTCAATGGTTGGTCAATGGTTGGTCAATGGTTGGTCAATGGTTGGTCAATGGTTGGTCAATGGGTGGTCAATGGTTGGTCAATGGGTGGTCAATAGTTGGTCAATGGGTGGTCAATGGTTGGTCAATGGGTGGTCAATGGTTGGTCAATGGGTGGTCAATGGTTGGTCAAAGGGTGGTCAATGGTTGGTCAATGGGTGGTCAATGGTTGGTCAATGGGTGGTCAATGGTTGGTCAATGGGTGGTCAATGGTTGGTCAATGGTTGGTCAATGGGTGGTCAATGGTTGGTCAATGGGTGGTCAATGGGTGGTCAATGGTTGGTCAATGGGTGGTCAATGGGTGGTCAATGGGTGGTCAATGGTTGGTCAATGGGTGGTCAATGGTTGGTCAATGGGTGGTCAATGGTTGGTCAATGGTTGGTCAATGGGTGGCTGAGAAGGACTTGGGGACCCCAACACTTGAAGCCTCTGCTACCAAGGACATTTTTTTAATTGCTCACCTCATTCATAGATGGGTTTTCTCTCTTTAGGTTTCCAGCAGCAGATATGACGGTCTTAACGGCTCTCATTCCGAAATCATAGTGATCCTAGGAGACAAAATAGAGGCATGAGGGGGGCTGGGCAAATTAAAGGGGACCTCTCAGTAACTTTTTACATCTGCATGAATTAATCCCTGACACAATATATAGCAACAGTATCATTATTCACAAAGGATCCGCCTTTTATCATTAAAAACTATCCTTCAGCTCCAGTCAATGACATTACCTAGGCTGAGATGATGTCATCAGTCTGCTGCAGGCAGGAGGAAGCATTTCCTCAGTCTCCCCTCCACCAGTGACCAGACTGTACATTGTACCTTTGTAGAAGGGGAGGGGTAATTTCCTCAGTCTCCTCCCCCAGTGATCAGACTGTACATTGTAACTTTTTAGAAGGAGGGGGAGGCATTTCCTCAGTCTCCCCTCCCCCCGGTGATCAGACTGTACAATGTAACTTTGTAGAAGGAGGAGGAGGAATTTCCTCAGTCTCCCCTCCCCCAGTGATCAGACTGTACATTGTAACTTTGTAGAAGGAGGAGGAGTCATTTCCTCAGTCTCCCCTCCCCCCAGTGATCAGACTGTACACTGTACCTTTGTAGAAGGGGAGGAGTAATTTCCTCAGTCTCCCCTCCCCCCCAGTGATCAGACTGTACATTATATCTTTTTTAGAAGGAGGAGGAAGCATTTCCTCAGTCTCCCCTCCCCCAGTGATCACACTGTACATTGTAACAAGGAGGAGGAAGCATTTCCTCAGTCTCCCCTCCCCCAGTGATCAGACTGTACATTATATCTTTGTAGAAGGAGAAGGAAGCATTTCCTCAGTCTCCCCTCCCCCCAGTGACCAGACTGTAGATTGTAACAAGGAGGAGGAAGCATTTCCTCAGTCTCCCCTCCCCCCAGTGACCAGACTGTAGATTGTAACAAGGAGGAGGAAGCATTCCCTCAGTCTCCCCTCCCCCCAGTGATCAGACTGTACATTGTAACAAGGAGGAGGAAGCATTTCCTCAGTCTCCCCCCCCCCCCAGTGATCAGACTGTACATTGTAACAAGGAGGAGGAAGCATTTCCTCAGTCTCCCCTCCCCCAGTGATCAGACTGTACATTGTAACAAGGAGGAGGAGTCATTTCCTCAGTCTCTCCTCCCCCCAGTGATCAGGAAATGTTAATGGCAGAGCTGTGTCTTACCTGGGAACTGAGTTGTTCAGAGGACAGTTTGAAAGTCGTGGTGATTTTTTTGGCCAGGATTTTGGCATTATCGAAGCCGAAGGAATAAAGAGAGATCTCGGCGATCATGGCGTAATCCGGCACCATCATTGCAACGGGACGGAAGAGAGCCTAAAGAGGGGAAGAGATTGTGAGGTGCAGGCTGGTCCTGAGCAGAAGAGCAAAAAAAATTCCACAGATTACGATTCAACAAAAGACGTGTTGGTGGACCCAATAAGCTCTCTGTCAACCGGGGTCTCTCTGAGGGTCCATAGAGTAGTATAATGAATATACAAGGGATGAGAGCGCTACAAATCTAGAGGAAGACCTGAAGAGAAAAGGTCAGAAGAAATATCCAATGCATTTCAAGGGTCTCCCTCTTCATCAAGGTTTTTTAGCCCTGATAAAGGGGAGCCTCGTGCCCCCGAAACGTGTTGGCTTTTTCATCTCAAATCTCTTCAAAGTGAGGGGAGTTCCTCTCTTAACTGTCACCAGAACAGGTGTCACCATTGGAAGATTTCCCCTCTTATTGGGCCCCAGACCCGCCCCATCGGCTGTACACCAATCTCACCTTAAGGTTATCAGGTAGTTCTGTACGACCCGCATAGCCAGGGTTCATGGTGATAAAAACGGCACAAGTAGACACCAACGGGATCTCGGTTCCTTCAAACATGAAACGCTCAACCTAAAGTGACAATAGAGACCGAGAAGTATAAGGAGGAAGACAATGTAGAGGAATAGAGAGGAGTGTATATGATATGGGAAATGAAAGCAATCTGGATGGACAGTTGGATAAATGGCTCTATATTTAGGATGTATCTGGTCTATAAACCAGAGGCTCTGGATGGACAGTTGGATAAATGGCTCTATATTTAGGATGTATCCGGTCTATAAACCAGAGGCTATGGATGGACAGTTGGATAAATGGTTCTATAATTAGGATGTCTCCAGTTTATAAACCAGAGGCTCTGGAAGGACAGTTGGATAAATGGCTCTATATTTAGGAAGTATCTGGTCTATAAACCAGAGGCTCTGGATGGACAGTTGGATAAATGGTTATATAATTATGATGTATCCATTTTATAAACCAGAGGCTCTGGAAGGACAGTTGGATAAATGGTTCTATATTTTGGATGTATCCATTTTATAAACCAGAGGCTCTGGAAGGACAGTTGGATAAATGGCTTTATATTTAGGAAGTATCTGGTCTATAAACCAGAGGCTCTGGATGGACAGTTGGATAAATGGCTTTATATTTAGGATGTATTTGGTCTATAAACCAGATGCTCTGGATCAGGACCATCTTTAATATTGATTGGACCCCGGGCAAACATTTTCTTGGGCCCTCCTGAATCCACTTATCAACTATTTGAGGCAGTACGAACTCAATGGGCACCTGCTTTGGGCCCCACAATAATGACCCAGGGCAGCTGCTCCTTTTGCCCTGCGTTAAAAACAGCCCTGCTCTGGATGGGCAGTTGGATAAATGGCTCTATATTTTGGATGTATCCAGCCTATAAAACAAAGGCTATGGATAGACAGTTGGATAAATGACTCTATTTAGGATGTATCCGGTCTATAAACCAGAGGCTCTGAAAGGACAGTTGGATAAATGGCTCTATATTTAGGATGTCTCCGGTCTATAAACCAGAGGCTCTGGATCAGGACCATCTTTAATATGGATTGGACCCCGGGCAAACATTTTCTTGAGCCCTCCTGAATCCACTTATCAACTATTTGAGGCATTCCGGGCTCAAGGGGCACCTGCTTTGGGCCCCACAATAATGACCCAGGGCAGCTGCCCCATTTGCCCTGCGTTAAAAACAGCCCTGTTATGGATGGTCAGTTGGATAAATGGCTCTATATTTTGAATGTATCCAGTATATAAACCAGAGGCTCTGGATGGACAGTTGGATAAATGACTCTATTTAGGATGTATCTGGTCTATAAACCAGAGGCTATGGATGGACAGTTGGATAAATGGCTCTATATTTAGGAAGTATCTGGTCTATAAACCAGAGGCTCTGGATGGACAGTTGGATAAATGACTCTATTTAGGATGTATCTGGTCTATAAACCAGATGCTCTGGACGGACAGTTGGATAAATGACTCTATTTAGGATGTATCCGGTCTATAAACCAGAGGCTCTGGATGGACAGTTGGATAAATGACTCTATATTTAGGATGTATCCATTCTATAAACCAGAGGCTCTGGATGGACAGTTGGATAAATGGCTCTATATTTAGGTTTTGTCTTGATTACAAACTAATGGCTCTGGGTGGACAGTTGGATAAATGGCTCTATATTTAGGAAGTATCTGGTCTATAAACCAGAGGCTCTGGATGGACAGTTGGATAAATTACTCTATTTAGGAAGTATCTGGTCTATAAACCAGAGGCTCTGGATGGACAGTTGGATAAATTACTCTATTTAGGATGTATCTGGTCTATAAACCAGATGCTCTGGAAGGACAGTTGGATAAATAGCTCTATATTTAGGATGTATCCGGTCTATAAACCAGATGCTCTGGAAGGACAGTTGGATAAATGGCTCTATATTTAGGATGTATCCATTCTATAAACCAGATGCTCTGGACGGACAGTTGGATAAATGACTCTATTTAGGATGTATCCGGTCTATAAACCAGAGGCTCTAGATGGACAGTTGGATAAATGGCTCTATATTTAGGTTTTGTCTTGATTACAAACTAATGGCTCTGGGTGGACAGTTGGATAAATAGCTCTATATTTAGGAAGTTTCTGGTCTATAAACCAGAGGCTCTGGAAGGACAGTTGGATAAATGGCTCTATATTTAGGAAGTATCTGGTCTATAAACCAGACGCTCTGGGTGGACAGTTGGATAAATTACTCTATTTAGGATGTATCTGGTCTATAAACCAGAGGCTCTGGATGGACAGTTGGATAAATGGCTCTATATTTAGGATGTATCTGGTCTATAAACCAGAGGCTCTGGATGGACAGTTGGATAAATGGCTCTATATAGGATGTATCTGGTCTATAAACCAGAGGCTCTGGAAGGACAGTTGGATAAATAGCTCTATATTTAGGATGTGTCCGGTCTATAAACCAGAGGCTCTGGATGGACAGTTGGATAAATGGCCCTATATTTAGGTAAGTAATGGCTCTGGGTGGACAGTTGGTGGGAAGTTGACTTGTGGAAAATAAAGGAATGATTTGAGGGTCTCCAGCCTCTTTCCTTAAAGCGGTTCTGCACACATTTCATTTAGTAAATCTCTTTGCCTTCCAAATCAGGCAAAGAGTACTAAATGAAATGTGTTTTTTTTTTTTTTTTTTTTTACTTACCTTGTAATTGAAGACTTCCGGTCTTCTCCCTCTGCGGCGGCGGGCGGGGTCTTGCGTCGATCGTCGTCACGGCGCACTGTCTCCTGGGATCTGGTGTCATTGATCCCAGGAGTCAGTGCGGGCATCTTCCGAAATCTCGCGAGATTTCGGCCACATCTTCCGAAATCTCCCGAGATTTCGGCCGCATCTGCCGAAATCTCGTGAGATCTCGGCAGATGAGCCGTTACTGCGCACGCGCGAGTAACGGCAGTGCATGCTGGGCCATCTAAAGTCCCTGTGGGTGTTTCACATGCCCACAGGCAAGATGGCCCCCAGCACTAAAGAAGAAGACGAGGAACTTCATCGGACGAAAACCGGCGGCGATCGAGATGGAAGATGGAACAGGTGAGTCCCCTAATAAAGGTAAGCACACTTTATATTACATCCTAAAAAAAAAAATTTTTTTCAGAGTGCAGAACCGCTTTAATGAGTATTGGAGAAGGTGATGTGTGGAGTGAAAGACAATTGTTGGAAGTTTGTAAAGGATGAAAATGTAATGAATAGAAACCAGGAGGAATCGGAAGAAGGAATCAGAAGGAGGAATCAGAAGGAGGAATCAGAAGGAGGAAGAAAGGCTGGGAATGAAGGTCGGGTAACTCACTCTCTGCTGCTGAGCCTTCTGGATGGTGGTGATTTGTTGGGCCACCACAGACAAGACCTCGATGTCAATACGGTTGAATTCATCAAAGCATGCCCAGGCGCCAGAGCTGTACAGAGCCATCAGAAAAACAAAAATTGACCACTCAAATACGGTCCATCTAGAAAACATCTATAAAATGCCGACATTTCTTCACTCACCTGGCCAGACCTTTGAAGAATTTGCCCATGGCCATGAAGTCTAGCTGGTCAGAGCAGTTGAAGACCACAGTCTGGATTGCCAGAGCTTTACCCAGGTCCTTTGTGGTCTCTGTTTTCCCTGTGCCAGCAGGTCCAGCAGGGGCACCTCCAAACTTTAGATGTAGAGCCCCCGTCAGGGTAAGGTAGCACCTAAGGAATAGAAGTGATTCACATTATACAGATTGTATAGAGCTGGGGTCTCCAAACTTTCTAAACAAAGGGTCCTTCAGACTTTAGTTGGGCTGGACTGTGGTCAGTGGGAGTAAATAATGCCTCAGGCTTGGTGGTGAGTGGGAGTGAAACAATTACACAGCGCCCCTGTAGTTAGGAGGAGAGGGGATAGTGCCCCATCATTGGTATTAGTGGAATAGTTCCCCCATATGAATCCTTCCAGATATGAATTTTACTTTGTCAAAAAAAAAGGGTCTATGAAAAGTTGACATGTTTCGGTGGGGATGGTTATGCAAAGACTCCCCTTATCAGGGCTTAGATTCATTGCGTGAGCGGATGGGTAAGTAATGTTAAACCTTCATGAGCTTGCACAATTGTCTGGGATGCCTTGGTGGACAAGACAAATAAAAATGTATATCTGGCGCAATCCCTACAACTTGTTCTTAGACAAATAAAAACTAATATCTGGACCAATCCCTACAGCTTGTTGCTTAGACATGTAGCGGCGACACTTTTACAAGGTGTCCACTATGTGAAAATTTAGTTTGTCTCCTCAGAACAGTAATGGGGTTCTGAGGGTTAATTGTGCAGGTTTAACTTTGGCATCAGTTTGGCTGGACTGTACTAGGGTTTTGCCTGGTCATTGGGTACAGTAGGGTACACATGACAGGCTCAGAATCAGGCCTGGTTGGACGTTTTGGGTATCAACATTCCTCAGAGCCAATTAGTGGGTGCGCCTGGCCCCGCTAATTGGGGGAAGGGTACTTAAGGTGCTGAAGTCACGTGTTCGGGGTTCGGCCATAGCTGCCTGTTCCTGAATCTGGACCGGGGTAGCCCCGCAAGGGGTCCCGGGCCCGGGATCGTTTGCCGTCCCGCAACATGGTTTTTCTGACTAGCCCCATAGACCCGCTTGGTCTGGGGCAAAGGATCCATCTGTTCCCGAGTCTCGGAACCGGCTGGTCTGAGGTGCAGTGACTGAGGGAGGATTCAAGGCGTCCAGGTGTACTCTCAACTTGGAGGGGCATCGCAGCTCGTGTAAGCGACCGGGGGAGGACTCGTCGGAGGAGGGTCAACAAGCTGGCATCTCAAGAAGAGCCTGGTTGCTGGGTTGTTAAGGACACTAAAGAATCCACAGTTTCGCAGTACTGCCAAGGAGACAGAAAACGTTTCAGGTACTGAGAAAAGGTTCCTAATTCATTCTCGGTTGAGACTTTTTTCATGATCAGAGACTTTGCAAGTTCCGGATCAAAGTGCTGACTGCCATAATCTCTGATTATGTTCAGCTTTGAGAGATTTGTTCAGCATTGAAGTGCCCAGCTGCGAGTGGCTACTCTCTGGGTTTTGTATGAGAGACTTTCTAATTGTCAGCAGTTCAAGGTGCCTGAGTTTCTTCACCCTTACCCTCTGTTCCCATACGAGACTGTGTCTGTTGGATGTTACCCCTGCAAATAAAAACCTTCTAAAAAGGACTTTTATGGTGTCAGCGTCCAATTTGTTGGGTACTGACCCTGGGAACCCCCTAGACCTGGAGAACAAGCCAAGCGGAGGTAACCGGTAAGCCCAAAATTCAAGGAGGTCATCGAGGGTTATGGCCGCTACAGACAAATAAAAATGTATATCTGAACCAATCCCTACAGCTTGTTGCTTACCGTATATATTTTTAATCTCTACAAGACGATTCTCCCGGGGACCCCATTGGGGCTCCACCAGGTCATAAAGAGCTGCCACACTACATCAAACATTTGATTTTTTTTAGAAACTCCACCAAGCTTGGAGTTCAGAGCTCCATCACCATAATTTCATACTATACTAATGACTTTAGTATTCATTTTACAGTAGACCATGTGCCCACCTGTCCGTCAGAGGCGTTATGACCAATCGGCCCGTGTTCCCCAGGTATTCGTAGCCATACAAGAATTCGGCATTAACAGCTCTCACGTACAGATCTTCTCGGTTCCAGTAATACCTGAAAAATATAGAGTTACATTTTATTTATATAAGATCAGAAGAACTGAACAGGTAGTAATTGTCTTCTGGTGAGTGGTGGCCATATTAGTAATAGCTAATGTAGTAGAATTTCATATTAACAATATATATTTTATGTTATTCATATTATTCATATTATTATTATATAGTAGTGGTCTTATCAATATTATTATTCAATATGTAAAGCAACAATTATTATTCTTTAAATAGTGTATACTATGTTTTCCATAGATTTAGAAATATTTCATTTTAAATGTTGAACTTTAGATGACCTCTCTGCTTCTTTCTCATATTTTTTATAAGATGGTTTACTGGGTGAAAGTTCATTAGAACACATTCAAGATATATAGAATTGTTTAGAGTCTTGAAATTCATATAAATCACAGAGTTACTAATTAGAAGAAGAGAGAACTTTGACAGAAGTGAAATATAGCTGATAAGAGAAGCACCGTCAAAGATAGGAAAAACCGGTGGTTAAAATAAATTAGGTGGAATACGGGAAAGTTATGTAAAGAACATTAAATTAAGTTTGACAAGGTCAAAGAAATGTCTGTTTGTGCCCTCATTAAAACTATTAAAATACATACATATAGTGAGACATATAACACATCTGGTGGGGTTATTGAAAGTTCATTCTCCCAAAATCATAAATCTGTCACCCTTGAATTTAAGTTAAATCTTATAAAGATAAGGAGAGTTTAATAACACAGCTGGGTGCCAGACTGTCTCTACACAGTTGTTTTTAATTGGACAAGAGCAGTTATAAATCTTTTTAATGAAAATATAGGAATTCTGGGAGTAATAAGTTTGTCTGGTTATAGAACAGGTGTCAGATTTATGGTTGGTTACATTGACGTAGATCTTATCGACCAATCACATGTAGGAAAGATGGCTGAGATAGGCTTGTAAAAGGGTATATAAATGCAAGCTCTACAATTGTTTGTCAGACAAGTCACATAGGAGCTCATAAGGCTGAACTCTGTGTATGCAGCCCTATTGCAAGGGTCATAGAGGTCAGAACCAATAGGCAAATATCTGTCCGAAACTTGTCTCCTCGTACGAGTCAGAGAAGACTTCTTAACTTGTTCCAGAATGTGGTCTCAGGCAGGGCCGGTCCGTCCCGGGGTGCACGGGGTGCAGTGCACCCAGGCGCCACAGAGGTGGGGGCGATGGAGCGCCAGAGTGCTCCGCTCCCTCCTCCTCTCCTTGTCCGTAGGCGGCGCGGCTCTCTCCGCCTGTCACAGCCGCGGCCGCGCAGTGACGCCACGGGGGGGTGGGGCGCTCCGTGGCCGAGCCCGACTTGTTTAGAACAGAGCGTGTGTGATGCTGGTGCTGGTGGGCAGGAGGCGGAAGTTAAACACAGGAGGAGTCCTGTGTTTAACTTCCGCCTTCTGCCCACCAGCACAAGCATCACACACGCTCTGTTCTCCACCCGGGCGGCGCGGCTGCACACTGTCCTCTCCAGCTGCCGCCCGGGTGGTTTTAATTAGCCTAGTGGTGGGGGGTGGTTTGTCCAGGGGGGGTCTATACCAATGTGGGGGGGGGTTTGTCCTGGGGGGGTCTATACTAATGTGGGGGGGGTGGTTTGTCTAGGGGGGGGGGGGGTCTATACTAATGTGTGGGGGGGGGGTTGTCCTGGGGGGGTCTATACTAATGTGGGGGGGTTTGTCCTGGGGGGTCTATACTAATGTGGGGGGGGGGGGTTGTCCTGGGGGGGGGGTCTATACTAATGTGGGGGGGTGGTTTGTCCTGGGGGGGTCTATACTAATGTGGGGGGGTTTGTCCTAGGGGGTCTACTAATGTGGGGGGGTTTGTCCTGGGGGGGTCTATACCAATGTGGGGGGGGGGTTTGTCCTGGGGGGTCTATACTAATGTGGGGGGGGGTTGTCCTGGGGGGTCTATACTAATGTGGGGGGGGGGTGGTTTGTCCTGGGGGGTCTATACTAATGTGGGGGGGTGGTTTGTCCTGGGGGGGTCTATACTAATGTGGGGGGGGGGGTTCGTCCTAGGGGGTCTACTAATGTGGGGGGTTTGTCCTGGGGGGGTCTATACTAATGTGGGGGGGTTTGTCCTGGGGGGGGTCTATACTAATGGGGGGGGGGGTGGTTTGTCCTGGGGGGTCTATACCAATGTGGGGGGTGGTTTGTCCTGGGGGGTCTATATTAATGTAGGGGTGGTTTGTCCTGGGGGGTCTATACTAATGTATGGGGGCTGGTTTGTCCTGGGGGGGTCTATACTAATGTGGGGAGTGGTTCGTCCTGGGGGGGTCTATACTAATGTGGGGGGGTGGTTTGTCCTGGGGGTCTATACTAATGTGGGGGGTGGTTCGGCCTGGGGGGTCTATACTAATGTGGGGGGGTGGTTTGTCCTGGGGGGGTCTATACTAATGTGGGGGGTTCGTCCTGGGGGGGTCTATACTAATGTGGGGGGGTGGTTTGTCCTGAGGGGGGGGTCTATACTAATGTGGGGGGGTGGTTTGTCCTGGGGTCTATACTAATGTGGGTGGCGGGCTGGTTTGTCCTGGGGGGTTTATACTAATGTAGGGGGGGTTTGTCCTGGGGGGTCTATATTAATGTAGGGGGGGGTTGTCCTGGGGGGGTCTATACTAATGTGGGGGGTGGTTTGTCCTGGGGGTCTATACTAATGTGGGGGGTGGTTCGGCCTGGGGGGTCTATACTAATGTGGGGGGGTGGTTTGTCCTGGGGGGTCTATACTAATGTGGGGGGTTCGCCCTGGGGGGTCTATACTAATGTGGGGGGGTGGTTTGTCCTGAGGGGGTCTATACTAATGTGGGGGGGGTGGTTTGTCCTGGGGGTCTATACTAATGTGGGTGGCGGGCTGGTTTGTACTGGGGGGTTTATACTAATGTAGGTGGGGTTTGTCCTGGGGGGTCTATATTAATGTAGGGGGGGTTGTCCTGGGGGGTCTATACTAATGGGGGGTGGTTTGTCCTGAGGGGGTCTATACTAATGTGGGGAGTGGTTCGTCCTGGGGGGGTCTATACTAATGTGGGGGGGGGTGGTTTGTCCTGGGGGGGTCTATACTAATGTGGGGGGTGGTTCGGCCTGGGGGGTCTATACTAATGTGGGGGGGTGTTTTGTCCTGGGGGGGGGTCTATACTAATGTGGGGGGGTTCGTCCTGGGGGGTCTATACTAATGTGGGGGGGGTGGTTTGTCCTGGGGGTCTATACTAATGTGGGTGGCGGGCTGGTTTGTCCTGGGGGGTTTATACTAATGTAGGGGGGGGGTTTGTCCTGGGGGGTCTATACTAATGGGGGGGGTTTGTCCTGGGGGGGCTATACTAATGTGGGGGGGGGGTCTGTACTAATGTGGGGGGGGTGGTCCTGGGGGGTCTATACTAATGGAGGGGGTGGTTTGTCCTGGGGGGTCTGTACTAATGGAGGGGGTGGTTTGTTCTGGGGGGTCTGTACTAATGGAGGGGGGGTGGTTTGTTCTGGGGGGTTTGTACTAATGTAGGGGGGGAAAGGTTTGTCCTGAGGGGGGGTCTATACTGATAAAGGGGGGTGTTTTGTCCTGGGGGTCTATACTGATGGGGGGGTCTGTCCTGAGGGAGGTATTTATACTTAGTGAAGGGTCTGCACTGACAGAGGGGGGGTCTATACTTAATGGAGTGGGGTCTGTACTGAGGGACGACTATAGTTGGTGGAGGGGGTGATACCATGTTTTACTGCACCAGGTGACACCAACCCTAGTGATGCCACTGCAGCTGCGGGCTCTTATTTCCCCTCTCCCTCACCTCCTCGTGCGCTGCTGTACTAATGAGCGGCACACTATGTTTCTTCCCCCGCCTTCATAACGGCCAGGGAAGAAAAAACAAAGGAGCAAAGAAAAGGATTGTGGGACATGTGGTCCCAAGGACTGGCAGCCCCACTGTAACACGGAAACTGCAGCCCAAACAGCATGCTCAGCTGAATGGGAGAGAGAAAGCCAGGAGCCCGGGAAAGCTTTCAGGGAAGGGCACCCAGGACTCCAGAGGGAGAGGGCAGTGCTGAGAGAACACCATCAGAGAGAGAAAAAGCCACACAGCCTGGCGCCATCCCTGGTGGAGGAAGGAATGGAGTCATTGCAGGAATACAGATCTGGGCTCTACCCAGCGGAGTTGCCACGGGCAAATTCAGAGTGAGCAGACTCCTGATCAGAGGAACCGTTGTTGCTGTATCGCTGGGTCAGGTGAGAGGGCCGATCGGCCATTATTTACTACCATCTCTTGTAACATGTCTGCAGTCTCTGACCGTCTCTAGTATCATGTCTACAGTCTCTGACCGTCTCCTGTACTATGATTGCAGTCTCTGACCGTCTCTAGTATCATGTCTACAGTCTCTGACCATCTCCTGTACTATGTCTGGGGGCTCTTTCTAATAGACTCTCTAACAGAAGCCCCCTCTGTGTGCATCAGAGAGACTCCCCTCCAGGTCTCATTAGTGTACGCTCTTCCTGTATTTTATTTATTGGTAAAAGATCATGGGAGGATCCCAGGGTAACGAAGACTTCTTACGGGAACATCTCTGTGTTGAAGTCGTTGTCATAGAAACATTTGTAAAGGGGAGGAGTTGGTAAGATGACCACGCCCACGTATGGGCGCCAGAAATATTTCTGCACCCAGGCGTCTGTGACCCTAGGATCGGCCCTGGTCTCAGGTGAATTTCCCTCACGAACTTGGTCGAGCTGGAACCCAGAACTCTGAGGGGACCAGACCACTGGCTGATCGGCTGGTCCCTATCAGGTGACGGTTTCCCAAGAATTGGCAGAAAAGACCCATTCTGGTTCAAGGTGAGAACAATTCACAATTGTTTAAATTTGGTTAGGGAATAGGAATACCTATATCTAATATGCTTGCATTGTAAGAAACTGTATAAATTAGACCTGTATCTTGTAATACTTTGAACATAAACCTGTATGTTATCAGCTGTTAATAAACCTGCATTGCTTAAGTTCTGCCTGGTTTGATACTTTACAATTCTACTTCACTATATGTGCCTATACCTTAGCTGAGATATCCACTCAAAATCGTTAACACCGCTGACGTTTTCTTCAATCAGACGGGCAGCGACATCTTTAGCGTGGACTTCGATCACGATCAGAGCAGAGAGAATGTTGCGCTGCATGCGAGATAGCTTTCCACGCACCAAAGCGACCAGGTCACTGAGCTATGGGTTGAGAAATACGTACACAAGATGTCCAATATTAAAGTGTGTCAAAATATGAAAAACTAAGGAGGAAGTTATGAAGTTACAGTAGGTGAATTTAGGGGTTCCTTCACTGTTTTAAAAAGGTTTTATATTAGAGAAGATCTCCATGGAGTAGAGAAGGGCTGATGCCTCATTGTGTCTGTTGGGAAGGTTTGCCCTCCCTTCGTGTCCTGATGCATTCACAGGATGTTAAAGGGACTCTTCCCACATGAACACATGCAATACAAACTGTCAGATGTTCTAACTGCCCCCCTCTATCCTTGTGTGAAGTCACCTACCTGAGCCTCTAGCTCCGGGAAGAGGCGGGTGTTTAGGTCTCCAGCCTCCAGAGCCTCAGATACATCTTTTGTCCAAAATGTCTGACATCCAGCTATGACAACCTGGCCCGGCCAGTTCTTCACCCATTCTGTTCGCAGCGTCTGAGAAGAAAAGGGATGAGAATAAACTGATGAAGAAGTGACAGCAATTAGGTGTCAGGGGAAGGTAACGCCAACTTACCTCTGGATAGGCTTTTATTGCTCTTTCAATGTGTTCCCGCACACTGCCCTTCATGACCTTCTCCACCTCCAGTAACCAGTCCTCCACATTTCCGGTGGGATAAATGGCAGTTGACATCTGGACCTCCTCACCCTCCGCAGAGTACATGTGGGTGATCTGAAGATCCGGCTGGAAGTGAAGCTGGAAGGACAAGAAAAGATATTGTGCATTTTTCTGGCCCTTGAGGCAATATTCCTCCCACTACTACAAGCCACAGTTCTTCTGACTAGTGGGCCTAAATTCCTGCCACTTAAACTAATAATGCGCCACTGTCCTCCCCATTAATACAAAGTATTCCTCCAACTAAAAGCAAAAATGGGGCAATATTCCTCCTCCCTTTGACCGCAAGAGCTACGTAATTGTTTTACTCCCACTGACCACCAACCTTGAGACGTTGTTTACTTACCACTGATACCAGGACATTTTCTACACCCACTGGCCACAATTGTACCCCCTAAAGTCTGTAGAACAGTAAAATGGCCCTTACTTTAAAAAGTTTGGAGACCCCTGATCTAGAGTGTGCTTTTCTACACTATACGGCCAAATGTACGTGGAATCCCCTCCGAACCATGGGGTTCAGGTGTTTCCAGAGAAAACAAGAACCACCGCTTCAGGACGGCTCTTCAAGGAGAATGCATATCTTCCCAGATCAAGGAGCCCCAGGTGCTGGCTAACACAATCACACTAGGCAGGAGTGAAAAAGAACTCTGGACAGCCACACACCGGGAAAAAACTTAAAATCCTGTGCTTTTTATTTGAAGCAAAAGATCACATCAAAATAAAACAATCCACGGCAAAGAGGGGTGCACAAAAATACCTGACGCGTTTCGCACCAAAATTAGTGCTTATTCATAGCTTAAAAAGCACTGAATTTTAAGTTTTTCCCCGGTGTGCGGCTGTCCAGAGTTCTTTTTCACTCCGTTCAGGTGTTTCCAGTTAAGAGTACCATGAAGACCACTGTTCGCTTCCAAATTTGTGGTAACAGTTTAGGGAAGGTTCCTATGACCATGTCCCTGTGTACAAAGCCAGCTCCATAAAGACATGCTTTGACAAATTTGGTGTGGAGTAACATCAGTGTCCTGCACAGAGCCCTGACCTCAACCCTACTTAACACCTTTGGGATGAATTGTAGTGCTGATTGTGTGTTTTTTCCAGAAGAGCGGAGGATGGTATAGCTGCAAAGGGCAGCTCCATTGTTAATGACCATATGGGGAGGGAGCAACTCCATATTAATGGCCATAGTTTTGGAATGGGATTACGTACAAGCTCATAGAGCCAGGATGGTCACGTGAACAGAGTCAGCTCCAAAATTGACATTATTTTGGTGTGGAGGAACTTAAGTGTCCTGCACAGAGTCCTAACCCCAACCCTACTGAACATCAGTACCTGACCACACAAATGGGCACAAATTCGCACAAATGTGCTCCTCTTGTGGAAATCTTCCTAGAAGAGTGGAGGATGTTAAAGCCACAAAGTGGGGCCAACTCCATACTAATGGCCATGGTTTTGGAATGGGATATCCAATATGCTCCTATAGTTGGTGGTCAAACATTCACACAGCCATATGGTGTATTTATCAGTCCCACCTGAAACACTAAGATCTCACTGAGTCCTTTGCCATCTTCCATTGTAAGGTGGGCCATCATTGCTTGGCCACACAAGATTGTGACCACCATAATTATGTCTGGTAACAAATGACCCCCAATGGAGGAAAGTGGTTCATGTGTGAAGTACAGCAATCGATAGTGGCAAATAAGATTTCACCATTCATCATTTTATAGGAATCAGAAAAAATAATGGCATTTTCTAAATGGTAGCTGTGGGTGCTTTGCACTATTTATTACACCACATATACTATCTTAAATTGATGCCAAAGTCTCACCCGCGCTACGTTTTCAAAACACTTGCGTAAGTGCGGCTGCACGGCGGTGGGGTCCTTTGTCTGTGAGAGTATTTCCAGAAGTTCGTCATCAGACAGGAAATAAAACCTGTAAGGGTGAAGGTATCACTGTTATCTTTAGATAGATTAGTAAAAAATGGAAGTTTGTGGCAGGGGCGGACTGACAACTCATGGGGCCCCCGGGCAATAGGAGATTATGGGCCCCCCGGGCAATAGGAGATTATGGGCCCCCCGGGCATTAGGAGATTATGGGGCCCCCGGGCATTAGGAGATTATGGGGCCCCCAGGCAATAGGAGATTATGGGGCCCCCAGGCAATAGGAGATTATGGGGCCCCCAGGCATTAGGAGATTATGGGGCCCCCAGGCAATAGGAGATTATGGGCCCCCCACAATATACACACACAGAATAGACATACACAAACTGAAAAAGTACTGGAGAAGCGGGACAGCTATAATCTTGGGATTTTTAAAAAACACATATTTTTACATACTGTCCCTGGTTTTATTGAGGCTAGCAACCCTGATGGGGCCCCTTAGTGGCATGGGGCCCTTGGGCAGTGCCCGAATAGTCAGTCCGCCCCTGGTTTGTGGTATTTGCCGCTCGGTGGTGGGTACCTGGGGAAGGCACCTCGCTTGGTTTCCAGATATTCGCTGAGCCCTTTCTGTACCAGTTCTAGCAGCTTGTTACATTCCCGCAGGCTCTCCAGGAGACGTGGGTCCGGGCAGAGGGAGATCACCTGCACAACAAAACTTAAGGTTACTACTCAAAAACTCAGCCAAAGCTTTTTGCCAGATCACAAACTGAGCATAGACACCCATCACACACCGTCCGTAATATCAGCAGAATGGCAATAGATTCATTTTCAGTCAAGAGCCCCTGCTGGTTTACTGGAATCATGCTTAACAAAGGGGTGGGCAAATTGCGACACTCCAGCTGTTGTGGAACTACATGTCCCATGAGGCATTGCAAGACTGACAGCTACAAGCATGACTCCCAGAAGCATGATGGGACTTAAAGTTCTGCAACTGCTGGAGGGCCACAGTTTGCCAACCCCTACATAATAGTCAGTATACACGCACATCTATGTTTTACTTCTGATATGGGTTCTTAAAGCATTTCTGAACAGTTAGGGTGGTGGATCAATTGTTCCTCGGGCTTCAGGTTGCTCTTAGTCAAGGGTCCTTTGGCAGTTGAGTGGAATCATGCATAACGCATGGGCGTCCGCAGAACTTTTTTCAGGGGGGGGCATAATTTTAAGGTCACCCATGCTCTGACCTTTTCGACACTGTCATTATCACATTATCACGGTCAGAGACTGAAGACATGGCACAAGAGACTGTCAGAGACTGCGGACATGGCACAAGAGACTGTCAGAGACTGCAGACATGGCCCAAGAGACTGTCAGAGACTGCAGACATGGCCCAAGAGACTGTCAGAGACTGCAGACATGGCCCAAGAGACTGTCAGAGACTGCGGACATGGCCCAAGAGACTGTCAGTGACTGCATACATGGCTCAAGAGACTGTAAGAGACTGCGGACATGGCACAAGAGATGACCAGAGACGGCATACATGGCCCAAGAGACTGTCAGAGACTGCATACATGTGGGGGGCGACAGAGAGAAAGGGGGTGAGATAGAGAGGAGTGTGACAGAGAGAGAGGGGGTGAAAAAGACAGAGGGGGAGAGAGAGAGAGAGAGAGAGGGGTGATGGGGGTAATCACTCCTGATCCGATCCCTGATTCCAGGGGGGGGGGGCACTTGCCCCCCCCCTTGCCCCTACCTGCGGACGCCCATGTGCATAAGACCTGCCACACATTTGCATCTATGTTTTACTTCTGATATGGGTTCTTTAAGAATTTGTGAAGGGTTAGGTTTGGAGGTTATGGTTAGAAGAGTAATGCCGCGTACACACGGTCGGAATTTCCGATGGAAACAGTCCGATGGGAGCTTTTCATCGGATTTTCCGATCGTGTGTACGCCCATCGGTCTTTTTCTGTCGGAATTTCCGACGGACTTTGGATTGAGAACCTGTTCTTAATTTTTCAGACGGAATACCTTTCTATCAGATTTTCTGATCGTGTGTATGCAATTCCGACACGCAATATTCCGAAGCATTAAACTTCCCTTTTATAGTGCAGTCGAACGTTTTTTTAAGGCGCGGTGTTATTGACCATCGGAATTTGGTGTGACCGTGTGCAGGCAAGACAGTTTGAGCGAAATTCCGTCGGACGGGAAAACCATCAGAGCTTTTTCCGACGAGAATTCCGACCGTGTGTACGCGGCATTAGGGTGTGGTGGATTCATTGTACCTTGGGCCCTGGTTTGCTTTTCAGACAAGGGTTCCTTTCTAATGTGGGTTCTTGAAGCATTTCTGAAGAGTTAGGTTTGGGGATTAGAGAAAGGGTTAAGGGTTAGGGATAAAGAAAGGATTATGGGGTTAGGGTTTGGTGAATTAATTGTACCTTGGGCCCTAAGTTGCTTTCAGTCAAGGGCCCCTGTCAGTTTAATAGAATAATTCGTAAGAGTCACCATACACACACACATCAATGTTTTACTTCTGAAATTACCGTAATTCTTAAAGCATTTCTGAAGGGTTAGGGTTGGGGGCTGAAGTTATAGAAAGGGTTAGGGGTTTGGGTTAGATGGTTAGGGTGCCGTGCATTAGTTGTACCTTGGGCCCCAGGTTGCTTTCAGTAAAGGGCCCCTGCCAGTTCAATGGAATAATGCATAAGAGCCAGAATACATTTGCATCTAAATGTTACTTCTGATATGGGTTCTTAAAGCATTTCTGAACAGTTCGGGTGATGGATCAATTGTTCCTTGGGCTTCAGGTTGCTCTTAGTCAAGGGTCCTTTGGCAGTTGAGTGGGATCATGCATAAGACCTGCCACACATTTGCATCTATGTTTTACTTCTGATATGGGTTCTTGAAGAATTTTTGAAGGGTTAGGTTTGGGGGTTATGATTAGAAGAGTTAGGGTGTGGTGGATTAATTGTACCTTGGGCCCTGGTTTGCTTTTCAGACAAGGGTTCCTTTCTAATGTGGGTTCTTGAAGCATTTCCGAAGAGTTAGGTTTGGGGGTTAGAGAAAGGGTTAAGGGTTAGGGATAAAGAAAGGATTATGGGGTTAGGGTGTGGTGAATTAATTGTACCTTGGGCCCTAAGTTGCTTGGAATCATGCATAAGACCTGCCACACATTTGCATCTATGTTTTACTTCTGATATGGGTTCTTGAAGAATTTGTGAAGGGTTAGGTTTGGAGGTTATCATTAGAAGAGTTAGGGTGTGGTGGATTCATTGTACCTTGGGCCCTGGTTTGCTTTTCAGACAAGGGTTCCTTTCTAATGTGAGTTCTTGAAGCATTTCCGAAGAGTTAGGTTTGGGGGTTAGAGAAAGGGTTAAGGGTTAGGGATAAAGAAAGGATTATGGGGTTAGGGTGTGGTGAATTAATTGTACCTTGGGCCCTAAGTTGCTTTCAGTCAAGGGCCCCTGCCAGTTTAATAGAATCATTAGTTGTACCTTGGGCCCCAGGTTGCTTTCAGTCAAGGGCCCCTGCCAGTTCAATGGAATCATGCATAAGAGCCAGAATACATTTGCATCTTAATTTTACTTCTGATATGGGTTCTTGAAGCATTTCTGAAGGGTTAGGGTTGGAGGTCAAGGTTAGGTGGGTTAGGGTGTGCTGGATTAATTGTACCTTGGGCCCCGGGTTGCTTTCAGTCAAGGGCCCCTGCCAGTTGAATGGAATTATGTGCAAGAGTCAGCATATACCCAAAACAATGTTTTACTTCTGATATGGGTTCTTGAAGCATTTCTGAAGGATTGGGGTTGGGGATTAGGAATAAAGAAAGGGTTAGGGGCTAAGGGTGTGGTGGATTAAATGTACCTTGGGCCCTGGGTTGCTTTTAGTCAAGGGCCCCTGCTAGTTCAATGGAGTCAGCAAATGAAGCAAAAGGAAAATTCTGGACAGCCGCACCCCGGAATATAGCCTTTATTTGTAAAAAATCCAAAAATTACAAACCACAGCTGAAAATGGGACAAACGAGCTGACGCATTTCATACTTATCAGTGCTTAGTTATATGAATAAGCACTGATAAGTGTGAAACACTTCAGCTCGTTTGTCCCATTTTCTGCTGTGGTTTGTAATTTTTGGATTTTTTACAAATAAAGGCTATATTCCAGAGAGCGGCTGTCCAGAATTTTCCTTTTGCTTCATTTGATAAAAGCTTAGCCTGCACCTGGTATTCCAGCTCTGAGGAGAGTCTTGTATCTACATATCCACCTAGAGCGGTGATCCCTTCCCCCTTCCCTGTTGTTCCCGGATTGGTCAATGGAGTCAGCGTAAACACACACAGGTAAAAGTTACTCAAAATGGAAAGTTACTGAAAATACATTATAGTTTCCCTTTAAACACTCACAGTTTATACATAAGGAAGGGCACAATTGCCACAAGGGTGGGCACCCAGGTTACTGAGTATCATCTGACCTGTTTGTTCTCCTCGGCGTTGCGCATGATCTTCCTCCAGGTCCTCTCCATGGTTTGGTAACGTTTGCTCTCCACCGGCAGTTGACGGTTGATGTCCTCAGAGCTGAATATGGGTTCCAGGTAGAGCCAGGAGCGCTGGCAGGTCAGCCACTCTTCCAGTACGTCCTGGTGATAGAAAAGTAGAGGGATTTAGATCAAGATATTGATTCCTGTACATTCTTTTAGTCAAGCACTGGACATATGGGTCTGTGTTTGGTCTAAACATTACATAAATAATAAAGCTCTTGTTTGAATTCTTCCATATGCCTGTGAGCATTGTTAAAGCCAAAATGACCCAACTTTTACAGAAACAGCTTTTGTTTTTCTGAAATCACTAAATTGTTATGATTATGTTATGCTATGGACTCAGCTGCAATTAGCATTTATTAGGGTTCTTCTTCCAGTACCTGTGTCAAACGAAGTTTGCTCTCCCATGTGCTGATCCGTTCCTCAAAAGGCTTTTTATATGGTGAGAAGGACATGCTCTGCGTCATCACAATATGGTCATCCAGGAGCTGGCTGGCCTCCTCAGGGCTCTTCAGTATGAAGGTTCCCGTCTCTTTATATGGCAAGACAGTGAACAATACCGAGGCCCACTCGCCCTCCATCTTATCCAGAGCCTGTGGGACAGGAAAAAGAAACTCATGAGTGGATCATTCCAAAAAGTGTACCCGTCATCTATAGACAGCAGAGGCAGCCATGCTGGAAAACTTGTTGGATTTTTATTTTCTTAGGAAGCTATGTTAGGAAGATCTAAGCCGCATTGCATTCCTAATGCCCAACATGTAACCCTTGATGCCTATTGTATGGCCCTTGAGCTCCAGCAGCCAATAGTCAATTACACACCCCTAGAAATATCCAGTGTTGGTCATCTTACTTTAAAAAAGTAATTAGTTAAGTTACAAATTACTTCTCCCAAAAAGTAATTGCGTTAGTAACTCAGTTACTACATTGGAAAAGTAATTAGTTACGCAGCAAAGTAACTGTGACTTTTTTTTTTTAAATATTCTATACGTGTAACTAAGGGGCGGGTCTAGTATTACTGTAACCAAGGGGCGCATTTATTATTATTGTTATATATCGTGTAACCAAGGGGCTGCTCTATTATTACTCTAACCAAGGGGCAGATCTGTTATAGCGTGTAAGCAAGGGGCGGGTCTATTATTATTATATCGTGTAAGGGGCGGGTCTATTATTATTATATCGTGTAAGGGGCGGATGGCTACAGAAGAGGGCGAATGTTAAATTAATGGGCAGAGCTCGATATATAACAATAATAATAAATGCGCCCCTTGGTTACAGTAATACTAGACCCGCCCCTTACTTACACGATAGACGCCCCTTGCAGAGTAGCACGAGCATCGGGAGCGTGCGGCATCGCCTCGTACAATTACATGTTAACTGCGCCTGCGTGGTGTAGAGTTCACTCAGAGCTGTTTAGGTTCGGCAATTTTCGGGAAGCTCCGTAGTCCTTCGTACTGCGCAAGCGCTGCACCTGCGCAGTACAGGGGGTCCTTATCCGGCGGGGGAACTTTTTTGGCAGGACACCGGAATTACACTACTGCCATTTAGTGGCGGTAGATGTAATTGGGGTAACTAAGCCAAAGTAATGGGAACTGAGTTACCATGAGGGGAAAAGTAATCAGTTAGATTACTCGTTACCCTCTAAAGTAACTGCGTTAGGTAACTCAGTTTATTTTAACTCAGTCACTTACATCACTGGAAATATCTATGTCCCATTGCATCCCTAATGCCCAAACGTTGACCCTTTGGTGCCTATTGTATGACTCTTGGGTCCCAGCAGCCTAAAGTCAATGGCATGTCCTTGATCTCCACAGAAACCTATAAAACATCTAAAGTCTTCTACTATCTACTCTAGCAGGTCTACAGTTTTATATAGCATTAGATAACCTGGAAATGTGGTGATTTTGAGGACCCATATTAAATTGTCATGGATACAAGACCAGCTTGAACAATCTCCTCACTGTTGGCAAGCCTCATCATACTGATGTCACCAGTTCACCAGGAACAAGATATGAGTAAGTAGATTGTACTATATGTCTTGAGGATAACTGCCCCCAGTGTGCTTAGGCATACAGGTGTTCTTTAACGAAGCTGGTGCTTGATCGAGGTATGAAGAAAGATGTGTGGTACTGGCAAGGCAGTTCGTTTCAGTAATGTTCCAGCGTTTACATTGAATTTAGTCTACACCTTCTCGCACTATAACTGTGAAGGTGTACCTATACCCTATGATTGTTATTTCCACTGCCATATACGCCAGGAAGATTACAAAAAAAGTGTCTCAAAGACTGAACTCATGCAGCCAGACAAGCCTACCAAAAATGAGCAAATCTTACAATGCATTGGTTTGCAGAAGCTAGAATGAATTGTCACCAGTCGTGGGCTATGGTTGGCTGACATATCCTGCGTCTACCCAACCACTGCATACCCAAAATTACAATGTGCTAGATGCCACCTGTTAGAAGAAAGCAGAAACAAGGCAGACCGCTGACAACCTGGTGATACATTTTTAAAATGGATCTGAAAGCCATCCTGGTCCCATAGGATGAGGCAAAACTGTCTGACAGAATTTAATGGAAAGCGCCTACCGCCCAATATGCCAAATTGACCAGGAGGAACTAAGCCTAAGTAAGTTAACAAAGCTGGTAGACAAGGTACTTCACCTGCTCAATAGAGAATTCCTTCCCGGCAATTTCTGCCACCTTAGCGATGGCCTCAATATGGTCCTGAAGCTTCATCTCCAGGCAGCGGGTGAAGGTCAGGTTGGCTTTGGGTTTGACGTTAATCTGTATCTGCTCTGACAGCATCTCCCAGTGACGGTTCCTCATGCCGGGGTTGCGCAAGCCTTGGATTAATGGGATGTATGGCCTAAACTCTTCGATGCGGCCTTTGATGTCCTGTGCTACTTCCTGGCAGGCTGAGGGGGTAAAGAAACAACAGGCAGATGAATCGCTAAGATAGAAATGTAGAAAACTGTGTTCTCATATCTAGGGATGGGTTGGGTAATTTCAGTTAAAGAGACCCTGTTGGCCTCCAGAAAAGAAAAAAAAAAAAAACGACTTGAAGTTCCCTGCAAGAGAAAAGCCATAGTCAATGGCTTCTATAGTCTTCTATTTAGTCTTCTATTTGGCGGCCTGTGTCTTCTACCTTCCTTTTCATTCAACACATCCGAAATTGTTGGATGCATGCGTTGTCCGCAGCGTCCCCCATGCAATTTGGTTCCACCCTCCAACTTCTACATCACTGCTGTGTCCTGTAGTATGGTAGGGGTCAGTGGAGTGAACCACAGGCAGGGGACGAAGGCACCCAACCCTACCAAATTAAAAAAAATGTCTTCTGGAATGCAGTGCTGGAATGCAAGGATGGTATCAGGTATGGGCATTCGAAAAGGTGAGTATAATGGCTCCTTCCTTGCATTGATCTTCAAGTAGGATCATTGAAGAGACTGACAGGTTACTCAAAGGTTACTTTTATGCCACGTACACACGATCGGAATTCTCATTAGAAAAAGCTCTGATGGTTTTCCCGTCGGAATTCCGATGGAATTTCGCTCAAACTGTCTTGCCTACACACGGTCACACCAAATTCCGACAGTCAATAACACCGTAACATACAACACGTTCAACGGCACTATAAAAGGGTAGTTTAATGCTTCCGAACATGCGCCGAATTATTTCCGAGCATGCGTCAGAATTTTGCGTGTCGGATTGGATACACACGATCGGAAAATCCGATACAAAGGTTTTCCGTCGGAAAAATTAAGAACAGGTTCTCAATCCAAAGTCCGTCGGAAATGCCGACAGAAAAAGACCGATGGGCATACACGCGGTCGGAAAATCCGATGAAAAGCTCCCATCGGACTGTTTCCATCGGAAATTCCGACCGTGTGTACGCGGCCTTAGGGTTAGGATTAGAATTACCTTTAGGTTAATGTTTTTTGGCAAAATAACAGGTCCAGGATAGTTTGAAGGAGCTTCCTTAATACCCCTTTCACACCACACCGCCCATAGCGTCGGCGGTAAAATGCTGCTATTTTTATCGGCGTTTTACCGTCGGATTTGCGGCACATTTCGGCTACTAGCAGGGGCGCTTTTACCACCCGCTGGCGGCCGAGAAAGGGTTAAACCCCCCGGCAAAATGCTGCAATGGCGGCGTTTTGCAGGCGGTATTACAGCGCTACCCCATTAATTTTAATGGGGAGCAGCGCTGGAGGAGTGTTGGAGGAGCGGTGAGTTCGCCGCTCCAAAGAAGCTGCTGGCAGGACTTTTCCTGACGTCCTGCCAGCGCACCGCTGCAGTGTGAGCCCTCGGGCTTTCACACTGCAGACAATGGTGCAGCTGTTTTAGGGCGGATTGCAGGCGCTTTTTCTAACGCTATAGCGCTTGCAAAACGCCCTTGGTGTGAAAGGGGTCTTACTCTCAGCAGCAATTTAAAGTTAATTGCACCCTTACAAACCACCAAAGTTTTCCTAAAATTTTTCTCATCCCCAGTCACATCCACATATCTGTTCACAAGGTGAAGGCTGGGGAGTGGCAGCCATTTTTCTCACATGCCGTGAACTTACCTGGTATATCACGGAAGTATTTGACGCATTTGTGCATGTTTTTATAAGACTCCATCACGTTCTTCTCCAGCTGTTCGGCATCGATGGTGGTGAGAGGGTCATTCATCCAGCTATCGTACCAACGCATCCAGTCCGACACGGTGGTCCAGAGATCCCGGAAGGGCTGGAAGTCCTTCACCAGTTTCAGAAGCTTGTCATACTGGTGAGTAAACAACAGGGATTGGTGAAAAAGGTACATTAGGTGACAATAATCATAAAGAAGAGAGGTTATATTAAAATATTATATGTAACTGGAGTTCTATTTTCTGATTTTGGAGCCTTCAGATACATATCTGGGAATGTTATAGGCAGTCATTTGTATTATATGGGGCGTACTCACATTGGTCACAGGCTGGCCAAACAGTCTCTCTCGGTTGTTGTACATTTGCGCCAACTGCTGGGAATCCTTCAGCTGCTTGTGGACTCGTCGAACTTCATTGGCGATCTCATGAGCGCGAGTTATATCGGTGTGAGTGGAGAATCCGGCCACTACCATCTAGAAATAACGAGAGCTGGCACTGTCAGGGGGAGCGGATAGATGGAACATTTGGATTATATCACCAACAGATTGGCAGCAGATGTGTAACCGACCTGTAAGGAGTCCTGACGCTCCAAGAAATTGTTCTGGTCCATAACCTGGATTTTTCGGAAGCGCTCCTCATCCTCCAAGTGCTGCTCTCGGACGGTTTCCATGGTGGTCATAATCTTGTGTGGCCAAGCAATGATGGCCCACCTAAGAATGGAAGATGGTAAAAGACTCAGAGAAGTCCCAGTGTGTCAGAAATTACTGATAAATACATTATATGGCCATACGAATGTAGACACATGACCATCACTCCTATACGAGCTTGTTGGATATCCCATTCCAAAACCATGGCAATTAGTATGGAGTTTTTCACCCTTCGCTGCTATAACATACTCCACTCTTTTGGAAGGATTGCTACAAGATTTTGGAGGGTGTCTCTGGAAATTTGTGCCTAGTTGTCAGGTCAGGTACTGATGTTGAATAAGAAGACCTGGCTGGCACATCAGGCCTCACATTGGGCACCAAAAAGACCTGGCTCACAATTGGCATTTCAATTCATCCAAAAGGTGTTCAGTAGAGTTCAGGTCAGGGCTCTGTGCAGAAAACCTGAGTGCACTGATGTTGGATGAGAATGTTTGGCACCAAAAAAAAGACCTGCCTCACACATCAGACCTCACACTGGGCAGCAAAAAAATACCTGGCTCACACATCAGACCTCACATTGGGCACCAAAAAAAAAGAAGACCTGCCTCACACATCAGACCTCACATTGGGCAGCAAAAAAAGACCTGGCTCACACATCATGCCTCACATTGGGCACCAAAAAAAAGACCTGCCTCACACATCAGATCTCACATTGGGCACCAAAAAAAAGACCTGGCTTACACATCATGCCTCACATTGGGCACCAAAAAAAGTCCTGGCTCACACATCAGGCCTCACGTTGGGCACCAAAAAAAAAGACCTGCCTCACACATCAGATCTCACATTGGGCCCCAAAAAAAAAGACCTGGCTTACACATCATGCCTCACATTGGGCACCAAAAAAAAGTCCTGGCTCACACATCAGGTCTCACATTGGGCAACAAAAAAAGACCTGCCTCACACATCAGATCTCACGTTGGGCACCAAAAAAAAAGACCTGGCTTACACATCATGCCTCACATTGGGCACCAAAAAAAAGTCCTGGCTCACACATCAGGTCTCACATTAAGCAACAAAAAAAAAGACCTGGTTTCAACATCAGGCCTCACGTTGGGCATAAAAAAAAAAACCTGGCTCGCGTATCAGGCCTCACGTTGGGCATCAACAACAAAAAAAAAAGACCTGGCTCGCAATTAGAATTTCAATTCATCTGAAAGGTTTTCAGTAGGGTTGAGGTCAGGGCTCTGTGCAGGACACTCAAGTTCCTCCACACCAAACTGGTCAAACCATGTCTTTATGGAGGTGGCTTTGTGCACCTGACCTCTATAAGCCTATACATCAACCCATTACAAAACCTTGGCCATTAATATGCAGTCGCTCCCCTCCCATGCTCATTAAAAATGGAGGGGTCCCCCTTGGCAGCTATAACAGTCTCCACTCTTTTGAGAAGAGCTTGCAATTAGCATTCCCAATTCATCCCAAAGATGGTCAGTAGGGTTGAGGTCAAGGCTCTATACAGGACACTTGAGTTCCTACACACAAAACTGGTCAAACCATGTCTTCATGGAGGTGGCTTTGTACACAGGAGCACAGTCATGGTTGAACAAAAAAGGGTCTTCACCAAACTGTTACCGCAAGGTTGGAGGAGCACAATTGTCTACAATGTCTTTGTATCCAGTAGTATTAACAGGGCCCTTCACTTGAAACCCCCTGAATAACGCAATTTTTTGGAAGCGTCAGACACTTTTGGCCATATAGATAGGTTGGATTGTCAGATGTCTACAACCATTGGGTCATATTATGTATCTGTACACCATGAATGACTGAGCCACAATTATGGTGGCACCACATGTGTCTTTTACTGCTTGCTGGAACTTGTAGTTCCATTGTGGTTAGAGCTGCTGATGATTATTCATCTATAAACTCACTTTGTGCTGAAATCTTCCTGGGACAGGCTAAACAAGAATTCATCGATGACCTCATAATCAGCTATGACTTTCCCAATTTGCTCCTGTTGAGAATAGAACAGATTCCCCATTAACAACCTTACTTTATATCAGAACATTTCTATTGGTCACGGTACCAAAATCCATCTAAGAATGTAAATTCAGGCCCAGACCCGCAGGAAAGGAAACAAAGGAAACTCACTACATTGTGTAGCACCCCCTAGTGTACAGTCTAGTGGGAGGAAAATGTATTAGGTGTGTGAGTCTGGGAAGTGGGAACTGGTTGGTGGTTAATGTAGGTCAGGCTGGAGGGCTCTAAAGGTCAGGCCTCTGCTACCTCCCCCTGGTTCTAGAAGCTGCTAGAAGATTCTAGAAGCTAGTGGGTGGAGATGAAGGGGTTGGGATCTGCATATTCATGGAAATCTGGCCAATCCCCAGGCAGGAAGCCTGGCAGGGTGGTTGGGTCACCCCTAAATATGGTGAAACCTTGCCAGCGGGGGTGATTGTTGTTAGGTGAAAGATGGAGTGCTGAGGCTGTGTTGTGGAGCCTGGTAGGGGACCCCCGGGGCTGAGGGGGCTCTGCCTCTAGGATGGAGCTAAAGAAGAAAGGAGGAAAGACAGAGGGAATCTCCACTACCCTTCAGTCTCTTCTATGGGACACCTTAGCTAGCATTGGAGGGCCTGGACAGCAGAAGGCTATTTTTTTCCCCAATAAAACAACAAAAACAAGCCCATGTAGTGTTTACTGTCTACAAGTGAACATTGGAAAATGTTGCCTGGCTGTGCAGGAATAGAGGAACCCAAAAATCCAGTGGCCCTCCAGGGGCTAGCGCTACAATTGGAAACGTTTATTCAAACAAAGGGGGGCTGCAATCGCTGTCCCCTTTCTGTCGGCCAAGATGTTACGTGCTTTAAATACTTGCGTACCGTGCACTTTTACGCCCTTCCTGCCCAGGTTAATTTTCAGCTTTTAGCGCTGTGGCACTTTGAATGACAATTGCGTGGTCATGCAACACTGTACCTAAAAAAACATTTTTACATTTTTTTTTTGAGACAGATAGAGCTTTCTTTTGGTGGTATTTATTCACCACAGTTTTTTTTTTTTTTTTTGCTAAAACAATGAAAAAAGACTGAACATTTTGGAGAAAAAAAAAAAGCTTTTCTTAGTTTCTGTTATAAAATTTTGTAAATAATTCATTTTTCTCCTTCGCTGATGGGGCTGCACTGATGAGGCAGCACTGATGAGGCAGCACTGATGGGCACTGATGAGGAGGTACTGATATGCAGCACTTATGGGCGGTACAGACAGGCTGCACTGATGGGCAAGCACTGATGGGGACTTATAGGCGGCACTGATGGGGACTGATTGGCAGCACTGATGAGCAGCCACTGATGAGCACTGAATGCAGCACTGACTGGCATCACTGATGGGCACTGACTGGCATCACTGATGGGGCTGCACTGATGGGCACTGATGAGGAGGCACTGATATGCAGCACTGATGGGCACTGATAGGCAGTACGGACAGGCTGCACTGATGGGCAGCACTGATGGTGACTTATGGTTGGCACTGATTGGGACTGATTGGCGCCACTGATGAGCACTGAATGCAGCACTGACTGGCATTACTGATGGGCATCGACTGGGATCACTGATGGGGCTGCACTGATAATCTGTGCAGACCTCCACTGTGAGGAAATGCGCTGATCGGCTCTCCTCACACGCTGTCAGCTTGAGGAAAGGAATGCAGATAACCGGAATTTCCTTGGTACATTTGATCAGCTGTGATTGGACACATGGGTAAAGAGCCTCGTCATCGGCTCTTTCCCGAGATCGGTGATGCGTCGTGTCCCAGAGATAGAGTGCATCACCGATTGCCGCACTGCACGCCCCCACCGGTGCGCAGAGAGAGTGCCACCGCCTGCTCGTCATTAGTGAATGCGGTGGGGCGGGAGGTGGTTAAAAAATAATTCTAGGTATGGATATTTTATGGATCAATATAACTAAGTATATTATTCCAAAATATTACTGGCCAAATATTTACACAATTAAGTGTTAGCTTCATTGGACGTCAGCTTGGACCAATGCAACTTATGTATATACCATATCTGGCTGATGCCCCCGGAAGGTGGAAATCACTGAAGTAGACACCACTGCTACATTGCTACTACACCGCTACTTACAGTGATCTCCACTTGCTTCCGGGGTCCCGGGCTGAGCAACTGCACTTCTGAACACATGAGATTGGCCACTCAGCATGGGTACCATTCCCTAACTGGACAAGGAGGAGAGGCTAAGTGGAGTGCGTGAGGTAGGTACCTTAGATTGTAAGCTCCTTGGGGGCAGGGACAGATTTACGGTATGTAAAGCACTGCAAAAATTGTCATTGCGATATAAATATGTAAAATAAATAAAAGGTGATCCCGCCATGAAGGTTCAGGCTCTTCTTTTACGAGGCGACAGCTGTGCTTGAGTATTGCCGCCCTCTCACATGCACCTCTGGTGGAGACAGAGTTGTAGGTTTTCCTACGTAAATGGATCTGTCATGCATACTATAGGTTGGTGCTTCAAGCATTCTGTAATCCAAGGCTGCTGTTATCAGTGATACAATGGAGAGCGATTTTAACTATTAGTAAGAAAGATAGGACCTCGGGGGAGGACATTAATCACGTGCAAGATATACAGGCGAGGGTCTTAGGTTTTACCTCCAGAGTTTTTATCTGTTCTGGAACTCCTTTCATCCATTCTCTGAGCTCCGTCAGCTCCTCCACGCTGTTCGGCTTTTCGTACAAGCTGCGACTGATGGTTCGGAACTGGTCTGAAATCTGGAGAGAAGGGGTCCAACCAACGAGAGTAAAGCAGAGGATGGAACCAGGTACTGGATTCTACTACAAGGACCAAAAAAAACATGTTTGACTTACCCCGTCCACCTCTTTGCGAACGCTCTTAGCGAGCAGCTCCAGCAGGGCGCTGGAAAGAGCTTTGCGTTTACGAGACAAGTTTTGTTTGACTCCTTCGATGCTAATCTGGAAGGGGCCGACTATGATGGAGTTGGGCAGAGCATTGTCCAGACGCTCCTTCTCCAGAAGATGTTCCTCAACTGCTAGCTTTACCTCCGACGCCGAGGGGTTCTTCTCCCGGAACACCCTGCAGGAAATACCAGGATCTGATTGTAAACATTTATTGACATTGCATGACTTTCCTCCCCAGCCTGACCACCCTTTCATTCATTGGATCTCAGTTCTTGCAATCATAGAGGCTCAGTGTCATATTACATTTCCATAGGATTAGTCAGCCGGGTCTGAGATCAGCCAGATTGAGTGACACCATCCAATGTCTGGGGATATTTTTTCTAGGTATTGGTGTTACAGCAGCTCCCAAGATACAGACTCACCTCATGTACATGTCAATGTCAGTGTTGTTGAGCTCCAGGAATTTCTCATACTGCTTTGCGTACGCCATCAACGGTATGAGAGCTTTGCAAATGGCGTTGCGGATGTTGCTGCGCAGTTCTTCCACCGGAGACTCGTGGAGGCCCACAGACTCCAGCAGTGGGGTTCCGCTAATGAAGAGGTTCTCCAGGACAAACTGCACAGGTACATACAGAAAAGAAATGAAAGCTTCGCTCCCATAGATACTGACATTGAAATCTTGGATCTTGTACAAGGGGAAGCTACAGAAATGAAGGTCTGATTCTCACCTTCTCCAGTTGCGGCACGCTGTGAGTGGCCAGAATCCCTTTATCAAATAATGTCATCAGAGTAACCTCAAAACTCTCCAGTGGGGTGCTGAAATGGACCCCAGAAGCATCTAGGACCAGATCCACAAGAAAAATTGGGTTTCTGCGTGGCCTGTGAAAGGGGAAGTTGGGATAAATTCACCAATAAACCATGACATGAATTCTATGTACCTCAATGGCACAATAACTATAGACACGTAGGTATCTCACTTGTAGGGACTGTTGACGAGGTCTCCCCCCCAGTCCATGCCCTTGGTGCAGGTCAGAACGCTGTGGCAGGCATCCAGGATAAACTGGGTAAAGCTGACCAGGGAGTCCTGTACTAGAAAGCGAAGGGAGTCCTGCAGGTTGAACTTGATGAGCTCCATCAGTTGTCTCAGTTTGGACATGCAGTAGACTTCCCAGTTGCGTTCAGTAAGATCATACCAGCCTTTCCCCACCTCCCGAAGGCTGCCACGCACCGCGTTCTTCAGTGTGCTGATCCAGCTGTCCTTCAGGAACAACTGGACCTGTAGGGCAAAAGAGAGACAAGAAATTGCTGGGAGGACAAGGGAGACTCTGGAGAATTTTGTAGACCCTGGAGAATTTTGTAGACCCTGGAGAACTTTGGAGACCCTGGAGAACTTTGGAGACCCTGGAGAACTTTGGAGACCCTGGAGAACTTTGGAGACCCTGGAGAACCTTGGAGACCCTAAAGAACCTTGGAAACCCTAAAGAACCTTGGAGACCCTAAAGAACCTTGGAGACCCTAAAGAACCTTGGAGACTCTGGAGAACTTACCAGACTCCAGAGAACTCTGGAAACTCCAGAAAACTTGTATCCTACAACCTGTGAAGCTTCTTATTTCTCCAGGTCATGGTATGGTAGGTATGGTATGGAAGTAATCAGTCACTGGACTTATTCTGTAATTGTGAAGATGATTTAAAGCTTCTCCAAGCTGCTTGTTAAGTTCCAATGAGTGTCAGTTAGATCCCCCAGTATTTATATCCACACAGGCAGCACTGACACCCTCATCCAAACACCATGGAATGTGTCAAGGCAGATGTTTATTGTTAAAGAACAGGATGGGAGGTGCAAAAGTTGTGGAACTGCCCTGTTCTAGTTACATCATCCCATCCCCAATCATATGGCTGAAGGAGTGAATTGTCAAATTGTTGGTGTAGAGATGGTAAAACAGAAATATATATATATATACAAGACAGACTGTGCCACTGTTGTTTGGGGATGGCTATTCCATTTTGACATAGATGGCATCTTTCATGACTTGCTTACCAGTTGAAATCTCTGTCCAAAATGTGTACCTCGCTGTCCCTGATGTCCCTCTTCCTTAAAGTATAGGGAGACTGCTGAGCATTTACCTTTAGAATCTGCCCTCCCATGCTGGGCCATTTCTTTATTGAAAGGTCGTTTTATCTCCCCAATGTACAGGTTTGGGTTGGGGTCTGTAGTACCTGCGTGCATACATTGTAAATGTTGGGGTATGTTCCTGACTCCCATTAGAACTGAAGAAGTGTATTGGAAAAACTATGGAACATCTTCACCATTACAGAACAAGTCCAGATGACTGCATCCAACTACTACTAACTGGTGTCCTACTGGTTTTCCTTGGTAATTCCAATGGTGAGACCCCCCCCCCCCCCCGCCATAGATTTTTAACTCTGCTCCCGTAGAGCTGGTCATTTTGGGTATCCCCACCAACCTTAGGGTCTTCCCACTGGAGAACACTCTTGTACATGTCTCCAGTAGCTATCAAAACATAAGGTGTTAGATTAGTTTGGGTTGACCCTTCAATTTCTAATTTCCAGCACAAAAAATGGTCATATAGATGTTACATGTGTGATACAAAATGTACAATAGGCCAAAAATATTCTTTTTGTTTTGAGAGGAGCTGGGAAAGAGTTGGAACTTCTCACAGGTGTTTATTGCTGTCTGAAACCCCATTGGAGAGACACACTGAGAGGAAGAATCTTCTTAGTGGAATCAAAGAGCAACACAAACCCCATAGATGTTCCAACCTCCTCTATGCTCTACTCTATCTCATGACATCACCACTCCCTTATCTAAACTACGGAGGGGAGGAAATGGGACCTGAAGCCATTTCCCATAGGGAGATATCAGCAGCGCCCGGTCATTCTACACGTCCTTCCATTTTGGATGGTATAGGAAATGGCTAAAACCCCTGACAATTATTTTTTTTGTCTCTCTGTGTCCTATTTGAGAGATTTCCACTCACGTCATTTCCTGTCGATAAAACAGGAAGTAGAAAAATATCTATACCCTGAATAAACTCCACACTTAGACAGCTGTCACCAGAGTGGGTGTCCCTATAGGTAGTTTCCCCTATTCCTGTTGTCAAATTTTTAGATTGTCCCAACACTTTCCAGTCACAGTGACTGGGGTCTTCAAAGATTCCAGAACTTACCTGGGAGAAGGTCTGTGACTGCGTCTGCTCGAACTCCTCCAGCCGAACGCACTTGGTCAGGGTGAAGTGGAAGAGGGACAAGGTGGAAACTCTGTTACATTCGCCCCGAACTTTGCAGAGAGAAGTGATGACCTCAGACCTGGTCAGGAGGGTGGTGAAGGTGAAAGCTTTCCGGGTCTTGGTGTAAGCGTAATCTGGGACGCAGACGAGACCTGCAGAGATGAGGAGAGGAGTGCCAAAGAAGTCAGAGTTCAGGTTTCTTTTACGAACATTGATAATGGCGATAAAATATTCTGCCGTTCAAACCCCTGGCATCTCTACCAATGAAGGAGCTAGGAAAGTGCAGCCACTGGCTTAGCTGTGCTGTCTGGCAGGGGTGTCTGGATCAAAAAACTAGATGAACAAAATTACAAAAGCCTTCAAATGTGGCACGCAGGGTTGTGCCGCTGAAATGGAATGTTTTTGGTAGATATGTGCAATTCGTTTCGTTACGAATTAGTTTTTTAACGAATTTCGACAAATTCTGAAAATTTTACGAATTTTAAATTAGTAAATTTGAATAATCACAAATTCTGAATTTAAGAATTATCGAATTTCCAGATTTAGAATCTTAGAATTTACGAATTTCCAAAATTTGAAAATTCTAAAATCCGGAAATTCTAAATTGGAATATTCGAAAATCCGGAATTTCTAAATTGGAATATTCGAAAATCCAAAAAAACTAATTTGGAAAATTGGAAAATCTGGAAATTCGGAAATTTGAAATCCGAAAATCCAAAAACCCGAAAATAAACTAAAATTCAAAAGAAGAATGAAAATCAGAAAATCTGAAATAATAACTAACTAATAATAACTTAACTATTACTAACTATTAAATTATAGGTATTGGAATTTCCTTTCAAATTTGGCAGTGAATGTAACGAATACAAATTTATCCGAAGTTACGAATTTTCTGAAATAGCGAATGCCGCATCTAAATGAATGGAACGTAATGAATAAATAATAATATATAACAATAATAATAAAAACTTTATTTTAATATTATTATTTATTAATTTGTTCCGTTCCATTTGTTTAGATGCGACATTCGTTATTTCAGATAATTCATAACTTCTATAAATTTGTATTCGTTACGTTCACTAACAGCCAAATTTTAAAGGAAATACCTATACTTTAATAGTTAGTTATTATTAGTTAGGCCCCTTTCACACTGGGGTGGTTTCAAAATAGCGCCTGTACACCGCCTGAAAAAAATGGCCCCATTCACTCCAGTGTGAAAGCCGGCGGGCTTTCACACTGGAGCGGTGCGCTAGCAGGACAGTAAAAAAAAAGTCCTGCTAGCAGCATCTTTGGAGCGGTATAGGAGAGGTGTATTCACCGCTCCTATACCGCTCCTACCCATTCAATGGGACACCACGGTAATGCCGTGGCAATACCGCCGCAAAGCGCCGCTACGGCGGTGCTTTGCGGGGGATTTTAACCCTTTTTCGGCTGCTCGCGGGGGTAAAACCGCCCTGCGAGCGGCCGAATACCGCGGCTAAAACGACGGTAAAGCAGTGCTAAATATAGCGCTGCTTTACCGTCGCCGCGGCTCCCGCCCCAGTGTGAAAGGGGCCTTAGTTAGTCATTATTTCAAATTTCCGGATTTAGGATTTTCAAATTTACCAATTGTCGAATTTATGGATTTTGGATTTTCTTGAAATTTCTAATTTACGAATTTCGGATTTTCTAATTTACGAACTTTCAAATTTACGGATTTTAAAATTTACAAATTTTTTAATTCCCGAAATTTCCGGATTTTCGAAATTCCCAAAATTTCCAGATTTTTGGATTTATGAATTTAAGAATTTACTAATTTTTATGACCTTTCGAATTTACGAATTTACAAATTTATGAATTTCGATCATAACGAATGACCCGAAAAGCGAAAGAAAAAACAAATGAAACGGAAACAAACAAATTTTTTAGCAGTGCACATGCCTAGTTTTTGGGTTGTGGAAGGAACTCAAACCTACTGGGGGAACCCAACACAAACTCAGGGACAGCATACACACTCCATGCAGATAGATTCCACTCACTAACAGAAGAGGGAAGATCTGACACCCGTACCTTTCTCAGGAACCTTTTCCTCCACCTTCTCCGGGACGGTAACATAGGAAAATTTCTGAGGCTTTGAAGAGACGAGTCGGTCGAAGATGAGTTTGTTCATTGTGCGTTCGTAGTCCAATCCGACCTCCGCTTCCAGGAGTTTCAGCTGATGCCGAACGCTGATCAAACAAAACAACAAACTTAAAACAGTGAGAGGAGAAGAAGATCCAAGAAGAGTAACGCTGCTCCAGGTGATAGAGATGAAGTTGTATTGATTGGGTTGGGTGCCAGCTCCGGCTTGCCGCCATAGATGCAGAGAAAAGAAAGATGTAGCCGCACACCACCAATCCAGTGCCAATTTATTGCATACATGAACAAAGACTGCCACCAGGACACAGCCAGGAGGCGACGCGTTTCACACTTAAATCGTGCTTCTTTAAAACCAGAAGAAGCACGAGTTAAGTGTGAAACGCGTCGCCTCCTGGCTGTGTCCTGGTGGCAGTCTTTGTTCATGTATGCAATAAATTGGCATTGGATTGGTGGTGTACGTCTACAACTTTCTTTTCAGTGAGAGGAGAAGATCGTGCTGATTGGTTTTCTACCAGCTATTATTTTTTGTACACTGCTCCCTATTACAGGACCACCCAAAACTGATATTTAGGTTTGGTATGGATGTCATGGACGCCATGTTGGAGAAGGACACTGGCTGTGAGATCTCACAAACAGACAACCTGATAGGAGAGGCCAGAGACTGCTCCCAGCTGTATCTGCTCCTAAGGACATGCCAGTTTAAGGTCTGCCTAGAGTACTTGACTCGCTACAGGTAAAGATATTGGTGGTGTGACTTTGGTTGCATGATTGTTCTGGGTCAACTACTAGAAAGTACTGAAGCCAAAGACAGGCAGGCAACCATCAGTTTCAACTCGGCAGTACAAGTTAAGAGTGATGAGTATGGGCAGGGAGGTTCCTGGTGTAGTTCCCCAAATTGATCACTAGATGTCGTCATAGTTAGGGTTAGGAACCATGTAGACAAAGTAGGCAGTTTAGTGTAGTTCCCTAATTTGGACACTAGATGTCTCCATACTTAGGGCTGGGAACCATGTAGTCAAAGTAAGAAGTTTGGTGTAGTTCCCTAAATTGGGAACTAGATGTCTCCATAGTTAGGAACCATGTAGACAAAGTAGACAGTTTGGTGTAGTTCTCTAAATTGGACATTAGATGCCTTCATAGTTAGGATTAGGAACCATGTAGACGAAGTAGGCCGTTTGGTGTAGTTCCCTAAATTGGAAATTCTGGAAACCAAACCTGTGCTGGAAGGGCTGCTGGAAAGCCTGAGGAAGGTATGGGATAGACTACAGATGGTGCTGGTTAGGCCAGGCTGGGGGGGGCCTCCCCTCCTAAGGAAGGTATAGGACAGACTAATGGTGGTGCTGATTAGGTCAGGCTGGGAGCCTCCCATTCAGAGGAAGGTATAGGACAGACTAATGGTGGTTCTGATTAGGCCAGGCAGGGGGCCCTCCCATCCTAAGGAAGGTGTGAGATAGACTACTGGTGGTGCTGGTTAGGCCAGGCTGGGGGGCTCCCATCCAGAGGAAGGTATACGATAGACTACTGGTGATGCTGGTTAGGGCAGGCTGGGGGGCCTCCAATCCTGAGGAAGGTATGGGACAGACTGTGGGTGGTGCTGGTTAGGCCAGGCTGGGGGCCTCCTATTCTGTGAAAGGTATGGGATAGACTACGGGTGGTGTTGGTTAGGCCAGGCTGGGGGGTCTCCTGTCCCTAAGAAAGGTATAGGATAGACTACTGGTGGTGTTGGTTAGGCCAGGCTGGGGGCCTCCCATCCTAAGGAAGGTATAAGACAGACTAATGGTGGTGCTGATTAGGTCAGGCTGGGAGCCTCCCACCCTAAGGAAGGTATGCGATAGACTACAGGTGGTGCTGGTTAGGCCAGGCTGGGGGGGGGCTCCCATCCTAAGGGAGGTATAGGAAAGACTAATTGTGGTGCTGATTAGGTCAGGCTGGGGCGCCTCCCATCCTAAGGAAGGTATAAAACAGACTAATGGTTGTGCTGATTAGGCCAGGCTGGGGGGGCCTCCGGTTCTTAAGAAAGGTATGGGATAGACTACTGGTGGTGTTGGTTAGGTCAGCCTGGGGACCCCCCAGCCTGAGGAAGGTATAGGATAGACTACAGGTGGTGCTGGTTAGACCAGGCTGGGGGCCTCCTAGACTGAGGAAGATATGGAATAGACTACTGGTGGTGCTGGTTAGGCCAGTCTGAACCACAATTATGGCACCCAGAGGAGGAGGCTGTTTCCATTGCACATCAGGGCGCCTAGAAGACCAGCCAGTGCCAGGCAGGAGTGGTTTAATTAGTACAGATTCTCCCCCACCTTAAGGCTGAGCAAAAGAAGGACAACACAATTATTCTGACTTCCTTCATATAGGACACCAAACATGGAGAAACAAACACAGTTGGTTGTCATACCCATCCTCTTGTTTCAGGCGTGCGGTGCTTAGCAGTCTTTGCTTCATCCTGCCCAGGCTCTCCGCAGGGATTTTCTGTCCATTTCCCGGCATGCAGTCTATATAGAGGTTATACAAGAGCAGGGCCTCCGTCTTCTTCCGCAGCCGATCAGCGGCAACAATCCTCTGCGCAAACACCCTTGGGTTCTCGGCGCAGAACAGCAGCCGGAGTCTTGGTACCCAGTACTGGCAGGAGGGACCGGCCATCTTGTTTGGTGTCTGGAGTTGGGTGTCTGTGGACTTCTGAACCAGGAAGAGCTTCTTCTCTTCATCGTAGTCCAAAACTCCAATATTGCACCATCTGTACACCAGCTGGGGGCTCCTCGGGTCCTCTACAGGAGAAAGAAAGGTTGGTACAATGTAGAGAAAACACTTTTTCAGAGAAGAACAACAAAACCCAAACAGAGCATGAGGAGCGGACCGCACACGGCGGACTCAGAGCGGCTCACCGTGTCCCAGAACGTCATCTGTAGGAAGCAGCGCCCGGCCCGGAACAGGTTTACGTACACCAGATCCGTCCTCATATCCAAGGCTTAGCCAATCAGAGCACATCCGAATGTCAAACTCTTCATCATCAAAGACCTTTCAGAAGAAACGTAAATTCAGCAGAAATGGAGGAAATTTTTAAACCAACTTTCAAATTATTTTTCTTTTAAAGGGCCAGTCCACCCAAAAAATTTATATAGGTGGAACCCTGTCGGCCCTGGAGCCTTACATATGCTGGATGCTCCAATAGTGAGATCTCAGGGATGGTGGGAACCCCTCATAATGGGCACAGCGGGTGTACAGACCCGAGAACTCAGCACAGGGATGGTGGGAGCCCCTCATAATGGGCACAGCGGGTGTACAGACCCGGGAACTCAGCACAGGGATGGTGGGAGCCCCTCATAATGGGCGCAGCGGGTGTACAGACCCGGGAACTCAGCACAGGGATGGTGGGAACCCCTCATAATGGGCACAGCGGGTGTACAGACCCGGGAACTCAGCACAGGGATGGTGGGAACCCCTCATAATGGGCACAGTTGGTGTACAGACCTGGGAACTCAGCACAGGGATGGTGAGAACCCCTCATAATGGGCACAGTGGGTGTACAGACCTGGGAACTCAGCACAGGGATGGTGGGAACCCCTCATAATGGGCACAGTGGGTGTACAGACCTGGGAACTCAGCACAGGGATGGTGGGAACCCCTCATAATGGGCACAGTGGGTGTACAGACCTGGGAACTCAGCACAGGGATGGTGGAAACCCCTCATAATGGGCGCAGCGGGTGTACAGACCTGGGAACTCAGCACAGGGATGGTGAGAACCCCTCATAATGGGCACAGCGGGTGTACAGACCCGGGAACTCAGCACAGGGATGGTGGGAACCCCTCATAATGGGCACAGCGGGTGTACAGACCCGGGAACTCAGCACAGGGATGGTGGGAACCCCTCATAATGGGCACAGTGGGTGTACAGACCCGGGAACTCAGCACAGGGATGGTGGGAACCCCTCATAATGGGCACAGCGGGTGTACAGACCTGGGAACTCAGCACAGGGATGGTGGGAACCCCTCATAATGGGCACAGCGGGTATACAGACTCGGAAACTCAGCACAGGGATGGTGGGAACCCCTCATAATGGGCACAGCGGGTGTACAGACCCAGGAACTCAGCACAGAGATTGTGAGAATCCCTCATAATGGGCACAGCGGGTGTACAGACCCGGGAACTCAGCACAGGGATGGTGGGAACCCCTCATAATCGGCACAGCAGGTGTACAGACCCGGGAACTCAGCACAGGGATGGTGGGAACCCCTCAATGGCTCCAGCAAGTAAGCAGAGCTGAGGACTTAAGGGGTAATGGGAGCCCCTTTATAATGCATGCTGCTTTTCCACTACAATAACACCTGGATTCTGCGAAAGCTCTGCTCATTGTTACCTTCAGGGGTAGGTAAGAGGGAAGAAGATGTCCGGAGTTCTGCCCCAAGGAGGGTTGGTATCCGGGATCTGTGTGTCTCGGCATTAGCAGATTGGAGTCAATTCCCTCATCGGTGAGCAGCTGTGTTATATCCAGCTTCAGGAATTCCCGTCTCCTCCTGGTGGGGAGAAAATTCTTACTTTAGTAGAGAGATTCCGCTTTCTTGTAAGTTCACCTTTATTGCTTATTAATTAAACTGCAGAAACATTTCCGGGCCTTTAAAGTCCAACTGAACTTTAAATCAGGTAAGTACATTATAGGTGCATATAAACAACAGGTGTGCAAAGTCTTACAGTTCATTTCCTTTCTAAAGCAGCCGCAGCCTGAGCAGAAAAGTCTGTTCCTGCCAGCATGCTGCAGAGGATCAAGGGACAAAGGATCCTTTGTCTGTGTATGGAAGCAGTGGTCTCCCTGCAGATGTCTTACATGCTCCCTGCTGTGTCAGAGCTAGAGTTCTCCAATCAGCAGGAGCTGGAAAGTTACAGTATAGGTCCAGCAGGGGGAGTAATGAACTACTGCAGACCAGTGGCGGCTGGTGCTCAACATTTTTGGGGGGCGCAAACAAACAGCCTCACTATGCCATCAAACGCTGCCACTGGGCCCATTAAATGCTGCCACTGTGCCCATCAAACGCTGCCACTGTGCCCATCAAACGCTGCCACTGTGCCCCAAGTGCTGCCACTGTTTACACTTATGGAAGCCTATTAGAGCCCACCGCTCTAATCAGGTCCCCTATTAGAGCTTACAGCTCTAATAGGGCGCTTCCAAAAAACACCCCCCCCCCCACTGTAATTCAGGTGCCCGGCGCCCGACAAGGGGCCGGACACCTGAATAGGGGGCGGCAGCGGTGACAATAGATAGATTCATGCAATGCATGAATCTATCTATTGGTGATAGAGCGGTGCAGGAGAGAGGGGGCGACGCTCCTGCGCCCTCTATGCACGCACCGCCACTGCTGCAGACAGACCACTGCTTCAACACAGCCAGCGTCCATCTATGCAGCATGCTGGCTGGAGACAGACTTTTCTACTCAGGCTGTGGCTTCTTTCTAAGGGAACCCAACTGTAAGGCTTTGCACTTACACTTGTTTTGACACACCGTCAATGTATTTAGCTGTAAAGGCGAAATTCATCCAAAACTTTCTAGTCGCCGTCGTGTTCCGATAAGGGCAAACATTGATTAAAGAATCTCAAAAAAAAGCAGCAAGTGAAGTACAACCCTAAGGGGTGGATTTATAAAAAACTTTGCATAGCCAATTCTCCCAGTAAGGCCCTAATGTACACTGCGGCTGGTAAACGGACGGTCTGCCCCTGAACTCATCCAATGTTATCTTATGTGTACATCTACACAGGTTCATTTAATGTTGTTTTTAGGCAGTTGCGTTTGGAGGCTTTTCTTTGAAGCTTTTCTCTTGTTCAGACGCTGAAGTTTCCGAGGTTTCAGATGCAAAACGTGGCTAAACGCGGCTATACGACGGTACCGCCATTTAGCCGCGTTTTCGTTTAGAAGCGTTTTAGAAGTTGCCCTATTAAAAATTATAGCAAATGATGAAAAACCACTAAAATAATATTTTAAAAACTTGTAATTGCTTGCTATGCTTCATAGTAGACATGGGAACTGACAAAAAATTTGTTTCGTTTCGTTTCGTCCCGTTTCGTATATAAAAAAAATTCGTAATTCGTAATTCGTGTACGAAATTCCGTTCGAATTCGTACGAAATACGAAATTCGGACGAATCGTAATTTTTTTTACGAATCGTTAGTAAAGTTACGAATCGTTACGAATCGTTACGAATCGTTAACGCGGCTAATGAATTGTTGGTTCTCATAACACAGAGAACAATTCGAATCCAACTACAAATATCGAATTTCAATTTCAAGTTACGAATCGTTACGAATCGTTATGAATAGTTACGAATCGTTACGAATCGTTATGAATATTTACGAATCGTTAGTAAATCCAACTACCAATATCGAATTTCAACTAATTTGAACGAAATTATTATAGCAGATATAACGAATGAATTCGAATGACAAAGTGTCATTTTTGCAGAAAAAAAAAAAGCGTAGGGGTCCCCCCAAATTCAATAACCAGGCCCTTCAGGTCTGGGATGGATTTTAAGGGGAACCCCGGCCAAAAAAAAAAAATGGCGTGGGGTCCCCCTCAAAATCCATACCAGACCCTTTATCCGAGCACGCAACCTGGCAGGCCGCAGGAAAGGAGGGGGGGACGAGAGCGGCTCCCCCTCCCGCCTGAACCGTACCAGGCCACATGCCCTCAACATTGGGAGGGTGCTTTGGGGTCCCCCCCAAAGCACCTTGTCCCCATGTTGATGAGGACAAGGGCCTCATCCCCACAACCCTGGCCGGTGGTTGTGGGGGTCTGCGGGCGGGGGGCTTATCGGAATCTGGAAGCCCCCTTTAACAAGGGGACCCCCAGATCCCGGCCCCCCCCCTGTGTGAAATGGTAAGGGGGTACTTTTGTACCCCTACCATTTCACCAAAAAAGTGTCAAAAATGGTAAAAATTACAGGAGACGGTCTTTGACAATTCCTTTATTAAAATCTTCTTTCTTCTGGTCTTCCTTTCTTCATCTTCTCCTTCCGTCATCTTCTTCCATCTTCTTCCATCGTCTTCTTCCTTCGATTCGCTTCTTCTTCCTCCGGTCTTCTCGTCCTTCTCGTCCGGCGTCGTCCTTCTCGTCCGGCATCGGCGTCTCTTCTCGCAGGCCGCTCCTCGCAATGGGAGGCTCCCGCTCTGTGAGGCTCCGCTCCGGGTGACAGGTCTTTTATAACGAAGGCACCTGGTGACCCCGCCCCCTCTGACGCACGGGGACGTCATGTGGAATTCCCTATGGCTTTCCCCATGACGTCAGGGGGGGGGCGGGGTCACCAGGTGCCTTCGTTATACAAGACCTGTCACCCGGAGCGAAGCCTCACAGAGCGGGAGCCTCCCATTGCGAGGAGCGGCCTGCGAGAAGAGACGACGATGCCGGACGAGAAGGACGACGCCGGACGAGAAGGACGAGAAGACCGGAGGAAGAAGAAGCGAATCGAAGGAAGAAGAAGATGGAAGAAGATGCCGGAAGGAGAAGATGAAGAAGGAAGACCAGAAGAAAGAAGAAAGAAGATTTTAATAAAGGAATTGTCAAAGACCGTCTCCTGTCATTTTTACCATTTTTGACACTTTTTTGGTGAAATGGTAGGGGTACTTTTGTACCCCCTTACCATTTCACACAGGGGGGGGGCCGGGATCTGGGGGTCCCCTTGTTAAAGGGGGCTTCCAGATTCCGATAAGCCCCCCGCCCGCAGACCCCCACAACCACCGGCCAGGGTTTGTGGGGATGAGGCCCTTGTCCTCATCAACATGGGGACAAGGTGCTTTGGGGGGACCCCAAAGCACCCTCCCAATGTTGAGGGCATGTGGCCTGGTACGGTTCAGGCGGGAGGGGGGGCCGCTCTCGTCCCCCCTCCTTTCCTGCGGCCTGCCAGGTTGCGTGCTCGGATAAGGGTCTGGTATGGATTTTGAGGGGGACCCTACGCCATTTTTTTTTTTTTTTTTTGGCTGGGGTCCCCCTTAATATCCATCCCAGACCTGAAGGGCCTGGTTATTGAATTTGGGGGGACCCCTACGCTTTTTTTTATCAATGACTTCAATGAATGACTGTTCTCTGTATTACGGATCCAACAATTCATTTGCCGGCAAATAGCTGCGAGTGATTTTAAATAGCTTTTTTTTCCTGCAAAAATGACACATTGTACAGAGACAGTTCTCTATATTAGATATACTGAATCTCGAAGCATTCGAAGCATTCGTTATATCCGCTATTATAATTTCTTTCATATTAGTTGAAATTAGATATTTGTTAGTTACAATACAACATTCAAATTGTTCTCTGTATTACGGGAATCGGCAATTAGCCACGAGTGATTTTAAATGTCTTTTTTTCCTGCAAAAATGACACATTGTACAGAGACAGTTCTAAACACGGGAAACCTGACCCCTTCTATATACTATATAGTACGTCTATGAAGGGGGGGGGGGGGCGCATGTTTCCCGTGTTTAGAACTGTCTCTGTACAATGTGTCATTTTTGCAGGAAAAAAAAAATATTTAAAATCACTCGCGGCTAATTGCCGATTCCCGTAATACAGAGAACAATTCGAATACAACAACTAACAAATATGTAATTTCAACTAATATGAAAGAAATTATAATAGCGGATATAACGAATGCTTCGAATGATTCGAGATTCAGTATATCTAATATAGAGAACTGTTCCTGCAGTGTCATTTTTGCAGGAAAAAAAAAACTATTTAAAATCACGAGTCGCAGCTATTTGCCGGCAAATGAATTGTTGGATCCGTAATACAGAGAACTGTCATTCATTGAAGTCATTGATAAAAAAAATGTGTAGGGGTCCCCCCAAATTCAATAACCAGGCCCTTCAGGTCTGGGATGGATATTAAGGGGGACCCCCAGCCAAAAAAATAAAAAATGGCGTAGGGTCCCCCTCAAAATCCATACCAGACCCTTGAGGTCTGGGATGGATTTTAAGGGGAACCCTAGCCAAAAAAAATGGCGTGGGGTCCCCCATAAAATCCATACCAGACCCTTATCCGAGCACGCAACCTGGCAGGCCGCAGGAAAAGAGGGGGGGACGAGAGCGGCCCCCCCTCCCGCCTGAACCGTACCAGGCCACATGCCCTCAACATTGGGAGGGTGCTTTGGGGTCCCCCCCAAAGCACCTTGTCCCCATGTTGATGAGGACAAGGGCCTCATCCCCACAACCGTGCCCGGTGGTTGTGGGGGTCTGCGGGCAGGGGGCTTATCGGAATCTAGAAGCCCCCTTTAACAAGGGGACCCCCAGATCCCGGCCCCCCCCTGTGTGAAATGGTAAGGGGGTACAAAAGTACCCCTACCATTTCACCAAAAAAGGTGACAAAAATGGTAAAAATGACAGGAGACGGTCTTTGACAATTCCTTTATTAAAATCTTCTTTCTTCTGGTCTTCCTTCTTCATCTTCCGGCATCTTCTTCCATCTTCTTCTTCCTTCGATTCGCTTCTTCTTCCTCCGGTCTTCTCGTCCGGCGTCGTCCTTCTCGTCCGGCATCGTCGTCTCTTCTCGCAGGCCGCTCCTCGCAATGGGAGGCTCCCGCTCTGTGAGGCTTCGCTCCGGGTGACAGGTCTTGTATAACGAAGGCACCTGGTGACCCCGCCCCCCCTCTGACGTCATGGGGAAAGCCATAGGGAATTCCACATGACGTCCCCGTGCGTCAGAGGGGGCGGGGTCACCAGGTGCCTTCGTTATAAAAGACCTGTCACCCGGAGCGGAGCCTCACAGAGCGGGAGCCTCCCATTGCGAGGAGTGGCCTGCGAGAAGAGACGCCGATGCCGGACGAGAAGGACGACGCCGGACGAGAAGGACGAGAAGACCGGAGGAAGAAGAAGCGAATCGAAGGAAGAAGAAGATGGAAGAAGATGCCGGAAGGAGAAGATGAAGAAGGAAGACCAGAAGAAAGAAGAAAGAAGATTTTAATAAAGGAATTGTCAAAGACCGTCTCCTGTCATTTTTACCATTTTTGACACTTTTTTGGTGAAATGGTAGGGGTACTTTTGTACCCCCTTACCATTTCACACAGGGGGGGGGCCGGGATCTGGGGGTCCCCTTGTTAAAGGGGGCTTCCAGATTCCGATAAGCCCCCCGCCCGCAGACCCCCACAACCACCGGCCAGGGTTGTGGGGATGAGGCCCTTGTCCTCATCAACATGGGGACAAGGTGCTTTGGGGGGACCCCAAAGCACCCTCCCAATGTTGAGGGCATGTGGCCTGGTACGGTTCAGGCGGGAGGGGGGCCGCTCTCGTCCCCCCTCCTTTCCTGCGGCCTGCCAGGTTGCGTGCTCGGATAAAGGGTCTGGTATGGATTTTGAGGGGGACCCCCACGCCATTTTTTTTTTTTTTTTTTAGCTGGGGTCCCCCTTAATATCCATACCAGACCTGAAGGGCCTGGTTATTGAATTTGGGGGGACCCCTACGCTTTTTTTTTTTTTTTATATCAATGAATGACTGTTTTTTAAATAGCTTTTTTTTCTGCAAAAATGACACTTTGTCATTCGAATTCATTCGAATGCATTCGAATTCATTCGTTATATCTGCTATAATAATTTCGTTTGAATTAGTTGAAATTTGATATTGGTAGTTGGATTCGAATAATTTGGAGCTGAAATTCGTAAACGGAATTTTTCCTGCAAAAATGACACTTTGTCATTCGAATTCATTCGAATCATTCGGCGACGAAATTCGTAAACGGAATTTCGTATTCCGTACGGAATTCGTAAAAAAAAAAATTCGTACTACAGATTCGTAAATTCGTACGAATTTCGAAAAATTCGTACGAATTACGAATTCGTACGAAACGAATCGCACATGTCTACTTCATAGACCATTTTATATATCCCTAATGAGCCCACGATCCAATCCAATACATCACTAGCATTGCTGTAAGCCAAAGTATAATTGGAATTTGAGCTATATGTTGTTAGATTTCAACCAGATCACCCCCCCACCATTGAGCTTCACCCCCGAATTGATCAAACATTGCATGAAATTTAATAGTTGGCTTTTTTAATTGCATTTTCCCCCTCATGTTAAATTCTAGGTAGCTTCAACAATGTTTAGGGTTAGGGTTTTCCCCTTGAAGAACAAGTTTACAAGAACAAAAACAAGTTTAGGGTTATGGTAAGGATTATGGTTTCCGGTTGGGGTTAGGGGGTTATGGTTAGGGTTTTCCCCTTGAAGAACAAGTTTAGGGTTATGGTAAGGATTTTGGTTTCCGATTAGGGTTAGGGAGTTATGGTTAGGGTTTTCCCCTTGAAGAACAAGTTTAGGGTTATGGTTTCCGGTTAGGGTTAGGGGGTTATGGTTTTCCCCTTGAAGAACAAGTTTAGGGTTAGGGTTTCCGGTTAGGGAGTTATGGTTAGGGTTTTCCCCTTGAAGAACAAGTTTAGGGTTAGGGTTTCCGGTTAGGGAGCTATGGTTAGGGTTTTCCCCTTGAAGAACAAGTTTAGGGTTAGGGTTTCCGGTTAGGGGGTTATAGTTAGGGTTTTCCCCTTGAAGAACAAGTTTACGGTTAGGGTTTCTGGTTAGGGGGTTATGGTTAGGGTTTTCCCCTTGAAGAACAAGTTTAGGGTTAGGGTTTCCAGTTAGTGAGTTATGGTTAGGGTTTTCCCCTTGAAGAACAAGTTTAGGGTTAGGGTTTCCGGTTAGGGAGCTATGGTTAGGGTTTTCCCCTTGAAGAACAAGTTTAGGGTTAGGGTTTCCGGTTAGGGGGTTATGGTTAGGGTTTTCCCCTTATAGAACAAGTTTAGGGTTAGGGTTTCCGGTTAGGGGGTTATGGTTAGGGTTTTCCCCTTGAAGAACAAGTTTAGGGTTAGGGTTTCCGGTTAGGGAGCTATGGTTAGGGTTTTCCCCTTGAAGAACAAGTTAAGGGTTAGGGTTTCCGGTTAGGGGGCTATGGTTAGGGTTTTCCCCTTGAAGAACAAGTTTAGGGTTAAGGTTTCCGGTTAGGGGGTTATGGTTAGGGTTTTCCCCTTGAAGAACAAGTTTAGGGTTATGGTAAGGATTATGGTTTCCGATTAGGGTTAGGGGGTTATGGTTAGGGTTTTCCCCTTGAGGAACAAGTTTAGGGTTAGGGTTTTTTCGGTTAGGATTAGGATTTCCCATTAGGGTTAGGGGGCTATGGTTAGGGTTTTCCCCTTGAAGAACAAGTTACAAGAACAAGTTTAGGGTTATGGTAAGGATTATGGTTTCCGGTTAGGGTTAGGGGGTTATGGTTAGGGTTTTCCCCTTGAAGAACAAGTTTACGGTTAGGGTTTCTGGTTAGGGGGTTATGGTTAGGGTTTTCCCCTTGAAGAACAAGTTTAGGGTTAGGGTTTCCAGTTAGTGAGTTATGGTTAGGGTTTTCCCCTTGAAGAACAAGTTTAGGGTTAGGGTTTCCGGTTAGGGAGCTATGGTTAGGGTTTTCCCCTTGAAGAACAAGTTTAGGGTTAGGGTTTCCGGTTAGGGGGTTATGGTTAGGGTTTTCCCCTTATAGAACAAGTTTAGGGTTAGGGTTTCCGGTTAGGGGGTTATGGTTAGGGTTTTCCCCTTGAAGAACAAGTTTAGGGTTAGGGTTTCCGGTTAGGGAGCTATGGTTAGGGTTTTCCCCTTGAAGAACAAGTTAAGGGTTAGGGTTTCCGGTTAGGGGGCTATGGTTAGGGTTTTCCCCTTGAAGAACAAGTTTAGGGTTAAGGTTTCCGGTTAGGGGGTTATGGTTAGGGTTTTCCCCTTGAAGAACAAGTTTAGGGTTATGGTAAGGATTATGGTTTCCGATTAGGGTTAGGGGGTTATGGTTAGGGTTTTCCCCTTGAGGAACAAGTTTAGGGTTAGGGTTTTTTCGGTTAGGATTAGGATTTCCCATTAGGGTTAGGGGGCTATGGTTAGGGTTTTCCCCTTGAAGAACAAGTTACAAGAACAAGTTTAGGGTTATGGTAAGGATTATGGTTTCCGGTTAGGGTTAGGGGGTTATGGTTAGGGTTTTCCCCTTGAGGAACAAGTTTAGGGTTAGGGTTTTTTCGTTTAGGGTCAGGATTTCCCATTAGGGCTAGGGGGTTATGGTCAGGGTTTTCCCCTTGAAGAACAAGTTAGGGTTTCCGGTTAGGGGGGTTATGGTTTGGGTTTTCCCCTTGAAGAACAAATTTAGGGTTAGGGTTTACGGTTAGGGTTAGGATTTCTGGTCCCCCCACTAGATTTTCAAGGTCTTACCAGCCTCATCATCAGCTACGTCAGGAGCATTTCCTCACATCTGCTCATTATGGGATCCATAGTAAAAGCACGTAAATTGAGGTAGATACAAGTACACTGCTGCTCTCTCAGCTGCTGCTACTCACTCTGGTCTAACAGAATGGCTGAAATAGTTAAATAAAACAGTTTTTGGGGCTTTGGGAGGGTCCTATGATGTTATCTTAAATAAACGCTCCTAGGCGCAAACGCGGCTAAATGCCACTAAACGCGGCTAAATACGAAAAAAACACTGCTAAGCGCGGCTAAAACTCGGCATGCAAATGCAGAAAAACTGGCATTTTTAAACGCCGGTTTGAAGCTGTCAAAAAAATCGTTCTGAGGAGGTTGCCTCAGCGTCCCGTATACATTAAGCCTAAAAGTGCGAATGGGGCAAAAAAACGAATGTAAATAGGCTTTATCCTGTGGGGTTTGAATGTAAAGTCAATGATTTGGCCATTGGATGGAGCCAAGTATCACAGGAAGTCCCTTTAATTCTTTGCTCAATCTAGTGGCCTAATGCAGTATTTTTCATTTTAAATCAATGATTTTTTTACACTCAGCACAGGATATCTCTTATTTACATTTCGTTTTCACCCCATTCACACAGAACGAATGCCCATGCACTTTCACTGGGTGAATGGCTATGCAAATTATTTATAACTCAGTGTAAAGAACTGAACACACAGCGACCAATCAAAGTCCACCCTGTACATTTCTGGCTGCAGTACAGATTCAGATTGGTTGCTCCGCGTTACTTCACTTTTTTTTTTCTGTGCGCCATTCGCTGAAAGCAGCCAAAATGTCTCACCTCTCCAGTTCAATCTTGCGGGGGCACTGCCCGGGGGGCACCTCGTACGGGACCTGCACTTTGGGCTCATATCCTCGCTTTGAGAAGTCAGATTTTATCAGCACTTCTGTGGTGGGACCGCAGACCTGCTTATCGAGGAGGGACTGGAGGTTTGCTGGAGTCTCAAAACTGTTCACTGAAAGAGATACAGGTTACTATATGGTTATATAGCTCTGACATATACCGCAGCGCTGTACAGAGAACCCTGAGCCAGCCATAGCAGTCTCTGTACCAGAGGAGCTTACACTCTAATGTCCCCTCCCCCACAGTCATATCAGTCTCTGTACCAGAGGAGCTTACACTCTAATGTCCCCTCCCCCACAGTCATATCAGTCTCTGTACCAGAGGAGCTTACACTCTAATGTCCCCTCCCCCCCTGTCACACACTATTATTGTTATACATTTATATAGCTCTGACATATACCGCAGTGCTGTACAGAGATCACTGAGCCAGTCACATCAGTCTCTGTACCAGAGGAGCTTACACTCTAATGTCCCCTCCCCCACAATCATGAGAAGGAAGTATCACCAGCACACCAGGATCTCCAAGATTGGGTCCAAAATTTTAATCACATAGTATCAAGAAAAAGAAAAAAGGAGCAACGTTTCGCAGCCACGCAGGACCCCTTCATCAGACTCCCCCCACAGTCACACACACTATTATTATTATACATTTATATACAGTGCCTTGAAAAAGTATTCATACCCCTTGATGTTTCCACATTTTGTCATGTTACAACCAAAAACGTAAATGTATTTTATTGGGATTTTATGTGATGGACCAACACAAAGTGTCACATAATTGTGAAGTGGAAGGAAAATTATACAAATATGTGAAAAGTGTGTGTGGGGGGGCATTTGTATTCAGCCCCCTTTACTCTGATACCCCCAACTAAAATCTAGTGGAACCAATTGCCTTCAGAAGTCACCTAATTCATTAATAGTGTGTGTAATTTAATCTCAGTATAAATACAGCTGTTCTGTGAGGCCCTCAGAGGTTTGTTAGAGAACCTTAGTGAACAAACAGCATCATGAAGGCCAAGGAACACACCAGACAGGTCAGGGATAAAGTTGTGGAGAAGTATAAAGCAGGGTCAGGTTATAAAAATAATCTCCCAAACTTTGACCATCTCACGGAGCTCTGTTCAATCCATCATCGGAAAATGGAAAGAGTATGGCACAACTGCAAACCTACCAAGACATGGCCGTCCACCTAAACTGACCGGGCCGGGCAAGGAGAGCATTCATCAGAGAAGAGCCAAGAGGTCCATGGTAACTCTGGAGGAGCTGCAGAGATCCACAGCTCAGGGGGGAGAGTCTGTCCACAGGACAACTATTAGTCGTGTTCTCCACAAATCTGCCCTTTATGGAAGAGTGACAAGAAGAAAGACATTGGAGAAAGAAAGTCATAAGAAGTCCTGTTTGTAGTTTGTGAGAAGCCATGTGGGGGAGGGGAGCAAACATGTGGAAGAAGGTGATCTGCTCACATGAGACCAAAATTCTACTTTTTGGCCTAAAAGCAAAACGCTATGTGTGGGGGAAACTAACACTGCCCATCCCCCTGAACACACCATCCCCACCGTGAAACATGGTGGTGGCAGCATCATGTGGTGAGGATGCTTTTCTTTAGCAGGGACAGGGAAGCTGGTCAGAGTTGATGGGAAGATGGATGGAGACAAATACAGGACAATCTTAGAAGAAAATCTGTTAGAGTCTGCAAAAGACTTGAGACTGGGGGGGAGGGTCACCTTCCAGCAGGACAACGACCCGAAACATACAGCCAGAGCTACAATGGAATGAATTAGATCAAAGCATATTCATGTGTTAGAATGTCACAGTCCAGACCTAAATCACATTGAGAATCTGTGGCAAGACGTGAAAATTGCTGATCACAGACGCTCTCCATCCAATCTGACAGAGCCTGAGATATTTTACAAAGAAGAAGAATGGGCAGAAATTTCCTCTCTAGATGTGCAAAGCTGGTAGAGACACCCCCAAAAAGACTTGTAGAGAAAGGAGGTTCTACAAAGTATTGACTCCGGGGGGCGCCATACAAATGCCCCCCCCCCCCCACACTTTTCATATATTTATTTGTATCATTTATAATCTTCCTTCCACTTCACAATTATGTGACACTTTGTGTTGGTCCATCACATAAAATCCCAATAAAATACATTTAAGTTTTTGGTTGTAACATGAGAAAATGTGGAAAATGGCAAGGGGTATGAATACTTTTTCAAGGCACTGTAGCTCTGACATATACCGCAGTGCTGTACAGAGAACACTGAGCCAGATACATCAAACCTGCCTGCATGGGGGGGGGGTGCCTTTACCTTTTGGGGTGTTAGGGTCCTGATCAGCCAGTCTTAGGAGGTTAGGTTGGATGTTGGGTCCTGCATTAATATCCTGAAAGAAAAAGAAAGGGGACGCCCCCTTCTGATTGGTCTCTAGTCTTGGAGAACACTGAAGCGAAGATCACTCTCTATATACATGAGGATGGTTCAATGTTGGTGTTGATGGCTACAGACACAAAACACAACAGGGACTCACTTTGACCAGCGGTGACGCGCTGTAGGTCAGGATATCGGAATAGAAGCCCCTCTGTTTCATAACGGGGTATTTTCTGGAGGGAGACCCCACTCTTGTATCCCTACCATCCAGAACAAGTGACGGTAGACGGGGGGACCCTCTGGGAGGTGTGCGGTTGGGGGCTCGTCCGGGATGAGGTAGGATTTCTCTCTTACTGTGTTCCATCATCATTCTATAGAGAGGAGAGGAGAAGGGAGACCATGAATGAAATGTGGACAGTATGTAGCATGAGGCCTTCAGGCCAGGCGTTCAGCACTTACTTATAAGGGCGCCTTCATGACCGTTATGGAATGTCAGACATGCAGTATTTCCCACCACAAACAGAGCCTGGAAGGAGAGATTCAACACATTGGGCACAATGGTGATCAGGAACAGGCAGACCCTTTCCAACAGATTACAGTAAAACCTTGGATTGCGAGCAGAATTCGTTCCAGAAACATGCTTGTAATCCAAAGCGCTTGTATATCAAAGCGAATTTCCCCATAAGAAATAATGGAAACTCAAATGATTCGTTCCACAACCATTTATTCACAAGTCCTTGAGTTTATAGTCCATATAAAAAGATTATAGCAATGTGATTGGTTGTGTAACCATAAAATGTCCATCCACAAATGGAAGCCTCCACAAGGGGATTAGAAGAAAAATCCAGCAGGAGCTCCAGAGTATAAAAGAGAAGAGAGGCGCCTCTAAGTGTAGCAATGTGTTGCTAAATGTTGTACCTTTATTAATTGTAACCATATTACTACACTTAGAGGCGTCTCTCTTCTCTTTTATACTTAGTTGTGACATGTGACATGTTCCTATGACCCCAAGGATCCTATATTCTCAGTATCTCCAGAGCATCCTATGTTCCCAGGATCTCCAGAGCATCTTATGCTCCCAGGATCTCCAGAACATCCTATGTCCCCAGGATCTCCAGAACATTCTATGTTCCCAGTATCTCCAGAACATCCTATGTTCCCAGGATCTCCAGAACATCCTATGTTCCCAGTATCTCCAGAACATCCTATGTTCCCAGTATCTCCAGAACATCCTATGTTCCCAGGATCTCCAGAGCATCCTATGTTCCCAGCATCTCCAGAACATTCTATGTTCCCAGGATCTCCAGAACATTCTATGTTCCCAGGATCTCCAGGACATTCTATGTTCCCAGGATCTCCAAAACATCCTATGTTCCCAGGATCTCCAGAACATTCTATGTTCCCAGGATCTCCAGAGCATCCTATGTTCCCAGTATCTACAGAACATCCTATGTTCCCAGCATCTCCAGAGCATCCTATGTTCCCAGCATCTCCAGAACATCCTATACTCCCAGTATCTCCAGAACATCCTATGTTCCCAGGATCTTCAGAGCATCCTATGATTCCCGGGATCTTCAGAGCATCCTATGTTCCCAGTATCTCCAGAGCATCCTATGTTCCCAGGATATCCAGAAAATCCTATGTTCCCAGGATATCCGGAGCATCCTATGTTCCCAGTATCTCCAGAGCATCCTATGTTCCCAGGATATCCAGAAAATCCTATGTTCCCAGGATCTCCAGAACATTCTATGTTCCCAGTATCTCCAGAACATCCTATGTTCCAATCCCAGTATCTCCAGAACATCCTATGTTCCCAGTATCTCCAGAACATCCTATGTTCCCAGGATCTCCAGAGCATTATATGTTCCCAGGATCTCCAGAACATTCTATGTTCCCAGTATCTCCAGAACATCCTATGTTCCCAGGATCTCCAGAACATCCTATGTTCCCAGTATCTCCAGAACATCCTATGTTCCCAGTATCTCCAGAACATCCTATGTTCCCAGGATCTCCAGAGCATCCTATGTTCCCAGCATCTCCAGAACATTCTATGTTCCCAGGATCTCCAGAACATTCTATGTTCCCAGGATCTCCAGGACATTCTATCTTCCCAGGATCTCCAAAACATCCTATGTTCCCAGGATCTCCAGAACATTCTATGTTCCCAGGATCTCCAGAGCATCCTATGTTCCCAGTATCTACAGAACATCCTATGTTCCCAGCATCTCCAGAGCATCCTATGTTCCCAGCATCTCCAGAACATCTGTCACGCTCCCTGGTGGTGATGAGTCTGATTGGCAGAGAAGGGCCTCCCTTGCGGCTCCCGCTCGCCGGTCCCCTGATGATGGGACAGTAGGACCAGGAGTCAGGAGGGGCACAGGTGCCTGGCAGGAATGGTCAGACCGGTACAAGAGCTTCCTGGATGAGCTCAGCGGATGAGGTAAGTAGGTAGCTGTAGGCAGACTGGAACAACAGGCAGACTTGGATCTGTATGCAGACTGGAACAACAGGTAAGCTGGATCTGTATGCAGACTGGAACAACAGGTAAGCTGGAACTGTGTGCAGACTGGAACAACAGGTAAGCTGGATCTGTATGCAGACTGGAACAACAGGTAAGCTGGAACTGTGTGCAGACTGGAACAACAGGTAAGCTGGATCTGTATGCAGACTGGAACAACAGGTAAGCTGGAACTGTGTGCAGACTGGAACAACAGGTAAGCTGGATCTGTATGCAGACTGGAACAACAGGCAGACTTGGATCTGTATGCAGACTGGAACAACAGGCAGACTTGTATCTGTGTGCAGACTGGAACAACAGGCAGACTTGGATCTGTATGCAGGCTGGAACAGCAGGTAAGCTGGCTCTGGGATGGTCAGACAGGCCGGGTCAGATATCAGGCTGGCAGCAAGGTACAGATGGAGCAGACAACAGGATGGTCAAAGACAAGCCAAGGTCGATACACAGGGACAGAGCGGATGGTCAAGGATAGCCGGGTCAAACACAGGCAAACAGTCTTCAGATCAGGTTTCAAACACAGAACGTTGTAGAGCAGACAGCGGGGACCGTCAGTCACAGGAGGGTTTAAATAGCCTCACTGGCGCCAATGGAGGCGCGCACCCGTCCGCGCACGCTCGCCCTCGTCTGCGGGCGCGCGCGTGCACGCGCGCGCTCGCGCATGCGCAATGGCAGCCGAGAACGGGAACCAGAGATACTGAGGCGCCGATTACTGGCAGGATCATCAGGTCGCTGGCCACGGATGGAGCCCTCATGACATTGCCCCCCCCTAAGGGGCAGCCTCCGGATGCCCCTCGGGGCAAATTTCTCAGGATGGGCTCTCTTAAAAGATTGGACTAGACTCTTAGCGTGGATGTTCTCCTCGGGCTCCCAGGAGTTCTCCTCGGGGCCGTAACCCCTCCACTTGATTAGGAACTGGTTCTGGTTTTGCCTTCTTCTGACATTAAGGATGGCTTCCACCTCGAACTCCTCTTCCCCGTCCACCATGACTGGATCAGGAGGGATGGCTCTCCGGTTGGGGAAAGGGTTACTAACCGAGGGCTTCAGTAATGACACATGGAAGACCGGGTGAATCTTCAAAGAATCTGGAAGTTCTAATTCATAAGCCACCTCGTTGATCCTCCTCTTGACCGGGAAGGGGCCCAAGAACTTGGGACCCAGTTTCCGTGAAGGGCAAGCCAGTTTTAGGTTAGAGGTGGATAGCCATACAGTTTCGCCCGGGACAAGCACCAGTTCCCCCCGTCTTTTTTTGTCAAATACGGTTTTGTTGTACTCCTGGGTCCTAGTCATGGTCTCCTGAAGAAGTTGGTTGTTGGTGGAAAAGAACTGGATTCGCTCTTGGACTGCTGGCACAGTGCAGTCAGGAAGTGAGTTCGGCAGAAATGCCGGGTGGTACCCATAGTTGGCGAAAAAAGGAGTCTGTTTGGTGGCGGAGTGGGTGGCGTTGTTATATGCGAACTCGGCCAGGGGCAGAAGGGAGATCCAGTCATCTTGGGCGAAGGAGGAAAAGCAGCGCAAGTACTGCTCCAGGGTCTGATTAGTCCGCTCCGTCTGCCCATTGGACTGAGGGTGGTACGCAGAGGAGAGAGAGAGTTCGATATCCAAGGACTGGCACAGGGACCTCCAGAATCGAGAGGTGAATTGCACCCCTCGATCCGAGACGATGTTAGCCGGGACCCCATGAAGGCGGACAATTTCCCTAATAAAGGCCCGTGCCGTCTCTGGAGCTGAGGGGGTGCCCTTCATGGGAATGAAGTGAGCCATCTTGGATAACCGATCGACGATCACAAAGATCGTCGTGTGGCCTTCTGCTGGGGGTAACTCCACAATAAAATCTAGGGAGATCATCCTCCAGGGACGATCTGGGACAGACAGGGGTTTAAGGAGGCCCCAGGCCCTGGTTTTGGGATTCTTGTTCCGGATGCAGGTGGGGCAAGTATCCACAAATTTTTTACAGTCAGCCCGTAGTTGCGGCCACCAGAAGGTACGCTGTACCAAGTCGGTGGTCTTAGCGACACCAAAGTGACCAGCCAGGGCGTGGTCATGGCACAGCTCCATAGTTGTTACCCGGAGCTGTTCCGGGGTGTAGATCTTGTCCCCGTACCAGAATAGTCCATCCTTCTCCTGTAGCTGGGTTTCGGAAGTGGGCCTTTGCCCTGCTGAGGCACGTTTGAACTTGGACAGTAAGTCCTCTTGAAGAAGGAGAAAGTTTCCAGGGGCCAGAATAGTGTCAGGGGGATCTTCTTCCTGGTGCTTGTGGTACATCCTAGACAGGGCATCTGGTTTGACATTCTTGGATCCGGGCCGGTATGTCACATGGAAAGTGAATCGGGAAAAGAAAAGTGCCCATCTGGCTTGTCTGGGTTTCAGTCTCTTAGCTGACTTCAAATATTCCAGATTCTTATGGTCGGTGAGTATTAGAATGGGGTGAGAGGCCCCCTCCAGGAGGTATCGCCATTCTTCTAGGGCGGCCTTGATCGCCAGTAGTTCTCGGTCGCCCACATCATAGTTCCTCTCGGCCGAGGACAACTTGCGGGAGAAGAAGGCGACCGGGTGCAGCAGAGACTTGTCCCCCTGTCTCTGGGACAGGATGGCACCCACCGCGATCTCGGAGGCATCAACCTCCAAGGTGAAGGGTAGAGAGGAGTCCGGATGCCTGAGGATAGGTGCCGAGGTAAACAGAGTTTTAAGGGCATCAAAGGCCCCCTGGGCCTCGGAAGACCATCGGAACCGGGTCCCTTGTTTGGTCAGTTGGGTGATAGGCGCCACAATGGCGGAGAACCCCCTGATAAATTTACGGTAAAAATTGGCAAAGCCAATGAACCGTTGGATGCCCTTTTTGTCTGCCGGAGTGGGCCATTCCAAGATGGCAGAGATCTTCTGGGGGTCCATTTTGATGCCTGTACTTGAGATGATTAGCCCAAGGAAGGGAATACTCTCCTGTTCAAACTGGCATTTCTCTGCCTTGGCATACAGACCGTGGATACGGAGCCGTCCCAGGACCTCCTTGACGTGTCTGCGATGGGTCTCTAAAGAGGGGGAGAAAATCAAGATATCGTCCAGATATACCACGGCAAACAAGTCCAGGAAGTCCCGGAGTACGTCGTTAATGAAGTATTGAAAGGTTGCGGGGGCATTGCACAGGCCGAAGGGCATCACGAGATACTCGTAATGCCCATACCGTGTCCGAAAGGCCGTCTTCCACTCATCCCCATCCTTAATCCGGACCAAATTGTAAGCCCCCCGTAGGTCAAGCTTCGTGAAGATGGTGGCCGTGCCAAGCCTCTGGAAGAGTTCAGGGACCAACGGGAGAGGGTAACGGTTCTTGACCGTAATGCTGTTCAACTCCCTATAGTCCACACAGGGCCGAAGGGTGTGATCTTTTTTCTCCACGAAAAATATGCCTGCGCCCGCAGGAGAGGTAGATGGGCGGATGAAGCCTTTTCGGAGGTTCTCCTCAATGTACTCTTTCAACTTGCCTTGCTCCACTTCTGTCAGGGGGAAGACCCTTCCAAAGGGGATCTCTGCTCCAGGGAAAAGTTCAATTGGGCAATCATAGGCCCTGTGAGGAGGAAGCACCTCTGCTGCCTGTTTGCTGAAGACGTCTAGATAGTCGTGGTAGGCCTGGGGAATAGCCTGACGGAGGTCCATCTCAGAGTCCCCACTTGACAGAGTGGCCAGCTGGGAGGAATTAGAAGGTCTGCAAGACATCTGACAATACTGAGAGGAGAAGGAAACCATCCCAGTGGCCCAGTCGATGACTGGGTTGTGGGCCTTCAGCCACGGCATGCCCAAGATTATAGGGGATAATGGAGAGGAAATAATGTCCATGCAAAGAAGTTCCTGATGGTTGTCCGAGATGGTCATGGGCAGTGGGATGGTCTCTTGCGTAACCGGGCCTGAACGGATGGAGGAGCCATCCGCCAGGTAAACTGACAGTCCCTGGGATTTAGACTGGAGGGAGATCCGGTGTTGGGCAGCGAAGGAAGAGTCCATAAAGCAGCTGCATGCCCCGGAATCAATAATGGCGGGTACCTGAAGGATTCTTCCCGGAAGCTGTAATGAGACAGAAAGAGCAAGGTGAGAGGAGACCCGGGTTGAGGGGTCCATGGAGCAAGTAGGCATGAGAGGGCACTTACGAGCCTTGGCCGGACAGTTCCTTACGTAGTGCCCAGGCTCACCACAGTAAAGGCACAAGTTGTTGACCCGACGACGTTGCCGTTCCTCAGGAGTTAGAGAAGGCCTCAAGAGCCCTAACTGCATGGGCTCGGAGGAATCAGGGAGGGTTACTGACCGCTGGGCCGAGCCAGTCTGCAGGTGACTTGGAGCCTTGGGGAGCATCCAGGTAGGATGAGTGACACCGGATGCACGTTCCGACCTGCGCTCCCTTAGTCGTCGGTCAATCTGGATGACCAGGTTGATCAGAGTGTCCAGGGTTTGGGGTACCCCAACTCTCGCCAGCTCATCTTTTAGTGCCTCAGAAAGTCCTAGGCGGAACTGGTGACGCAGGGCCGCGTCGTTCCACTGGGTATCCGCACCCCAGCACCTAAAGTCCGCGACATAGTCTTCCACAGGCCTTCGCCCCTGCTGGAGGGCGCGCAGAGTGGTCTCCGCGGTGGCAGCGAGTTGGGGGTCTTCATAGAGTTGGGCCATGGTGTCAAAAAATGAATTAAGACCGGCCAGTGCAGGGTCTTTCTGCTCTAGGAGGCGGTGGGCCCAGGTTCGCGGGTCTCCGGAGAGTAGGGAGATCACGAAGCCCACCTTGGTGGCTTCCAGGGAAAAAGTACGTGGCTGCAGTGCAAAGAATAGTTCACAGGAGTTACGGAAGTCCCGAAAGAGGTTGCGGGCACCCGAGAATCTCTCAGGGATTGGTACCCGGGGCTCTGGAGGGAGCATTATCACTGATGGTCCTGGACTTCCCCCAGATGGGGCTGCTGGTGGTAAAGCCAGCACCCGTTCTTCCAACCGGGTGTATTCCTGCTGGAGATTCTTTACCGCCTCGGTCAATCCTGCCAGGTGTTGGCACAGTCCTTCCATAGGAGAGGCCCCCTGCTCAGACTCAGACATGGCTGTCTGCTACTGTCACGCTCCCTGGTGGTGATGAGTCTGATTGGCAGAGAAGGGCCTCCCTTGCGGCTCCCGCTCGCCGGTCCCCTGATGATGGGACAGTAGGACCAGGAGTCAGGAGGGGCACAGGTGCCTGGCAGGAATGGTCAGACCGGTACAAGAGCTTCCTGGATGAGCTCAGCGGATGAGGTAAGTAGGTAGCTGTAGGCAGACTGGAACAACAGGCAGACTTGGATCTGTATGCAGACTGGAACAACAGGTAAGCTGGATCTGTATGCAGACTGGAACAACAGGTAAGCTGGAACTGTGTGCAGACTGGAACAACAGGTAAGCTGGATCTGTATGCAGACTGGAACAACAGGTAAGCTGGAACTGTGTGCAGACTGGAACAACAGGTAAGCTGGATCTGTATGCAGACTGGAACAACAGGTAAGCTGGAACTGTGTGCAGACTGGAACAACAGGTAAGCTGGATCTGTATGCAGACTGGAACAACAGGTAAGCTGGATCTGTATGCAGACTGGAACAACAGGTAAGCTGGATCTGTATGCAGACTGGAACAACAGGCAGACTTGGATCTGTATGCAGACTGGAACAACAGGCAGACTTGTATCTGTGTGCAGACTGGAACAACAGGCAGACTTGGATCTGTATGCAGGCTGGAACAGCAGGTAAGCTGGCTCTGGGATGGTCAGACAGGCCGGGTCAGATATCAGGCTGGCAGCAAGGTACAGATGGAGCAGACAACAGGATGGTCAAAGACAAGCCAAGGTCGATACACAGGGACAGAGCGGATGGTCAAGGATAGCCGGGTCAAACACAGGCAAACAGTCTTCAGATCAGGTTTCAAACACAGAACGTTGTAGAGCAGACAGCGGGGACCGTCAGTCACAGGAGGGTTTAAATAGCCTCACTGGCGCCAATGGAGGCGCGCACCCGTCCGCGCACGCTCGCCCTCGTCTGCGGGCGCGCGCGTGCACGCGCGCGCTCGCGCATGCGCAATGGCAGCCGAGAACGGGAACCAGAGATACTGAGGCGCCGATTACTGGCAGGATCATCAGGTCGCTGGCCACGGATGGAGCCCTCATGACAACATCCTATACTCCCAGTATCTCCAGAACATCCTATGTTCCCAGGATCTTCAGAGCATCCTATGATTCCCGGGATCTTCAGAGCATCCTATGTTCCCAGTATCTCCAGAGCATCCTATGTTCCCAGGATATCCAGAAAATCCTATGTTCCCAGGATCTCCAGAACATTCTATGTTCCCAGTATCTCCAGAACATCCTATGTTCCAATCCCAGTATCTCCAGAACATCCTATGTTCCCAGTATCTCCAGAACATCCTATGTTCCCAGGATCTCCAGAGCATTATATGTTCCCAGGATCTCCAGAACATTCTATGTTCCCAGGATCTCCAGAACATTATATGTTCCCAGGATCTCCAGAACATCCTATGTTCCCAGGATCTCCAGAACATCCTATGTTCCCAGTATCTCCAGAACATCCTATGTTCCCAGTATCTCCAGAGCATCCTATATTCCCAGTATCTTCAGAACATCCTATGTTCCCAGCATCTCCAGTATCTATGTTCCCAGTATCTCCAGGGTATTCTATGTTCCCAGTATCTCCAGAGCATCCTATGTTCCCAGTATCTCCAGAACATCCCTATGTTCCCAGTATCTCCAGAACATCCTATGTTCCCAGTATCTCCAGAACATCCTATGTTCCCAGTATCTCCAGAACATCCTATGTTCCCAGTATCTCCAGAACATCCTATGTTCCCAGTATCTCCAGAGCATCCTATGTTCCCAGGATCTCCAGAACATTCTATGTTCCCAGGATCTCCAGAACATCCTATGTTCCCATTATCTCCAGAACATCCTATGTTCCCAGTATCTCCAGAGCATCCTATGTTCCCAGGATCTCCAGAACATTCTATGTTCCCATTATCTCCAGAACATCCTATGTTCCCAGTATCTCCAGAACATTCTATGTTTATAGCGCAAAAAAATAAAAAGTCGATCAAATATCACCAAAAGAAAGCTCTATTTGTAGGAAAAAAGGACATAAAATGTATTTGGGTACCGAGTCACATGACCGCACAATTGTCAGTTTAATTAACGCAGTGCTGTATCGCAAAAATGTCCTGGTCACGAAGGGGGGTAAATCTTCCGGCGGTCATGTGGTTCTGTAAACCCAATCACTAAAATCTCATAGAAGCTTTAACATGTTCATGTCATTCATTTATCCCATTTCATTATTATTATTATACGGGATTTATATGGCGCCAACAATTCACGCAGAGCTTTACAATATAAAGGGTGACAGTACAATTACAATACAGAAGGAATAGGAGGGCCTCGCTCATGGAGCTTACAATCTAAATCATTATTTTCCCTCTTTGCTTTCTCCGGCGCAGTTGGAGGGTCAAAGGTCATCCAAAGTTGCTGTCACCCAGCTCCAGTGTAAGGACATCTGAGACTCCTGTCCCCTGTGGCCCCTGAAGGAACTGTAGGAGCCTAGCATGACCTCATAATGCAGCCTGTGGCCCCTGGAGGAACTATAGGGCTCAGCATGAACTCCTAATGCAGCCAGTGGCCCCCTGGAGGAACTATAGGGCCCAGCATGACCTCCTAATACAGCCTGTGTCCCCTGGAGGAACTATAGGGCCCAGCATGACCTCCTAATGCAGCATGTGGCCCCTGGAGGAACTATAGGGCCCATCATGACCTCCTAATGCAGCCTGTGGCCCCTGGAGGAACTATAGGGCCCAGCATGACCTCCTAATACAGCCAGTGGCCCCCTGGAGGAACTATAGGGCCCAGCATGACCTCCTAATGCAGCCTGTGGCCCCTAGGAGAATTATAGGGCTCAGCATGACCTCCTAATGCAGCCTGTGGCCCCTGGAGGAACTATAGGGCCCAGCATGACCTCCTAATACAGCCAGTGGCCCCTGGAGGAACTATAGGGCCCACCATGACCTCCTAATGCAGCCTGTGGCCCCTGGAGGAACTATAGGGCCCAGCATGACCACCTAATGCAGCCTGTGGCCCCTGGAGGAACTATAGGGCCCAGCATGACCTCCTAATGTAGCCAGTGGCCCCTGGTGGAACCAAAAGTCCCAGCATGACCTCCTAATACAGACTGTGGCCCCTGGAGGAACTATAGGGCCCAGCATGACCTCCTAATGTAGCCAGTGGCCCCTGGAGGAACTATAGGGCCCAGCATGACCTCCTAATGCAGCCTGTGGCCCCTGGAGGAACTATAGGGCCCAGCATGACCTCCTAATGTAGCCAGTGGCCCCTGGAGGAACTATAGGGCCCAGCATGACCTCCTAATGCAGCCTGTGGCCCCTGGAGGAACTATAGGACTCAGCACGCCCCTCCCCCCACACACTATACAATGTATCTTCTGCTCGGATACAATGATGAAGATTTGATACATTTTCTCATCGCACAGATACAAATCACATTACCTGCCTCACGCCGCTGCCTTCCACGTTGCCAGGCAACAGGACGCTGAACGTTTCCATGGGGAAGAGCCGGACACGCCCCCGCAATCACGGCCGCGCAGTGCCTAGCGCCCCCTAATGGCCAGTGCGGTGCAGAGCATTCCGGCATTGGGCAATTACTGCTTCTCGGCTGCCATCTAGCGGCTATTAGAGAGAAGACAGGACAGCTGATGTGAAGGGGACCTTATTGTTATATAATATCATTTCTATCTGAGATTTGGGGGGGGGGGGGGATTATTATTAATACATTTATGATGGTTACACACATTGCAATCCAAAATATAGAATCTGTTTAGGATTAATGGTCAGTCATGTAGTAGAAGAGTCTATATGATTAGATATGAATTATATGGAGCTTCTTGTAGGTGCTCACACTAGGGGGTGGTGATGGTCAGCTTGAAAATTGTGGAGGGACTAAAGTGTCCCCCAATTTATCCGGAGGGTCACATCATAGAGAGGGTCACATCATACAGAGGATCCCATCATACAGAGAGTCACATCATACAGAGGGTGACATCATACATCATACAGAGGGTCACGTCATACAGAGGGTCACATCATACATCATACAGAGGGTCACATCATAGAGAGGGTCACATCATACAGAGGGTCACATCATGCAGAGGGTCACATCAAACATCATAGAGAGGGTCACATCATACAGAGGGTCACATCATACATCATAGAGAGGGTCACATCATACATCATAGAGAGGGTCACATCATACATTATAGAGAGGGTCACATCATAGAGAGCATACAGAGGGTCACATCATACATCATACAGACAGTGACATCATACAGAGGATCACGTCATACAGAGGGTCACATCATAGAGAGGGTCACATCATACATCATAGAGAGGGTCACATCATACAGAGGGTCACATCATACATCATAGAGAGGGTCACATCATACATCATAGAGAGGGTCACATCATACATTATAGAGAGGGTCACATCATAGAGAGCATACAGAGGGTCACATCATACATCATACAGACAGTGACATCATACAGAGGATCACGTCATACATCATACAGAGGGTCACATCATACATCATAGGGAGGGTCACATCATAGAGAGGGTCACATCATACATCATAGGGAGGGTCACATCATACAGAGGGTCACGTCATACAGAGGGTCACGTCATACAGAGGGTCACGTCATACAGAGGGTCACGTCATACAGAGGGTCACATCATACATCATACAGAGGGTCACATCATACAGAGGGTCACATCATACAGAGGGTCACATCATACAGAGGGTCACATCATACATCATACAGAGGGTCACATCATAGAGAGGGTCACATCATACATCATACAGAGGGTCACATCATACATCATACAGAGGGTCACATCATAGAGAGGGTCACGTCATACAGAGGGTCACATCATACATCATAGAGAGGGTCACATCATACATCATACAGAGGGTCACATCATACATCATACAGAGGGTCACATCATAGAGAGGGTCACGTCATACAGAGGGTCACATCATACATCATAGAGAGGGTCACATCATACAGAGGGTCACGTCATACAGAGGGTCACGTCATACAGAGGGTCACGTCATACATCATACAGAGGGTCACATCATACAGAGGGTCACGTCATACAGAGGGTCACGTCATACATCATAGAGAGGGTCACATCATACAGAGGGTCACATCATACATCATAGAGAGGGTCACATCATACAGAGGGTCACATCATACATCATAGAGAGGGTCACATCATACAGAGGGTCACATCATACATCATAGAGAGGGTCACATCATACATCATAGAGAGGGTCACATCATACATCATACAGAGGGTCACATCATACATCATAGAGAGGGTCACATCATAGAGAGGGTCACATCATACATCATAGAGAGGGTCACATCATACAGAGGGTCACATCATAGAGAGGGTCACATCATAGCAACACCCCAAAATGTCGGCCTTGCTGCCTTTTTGTGCATAGTATCGCACACTGGAGAAACTGGAGTATAATAACCCCCAACATTGGTGTCAGTGGATGCAATAAAAAAAACAATATTGGTGTCAGTGAATTAAATAATAACCCCCCAGAGTTGGTGTCACTAAATGCAATAATAACAACACCACACACACACACACAGATCACACACACACAGGTCACACACACAGATCACACACACACACACAGACACACACACACACACACACACACACACACACACAGATCACACACACACAGGTCACACACACAGATCACACACACACAGATCACACACACACACACACACACACACACACACACACAGATAACACACACACAGATAACACACACACAGATCACACACACAGATCACACACACACAGATCACACACACACAGATCACACACACACAGATCACACACACACACACACACACAGATCACACACAGATCACACACACAGATCACACACACACACACACACACACAGATCACACACACACACAGATCACACACACACACACACACACACACACACACAGATCACACACACACACACACACACACACAGATCACACACACACACAGATCACACACACACACACACACACACACACAGATCACACACACACACAGATCACACACACACACACAGATCACACACACACAGATCACACACACACACAGATCACACACACACACACAGATCACACACACACACACACACACAGATCACACACACACACACACACGCAGATCACACACACACAGATCACACACACACACACACACAGATCACACACACACACAGATCACACACAGATCACACACACACACAGATCACACACACACATCACACACACACACACAGATCACACACACACACACAGATCACACACACACACAGATCACACACACAGATCACACACACACAGATCACACAGATCACACACACAGATCACACACACACAGATCACACACACACAGATCACACACACACATCACACACAGATCACACACACACACACAGATCACAGACACAAATCACCAATAAACCATTTATTAATAAAATGTGTTTTATTTTTGAACAAAGTCTGGACGTTCCTGTATTAGAGCGCCCCCTATGGATGACTCTCTTTATTATTGGACAACCAAGACGGTGGTCAGGGCCTCTCTGCGTGTCTGCGTACGAGAAGCACCTGAACATCCATGACGTTGGTCCCCGTCAGTCCCGTCACCAGGAGATGTCGGCCATTTTGGAACTGCCTGAAGAAGCCGTTGGAATCGCTGGCATTAAGGGAGCTCTCCGCGTCCAGCCCGCTCTCCACAGCCTGCGCCACGAGCCCCGGATAGGAGGAAGCCCCGGCGGCATCGGTGGGGCCGTCCTGCCCATCCGTGCCCCCGCTCAGGAACAGCACCTCGCATCCCGCCATGGCCGCCGAAGTCCCATGCCACTCCGCAGCCACTCGTAGCGCCAGCTCCTGGTTCCGCCCACCCTTGCCCTTCCCCCGAACCTGCACTGTGATCTCCCCTCCGAAAAGGGCGCAGATGGCGTCCGCGTTCCCGGCGTTCTCCTTCACCTCCTGCAGCCGCTGGGCGAGATGGAGGCCGGGGATGGCCATAGTGGCGGCCAGGTGGAGGACCTCTCGTTCCAGCTGCGCCTGCTCGGGGCTGGAGGTCAGGATAGAGCAGATGACCCGGGCCAGGAGGGCGAAGAACCGCGAGACGGGCGCCACGTCCCCGCTGATGGCGGCGGAGAGCAGGAGAGGGAGGTAACCCAACTTCTGAGACTCCCGCACGGCCTGGCGCAGGGCGATCAGGTTGGAGCCGATGAGGATGTTGTGGACGTGCGGGAAGGGTTCCGCTCTCTCCACTCCCGGTCTGGAGGAGGTGAGGGCGTCCTCCACAGCCTCCGGCACCGCGCCCCTCAGGTCGTATCTCTCGAGGATCCGCAGGCAATCCTCTGCGCTGTGAGCGCTGGGAACCGTTGGGCCGCTGGCGATGACCTCGAGGTCGTCCCCGATGACATCAGACAGGATCAGACTGACAACCTGAAAAGGGAAAGGACAGGCGTATCGGTGGAGTGCCGGAACCAAAATAAGACGTAGCATTAAAGGGTTCATTCACCTTCACCAGGTGAATAAAAGTTGAGTAACGCCCTTGCGATAGGTGTAGGCCGTCTACAGTATGTACCCCTCCCCCCCCCCACCCAAAGCCTGGCTGAGAAACTCCCAGAGATGGCATTAGACATGTGCAATTCGTTTCGTTTTTTTTCGTTTTTTTCGTTCGTTCGTTTTCGTACGAATGAACGAATCATTCGAATCGTACGAATCCGAAAAACAACGAAAATCCGAAAAAAACAAATCCGAAAAAAAAAAAAAAACGAAAACGAACAAAAAAATTCGTACATTCGTAACTTATTTTTTTTGTTGAATTGGTAATTTTCCGTGTCTCTTACAATGGCGCTGCTAAACGTGCTTCGAATGGATTGAACCAAAAAAATTCGTACATTCGTAACTTTTTTTCGATTCGTAACTTTTTTTTTTTCGATTCGTAACTTTTTTTTCAATTTGTAACTTTTTTTTAATTTTTTTTTCGATTTGTAATTTTCCGTGTCTCTATTGAACCAAAAAATTCGTACATTCGTAACTTTGAACCAAAAAATTCGTACTTTCGTAACTTTTTTTTCGATTCGTAACTTTTTTTTTTTTTCGATTCGTAACTTTTTTTTTTCGATTCGTAACTTTTTTTTATTTTTTTTTCGATTTGTAATTTTCCGTGTCTCTATTGAACCAAAAAATTTGTACATTCGTAACTTTTTTTTCGATTCGTAACTTTTTTTAATTTTTTTTTCGATTTGTAATTTTCCGTGTCTCTATTGAACCAAAAAATTTGTACATTCGTAACTTTTTTTTCGATTCGTAACTTTTTTTTTTTTTTTTTTCGATTTGTAATTTTCCGTGTTTCTATTGAACCAAAAAATTCGTACATTCATAACTTTTTTTTCGATTCGTAACTTTTTTTTTTTCGATTCGTAACTTTTTTTAATTTTTTTTTCGATTTGTAATTTTCCGTGTCTCTATTGAACCAAAAAATTTGTACATTCGTAACTTTTTTTTCGATTCGTAACTTATTTTTTTTTTTTTTTTTTTTTTCGATTTGTAATTTTCCGTGTTTCTATTGAACCAAAAAATTCGTACATTCATAACTTTTTTTTTTCGATTCGTAACTTTTTTTTCGATTCGTAACTTTTTTTTTTCGATTTGTAATTTTCTGTGTCTCTATTGAACCAAAATTCGTACATTCATAAACGTTTTTTTCGATTCGTAACTTTTTTTTTTTCGATTCGTAACTTTTTTTTTTTTTTTTTTTTTTTTCGATTTGTAATTTTCCGTGTTTCTATTGAACCAAAAAATTCGTACATTCATAACTTTTTTTTCGATTCGTAACTTTTTTTTCGATTCGTAACTTTTTTTTTCGATTTGTAATTTTCTGTGTCTCTATTGAACCAAAATTCGTACATTCGTAACTTTTTTTTTCAATTTGTAACTTTTTTTTTTTTCGATTTGTAATTTTCCGTGTCTCTATTGAACCAAAAAATTCGTACATTCGTAACTTTTTTTTTTCGATTCGTAACTTTTTTTTTTCGATTCGTAACTTTTTTTTAATTTTTTTTTTCGATTTGTAATTTTCCGTGTCTCTATTGAACCAAAAAATTTGTACATTCGTAACTATTTTTTCGATTCGTAACTTTTTTTTTTTTTTTTTTTTTTCGATTTGTAATTTTCCGTGTTTCTATTGAACCAAAAAATTCGTACATTCATAACTTTTTTTTCGATTCGTAACTTTTTTTTTCGATTCGTAACTTTTTTTTCCGATTTGTAATTTTCTGTGTCTCTATTGAACCAAAATTCGTACATTCATAAACGTTTTTTTCGATTCGTAACTTTTTTTTTTTCGATTCGTAACTTTTTTTTTTTTTTTTTTTTTCGATTTGTAATTTTCCGTGTTTCTATTGAACCAAAAAATTCGTACATTCATAACTTTTTTTTCGATTCGTAACTTTTTTTTTCGATTTGTAATTTTCTGTGTCTCTATTGAACCAAAATTCGTACATTCGTAACTTTTTTTTCAATTTGTAACTTTTTTTTTTTCGATTTGTAATTTTCCGTGTCTCTATTGAACCAAAAAATTCGTACATTCGTAACTTTTTTTTCGATTCGTAACTTTTTTTTTTTTTTTTTTTACCTTTTTTTTTCGATTTGTAATTTTCTGTGTCTCTATTGAACCAAAATTCGTACATTCGTAACTTTGAACAAAAAAATTCGTACATTCGTAACTTTTTTTTCGTTTCTTAACTTTTTTTTTTTTTTTTTTTCGATTTGTAATTTTCCGTGTTTCTATTGAACAAAAAAATTCGTACATTCGTAACTTTTTTTTTGTTTCGTAACTTTTTTTTTTCGATTCGTAAATTATTAAAATGTAATAATAGCATACACATTACATCAAATTATTAATTATGCTCCGATTACGAATCTACGAATGTTACGAATGTACGAATAAATACGTAGGCGTCCGAAAATTAAACAAACGAAAAAAAGAATCAACAAAAAAATAACTCTTACGAAAATACGAATCGTTACGAATACGAACACCGACGACTTACGAATTTACGAATCGTTACGAATCGACGGAAATGAAAAAAACAAAACGAAAAAAAAATATTTTTTTTCGGAAACGAAAAAAAAAGATTTTTTTTCGAAAACGAAAAAAACGAAACGAAAATAAACGAATTTTTTTGTTGTGCACATGTCTAGATGGCATCCCCTCCATCCTGCCTTGTTGCTAGGATGTTGCTAGGACACTTCCAGCTGTTACCCCTCATACCCACCATCACACCACCAAGCCCCTGCACATGAGCAGTTCACCATCTCCTCTGTCTCACGGCGCTGAGCTCAGAACTACTGCGACAGAACCGCGTTTGAGAGCTCGTTTCCGCGATGGCGGAAGTGATCGATAACAGCTGGACCACACCTGTGGGCGGGTCTGATTGCTCTCTCCTGTGAAAAGTGGGGCGGTGAGCAGTAATGGCTGGGAGTGTCTTAGCAACCGCCTATCAGGAAGGCGGGGCTGGATGATGCCATCTCTGGGAGTTTTTCCGCCAGGCTTCAGGGAGCCCAAACCTATAGCAAGGGGCTTTATCCAACTGTAACCAGTTCCAGCCTGTGCTACAGCCGAAAGATGGTCACAGCGCGGCTCTCCGATTCTGGGAGGACGTCCTGCCACGTGCCGCCTCCAGGGCGTCCTTTGGACACAGCTGATCACAGATCGCGGTAAAGTGCCAATCACAGCTGATCACATGCAAGGAGACTTCCCGGTTATCAGCATTCCTTTCCTCCCATCTTGTCTCTGTGGGAGGAAAGGAGAGACGATAACTGGCAAGGCTGACAGGACACAGGGAGTACATTGTATACACACTGATGCCGCCTAATACAGCCAGTGGCCCCCTGGAGGAACTATAGGGCCCAGCATGACCACCTAATGCAGCCTGTGGCCCCTGGAGGAACTATAGGGGAGGAACTTAGTACCCATCGGTGCCGCCTCATTAGTACCCATCAGTGCAGCCTCATTAGTACCCATCAGTGCAGCCTCATTAGTACCCATCAGTGCAGCCTCATTGGTACTCATCAGTGCTGTCTCATTAGTACTCATCAGTGCCGCCTCATTAGTGCCCATCAGTGTCGCCTCATTAGTGCCCATCAGTGCCGCCTCATTAGTGCCCATCAGTGCAGCCTCATTAGTACCCATCAGTGCAGCCTCATTACTACCCATCAGTGCAGCCTCATTAGTACTCATCAGTGCCGCCTCATTAGTACCTATCAGTGCCGCCTCATTAGTACCCATCAATGCCGCCTCAGTACCCATCAGTGCCGCCTCATTAGTACCCATCAGTGCCGCCTCATTAGTACTCATCAGTGCCGCCTCATTAGTGCCCATCAGAGCAGCCTCATTAGTGCCCAAGAGTGCAGCCTCATTAGTGCCCAAGAGTGCAGCCTCATTAGTGCCCATCAGTGCAGCCTCATTAGTGCCCATCAGTGCAGCCTCATTAGTACTCATCAGTGCAGCCTCATTAGTACCCATCAGTGCAGCCTCATTACTACCCATCAGTGCAGCCTCATTAGTACTCATCAGTGCCGCCTCATTAGTGCCCATCAGAGCAGCCTCATTAGTGCCCAAGAGTGCAGCCTCATTAGTGCCCAAGAGTGCAGCCTCATTACTACCCATCAGTGCAGCCTCATTAGTACTCATCAGTGCCGCCTCATTAGTACCTATCAGTGCCGCCTCATTAGTGCCCATCAGTGCCGCCTCATTAGCAAAATAAATAAATATAAATAAAAAAATAAAAAATAAAAAATAAAAAATATTAATAAAAAAAATATTAAAATAAAAACAAAAAATAATAATAAAATAACATAATAATAATAATGAAAATATATAATTAAAAACATAAATATGGCTTATGATACACACAGCAATCTAAATGTCACCCAATTGCGATTTAGGCAACAAAATCAGTCCCTGTGATTATTCCAGCTTGGGGGGGGGGGGGAGGGGGGGGTCCCTTGTCCAAAACCCCAAATCCATTGAAGGTCTGTGTATGACCTGCTGGTTGGTGCCCCTCCCCCTCCTGGTCGCCCTTCCACTGACCTGTGCCGGATACGCCGCCCTCGCCAGTCCTCCTCCCTTCAGCTGGGACAGGGCTCTGCGGATGGTGTTCAGTTCCTGGATGGTCGCCCCTCTCAGCGCCATCTGCTGGGTGATCTTCTGCTTGTCCTGCAGGGTGAGTGGAGGGACCGGAGCCGGCAGCAGTGCTGATCCTCCGCCTGAGAGAAGAAGACAAAACTCTCATCTGTCTGCAGCAGAGGAGAGACTGAGGAAATGACTCCTCCCCCTTCTACAAAGTTACAATGTACAGTCTGATCACTGGGGGAGGGGAGACTGAGGAAATGCCTCCTCCCCCTTCTACAAAGTTACAGTGTATAGTCTGATCACTGGGGGAGGGGAGACTGAGGAAATGACTCCTCCTTCTACAAAGTTACAATGTACAGTCTGATCACTGGGGGAGGGGAGACTGAGGAAATGCCTCCTCCTCCTTCTACAAAGGTACAATGTACAGTCTGATCACTGGGGGAGGGGAGACTGAGGAAATGACTCCTCCTTCTACAAAGTTACAATGTACAGTCTGATCACTGGGGGAGGGGAGACTGAGGAAATGACTCCTCCTTCTACAAAGTTACAATGTACAGTCTGATCACTGGGGGAGGGGAGACTGAGGAAATGACTCCTCCCCCTTCTACAAAGTTACAATGTACAGTCTGATCACTGGGGGAGGGGAGACTGAGGAAATGACTCCTCCTTCTACAAAGTTACAATGTACAGTCTGATCACTGGGGGAGGGGAGACTGAGGAAATGCCTCCTCCTCCTTCTACAAAGTTACAATGTACAGTCTGATCACTGGGGGAGGGGAGACTGAGGAAATGCTTCCTCCTTCTACAAAGTTACAATGTACAGTCTGATCACTGGGGGAGGGGAGACTGAGGAAATGACTCCTCCCCCTTCTACAAAGTTACAATGTACAGTCTGATCACTGGGGGAGGGGAGACTGAGGAAATGCCTCCTCCTTCTACAAAGTTACAGTGTATAGTCTGATCACTGGGGGAGGGGAGACTGAGGAAATGACTCCTCCTTCTACAAAGTTACAATGTACAGTCTGATCACTGGGGGAGGGGAGACTGAGGAAATTACTCCTCCTTCTACAAAGTTACAATGTACAGTCTGATCACTGGGGGAGGGGAGACTGAGGAAATGCCTCCTCCTGCCTGCAGCAGACTGATGGTTCTATATACTGTAGATAGGATCTCCCTCCTCTTACCGGAGATCAGCACCAGCAGGATGTCGCTCTCTTGCAGTCTCTCCGCCAATTCCCGGATCTCCCCGGCGGCTCTCACCGCCGCCTCGTCCACCATGTTGTTTGCGGCTCCCTCCATGACCGACACCCGGCCCCCCGGAGGCAGAAGCATGTCCCTGCACACAGCAGACAAACAGGGTGTAAAGTCCAACTCCAGGATGAATTCTGTTTTATAAATGCCCCCCTGGGCCCCCCTAATATGTGTGGGCTCCCCACAAACCTCTGGATCTCTGCGAGACACTCCAGCTGCAGTACTTACCTCCATCCCAGAGACGTCCCTCGTAGTAACTCTATTCAGCCACAAGATGTCCTCAGTGTTTCAGATTGAGGGACACCTGATATCACTACACCTGGAAGTTTAAGGAAAGGCTGTGAGTGCAGGGTGTCATGGCCCTGCCCCCGGCTATAGCAAGGCTGTGAGTGTAGGGTGTCATGGCCCTGCCCCCGCCTATAGCAAGGCTGTGAGTGTAGGGTGTCATGGCCCTGCCCCCGCCTATAGCAAGGCTGTGAGTGTAGGGTGTCATGGCCCTGCCCCCGCCTATAGCAAGGCTGTGAGTGTAGGGTGTCATGGCCCTGCCCCCGCCTATAGCAAGGCTGTGAGTGTAGGGTGTCATGGCCCTGCCCCCGCCTATAGCAAGGCTGTGAGTGTAGGGTGTCATGGCCCTGCCCCCGCCTATATCAAGGCTGTGAGTGTAGGGTGTCATGGCCCTGCCCCCGCCTATAGCAAGGCTGTGAGTGTAGGGTGTCATTGCCCTGCCCCCGCCTATAGCAAGGCTGTGAGTGTAGGGTGTCATGGTCCTGCCCTCGTCTATAGCAAGGCTGTGAGTGTAGGGTGTCATGGTCCTGCCCCGCCAATAGCAAGGCTGTGAGTGCAGGGTGTCATGGCCCTGCCCCCGCCAATAGCAAGGCTGTGAGTGCAGGGTGTCATGGCCCTGCCCCCGCCTATAGGAAGGCTGTGAGTGTAGGGTGTCATGGCCCTGCCCCCGCCTATAGCAAGGCTGTGATTGTAGGGTGTCATGGCCCTGCCCCGCCAATAGCAAGGCTGTGAGTGTAGGGTGTCATGGCCCTGCCCCCGCCTATAGCAAGGCTGTGAGTGTAGGGTGTCATGGTCCTGCCCTCGTCTATAGCAAGGCTGTGAGTGTAGGGTGTCACGGCCCTGCCCCGCCAATAGCAAGGCTGTGAGTGCAGGGTTTCATTGCCCTGCCCCCGCCTATAGCAAGGCTGTGATTGTAGGGTGTCATGGCCCTGCCCCCGGCTATAGCAAGGCTGTGAGTGTAGGGTGTCATGGCCCTGCCCCCGCCTATAGCAAGGCTGTGAGTGTAGGGTGTCATGGCCCTGCCCCCGCCTATAGCAAGGCTGTGAGTGTAGGGTGTCATGGCCCTGCCCCCGCCTATAGCAAGGCTGTGAGTGTAGGGTGTCATGGCCCTGCCCCCGCCTATAGCAAGGCTGTGAGTGTAGGGTGTCATGGCCCTGCCCCCGCCTATAGCAAGGCTGTGAGTGTAGGGTGTCATGGCCCTGCCCCCGCCTATATCAAGGCTGTGAGTGTAGGGTGTCATGGCCCTGCCCCCGCCTATAGCAAGGCTGTGAGTGTAGGGTGTCATTGCCCTGCCCCCGCCTATAGCAAGGCTGTGAGTGTAGGGTGTCATGGTCCTGCCCTCGTCTATAGCAAGGCTGTGAGTGTAGGGTGTCATGGTCCTGCCCCGCCAATAGCAAGGCTGTGAGTGCAGGGTGTCATGGCCCTGCCCCCGCCAATAGCAAGGCTGTGAGTGCAGGGTGTCATGGCCCTGCCCCCGCCTATAGGAAGGCTGTGAGTGTAGGGTGTCATGGCCCTGCCCCCGCCTATAGCAAGGCTGTGATTGTAGGGTGTCATGGCCCTGCCCCGCCAATAGCAAGGCTGTGAGTGTAGGGTGTCATGGCCCTGCCCCCGCCTATAGCAAGGCTGTGAGTGTAGGGTGTCATGGTCCTGCCCTCGTCTATAGCAAGGCTGTGAGTGTAGGGTGTCACGGCCCTGCCCCGCCAATAGCAAGGCTGTGAGTGCAGGGTTTCATTGCCCTGCCCCCGCCTATAGCAAGGCTGTGATTGTAGGGTGTCATGGCCCTGCCCCCACCTATAGCAAGGCTGTGAGTGTAGGGTGTCATTGCCCTGCCCCCACCTATAGCAAGGCTGTGAGTGTAGGGTGTCATGGCCCTGCCCCCGGCTATAGCAAGGCTGTGAGTGTAGGGTGTCATGGCCCTGCCCCCGCCTATAGCAAGGCTGTGAGTGTAGGGTGTCATGGCCCTGCCCCCACCTATAGCAAGGCTGTGAGTGTAGGGTGTCATTGCCCTGCCCCCACCTATAGCAAGGCTGTGAGTGTAGGGTGTCATGGCCCTGCCCCCGGCTATAGCAAGGCTGTGAGTGTAGGGTGTCATGGCCCTGCCCCCGCCTATAGCAAGGCTGTGAGTGTAGGGTGTCATGGCCCTGCCCCCGCCTATAGCAAGGCTGTGAGTGTAGGGTGTCATGGCCCTGCCCCCGCCTATAGCAAGGCTGTGAGTGTAGGGTGTCATGGCCCTGCCCCCGCCTACAGCAAGGCTGTGAGTGTAGGGTGTCATGGCCCTGCCCCCGCCTATAGCAAGGCTGTGAGTGTAGGGTGTCATTGCCCTGCCCCCGCCTATAGCAAGGCTGTGATTGTAGGGTGTCATGGCCCTGCCCCCGCCAATAGCAAGGCTGTGAGTGTAGGGTGTCATGGCCCTGCCCCCGGCTATAGCAAGGCTGTGAGTGTAGGGTGTCATGGCCCTGCCCCCGCCTATAGCATGGCTGTGAGTGTAGGGTGTCATGGCCCTGCCCCCGCCTATAGCAAGGCTGTGAGTGTAGGGTGTCATGGCCCTGCCCCGCCTATAGCAAGGCTGTGAGTGTAGGGTGTCATGGCCCTGCCCCCGCCTATAGCAAGGCTGTGAGTGTAGGGTGTCATGCCCCCCCCCAAACATGGCACCCTGATAGCTTGCAGGCCTTTTATTCCCCCCTCCTACCAATGAGGCACCCACCTTCTCTGCCCCTCCCCCGGCCCACCCCCAGGGGGATGTATTCTCACCTCTTCCCGGCTCTCCTCAGACTCTCCTCCATCCCCAGCGGAATGCTGACCACTCCCCTCACCAGGTGCCTCCCGACTATCCGCTCTGCCGCCGCCGCCATTCCCAGAACCGCTTTCCCGAACCCCACCAGGTACAGGTTACCGTCCAGCCGGAACTCCCTCCCCCCGCACTCAAGGGTGGCCGAGCCCGCCCCTTCCTTCACTGCCAGCGCCCTCTGCAGCATGCGCGGGGGGAGGACGGCTGACACCGCGCTCCGGAATATCGTGTGTGCGTCTTCCTGCAGGGTGGACATCTTCCCCCCCGTCCTGTAGTATCGGCAGAGGAGACGGGGCGTGTTCAGGACACGTAGGATCCGCCCCATGAGGATCGGGCACACCCCTGCAGAGACAGCAACAAAACTATTATTCCCTCCCCCCTAAGAACACAAACGACAGATTTCTCCATAGAGGAGCAGTGTGATCACCCTAGGACAGGACTACGGAAAACTCCACCCCTTTTCCTCAACTTCGGAACAAAGGGGGAGGGGTTCTGTAGTACCAACACACTACATAAAATAGAATAAAATAGAAACAATATAACCTTCTTACGAAATTTGAATTTCCAAAAGAAAACAAAAAGTTGAATGTGAATAAAATAGAAAATAAAAGAATAGAATTAAAAAAAAACAATAGAATAGAAAGAATAGAACCTTTTCCCAAAATTTTAATTAAAAAAAATTAAAAAAAATAAAAAACAATTGACTAGAATAGAATGAATATAACTTACTCACGAAACTCAAATTTCAAATAAAATAAATTTGAACAGAATAGAAAAAAAACAATAAAATAAAATGGAATAGAAAAAAAAATTGAATTTACAATAGAATAAATTTGAATTTGAATAGAATAGAATTCAAAAAACAATAGAATAGAAAAAAAAGAACCATTTCACAAAATTTTAATACAGAATAGAATAGAAAAAAAAAAAGAACAGAACAAAATAAAAAAATTATGGAAAAGAAAAAAAAAAAAGAAATAACCATCGTCTGAAAATTCGAATTTCAAAAAGAATAGAATAAAATAGAAACAACATAACCTTCTAATGAAATTTGAATTTCCAATAGAAAAAAAAATTGAATAGAATAGAAAATAAAAGAATAGAATCAAAAAAAAAAAAAAAACCAATAGAATAGAACCATTTGCCAAAAGTTTAATAAAAAAACAAAAAAAAAAAAAAAACAAAAGACCAGAATAGAATAACATAGAAACAATATAACCTTCTTACGAAATTAGAATTTCCAATAGAATTTTTTTTTATTTTAATAAAATAGAAAATAAAAGAAAAGAATTAAAAAAAATTGAATAGAAATAATAGAACCAGTTCCCAAAATTGTAATAAAAAAAACCAAAAAAAAACAAAGACTAGAATAGAATAAAATAGAAACAATATAACCTTCTTATGAAATTCGAATTCCCAATAGATTTTTTTTAATTTTAATTAAATAGAAAATAAAAGAAAAGAATTAAAAAAAAATTGAATAGAAAGAATAGAACCAGTTCCCAAATTTTTAATAAAAAAAAAAATAAACCCAAAAGACTAGAATAGAATAAAATAGAATGAATATAACCAACTTACGAAACTCAAATTTCAAATAAAATAAATTTGAATAGAATATAAAAAACAATAAAACAGAATGGAATAGAAAGAATAAAAATGTAAATTTCCAATAGAGTAAATTTGAATTTAAATAGAATAGTAAATAAAAGAATAGACTTAAAAAAACAATAGAATATAATAGAAAGAATATAACCATTTCCCAAAATTTAAAAAGAATAATAAAAAAAAAATATATAGACTAGACTAGAATAAAATAGAAAGAATATAACCATTTCCGAAAATTTTAATAGAATAAAAAATAAAAAAAAACAATAGACTAGAATAAAATAGAAAGAATATAACCATCTTACAAGATTCAAATAAAATAAATTTGAATAGAATATAAAAAAATTGAAAAAACAAATAAAATAAAATGGAATAGAAAGAATAAAATTTGAATTTCCAATAGAATAAATTCGAATTTGAATAAAATAGAAAATAAAAGAACAGAATTAAAAAAAAAACAATAGAATATAACCATCTTATGAAATTCAAATTTCAAATAAAATAAATTCAAATAGAATAGAAAAAAAACAAAAAAAAAACAAAAGACCAGAATACAATAAAATAGAAACAATATAACCTTCTTACGAAATTAGAATTTCCAATAGAATTTTTTTTAATCTTAATAAAATAGAAAATAAAAGAAAAGAATTTAAAAAATTGAATAGAAAGAATAGAACCAGTTCACAAAATTTTAATAAAAAAAACAAAAAAAACCCAAAAGACTAGAATAGAATAAAATAGAATGAATATAACCAAATTACGAAACTCAAATTTCAAATAAAATAAATTTGAATAGAATAGAAAAAACAATGAAATAGAATAGAATAGAAAGAATACAATTTGAATTTCCAATAGAATAAATTTGAATTTAAATAGAATAGTAAATAAAAGAATAGAATTAAAAAACAATAGAATATAATAGAAAGAATATAACCATTTCGGAAAATTTGAATAGAATAAAAAAAAGTAATAAACTAGACTAGAATAAAATAGAAAGAATATAACCATCTTACAAACTTCAAATAAAAAAAATTTGAATACAATAGAAAAAAATAGAAAGAACAATAAAATAAAAATTTGAATTTCCAATAGAATAAATTTGAATTTGAATAAAATAGAAAATAAAAGAACAGAATTTAAAAAAAAAAAAAACAATAGAATAGAATATAACCATCTTACGAAATTCAAATTTCAAATAAAATAAATTCAAATAGAATAAAAAAAAAAATTGAAAAAACAATAAAATAGAATGGAATATAAAGAATAAAATTTCAATTTCGAATGGAATTTGAATCGATGGAAGTTTTCTAAATTCGCTCGAATTGAATTTAATTCGACTGAATTAAGAAAATTAGAAATGATTCAAATTTGAATAAATTAAACAAATTCCAAAAACAAATTAAACGAAGATATATAAATAACGAATCGAAACAAAACGATTTTTTTTGTTCTGCACTGTATGGGAAGCCGTGTTGTCCCCCCAGGACAGAAATGCAGAGCACCTCCCCCTCATCTCAATAACATGGGGGGGGGGGTGTTCTGTAGTCCTGGGGTGACAACTCTCATTGGAAAGTCAATGACAGATAGCAACGTCCTCCATACCCGTCACAGATCCCGGGGTGCTGCTGGGGGGTCCGGCGTGGTCCCTATCGGAGAATAGCGGGGGATGGGTCTCTCGGTATATTTAGAGGCTAAAGTCCACGGCGGCGGTCGATCTCCAGTCGGTCAGAAAGCGTCGCTGTTAATCATTAGAAGGTTCTGGAACTTCAACAACAAAAACTTAACCCCTCGCCGGCCCCTAATGTCTCCATAAAGAGGACCTGTCACTTGCCTGTGCTATCAGAAGGGATGTTGTTCATCCCCTGTGAGAGCAATAAAGTTGACAAAAAAAAAAAAAAAGAATTGATACAAAAAAAAAAAGAAAAAAAAAAAAAAGGACAGTGTAAAATAAATACATTTAAATAAAATAAATAATAGAGTTTAAAAAATGTTGCTTTTAATAGAATACATTTTTTTTTTTTTTAAATTAAAGCATTTTTTGCTCTGTGCTCACGCGCCTATGCAAACAACGATCGCACCACACAAATTTAAAACGTTGCCTATTGAGATTTTGAAGTTTGGGGCCATTCCACGAGTGTGCGCAATTTTAAAGAGTGACGTGTTAGGTATCAATTTACTCACTTACTTTAACATCATTTTTCACATTTTACCAAAAAAATTGGGGTATATATAGTGTTTTGCTTCTTTTTTTTACATTTTTTTTTATTAAATAAAGTGTATTTTTTTTTCACAAAAAAAAAAAAATTCTGCGCAAATATCATGTGACATAAAAAATTGCAACACCCACCAATTTATTCTCTAGGGTCTCTGCTTAAAAAAAAAAAAACATCTATATATACATATATATATATATATATCTTTCTCTCAGATAGATAGGGTTGTTTATTTTTTTTTTTTAAGCAGAGACCCTAGAGAATAAATTGGTGGGTGTTGCAATTTTTTATGTCACATGATATTTGCGCAGCGGTTTTCCAAACGCAATTTTTGATAAAAAATTAATTTTAATGAATTAAAAAAATAAAAAAAAATAAACCCTAATTTTTTTTTAGGGTCTCTGCTAAAAAAAAAAAATCTATCTATCTATCTATCTATCTATATTAATATAGATATATATATATACAATGTTTGGGGGGCTCCAAGTAATTTTCGAGCAAAAAAATAAATACAGATTTGTACTTGTAGGAGGGAGATGTCAGGATTGGTCGGGTTGGGAAGGTGTTAAAGCGCCACCTGTGGAGTGTTTTAGGTACTGCAGTATATCGCCACTCCACAAGTGTGAGCAATTTTATAGAGTGACACGTTTGGTATCTAATTACTCTGCGTAACATCATCTTTTATATTTTACAAAAAAAAATAAAAAATTGGGGTATATTTTGTGTTTTTTTTATTTATTTTTAATTCATTAAAATTTATTTTTTACCCAATAAAATTGCGTTTGGAAAACCGCTGCGCAAAGGCAATTTTTTTTTGGTAAAAAATACAGTTTAATGAATAAAAAAAAAAAAAACACAAAATATACCCCAATTTTTTTTTAGGGTCTTTGCTAAAAAAAATAAAAAAAAAAATAAATAAAAAACAACCCATCTATCTATATCTTTCTCTCAGATAGATAGATAGATAGATAGATAATTAAATAGATAGAGATATAGATAGATGTTTTTTTTTTTTTTAGCAGAGACCCTAGAGAATAAATTGGTGGGTGTTGCAATCTTTTTATGTCACCTGATATTTGCGCAGCGGTTTTCCAAATGCAATTTTGGGTAAAAAATCAATTTTAATGAATTAAAAACAAAACACAAAATATGTCCCGATTTTTATTTTTTTTTATATAAAAGATGTAAGTAAATAAATAGCAAACATGCCACGCTTTAAAATTGCTAGCGGAATATCGCCAATTTATGGTACTTAATAAAATATATATATATATATATATATATACACATATAAAAAATATAGAGAGCGAGAGATAGAGATAAATAGATTTTTTTTTTTTTAGCAGAGACCCTAAAAATAAATTGGGGTATATTTTGGTGTTGTTTTTTTTTTTAAATTCATTAAAATGTATTTTTAACCAAAAAAAAAAATTGCCTTTGCGCAGCGGTTTTCCAAATGCAATTTTGGGTAAAAAATACATTTTAATGAATTAAAAACAAAACACAAAATATATCCCGATTTTTTATTTTTTTTTTATATAAAAGATGATGTTAAGCCGAGTAAATAAATACCAAACATGCCACGCTTTACAATTGCTAGTGGAATATCGCCAAACTATGGTACTTAATAAATTCTATATATATATATATATATATATATATATATATATATATATATATATATATATAAAATATAGAGAGAGCGAGAGATAGAGATAAATAGATTTTTTTTTTTTTTTTTTTTAGCAGAGACCCTAAAAATAAATTGGGGTATATTTTGTGTTGTTTTTTTTTTTTTAATTCATTAAAATGTATTTTTTACCAAAAAAAAAATTGCCTTTGCGCAGCGGTTTTCCAAATGCAATTTTGGGTAAAAAATACATTTTAATGAATTAAAAACAAAACACAAAATATATCCCGATTTTTAATTTTTTTTTATATAAAAGATGATGTTAAGCCGAGAAAATAAATACCAAACATGCCACGCTTTACAATTGCTAGTGGAATATCGCCAAACTATGGTACTTAATAAATTTATATATATATATATATATATATATATATATATATATATATATATATATATATATATATATATATAAAATATAGAGAGAGCGAGAGATAGAGATAGATAGATTTTTTTTTTTTTTTTAGCAGAGACCCTAAAAATAAATTGGGGTATATTTTGTGTTGTTTTTTTTTTTAATTCATTAAAATGTATTTTTTACCAAAAAAAAAATTGCCTTTGCGCAGCGGTTTTCCAAACGCAATTTTGGGTAAAAAATACATTTTAATGAATTAAAAAAAAAAAAACACAAAATATACCCCAATTCTTTTTTTAGGGTCTCTGCTAAAAAAAAAAAAAAAAAAAACATTTATCTATCTATATATATATATATACAATGTTTGGGGGGGTTCTAAGTAATTTTCTAGCAAAAAAATAAATAGATTTGTACTTGTAGGAGGGAGATGTCAGGATTGGTCGGGTTGGGAAGGTGTTAAAGCGCCACCTGTGGAGTGTTTTAGGTACTGCAGTCCATCACCTCTCCACAAATGTGACATGTTTGGTATCTAATTATTCGGCGTAACATCAATTTTTATATTTTTTCCTTTAAAAAATTGTATTACCTTTATTTTCACTTAAATGCATTTTTTTCCCTGAAAATTTGCATTCGATAAATAACTGTCCAAATACGGCGCAACATAAAAATAATTGCAACGCCCACTATTTTATTCTCCGGGGTCTCTGCTTTCAGAAAATATGTATTTTTTTGGGGGGGATTTAAAGTCATTTCTATTTTCTAGTAAAAATTGCTGATTTAAAAAAATAAAAATTATATGAAATAAAGGTCCCCGGGAGGCGATGATTAAAGGGCGAGTCCGGCTATTGGTGATATTAGAATTGTGGGTGGAGTCATCTGTTATTGGGGAGGGGTCATGACAGAAAAAGACACACTGGCGCCCCCTAGAGGGGGAAATCCTCCATCACATGAATCCCCCCTCACCTCTCTGTAGATCATAGTACTTCCGGTGTGAGCTGAGGACCGGGCCAATCATAACATGGCCGCAGCCTCAGCTCCTCCCCGTTGTACGAGTATCAGCCGTGCCATTCACAACATGGCGCCTCCAGTAACCAATCAGGACTCGCGTGAGTGACGCTCCCTGAGTGACAATCATAACATGGTTACTGCTCCGCTTGGCGCTTAATGTAACTCCTCCCAGCGCAACACCGGTGTTGTGCCCTGCCAATCCGAGCATGGTCACGGCTGTGGCCCCGCCCCCCCAGTGTACCAGTCACAGCATTGCGCCTGCAGGAACTCCTCCCCCGGGCCTCGAGTCTCCGCCGTGCCAATCAGAGCATGGCGTCGGCCGTAGCTCCTCCCTGAGTCCACGGGCGCGCCATTCGCAACATGTCGCGGAGCTCCTGACGTCACGGCGGTGGGCGGCCAATAGCCGCAAAGGACTTCCTCCTACTGTCTGACGGCTCCTCCCCCCTCCGGCAACATGGCGGACACAATGAGAGCGCCAATACCGCGCCGAGCCTGAGTCGCCCCGACCGCAGGAGAGAGCCGAGCGGGCCCACCCTCCGGGATACCGACCGCACCCCGTCCTAGTATTACCCGCAGGCCCCAGGTAACCCCTCACCTATAGTCATCCCCCACAAAACTACCCCTCCCCCCCATCCAGACAATACTGATAGAGACCCCTCCCCCACTACTGTCACCTGACCGCCCACCCCCCTACAGAACCCCAGGAGACCCCTCCCCCATTATACCCCCCAAAATTACTCCCCGCCCCCACTTCTGTCACCTGACCACCCCATATAATAACTGCCCCACCCCCTACAGAACCCCACCAGACCCCTCCCCCATAATATCCCTCCAAAAAAAGACTCCCTGCCCCCACTGCTTTCACCTGGCCACCCCATATTAATTGCCCCCCCCCATAGTAATTATTCCTTAAATACCCCCCCCCCCCACACTAATGTGGTTACCCTTATAACCTGACCCCCATCATACCCCTTGGAACACCTCCTCCTCAGGTCACTGTTACCTGGCAACCACCCCGAGACCCCATAATACCCCTCCTCCACCCTTCCCTTCCCACCGCCGACCTCCTCCACCCTTCCCTTCCCCGTCCCACCGCCGACCTCCTCCACCCTTCCCTTCCCCGTCCCACCGCCGACCTCCTCCACCCTTCCCTTCTCCGTCCCACCGCCGACCTCCTCCACCCTTCCCTTCTCCGTCCCACCGCCGACCTCCTCCACCCTTCCCTCCTCCGTCCCACCGCCGACCTCCTCCACCCTTCCCTCCTCCGTCCCACCGCCGACCTCCTCCACCCTTCCCTTCCCCGTCCCACCGCCGACCTCCTCCACCCTTCCCTTCCCCGTCCCACCGCCGACCTCCTCCACCCTTCCCTTCTCCGTCCCACCGCCGACCTCCTCCACCCTTCCCTTCTCCGTCCCACCGCCGACCTCCTCCACCCTTCCCTTCCCCGTCCCACCGCCGACCTCCTCCACCCTTCCCTCCTCCGTCCCACCGCCGACCTCCTCCACCCTTCCCTTCCCCGTCCCACCGCCGACCTCCTCCACCCTTCCCTTCCCCGTCCCACCGCCGACCTCCTCCACCCTTCCCTTCTCCGTCCCACCGCCGACCTCCTCCACCCTTCCCTTCTCCGTCCCACCGCCGACCTCCTCCACCCTTCCCTTCTCCGTCCCACCGCCGACCTCCTCCACCCTTCCCTTCTCCGTCCCACCGCCGACCTCCTCCACCCTTCCCTTCTCCGTCCCACCGCCGACCTCCTCCACCCTTCCCTTCTCCGTCCCACCGCCGACCTCCTCCACCCTTCCCTTCCCCGTCCCACCGCCGACCTCCTCCACCCTTCCCTTCCCACCGCCGACCTCCTCCACCCTTCCCACCGCCGACCTCCTCCACCCTTCCCTTCTCCGTCCCACCGCCGACCTCCTCCACCCTTCCCTTCCCCGTCCCACCGCCGACCTCCTCCACCCTTCCCTCCTCCACCCTTCTCCGTCCCACCGCCGACCTCCTCCACCCTTCCCTTCCCCGTCCCACCGCCGACCTCCTCCACCCTTCCCTTCTCCGTCCCACCGCCGACCTCCTCCACCCTTCCCTCCTCCACCCTTCCCTTCTCCGTCCCACCGCCGACCTCCTCCACCCTTCCCTCCTCCACCCTTCCCTCCTCCACCCTTCCCTTCTCCGTCCCACCGCCGACCTCCTCCACCCTTCCCTTCCCCGTCCCACCGCCGACCTCCTCCACCCTTCCCACCGCTGACCTCCTCCACCCTTCCCTTCTCCGTCCCACCGCCGACCTCCTCCACCCTTCCCGTCCCACCGCCGACCTCCTCCACCCTTCCCGTCCCACCGCCGACCTCCTCCACCCTTCCCGTCCCACCGCCGACCTCCTCCACCCTTCCCTTCTCCGTCCCACCGCCGACCTCCTCCACCCTTCCCTTCCCCGTCCCACCGCCGACCTCCTCCACCCTTCCCACCGCCGACCTTCTCCACCCTTCCCGTCCCACCGCCGACCTCCTCCACCCTTCCCGTCCCACCGCTGACCTCCTCCACCCTTCCCGTCCCACCGCCGACCTCCTCCACCCTTCCCCTCCCCATCCCACCTCCACCCTTCCCTTCCCCGTCCCACCGCCGACCTCCTCCACCCTTCCCCGTCCCACCGCCGACCTCCTCCACCCTTCCCCGTCCCACCGCCGACCTCCTCCACCCTTCCCCGTCCCACCGCCGACCTCCTCCACCCTTCCCTTCCCCATCCCACCTCCACCCTTCCCTTCTCCGTCCCACCGCCGACCTCCTCCACCCTTCCCTTCCCCATCCCACCTCCACCCTTCCCTTCCCCGTCCCACCGCCGACCTCCTCCACCCTTCCCCGTCCCACCGCCGACCTCCTCCACCCTTCCCCGTCCCACCGCCGACCTCCTCCACCCTTCCCGTCCCACCGCCGACCTCCTCCACCCTTCCCCGTCCCACCGCCGACCTCCTCCACCCTTCCCCGTCCCACCGCCGACCTCCTCCACCCTTCCCTTCCCCATCCCACCTCCACCCTTCCCTTCCCCGTCCCACCGCCGACCTCCTCCACCCTTCCCCGTCCCACCGCCGACCTCCTCCACCCTTCCCCTCCCACCGCCGACCTCCTCCACCCTTCCCCGTCCCACCCCCAACCTCTTCCACCCTTCCCACCGCCGACCTCCTCCACCCTTCCCTTCCCCGTCCCACCGCCGACCTCCTCCACCCTTCCCTTCCCCGTCCCACCGCCGACCTCCTCCACCCTTCCCTTCCCCGTCCCACCGCCGACCTCCTCCACCCTTCCCTTCCCCGTCCCACCGCCGACCTCCACCCTTCCCCGTCCCACCGCCGACCTCCTCCACCCTTCCCCGTCCCACCGCGACCTCCTCCACCCTTCCCTTCCCCGCCCCACCGCCGACCTCCTCCACCCTTCCCTTCCCCGTCCCACCGCCGACCTCCTCCACCCTTCCCTACTTCTGACCTCCTGTGTGACGGAATGTGCCCCAACCTCATCTGTCTACAACATCCCACTGTTGGCATCCAGGAAGCAGGAGAGTTCGGGGTCACCGACCAATCACATGCCTGGTACAGGGTGACCATTGATGGTCATGAAACATTCCATGCTGGTTACCCTCAGGCTTGGTTCATACTGGTGGCAGAGGAGTGGGAGATCCACTGCCTGGTTTATGTGTTTTTACCTCCCGCTGACTCCCCACCTCCAAATTCACATTGCGGCCAAAGGGTTGAGTTCCAATTGCCAGGGAGCTTCCTTTCCAACTTGTCCATTAAAGTGAATGTCACTAACGCAGCCACGCGCCGCTCGATCCCTTCCTTATTCACCGGATTTGGTCCCGGCCACCATAACCGGGTCAAGCTGAGAACACCGGAAGTCTCCGAGGGCAAAGCTGCACCCTGAGCAGTTGTGGCATCAAATCCCGGCAAGAGTTCCCCCAAAAATACAATTCCTTCCAAACGCACCGCTAAACGCACTCTACTCCATCACCCCGCCTCTCATCCAATCCAACTCTACTCCATCACTCTCATCACCCCGCCTCTCATCCAATCCAACTCTACTCCATCACTCTCATCACCCCGCCTCTCATCCAATCCAACTCTACTCCATCACTCTCATCACCCCGCCTCCCATCCAATCCAACTCTACTCCATCACTCCCATCACCCCGCCTCTCATCCAATCCAACTCTACTCCATCACTCCCATCACCCCGCCTCTCATCCAATCCAACTCTACTCCATCACTCCCATCACCCCGCCTCTCATCCAATCCAACTCTACTCCATCACTCTCATCACCCCGCCTCTCATCCAATCCAACTCTACTCCACTCTCATCACCCCCCCTCTCATCCAATCCAACTCTACTCCATCACTCTCATCACCCCGCCTCTCATCCAATCCAACTCTACTCCATCACTCCCATCACCCCGCCTCTCATCCAATCCAACTCTACTCCATCACTCCCATCACCCCGCCTCTCATCCAATCCAACTCTACTCCATCACTCCCATCACCCCGCCTCTCATCCAATCCAACTCTACTCCATCACTCCCATCACCCCGCCTCTCATCCAATCCAACTCTACTCCATCACTCCCATCACCCCGCCTCTCATCCAATCCAACTCTACTCCATCACTCACATCACACCGCCTCTCATCCAATCCAACTCTACTCCATCACTCCCATCACCCCGCCTCTCATCCAATCCAACTCTACTCCATCACTCACATCACCCCGCCTCTCATCCAATCCAACTCTACTCCATCACTCTCATCACCCCGCCTCTCATCCAATCCAACTCTACTCCACTCTCATCACCCCGCCTCTCATCCAATCCAACTCTACTCCATCACTCTCATCACCCCGCCTCTCATCCAATCCAACTCTACTCCATCACTCTCATCACCCCGCCTCTCATCCAATCCAACTCTTCTCCACCATCACCCCGCCTCTCATCCAATCCAACTCTACTCCATCACTCCCATCACCCCGCCTCTCATCCAATCCAACTCTACTCCATCACTCTCATCACCCCGCCTCTCATCCAATCCAACTCTACTCCATCACTCTCATCACCCGCCTCTCATCCAATCCAACTCTACTCCATCACTCTCATCACCCCCCCTCTCATCCAATCCAACTCTACTCCATCACTCTCATCACCCCCCCTCTCATCCAATCCAACTCTACTCCATCACTCCCATCACCCCGCCTCTCATCCAATCCAACTCTACTCCATCACTCTCATCACCCCCCCTCTCATCCAATCCAACTCTTCTCCACCATCAACGCTCTACTCCATCACTCTCACCCCCCTCTCATCCAATCCAACTCTTCTCCACCATCAACACTACTCCATCACTCTCTCCCCACCTTTCATCCAATCCTTGCCAACTCCTCCACTATCAACACTACTCCATCACCTTCCTTTCATCCAATCCTCATCAACTCTTCTCCACCATCAACACTCTACTCCATCACCCCCCCCTCTCATCCAAGTCTCACCAACTCCTTCTCCACCTTCAATGCTCTACTTCATCACTCGCAGAATCTCCCGCCCCTTATACAGTCCAGCTCTTCACCTCCACCCAGGTTCCCCTCACTTCTCCTCTCATCCTCCAGCTCCATTCTACATTCTCTAACTCACATCTCCAATCTTCCCCTCTCCTCCCGACATCTTCCCTCCCCTCTTCACTAAAACACGTGGTGATCACCCCCTAAAATCACTCACTGGACCCCACCGGTGTTCTCACCCCAAGACCCATCTCCATAATCCCGTATCACCTTAGAAGGCCTCATCTACAACCATCTGAGCTCCTTCCTCACTGACAACCTTCTCACCCCCCCCGACACTTGTTTTGGGGGCGGCGGATTCTCACTTCCTGTGGTGTCAACAAAACAGGAAGTGAAGGGAAAGTTTCTTGACCGATTCTAATGCCCTCGACTACAAAACTACCGAAAACGTTGGGTTGGTTTTTATAATTGTGGATGAGCCCCGAATACTGGCTCCGTTATTTGGGCGCTCGCTTCCTTCCCCCGTCCAGGCAGCCCACACTAGGCAGCTAGTATAAACGGTCACCTCTGTTTTCATTTACCTGGATATCAGACCCCACCCCCCTCAATGACTCTCTTCCTTCCCTCCCCCCCTCTCAGGCCTGCACCCCCTCTTCCACCACGGCCGCCATGAAGCTCACCGATAATGTGCTGCGCAGCTTTCGCGTGGCAAAGGTCTTCCGGGAAAACTCCGACAAGATCAACTGCTTCGACTTCAGCCCCAGTGGGGAGACGGTGATCTCCAGCAGTGATGACGACTCCATCGTACTCTACGACTGTCAGGAGGGCAAGTAAGTACCACCAGCGGGGAGGGGGCATGTTTGCGACACGCGCTGCGCAGCGTCCCATCACTTTCAGGGCCTGTGTGCGACTTCGGACACTCAGTCATTACCCCGATGATGTCAATGGCTCCCGGTCCAAATTATGCGACGTTGGAGTCACACTAGTGTGAATAGGCTCCATTCTGACTTGGGATCCGGATTCTGAGACCCCCCCCAAGTCACAGGGCATGTGAAATTCAATGTATTTCTATCAGAGCCGTTTCTACTGACACTACAGGAGTCGCTGCGACTTCAGAAAAGGTTCCTGCACTGCTTTGACATGACTTTTGATGCGACTTTGGTCCAGAGAGTGTAAAGTCGTGTCAGTGGAAGTGGGAAGAATAGTGCCCCATCATTGGTGTCAGTGGGAGGAATAGTGCCCCATCATTGGTGTCAGTGGGAGGAATAGTGCCCCATCATTGGTGTCAGTGGGAGGAATAGTGTCCCATCATTGGTGTCAGTGGGAGGAATAGTGCCCCATCATTGGTGTCAGTGGGAGGAATAGTGGCCCACCATTGGTGTCAGTGGGAGGAATAGTGGCCCACCATTGGTGTCAGTGGGAGGAATAGTGGCCCACCATTGGTGTCAGTGGGGGGAATAGTGTCCCACCATTGGTGTCAGCGGGGGGGAATAGTGTCCCACCATTGGTGTCAGCGGGGGGAATAGTGTCCCACCATTGGTGTCAGCGGGGGGAATAGTGTCCCACCATTGGTGTCAGCGGGGGGAATAGTGCCCCATCATTGGTGTCAGCGGGGGGAATAGTGCCCCATCATTGGTGTCAGCGGGGGAATAGTGCCCCATCATTGGTGTCAGCGGGAGGAACAGTGTCCCACCATTGGTGTCAGTGGGAGGAATAGTGTCCCACCATTGGTGTCAGTGGGAGGAATAGTGTCCCACCATTGGTGTCAGTGGGAGGAATGGTGCCCCACTATTGGTGTCAGTGGGAGGAGTAGAATTGTCTGACTCCTCCCATTCTCTTCTCTCCCGGCAGACCGAAGAGGACGTTGTACAGTAAGAAGTACGGGGTGGACCTCATCAGATATACGCACGCGGCCAACACGGTGGTGTACAGCTCCAACAAAATAGACGGTGAGTCGGGGTGATCCGGTGCGTCTCTCTCTGATCTTTTACTCAGTGATTTTTGTTTGAAGTGATTTTCTCCCGCTGGCGGTCCTCGGAGGTATCCAGGAAGTGGCGGTCCTCGGAGGTATCCAGGAAGAGGCGGTCCGGACGGAAGGCCTGGATCCGGGCTGAGGTAGTTGTTTGTACAGTTTGAGGGTCCGTGACATCGCCCGCAGCTGGAGATAACTGTACAGATCACTGCCTTGCCTGGGACACGGCACTGACAGCGATCGGCGACTGCTCCCCTCCCCCCACCGGGATCGGTAATGTATCCGGACATCTGTGTATTCAACTGTGTCCCCCTCCCCCCACTGATCAGACTGTACATTGTAACTTTGTAGGAGGAGGAGGAGTCATTTCTTCAGCCCCCCCTCCCCCCCACTGATCAGACTGTACATTGTAACTTTGTAGGAGGAGGAGGAGTCATTTCCTCAGCCCCCCCCTCCCCCCCACTGATCAGACTGTACATTGTAAATTTGTAGAAGGAGGAGGAGTCATTTCCTCAGGAAGGGGGTTAAATAAAGTCTGTCGGGACATTCATGGGGTTAATTGGCTCTCGGATGCCATTCACCATGTGCTCCGAGGAGTAAACTTGTTGTTTGACAAGGACCAATAACCCCGTGTATTGTCACAAAGTGTCACATAATTGTGAAGTGGAAGGAAAATGATACAAATAAATATATGAAAAGTGTGGGGGGGGGGGCATTTGTATTCAGCCCCCTTTACTCCTCTGATACCCCCAACTAAAATCTAGTGGAACCAATTGCCTTCAGAAGTCACCTAATTAGTAAATAGAGTCCACCTGTGTGTCATTTAATCTCAGTATAAATGCAGCTGTTCTGTGAAGCCCTCGGAGGTTTGTTAGAAAACCTTAGTGAACAAACAGCAACCATCTTTGGGGTTCCTAGCACCAAGTGGCCCCTGAGATACGGGGGCCCCAAATTCCGGTCAACTGTGTCCATCTGCAGCAATGTTATTTTGGGGCTCTTTGGGTCCAGAGACCCCAAATTTTGGCTGCAGCTAGGGGGCATCTAGGAACCCTAAACTGCCGAGTTTGAAGTTCGGGGGACCTATGGCTGCAAATGGGCACAGTGAGGCTGCAAATGGGCACAGTGAGGCTGCAATTGGGCATTGTTGACCCTCTTTTCCACTTACAGTAGCTGCGCATTTCTCACCCTAGGCTTATACTCGAGTCAATACGTTTTCCCCATTTTTTTTTTGTGGTAAAATTAGGTGCCTCGGCTTATATTCGGGTCGGCTTATACTCGAGTATATACGGTACTAGAAAGTAGAGCCGCACGATTAATCGTTAAGAATCTAAATCTTTTTCCCTTTCCCGATCTTCAAAACAGCATGTCAGGATCTAACAAGTGCAGAGAGTTCTCACAGCTGGAAAAAAATAAATCCAGGCAGCCTGACAAGTTTTATTATAACCCCAAGTAGAAACAAAGTATCTTTTCGTTCTTCTATCAAAGGAAAGAACTCTGAGGGAAGTTTAACCATTTAAAGACCAAACCTTTTCTAACATTTGTTGCTTACAAGTAAAAAAAAAAAAAACAATATTTTCCGCTAGAAAACTTATTTGGAGCCCCCAAACATCATATATATATATATATATATATATATATATATATATATATATATTTTTAGCAGAGACCATAGAGAATAAAATGGTGGTTGTTGCAATATTTTATGTCACACCGTATTTGCGCAGCGGTTTTTCAAACGCAATTTTTTTTAAAAATACACTTTAATTAAAAAAACCTAAACAGTAAAATTAGCCCAATTTTTTTTTTTTTTTTTTTTTTTTTTTTTAATAATGTAAAGAAGGTGTTTACAGTGCGAGAATCGTGATCTTTATTCTAAGCAAAAAAATTGCGATTCTCATTTTAGCCGGAATCGGGCAGCTCTACTAGAAAGTATTGAGTAGAGTTTTTCAGTATAAATACAGGAGGGGTGGAATCAACATCCTTTTTCTTTTTTTTTTTTTTTTTCTTGTGACCTTTCTGTGATGAGCTTTAAAGTGATTGAATAAATTTTGTTATTTTAATAAAAAAAAAAAAAAAAAAAACTGTTATACTCTCCTCCTCTAGTGCAGTGGATTTGCACAGAGCAGCCTGGATCCTCCTCTTCTCGGGTCCCTCTTCTTCAGTGGCCCCTCCCCTTTTGGTGAGTGCCCCCCCCCCACAGCAAGCAGCTTGCTATGGGGGCACCCGAGCCGAGTCACAGCTCGTGGGGTGGCACAGTGGTGTAGTGGTTAGCACTCTCACCTAGCAGTAAGAAGGGTCGCTGGTTCGAATCCCGACCACGACACCATCTGCCTGGAGTTTGCATGTTCTCCCTGTGCCTGCGTGGGTTTCCTCCGGGTACTCCGGTTTCCTCCCACTATCCAAAGACATGCAGGTAGGTTAATGGCTTCTGTCCAAAAATTGGCCCCAGTATATAAATGGGGACATTGGATTGTGGGCTCCTTGAGGGTAGGGACTGATGTGAGTGTGCAACGTACAGGGATAGGGACAATTGTAGACACTCAGGTTGAACTGGATGGACTGATGTCTTTATTCAACCTTACTAACTATGAAACAGCTCCTTGTGTTCATTCATACACGGAGGTGTGGTCCCACACCCCTCTCTTTCCTGATTGGCTGGCTGGCTGGCTGACTTTGACAGCAGGGGGAGCCAATGTTGTCTCAACCAATCGGGAGGGAGAGTCTCAGAATGGCTGAGACACTCATGGACATCGCTGGACAGAGATGGGGCTCAGGTAAGTATTGGGGGGGGGAGGGGGAGCTACACAAAAAAGGCTTTTTTATCGTAATGCATAGAATGCACCTTCTGTCTTTATAACCCCTTTAATATGTTCCGTGTGTAATAATATCTGATTATCTCCCTCCAGATACAATCCGGTATCTCTCACTACACGATAATAAATATATCCGTTATTTCCCGGGTCACAGCAAGAGGTGAGTAAAGGGGAGGAGAAAAAAAAACTGTATTACTTGTGTATTGTGTTCCATCCGGTCTGACGCCGGCGTGGCTCGGTAACTGCGGGTTCCACTGCCTCCGGCGATTTTTTTTTTTTTATTTTTTTTTTTTTATTAATTTTTTTGGACATTTAAAATCTAATTGGGGTTTAAATATGTTACTCACATGTTCCGTTTTTGGTTCTGTGCCCATTGCTTTTTCTCAATAAAATAATGCTTTATAAAAAAAACGATATGGAACGTTGTCATCTTGCTGTGGGCATGTGAAGCCCACCGGCATTCTCTTCCGGGATTCTGTGATGTCCTTCGCCCAGCATGCAACGGCCGTTCTCGCTCAGATCTCGCGCATGCGCAGTAAGGTAATATCGGAGCGCCGTCAACAGCTTCGGTTGCCATCACAACGGGCGGCGCCATCGGAAATCCCGCCCCGTTTTGATGGCAACTGTTGTAATGACGTCACTTTTGGGTTCGAAATCGTGCGATAACTCGCGCCAGGCCGCCGCACAGAACAAGCAAAAAATATCCCAGGAGACAGTGCGGCACAAAAGGAAGTGATGAAATAGCCGCAGCAACCCCGCCCATATCCGCAGCAACCCCGCCCATATCCGCAATCCCCAGAACCAGGAAATAGGCAAGATGTGCAGGGGAAAAAAATATATAAAAAAGGTCAGTTTTATATTTACAAACAGCTATATAATCGTCGGGAGCGATCGTCTATAAATCGGGTGGAGCTCCGCTTTTTTTAAAAGTCAGCAGCTACAAATACTGCAGCTGCTGACTTTTAAAATAAGGACACTCGCCTGTCACAGGGCGCCCGCGAAGCCGACCCGTCCATCAGGTGGAGGTGCCGCCATCTTCGGTAAGGCTCCATTCACACGAGCGCGTTTTTTCATGCATTTTGCATTTTGCAGAAATGCAGGGAAATTTTTTAACACATCAATGCATTTTTGTTCCTCTGCGTTTTTGGAAAGGGTCAGGGACTTTTTTTCATGCAAAATGCAGCGTTTTTGCATGTAATAGAAGTCAATGGGCCGTGATTTGCACTTTGCGTTTTTTTTTTTTTTTTTTTTTTAACACTGTATATAGCTGGTTGCTAAGCAACCACAGTGTAAAAAAATACAAAAACGCAAATCGCAGTAAAAACGCGTGTCCAAAAACGCGGCAAGCACCGCAAAAGCGCTCAAAAACAAAATGCATAGATGTGAATCGAGCCTTAGGGAATCGGGAAGTGCCTCACAAATGCTCTTCTGGAAGAATGGCCAAACATTCCCACAGACACCCTCCTAAACCTTGTGGACGGCCTTCCCAGAAGAGGTGAAGCTGTTATAGCTGCAAAGGGCCAACTCAATATGGAACCCTCCGGACTAAGACTGGCTATAACAGCCTAGACAGGAAGTCACATCATGACGTCATTCTGGTCCTCCAAGATCATAGAGACCATCTGGCCTCTGTTCACCACTTTGGCCAGCCCCACAAACCGTCAGATCATCTCCCAGGATCGCCGGTAAGAACAGCAAGTCCGAAAAACTCCGGCGAGTGGGGGGCGGGGCCTTCCTGCTGCTAATTAAAGAAATTCAGTGGCTAAAAGTTTCACGTGCTTTTTTTTATTTTTATTATTTATTTCTTCTGATGGTCTTGTTGTTGTTGGGTTTGCAGGGTGGTGGCGCTCTCCATGTCCCCGGTGGACGATGCTTTTATCTCCGGCTCACTGGACAAGACAATCCGATTATGGGACCTTCGTTCTCCTAACTGCCAGGTAGGTGCCCCCCCTCCCCCAATTTATCAATCTTCCTCCTGTCTGGGCGGGGGTGGGGGTCACAGTATGTTTTATCGATTTTCATCTCCCCCCCCCCCCCCCCCCCCCCCCCCCACACAGGGTCTGATGCACCTCCAGGGGAAGCCCGTCTGCTCCTTTGACCCCGAGGGTCTCATCTTTGCGGCCGGAGTGAATTCAGAGATGGTGAAGTTGTACGATCTCCGATCCTTCGATAAGGTAATGTCTCTAGAAGCAAAATAATAATACCTTGTATCTTAACCGCTTCAATACTGGGCACTTTTACCCCCTTTTTGCCCAGGCACTTTGAATGACAATTGCGCGGTCATGTACATATGACATTTTTATCTTTTTCTTTTTTTTTCCCACACAAATCGAGCTTTATTTTGGTAGTATTTATTCACTACTGGGGTTTTTCATTTTTTTGCTAAACAAACAAAGACCGAAAATTTTGAACAAAACGTTTTTCATCTTCCTGTTATAAAATTTTGCAGACAGGTGATTTTTTATTTATTTATTTTTTATTTATTTTTTTCCACCTTCACTGATGCACTGGTGTGGGGCACTCTGGTTGAGGATGCACTGGTATGGGGCACTGGTGAGGATGCACTGGTATGGGGCACTGGTGAGGATGCACTGGTATGGGGCACTGGTGGGGATGCACTGGTATGGGGCACTGGTGGGGATGCACTGGTATGGGGCACTGGTGGGGATGCATTGGTGAGGAGGCACTGGCGTGGGGCGCTCTGGTTGAGGAGGCACTGGCGTGGGGCGCTCTGGTTGAGGAGGCACTGGCGTGGGGCGCTCTGATTGAGGAGGCACTGGTGTGGGGCACTGGTATGAGGCGCTCTGGTTGAGGATGCACTGGTATAGGGCACTCAGCGATCACAGGCAGCGCGAGAATGGGAGGACGTCCATGTATGCCGTCCCGGCAAAAGGAAGCACGCTTTAGCCGTCTTTCGGTGATAACACGGCTCTAAGTGGTTAATTTTTTGTTTATAGCGCAAAAAATAAAAACCTCCAGAGGTGATCAAATACCACCAAAAGAAAGATTGATTTGTGGGAAAAAAAAGGACATAAATCTTATTCGGGTACAGTGCCGCACGACCGCGCAATTGTCAGTTAAAATGCTGTATCACAAAATGGCCTAGTCATGAAGGGGGGTAAAACCTTCTGAGTCTGGCTTGATTGTCTTCCGTTTTATCTCGGACTTCCTGCCTGTTCAGCTCCACTTCTGTAAAACTTCTACTTTCTGGCTAAAACCACTTTTTATTATTATTATTATTATTATTATTATTATTATTCTCTACATTGCGTTGCTGGTGCTTCATGCTGTGGTTTGTATCGCAGGGCCCTTTTTGGGGTTTTGGGGGGATGGGGGATCCGAAAGGGCCCGGGAAATGGTAGGTCCGGGCCCGCCGGAAAAGGGGGGGGGTTTTGGCGGGGAAAAGGTTTTTTGGTTTTTTTTTGGGGGGGGGGGGGGCCCCGGGGAAAAAAAAAAGGGTTTGAGTGGGGGTTTTTGGGGGCGGGGGGGGGTTGGGGTTTGGGGGGGGTTTTGGGGGGGGGGAAATTTGGGGCGGGTTTTTGGGGGGGGGGGGGGGGGTTTTTTTTTTTGGTTTTTTTTTTTTTTTTTTTTTTTGGGGGGTTTTTGGGGGGGTTTTTTGGGGGGGGGGGTTTTAAAAAGGCTCGGGGGGGGCCCCCGGGGGGGGGGGAAAAAAAATTTGGGGGGGTTTGGGGGGGGGGGGGGGGGGTTTTAAAAAGGGTTTGGGGGGGGGTTTTGGGGGGGAAAAAGGCGGTTTTTTGGGGAGGGCCCCGGGGGGGGGGGGGGCCCCCCGGGGGGGGGGGGGGTTTTTTTTTTTTTTTTTTGGGGTTTTTTTTTAAAAATTTGGAATTTTTGGGGGGAGGGGGGGGGGGGAAAAAAAAAAAAGCGGGGGGGGGGGGGGGGGGGGGGGGGGGGGGGGTGGGGGGGGGGGGGGGGGGTGGGGGGGGGGGGGGGGGGGGGTGGGGGGGGGGGGGGGGGGGGGGGGGCCGGGGGGGGGGGGGGGGGGGGGGGGGGGGGGGGGGGGGGGGGGGGGGGGGGTGTTGGGTGGGGGGGGGGGGGGGGCGGGGGGGGGGGTGGGGGGGGGGGGGGGGGGGGGGGGGGGGGGGGGGGGGGGGGGGGGGGGGGGGGGGGGGGGGGGGGGGGGGGGGGGGGGGGGGGGGGGGGGGGGGGGGGGGGGGGGGGGGGGGGGGGGGGGGGGGGGGGGGGGGAGGGGGGGGCGGGGGGGGGGGGGGGGGGGGGGGGGGGGGGGGGGGGGGGGGGGGGGGGGGGGGGGGGGGGGGGGGGGGGGGGGGGGGGGGGGGGGGGGGGGGGGGGGGGGGGGGGGGGGGGGGGGGGGGGGGGGGGGGGGGGGGGGGGGGGGGGGGGGGGTGGGGGGGGGGGCCCCCCCCCCCCCCCCCCCCCCCCCCGGGGGGGGGGGGGGGGGGGGGGGGGGGGGGGGGGGGGGGGGGGGGGGGGGGGGGGGGGGGGGGGGGGGGGGGGGGGGGGGGGGGGGGGGGGGGGGGGGGGGGGGGGGGGGGGGGGGGGGGGGGGGGGGGGGGGGGGGGGGGGGGGGGGGGGGGGGGGGGGGGGGGGGGGGGGGGGGGGGGGGGGGGGGGGGGGGGGGGGGGGGGGGGGGGGGGGGGGGGGGGGGGGGGGGGGGGGGGGGGGGGTGGGGGAGGGGGGGGGGGGGGGGGGGGGGGGGGGGGGGGGTGGTTTTTGGGGGGGGGGGGGGGGGGGGGGGGGGGGGTTGTTTGGGGGGGGGGCGGGGGGGGGGGGGGGGGGGGGGGGGGTTTTTGGGTGGGGGGGGGGGGGGGGGGGCGGGGGGGGGGGGGGGGGGGGGGGGGGGGCCGGGGGGGGGGGGGGGGGGGGGGGGGGGGGGGGGGGGGGGGGGGGGGGGGGGGGGGGGGGGGGGGGGGGGGGGGGCGGGGGGGGGGGGGGGGGGGGGTGGGGGGGGCCCGGGGGGGGGGGGGGGGGTTTTGGGTCCGAACTTGGGGGGAGTTTTTCAGTTTGTTTGGTTTGGAGGGGGGAAAGAAGGGGGGGGATAGGGGGAAAAGGGGTTTAGATTTTAAAAAGGACCTTGGGGGTTTTCCCCCAAAATTTGGGGTTTTGCCTGAAATTTATTTTTAAAGTTTCAGGCTTCTTCCCTTTTTGGAAGGGGGAGATCCATGTTCCCCCAACCCCCCAAAGGGGGGGGGGGGCCTTTTAAAAAAAAACCCCCCTTTCTTTTTCCCGGGGTGGGGCTAAGACGTTTTTTAAAAAAAAATTTTTCCCCAACCCCGCGACCAACGGGTTTTTAAAAAAAAGGGCGGCCTCCGGGGGGAAAATTTTAATTTTTATTTCCGGCCCCAACTTTTCCCCTTTAAAACTTTTTGAAAAAATTTTTTTAATTTTTTTTTTTTTTTCATTTTCTGGGTTAAAATAAACTTTTTTTTTCCCCCTGGGCCCCCCCCGGGGGACCAAAACAAAGGTTTTGTTTTAAAAAAGGAAAAAAAACCCCGCCCCCCCCAGTTACAGGAAAATTCACTTGCCAAACCCCAATAAAATTCCACGCCCCAGTTTCCGCCACCTTCCCCCGGGTTCCCTTTTAGGGGAAATTTTTTCTTTAGGAAAATTTTTTTTTTTTTTTTCACTTTTTTTTTTTTTCATAGGTTATTGTTTTTTATGGGCTTTGTTTCCCCCCCCGGCCAGTTGGGTTTCTTCCCCCCTTTTTTTTTTTCCCCCTAAAATGAACTTTTTTTTGCGTGTGGGGGTATGGAAGACCCATTGCCCCTTTTTTTTTTTTTTTCTAAAGGCATTTACCCCCAAAGGGGGAAAAAAACCCCCCCAAAAAATTTTTTGGGTGTTGGTGTGAAGGGGTTTTTAAGTTGAAGTTTTTTTTTATAAATTGTTTTATATTTCCCTATACCGAGCAAAATAATTTTGGGTTCAAAAAACATTTTTTTTTTTTTTTTTTTTTTTTAAAGTGGTGTTTTTTCTTTACTGAAAAAAGTGAAAGGGGAAAACCCGGTCCTTCCCCCCCCCTGCGTACTTACCTCCCCGGGTTGGAGCGTCGGTTCCCTGCGGGGTTGGGATTTTAAAAAACCCGGGCCCTTCTTCCCGGATGAACCAATGGATTTTAATGGCAGTTCATCTCTGAAACAGCGTGACCCAAACAGAAACCATCTGGTCCGTCCGGAAGGGAGCCTGGATTTCTAATGCCGGGCCCCAGGGAAGCTGACGGGTCGAAAACCACCAAAGGTAAATACAGCAGGAAAGGGGGGATGTCCCGGGTTTTCCCCTTAATTTTTTTTCTTAAAGGGGACAACCCTTTTTGGCTCCGTTCCCCTAGTGTGAAATTTTCATGCGTTTTTGGACACCAAAGCGCAGAAAGTTGCCGCTATTATTTTTTTGGCAAAATTTCCATCTATGCAACAAAGTTTCAGCGGCTTTCAAAAGGTTTCCGCGTACTTTTATGGACTTGAGTGGAAATCACTCAAGTCCACTCGAAATGCACAATTTGGAGGTATTACTGGGGAAAAAGAGTTAAAGCGAAAGCCTGACACCCTTTTTTATGTTTACAGGTTTGGGAAAATTTTGGTCCCAACGGCACTCGGCGAAGTTCGTGTCCTCACGTTCAAAAAATTTTTTCTGGTTTGACATCCCCCCCATATTGTTCCCGTTTATATTTCTTTTTTGTTTTGACGTGTTAAATTTTTATAATGAAATGTTTCTTTTTCAGTAAATTAATTTTTAAATTTTAACCCCCTTTTTTTTTTTTTTTACCACCGAAAAAAATTCCACTGGGGGAAGGGCTTAAGGGGCAAAGTGAAGGTTCTCTTAAAGAAACAACCTAGTGATAAAAATCCCCAAAAATGAATAGGCAAAAAAAAAATAAATATGAATTTCCCCAAATCTATGAAAGTCCACCAAATAATTGAAAAAAAACCCCTGGGAAACCCCACCCTTTTGGCCAACCCCCCAAAAAATATTTACTGGGACACGCTCAGCCTTTGTCCCAACCCCTTAAAAAAATGCTAGGGGGAAAGCCCCCCTTGGTGCCCCCAAAAAAAAATCCACGGGGGCACGCCCCCCTTGTGTGCCCCCACCAAGAAAATCCTCCGAAAAAAAGCCCCCCCTCCAAAAAATCCTCCTGGGGGGTGTACATAGGCATACCCCAACCCCGCAACTCTGTACAGGCCGGGCCTCAACCCTGACCTGTAAGGGCGGCGCCCCAACCCCGGGACTCGTCAGGTGGCCCCCAACCCGATTGTACATGGCGCGCTCCAACCCTGATCTGTACCCGGGGGGCGCCTCAGGTGCCCTCTGTACCCGCGCGCCTAAGCGCTGCCTCTGTACCCGGCGCGGCCCCGCGCTGCCCTTTTACTGGCGCGGCCTCAGCGCTGCCCCGTACCCCGGGGGCGGGTCAGCGCTGCCCTCTGTACCTGGCGCACGCCCTTGTGCTGCCCCCCCCTGGCGCGCGCCTGAGCGCTGCCCCCCTTACCTGGCCCGCCGAGGTGCCCTCTGTAACCGGCGCGGCCCCAGCGTGCCCCCACCTGGCGCGCGCCCCAGGCTGCGCCGTACTGGGGCGCGCCCCCCCCGTGCCCTCTGTACCTGGCCGCGCCCCAGCGTGCCCCCGTACCTGGGCCCCCCCGCGCTGCCCCCCTTTTACTGGCGGCGCCCCAGCGCGCCCCTACCTGGGGCGCCCCCGGGCCTCTGTATGGGGGCGCGCCCAGCGTGCCCTCTTTCCCGGGGGCCCCCGCGCTGCCCTCTGTCCCGGCGGCGCCCCGTTAACCACTTCAGCCCCGGACCATTTGGCAGCCAAAGGACCAGAGGGTCTTTTTTCAATTTCGCACTGCACTACTTTAACTGGTAATTGCGCGGTCATGCAATTTTGTAACCAAACGAAATTTGCGTCCTTTTCTTCCCACAAATAGAGCTTTCTTTTGATGGTATTTGATTGCCTCTGTGATTTTTATTTTTTGCGATATAAACGGAAAAAGAGCGAAAATTTTGAAAAAAAAAAGAGATTTTCTACTTTTTGTTATAAAAAAAATCTAATAAACTCAATTTTAGTCAAACATTTGGGCCAAAATGTATTCAGCCACATGTCTTTAGTAAAAAAAATGCCAATAAGCGTATATTTATTGGTTTGCGCAAAAGTTATAGCGTCTACAAACTAGAGTACATTTTCTGGAATTTACACCGCTTTTAATTTATGACTGCCTATTTCATTTCTTGAGGTGCTAAAATGGCAGAGAAGTACAAAACCCCCCCAAATGACCCCATTTTGGAAAGTAGACACCCCAAGCTATTTGCTGAGAGGCATGTTGAGCCCATTGAAATATTTTTTTTTTTAGTCCCAAGTGATTGAATAAAGACAAAAATAAAAAAAAGATTTTTTTTTTTTTTTCAAAAAGTTGTCACTAAATGATATATTGCTCACACATGCCATAGTTATATGTGGAATTGCACCCCAAAATACATTTTGCTGCTTCTCCTGAGTATGGGGATACCACATGTGTGGGACTTTTTGGGAGCCTAGCCGCGTACGGGGCCCCGAAACCCAAGCACCGCCTTCAGGATTTCTAAGGGTGCAAATTTTTGATTTCACTCCTCACTACCTATCACCGTTTCGAAGGCCATAAAATGCCAAAATAGCACAAAACCCCCCCAAATGACCCCATTTTGGAAAGTAGACACCCCAAGCTATTTGTTGAGAGGCATGGTGAGTATTTTACAGCTCTCATTTGTTTTTGAAAAATGAAGAAAGTAAAGAAAAAAAAAATTTTTTTTTTTTCTTTTTTCAATTTTCAAAACTTTGTGACAAAAAGCGAGATCTGCAAAATACTCACAATACCTCTCAGCAAATAGCTTGGGGTGTCTACTTTCCAAAATGGGGTCATTTTGGGGGGTTTTATGCCATCTGGGCATTCCATGGCCTCCGAAACTGTGATTGGCAGTGAGAAGTGAAATAAAAAAATTACACCCTTAGAAAGCCTGAAGGCGGTGATTGGTTTTTGGGGTTCCGTACGCAGCTAGGCTCCCAAAAAGTCCCACACATGTGGTATCCCCGTACTCAGGAGAAGCAACAGAATGTATTTTGGGGTGTATTTCCACATATGCCCATGACATGTTTGAGCAATATATCATTTAGTGACAACTTTTTGTAAAAAAAAATATATATATTTTTTTTTTTTCATTATTCAATCTCTTGGGACAAAAAAAAAAAATATTTAATGGGCTCAACATAGCTCTCATCAAATATCTTGGGGTGTCTACTTTCCAAAATGGGGTCATTTTGGGGGGGGTTTGAACTGTCCTGGCATTTTATGCACAACATTTAGAAGCCTATGTCACACGTCACCCACTCTTCTAACCACTTGTAGACAAAGCCCTTTCTGACACTTTTTGTTTACATGAAAACATATTTTTTTTTTGCAAGAAAATTACGTTGAACCCCCAAACACTATATATATTGTTAAAGCAAAGGCCCTACAGATTAAAATGGTGGGTGTTGCATTTTTTTTTTCCACACAGTATTTGCGCAGCGATTTTTCAAACGCATTTTTTGTGGAAAAAAATACACTTTTTTTTTATTTTAATGCACTAAAAAACACACTATATTGCTCAAATTTTTGATGAAATAAAAAATATGATCTTAGGCCGAGTACATGGATACCAAACACGACATGCTTTAAAATTGCGCACAAACACGCAGTGGCGACAAACTACATACATTTTTAAAAGCCTTTAAAAGCCTTTACATGATACCACATTAGATTCACGGAGGAGGTCTACTGCTAAAATTACTGCCCTCGATCTGACCTTCGCGGTGATACCTCACATGCATGGTGCAATTGCTGTTTACATATGACGCCAGACCAACGCTTGTGTACGCCTTTGCGCAAGAGAAGGGGGGGCAGGGGTGCTTTTTTTTTTTTTTTTTTTTTTTTTTTTTTTTATTTATTTAGCTTTTTTATTTTATTTTTAAACTGTTCCTTCCATTTTTTTTCTTTGTTATGATTTTTATTGTTATCTCAGGGAATGTAAATATCCCCTATGATAGCAATAGGCAGTGACAGGTACTCTTTTTTTGAAAAAATTGGGGTCTATTAGACCCTAGATCTTTCCTCTGCCCTCAAAGCATCTGACCACACCAAGATTGGTGTGATAAAATGCTTTCCCAATTTCCCAATGGCGCGGTTTATATCCGGGAGGGGGGACATTCCCCCCCACTGCTTGTAAAAGCAGTCTAGAGGCTAATTTACCCGCTAGAATTGCTTTTACATGAAAGCCGATCACTGGCTGAAAAGAATGATACCAAGATGATACCTAAACCTGCAGGCATCATTCTGGTATAACCATTCAAAGTCCAGCAACATACTGGACATATATTGTAATCTTTTTTTTTTTCATGCAGCCTCTTGGCTGAACGAAAAAAAAAAAAGAGATTGATTGGTGGGTATGCCCACCATTAGAATACCTCCCTTCATCCACCCACTTCTAATGATGGGCATACATGCACCATTTATATATGCCGATGCATGGGGGCATCCTCCCGCAAAAGTTATGCCGTGTACACACGGTCGGAATTTCGACCGTATGTACGTGGCATTAGGAGCCAATCGCTCCCCCCCCCCCTGCTGCCCCCATGCTTCGGCATATATGCTCTTTTTTTTAACTGTGGTGGTGAAATCACCTCCTACAGCGTTGGAGTCGCGGCTTTATGTATCGTGGGAGCAAACGCTGTTGCTGTCAAGATAAATAAATCCGCGTTGCAACTGAATGGCGCACCTGAAAACAAAAAAATGCTTAACACTAAAAACACAGTAAACAAAATTACATACCTGAAAAGCAAGCATGATAAAACATGATAAAACATGATAAAACATAATAAAACATTGCAGAATAGAATGGAGTAAAAAAAGAGCAACAATAGCGAGAGAATAGAGAGAGAGAGAGAACAATAAAACGACAACTATTTTTTTTTTTTTTATTTTTTTGAGATTCACAGGTAAAAAAGCTCCTGACTGAAGCGACTGAATCAAAACGCTACCACAAAAAAAATGTTAGCGATCGCAGGGATCAGGCCTGACTCTGCGAACGCTGCAGTTATGTGTGCTTAGTGTTTTGTAAGTGACAGTGATCGATCGATACTGCACTTGGGTGGGGGCTGGGCTGGGCGGAGGGGGAAAACGCAGGTGCTAGCAGGTATCTGGGCTGATCCCGCTAACAATGCGTTTTTTTTTTTGGAACCCTAAACTGCTGGGACGCTAGTATAGATCTGATCAGATCAGATATTGATCTGTTCAGATACTGTGCCACTAAGGGAGGTGTATGCTTTGCGCGTGGGTGTTTGCGGTACTGGCACTAACCTGGGGCGACGCAGACCTTATTTGACCCTAAAACCTAATTGATATCACCCGCCGGGCGATCAGGGGGTTAAACCGTTATTGGGTAATAAATGGCGGGTGCCCTGACAGTATAAAAAAACAAGCTAACTAACCAGCGTCACCCGTAACAGTAATACAAAAAAAAACTGGTTACCTAGCGACACTAATGCAGCGATCAGAAAAACGATCGCTTAGTGACACTGGCAAAAGGGGGTGAAAGGGTTAACTAGGGGCAATCAGGGGGTTAAACCTTTATTAGGTAATATATGGGGGTACCTGACGCTATATAAAAACCTGACGGGGACCTAAATAACGAAATAACTAATGGCTAACCAGCGTCACCAGTGACAGTTATACAGTGATCACTGGTGAAAGGGTTAACTCTAGGGGCAATCAGGGGGTTAAAACCTTTATTTAGGTTGTAATATGGGGGTACCTGACCTATAAACCTATTTATGAACCTATATAAACATGGCGGTTACCATAAAAAAAAAAATGGTTACCTAGCGACACTAATGCAGCGATCAGAAAAACGATCGCTTAGTGACACTGGCAAAAGGGGGTGAAAGGGTTAACTAGGGGCAATCAGGGGGTTAAAACCTTTATTAGGTAATATATGGGGGTACCTGACGCTATATAAAAACCTGACGGGGAACCTAAAATAACGAAATAACTAACTGGCTAACCAGCGTCACCAGTGACAGTTATACAGTGATCACTGGTGAAAGGGTTAACTCTAGGGGCAATCAGGGGGTTAAAACCTTTATTTAGGTTGTAATATGGGGGTACCTGACCTATAAAACTATTTATGAACCTATATAAAACATGGCGGTTACCTAAAAAAAAAAAATGGTTACCTAGCGACAGCAGTGACACTAATACAGCGATCAGAAAAACGATCGCTTAGTGACACTGGCAAAAGGGGGTGAAAGGGTTACCTGGGGGGCAATCAGGGGGTTAAACCTTTATAGGGGGGGGGGGTAGGGGGGCTACCTTGGACCTAAAACTAACTGCCCTGACAGTTATTACAGTCACACTGACACTAAATGCAGTGATCAGTAAAAAAAATGATCACTGCAATTAGTGACACTGTGACTGGGGGGGGAGGGGGTGATCTGGGGTGTGATCAGGGGGAGACAGGGGGGTGTTTTGTGTGCCTATGTGTACTGGTGTCAGTGTACTGTTTGTGCACTAACCTTTACATGTTCACAGCTCGGCGTTCCGGTCACATAGACCGGCGCACCGAGCGTGACATCACTTCCTCCTGCCTTCCTGTCTATACAATAGACAGGAAGGGGAAGCTTCTCATTCGCCAGGAGCGATCGCGAGGGGGTGGCCAGAAACCACTGGCCGTCCCCTCATCCCGGATCGCTCCTGAAGCGATCCCGACCGTCCCCGCCGGCGGGGGGGGGTCCGATCGGACCCCCCAACCGCCGGAAGAATGGCACGTACAGGTACGTGGGTCTGCCTGTACGTGCCATTCTGCCGACGTATATATACAGGGGGCGGTCGGCAAGTGGTTAAGTTGTTTGGGATTGGTTCCATATCATAAAATTGGCCTCTTACCGAATGTGGTGAATCCCTATGACAGAGATCAGACTGGCTGTGTGAACATAGCCACTGGTGTAGATGTTACTCTCTCAGCTCTCTCGTATACTTCCGAAGAGACTTGCTGCGGTCTTTGAATCAAGTCTTTTCTGAAGTATATGGATGTGAGAGAGCTGAGAGTAACATTTACACCAGTGGTTATGTTCACACAGCGAGTCTGATCTCTGTCATAGGGATCCACCATATTCGGTAAGAGGCCAATTTTATTATATGGAACTTCATATCCTCAAAACACAGAAGACTATTCTAAAGTGGAATTTATTAGACACCTTGCAACATTTAGCGATTTATGTATCGGCACAGGAGATGTCTGAACAGATTCCATTTGATACATTGTATCACATTCATGGGCATGAACTTTGTGTTTTTGTATCAATAGTCAGACAGACACCTATTCAAGTTTTGAAAGATTTATTGGACGTGTAGACACATTAATTTGATATTTTTCTTATAAGCACCTTAATCATCATTGTTGTGTATGCACCGGTCACTATATTGAGGCACAACACTTTGTATTCATTGTTGTGTATGTACTGAGTCACTTGATACGATACAAAAGTAAATGTTATAAAGTCACATTGCTTTGCACAGGAATAGCGCACCATTTATATTTCTTTTTTCTCTAGTCACCTGTTCAGGACAGCACTAGAGAGATGGGCTCCACCTCCAGAGGCAGGAAACACAATTCAGATCTTTAACCACTTCAGCACTGGGCCATTGTACCCCCTTCCTTACCAGAGCACTTTTTTCGATTCGGCACTGCGTCGCTTTAACTAACAATTGCGCGGTCGTACGACGTTACACCCAAACAAAATTGACGTCCTTTTTTTCCCACAAACAGAGCTTTCTTTTGGGGGTATTTGATCGCCCCTGCGGTTTTTATTTTTTGCGCTATAAACAAAATAAGAGCGACAATTCTGAAAAAAAAACACTATATTTTTTTCTTTTTGCTATAATAAAATCCCCTTTTTTTTTAAAAAAAAAAATCTTTTTTTTTACTCAGTTTAGGCCGATACGTTTTCTTCTACATATTTTTGTTAAAAAAAAAATCGCAAAAAGCGTATATTGATCGGTTTTCGCAAAAGTTTTTGCGTCTACAAAATAGGGGATAGATTTTTGCATTTTTTTTTTTTTATTTTTGTTCTAGTAATGGCGGCGATCTGCGTTTTTTTTTTTTTTTTTTTTTTTTCCGGACTGCGACATTGCGGCGGACGCTTCGGACACATTTTTGGAACCATTCACATTTACACAGCGATCGTTGCTATAAAATTGCATTGATTTCTGTGTAAATGTGACTGGCAGGGAAGGGGTTAACACTGGGGGGCGCTGCAGGGGGTTAATGTGTTCCCTATAGGAGTGATTCTAACTGTGGGGGGAGGGGACTCCAAAGGGGAGGAGACCGATCAGTGATCCTCCGTACTGGGATCACATGATCGGTCTCCTCTCCGCTGACAGTACGTGGAGGTGTGTGTTTACACCCCATCATTACACACACCGCACCACGGTCCCGCATGGTCCTGGTGTTTTAACGGGCACTCGCACCGGGTCCCGAGCGACGCCGCGGGCGCGCGCGTGCGCCCCCTAGGCGGCCAGGAATGAGAGGACGTCATATGACGCCCACCCCGGATGGGAGATCCACCTTGTGGGCGTCCTATGTACATGGGCGGGTAGGGAAGTGGTTAAAGGGCGGCTTCCGTCCTTTCCCCTTCAGCCTTTGTGTTTCCTCCACTGGAGGAGGCGGCTGGATGGGAGCTCTCCTTCCCCTGACGGTGGGACAGCCCATAATAGAGGGGGAAGGTAGCCTGTGTACCTGCAGGCATCTGAGGTCCTCCGGTCGGGTTGACTGCAGCTACGCACCGGCGTCCTCCTGAAAGCCCGGGGAGGGCTGGCGTTCCCCCGCCTGACGATTGGTTCGGATTTGGGGGGGGGCGGGTACAGGCATTGAGTTCCGGCCTGTGGAACACAGGAGGAGGACAGAGGACTTCCGGCGAGCGTGGACGGCGGAACCTTTTGGCAGCTTTTTTAACCACTTCAGCCCCGGACCGATTTGCAGCCAAAGGACCAGGCCCCTTTTTGCGATTCGCACTGCGTCGCTTTAACTGACAATTGCGCGGTCGTGCGACGTGGCTCCCAAACAAAATTGGCGTCTTTTTTTTCCCCACAAATAGAGCTTTTATTTTGGTGGTATTTGATCGCCCCTGCGGTTTTATTTTTTTGCGCTATAAACAAAAATCGAGCGACAATTTTGAAAACAATGCAATATTTTTTGATTTTTGCTATAATAAATATCCCCAAAAAATATATAAAAAAAAAAAAATGTTTTCCTCAGTTTAGGCCGATACGTATTCTTCTACATATTTTGGTAAAAAAAAAAAAAAATCGCAATTAGCGATTATTGATTGGTTTGCGCAAAAGTTATAGCGTTTACAAAATAGGGGATAGTTTTATAGCATTTTTATTAATATTTTTTTTTTTTACTAGTAATGGCAGCGATCAGCGATTTTTATTGTGACTGCGATATTACGGCGGACACATCGGACATTTTTGACACATTTTTGGGACCATTGTCATTTATACAGCGATCAATGCTATTTAAATGCACTGATTCCTGTCTAAATGACACATGCAGTGAAAGAGTTAACCACTAGGGGGAGGGGTTCTGGGCTGTGACGTGTGTGTGTTTTTTTTACATTAGGGGGTGGGGCTGACGTCTGACGTCATTGATCGGCTGACGTCAATGACAGGCATAACCCCTCCCCTCCCCCTAGTTGACGTCAATGACAGGCAGAGTAGGAAGCGCGGGGAGTGGTTTGTTTACACAGACCTCTCCCCGTTCTTCAGCTCCGTGACCGATCGCGGGACACCATCGGCGATCGGGTCCGCTGGTCCCGTGGCCGGGGTCACGGAGCTCCCGACCGGGTCGCGAGCCCGACCCAGGGGCAGGCAATTAACCACTTACCCACTGGGCACTTAAACCCCCTTCCTAACCAGACCAATTTTCAGCTTTCGGTGCTCTCACACTTTGAATGACAATTACTCAGTCATGCAACACTGAACCCAAATGAATTTTGTGTCCTTTTTTCACACAAATAGAGCTTTCTTTTGGTGGTATTTAATCACTGCTGGGTTTTTTATTTTTTGCGCTATAAATCAAAAAATACTGAAAATTCGGTAAAAAAAAATAAAAATAAATTCTTTGTTTCTATTAAAAATTATTGCAGAGTATTGGCAGAGCGTTGCACAGTGGTGGCAGAGCGTTGCACAGTGGTTGTGGCAGAGCATTGCACAGTGTTTGGTGGCAGAGCGTTGCACAGTGGTTGGTGGCAGAGCGTTGCACAGTGGTTGGTGGCAGAGCGTTGCACAGTGGTTTGTGGCAGAGCGTTGCACAGTGGTTGGTGGCAGAGCGTTGCACAGTGGTGGAAGAGCATTGCACAGTGGTGTCAGAGCATTGCACAGTGGTGGCAGAGCGTTGCACAGTGGTTGTGGCAGAGCATTGCACAGTGGTTGTGGCAGAGCATTGCACAGTGGTTGGTGGCAGAGCATTGCACAGTGGGGCAGAGCATTGCACAGTGGTTGGTTGCAGAGTATTGCACAGTGGTGGCAGTGTATTGACCAGCGCTGTGGGCACTACACATCCAGCCCACATCGCTGGTCCCGTCTCTCCCCCTCTCCGCTTCTGTCCTCTCCTCTCTGTACCGATCGGTACAGAGAGGGGAGCGAGGAACCGGCGTCATGACGTGACGCCGGTTTGTGTACATGTGATCGCTCCGTCATTTGACGGAGCGATCTCGTGGTAAACGGCCGCTATCAGCCCGAGTGATCCCGAGTGTGCGCCCCAGGGGGCGCGCGGGAGCAAGTTTCTGGGAGGATGTCCGTAGGACGTCCTCCCAGGATAAGCCGACTGCACTGTAGCCGTCTTTTGACTATAGCGCGGTCGACATGTGGTTAAAGGACCACGTACGCGGGGGGTCTGGGGTGGTATGTTGGAGGCCACTGAGCCCCCCTCCCCGGCCCCGGCTGCAGGTCTTGGGACCACGCGCTTTATGCATTTTTAGGCGGGAGTCCCAGCCCCGGGCCCACACCCGGAGATGGGGCCCCCATAGAAGGGACCCCACGCCCCACCCGCCCCTCTCGCCCACGCAGTCCCCTAGCTAATATTTTGTTGCCCTGCTATTCAGGACCCACAACAACTTCTTTAACTTACTATTTTCCCCTATCTTTATGTATGTCTGTTCACCCAAGCACGTCCTATTGTTGCCACCTAGACTCTGCGTAGTCGGCGGTTTATTATCTTCACAAATGGTGACCATGTTTTGTTCATATTTTATTTTTCCAATAAAAATTGATTACAGGGGGTCCCCGAGTTACGAACTCGTTAGGGACTGGCCCCGTGTACGGAAGTTGGAAATGTTCGTAAGTCGGCGCGCATGCGCAGACCGACAAATACGGAGATTTCCGGACATTTCCGATGTTCCGTCTGTTGCCGTTCTGCGCGTGCGCGGCAAATTACGGACATTTCCGGCATTTTCCGGCGCTCCGTATGGCCGCGCATGCGCAGTCCGGCCGAAAGATGGCGAAAACCACCGAAAAATGGCGGAGGGTCCCCGCAGCACCCCGTTCGTAAGTAGGGGTTGTTCGTAGGTCGGGTGTTCGTAAGTCGGGGACCCCCTGTATACAAAAAAAAAAGGGCCACGTACAGATATACGTGATTTTGCCTGCCCGTGCATTTTTGCCGCAGTATATCTGCGTGAGGCGGTCGGGGAGCGGTTAAAAAGCGCCAGTCACATTCCGGACGCGCTGCAACGCAGACCGAAGGGAAAAGCCTCCAGGCGGTCAGGCAAACTTCCGAAACGGACATGGATGCAGTGGAATGTGGCAGTGGAACCGAACAAGCTCAGGTAGGCAAACACAAAGGTGTCTTGTACCCACGGGGCTGGGAGGGGTTGTGATGGACTAATCAATGCAAAGGCATTCTGAAACGGTCCAGGTGTGGCCCCCCCCCCCTCCCCCTCTCTTAGAACAGGATCCGGACTAACGTGTCTTGCGAATCCTGTTGGTGGCTGGTGGGCTGCACAATAGGTGTTTGGTGAAGGCATCCTATTTTTTTGATTACGATTATGCTAATGTTAGCTTGTCTGTTTCCCTTCCTTTCTTCTCTCCTTGTCTTGGGCTCTGCCCAAAGAACCAGAAAGGTCAGGGGGGGGAGAGGTGTCCCTCATGTTCGAATAAATTGAAAGAAGGAGGGGCTAAGCCCCTTTGTAAGGCCTGCATAGACAAATGAGTCTATAGGAGGCTACGGGGGCCTGCAAAGAGCTCATTTCTGGAGTACAGAAAGAAATTCAGTCCGTCAGGACAATGTTGGCGAACCTTGAGACCCCCCAAAACCAGCCGCAGTTCACCCCCTGCTTCCACCCCAGAGGAAGGTGACGAATCGGGGGATGGGGAATTCGATTCTCTGGATGGCCTAAGTGAGGCGGCATCATCCAGAGATATTCCGACTCGAGGGACAAGTTCTCCCAGATTCAGGCTCTCACTCGGGGAGGTTGATGCCTTTATTGGGGGGTCATTTATGAGACGCTCGAAAATTAAAAAAGGAGCAAATCTCTCTGTCCTTACGTGACCGGATGTATCAAACCTTGAAAAGATTCAGCCAGGGTTTTTCCGGTTCATAGCACACTGGTAGATTCCATTAACCACATGCCGACCGCGCTATAGTCTAAAGACGGCTACAGCGCGGTCGGCTTATCCTGGGAGGACGTCCTCCCAGAAACTTGTTCCCGCGCGGCCCCTGGGGCGCGCACTCGGGAACATTCGTGACGGCCGGGTCCCGAGGACCCGGCGCATCACGGATCACGTAAACGGCCGCTGATAGCGGCCGTTTACCACGTGATCGCTCCGTCAAATGACGGAGCGATCACATGTACACAAACCGGCGTCACGTTATGACGCCGGTTCCTCCCTCCCCTCTCTGTACCGATCGGTACAGAGAGTGGAGAAGCGCGCAGGGGGGGAGATGGGACCAGCGCTGTGGGCTGGATGGGTAGTGCCCTCAGCGCTGGTCAGTGACAGCAATACACTGCCCCCACTGTGCAACGCACTCCCACCACTGTGCAACGCTCTCCCACCACTGTGCAACGCTCTCCCACCACTGTGCAACGTTTTGCAACCCCTGTGCAACGCTCTCCCACCACTGTGCAACGCTCTGCCCCCACTGTGCAACGCTCTGCAACCCCTGTGCAACGCTCTGCCGCCACTGTGCAACGCTCTGCCGCCACTGTGCAACGCTCTGCCCCCACTGTGCAACGCTCTGCAACCACTGTGCAACGCTCTGCCACCACTGTGCAACGCTCTGCAGCCACTGTGCAACGCTCTGCCACCACTGTGCAACGCTCTGCCACCACTGTGCAACGCTCTGCCACCACTGTGCAACGCTCTGCAACCACTGTGCAACGCTCTGCCCCCACTGTGCAACGCTCTGCAACCACTGTGCAACACTCTGCCCCCACTGTTCAACGCTCTGCCACCCCTGTGCAACGCTCTGCCCCCACTGTGCAAAGCTCTGCCCCCACTTTGCCACGCTCTGCAACCACTGAGCAACGCTCTGCCCCCACTTTGCAACGCTCTGCCCCCACTGTGCACGCTCTGCCCCCACTGTGCAACGCTCTGCCCCCACAGTGCAACGCTCTGCCCCCACTGTGCAACGCTCTGCAACCACTTTGCAACGCTCTGCCCCCACTTTGCAACGCTCTGCAACCACTGTGCAACGCTCTGCCCCCACTGTGCAATGCTCTGCCCCCACTGCAACCACTGTGCAACGCTCTGCCACCACTGCAATCACTGTGCAACACTGCAATAAATTTTAATAGAAACAAAGAAAAATTATTTTTATTTATTTTTTTTACCGAATTTTCAGTATATTTTGATTTATAGCGAAAAAAAAAAAAAAAACCCAGCGGTGATTAAATACCACCAAAAGAATGCTCTATTTCTGTGAAAAAAAAGGACACACAATTCATTGGGGTACAGTGTTGCATGACTAGTAATTGTCATTCAAAGTGTGAGAGCACCGAAAGCTGAAAATTGGTCTGGTTAGGAAGGGGGTTTAAGTGCCCCGGTGGGTAAGTGGTTAAAAAGGAGTGGGTGGAACCAGAGAAAAAAAAAAATATTATTTTTTCCTAAAAGTATGAAGAGGAGATTCCCCCTTCAGCGAGGATCCCACCTGCGTCTGGAACAAAGTTCCTAAAAGGTAGACGCAGCTTTTTCCCAGTGCGCAAAATCTACGGACCACGCCTTTTTGAGGGCATGGGTGTCCTCAAGGAACCCGTGGACCAAAGGATGGAGGTGCTGTTGAAAAGGTCATGGGGGGTAACCATGACCAATTTAAAGCCTGCAATGGCCACAACAAACGTGGCTTGCAATTTTGTAGGTTTGGCTGGAACAGTTGCCAGGGCATTTGGAAGGAGGAACCTCCTAGGAAAGAAATCCTGGATTCCCTTCCTATGCTGCATAACCGCTTCCCGACCGGCGCACACAGATAAACGTCGACAGAATGGCACGGACAGGCAGGAGGGTGTATATATAAGTCCCTCCTTAATGCCTGTCCGTGCCATCGGGCCGGTCGGGGCCCCCGTGAGTCCGGTCGCGGTCCCTGCGGATTCGATCGCCGCGGGGAAACCCGCGATCGTCTCACGGAGCGGCTGAACGGGGGAGATGCGGAAATAAACAACATCTCCCCGTTCTGCCTAGCAACTTGTGACGCCGATCTCTGCTCCCTGGGCTTGGAGCAGAGATCAGCATTCACTAGCTTACAGCCACCCCCCCCCCCCCCACAGTAAGAAAAGCACACCCCTAGGCATACGTAACCCCTACACTGCCCCCGTGTGGTTAACCCCATTCACTGCCAGTGTCATTGACACAGGAATCAATGCATTTAAATAGCAGTGATTGCTGTATAAAATGACAATGGTCCCAAAAATGTGGCAAAAATGTCCGATGTGTCCGCCACAATGTCGCAGTCACAATAAAAATCGCTGATCGCCGCCATTACTATAAAAATAAAAAAATATTAATAAAAATGGCTATAAAACTATCCCCTATCTTGTAAACGCTATAACTTCAGCGCAAACCGATCAATAATCGCTTATTGCGATTTTTTTTTACCAAAAATATGTAGAAGAATACTTATCGGCCTAAACTGAGGAAAAAAAACTGTTTTTTTATATATTATTGGGGGATATTTATTATAGCAAATAAAAAATGCGTTTTTTTTTTCAAATTTGTCGCTCTTTTTTTGTATATAGCGCAAAAAATAAAAACCGCAGGGGCGATCTAATACCACCAAAAGATAGCTCTATTTGTGGGAAAAAAAGGGACGCCAATTTTGTTTGGGAGACACGTCGCACCACCGCGCAATTGTCAGTTAAAGCGACGCAGTGCCTAATCGCAAAAAGGGGCCTGGTCCTTTGGCTGCCAATTGGTCCGGGGCTGAAAGTGGTTAAAGCAGCAGGCTACATGGCAGATGCCTCTGCGGAGTCGGTCAAACCGCCAGCGAGAAGCGCTGCCCTCGTAAACGCATCTCGCAGGGCACTTTGGTTAAAGTCCTGGTCCCTCGGTCCCGCTCTAGGAAGAGTCCTGGTGGTGCCAAACTTCTTCCATTTACAGATGATGGAGACCACTGTGCTCATTGGGACCTTCAATGCTGGAGAAATGTTTCTGTACCCTTCCCCCGATCTGTGCCTCCATACAATCCTGTCTCCGGGGTCTACAGACAATTCCTTGGACTTCATGGCTTGGTTTGTGCTCCGACATGCACTGTTACCTGTGGGACCTTCTATAGACAGGTGTGGCCTTTCCAAATCACGTCCAATCACCTGAATTTACCCCACAGGTGGAGTCCAATCAAGTTGTAGAAACATCTCAAGGATGATCAGTGGAAACCGGAGGCGCCTGAGATCAATTCCGAGTGTCATGGCAAAGGCTGTGATACTTACAGTATCTCACAAAAGTAAGTACACCCCTCACATTTGTGTAAATCGGGGACTCTCAAACTGGCGGCCCTCCAGCGGTTGCAAAACTACAAGTCCCAGCATGCCTCTGCCTGTGGGAGTCATGCTTGTAATGCCTCATGGGCTGTCAGCCTTGCAATGCCTCGTGGGACTTGTAGTTTTGCAACCAGCTGGAGGGCCACCAGTTTGAGACCCCTGGACTGTAAACCTTTTCATGTGACGACACTGAATAAATGACACTTGTCGACAATGTAAAGTCGTGAGTGTACAGCTTGTATAACAGTGTAAATTTGCCGTCCCCTCAAAATAACTCACCACACACAGCCATTAATGTCTAAACCGCTGGCAACAAAAGTCATTACACCCCCTAAGTGAAAATGTCCAAATTGGGCCCCAATTAGCCATTTTCCCTCCCCGAGTGTCATGTGACTCGTTAGTGTGACAAGATCTCAGGTGTGAATGGGGAGCAGGGGTGTTAAATTTGGTGTTATGGCTCTCACTCTCTCAGACTGGTCACTGGATGTACAACATGGCACCTCATGGCAAAGAACTCTCTGAGGATCTGAAGCAAAGAATTGTTGCTCTACATAAAGATGGCCGAGGCTATAAGAAGATTGCCAAGACCCTGAAACTGATCTGCAGCACGGTGGCCAAGACCATCCAGCGGTATAACAGGACAGGTTCCACTCAGAACAGGCCTCACCATGGTCCACCAAAGAAGAAGTTGAGGTCACGTGCTCAGCGTCATACCCAGAGGTTGTCTTTGGGAAATAGACTTATGAGTGCTGCCAGCATTGCTGCAGAGGTTGTAGGGGTTGGGGGGGGGGGGGGTCTGCCTGTCCGTGCTCAGACCATACGCCGCACCCTGCATCAAATTGGTCTGCATGGCTGTCGTCCCAGAAGGAAGCCTCTTCTACAGATGATGCACAAGAAAGACCACAAACAGTTGGCTGAAGACAAGCAGACTAAGGACATGGATTACTGGAACCACGTCCTGTGGTCTGATGAGACCAAGAGAAAGGTATTTGGTGTCAGATGGTGTCAGGCGTGTGTGGGGGCAACCAGGTGAGGAGGACAAAGACAAGTGTGTCTTTGTCTACAGTCAAGCATGGAGGTGGTGGGAGTGTCATGGTGGGGGGAGTGTCATGGTGGGGGGAGAGTCATGGTGGGGGGAGTGTCATGGGTGGGGAGGTCCATGGTGGGGGGAGTGTCATGGTGGTGGGAGTGTCATGGTGTGGGGAGTGTCATGGTGGGGGGAGTGTCATGGTGGGGGTAAGTGTCAAGGTGGGGAGTGTACATGGTGGTGGGGTGTCATGGGTGGGGGAGTGTCATGGTGGTGGGAGTGTCCAAGGTGGGTGGAGTGTCATGGTGGTTGGGGTGACATGGGTGGTGGGAAGTGTCATGGTGAGGGAGTGTCATGGTGGGTGGAGTGTCCATGGTGGTTGGGGGTTCATGGTGTGGGAGTGTTTGGGGTGGGAGTGTCAATGGTGGGAGTGTAATGGTGGGGGGAGTGTCATGGTGGGGGGATGTCATGGTGGTGGGAGTGTCTTGGTGGTGGGAGTGTCATGGTGGGGGAGTGTCATGGTGGTGGGAGTGTCATGGTGGGGGGAGTGTCATGGTGTGGGGAGGGTCATGGTCTGGGGCTGCATGAGTGCTGCCGGCACTGGGGGGCTACAGATCATTGAGGGGACCTATGAATGCCAACATGTACTGTGACATACTGAAGCAGAGCATGATCCCCTCCCTTCAGAGACTGGGCCGCAGGGCAGTATTCCAACATGATAACCACCCCAAACACACCTCCAAGACCACCACTGCCTCGCTAAAGAAGCTGAGGGTGAAGGTGATGGACTTGCCAAGCATGGCGTGTCCCTGCCTTTGCGCACCTGGGATCGGCATGGCGGGTGCCGCCAGGTAGAGGGGGGTGGAGATCACTGAACTCCCCTTCCTGAAGACCCCCGATGTGTAAAGTGTCACTTCCAGGTGCCGGTGTCACCGTCCTTATCCGACGACCCGACCAATTACAGCGGAAGGCAATCGGCGGTTCCTGGCAGACGAGATGGGAAGGGGGTGATCCTGTGTGCCCACATAGCGGGAACACCAATCTCTGCCTTCCTCTAGTACACGCACACAGGAGACAGGAAGTAAAGTGGATCCAACGTGTTGTGGTTGTCACCAGAACAGGAAGTGGGGGGAACTTTCCATCGGGGACACATCTGTAGGAAGGCATTGGAATGATTTCCTCTCACTTCCGGTTGTGTCTGCAGGACAGGAAGCCACGCCTCCTCACGTGTTTATTACATTGTATCCGGCCACGCCCTCTGTCCCAGCGCCCCGCCCCTGACTGCTCAACCACGCCTTCTCAGTCGTTTTTTAAAGGCTCACTACAGTGCCCCGCCCGACCTGCGACCCCGCCTCTGAGGCGGCGCTCTTATCTCAAACACCCCGCCCACCGATGTGATGTGGCCCACCCGGCCCCGCCTCTACCTTCAGCCTCCCTGCAGCGCCACGCCCCACCCATGTAATCCGGAGTCCGCCCTTTCCGCACAGCGCCACGCCTTCCTCCTGAGATATCCCCTCCTCCGCTCTCGCCGTTGTTGGAACACCGTAAAGCGAGTGAGATGGCCACGCCTCCACAGCGAGCTCAGTGGCCGCTCTTCCCTACGGCGCCCCGCCCACCCTGGCAGATAACCCCGCCTCCACTCACAGCCCTGAGGCCGCTCTCTCCGTAAAGCAGCCACGCCCCCCACCCTGTGAGATGGCCCCGCCTCCTCTGCGAGCTCAGTGGCTGCTCTTCCGTACGGCGGCCCGCCCACCCTATGATCCGGCCACGCCCACTCTCTGCAGCCCCGGCTGGAGCCGCTCCCTGATCTCCGGATCAATCACAACATGGCGCACCAGACCGGCATTCACGGTGAGTTCCCCCCTCCCCCTCCATCACGGTGAGTTCCCCCCTTTCCCATCACCGGGATCCCCCCCCCATCACCGGGATCCCTCCTCATCACGGTGAGTTCCCCCCTCCCCCCCATCACCACCACCGGGATCCCCCCGCCAACACCGTGATCCCTTTCCTCCCCCTCCATCACGGTGATTTCCTCCCCCCTCCTATCACCTCCAACCAAGATTCCCCCCAACAGCCGTGATCACCACCGGGATCCCTCCCACTATCACGGTGATTCTTTCTCTCCTCCTCCTCACTCACCGGATCTCTCTCCTCTCTCTCCCACCTCACTCATCGCCTCCTCTCATTCTCGGACTCTTCTTCTCTCTTCTCCCTCATCCACCACTCTCACCTCTTCTCTCGATCTCCCGCCTTCCACCCCGATCACGGTGATTCCCTTCCCCATCACCACCACCGGGATCCCCCCCCATCACCACCACCGTAACCCCCCCCCATCACCACCACCGGATCCCCCCCCATCACCACCACCCCGGGATTCCCCCCCCCAGCACCAACCACCGGATCCCCCCCCCTCACCACTCACCGGGATCTCCCCTCCCCTTCACCTCCACCGGTCCCCCCCCATCAACCGACCACCCCACACACCGGATCCCCCTCATCACCCACCTCCGGGATCCCCCTCCTCACTTTCCACCACCGGGATCCCTTCCTTCCTTCACCACCTCCGGGATCCCCCCCCTTCCTTCCTTTTTTTCTCCACCGGGATCCCCCCCCATCTCCACCACCGTGAATCCCCTTTTCCCCCTCACTCACCACCGGATCCCCCCCCCATCACCACCACCGGGATTTCCCCTCCCCTCACCACCCCCTTGTTCCTCCTCCTCCTCCCCATCACACCACCGGGACCCCCCCCATCCCACCACCGGGATCCCTTCCCCATCCCCCTTCCCTCCCTGCCTCTCCCCTTGCCACATCCCCCCCCCCCCTTCCTGATCCCAACTCCTCCCCTCCCCTTCGCTACCACCGGATCCCCCTTCCCCCTCAACCACTCACTTTCCGGCCCGATCCCTCCCCTTCACCACGCTCCGGGTTCCTCCCCCCACACCTCCTTTTTTTTTCCACCGGGAATCCTCCTCCCCTTTTCTCCCTCTTCCTGGCTCCTTCCCTTCCTCCCATCCACTCAATCCCGCACCACTCGGGATCTCCCCCCTCCTTTCCTTTCCTCCACCGGGATCCCCTCCTCCGGGTTCCACCAACCTCCGGATCCCCTCCCGCCCATTCACCACACCCGGATCCCCCCCCTCACCCCCCCACATTCACCACTACCGGGATTCCCCCACCCCCCCATCACCACCACCGGGATTCCCCCCCCCCCAGTCCCCACCACCTACCGGGAATCCCCCCACCCCCATCACCACCACTCCGGGATTTCCCCCCCCCCATCACCACCACCGGGATTCCCCCCCCCCCATCACACACCACCCCCCTCCCCCCCCCCCAACTCCACCACCGGATCCCCTCCCCCCCATCACCTCACCACCCCCCCCCCCCCCGCCCCCATCCACCCCCACCGGGATCCCCCCCCCATCACAACCACCGGATCCCCCCCACCCACACCACCACCGGGATCCCCCCCCCCCCCCCCACACACCACCCCACCGGGATTTCCCTTCCCCCCCACCCCCCACTCACCACCACCGTGATTCCCCCCCCCCCCATCACCACCATCCGGATTTCCCCCCCCCCCCCATCACCCCCCCCTGGATTCCCCCCCCCCCCCCCTCCCCCACCCTGAACCCCACCCCCCCATCACCACGCACCGGGATTCCCCCCCCCCCATCACCAACCACTCGGGATCCCCCCCCCCCCCCTTCACCACCCACCCCCCCCCCCCCCCCCCCCCCCCCCCCCCCCCCCCCCCCCCCCCCCCCTCCCCCCCCCCCCCCTCCCACCCCCCCCATCCCCAAACCACCGGGATCCCCCCTCCCCATCCCCACCACCCCCCGGGATTCCCCCCCCCCCCTCACCCCCCTCCCCCCCCCCCCCCCCCCCCCCATCACCACCACCGGGATTATTTTTTCTTTTTTTTTCCCCCCCCCCCACCACCGGGAGCCCCCCCCCACCACCCCCCCCCCCCCCCCCCCCCCCGCCCCCCACCACCCCACCCCCCCCCCCCCCCCCCCCCCCCCCCCAACCCCCCCCTCCCCCCCCCCCCCCCCCCCCCCCCCCCCCCCCCCCCCACCCCCCCCCCCCCCCCCCCCCCCCCACCCCCCCCCCCCACCCCCCTCCCCCCCCCCCCCCCCCCCCCCCCCCCCCCCCCCCCCCCCCCCCCCCCCCCCACCACCACCCACCCCCCCCCCCCCCCCCCCCCCTCCCCCACCCCCCCCCCCCCCCCCCCCCCCCCCCCCCCCCCCCACCCCCCCCCCCCCCCCCCCCCCCCCACCCCCCCCCCCCCCCCACCCCCCCCCCCCCCCCCCCCCCCCCCCGCCCCCCCCCACCCCCCCCCCCCCCCCCGCCCCCCTCCCCCCCCCCCCCCCCCCCCCCCCCCCCCCCCCCCCCCCCCCCCCCCCCCCCCCCCCCCCCCCCCCCCCCCCCCCCCCCCCCCCCCCCCCCCCCCCTCCCCCCCCCCCCCCCCCCCCCCCCCCCCCCCGCCCCCCCCCCCCCCCCCCCCCCCCCCCCACCCCCCCCCCCCCCCCCCCCCCCCCCCCCCCCCCCCCCCCCCCCCCCCCCCCCCCCCCCCCCCCCCCGCCCCCCCCCCCCGGGCCCGCCCCCCCCCCCCCCCCCCCCCCCTCCACCCCCCCCACCCCCCCCACCCCCCCCCCCCCCCCCCCCCCCCCCCCCCCCCCCCCCCCCCCCCCCCCCCCCCCCCCCCGCCCGATCCCCCCCGCCCCCCCCCCCCCCCCCCCCCCCCCCCCCCCCCCCCACCCCCCCCCCCCCCCCCCCCCCCCCCCCCCCCCCCCCCCCCCCCCCCCCCCCCCCCCCCCCCCCTCCCCCCCCCCCCCCCCCCCCCCCCCCCCCACCCCACCGGATCCCCCCCCCCCCATCCCCCCACCGTTCCCCCCCCATCACCTCCCATCCCGGTGCCCCCCCCAAATCATCACCACCACCGGGGTCCCCCCCCTTCACCTACACCACCACCGGATCTCCCCCCCCAGTTCCTCCACCTCCGGGATCCCCCCCCCCCAACACCACCAACCGGAATACCCCCCATCCTCAACACCAAACCACCGGACCCCACCTTCAACCACCACACCGGGATCCCCCCCCCCCCATCAACTCGGGATCCCCCCCCCAACAGCTCCACCACCGGAGCCCCCCCCCCCCCATCACCACCTCCCGAGGATCCCCCCTCCCCCATCAATCATCCACCTCCGGGATCCCCCCCCCCATCACCTCCACCCCCTGGATTCCCCCCCCCCCATCACCACCAACCGGATTTCCCCCCCCCCCCCATCACCACCTACCGGGAGGATCCGCCCCCCCCATACACCAACCAACCCTGGAATTCCCCCCCCCCCCCATCACCACCTCCGGGATTCCCCCCCCCCCCATCACCACCACCGGGATCCCCCCCCCCCATCACCACCACCGGAATCCCCCCCCCATCACCACCACCGGGATCCCCCCCCCCCATCACCACCACCGGGATCCCCCCCCCCCCATCACCACCCACCTGGGATCCCCCCCCCCATCACCACCACCACCGGGATCCCCCCCCCCATCACCCACCACCGGGATCCCCCCCCCATCAACACCACCACCGGGATCCCCCCCCCCCATCACCTCCACCACCGGATTCCCCCCCCCATCACCACCACCGGGATCCCCCCCCCCCATCACCACCACCGGGATCCCCCCCCCCCATCAACCACCACCGGGCCCCCCCCCCCCCATCACCACCACCGGGATCCCCCCCCCCCATCACCACCACCGGGATCCCCCCCCCCCATCACCACCACCGTGATCCCCCCCCCCACCCCCATCACCACCACCGGGATCCCCCCCCCCTGCACCACCACCGGGAATCCCCCCCCCACCCCATCACCACCACCGGGATTCCCCCCCACCCCCATCACCAACACAGGGTTCCCCCCCCCATCACCACCACCAGGATCGCCCCCCCCATCACCACCACCGGATCCCCCCCGCCCCCCCATCACCACCACCGGGATCCCCCCCCCCCCCCCATCGACCACCACCGGGATCCCCCCCCCCACCACCACCCGGATCCTCCCCCCCATCACCACCACCGGGATCCCCCCCCCATCACCACTCCGGGAGCCCCCCCCCCCCATCACCACCACCGGGATCCCCCCCCCCATCTACACACCCCCCGGGATCCCCCCCCCATCACCTCCACCGGGATCCCCCCCCCCCTTCACCACCACCGGTCCCCCCCCCCATCACCACCAACACCCGACCCCCCCCGCACCCCCGCCGGATTCCCCCCCCCCCCCCCAACACCACCGGGGGTCCCCCCCCCCCCCCCACCCCCACCGGTTTCCCCCCCCCCATCACCACCACCACCCGGGCCCCCCCCCCTCCCCACCACCGGGCCCCCCCCCCCTTCACCACCACCGGGATCCCCCCCCCATCACCCCCACCCCGGATCCCCCCCCCCACCCCCCACCACCGGATCCCCCCCCCCACCCCCCAACACCCCCCCGGATCCCCCCCCCCCCCCCATCACCACCACGGGGATCCCCCCCCCCCATCACCACCACCTGGATCCCCCCCCCATCACCACCACCCGGTCCCCCCCCTCCCACCCCCGGGATCCCCCCCCATCACCACCACCGGGATCCCCCCCCCCCATCACCACCACCGGGATCCCCCCCCCATCACCACCACCGGGATCCCCCCCCCCCCTCCCCACCACCGGGATCCCCCCCCCCATCACCACCACCGGGTTCCCCCCCCCCCTCCCACCAGGGGTCCCCCCCCCCACCACCCCGGAAACCCCCCCCCCCATAAACCCCCACCGGGATCCCCCCCCCCCTCACCCCCCCGGGGTCCCCCCCCCCACACCCCACCCCCGGGATCCCCCCCCCCACCCCCACCACCGGGATCCCCCCCCCATCACCACCCACCGGGGTCCCCCCCCTCACCACCCCCACCGGGTTTCCCCCCCCCATCACCCCACCACCGGGTCCCCCCCCCCCACCCCCAAACCCCCGGGTACCCCCCCCCCCATTCCCCCACCACCGGGTCCCCCCCCCCACAAACCCCCCCGGGGGTCCCCCCCCCCCAAACCCCCAAACCGGATCCCCCCCCCCCACCCCCACCCCACCGGGGTCCCCCCCCCCCACCCCCACCACCGGGTTCCCCCCCCCCCCTCAACCAAACCCCCGGAACCCCCCCCCCTCACCACCAACCGGATTCCCCCCCCCCCCACCACCACCCCCAAACCCCCCCCCCCCATCCCCAAACCGGGGTCCCCCCCCCCTCACCACCACCAAACCCGGGGTCCCCCCCCCATCCCCACCCACGGGATCCCCCCCCCCCCACACCACCCCCGGGGGTCCCCCCCCCATCACCACCCCGGGGAACCCCCCCCCCTTTACCCACCACCGGGTTCCCCCCCCCCTCACCACCACCGGGATCCCCCCCCCCATCCACCAACACCCCGGGTTCCCCCCCCCCCCCCCCCCACCACCCACCCCGGGTTTTCCCCCCCCCCCCCCCCACCCCCACCGGGGTCCCCCCCCCCCCCATCACCACCACCCCGGGGTCCCCCCCCCCCCCAACCCCCCCAACCCCCGGGAAACCCCCCCCATCCCGCCCCACCCCCCCCTCCATCCCAACCCCCCCCCGGGCCCCCCCCCATCCCCCCCCACCCCCGGGGGGCCCCCCCCCCCCCCCCCCCCCACCCTGGGTCCCCCCCCCCTTACCACCACCCCCGGGGTCCCCCCCCCCCCTCACCACCACCGGGACCCCCCCCCCCATCACCCCCACTGGGGGTCCCCCCCCCCACCCAACCACCCCTGGATCCCCCCCCCCCCCCATCACCAAACCCCTTATCCCCCCCCCCCCCTTTACCACCAAAGGATTCCCCCCCCCCCATCCCCCGGGTTTTTCCCCCCCCCCCAACCCCCCCTTTTCCCCCCCCCACCACCCGGGAAAAAATTAACAATGTAAATCGGGCCCCCTCCTTCCCCGGTTGGAAAAAATAACCCCCCCCCCGGGGGAACAATGGTTATTTCCCCCAAAAGGGTCAGATGATACCATTTTTCCCCAAAAGAAAGCCCAAAGGGGGTGGAGAATACATTTTTAAAAAGGAGAGATCCCCGGGGGGTGGAGATGACACCTGTGTTGACCTATTGGCTGGGGTGAGCTCTTATTGGTTTTTGGGGTTTTTCTGGCCCCAGGGTAAACCCTTTTACCCCCCCCCCAGAAAGGCGTTTTTATTAAAGGGTTCTCCCCCCGGCCATTTTTAAACCCCGGGCCCTTTGATGTCACCCTACGGGGGGGGGGGGGGGTTTTTTACAACCCCCCCCCCCCCCCAAACCACACTCCACCCTTCTAAAACAATTTTTTATATTTTTGGGGGGGGAAACAGAGAAGGTGGGCACCCCCGGGACTCATTTTTTCTCTCTGTGACACGTGGGGGAGATTTTTCCCCTTTACTTTTCCCGGCCCCGGGGACACAACAGAATTTTTTTTAAGGGGGTGTGGGGTGGGGGTGGGTATTTTTTTGTTTTTTAAAATAATTTTTAAATTTTAAATAATTTAAAGAAAAACCGGGTTTTAAATTCTGGTTTTGGGCTCTGTGGGGAGGATCACATTTCAGCACCTTTATCCCACAGGGGGTGGCCCTCTTCCTCTAGCTGCTGGGGCCGGGATTTTACATATACATCACAGTGCGACCTCCGCTCAGAAAACCCGGGGGAGGGCATTGCCGGAGCGGTTGGGGCCCCCCCGTGGCACGGGACCGCCCCTCTCTTCCCGCACTTCTGGTTTTTTAAAGAAAAAGTGTTCTTTTTGTTGGGCCCGGGGGCTTCCTTTAAAAAAACTTTGGCCCCCCCCGGGGAAACCCCCCCCCCCCCCTGCGGGTTTGGGGGAAACCCGCGGGCAGCACTGGGGGGGGGGACTCCCCAAAAAGAAGGATTTTTTTTTCCCCCCCCCCCAAGGGATGAAATTTTTCCTTCAAAAACCCCCCTTTGGTTTTTTCCCCCCCCCCACCCCCCCCCCCTTTTTCCCCCCCCCTTTCCCCCCCCCCCCCGCCCCCCCCCTCCCCTTTTTCCCCCCTCCCCCCCTCCCTCCTCCCCCCCCCGCCCCCCCCCGGGGCCCCTTCTTTTTCCTTCCTTTTTCCCCCTCTCCTCCTCCTCCCCTTTCCCCTACTTTCCCCCCCTCCCCCCCCCGCCCCCCCCCCCTCCCCCCTTTATTTCCCCTCCCCCCTCCCCGTCCCTCTCTCGCTTCCAATTTTCCCCTTTTGCTCCCTCCCCCCCCTTCCTCCGCCCCTCCTCCTCCTCCCCCCTCCTCCCTCCTCCCCCTCCCCCCCTCCCCCCCCCGCCTCCCCCCCCCCCCCGGGCCCCCTCCTCCCTTTTTCCCCCCCCTCCCCCTCCCCCCCTCCCCCCCCCCCCTCTCCCCCCCCCTCCTCCCTCCCACCCCCCCCCTCATTCTCCCCCCCTTTCCCCCTCCCCCCCCTCCCCCCCTCCCCCCTCCCCCTCCTCCCCCCCCCCCCCTCCCTCTCTCCCCTCTCCCCCCTCCCCCCCCCTCCCCCTCCCCCCTCCTCCGCCCCCCCTCCCCCCCCCTCTCCCCCCCTCCCCCCCCCCCCCTTTTCTTCCCTCCTCAATTCCCCCCTTCCCCCCCCCATTTTTCTCCCTTTTCCCCTCCCCCCCCCCCTCATTCTCCCCTCCCCTTCCCCCCCCCCCTCATCTCTCCTCCCCCCTCCCCCCCCCTCACCTCCCTCCCCTCCCCCCCTTTTATCTCTCCCTCTTCCCTTTTCCCCTTTCCCCTCTGACACCCCCTCACCTCCTTTTTGGATACTTTTAAAGAAAGGGATCCCCTCCCCGGGTCGGACACCTTAAATTGTTGACTATTTAATTGGGTTTAGGGGGAGCCTGAGGCAGCGTCCCGTATCTTTTTTGAAGGCCCCCCCCCCCGGGGTTGGCATCGTACCCTTGGTCAGTGGTAGGCAGATGAAAACCCCCCCCCTCACCCCCCCCCCCCCATCCCCTCAACGTTGTCACCGGTGTGAGATCCAGTCCATGGATGTGCATTGCGATGGACTTCGGTGCGTTGTGATTTTGGAGAAGGGGCGGAGACTTCATTTCCATGTTTCTTGCACGCTGGAGCAGCCCATTGAAATGAATAGGCTGCCCTACACATGTGTGGGAGCACGCTTATAAACGCATGTGTGCTTGGTTGTACTTAGGTTGCGCCCTCTGGTGTCTCTTTGGTTCAGACCTAAGTGCAGTGTAATAGATATTTATTAATAAAAAAGATGATTGGCCACTGAGACTCGCATGTAGAAATAAAAATCATCAGATGGTGATCCTGTGCAGTGCTGTAAGAGTCTGGTCCTAGAAATGGAAGCATCCGCACCATCCAAGGCACTCCCACCCAGAGCAGCCGATCTGGCAGCATAGAAGCAAACCTACTCATTTCTAGGTGGTATCGCCTCTTTCTCAAGCCTGTCTACCTGTAACAGACTATGCTTTTGATATTCTCAGCTTGGGGGAGCTTTCATATGCCAAGAAATGAATTTCGCCTTTTCAGCATTTGAGAGCTCCCCCACCACTGAGCATATGAATAGTATAGTGCGTTACAGGTAGGCAGGCTTGATAAAGAGGTGTTACCACCTCAAAACCCATAGCCATGCTGAGAAATAAATCCTGTATTCTGAAAATATATATGCTCCCACCGCTGCTAAAAGTATAAATAGAATAGTGTGTTACTGGTAGACTGGCTTGATAAAGAGGCATTCTCATATGTGAGCTCCCCTTGCCGCTAAAAAGTATTAAAAGGAAGGCTTGATAAAGAGGCTGTTACTGCCTCGAAACACGTAGCCATGCTTGGAAATGAATTCTGCCCACTTGTGTGTGAGCTCCTCCTCCACTGCAAGTATAACTAGCATAGTGCAATTACAGATGGGCAGGTTTGATAAAGAGGCATTTTCATATGTGAGCTCCCCCTGCTGGTACAAGTATAAATAGCAAGTATAAATAGGCAGGCTTGATAAAGGGGTCTTACCGCCTCAAAATGCATAGTCATGCTGAAAAATGAATTCCTTCTCAACAGATGAGAGTTCCCCCGTTGCTGAAAGTATAAATAACATAGTGCCTTACAGGTAGGCGGGCTTGATAAAGAGGCATTACTACCTTGAAACGTGTAGCCATGCTGAGAAATTAATTCCACCTTTTTCAACATTTGAGAGCTCCGCCACCACTGAGCGTATGAATAGTATACAGGGGGTCCCCGACTTACGAACGCCTGACCTACGAACAACCCCTACTTACGAACGGTGCGCTGCGGGGACCCTCCGCCATTTTTCCTTCTTTTTCGCCGTCTTTCGGCCGTTCTGCGCATGCGCGGCCATACGGAGCCTCAGAAAATGCCGGAAATGTCCGTAATTTGGCGCGCATGCGCAGAACTGCATTAGACGGAACATCGGAAATGTCCGGAAATCTCCGGATTTGTCGGTCTGCGCATGCACGGGCGACTTACGAACATTTCCGACTTCCATACAAGCGGGTAGTCCCCAACGAGTTCGTAACTCGGGGACCCCCTGTAGTGTGTTACAGGTAGGCAGGCTTGATAAAGAGGCTGTTACTGCCTCGAAAAACGTAGCCATGATAAGACATGAATTCTGCCCTTTCATATGTGAGATCCTCCTCCATTGAAAGTATAGCATTGTGTGTTACAGGTGTGCAGGCTTGATAAAGAGGTGTTCTCATATGCAAGCCCCCCCTGGTGCTAAAAGTATAAATAGGCAGGCTTGATAAAGAGGTGTTACTGCCTCAAAACATGTAGACATGCTGAGAAATTAATTCTGCTGTCTCAACAAATGGGAGCCGCCACTGAGAGTATATAAATAGCATATTATGTTACAGACAGGCAGGCTTGATAAAGAGATGTAACTGCCTTGAAACGCGTAGCCATGCTGAGAAGTTTTTATAGCCACCTGGCCCCCCGTGTGAAAGGTTATTAACTGCAGCAACTTTTTTGTGAAGGGCCCCCTAACTAATACTTGTGTTTCTGTCTTGGGCCCCCGATTGTTGCTTGTCACCTGAGTCCTTTTGGTGACCCGCTGGCTGGAGTTTTAACTCTGCTGATCTGAATGAAGGGGACTCATTATACTAGATGAGCGAGTTGGGGTTCCCCTTTATGGGTGACTCTCCCATCATGCTTTGCTGGTGATAATTTTGCTCTCTTCCGTTTTTTTTTTTTTTTTTTTTTTCTTTTTTTTTTTTTTTTATAATTTTTTTTTTTTTTTTTTTTTTTTTTTTTGGCCGCTTTCACATCCTGAACGACTTCTAATCTTTGCAGAACGTTCGTGTTTTTGTGTCGCTGTTTCCTGACCTCACAGGAAGCTACGGGTTCTGGGAATAGAATTTCTCAAATAACTTCTGTGCAGGTTTCCCCAGAAGCTAACACTCTTCACCAGATAGTAGATCACAGCACCCCCCCCCCCCCGACACCCTGGGGGAGGGGAAACTGAGGAAATTCTTCCTCCTGCCTGCAGCAGAATGATGTCAGCCTAGGGAAAGTCGCTCATCCTTGAGCTCCGGTCATTGACTTTGCCTACGCTGAGATGATGTCATCAGTCTGCTGTGGGCCAGATGAAGCATTTCCTCAGTCTCCCCTCCCCCAGTGATCAGACTGTACATTGTAACATTGTAGAAGAAGGCTCTTCCTCGGTCTCCTATTTTTTTTGTGACACATTTATGGCAGGTGCGGTTGGACTCTTTATTTGACCTTTCTGTTGGTTTGTAGCCGTTTTTCTCTCAGCAGATATCGGGCGATATAGAGATATCTGTATGTGTGTTTTCATATTCACATCTGTAGAAGTTCCCAATAATCAAAATATGAGACAGCAAACCTGGAAATATGTTAAAGTCTCAAAACGATCATTGCAGAGTTGTGTTACAATAATGACTAAAAGGATCTATTTACTAAAGTTCCCCCCTACAGCTGGACAGGTGGGGGAGGGGGGGGGGGTCCGGATTGTTCTGATGGGTCGGGGGTTGCGCTGTGTCACTGTTGTTGTGGTGTGCACGGAGCGCTCACATGGTGTGCTGATAGTCACAGGAGAGGTTTCACAATGATTGCATCAGCCCCTGGGGAAGAGCCCAGCACTCGGCGTTCGGGTTCATACTGGACCCTGACTGTAGTGGGGCTACAAGCCCCAGCATGCTTTTACTGTCTTAGGGACTACAAGTCCCAGTAGGCATTGACTGCCTAGAGAAGGGGGAGGATCCATCAGTGTTTTATAGGGGAGCACAGCAAACAGCATATGGGCTGATATTAGAGGAGTACAGCCTCTGACGAGGGACTACAAGCCCCAGCATGCACTGAGTGGCTGAGAATCTACAAGCCCCAGCATGCACTGAGTGGCTGAGAATCTACAAGCCCCAGCATGCACTGGCTGTCTGGGGGACTACAAGCCCCAGCATCACTTACTGTCTGTCTGAGGGATTACAAGCCCCAGCATGCTTTTACTGTCTTAGGGACTACAAGTCCCAGTAGGCATTGACTGCCTAGAGAAGGGGGAGGATCCATCAGTGTTTTATAGGGGAGCACAGCAAACAGCATATGGGCTGATATTAGAGGAGTACAGCCTCTGACGAGGGACTACAAGCCCCAGCATGCACTGAGTGGCTGAGAATCTACAAGCCCCAGCATGCACTGGCTGTCTGGGGGACTACAAGCCCCAGCATCACTTACTGTCTGTCTGAGGGATTACAAGCCCCAGCATCACTTACTGTCTGTCTGAGGGACTACAAGCCCCAGCATCACTTACTGTCTGAGGGACTACAAGCCCCAGCATGCACTGGCTGTCTGGGGGACTACAAGCCCCAGCATCACTTACTGTCTGTCTGAGGGATTACAAGCCCCAGCATCACTTACTGTCTGTCTGAGGGATTACAAGCCCCAGCATCACTTACTGTCTGTCTGAGGGACTACAAGCCCCAGCATCACTTACTGTCTGAGGGACTACAAGCCCCAGCATCACTTACTGTCTGAGGGACTACAAGCCCCAGCATCACTTACTGTCTGTCTGAGGGACTACAAGCCCCAGCATCACTTACTGTCTGTCTGAGGGACTACAAGCCCCAGCATCACTTACTGTCTGTCTGAGGGACTACAAGCCCCAGCATCACTTACTGTCTGCCTGAGGGACTACAAGCCCCAGCATCACTTACTGTCTGCCTGAGGGACTACAAGCCCCAGCATCACTTACTGTCTGCCTGAGGGACTACAAGCCCCAGCATCACTTACTGTCTGTCTGAGGGACTACAAGCCCCAGCATCACTTACTGTCTGTCTGAGGGACTACAAGCCCCAGCATCACTTACTGTCTGTCTGAGGGACTACAAGCCCCAGCATCACTTACTGTCTGTCTGAGGGACTACAAGCCCCAGCATCACTTACTGTCTGTCTGAGGGACTACAAGCCCCAGCATCACTTACTGTCTGTCTGAGGGACTACAAGCCCCAGCATCACTTACTGTCTGTCTGAGGGACTACAAGCCCCAGCATCACTTACTGTCTGCCTGAGGGACTACAAGCCCCAGCATCACTTACTGTCTGCCTGAGGGACTACAAGCCCCAGCATTACGTACTGTCTGTCTGAGGGACTACAAGTTCCAGTAGACATTGAATGCCTCGGGGGAGAGGACTCATCAGTGTTATAGGGGAGCACTATGGGCTGATATTAGATGAGTACAGCCACTGAGGAGGAACTACAAGTCTCAGCATGTACCAAGTGTCTGGGTCGGGGGGGGGGGGAGAGTATCAGTGCTATAGAAGTGCACAAGAAACAGGATAGGGGCTGATACTACACTGGCTGAGACTCTGGCTGAGGGACTACAAGTCTCAGCATTCCCACCCACCACTGACGCTCAATAGTGACACCTCACTCATGCGAGAGCCACTTCAAGGCCGAGCGCTCCGCCGCCACCCCGCGTCTTCCACATATTCCCACGTCGTGCGACCGCCTGTCAGCGACTAATCCTCGCTGTGCCGATCGGGGGAGGGGAGGGGGGGATTGTTCTGCCTGCAACCCGACGCAAACCCTTCAGAAAAAACAAAACACGACCCTCAAAGGGGACCCGTCCCGCCAATGTCTGCGCCGCCAATGTCTGCGCCGCCAATAGATTTCTAGTCCGGGCGCTGGCTGCGTTCTGCTTTCCACCACTGATTACTCGGCAATGGTGACCCGAGGATCTGAAAACCGTCCTTTAGATTTCTTCAGGTTTTCCTGAAATTCCGCATTCTTCTGATGTCACATGTCCTCCTCCCAGGGGGGGGGGGGCTGACAAGTTGTAACATTTCCTCAGTGGGAGAAGGATTCCGCTCTGCGCCGGCCAATCAGGAGTTTACATTTTTTGTTTTTATTTAAATCCCCCCCCCCCCCCCCCGGGCTGCGAGCGTGACGTGTTTTTGTTTTTTAGTTTGTTTGTTTGTTTTAACTTTGTTTCTATTTACATTTCTTATGGCAAAATTAGAATAAAAAAAAAACATCCGTGTGATAGAGAGAGACTTTCCTCACATCGCATTTCCTAAAGCATTCACTTTCAGCACCAAGAGATCCCTAACTCCATCCCCCTCCCTGTACCCCCAACACACTCCCCCCCGACACTTCCCCCCCCCCCCCTGTAACTCCAACACTTCCCCCTCCCCCCCTGTAACTCCAACACTTCCCCCTCCCCCCCTGTAACTCCAACACTTCCCCCTCCCTGTACCCCCCAACACTTCTCCCTCCGACATTACCCCCAACACTTCTCCCTCCGACACTACCCCCCCCCCCCCCCCCCGACACTACCCCCAATACTTCCCCCTCCCTGTACCCCCCAACACTTCCGGGTGCTGACTGCGTTCTGCTTTCCACCACTGATTACTCGGAAATGGGGACCCAAGAATCTGAAAATCGTCCTTTTCATTTCTGCAGGTTTTCCTGAAATTCCGCATTGTACCCCCCCCTCGCTGTACCCCCCAGCACTTCCCTCCTCGCTGTACCCCCCAACACTTCCCCCCTCCCTGTAACCCCAACACCTGTATTACTAACCCTTCCTGTACCCCCCAAAACTTTCCCTCCGACATTACCCCCAACACTTCCCCCTCCCTGTACCCCCCCAAAAGTTCTCCCTCCCTGTACCCCCCAACACTTTCCCTGTACCCCCCCAACACTTCCGGGTGCTGACTGCGTTCTGCTTTCCACCACTGATTACTCGGCAATGGGGACCCAAGAATCTGAAAATCGTCCTTTTCATTTCTGCAGGTTTTCCTGAAATTCTGCATTGTACTCCCCCCCCCCCCCCCCCAACACTTCCCTCCTCCCTGTAACCCCAACACCTGTATTACTAACCCGCCCTTTAATATTAACCCTTCCTGTATCACAACACTTATTCTCCCTGTAACCCTAACCCTACTTTAATCCTCACACTAAAACTCAGTTTAACCCTCATCATTCCAGGAACACTCTGCTGCAGGCCAACCACCCATAACCCCAACCCTCACTGACACCCCAACACCTGTATTGCTAACCCTTCCTGTCCCACAACACTTATCCTCCCTGTAACCCCGCTTTGACCCTCACGCTAACATTCTCTTGAACCATAACCCCCCCCCCCATAACCCTCACACTGTTCATCCCTGTAACCTCTTCCTGTTATCCCAACACTAAACCCTCCCTTTAACCCCAACACCGAGCCTCCGTCTAATCTTACCTTACACTAACTTTCCCTATAAACCAGCTAATGTGTACCCACCCAAATTCTATGCTTATATTATCGCCCCTCAATATAGATTTTTCTAATTACCGTCCATTGAAGAAGCCGCATAGGTGTTGGTTGGTAGTTGGTGTTGGTTGGTAGTTGGTGTTGGTTGGTAGTTGGTGTTGGTTGGTAGTTGGTGTTGGTTGGTAGTTGGTGTTGGTTGGTAGTTGGTGTTGGTTGGTAGTTGGTGTTGGTTGGTAGTTGGTGTTGGTTGGTAGTTGGTGTTGGTTGTTGGTTGGTGGTTGGTAGTTGTAGTTGGCGTTGGTTGGTAGTTGTAGTTGGCGTTGGTTGGTAGTTGTAGTTGGCGTTGGTTGGTAGTTGTAGTTGGCGTTGGTTGGTGGTTGGTAGTTGGCGGTGGTTGGTAGTTGGCGGTGGTTGGTAGTTGGCGTTGGTAGGTAGTTGGTGTTGGTTGGTAGTTGTAGTTGAGTTTAGTAATCACACCCCAATGATGATCGTACATGGCGTTCTGTCTGACAGGCCGGCCCCCCCCTCGCTGTCCTTGCCGGTGATGTCACAGGTCATTGTTCCCGGCATTAATTCCGGGCTTTGCATGGCACGGTGGTCTGGGCTTTGTGGACAGACATACATGGCGGGATGGTCCTGTGTGTGGTGGTGTTTGTCTCGTAGGTTATTACAAGCCACGCTCTCGGGGGTCACCTTCGATGACTCGTGCGCTATTTCTGTGCACACAGCGGCCGTGTCACAAGGCTTTGTAAAGTGGTGACTGGGTCCCGGGAAATGAGCTGTAAACAGCAACACCGACGGCAAACAACCGGTGACTTTGGCCAATAAAAGAGACGTTTGCCTAAATGTAACGTGCTAAAGTGACGTAAAAAGTTACCAAATAAAAAGGAATTTGGCATCTAATGAGCCAGTGACGGGCCTTGTTTATTCTGTGCACAGGATGGATGTTGAGTATTGTGCAGATGGTTTCCAGCCCCCCCCCCTCCTCCTCAGAGCCTAGGCTATATTTGGGAGGTTGTGCTGTCAGGGAGGTGATCAAGTTTAGCACATGTCCTCATCCAGTATTCCCCATTAGTTGCTGATCCACCGCAGACGGCCAGAAGTTCTCCCCTCTCAAGTGTCACCTCAGAGGCCTTTCCATTCTCCTCTTTCTGCTTTACTTATCGGCATGTTTTTGGTTCTTCTAGCCACACCAGAGTTGAAGGAGTTCTTTGCCAAGGCGCGGAATGGATCCATTCGGCTTATAAAAGTGGTCATCCAAGATGGTGAGTGTTATCCTGAGGGGATGGTGAGGGGGCATGGGGGAAGAATGGGGCAGGAAGGCACTCATAGATGAAGGACAGGGCAGGAAGGAACTCATGGATGGAGAGGGGACAGGAAGGAACTCATGGATGGAGAGGGGACAGGAAGGAACTCATGGATGGAGAGGGGACAGGAAGGGATTCATGGATGGAGAGGGGACAGGAAGGGATTCATGGATGGAGAGGGGACAGGAAGGGATTCATGGATGGAGAGGGGACAGGAAGGGATTCATGGATGGAGAGGGGACAGGAAGGAACTGGTGGATGGAGAGGGGACAGGAAGGGATTCATGGATGGAGAGGGGACAGGAAGGAACTGATGGATGGAGAGGGGACAGGAAGGAACTGGTGGATGGAGAGGGGACAGGAAGGAACTGGTGGATGGAGAGGGGACAGGAAGGAACTGGTGGATGGAGAGGGGACAGGAAGGAACTGGTGGATGGAGAGGGGACAGGAAGGAACTGGTGGATGGAGAGGGGACAGGAAGGAACTGGTGGATGGAGAGGGGACAGGAAGGAACTGGTGGATGGAGAGGGGACAGGAAGGAACTGGTGGATGGAGAGGGGACAGGAAGGAACTGGTGGATGGAGAGGGGACAGGAAGGAACTGGTGGATGGAGAGGGGACAGGAAGGAACTGGTGGATGGAGAGGGGACAGGAAGGAACTGGTGGATGGAGAGGGGACAGGAAGGAACTGGTGGATGGAGAGGGACAGGAAGGAACTGGTGGATGGAGAGGGGACAGGAAGGAACTGGTGGATGGAGAGGGGACAGGAAGGAACTGGTGGATGGAGAGGGGACAGGAAGGAACTGGTGGATGGAGAGGGGACAGGAAGGAACTGGTGGATGGAGAGGGGACAGGAAGGAACTGGTGAGAGGGGAGAGGGGACAGGAAGGAACTGGTGGCTGGAGAGGGGACAGGAAGGAACTGGTGGCTGGAGAGGGGACAGGAAGGAACTGGTGGCTGGAGAGGGGACAGGAAGGAACTGGTGGCTGGAGAGGGGACAGGAAGGAACTGGTGGCTGGAGAGGGGACAGGAAGGAACTGGTGGCTGGAGAGGGGACAGGAAGGAACTGGTGGCTGGAGAGGGACAGGAAGGAACTGGTGGATGGAGAGGGGACAGGAAGGAACTGGTGGATGGAGAGGGGACAGGAAGGAACTGGTGGATGGAGAGGGGACAGGAAGGAACTGGTGGATGGAGAGGGGACAGGAAGGAACTGGTGGATGGAGAGGGGACAGGAAGGAACTCCATGGATGGAGACCAGGACAGGAAATATAGGGACAGGAAGGGACTCCTAGATGGACAGGAAGGGACTCCTAGATGGAGAACAGGAGAGGAGGGTTCTCGTAGATTAAGAACAGGACAGGTAGGGAGTTATGGATTGAGAGGGGACAGTGAAGGGCCATGGCATGGGAACAGTGTGGGTCCCATAGGTACGAAGATAGTAAAGGGTTGTTGGATGGAGAGAATATGTTGAGGGACTGTGGATTGAGAGAGAAGGGGGAAAGGTTCAGGGATAGAGAGGGGACATTGAGGAGTGGTGGGTTGATGAGAGGGCCATGAATGAAGATGGATCGGTGACTGGTCCTCAGATGGGTGGGGATAGAAAGATGTCAGTGAGAGGCCCATGAATAGAGAGGGGAGGGTAAGGGGGTGATGTTAGCAAGGGCATGGTGATGAATAGAGTATGGTGTAGAAGGAGGATGCAAAGGATGTAAGGGGGTTGAAGGATAGTGTGGGATCTATGGATGGAGAGGGAACATTTAGGAGACAATGGATTAAGTGAGGACAACGAGGGCACCATGGATAGAGGATGGTGAGGGGGCGAGGGAACAGATAGTGGTAGAGAGATGATGGATAGAGATGGGGGGGGGGGAAAGGATGAGGTGATGGATGGAAAGGGAACGGTAAGTAAGTGATGGATAGTGAGAGGACAATGGATGGAGAGGGGGACAATGAGAGGGAAATGGATGGGGAGGGGACCGGGAAAGAGTGATAGATGGAGAGGACATGGTGAGGGTAATGTGGATAGAGAGGAGATGGAAATGAAGAGATGGATAAAGATGGAACAATGGGTGGAGAGAGAACACTGAGTACGTGATAGATCGAGGGGACAGTAATGGGCACATGGATGGAGATGGGACCATGAATGGAGAGGGGACATTGAAATATTTAAAGATTGAGAGAACATGAGTGGAATATGGATGGAGAGGGGACAGTGATGGGTAGATGAATGCAGAGGGAACAATGATCGTAAAGGGGTTGTTGAGAAGAGTGGTAGATGAAATGGACTTTGTGTGTGGTCTATGGATGGGGGGAATGTGGATGAAGAAGGGACAGTGGTGGGGAAATGGCTAAAGATGGGACTATGGATCGAGAGGGGACAGTGTTGGGGAGATGGATGGAGATAAGACTATGGCTGGAGATGGAACAACGGATATAGCGGGGACAGTGAGAGAGTGATAAATGGGAGAGGACATGGTGTGGGGACTATGGATGGGGGACATGATGGGGAGATGGCTAAAGAGGGGACAACGGATGGAGAGGGGAACAGTGATTGGGAGTGAGCACTAGGACAATGGATTGAGAGGGGACATTGAGGAGGTGATAGTTTGAGAAGACACGGTGAGAGGAATATGGATGGAGAGGGAATAGTAATGGGGAGATGAATGGAGATGGAACTGTTGATGGAGAGGACATGATGAGGGGACAGTGATGGGCAGATGGATGTAGAGGGGACGGTGAGTGTTATAGATGGAGAGGACATGATGAGGGGAATATGGATGAAGGGTCAGTGATGGATAGAGATGGGACTGTAGATGGAGAGGGAACAGTGATGGATATAGAGGGGATGGTGAGAGAGTGGTAGATGTAGAGGACCTGATGAGGGTCAGTGATGGATAGAGAAGGGTCAGTGATGGATAGGGAAGGTGATGGATAGAGAAGGGCCGGTGATGGATAGAGAAGGGCCGGTGATGGATAGAGAAGGGCCGGTGATGGATAGAGAAGGGTCGGTGATGGATAGAGAAGGGTCGGTGATGGATAGAGAAGGGTCGGTGATGGATAGAGAAGGGTCGGTGATGGATAGAGAAGGGTCGGTGATGGATAGAGAAGGGTCAGTTATGGATAGAGATGGGACTGTAGATGGAGAGGACACGATGAGGGGACAGTGATGGGCAGATGGATGTAGAGGGGACGGTGAGTGTTATAGATGGAGAGGACATGATGAGGGGAATATGGATGAAGGGTCAGTGATGGATAGAGATGGGACTGTAGATGGAGAGGGAACAGTGATGGATATAGAGGGGATGGTGCGAGAGTGGTAGATGTAGAGGACATGGTATGGGGACTAGAGATGGGAAGATTAATGGAGGGGGCATAATGAAGGGAATAACGGTGATGGGGAGATGGATAGAGATGGGAATATGGATGGAGAGGGAACAATGAGGGGGTGATGGACCAAGAAGATATGGTGAGGGGACAGTGTTGTGGAAATGGATGGAAAGGGAATAGCGAAGGAAAGATGGACGGACAGGGAATGGGGAAAGAGAGAGATGGATGGGGGGAGCAGTTTCTGTTAAAATGTGTGATTGGGTCCTTAAAAGTAGCAGGAACTGTCCCTAGTGGATAATTTACCCGGAATTTAGGTAACTCGGCAGAGGCCTCTCGGTGTGGATAAAGCAAGTGTTGTAGATCACAGAAAAGTCAGATACAATCCCATCCAGTGTATAATAAATGTCTGAGCCAATACAAAGAGTGGAGTACAAAATGGGGATACCCCATAACTTAATTTTAATTATTTTCCAAAACCGGGGTGGAATTGGAAGTTTGTCTGTACGGACCCGTTCTTTGTAGTCAGTGTTGCATTACCACCAGATGAGAATTCTTTCATCCAATGAGAATCCTCCCCCCCAGAACAGCCGCCTGTAATGAGGGTGATTAAGTTGTTGTTAAAATTCTCGGCAGTCCAGGGAAGTGAGGAGCCTGTAATCCCTCTGACACGGATGACCTTATGACCGGAGAAGTTCCCAGGGAAAGTCGCCCTCTTGGGGCTGATTATAGGACTGAAGCCAAGTACTTCGGGACTTTCCAACTCCTTAAACCAAATGTCAGAGGAAAATCATTTAAAACACCCGTAGTGCATCTCTGCTATGCAGGAACATTTTCTCTGTTTTATTCCTTTACAAAAACCATGTAAGTACAGATGACATATATATATATATATATATATATATATAATATATATATATATATATATATACTATATATATATATATATTCTCTAAATATAAGTGCCAGGATTATTTGATTTTATTAAGAGAAATATACCCATTGATTTGCCAGAAATGCATTCAGCTCCTAAGGTCTGCTGTTTGCAAACAGTGGTCATTGAAGATGGTGATTTTATCCCAAGGGGCCATGGATGGAGAGGGGTTGGTGAGCAGACCATGGATGAGGGGGGGGGGGTTGGTGAGCAGACCATGGATGGGGGGGAGGGTTTGGTGAGCAGACCAAGGATGGGGGGGAGGGTTTGGTGAGCAGACCATGGATGGGGGGGAGGGTTTGGTGAGCAGACCATGGATGGGGGGGAAGAGTTTGGTAAGCAGACCATGGATGGGGGGGGGGGGGGGGTTTGGTGAGCAGACAATGGATGGGGGGGGGAGGGTTTGGTGAGCAGACCATGGATGGGGGGGGGGGTTTGGTGAGCAGACCATGGATGGGGGGGGGGGGGGGGGGTTTGGTGAGCAGACCATGGATGGGGGGGAGAGTTTGGTGAGCAGACCATGGATGGGGGGGAGAGTTTGGTGAGCAGACCATGGATGGGGGGGAGGGTTTGGTGAGCAGACCATGGATGGGGGGGAGGGTTTGGTGAGCAGACCATGGATGGGGGGGAGGGTTTGGTGAGCAGACCATGGTTGGGGGGGGGGAGGGGTTTGGTGAGCAGACCATGGATGGGGGGGGGGGAGGGGTTTGGTGAGCAGACCATGGATGGGGGGGGAGGGTTTGGTGAGCAGACCATGGATGGGGGGGGGGGGGTTTGGTGAGCAGACCATGGATGGGGGGGGGGGGGGTTTGGTGAGCAGACCATGGATGGGGGGGGGGAGGGTTTGGTGAGCAGACCATGGATGGGGGGGGGGGGAGGGTTTGGTGAGCAGACCATGGATGGGGGGGGGGGAGGGTTTGGTGAGCAGACCATGGAGGGGGGGGGGGAGGGTTTGGTGAGCAGACCATGGATGGGGGGGGGGAGGGTTTGGTGAGCAGACCATGGATGGGGGGGGGGTTTGGTGAGCAGACCATGGATGGGGGGGGGGGGGGGTTTGGTGAGCAGACCATGGATGGGGGGGAGGGTTTGGTGAGCAGACCATGGATGGGGGGGGGGTTTGGTGAGCAGACCATAAGTGAAGATGGGGACATAGAGGGGGCCATGGAAGAGGGGAGAGTGAAGGGTCCTTGGAGGAAGAGGAGAGAGAGAGAGTGAAGGGTCTATGAATGGAGAAGGGATGGTGAAGAAGCCATAAGTGGAAAGGGGGCCATGGAAGAGGGGAGAGTGAAGGGTCCATGGGACTGCAGAGACCGCAGTGAGAAACATGATGGGGGGGTAACGTAAGTGGAGCAAGTAATTAAGGTGCAATCACCCAGTATTCCAAGATGAGGCAGATAGTCATTGCTGGGATCAGTCCTCCTGCGGAAGGCCGGTACATGGGAATGGTAAATCGGTAATGGTGTCTGTTGTTTCTCCTCCGTGCAGAGCAGCTGGTGTTGGGCGCACACAAGGACCTCCGAAATAACTGGGACCAAGACTACGACACTTCCATTCTCCCGCTGCTGGACGACACGCAGCCATGCTACATCCTCTACCGCCTGGACAGCCAGAACGCACAGGGATTCGAGTGGCTCTTCCTGTCATGGTCACCCGATCACTCCCCGGTACGTTCCCAGACTCCTCCCCCACCAAGATGCAGATGCAATCTCGTTCTTGCAATGATAGAATTTTTATTTTTTTAATCCCTGTACAAAAAACCTGGATGGCGCTTCCTGTTCCTCAATCTGGAAATGTCTTCCCCAACCCCCCCACCCATGACCAGACCTTTGCTCTGAAAAACTCCAGAGACAAACGTAACATTCATTATTGCATCGTTGACAGGTGCGGCTGAAGATGTTATACGCGGCAACCAGGATGACAGTGAAGAAAGAGTTCGGAGGGGGACACATCAAAGATGAAATGTTTGGGACGCTAAAGGTCAGTGCGCATGGGCCATGCTCTCTTCTCATGTTGCCACCAGTCCAGTAGCATTTTCCTGTCTTGGTCTCTGTGTGTAGACAAGTAGAGGTAAAGAAATAGGTCCAATGAAGGGCCACGGGGTGGCCCGACCAAAGACCCCGTGAAGTGGCCCAACAAAGGTCCATCGGGTGGCCCAACAAAGGTCCATCGGGTGGCCCAACAAAGGTCCATCGGGTGGCCCAACAAAGGTCCATCGGGTGGCCCAACAAAGGTCCTTCGGGTGGCCCAACAAAGGTCCATCGGGTGGCCCAACAAAGGTCCATCGGGTGGCCCAACAACGGTCCATCGGGTGGCCCAACAAAGGTCCATCCGGTGGCCCAACAAAGGTCCATCGGGTGGCCCAACAAAGGTCCATCTGGTGGCCCAACAAAGGTCCATCGGGTGGCCCAACAAAGGTCCATCGGGTGGCCCAACAAAGGTCCATCGGGTGGCCCAACAAAGGTCCATCGGGTGGCCCAACAAAGGTCCATCGGGTGGCCCAACAGAACGCCCATCGGGTGGCTCAACAAAACACCCATCGGGTGGCTCAACAAAACACCCATCGGGTGGCCCAACAAGGGTCCATCGGGTGGCCCAACAAGGGTCCATCGGGTGGCCCAACAAGGGTCCATCGGGTGGCCCAACAAGGGTCCATCGGGTGGCCCAACAAGGGTCCATCAGATGGTGGGAAGGAACTATGTAGCTCACTTTTCTGGTACAATAATATTTATTGTAATAAGCATAACATCTTGATAAATATTCACCCATGCAGGGGTACAGCATAATGAACATAGCAGGAAGGTGTGGACTGGAGATGTCCAATCAAAGAAGTTTTATAAGTGGTCATGTAGCTCACTTTTCATGTATCCATTTACAAATCCTGTGATAAATGAGTCCTAACTGAAGTCTGGGCCGTTTGTCCTTTGTCAGGGCTGTCTGTGGGCCACATCTTCTTCTATGTTGTGGGCACTCCCCAATTTAGAGACTCCGGCACACAAGATCTCACTATGAGAACCCATTAGTGGTTTGTCCAGAATCCACCAAACATTGAATGATCAGCTGCGGGTGGAGCGCACATCACACCTATAGAAAGGACGGGTCACGGCTGACCTGAGGGTATCGTATTGGATCTGTAGATATCTCCGCATTTCCAGGATGTAACTTTGTTTCTCTGTGTGGCAGGAAGAAGTTGCTTTCAATGGGTACCAAAAACACATCTCTTCTTGTGCTGCGCCGGCGCCCCTTACCGCAGCCGAGCGGGAACTGCAGCAGATCAAGATAAACGAGGTGAGCGTTGGGTCAAGGGGTGTGTGTGGGGGGGGGGGGGCGGGCGGGGCGGTGGAGGAGGGCTGTCAGTGAGCGCAGTGTGGCGTTCCTCTTGCCTGACTACGTCTCTTCTGCAGGTGAAGACGGAGATCAGTGTGGAGAGCAAACAGCAGACTCTGCAGGGGCTGTCCTTCCCGCTCAGGCCGGAGGCGGAGCAGGCCGTCCAGCTGCTGAAACAGAAGAAGATCAACTACATCCAATTGGTGAGTCACAGACCTCCCTGCCCGGGTTATGGCACAAAAATCTGCATTTTTGTTTTATTTCATTTCTGGGGGGGGGGGGTTATTTTGATATATATATATATATATACACACACACAGTATATAATATACATTTTTTAGTTTTCGTTTAGATTATTATATTTCGCTCCTTCTTTTTTTTTTTATTTTTTTTTTTTGGTTTATTACATTTTATACTTTCATTTTTTAGTGATAATAATTGTTTGTTTTATTGGTTCAGTTTTACTTTTATCTTTTTAGATATATTTTGAGCCCCCAGCCTGGGTTAAAGCACAAAATCCGCATTTATTATTATTTTTTTTTTTTTTTCCGTTTAATTTTTATTTTTTATTTTTTTGTTTAGATTACGATTTTTATAACAAAAAAAAAAAAAAACTAATGCAGATTTTGTGCTATAACCCAGGCTGGGGGCTCAAAATATATCTAAAAAGATAAAAGTAAAATAGAACCAATAAAACAAACAACTATTATCACTAAAAAATGAAAGTATAAAATTTAATAAAAGAAAAAAAAAAGGGAGCGAAATATAATGATAATCTAAACGAAAACTAAAAAATGTATATTATATAATGTGTGTATATAAACAAAAAAAACTGTGTGTGTATGTGTGTATATGTATATGTATATGTGTATGTGTTTGTGTGTGTGTGTGTGTGTATATACTATATTATATATATATATATATATATATATATATATATATATATATATATATATATATATATATATATATAATATATATACATTTTTTTTTTTTTTTTTTTTTTGCTTTATACTTTGTGACATTGTTATATTAAATTTTATATTACTTACATATATACAGTGGGGGGAAATAATGATTGTCTCCCCTGCAGATTGTTTAAGTTTTTTGCCCACTTACCAAGAAGTGAAGGGTCTATCATTTTTATCATAGGTGTATTTTATATAATTAAGACAGACTATCAACCAAAAATCCAGAAAAAAACACAATACAAATGTTATAAATGGAGTTGCAGTTCAGTGAGTAAAATAAGTATTTGATCCCCAAGCAGAACACGACTTAGTAGTTGGTGGAGAAACCCTTGTTGGTGATCACAGAGGTCAGACGTTTCTTGTAGGTGGTGATCAGGTTTTCACATCTCAGGAGGGATTTTGCTCCTCTCTTCTCTACAGATCTTCTCTAAATCCTTAAGGTTTCTTGGCCGTCTCTTAGTAACTCGAAGTTTCAGCTCCTCCATACATTTTCTATAGGATTAAGGTCTGGAGATTTACCATTCCCATGTGCTTCTTCTTGAGCCACTCTTTTGTTGCCTTGGTGGTATGTTTTGGGTCATTGTCATGCTGGAAGACCCATCCATGACCCATCTTCAGTGTTCTGGATGAGAGAAGAAGGTTCTCCTCTAAGATCTTACAATACATGGCCCCGCCCATTGGACCCTCGCTACGGCAAAGTCAGCCTGTACCTTTTGGCAGAGAAACAGCCCCAAAGCACAATGTTTCCACCTCCGTGTGACTGTAGGGATGGTGTTCTTAGGGTCATAGTCAGCATTTTCCTTCCTCCAAACCATGGCTTCTCATACCATGGTGAGAAGCTCACAGTGTGCAGCGAAATCAGAGGAAGCCGTTTTCAGTCCAGGAGAGGAGCCGCTACAACTGGGCAAGACTGGAGGGGAGGCCGGAGGGAGGATTTAACTAGATTCACCCATCAGCCACCACATTACACATCGCGGCAAATCCTCAGTGAAAATGATGGGCGAATGTTTTGTTTGTTATTGGAATCTCTCGGTTATCCTGTATGCTGATTGGCGAATCTTGTTAAATATGACGGGCAAATGTTCTGTGCAAATTCTATAAAATACAGACCGATGAAGGTCCAGCAAACAATCGGTTATCAATTATTCCCATTGAGTGGCTCGTGGTTGCCTTGTACTTCTATGGAAAGAGCATAATGCGCCACCTGGTGGCTACAAAGAAGAATGCACCACAGGATTATTATATGATAAAATATAATTATAATGTAATAAAGTATCCTTTTTAGTTTTTCTTCATTTGGTCCTGGCCCCAATATAGAAAATGGGTACAAACCCCAGTACTTTCACTTTAACCACTCCTCCATTCCTCTCCTACATGTAAAAATCAATTACTCAGAACCTAGATATATAAATATTGTGTGTGTGTATGTGTATATATAATTTACCTTTCACTTTCAAAAATTGTTTTTTTGATCACTTTTATTCCTTTTACAAGGAATGTAAGCATCCCTTATAATAGGAATAGAGCATGACAGGTCCTCTTTACATATACATATGAGGTCTATAAGACACAACATCTCTCCTCTAGGCTGGAAAGCCTGAGAGCAAAAAAAAAAAAAAATCGATCTCAGGCTTTCCAGCAAAAAAAACCTGTAGTTTATATCTGCCGGTTCCAGAGGGGATGTCATGACGTCACTTCCGGCCCCCTGTGGGTCATAGAGATGGCCGGGGACCATCTGATCCGCAATCAGCTCTATGGCAAACCGTCGTCACCGGCGTTTTTATTCTCCAGTTTCCCGATCGCATGGGCGAGATGGGAGAAGCGCGGGGGGGGGGGGTTGACCTTTTTCTCCCGCTGTTGTCTTCTAGTTTGTGTGTGTGTGTGTGTGTGTGTGTGTGTGTGTGTGTGTTTTTTGTTTTGAGAACTTTTCTCTTCATTTTTCAGAAATTAGATATAGAAAAGGAAACCATCGACCTGGTCCACACCAAACCCACAGACATCCAGGATCTTCCAAGCAGAGTCCCCAAAGACACGGCGCGCTATCACTTCTTCCTGTACAAACACTCCCATGAAGGGGACTACCTGGAGTCTATAGGTAAGTTTAGGGGTGTCAGTAGAGGCCATTGGGTAAGTGAAAGGTGTATAGGATAATCTGTGGAGTATAGGGTAAGTGGGGTGTATAAGGGTAATCCGTGTGGTATAGGGTAGGTGGAGTTTAGTGTACGTGGGATGTATAGGGTGGTAAGTGGGATGTATAAGGGCAATCAGTGTGGTTTAGGGTAAGTGGGTGGTATAGGGTACTAAGTGGGATGTATGGGGTAATCAGTGGAGTTTAGGGTAAGTAGGATGTATAGGGTACTAAGTGGGATGTATGGGGTAATCAGTGGAGGGTTTAGGGTAAGTGGGTGGTATAGGGTAGTAAGTGGGATTTAGAGTAAGTGGGATGTATAGGGTGGTATAGGGTAATCAGTGGAGGGTTTAGGGTAAGTGGGTGGGATGTATAGGGTGGTAAGTGGGTGGTATAGGGTAATCTGTGGGGTATAGGGTAAGTGGAGGGTATAGGGTGAGGTGGGTGGTATAGGTACAGTAAGTGATGGATCTGAGTATTCTCAGTTATCGGAGGAGATACATACGTGGTGATGTGGTTCACATAGAACTATAGAAGAAAAGTTCAGTTCAGAAGATGTATGGGGAAGGGAATGATGACCGGGGGGGAGGTGGGGCTGTACTGGTCGGATGTCCTCTGGCCCGTGTATTGCCGGTCTCCTGGAGTCATACTTTGATTCTTTTGCTCGCAGTGTTCATCTACTCCATGCCGGGATACAAGTGCAGTATAAAGGAGCGCATGCTGTACTCCAGCTGTAAGAACCGCCTCCTGGAGTCCGTGGAGCAGGAATTCCAGCTGGACATCGCCAAGAAGGTAACCTTACAGGATAAACACTCCCCGTATTTAAATCTTTTTACTTATTTTATTAACATTTATTTTTTTTATTTTATTATGTAAATTTTCCATTTTATTTTATTTTATTTATTTTTTTTATTTAAATGTATTGGTATCACAAGGGAGACTAACAACCCCCTTGTGATAGCTGTGGATAGGTGACAGGTCCTCTTTATGGAGACATCAGGGGTCTATTAGACCCCTGATGACTCCCATGCACCAATCAAGCACAGATCATGAATGACGGCTCTGGGGATTTTGTCACTTCTGAAATCATTCATCACGGTTGGGGTGGGGGGGGACGGATGTTCCTCCATCTTTTTTGTGGGCAGTAGTTGCACTTCCCATGGTCCTTGACTCCCTGGAGGAAGGGGGGAAACTTCAGAAGTGATTGAAGAAGAAAGCTGATCATTGGCTGAAGCAGTTGCGGCCTTGATCCTGGTATAACCAATCACTGACCAGGACATTTTTAATACAAACATCAGTTGGCAATTGGTTAAATACAGCAGGTCTGGAGATTTTTAGGCCCCAATCCTTGGTGCTTGCCATGTAGGCCCCCCCCAGCATAAATATTTTCACATAGTAAATAATACACTTAAAGTGGTTCTGCACTGTCTGTAATTTTTTTTTTTTTTTTTAGTACAATGCAACAGATTATGATATGTAAATTCATCACTCACGTGTTCCATTTTCCTAACGAAATGCTGCCGGTTTTCGTCACATAAAAAAGTTATAAAAAATCTTGCTGCTGGGTGCCATCTTGTCTGTGGGCATGTGAAACTACACAAGCACTTCAGATGGCCCAGCATGCCCTGCCGTTATTGCGCCGATCTCGCGCGTGCGCAGTAACGGCAAAGTGTAGCTCACGTTCGCCAAAATCTTGCGAGATTTCGGCAGGAGCCCCATAAATCTCAACGAGATTTCGGCGGATGTCCGCACTGACTCCTGGGATCAATGACACCAGATCCTAGGAGACAGTGCGGCATGACGAGGATCGACGCAGAGACCCCGCCCGCCGCCGAAGAGACAGAGCAGCAAATACAAGGTAAGTGAAAAAAAAAAAACACTTCATTTAGTACTCTTTGCCTGATTTAGAAGGCAAAGAGATTTACTAAATGAAATGTGTGCCGAACCGCTTTAACCACTTTCAGCCCCGGACCAATTTGCAGCCAAAGGACCAGGCCCTTTTTTTTGCGATTCGGCACTGCGTCGCTTTAACTGACAATTGCGCGGTCGTGCGACGTGTCTCCCAAACAAAATTGACGTCCTTTTTTTCCCACAAATAGAGCTTTCTTTTGGTGGTATTTGATCGCCCCTGCGGTTTTTATTTTTTGCGCTATAAACAAAAATAGAGCGACAATTTTGAAAAAAATGCATTATTTTTTATTTTTTGCTATAATAAATATCCCCAAAAAATATATAAAAAAAAACTTTTTTTTTTTCCTCAGTTTAGGTCGATACGTATTCTTCTACATATTTTTGGTAAAAAAAATCGCAATAAGCGATTATTGATCGGTTTGCGCAGAAGTTATAGCGTTTACAAGATAGGGATAGTTTTATAGCATTTTTATTAATAATTTTTTTTTTTATTATTAATGGCGGAGATCTGCGATTTTTTTTTTTTTTTTTTTGTGACTGCGACATATGGCGGACACATCGGACATTTTTGACACATTTTTGGGACCCATTGTCATTTTTACAGCAATTAATGCATTTAAATGCATTGATTTCTGTATAAATGACACTGGCAGTTTAGGAGCTAACCACAAGGTGGCAGTGTAGGGGTTAAGTAGGCCTAGGGGTGTTTTTTTTTACTGTGGGGGGGCGTGGCTGTCAGCTAGTGAATGCTGATCTCTGCTCCAATCACAGGGAGCAGAGATCGGCGTCACTAGTTGCTAGGCAGAACGGGGAGATGCTGTTTATCTCGGCATCTCCCCGTTCAGCCGCTCCGTGAGACGATCGCGGGAGTCCCCGCGGCGATCGAGTCCGCGGGGACCGCGGCCGGCGCGCTCCCGATGGCACGGACAGGCTAAAGGAGGGACGTATATATACGCCTCCTGCCTGTACGTGCCATTCTGTCGACGTATATCGTCGTGCGCCGGTCGGCAAGTGGTTAAAAGTGATTGTAAAGGTTTTTTTTTTTTTTTTTTTATATAAAATAACAAACATGTTATACTTACCTCCTCTGTACAAGTGTTTTTGTACAGAGCGGCCCTGATCCTCCTCTTCTGGGGTCCCCCGGTGATGCTCCAGGCTCCTCCTTCGCATCGGGTGCCCCTACAAACAAGAGACGTTAATTTCTGTTTTCTTGGAACACCTTTTGGTTTGACTGACCTCCAGGCCTCCAAATACCTCCACCTAGAACAAGGAGATCAACGGTCTCCATGACAGTCCAAGACCCCCGAGAACAGCCGCCTGTCTTTTCTACATTTATTTTGCACCATCATTGTGCCAAGTGAAGCTGTCATTATATAAGGCTCCGCCTACAAGCACTCAGTATTGTCATTGAATACTCGGTAATCTGTCATGGCTGTCGGCTCTAAGCTTTTGTAGAAGTGATACATTGTGTCGTCTTTTTTCTTCTCTTAGATTGAAATAGAAGACGGCTCTGAATTGACGTCGGAGTTCCTCTACGATGAAGTCCACCCCAAACAACACGCCTTCAAACAGGCCTTCGCCAAGCCCAAGGGACCCGCAGGGAAGCGCGGCCAAAAACGCCTCATCAAAGGCCCCGGGGAGAACGGAGAGGACAGCTAAAAGGAGGCGGATCCCCACCCTGACCAGGGCTTCCGTTCGATTGGCCGCGTGCGCAATCCTCCGTTGGGTTATTTTTTTTGCTTCCTCCGCGATATGGCAGGTTGGGTTCGGTGTGGTTGGGCCCCCAGGAAACCTCTGCCCCTCCCCCCCATCCTCCTCCCTTTTTATTTTTCCGCTCGTGGTTTGCTCCATTCGGATAAATCCTTTTTTTTCTTCTTTTGTAGAACGTTCTGCTTTTTTGTTTATGCCAAAATGATGTGGGAGCTGGTGAACATCTTCCCGCGCATGCTCACTTCATGGAGATGCCCCTTCCTCGTGTACAAATCCTAGAGGACTAATATATGTATATAATAAATATATACACTATATTACCAAAAGTATTGGGACACCTGTCTTTACACTTGACTGTCATCCCAGTCTTAGTCCGGAGGGTTCAATATTGAGTTGGCCCTTTGCAGCTATAACAGCTTCACCTCTTCTGGGAAGGCCGTCCCACAAGGTTTAGGAGGGTGTCTATGGGAATGTTTGACCATTCTTCCAGAAGAGCATTGTGAGGTCAGGCACTGATGTTGGCGAAAAGGCCTGGCTCGCTTTAATTCATCCCAAAGGTGTTCTATGAGGTTGAGGTCAGGACTCTGTGCATGACAGTCAAGTTCCTCCACCCCAAACTCGTTCATCCATGTCTTTATGGACCTTGCTTTGTGCTCTGGTCCAAACCATTTGGTGGAGTGGGGGATTATGGTGTGGGGGGAGGGAGGATTATGGTGTGGGGGGGAGGGGGGTTGTTTTTCAGGGTTGGGCTTGGCCCCCTTAGTTCCAGTGAAGGGAACTCTTAAGGTGTCAGCATACCAAGATATTTTGGACAATTTCGTGCTCCCAACTTTGTGGGAACAGTTTGGGGGACGGCCCCTTCCTGTTCCAACATGACTGCCTACCAGTGCACAAAGCAAGGTCCAAGGAGTTCCCTTCACTGGAACTAAGAGGCCAAGCCCAACCCTGAAAAACAACCCCCACCATAATCCCCCCTCCCCCACACCATAATCCCCCCCCCCCCCCCCCACACCATAATCCCCGCTCCTCCCCTTCACCAACTGATTTGGACCAGTGCATAAAAGCAAGGTCCATAAAGACATGGAGGAGCAAGTGTGGGGTGAAGGAACTTGACTGGCCTGCACAGAGTCCTGACTCAACCCGATAGAACACCTTTGGGATGAATTAGAGCGGAGTCTGCGAGCCAGGCCTTCTCGCCAACATCAGTGTCTGACCTCACAAATCCTCTTCTGGAAGAATGGTCAAACATTCCCATAGACACCCTCCTAAACCTTGTGGACGGCCTTCCCAGAAGAGTTGAAGCTGTTATAGCTGCAAAGGGCGGAGCCAACTCAATATTGAGCGTAGAGTTCAACTAAGACTAAGTCTGGGATGACATTAAAGTTATTTTGCGCGTATAGGCAGGTGTCCCAATACTTTTGACAATATAGTGTATATTGTGATCCTCTGGACAATCTGGATTCTCAATGGAGTTGCCATTTTTTTTTTACATAGCGCCGCCATTGCCCGCCTTTCCCGCCTGTTACTGTTTTTTTATTTTATTGGAGTTGCACAATTGATATCTAGTGTTACATTTCGTGAAATTGCTTCCAGGACTTGAACAGAAAACTTCTATTCTTTGGGGGAGGGGAATTTTAGGGCGCTACATTATCATGTTACATTTTAGAACAAAGGACAATAAATTCTTTTATTTTTATTTTTTTCCTCCGTATTTTGGCGGTACGCGACGCATGACGCGTACAGCGGGCGGACGCTGTTGCTGGTTCTCTTTGGTCATACGCTTTTACTTCCAGATATTTTGAGGCTGCTGATGTCATCCGGGACTGTTTCCGATTCGCTCCTGGGGGTGGTCTACATTCCAGACAATGGCGGTAGTTGACGATCGGAATCTATCTTTGAATCGAATGATCTCACCCATAGCCCTGTATTTTCTATAGAAAGAGAAAAAAAAACTAAATAAATGAACTTGTTTTTTAAATACATTGACTTGATGTGACTTCATTGTGAAATCAAACGCTTCAAAGCGAACTTGTCCAAAATGTATACAAAGTCTACCAGGGTGCCCTCTGGGTGCTGTGAGCATGGAACCCAGTTTGCCATGGTGCGGACCGGCTTTACCCCGGATCAGTGTCATGAGCTGCCATGGATGAATGATGAATGAATAACTTGTATAGCGCTACCTATGCAAACTGAATCGCCTCAGGGCGCTTTTTGCCACTGGTGTCCATCTGTGGTATAGTGCGGTCCTTGCCCTGTGAGGTCCTGACATGCTTACAAACACATACACGTACAACATACACATATTTGGCCAATTTTAATCAACAGGATCTAATTAACCTACCAGCATGTCTTTGGAGTGTGGGAGGAAACCGGAGTACCCGGAGGAAACCCACGCAGGCACAGGGAGAACATGCAAACTAGGGGTGCAACGGATCAAAAAACTCATGGATCGGATCATTTTTCGGATCAGCAAATAATAATTGATTTTGCAAAAACCTGTGAAAATTCCGCCACCATATAGTCCCCCACTGTAATATCCACATCCTCTCCCCCACTGTAATATTGGCCGGGTATCGCCGAGTATTGGCTGGGTATCGCCGAGTATTGGCTGGGTATCGCCGAGTATTGGCTGGGTATCGCCGAGTATCGCAGAGTATTGGCTGGGTAATGCAGAGTATAGGCTGGGTAATGCAGGATATTGGCTGGGTAATGCAGGGTATAGGCTGGGTAATGCAGAGTAAATGCTGGGTAAATGCAGGGTATAGGCTGGGTAATGCAGGATATTGGCTGGGTAATGCAGGGTATAGGCTGGGTAATGCAGAGTAAATGCTGGGTAATGCAGGGTATAGGCTGGGTAATGCAGGGTATAGGCTGGGTAATGCAGAGTTTGTTTACAAGTGATCACTCCGTCATTTGACAGAGCGATCACATTGTAAACAGTGGCCGGGTGTACCAAGATGGCCGCCGCTCCGGAGCTAGGCCGAAGCCGCTGCCTTTCCTAAGGCCGCCGGTGTACCAAGATGGCCGCTGACGCTCCGGAGCTAGGCCGAAGCCGCTGCCTTTCCTAAGGCCGCCGGGTGTACCAAGATGGCCGCCGACACTCCGGAGCTAGGCCGAAGCCGCGGCCTTTCCTAAGGCCGAGGCCGCGGATCGCGGAGTGTGCCGATCCGAATGGGGTGACTCGTTCGGATCACGGATCGGCGACGATCCGTTGCACCCCTAATGCAAACTACAGGCAGAAGGTGTCGTGGTCGGGATTTGAACCAGCGACCCTATTACTGCTAGGTGAAAGTGTTTACCACTACACCACTGTGCCGCCATGGTGCGGATGGGCTTTGCCCCGGGTCAGCGTCATGAGTTGCCATGGTGCGGACCGGCTTTACCCCCGATCAGCGTCATGAGCTGCCATGGTGCTGGCAGGCTTTGCCCCCGATCAGCGTCATGAGCTGCCATGGTGCGGATGGGCTTTGCCCTGGATCAGTATCATGAGCTGCCATGGTGCGGATGGGCTTTGCCCTCGATCAGCGTCATGAGCTGCCATGGTGCGGATGGGCTTTGCCCCGGATCAGAGTCATGGGCTGCCATGGTGCGGTTGGGCCTTGACCTGGATCAGCGTCATGAGCTGCCATGGTGCGGATGGGATTTGCCCCGTATCAGAGTCATAAGCTGCCACGCTGCAGATGGGCTTTGCCCTGGTCCGTATCATGAGCTGCCATGGTGCAGATAGTTTGCTCTGGATCAGTGTCATAAGGTGCCATGGTGTGGAAGGGCTTTGTCCCAAATCAGTGTCATGAGTTGTCATGGTGCTGGCAGGCTTTGCCCCCGATTACCCTTATGAGCTGCCATGGTGCGGATGGGCTTTGCCCCGGATCAGCGTCAAAAGCTGCCATGGTGCGGATGGGCTTTGCCCCGGATCAGTGTCACGAGCTGCCATGGTGCGGATGGGCTTTGCCCCGGATCAGCGTCATGGGCTGCCATGGTGCGGTGGGACTTTGCCCCCGGATCAGCGTCATGAGCTGCCATGGTGCGGGCAAGCTTTTCCCCGTATCAGTGTCATGAGTTGCTATGGTGTGGATGGGATTTGCCCCGTATCAGAGTCATAAGCTGCCACGCTGCAGATGGGCTTTGCCCCGTATCAGAGTCATAAGCTGCCACGCTGCAGATGGGCTTTGCCCTGGATCAGTGTCATAAGTTGCCATGGTGTGGAAGGGCTTTGTCCCAAATCAGTGTCATGCGTTGTCATGGTGCTGGCACGCTTTGCCCCCGATTTAGCCTCATGAGCTGCCATGGTGCGGATGGGCTTTGCCCTGGATCAGTGTCATGAGCTGCCATGGCGCAAATGGTCTTTGCCCCGGATCAGTGTCATGAGCTGTCATGGTGCTGGGAGGCTTTGCCCCCGATTAGCCTCATGAGCTGCCATGGGGCGGATGGGCTTTGCCCCGGATCAGCGTCATGAGCTGCCATGGCGCGGATGGGCTTTGCCCCGGATCAGCGTCCATGAGCTGCCATGGTGCGGATGGGCTTTGCCCCGGGTCAGCGTCATGAGTTGCCATGGTGCGGACCGGATTTACCCCAGATCAGAGTCATGAGCTGCCATGGTGCGGTTGGGCTTTGCCCCCGATCAGCGTCATGAGCTGCCATGGTGCGGTTGGGCTTTTCCCCGTATCAGTGTCATAAGTTGCCATGGTGTGGACGGCTTTGCCCCGGATCAGGCATGAGGACCCCGCGCCTGGCATGAGGACCCCTGTGCCTGGCATGAGGACCCCGTGCCTGGCATGAGGACCCCGCGCCTGGCACGAAGGCAACAAAATCCAAGTGTAAACTAATATCTTGTGTAAGGGTGACCCACGATGGGGAGTCGGCCCTCCTCGTAGGTCAGAGAGTTCTTCGCTATTGTTACATTCTTCCCAAGAGCAAACGCTTTACAAATTGTTTCAAGAAACCGGCTTACTCTGGATGAACATTAATCCACCACGGAGATCCAATTTAATTCGGTCGGCTGATCCAGATTATTGCATAAGATCTACTAAAGAAGATAAAAAGTCGATTGATGATAATCCCCTAGAAGAGACTCCAGACACGGGACGGGATCCGGTTGTTGCGGCCTCACCGTTATTTAACAGGAACCAATAATAGTTGGGGGTGGGGGGGGGGGGTCAATGTATTTTTTTTTTTTTTTTTTTTTTTTTAAACATATATTTGTATTTTGATACATACAGTATCTCACAAAAGTAAGTACACCCCTTGCGGTTTTGTAATATTTTTTTTTTTTACCTTCTCTCTTTTCATGTGACAACACTGAAGAAATGACACTTGTCTACAATGTAAAGTAGTGAGTGTACAGCTTGTATAACAGTGTAAATTTGCCGTCCCCTCAAAATAACTCAACACACAGCCATTAATGTCTAAACCGCTGGCAACAAAAGTCAGTACACCCCTAAGTGAAAATGTCCAAATTGGGCCCAATAGTGTCAATATTTTGTGCGGCCGCCATTATTTTCCAGCACTGCCCTCACCCTCTTGGTAGAGCTGCACGATTAAAGTGGTTGTAAACCCTCACAAACCACTTTGACCTACAGGTAAGCCTAGATTAAGGCTCACCTGTAGGTCCAATAAATATCTCCTAAACCTACATGGTTTAGGAGATATTTAGAAAAAAAGAGGCATCGCTGTCTACGGCGCATGCGCACTGAGCATGCCGAGATCACGGCGATATGCCGCTCTCGTGCGCATGCGCGGGAGTGACGTCATCGCTGCTCCAGCGAATGACAGCGCTGGAGCAGCGAGACCCGGAAGTCACTCCGGGATTGATGGCGGAGGTCGTGGACAAGGGTCGGGGGGGCTTCGTTCTCAGGGAAGTTATTCATAATGAGCTAGTATGCTATGCATACTAGCTCATTATGCCTTTGCCTTGCAGGTTCTGTTTTTTTTTTTTTTTTTGAAGGAGGCTTTACTTCCTCTTTAATCGTCAAGAATCAATATTTTTTTTATTTTATTTTCCCCCTTGCGATCTTGACAAAAGTATTTCCTGATTCTTTCTATGCGGAGAATTCTCTCTGCTCTGCTGAAGCCACAGCCCTCAAAAGAAAGGAAGAAGAAAACAAAGAAAAAGGGGGCAGTCTGCCAACAATCGAAACATTCTTTAGCAGTGGAACTAAGTCTAAACATTGTAATGATTTGTCAAAGGAATAGACTTCTGTGTGTAAATGAGGAAAGTTTAACCACTTAAAGGGGTGTTTCAGCTAAAAAAAATTTTTTTTTTAAGTCATCAGCTAAAAAAAATAGTAGCTGTTGACTTTTAATAAGTACACTTACCCTCCCAGGGCGCCCGCGATGTCGGTCGTGGAGGCCGAGATGTCCCTCGGTGCTCCGGTCCAGCGCCGCCATCCTCAGTAAGGGAAACGGGCAGCGAAGACTACGTCTTCACTGCCCGTTTCCTACTGCGCATGCACGAGTCGTCACGCGGCCTACTGCGCATGCGCGAGTCATCGTGCGGTGCTTTGTGAATGGGGAACGCGATGTGTTGTGGGACACACAGTTCCCATAACACACCGCGCCCCATTCACTAGAAGACGGCGCTAGGAGCAGAAGACAGAACAGCTCCACGGAACAGGAAGAGGCAGATTAGGACGATCTGCCTAGCAACAGCCATTTCTGGTAAGTGTAAAAAAAAAAATAAATTTTATTTCATTTTTTTAAATTGTTACTAACATTTTTATCAAGTTTTTTTTTTTTTTTTTTTTTCAGAGTGGCCCTCCACTTTAAACATTAAACCATTTTTCTGACATTTGTTCGTTTCAAGTTTTAAAATAATTTTTTTTTTGCTAGAAAATTATATAGATATATATATCTATATATATTCTATATATATATATTTTTTTTCTAGCAAAAAAAATTAAATTATTTTAAACTTGAAACGAACAAATGTCAGAAAAATGGTTTAATGGTTAAAGTTGAGGGCCACCCTGAAAAAAAATAAAATTGATAAAAATGTTAGTAACAATTTAAAAAAAATAAAATAAAAAAAAAATTTTATATATATATTTTTTTTTTTTCTAGGGTAGAGACCCTATAGTGGTTGTTGCAATATTTTATGTCACACTGTATTTGCGCAGCAGTCTTCCAAATTATTTTTTTTTTTTTTTTTTGGGAAAAAATTACTTTCATGAATTAAGAAAAACTAACCAGTAAAGTTAGCCAATTTTTTTTGTATAATGTGAAAGATTTTACGTCACGAGAATCGTGATCTTTATTCTAAGCCAAAAAAAATCGTGATTCTCATTTTGGCCAGTATCGTGCAGCTTTACCTCTTGGGCATGGAGGTCACCAGAGCTTCACAGGTTGCCGCTGGAGTCCTCTTCTCCTCCTCCATGACGACATCACGGAGCTGGTGGATGTTAAGAGACCTCTCGCTCCTCCACCTTCTACTTTACATTGTAGCAAAGTGTCATTTCTTCAGTGTTGTCACATGAAAAGTTAGAATAAAAGATTTACAAAAAAAAGTGAGGGGTGTACTCATTTTTGTGAGATACGCTACATGATATTTGTTTTTCAAATAAACACTTAAAGGAGAAGTACGGGGAAAGCTCCTTTTGGCTGTAGTTCTTCTATGGATCGCAGGAATGCAGTTCGTTTTGCACTCCTGTAAACCATTTTCAGCAGAGAGCGGAATTCAGCCCATGTCACAGAAGTCAGTCCAGGCTCCACGTCATCACGACCACAAAGTTGGGATACGACAGATCCCTGGCCCGACACCCCCCCGCTCAGCTTCTCAGCCCACCCCCTCCACAGCCCAGCGCTCCTGTGAGCAAGGAGGGGGCAAAGCAGAGAGTTGTGACCGACAATAAGCAGCTCTCTCGGAGCTGTGAGAACTGAATGATCGGCGGTGTTCGATCGCTCGGTTCTCAGTGTAGAGTTGCTGGGGGACAGATGCAGCATAGGACCAATGCTGCATCCACCTAGGTAAGTATGAATCTTTAAAAAAAACAAAACAAAACCTACTTCTCTTTTAATTCATGATGAAGGATTTCCAGAGGACAGTTGGGATAGCTAAAGTGACAGCACGACTTGCTTTGAGGCACCATTTCTCTGACTGAAATCTGATACTGAGCTGTCTGAGCATCACTGAGACAAGCTATATGACACCGGAGGAGAAGGAATTGGATGGAGAATAATAATGTGATTATATAATTTACAGACCAGGTACTATGGGTGTCACATGTGTAAGTGCAGTATGTTTGACTTCCAGGCAAATACTTATCCAGGTAACTCATTAAATGTTATATGTGTTTTAAATACCGCCAGCATCAGCGCCATGAAGTTTGCTCAACCCTCTGCCAAGAAAACTCCCAACAACAGCCAATAACATACAGAATTGGTGTTGGAGCCATACATGTCCTCAGACAGGTGGAGCAACAACAAAAAAATAGATATGAGTGCAAATTGGAAGGCGTGGTCAGACAGCCGAGAGTTGGAGGCAGGTAGAAAACAGAAGCTTATTCCAAAGTACGAGCCAGGAGAGCATTTCCAAATGTAGTAGACAGGTAAAATTAGACCAACTGAATCTGCTGAACAGGCATTGGATGGAAATTTACAGTACCCTTTAAAGGTTGCTAATGAGGTTCAGGTGTCGGCTGCAGTGCACACTAATGACCACCTGGTGGCAGCCATCAGAAATGTTTGGGTCCCTTACACAGCTTTAGGCCTGACCACCAACATTCCCCAGGCCCATCCACTGGCCGTGCCACCGAATCCGCCCACAGGCCATTCCACCGCATCCTTCAGTGCACCCACTTGTAAATTAACACTCTTACAATCTAGTATAAGAAAATTAATCAAATCCAGCAAAGAGACAGCCTCCCTAAATTTAGCAAAGAGGAATCCCAATCCAGCAAAGAGATGGCCCTAATCCAGCAAAGGCATCCCCATATATTCAGTCACAGCACAGGCCCACATCCAGCAACATTGTCAATCAATTTACCAATGTGATGTCTAATAACTTGTGTCCAGACCAGTCCACAGTGAGTCCTGCAGGCTACTCGCAGTGCAGTCCTTCCACACGGCTGAGCTGCGACCAGCCTGGCTCTTAAACCAGCACCCGGTCTGCAGGGAGAGGCGGAGTGCAGATGATATCACTTCACCATCCCCCTGCAGCCAGAACAAAGTGATCTGCATTGGCTCGCTCCTCGGCCACCCCCTGCTTTAGCAATTCAAAGAATCACCGCTCCAAGGTAATGACTTCTCCCAAAACGGCTGTCTCCACAATCCCACAGGGTGCCGTCTCTGTTTGCAACAGAAACTGAAGTAGAAAAGATGTAGCTGGATAGCCGCACTCCAAATTATTCAACTTTATTTCAAAAAATGTAATAAAATCATAGCATCTAGGCTTGTGTACAGACTAACTGCACAGCCGCTGACATGTTTCACACCGAACACAGTGCTTAGTCATAGCTCACCTATGACTAAGCACCATGTTCGGTGTGAAACATGTCAGCGGCTGTGCAGTTAGTCTGTACACAAGCCTAGATGCTATGATTTTATTACATTTTTTTAAATAAAGTTGAATAATTTGGAGTGCGGCTATCCAGCTACATCTGTTCTACTTCTGCTTTAGCAATTGCTAGTTACTTCAGCAGCCCCAATTCGGTCTCATTGGTTGGAGCCCGAGCAGCCGGGCCCCTTGGAATGCACAGGCCCCCTACATGTGTATGGGCTGTCCCCCCCCCCCCCCCCCCCCCCCCCCCCCCCCCCCACTGATAGCGGCCCTGCCAGATGGTGAAGGCTAAAGACTGTCTTTTACAATCAGCTGGAATGTTCCCGATCGGACCATCCATTGTCCTTTTTATGGAGCAGTGGGTGGCATCGGACAACCTTTCTTCTAAAAACAGATGGATGGGGCATCCGTTCCCCATCTGTGTGGTGGATCGGTTGTTAGTCGGATGTAAATGGAGAGGCGGTCTGTTTGTGGGCGATCAGATGTAAAGGAAAGCAGGCTGTATCCATGTCCGCTGATGCAGAGCGGACACTGACCTGATCAGTGGAGAGACCCCCCCCTGCTGAGCAGGTGGATCCGCTGGTGGCCTTAGATACAGCAATAAGGCTGGATTCACACTTATGCATTTTTAGTGCATTTTGCAGATTTGCACTACAGTCCATTTAACATGGTTTCCTATGGGACACGTTCTGTAGTGCAAATCTGCAAAATGCACTAAAAATGCCATAGATGTGAATCCAGCCTAACACACTAATGCGTTTCAATTGAAGCCTTACTCGTAGCATCATGAGTAAGGCTTTGGCCAAAATGCGTTAGTGTGTTATTGCTGTATCCTGCCATGTAGCTAATAAAGAATTGTTGCAATGAGTGCTACCAATAGCCGGCTTTATTTTATTGGCGGATTATTACCACACCTTTAATGCCGCGTACACACGATCGGAATTCTCGTCGGAAAAAAAACTCTGACAGTTTTTCCGACGGAATTCTGCTCAAGCTGTGTTGCCTACACACGATCACACCAAATTCCGACGGTCAATAACATCGCGGCATAAAACACGTTCGACGGCACTATAAAAGGGAAGTTTAATGCTTCCGAGCATGCGTTGAATTGTTTCCGAGCATGCGCCGGAATTTTGCGCGTCGGAATTGCATACACACGATCGGAAAATCCGATAGAAAGGTTTTCCGTCTGAAAAATTGAGAACAGGTCCTCAATTCAAAGTCCGTCGGAAATTCCGACAGAAAAAGACGTTGGGCGTACACACGGTCGGAAAATCCGATGAAAAGCTCCCATCGGACTGTTTCCATCGGAAATTCCGACCGTGTGTACGCCGCATAAGGCTCCTTGGCCAGAGCACCAGTCGATTTTGTCTTTAGTAAGTCAACCCCATAGAATTACTGAGCATGTATTAAAAGCCATAAAACCAATGAGCAAAGGGCTGTCTCATGTGAAGGAATAGCAATGGTTACAAAATATACTTTGTGAATCTCTTGTTGGAGCCATTGCAGTACATTGAGATAAAACTGTCTCCTAAAATTTGCTTTGGTCCCAGTATGGTGGGAATACAGTAAAGAAGATGGGGTGAAAAGGATGGAAGAACATGGAGGAGGTGGAATCAATGAAGCCAATGGGTAAGGGGCTGTCTCGTCTCCTGAGAAGGAAGATGCAGTCGTAGTTGTTACAAAATATACTTAGTGTATCTCTTGGAGCCATAATGTGCGTTGGCCCCAGTATGTTGGGAATACAGAAATGAAGATGGGGGGTGGGGCAGAGTGAAAGAACTTTGGGTGGGGAAGGAACCAATGGAGCCAATGAGTAAGGGGCTGTCTCATCTCCTGAGAAGGAAGACACATCCGTAATAGTTACAAAATATACTTTGTGAATCTCTTGTTGGAGCCATTGCAGTACATTGAGATAAAACTGTCTCCAAAATTTGCTTTGGTCCCAGTATGGTGGGAATACAGTAAAGAAGATGGGGTGAAAAGGATGGAAGAACATGGAGGAGGTGGGATCAATGAAGCCAATGGGTAAGGGGCTGTCTCGTCTCCTGAGAAGGAAGACACAGTCGTAGTTGTTACAAAATATACTTAGTGAATCTCTTGTTGGAGCCTTTCTGATGTGTGGCGATAAAACTGTCTCCAAAATGTACGTTAGCCCCAGTATGTTGGGAATACAGAAATGAAGATTGGGGGGGGAGATGGAAGAACTTTTGGATGGAGAAGGAACCAATGGAGCCAATGAGTAAGAAGCTGTCTCGTCTTAACCCTTTATGGCTTCACGAGCAACCACACTGACCAATGAATAGGATTTAAAAAAGAAAAGAAAATTCAGAAATATTCAGTCTTATCTGTGATAACATAACAGTATGTTGGGAATACAGAAATGAAGATTGGGGGGGATGGAAGAACTTTGGAGGGAGAAGGAACCAATGGAGCCAATGAGTAAGAAGCTGTCTCGTCATAGCCTTTTGGATCACTATCATTAACCACTTTAAGACCAGCCTCGTTTTGGATTTTAGGTGTTTACATGTTTAAAACAGTTTTGCTAGAAAAAAACTTAGAACCCCCAAACATTATATATTGTTTTTTTTCTAACACCCTAGAGAATAAAATGGCGGTCGTTGCAATACTTTTTTTCACACCGTATTTGCGCAGCGGTCTTGCAAGCGCACTTTTTTGAATAAAAAAATAAGACAACAGTAAAGTTAGTCCAATTTTTTTATATATTGTGAAAGATAATGTTACGCCGAGTAAATTGATACCTAACATGTCACGCTTCAAAATTGCGCCCGCTCGTGGAATGGCATCAAACTTTTACCCTCAAAAATCTCCTTAGGCGACGTTTAAAAAAATTCTACAGCTTGCATATTTTGCGTTACAGAGGAGGTCTACGGTTATAATTATTGCTCTTGCTCTACCGATCGCGGCGATACCTCACATGTGTGGTTTGACCACCGTTTTCATATGCGGGCGCTACTCACGTATGCGTTCGCTTCTGCGCACGAGCTCGTCGGGACGGGGGCGCTTTAAAAAAAAAAAATTTTGTTTTTCTTATTTATTTTTCTTGATTTTATTTATTTTTACACAGTTTTTAAAAAAAAAATTAATTGGCTCACTTTTATTCCTATTACAAGGAATGTAAACATTCCTTGTAATAGAAAAAAGCATGACAGGTCCTCTTAAATATGAGATCTGGGGTCAAAAAGTCCTCAGATCTCATATTTGGACTTCAATGGAAAAAAAAAAAAAAATGTCATTTAAAAAAATGACATTTGAAAATTCCTCTTTAAGAGGTATGGGCGGAAGTGACATTTTTGACGTCGCTTCCGCCCTCCTATGGTATAGAGATGAGTGGCGGCCATCTTACCATCACTCATCTCTATGCCGAGCAGGAGAAAGGACCCGATCGCCTCCGCCGCTGCCGACGGTTCCGGTAAGCGGCGGAAGGCGCGGGAGAGTGGCGGGAGGGGGGGGCACCTCTCCCGCCGCCGATAACGGTGATCTCTCGGCGAATCCGCCGCGATGACCACCATTATCGGAATGCCGACCGGCGCCTGAAGAGATGGATATCTCGGTTGTGGCAGCAGCTGCTGCCGTTACCGAGATATCCCTCTTCAAAATCAGGACGTACATCGTCGTGCGCCGGTCGGAAAGTGGTTAATCAGGCAATACCATTATATAAGTTGACGTATGAGGCCAGAGGATGCCCAAAAAAACTCCTTAAGATTTGGGGCTCTTGGGTCAGCTCCGAAAGTGCCATACCACCGGCTCCTTGAAAGACTAAATTAAGCCCTTTGATCATTGATTGGTTCTAATTAAGCAGAATAGACATTTGACCTTTAGGTTGTCACATTTCCATTGAATGTATGCCAGTTTACTAGATTATGTAATGGTTTGAGCGATGTTCCCTCCATATATACAGGGCCGTTTTTAAGGCAGGGCAAAAGGGTTGTTGTGGGGCCCAAAGCAGCTGCCTCATACTTGCCAACTATCCTGGTTTAAATTCCCTCGTCCCTTGAGGTTTTAGTCCCGTGCTGTGTCCCAATATCTCAGTGTGAAGTGCTGCTACTAATGCTGCCCAGCTCTGCCCTATTGTTGTGTACATATGACTCACCCGCAGACCCTGTGTTTACATGTATATAACTGGCATTCATATGTAAATAGTGATGGCATTCATATGTAAATGGAGGCGACCAGCAGCATTGATATGTATATTATGCCCCCCTGAGGTCATATTCCCAGTAATCTCTAGCAACCAATCAACAAGCAGAAATCATGTGCTGTAACCTCTAGCAACTAATCAGTGAGCCGTAATGTGTGCTGTAACCTCTAGCAACCAGTCAGTGAGCGGTAATGATACACTGTAACCTCTGGCAACCAGTCAGTGAGGGGTAATGATACAATGTAACCTCTGGCAGCCAATCGCAATAGCTGCCTGATCTGATTCAGTAAACTGATTTTGAGTCTAGCTGCTATTTATTGTATGTCTCAGAGCAGGTAGAGAGCGAAACTGCATGGGGGGCCCAAGAAAAGTTTTGCCCAGGGTCCAATCAATATTAAAGACGGCCCTGCATATATAGTTTGTTTTCTGTATTGTTTGTTGTGTGTGAAAATAAATAAAATTCTACTTAAAAAAAAAAAAAAAAAAAGAAGCTGTCTCGTCTCCTGAGAAGGAAGACACATCCGCATCAGCAATAGTTAGAAACTATACTTTGTGAATCTCTTGCTGCAACCGTTCCAGTGTGCCATGATAAAACTGTTTCCAAAATTTTCTTTGGCCCCAGTATATTTGGGAGTACAGTAATGAAAATGGGGTGGATAGGATGGAAGAACTTTTGGCTGGGGAAGAAACCAATGAAGCCGATGAGTAAGGGGCTGTCTCATCTCCTGAGAAGGAAGACACATCAGCAATTGTTACAAACTATATTTTGTGAATCTCCCTGTTTGTAAACCATTCCAGTGCGTTGTGATAAAACTGTCTCCAAAATTTTCTTTGGTCACAGTATGTTCGGATTACAGTAATGAAGATGGGGTGGAAAGGATGGAAGAACTTTGGGTGGGGGAAGGAACAAATGAGTGAGGAGCTGCCCCATCTTCTGAGAAGGAAGACACATTAGCAATTGTTACCAAATATACTTAGTAAATATTTTGTTGGAGCTTTTCCGATGAGTAGCGATAAAACTGTCCCCATAATGTGTGTTGGCCCCAGTATGTTGGGAATACAGTAATGAAGATGGAAGGGGTATGGAAGAACTTTGGGTGGGGAAGGAACCAATAAAGCCAATGGGTAAGGGGCTGTCTAATCTCAAGGAAGACACAGCAGCAATAGTTACAAACTATACTTTGTGAATCTCTTGTTGGAGTCTTGCTGATGAGTAGTGATAAAACTGTCCCCATAATGTGCGTTGCCCCCAGTATGTTGGGAATACAGAAATGAAGATGGGGGGGGGGGTGGGGCAGAGTGAAAGAACTTACGATGGAGAAGGAACTAATAGAGCCAATGAGTAAGGGGCTGCCTCATCTCCTGAGAAGGAAGACACATCAGCAATAGTTACAAGCTATACTTTGTGAATCTCCTTGTTGGAGCCATTCCAGTGCGTTGTGATAAAACTGTCCAAGATTTTCTTTGGTCACAATATGTTGGGAATACAGTAATGAAGATGGGGTGGAAAGGGTGAAAGAACCTTTGGTGGGGGATGGAACAAATGAGTGAGCAGCTGCCCCATCTTCTGAGAAGGCAGGCACATTAGCAATTGTTACCAAATATACTTAGTGAATCTCTTGTTGGAGCTTTTCCGATGAGTAGCGATAAAACTGTCCCCGTAATGAGCGTTGGCCCCAGTATGTTGGGAATACAGTAATGAAGATGGAGGGGGTATGGAAGAACTTTGGGTGGGGAAGGAACCAATAAAGCCAATGAGTAAGGGGCTGTCTCATCTCCTGAGAAGGAAGACACATCAGCAATAGTTACAAACTATACTTTGTGAATCTCTTGTTGGAGCCATTCCAGTGCGTTGTGATAAAACTGTCCAAGATTTACTTTGGTCACAGTATGTTGGGAATGCAGTAATGAAGATGGGGTGGAAAGGATGGAAGAACTTTGGGTGGGGGAAGGAACAAATGAGTGAGGAGCTGCCCCATCCTCTGAGAAGGAAGACACATTAGCAATTGTTACCAAATATTCTTGGTGAATCTCTTGTTGGAGCTTTTCCGATTTGTAGCGATAAAACTGTCCCCATAATGTGCGTTGGCCTAAGTATGTTGGGAATACAGAAATGAAGATGGGGGGGGGGGGCAGAGTGAAAGAACTTACGATGGAGAAGGAACTAATGGAGCCAATGAGTAAGGGGCTGTCTCATCTCCTGAGAAGGAAGACACATCAGCAATAGTTACAAGCTATACTTTGTGAATCTCCTTGTTGGAGCCATTCCAGTGCATTGTGATAAAACTGTGTCCAAAATTTTCTTTGGTCACAATATGTTGGGAATACAGTAAGGAAGATGGGGTGGAAAGGATGGAAGAGCTTTTGGTGGGGGATGGAACAAATGAGTGAGGAGCTGCCCCATCTTCTGAGAAGGAAGACACATTAGCAATTGTTGCAAAATATACTTAGTAAATCTTTTGTTGGAGTCTTTCTGATGCAGGGCTGCTGTTAAAAATGATGGGGCCCAGTACATCGTACCTGATGGGGCCCCCTTCAACCCCACTCTCGACCCCGCGCCTGGCCACGCCTCAAAACAAAATGCAGGTTTGTCAGCGTTTTCATATGCATGCGGGACCAACATGAACGTTCACAACTAAGCAAGAGCATGAGGGGACGGGGGCTTTAAAAGGTTTTTTAATTGTATTACTTTGTTTTTACACTGTATCTTTACATTATTTTAAATCTCTTTTATTGCTATCTGAAGGGATGAACAACCTGGGCCATGACAGGTCCTCTTTATGGAGAGGTCTGGGGTCTCTTACACCCTATGTCTCTCCTCTGGCCTCCAAAGCATCTCAACAAACCAAAATCGGGTTGATCATATGCTTGTTCAAACCGGTAATGTCTTTGGTCACACAGAAACCAGAAATGATAAAATCCTCACCGCTTCTGGATTCTGACGTCACGCAGTGGGGGAGGGGGAACAACATGAGTTCCTCTCACTGTGTCCCAGGAACCAAATGGTTTTGGTCGCACCCTTACTGGGCTCCCCGATTGTTTGGGACTGGGAGAGCTTGGTAAAGGTGGTAGCAGGAGGGGGAGGGACCAGGGCCATCTTAAGAGCATTATAGGCCCCCCGGCAATACAGTGCACTGGGGCCCTGTCTACACAATCACGCACGAGAATAAAAATGCAAATTATCAATAAGGCTATATTTATTGGTACTTCCAACAAAATCAGTGTTTAAACATTAACACAACATTTGGACAATATAACACGAGTTTGATGGGCACAATGGCAGCTTTTGATGGGCACAGTGGTAGCTTTGATGGGCACAGTGGCAGTGTTTGATGGGGACAGTGGCAGCTTTAATGGGCACAGTGGCAGCTTTGATGGGCACAGTGGCTGTGTTTGATGAGCACAGTGGCTGTGTTTGATGGGCACAGTGGCAGCTTTTGATGGGCACAATGGCTGCGTTTGATGGGCACAGTGGCTGCATTTAATTGGCACAGTGGTTGCGTTTCATGGGCACAGTGGCAGCTTTTATGGGCACAGTGGCTGTGTTTGGGCACAGTGGCAGCTTTGATGGGTACAATTGCAGTGCAGGCTGTCGGCGATTCTAGCAAGTGAGCAACCAGTGCAGTCAGTCAACTTAAGCAGCAGATTGCAGCACTGAGGATGGGCCCTGGATGGGGCCCTCCAGGCAAGTGGGGCCCCCGGGCAACTGCCCAGCGTGCCCAGTGGAAAAAACGAAAAACGGCCCTGGGAGGGACCCCTTCTGCCACCTATAAAAGTAATCCAGTGACTTCTACCAGTAATCCTGCCACTAGGATTACTTATACTTTGCAAAATCACTGGGGCTAAAAAATATCATGATCATTGCTGCAGCAATGACCTAGATATTACTCTTCCAGTCTAGTGACGTACCAGTACATCACTGGGTGGGAAAGGGGTTAAAGGGGTGTGGTGGTGGGGGGGTATCAACACAGTTCAGCTGCAGATGTTTACTGCCCCCCCAAATGCAAGTGTAAAGTAGCACCTCACTGTGTATTATGATCATCAGCATGAAAATCACACAGGCAGGGGGCGCTCTGTCACAGTGTTACACGGCTGCTTTGGGTGCCGACTTCTGTACATTCTGTAACACTCAGTACAGTCATAGCTTAGCAAAGTCAGCACCCCCAGCAGCCGTGTAACACTGTGACAGAGCGCCCCCTGCCTGTGTGATTTCCATGCTGATGATCATAATACACAGTGAGGATTCTATCCTCTATTCTTCACTCGCTGTGTCCGGTGCAGCCACGCTGTCCTCCTGCTGCTCCCTGTCAGCCGCTGAACTACTTGCTGCCTCACACAAGTCTCGGCACTAAGGATGGGAAGAGGGAGCTGAGCGGAGCATTATTGTATCCCTCCACCAGGCCAGGCAGAGGGCAGCAGCAGCCGGGACTATATGGCAGCAGATCAGTGCGGGACTACAGTGTACACCTGCACCCCTTGAAAATGAAGAAAAAGTCCCTCCATTGCTCCTCCTGGGCCCCTCTGTTAACCTAATGGGACCCCTAAAAAAGTAATTACACCCCCAAGCATGTAGAAAAAGTGAGGGACAATTTAAGAAAGTCCTATTTTCTTTAACATGCAGAAATGAACTGTAATGCTGCCGGGCCCCCTTGTGGAGCGGGCCCAGTACAACAGGGCTGGTCGTACTGCCCTATCAGCGGCCCTGTTCTGATGAGTAGCGATAAAACTGTCCCCATAATGAGCGTTGGCCCCAGTATTTTGGGAATACAGTAATGAAGATGGAGGGGGTATGGAAGAACTTTGGATGGAGAAGGAACCAATAAAGCCAATGAGTAAGGGGCTGTCTCATCTCCTGAGAAGGAAGACACATCAGCAATAGTTACAAACTATACTTTGTGAATCTCCTTGTTGGAGCCATTCCAGTGCGTTGTGATAAAACTGTCCAAGATTTACTTTGGTCACTGTATGTTGGGAATACAGTAATGAAGATGGGGTGGAAAGGGTGGAAGAACTTTTGGTGGGGGGTGGAACAAATGAGTGAGGAGCTGCCCCATCTTCTGAGAAGGAAGACACATTAGCAATTGTTACCAAATATACTTGGTGAATCTCTTGTTGGAGCTTTTCCGATGAGTAGCGATAAAACTGTCCCCATAATGTGCGTTGCTCCCAGTATTTTGGGAATACAGTAATGAAGATGGAGGGGGTATGGAAGAACTTTGGGTGGGGAAGGAACCAAGAAAAGCCAATGAGTAGGGGGCTGTCTCATCTCCTGAGAAGGAAGACACATCAGCAATAGTTACAAACTATACTTTGGGAATCTCTTGTTGGAGCTTTTCCGATGAGTAGCGATAAAACTGTCCCCATAATGTGCGTTGCCCCCAGTATGTTGGGAATACAGTAATGAAGATGGGGTGGAAAGGGTGGAAGAACTTTTGGTGGGGGATGGAACAAATGAGTGAGGAGCTGCCCCATCTTCTGAGAAGGAAGACACATTAGCAATTGTTACCAAATATACTTGGTGAATCTCTTGTTGGAGCTTTTCCAATGAGTAGCGATAAAACTGTCCCCATAATGTGCGTTGGCCCCAGTATGTTGGGAATACAGAAATGAAGATGGGGGGTGGGGCAGAGTGAAAGAACTTTGGATGGAGAATGAACCAATGGAGCCAATGAGTAAGGGGCTGTCTCATCTCCTGAAAAGGAAGACACATTAGCAATAGTTACAAACTATACTTTGTGAATCTCCTTGTTGGAGCCATTCCAGGGCGTTGTGATAAAACTGTCCAAGATTTTCTTTGGTCACAATATGTTGGGAATACAGTAATGAAGATGGGGTGGAAAGGATGGAAGAACTTTTGGTGGGGGAAGGAACAAATGAGTGAGGAGCTGCCCCATCTTCTGAGAAGGAAGACACATTAGCAATTGTTACAAACTATACTTTGTGAATCTCTTGTTGGAGCCATTCCAGGGCGTTGTGATAAAATTGTCTCAAATTTTCTTTGGTCACAGTATGTTGGGAATACAGTAACGAAGATGGGGTGGAAGACCTTTGGGTGGGGGAAGGAACAAATGAGTGAGGAGCTGCCCCATCCTCTGAGAAGGAAGACGCATTAGCAATTGTTACCAAATATACTTGGTGAATCTCTTGTTGGAGCTTTTCCAGTGCATTGTGATAAAACTGTGTCCAAAATTTTCTTTGGTCGTGGAAAAGGATGCAAGAACTTTGGGTGGAGGAGGAACCAAGAGATTTTGAAATGGAAAAAAAAAAATGAGGTGGAGGATCTCAAAGAGGAAATTATTTATTATAGATGATGTGATTGTCTCTGGTAATCTCCTCATAGCGGGAAACATGCTTTAACCCAAAACTGTTTGCCGGGAAGGTAATTTCACTCGCGTCAAAGGATTCTCATAAAACCAGTTGTGCCATGATCTGGCAGGATTGAGTGTTGAGCTAGAGAACACCTCAGGCCATAGGAATTCTTTTTTTTTTTTTTGCATCAATCCCAACATTAAAAACGAAAATTTCCTGGCACCTGACTCAGATAGGCAAATGTGGAGTCATTTTCAGCAGTTCTCGGTAACTGGCCGGCCAAGGGCGGAGGCGTGGGATCTGTATACAGATAAATGGGATTGTTCGCTTCTATAAAATCATCCATTGTAATTATTTCAAATGAGTGTGGATGTGCCAAGAACCGTTAGTAACATGAAACTTTCTTTTGTGGAGCCTTCGGCTTACAAACTTAATTAAATCCTATTTGTGCCAGGAAGTTCTACCACGCTTCACTGCAAGTTTTTGTGTTGTGAACGACCTGTATAATAGGTGAAAGAGATTGACCAGATAACGTCTTAACCCTTCGTGGCATCACGAGCAACCACACTCACCAATAAATAGGATTTAAAAAAGAAAAGAAAATTCTGAAATATTTAGTCTTATCTGTGATTGATCAGGATGGGTTTTATGGTGGAAATAACTCCAAAACTAATATAACTAATTACAAAATGTAGAATTGATTCTGTTTAAAATGTTACGCAACTTTAGAAAAAAAAAAAAATGTTTAACGCCAAAGATCTGAATTTAACAAATTAAAATACTTGGATCTTCCCAAAAATTTAAAATTGTAAAAAAGGAAAATGTTTTTTGAGCCAAATTTTACAAAATTTTCTTTGGGAACTGTTTTTTTTTTTTTTGTTCCTGAACTTTTGCTTCAAATCACATATAAGACTTTAGTAGAAATAATTGGAACTTTTTTTTTTATATTGCACAAAAACAAAGGTTGTAAATGTTATAAAAATAATCATAGAAAACGTGTAAAAACATATAGACAGTATAAAAAACTGAACCCTTTAAAAAACTACATGCAGATTATTCCTGCTCAAAAGGTAAAAAAAATCGTTGGGTTAGGTGCTTAACCTATTAACTAAATCACAGCCCTGGCGGGAGAAAAAAAAAAGTAGTTGGTGCAGCAATGACTAAAAATGGACATTGTTTTAAATTATAAGGGTGTAGAAAATGATAGATGTGTATTTTTCCATAACCTGGTTTCCAGAGAGACTGCAATGTTATTGAAGAAGGATCTGTGTTACCAATAAGACTGCCATGTTATTATAGAGGGGGCTGTATTACCATAGAGACTGCCATGTTATTATAGAGGGGTGCCGTATTACCAGAGAGACTACCATGTTATTATAGAGGGGTGCCGTATTACCAGAGAGACTGCCATGTTATTATAGAGGGGTGCCGTATTACCAGAGAGACTGCCATGTTACTATAGAATGGGTCATATTACCAGAGAAACTACCATATTACTATAGAAGATGCCACATTTGACAAAGAGACTGCCATGTTACTACAGATGGCGCCAAATTACAAGAGAGAGTTCTATGTTACTATAGTAAGGTGTCATGTTATCAGTGTAATGAGACTGCCATACTATAGAAGGCATCATGTTACCAGAGAGACTGCCACGTTACTATAGAAAGCTTCATATTACCAGAGAGATTGCCACGTTACTATAGAAGACGTCATGTTACCAGAGAGACTGCCATGTTACTATAGAAGTCGTCATGTTACCAGAGAGACTGCCACGTTACTATAGAAGTCGTCATGTTACCAGAGAGACTGGCATGTTACTATAGAAGGCTTCATATTACCCGAGAGACTGCCATGTTACTATAGAAGGCTTCATATTACCCGAGAGACTGCCACGTTACTATAGAAGACGTCATGTTACCAGAGAGACTGCCATGTTACTATAGAAGGCTTCATATTACCAGAGAGATTGCCACGTTCATATAGAAGATGTCATATTACCAGAGAGATTGCCACGTTACTATAGAAGGCGTCATGTTACCAGAGAGACTGCCACGTTACTATAGAAGGCGTCATATTACCAGAGAGACTGCCATGTTACTATAGAAGGCTTCATATTACCAGAGAGACTGCCATGTTACTATAGAAGACGTCATGTTACCAGAGAGACTGCCACATTACTATAGAAGACGTCATGTTACCAGAGAGACTGCCACGTTACTATAGAAGGCTTCATATTACCAGAGAGATTGCCACGTTCATATAGAAGATGTCATATTACCAGAGAGCTGCCATGTTACTATAGAAGGCGTCATGCTACCAGGGTGATTGCCACGTTACTATAGAAGACGTCATGTTACTATAGAAGGCTTCATATTACCCGAGAGATTGCCACGTTACTATAGAAGACGTCATGTTACCAGAGAGACTGCCATGTTACTATAGAAGGCTTTATATTACCAGAGAGATTGCCACGTTCATATAGAAGATGTCATATTACCAGAGAGACTGCCATGTTACTATAGTAGGCGTCATGTTACCAGAGAGACTGCCACGTTACTATAGAAGGCGTCATATTACCAGAGAGACTGCCACGTTACTATAGAAGGCGTCATGTTACCAGAGAGACTGCCATGTTACCATAGAAGATGTCATATTACCAGAGAGACTGCCACGTTTCTATAGAAGACGTCATGTTACCAGAGAGACTGCCATGTTACTATAGAAGGTGTCATGCTACCAGGGAGATTGCCACGTTACTATAGAAGGCGTCATATTACCAGAGAGATTGCCACGTTACTATAGAAGAAGTCATGTTACCAGAGAGACTGCCACGTTACTATAGAAGACGTCATGTTACCAGAGAGACTGCCACGTTTCTATAGAAGATGTCCTGTTACCAGAGAGACTGCCATGTTACTATAGAAGGTGTCATGCTACCAGGGAGATTGCCACGTTACTATAGAAGGCGTCATATTACCAGAGAGATTGCCACGTTACTATAGAAGACGTCATGTTACCAGAGAGACTGCCACGTTACTATAGAAGACGTCATGTTACCAGAGAGACTGCCACATTTCTATAGAAGATGTCATGTTACCAGAGAGACTGCCATGTTACTATAGAAGGCGTCATGCTACCAGGGAGATTGCCACGTTACTATAGAAGGCGTCATATTACCAGCGAGATTGCCACGTTACTATAGAAGACGTCATGTTACCAGAGAGACTGCCACGTTACTATAGAAGACGTCATGTTACCAGAGAGACTGCCATGTTACTATAGAAGGCTTCATATTACCAGAGAGATTGCCACGTTACTATAGAAGGCATCATGTTACCATAGAGACTGCCACGTTAATATAGAAGATGTCATATTACCAGAGAGACTGCCATGTTACTATAGAAGGCGTCATGTTACCAGAGAGACTGCCACGTTACTATAGAAGGCGTCATGTTACCAGAGAGACTGCCACGTTACTATAGAAGGCGTCATGTTACCAGAGAGACTGCCACGTTACTATAGAAGACGTCATGTTACCAGAGAGACTGCCACGTTACTATAGAAGGCGTCATGTTACCAGAGAGACTGCCATGTTACTATAGAAGACGTCATGTTACCAGAGAGATTGCCACGTTACTATAGAAGGCATCATGTTACCATAGAGACTGCCACGTTAATATAGAAGATGTCATATTACCAGAGAGACTGCCATGTTACTATAGAAGGCGTCATGTTACCAGAGAGACTGCCATGTTACTATAGAAAGTGTCATGTTACCAGAGAGACTACCACGTTTCTATAGAAGATGTCATGTTACCAGGGAGACTGCCATGTAGGCTTCAGATTACCAGAGAGACTGCCGTGTTACTGTAGAAGGCATTGTGTTCCCATAGTTACATGACAGTCTCTATAGTAAGTGCATTGTTACCAGAGAGACTGCTATATAACTATAGAAAGGAGCCATGTTGCTATAGAAGGTGTTACCAGAGAGACTTCCATATTAATTTAGTAGGCGCCATGATGCTATGGAAAGGATCATGTTGCCAGGGAGATTGCCGTATTAATATACAAGGTGCCATGTTATTGCTGAGACTACCATGTTCCCGTAAAAGACTGTCATGTTTCTATGGAAGGAGTCATGTTACCAGAGACACTATATTACTATTAAAGGAGTCATGTTACTAGAGAGACATGTTGCTATAGAATGTGTCATGTTACCAGAGTGATTGCCACATTAGCCATGTTGGAGAGACTGCCATGTTGGAGCGACTTCCATGTTGGAGCGACTGCCATGTTGGAGCGACTGCCATGTTGGAGAGACTGCCATGTTGGAGAGACTGCCATGTTGGAGAGACCACCATGTTACTATTAAATGAGTCATGTCACCATGTTAGACATTTTATTCTGGCTGGTTCATACTGATCGTGGGATGTAAAGAATTATGGAAAGGTAGCAAAGCAGCCGGTCATTTTGAACCCGAGTTTCCTGCTTTAAGAAGAAGGTCGGGGTTGTTTTGGTAATGGGACCTTCTATGACGAAAGAGACAATTGTAACATTTTCTAGAATCTTACACCAGAATGATTCATGGATGTTGCTGCAGATCTACTGCAACCAGGAAACCACACTTCCTCTTCTACAACAAGATGTACAAACACAGCTCAGCGCTCTCCCTCCAAACGCGGAACGTTTACTGTCCCCATCGCGGTGAACGATCTCACACTAAGTCAACACTGCTAAGTAAATTTATTCTGCACGCCTCTAGTTTAATCTTTCCAAATTGGAGACTGACTTACTTTTTATTTACCCAGTTGGAAGGGAATGAAAAGCCCTTAAACGGCCAATGGTTACGAATAATATAATTTTCCAAAAATGGTTTATGCAAATGAGGTTTCAACATTTATGTGGGAATATGAGATTTAGGAGATCACTGGAGCTGAGGATGTTAAAGTGTATCGCTATGCAAAACATTTGGGTGGGGAAGGCTTAGAGCCTCTGTTAGGTTTTTCTACCGTAGATGTTAAAGCGAAGTTCCACCCAAAAATAGAACTTCCACTTTAAGTGCTGGTGACCCCTTGACATGCCACATTTGGCATGTCATTTTTTTTTTGGGGGGGGGGGGGGGGGTACCCTATATTTACAGGCACCCAGCTCCCACTGGCTCCACGGCGCCAGAAGGAAGATCGCCTCTCCCCCTTCCCTCCCTGCAATCTTCTGGGACACGTCACAGGTCCCAGAAGATTCCCCGACCATTCACAGTGCTGCGCCGGCATTCTATTCATTCTAACTGTGGGTGCCCAGTTGTGTTTCTCACTGAGCCTATGCAGAGTGTAATTTCAGCTCTCCACATCTTTTTTCTGACATCTCAGACAAGCGTTATAATTATAAATTCTGGACTTTTAGGTTGTAGAGAAGAGAACACTGTGGATAACGAGGTACAACGTATGTAGGAGGATTTGTTACATCTCTGTGTATCACCTGAGGCCAGTCACCTCACTGGGTATATTGAAGGGTTTACAACCACTTTATTATCCACTATTAGTACTATAAATAAATCCTCTCCTATTATTATATTTTACAATAAATATATATCAATCAATAAGTGCATAAAGAACATTAGTGACCCTAATCCATATAACACAATGTGTTAAGTGGTTGTTGTCTTGCAAAAAAAATCAAAACCACTTCAAAACACCCAAACCATTTCATTAATGCCACTTAGTGAGCTACATAGCCCCTTGTAGTAAAGCAATCCAATAAATCCTCAATCTTGCGATTTTTTTATAATGCCACATCTTCCCTTTCAACACCAGTCAAGTGCAGGTGGATATATAGTCACTTAACTCTGTATGGCCCTAGAAAATGGAAATCATTAAACCTCTAATGATGGGTATCCATCGACCAATAATGATGGGAATCCATTGACCTTCAACAATTGGAATCTATTGACTTCCAACGATGGGAATCCATGGACTTCCAACGATGGGAATGCATGGACTTCCAACGATGGGAATCCATGGACTTCCAACGATGGGAATCCATGGACTTCCAACGATGGGAATCCATTGACCTTCAACGATGGGAATCCATTGACCTTCAACGATGGGAATCCATTGACCTTCAACGATGGGAATCCATTGACCTTCAACGATGGGAATCCATTGACCTCCAACGATGGGAATCCATTGTCTTCCAACGATGGGAGTCCATTGTCTTCCAACGATGGGAGTCCATTGTCTTCCAACGATGGGAGTCCATTGTCTTCCAACGATGGGAGTCCATTGTCTTCCAACGATGGGAGTCCATGGACTTCCAACGATGGGAGTCCATGGACTTCCAACGATGGGAGTCCATGGACTTCCAACGATGGGAGTCCATGGACTTCCAACGATGGGAGTCCATGGACTTCCAACGATGGGAGTCCATGGACTTCCAACGATGGGAGTCCATGGACTTCCACCGATGGGAGTCCATTGTCTTCCAACGATGGGAGTCCATGGACCTCCAATGATGGGAATACATTGACTTCCAACGATCGGAATCCATCGACCTCTATCAATGGGAATCCACTGACTTCTAACAATCAATCAGAATTCATCAGCCTTCAACAATGGGAATCCATTAAACACTGACAATGGGAATCCATCAACCTCCAACAATTAGACTCCATTGACGGCTAACAATGGGACTCCATTGACTGCTAACAATGGGAATCCATTGACCACCAACAATGGCTTTCCGATATATGCAGCAGCTTCCAGATTTCTAGTTGGGCTTTATGGCAGAGTGGCCTGAAGAAAGCCATTGCTTTCAGCAAAAAACAAAATTGCACGTTTTGAGTTTGCGAAAAGGCATGTGGGAGACTCCCAAAATGTATGGAGGAAGGTGCTCTGCTCTGATGTATGGAGGAAGGTGCTCTGGTCTGATGTATAGAGGAAGGTGCTCTGGTCTGATGTATAGAGGAAGGTGCTCTGGTCTGATGTACGGAGGAAGGTGCTCTGGTCTGATGTATGGAGGAAGGTGCTCTGCTCTGATGAGACTAAAATTGAACTTTTTGGCCATCAAAGAAAACACTATGTCTGGCGCAAACCCAACACATCACATCACCCAAAGAACTCCATCCCCACTGTGAAACATGGTGGTGGCAGCATCATGCTGTGGGGATGTTTTTTAGCAGTCGGGACTGGGAAACTGGTCAGAGTTGAGGGAAAGTTGGACGGTGCTAAATACAGGGATATTCTTGAGCAAAACCTGTAGCACTCTGTGTGTGATTTGAGACTAGGACGGAGGTTCACCTTCCAGCAGGACAATGACCCCAAACACACTGCTAAAGCAACACTTGAGTGGTTAAAGGGGGAAACATGGAAATGTGTTGGAATGGCCTAGTCAAAGCCCCGACCTCAATCCAATAGAAAATCTGTGGTCAGACTTAAAGATTGCTGTTCACAAGCGCAAAACCATCCAACTTGAAGGACCTGGAGCAGTTTTGCAAGGAGGAATGGGCAAAAGTCCCAGTGGTAAGATGTGGCAAGACTCATAGAGACTTATCCAAAGCTACTTGGAGCTGTGATAGCCGCAAAAGGGCGGCTCTACAAAGTATTGACTTTAGGGGGGTGAATAGTTATGCACATTGACCTTTTTCTGTTATTCTGTACTATTTGTTGTTTGCTTCACAATAATAAAAAAGTTGTGGGCGTGTTCTGTAAATGAAACGAGGCAAATCCTCAAACAATCCATGTTAATTCCAGGTTGTGAGGCAACAAAACACGAAAAATGCCAAGGGGGCGTGAATACTTTTGCAAGGCACTGTATTTCAACAGTTTTTTTGTTTGTAGCGGTATATCCTATTCAATTTTTTAGGACATGAGGGTATAGATATTAAACAAACACGATTCTCCAGGTATATAGGACTATGGTATACGGGTACCAGAATGTGATTGTGAAGTTCAGTCTGTACTCACTGTGCCTTCTTATCATTGTACAAGATGTCACAATCCTCTCCGCAACAAACCTGCTATTCAATCTCTTCAGGTTCCTTTCAGCAACAAGTGCCGATGACAAGTTCTCAGTCACATGACCCCGGGGGGACATTCCTGGGCTGTACCTGGGGCCTCAGTTAACAGGTTGAAGGGGGGTGGGGGGGGTGGGAGGGTACCAGACCCAGGGCTGCTCCTCCCACTACACCTGCCTTTAAATGCTATTTGGGTGTTTTACAGGGACCGAAGGCAGCATGAAGATTGTACTGTGCCTCCTGGTGCCTCTTCTCGTGGGACTCGTCTTTATTCATGGGGACACTGAGGCAGGTAAGACGCCAGCTTCAAAGGAGACGTTGAGGTTTCAGGGTCCGTCCTAAAAATGGGGAAGTCAACTTTAAAATGCTAAAGCTACAGCAGTTGGTAAACTTGTAAAGAACTTTGCTGAGGATGTTATAGTTTGTTATTTTGACACTTTGGAGCTTGTTTGCCAATATTCATTTTTAGGTCAGCTGTAAAATCCTGAGCTTAGTAAAATACAGTATGTTGTAAGGGACTTTGCCTTTGCTGAGGATGTTGTTGCTTTTATTACAAAGTTATAAACTGATACTTTGTAATGTACAAAAAATTATTTTGGGGTCAACTTTTTAGGACTAAAGCTACAGTGGTTGATCTAATATTTAGCCTTTTGTTCAGAATGTTATATATTTTTGTTACATTTTATTTATTTATGTATAAATTTATGTATATTTATTACTTTGTAGCTTGTTTGCCAATATTGATTTTTAGGTCAACTGTAAAATCCTTTGGAACTTTGTCTTTGCTGAGGATGTTATGGCTTTTGTTACAAAGTTAGAAGTTGATACTTTATTATAATCTACCAATAATGATTTTGACCTCAACTTTTAGCTACTTTTAGATTGGTAAAATATTTTGCCTTTGCTGAGGATGTTATAGTTTTGTTATTTTTTGTTATTTTGATACTTTGGAGCTTGTTTGCCAATATTCATTTTTTAGGTCAGCCGTAAAATCCTGAGCTTAGTCAAATACAGCACTTTGTAAGGAACTTTGCCTTTGCTGAGGATGTTGTTGCTTTTATTACAAAGTTATAAATTTGATTTTGTTTTATAAGTTATGATTTTGGGGTCAACTTTTTAGGTCTAAAGCTACAGTGGTTGATCTAATATTTAGCCTTTTGTTCAGAATGTTATATATTTTTGTTACATTTTATTTATTTATTTATAAATTACAGTGGTTGATCTAATATTTAGCATTTGTTCAGAATGTTATATATTTTTGTTACATTTTATTTATTTATTTATGTATAAATTTATGTATATTTATTACTTTGTAGCTTGTTTGCCAATATTGATTTTTAGGTCTAAAGCTACAGTGGTTGATCTAATATTTAGCCTTTTGTTCAGAATGTTATATATTTTTGTTACATTTTATTTATTTATGTATAAATTTATGTATATCTATTACTTTGTAGCTTGTTTGCCAATATTGATTTTTAGGTCAACTGTAAAATCCTTTGGAACTTTGCCTTTGCTGAGGATTGTTATGGCTTTTGTTACAAAGTTAGAAGTTGATACTTTATTATTATCTACCAATAATGATTTTGAGCTCAACTTTTAGCTACACCGATTGGTAAAATATTTTGCCTTTGCCGAGGATGGTCTAACTTTTTTTGTTACATTTTATTCCGATACTTTGTAGCTTGCTAATAATGATTGTCAATGGAGGAATTGTCAGAGAACAGTACAGAACTTTCTTTGGCCAAATAGGAATTCATTTAGGAAAGACCTTTACAAACCCTCAGAGGTGACAAATCAACTAGGAGATCTTATGTCCCTTAGAGGTTGATTTATTAACCCTTGGTTCACACCTTATACGTTTTTTTTTTTTTTAGTGCATTTTGCGCTTTGCAGAAACAATACAATTTTAACCTGGTTTCCTATGGATTTAGTTCACATCTGTGTGTTTTTTGAGCTGCTGATTTTTTTTGGAAAGGATCAGGGAATTTTTTCCCACAGCAAATTGTGTTTTGCATGTAATAGACTTCAATGGACTCGCACCAAAAATGCAAGGGTGGCATTTTCGCTGCGTTTTGCGTTTTCTTAAGGAAAGTTTGACAGTCCTGCTTTATGGAGTGCAACTTGGATGCGACTTTGATATGACTTTCACACTCTCTGGCACTCAAGTCTCATCAAAGTTGCATCAAAGTTGCATTCCATTAACAAAGCTGTCTTAACTTCCTATTAGCCAACCCCCCCCCCCCCCCCCCCCAAACACATAAAAAACGTGTTAAAATTGTGCGTTCAAAAAACAAAAAGCACCCTACAGTGCCAAAAAAATGCATTAATCGCAACTTGCAAAAGCGTGAACCTAGCCTAAGGCTGGGTTCACACTATCTGTGGCACGGTTTGCAGCAGGGGGTCCGGTGCGTTCCCGTTCATCTTTTCAGGTCCGAATTTTTGCCTGAATTCGGACCTGAAATTAAGCCAAAGACGCACAGGACCCTTCTGCAGTGCACTCCGTGGCCACCCAGGAAATGTGTGAACCGGCTCCATTGAGAGCCGGTCACACTCTCCTGTCATGCCAATTGGATGCGGGAGACCCACATCCAAATCGCATAAGTGAGAACCCGGCCTAAAACTGGAGAGTGGAAAATCTGGTGCAGCCAATTGGGTTCTAACTTCAACTTCTTCAATTAAAGAAGAAATACAGCCAAAGCTCATTTGTACTTCTTCTGTGGATCACAAAAGTGCAGATCGTTCTGCACTCCTGTGACCCGTTTTCAGCTGACAGCGGGCTGAACCCGGCTGTCAGCTGACATCGTTTGGGATCCACCCACATGCCTGGAGGGGCACCTGGCTCAGCCTCTTGGCAGGTCGCTGAGAGCCTGAGCCGGCTGCTCATGCCCCCTCCACAGCCCAGAGCTCCAGTGAGGTTGTGGTGGTAGGGCAGGGCGAGCAGAGAGCGGTGACTGACAGTCACCAGCTCTTTGCTCAGGGAGCTTTGAGAACCAAGTGATCTGCTTTTTTTATGATCGCTCAATTCTCTGCCTTACAGCAGGCGGGGGGACAAATGCATCATCAGAGCGATGCTGCATCCACCTAGGTAAGTATGATTTAAAAAAAAATCCCATACTTCTTTTTTAAGCTTTGACAATAAAACCTGGAAGCTGATTGGTTTCCATGCAGAACTGCACCAGATTCTCTACTCTCCAGTTTTGGTAAACCGACCCCTATAAGTCTCAGAGTCGCCTATCAATGGGACAATGTGGGGTATTTTATTCCATAGGCTCTTAGCTAGAGGTTCTTTACCCCCCAATGGTACATTTATTTTAAAATTCTTTATTTTAGGCCCCTTTTACACTAGTGGACTGATCTGGCCCACCTGTCAGTTTGTCCATCCATTGTCCTCTATGGAGCCGCATCATCTAGTCCAGGGGTCTCCAAAGTACGGCCCGCGGGCCACATCCGGCCCGCCAGGCCATTTCTTCCGGCAATATGCAGCGCAGGTCCCGCAATTCTTCCCGGCGGCTAACTGTGTTGGCTGCTGGGACCACGGGCATCCTAGCAGCCAATGAGATGTTTTAGTGCAGACCTGTTGCCACCTCCCTGCTCCCGCCTCCCGCCTTGCTGTTAATGAGTAACGAGTGTGTAATACCAGCGGGGCGGGAGTCGGGAGGTGCAGCAGGTCTGCACAGCCAGTGTAATATGCTGGTAAAGTACACACGCAAGGAGGGGGAATGATGTGAGATGGTTACACTCGTTCGGGGGGTGGGTTGAATGACTCTGATGGGGACACAAATTGGAGGGGGGGGGGGCTGATGACTAATGGGGACACACATGGGGGGGGGGGGGGTGATGACTCTGATGGGGACACACATGTGGGGGGGCTGATGACTCTGATGGGGACACATGTTGGGGGGGCTGATGACTCTGATGGGGACACAAATTTGGGGGGTTGATGACTCTGATGGTGACACGAATGTGGGGGGTGATGACTCTGATGGTGACACAAATGTGGGGGGGTGATGACTCTGGGGACACAAATTTGGGGGGGGTGATAACTCTGATGGGGACACAAATATCTGGGGGGTCTGATGGGGACACGGATAAATGGGGAGTCTGATGGGGACACGGATAAATGGGGAGTCTGATGGGGACACAGATGTATGGGGACACAGATGGGGACACAGATGTATGGGGACACAGATGGGGACACAGATGTATGGGGACACAGATGTATGGGGACACGTATGGGGACACAGATGGGGACACAGATGGGGACACAGATGTATGGGGACACAGATGGGGACACAGATGGGGACACAGATGTATGGGGACACGTATGGGGACACAGATGGGGACACAGATGGGGACACAGATGTATGGGGACACAGATGTATGGGGAGACTGATGGGGACACAGATGTATGGGGACACAGATGTATGGGGACACAGATGGGGACACAGATGTATGGGGACACAGATGTATGGGGACACAGATGTATGGGGACACAGATGTATGGGGAGACTGATGGGGACACAGATGTATGGGGAGACTGATGTATGGCGAGACTGATGGGGACACAGATGTATGGGGACACAGATGTATGGGGACACAGATGTATGGGGAGACTGATGGGGACACAGATGTATGGGGACACAGATGTATGGGCAGACTGATGGGGACACAGATGTATGGGGAGACTGATGTATGGGGAGACTGATGGGGACACAGATGTATGGGGACACAGATGTATGGGGACACAGATGTATGGGGACACAGATGTATGGGGAGACTGATGGGGACACAGATGTATGGGGAGACTGATGGGGACACAGATGTATGGGGAGACTGATGTATGGGGAGACTGATGTATGGGGAGACTGATGTATGGGGACACAGATGTATGGGGAGACTGATGTATGGGGACACAGATGTATGGGGAGACTGATGTATGGGGACACAGATGTATGGGGAGACTGATGTATGGGGACACAGATGTATGGGGACACAGATGTATGGTGACACAGACTGATGGGGACACGGACGTAAAGCCTCATGCACACTGGAAGTTTAGCCCCGCTGTATGATGCTCCAGCATTTAGGTGCCAGCAAAGAATACAGGAGCACCATCCAGTCCTGCTGTCAGCAGTAAGTAAAATTCTATTCTATTCTTCTACTGTGGATTTATTTATAAATGATTTTTCCGGCCCGCGAATGTGTGTAAAATATAGAATGTGGCCCTCGAAGTAAAAAGTTTGGAGACCCCTGATCTAGTCCAATGCGATCCACTAAAAACAAAAGGATGGGGATCCGTTCCCCATCCATCTAGTGAATTGGATGGCATTCAGGTGTAAACAGACAGGTGGTCCTTGTATATCCAACCAGTGGTGGCCTGTCCATTAGGAGCACCCAAGCACCGCCCCCTCTATCCACGGCCGCCACCCTCTTCACCTTCTAGCAACAAAGTGATGCTCTATCCATCACTGCCGCCACCCCCGTTTAATGCATTCATCCCCTTTCTGGACGCTGTGCGCCTGAATTACAGCGGCGGGGGTGTTTTTTTTAAGCACCCTATTAGAGCCAGAGGTCTCAAAATAGAGTGGGCTCGTGGCGCAGAGCATTGCGATATGAGCCCACCCAGGTTTTACAACAGCAAATTATTATTCGCTGTTGCAACACTGATCCCTCTCCCGGCCAATCGGGAAGCGGGTCTAATACCCATCACCCAATTGGCTGAAAGGACAGACGATCCTATTGGATGCCTAGGAGGAGGGGAGGAGACGCACGGCGTAAGTGAGGAGGAGGAGGAGCAGACACAGGAGGCGCTACCCGATGCCCGCCGCAGCCTAATGTCCGCAATGCCCCGATCCCCGTTGCTCCTTGATGTCCACCGCTGCCTGATCCCCGCCACTTAGATGGGGTAAGTGGACCGACCAGCAGACAGCGAGCGGGGGGCTTTGAGGTGCCGGCGGGGGGGGGGGGGTAGGTGGTTGTTTGCCACCCCCCAACCCAAACAAGAAACCACCAGCCGCCACTGCATCCAACTGCCCATAGAGGAGAACAGGCGGTGTCTGTGTCCGCTCTGCATTAGTGGAGCAGACACAGACCATTCGTCCTCCTGCTCAGCGGGAATGAGCCGACAGATTCCGGGGGCCTAAGAGGTTCACCGAAACATTCAACAGCAGCATGTTGGTCCGTTGTAGACAATATCATCAACAGCAGAATGGGGCGTTTGATGCCATCAGGGGGTCTTTTTGCTTTAATCATTTTCCTTCAAAAAATATAATTTCTGGTATTAGAAAATACTATACAATGTAATGGATTATTCATAAACATCGGGGATTGTTTTAAAGAGAAAAAGGCACGGTCACTCCAGATACTCACCAGGAGGTACTCACTAAACAATCGTACTATAAATCAGCAATCGGTTATAATCCCAGGGTCATTTTTATAACTGGTATTCAAACATTCAGTATTACAACGTCAGTAATTCTTTCTATTTTTTTCATTGTGTTCCATGTGTGTTTTGCAACATTTCCCCCTTTTTTTTTTTTTCTTACGCATTTACAAATTATTGGGGTTTATTATAATTTAATATTGGAGCTTCGTCAAGAAGAATAAGATGGTTTTAGCGCTCTCCAGTTAAAATACATCACTACATTTTATAAGGGTAAATAGTGAATGAATGGTGCCGGCATCTTCACCAATCAGCCATAACATTCTGACCACGTGAATAACATTGATTATCACATTACAACGGCATCTGAAAGTGGGTGGGATATATTAGGCAACAAGTGAACATATGGCCCCTGAAGTTGATGTGCAGAAAAAATGGACAAGCGTAAGGATTCGAGGGACTTTGACAAGGACCAAAGTCTCCAAACTTTCTAAACAAAGGGCCGGTTTACTGTCCTTACTGACTTTAGGGGGGACGGAGTGGCCATTGAGAATAGAAAATTCTTCAGTAACAGTGGGAGCGCCTGTAGTCAGTAGAAGGAGCAATAGTGCCCTATCATTGGTATTAATGGGAGGAATAGTGCCTAATTTTTTGGTGGTGTCAATGGGAGGAATAGTGTCAAACAAATGGCCGCATTTGGCCCATGGGCTGCAGTTTGGAGACCACTGGTCTGGACTAGGTCAGAGCAACTCCAAAACTGCAGCTCTTGTGGGATGTTCCCAGTCTGCAGTGGTCAGGACCGATCAAAAGTGGTCCAAGTAAGGAAAACTGGCCAACTGGTGACAGGCTCATTGATAGAGTTGGAGAGGGAAGGCTCATTGATAGAGGTGGGGGGGGGGGCTCATTGACGGAGGTGGGGAGGGAAGGCTCGATGATGAAGGTGGGGAGGGAAGGCTCATTGATGGAGGCGGGGAGGGAAGGCTCATTGATAGAGGTGGGGGGGGCTCAGTGATGGAGGCGGGGAGGGAAGGCTCATTGATGGAGGCGGGGAGGGAAGGCTCATTGATGGAGGCGGGGAGGGAAGGCTCATTGATGGAGGCGTGGAGGGAAGGCTCATTGATGGAGGTGGAGAAAGAAGGCTCATTGATGGAGTTGGAGAAGGAAGTCTCATTAATGGAGGAGGGGATTGAAGGCTCATTGATGGAGGTGGGGAGGGTAGGCTCATTAATAGAAGTGGGGAGTGAAAGCTCACTGATGGAGGTGGGGAGGGAAGGCTCAATGACGGAGAAGAGGAGGGAAGGCTCATTGATGGAGGCGTGGAGGGAAGGCTCATTGATGGAGGTGGAGAAAGAAGGCTCATTGATGGAGTTGGAGAAGGAAGTCTCATTAATGGAGGAGGGGATTGAAGGCTCATTGATGGAGGTGGGAAGGGGAGGCTTATTGATGGAGGTGGGGAGGGAAGGCTCATTGATGGAGGTGGGAAAGGGAAGGCTTATTGATGGAGGTGAGGAGGGAAGGCTCATTGATGGAGGTGGGGGGGGCTCATTGATGGAGGTGAGGAGGGAAGGCTCATTGATGGAGGTGGGGAGGGAAGGCTCATTGATGGAGGTGGGGAGGGAAGGCTCATTGATGGAGGTGGGGAGGGAAGGCTCATTGATGGGGGTGGGGAGGGAAGGCTCATTGATGGGGGTGAGGAGGGAAGGCTCATTGATGGGGGTGGGGAGGGAAGGCTCATTGATGGAGGTGGGAAGGGGAGGCTTATTGATGGAGGTGGGGGGGGGGCTTATTGATGGAGGTGATGGAAAAGGCTCATTGATGGACTTCGGGAGGGAAGGCTCAATGATGGACATGGAGAGTGATGTCTGGCCTGTGTAGTCTGATCCAATAGAAGAGCTACTAGAGCTTAAATTGCTGATGAAGTGAATGCTGGTTATAATAGAAAGGTGTCAGAACACACAGAGCATTGCAGTTTGTTGTGTATGGGGCTGTGTACCTGCAGACTGGTCAGGGTTTCCACTGTAGTACCCCAAGTTACCCCCCCCCCCCCCCCCAAATCTAAAAACCAAATAAAGAAACCCACACCATCCTTTGTTGCCTGATGTTATTTGATCCTCAATCACGTCCTTCAGTGATGTAGATCCATTGTCATTTATGAAGACCCTCTACCCGATGATGTTTCCTCAACTCCACGATGACCTGCCACTCCATGATGCTGCCCAGCCTCACTGCGACTAAATGACAGATCCCTTGTCCCCTATGGAGCCGCAGTTGTAAACAGACATGTGTCCTTTTACACCGGCTGTCAGCTAGTCCAGTGCGATCCGCTAAAAACAGATGGATGGGGATCCGTTTCCCATCCGTCTAGTGAATTGGATGGCAGTTGGGTGTAAACAGACAGGTGGTCCTTTTATATCCAACCAGTGGTGGCCCGTCCAACAAAGCAGCCGGGGATTCTAGATGATGCCATTGACCAAATATGGTCATGACTATATTTGGCCAATGACCTCGCTGGTGACCCCTGGCTGTTTGCATTCTAGCAGCTGAGGATTCGAACGGGCAAACTTGTTAAATATGGGCAGTTTATTCAACGGTTTGGCAAACAGCCAAGGGGTTGGGTTCCGTTTTGAAGTTGGGTTTAATCCCTATCTAAATATTTTGACTTTGTTGGGTAAGACTTGATCCGGTTTTAGCCGTTGTTTTCCAATCTCCTGTCAGATCTAAAGCAAATAACTGTTTCGTAGCAACTTAATCAAGATTATAAAGAAAAAAACACAATGTATTGTGAAAGAGATTCCCTTTTCTTCTCCAGCATCGGAACTCCTAATAACAAAACTATAAATGGCACATTTGGGTGTTCATGCTATCACTCACCGCATCTGAACCCCTTGCTTATGTTTAGGTTTTGTTGCCTATTAGTGGGCAAGCAGTCCAAACAGAGCAGTATCTCCCCTTCAGAATATTCCAGAAACATTGAAAAGAATAACCCCCATGGAAAATATTTCTCACTTACCCACAAGAAATCACTATTTCCTCTATGTGAATGCTTTTTAAGGTTTTAGAGGAACTCGTGGTGAGGAAATGAGGTGGACGGATTCAAGACTCCTGACAACAATATACTGTAAATGTCTCTCTTGTGTGTAATTAATCATATACAGTAACATAGATAGTCGTTGGTTACATTCAACTGGACTTGTTCTGTAATTATGGGCGTCCGCAGAACTTTTTTTCGGGGGGGGGGCATAATTTTAGGGTCACCCATGCACCGCCCCTTTTTGACAATGTCATTATCACATTATTATGGTCGGAGTCTGCAGACGTATTACAATCCCTAGTATAAGTAATGGATAATGGCCAACAGCGTGGCTCTCTCCCTGGTGGCGCTGGGCAGTGTAGCTCTCTCCCTGGTGGCGCTGGGCAGCGTGGCTTACTCCCTGGTGGCGCTGGGCAGCGTGGCTTTCTCCCTGGTGGCGCTGGGCGTAGCTCTCTCCCTGGTGGTGCTGGGCAGCGTGGCTCTCTCTCTGGTGGCACTGGGCAGCGTGGCTCTCTCCCTGGTGGCGCTGGGCAGCGTAGCTCTCTCCCTGGTGGCGCTGGGCAGTGTAGCTCTCTCCCTGGTGGCGCTGGGCAGCGTGGCTCTCTCTCTGGTGGCGCTGGGCAGCGTGGCTCTCTCCCTGGTGGCGCTGGGCAGCGTGGCTCTCTCTCTGGCTTCCGCCCAGCACACTCCTCATTCTTTTGTCCTGTAGCACTCTCTCCCTCAGCTTTTTTCCAGGCTGCAGTCTCAATCTCTCTCTTGATCGAGCTGTAGCCTCCTCCCTGTAGAAAATGGGGCCGCCAATCTTCTGGGACTACATGTCCCATGATGCTCTCCTCTCCTAGTCTCCTTTGATTGGCCCTCAGTTATGGCCAATAGGCAAGGAACGGAGAGGGATGGGGAACCTGGTGAAAGCCGCTGTCTCTTCTCCCTGACAGGAGAATGGGTGGAGCGAGCGGGGGAAACCTCTGACAGCCCGCAGCTCGCCTTTCTCCGGTCTCAGCACCGCCGAGTTCTCTGCTGGACTGAGCAGGGAAAAGAGCCCAAAGTCACACTACATGGGGGAGGAGTTGAGAGCACCTTAATGGTGTCACCCCGCTGGCGGGTGGCATCCGGGTGCGGCACCTCGATAGAAACACAACTGTGCTGAATTTAAGATCCGATCCCTTATTTCAAGGGGGGGGGGGGCACCTGACCCACCTTGCCCCTACCTGCGGACACCCATGTCTATAATGTTGGATGTAATGGTGCCAGTGGTGACCCTTCCCCATCGCAACTACTTTCCCTGAGGGTGGAGTCTATGACATAGCTGGTGGTACACCAAGGACACCTTCATGGGAGTTTGGGCTTAGCTGCAGGCTACCCCCAGGTCACAACAGGTACTCATGAATTCAAAGGTGAATAGGTGCCCATAACAGGTCCTTCACATAACATGGCTAGTATTTGGTTACATTCAACTGGACTTGTTCTGTAATGTTGGATGGCATGAGTGCGGGTGGTGACCTTTCCTCATTGCAACTACTTTCCTTGAGGGTGGAGTCTGAGTCTGTTCCACCAAAGACCCACTAATGGTCAGTGTTGGTCATCTTACTTTAAAAAAAGTAATTAGTTAAGTTACAAATTACTTCTTCCAAAAAGTAATTGCGTTAGTAACTCAGTTACTACATTGTTAACAAGTAACTAGTTACGCAGCAAAGTAACTGTGACTTTTTTTTTTTATATTCTAAGGGGCGGGTCTAGTATTACTGTAACCAAGGGGCGCATTTATTATTATTGTTATATATCGTGTAACCAAGGGGCTGCTCTATTATTACTCTAACCAAGGGGCAGATCTGTTATAGCGTGTAAGCAAGGGGCGGGTCTATTATTATTATATGGTGTAAGGGGCGGGTCTATTATTATTGTTATATCGTGTAAGGGGCGGGTCTATTATTATTATATCGTGTAAGGGGCGGATGGCTACAGAAGAGGGTGAATGTTAAATTAATGGGCAGAGCTCGATATATAACAATAATAATAAATGCGCCCCTTGGTTACAGTAATACTAGACCCGCCCCTTAGTTACACGATAGACGCCCCTTGCAGAGTAGCACGAGCATCAGGAGCGTGCGGCATCGCCTCGTACAATTACATGTTAACTGCGCCTGCGCGGTGTAGAGTTCACTCAGAGCTGTTTAGGTTCTACAATTTTCGTAAGCTCCGTAGTCCTTCGTACTGCGCAAGCGCTGCGCCTGCGCAGTACAGGGGGGTCCTTATCCGGCGGGGGAACTCTTTCGGCAGGACACCGGAATTACACTACCGCCATCTAGTGGCGGTAGATGTAATTGCGGTAATGCCGCCCAAGTAATGGGAACGGCGTTACCATGAGGGGAAGAGTAGTCAGTTAGATTACTCGTTACCCTCTAAAGTAACTGCGTTAAGTAACTCTGTTTATATTAACTCAGTTACTTACATCACTGCTAATGGTAGAGTTGGGCTTAGCTGCAGGCACCCCCAGGTCATCCAGCAGGTATTCATGGATGCAAAGGTAGAGAATTGTTCATAGCAGGTCCTTCATGTAACATAGCCAGTATTTAGTTACATTCAACTGGACTTGGTCTGTAATGTTGGATGGCACAAGTGTGGGTGATGGCCTTTCCTCGATGTAACCACTTGGGGGTGGAGTCCGAGAGATGGCTGTTGTTCTGCATGCTTGGGACCCCCTAATGGGAATTTGAACTTACCGTATATACTTGAGTATAAGCCGACCGGAATATAATCGGAATATAAGCCGAGGCACCTAATTTACCACAAACAACTGGGAAAACTTATTGACTCGAGTATAAGTCTAGGTTGAGAAATGCGCAGCTACTGTAAGGCCCCTTTCACACTGGGGCGGGAGCCGCGGTGGCGGTAAAGCAGCGCTATATTTAGCGCTGCTTTACCGTCGTTTTAGCTGTGGTATTCGGCCGCTCGCAGGGCGGTTTTACCCCCCACGAGCGGCCAAAAAAGGGTTAAAATCCCCCGCAAAGCAGCGCCTTGCTGCGGTATTGCCGCAGTGTCACCGCGGTGTCCCATTGAAGTCAATGGGTAGGAGCGGTATAGGAGCGGTGAATACACTTTTTTTTTTTTACCGTCCTGCTAGCGCACTGCTCCAGTGTGAAAGCCGGTAGGCTTTCACACTGGAGTGAATGGGGCCGGATTTTTCAGGCGGTGTACAGACGCTATTTTTAGCGGTGTACCGCCTGAAAACCGCCCCAGTGTGAAAGGGGCCTAAGTGGAAAAGAGTTTCAACAATGCCCATTTGCAGCCTCACTGTTCCCGTTTGCAGCCATAGGTCCCCTGAACTTCAAGGGTTTAAGGGTTCCTAGATGCCCCCTAGCTGCAGACAAAATTTGGGGTCTCTGGACCCAAAGGGTCCCAAAATGACATTGCTGCAGATGGACACAGTTGACCGACTTTGGGGCCCTGTATCTTGGGGTCACTTGGTGCTAGGAACCCCATCTTTGGATATCTTGTAGTACTAGTTCCACTGGGTTTGAATACCAAACTTAGAGTTCCTAGCACCAAGTGTCCCCAAGATATGGCGCCCCAAATTCGGGTCAGAAAATGAAAACTTTTCTGCAGCAGAGAATGACATTTTCCAAACCGAATTTGGGGCGACGTATCTCGGGGACCACTTAGTGCTAGGAACCCCATCTTTGAATATGTCATAGTGCTAGTTCCACTGGGTTTGAATACCAATAAAATTTGGAGTTCCTAGCACCAAGTGTCCCCAAGATATGGCGCCCCAAAGTCGGGTCAGAAAATGTCAAGCACTTTTCTGCAGCAGAGAATGACATTTTCTGATCCGACTTTGGGGCCCCGTATATCGGGGCCACTTAGTGTTAGGAACCCCATCTTTGTATATGTTGTAGTGCTAGTTACACTGGGTTTGAATACCAATAAAATTTGGGGTTCCTAGCGCCAAGTCGCCCCAAAGTCGGGTCAGAAAATGTCATTTTCTGCTGCAGAAAAGTGCTTGACTCAAGTATAAGCCGAGGGGGGCATTTTCAGCACAAAAAAAATGTGCTGAAAAACTTGGCTTATACTCGAGTATATACGGTAGCTGCATGCCACCCCCAGGTCACCCAACAGGTACTACTCATGGATTCAGAGGTGGATGGGTGCCCGTAAAGCAGAAGACATGACTGACTGCAGCAGAACTGGTTGGTAAGGGACTGTAGCAGGGCTACTGGTAGCAATCTGTGACAGGGCAGATTGGTGGTGGACTGCACCCCTGGTCCCGCCCCTGGTCGCTACTTCAGCCCCACCCCTGGCTCCTCCCCAGACCCTGTCTTGAAACAAAGTGCAGGTTTGTCTACAAGTGATAGGCATAGTTGAGTCGGACGGACTCTGATCAGCCATGTCTGAAGTTTTTTTTTTTTATTATTAATTATTTATCTGTTCAGCTTGCCCAGGCCCCCCTGCTGGCTGGGCCCAGTACAACAGGGCCAGTTGTACTGGCCTATCAGCGGCCCTGGTGACAGTAATGGGACTGACTGGTATTGGACAGTAGCTGGAACACTGGCAGACTACAGCAGAACATACCCCAACAGCTATATCCACATGGGTAACACATTAGTCACCTTCATCCAATTACCATGTAATGTGTCAAGTCAGATGTTGATAGTCCAAGAACTTGATAAGGGGTGTGAAGGTTTGTGGAACCACCCAGTTGCATGTCTATAATACAGTCACCGTTGTGTTATGAAGGCTGGGAAGGATGTTAATTGTTCTAATTACATAGCTGAAGGTGTGAGTTGTTGTCAAATTGCCAGCTAGAGATGTTAAAACGGCATAATGTGTGGAAGACAGACGGCGTTGGAAGGACTTCCTTCCTGTTCAGGGATGGTGGTTCTAGTTGGACGTAGATGGCCTCTTTCACTCAGTTGTCCTCCTCTCTGTCCACAATGTGACCTCAATGTTCTCCAAAGAATATCCCTTTTCCTTAAGGTGGTACTCTGCAAGTCAGGAGAGTCACGTCATCAGGCACTTTTTTTACGTCTTAAAAAGGAACCCAACTTCCTCCGAATTTCTTTTACTGTTTCCCCTCTTACCTGGTCCAGTAGGTTCACCTTAATATGTGTACTCAGCATTTCATATTCCTGATATGTGCCTGTTGTACCATGCAGAGGCAGCTCTCTAATTAGGCAAATTAGGCGGTCGCCTTAGGCCTCACACTCCTAGGGGCCTCGCGGCCGCCTAATTTGTCTGATGTGTGGGAGTTGGAGGGGATGTCCCCCAGTCGGTGTCCCCAGGGACGTCTCTCTGCCCGCTACTACTTTTACCCCTGCCAGGGGCGGACTGTTCAATTCAGCACTGCCAGGGGTGACATCCCTGGGTCAGTGGGTGGCTCCATGTACTCCCCTCTCCCAACTCCTCCCCTTCTGCCAGGCTCTGTGGATCTCCTCTTAATATATGCAATTTGTACAGTTATTTTTTTATCGCTTGAATTATTTTTCCGGTTTTGGGCATGAGTGGGGCCTCATGTTTAAGATTTGCCTAAGGCCTCACAAAGCCTAGAGCCGCCTCTGGTACCATGTACTTGTATGAAAAAGTCTCCTCTACTCTAATGCCCCGTACACGCGGTCGGAAATTCCAACGGAAAATGTCCGATCGGACCATGTTGTCGGAAAATCCGACCGTGTGTGTGGGCTCCATCGGACTTTTTCCGTCGGAAACTCAGACGGAAAAAATTTGAGATCCTGCTCTCAAATTTTTCCGACAACAAAATCCGATCGGACTTTTTCCGATCGTGTGTAGAGAATTCCGACGGACAAAGTGCTACGCATGCTCAGATCAAATTACGAGACCAAAGCTATTGGCTACTAGCCTCTACGTAGTTCTGTCGTACGCAATGAACGTCACCACGTTCAGAATGATCAGATTTTCTGACAACTTTGTCCGACCGTGTGTACGCACCACCAGTGTCGGACAAAATCCGTCGGAAAAAATCCCACGGATTTTGTGGTCGGAATTTCCGACCGAGTGTACGGGGGCTTATGCCCCGTACACACGATCAGACTTTCCGACAACAAAACCGTGGATTTTTGTTCGAATGGTGTTGGCTCCAACTTGTCTTACATACACACAAAGGTTGGCCAACAATTACGAACGTAGTGGCGTACATGATATCTCCATTACGAACGCTAGTTTTACAAGACCGATCGCTTCCGGCTCGTACTTGTTTCCGAGCGTGCGTGGACTTTTGTCCGACGGACTTGTGTACACACGATCGGAAAGTCCCACAACACACATTTGTTGGCGGAAAATTTGAGAACCTGCTAGCCAACCGCCAACAAGCTCACATCCAAAATTTGTTGTCGGAAAAATCCGACATCCAAGTGTCTGATGTGTCTGCCGCAATGTCGCAGTCCCGCAAAAAATCGCTGATCGCCGCCATTACTAGTGGAAAAAAATAAAATAAAAATGCCATAAATCTATCCCCTATTTTGTAGATGCTCTAACTTTCGCGCAAACCAATCAATATACGCTTATTGCGATTTTTTTTTGGGATATTTATTTTAGCAAAAAGTTAAAAATATTGTTTTTTTTCTTTCAAAATTGTCGCTCTTTTTTTGTTTATAGTGCAAAAAAGAAAAAACTGCAGATGTGATCAAATACCACCAAAAAGAAGCTCTATTTGTGGGGAAAAAAGAACACATAGTGTCGCACGACGTGCAAATGTCAGTTAAAGCGACGCAGTGCCGTATCGCAAAAAATGGCCTGGTCATTAAGGGGGGCAAATCCTTCTGGTCCTTAAGTGGTTAAACATGCTCAAATGCCAAGTGAATTTAGCATTGTCTGCTGTAATCCACCGCACTCTGGGTCCATCACCCACACCACCTTCTTATTTGCTGAGGTCATCGGGAATTGGATGTTGCCTCCTGGTTCCTGCACATACATACAGCATGTACATACCAGTGTGGTTGCCCCTGAAGAGGGTTCCTGCACATACAATATGTACATACCAGTGTGGTTGTCCCTGAAGAGGGTTCCTGCACATACATACAGTATGTACATACCAGTGTGGTTGCCCCTGAAGAGGGTTCCTGCACATACAGTATGTACATACCAGTGTGGTTGTCCCTGAAGAGGGTTCCTGCACATACAGTATGTACATACCAGTGTGGTTGTCCCTGAAGAGGGTTCCTGCACATACAGTATGTACATACCAGTGTGGTTGTCCCTGAAGATGGTTCCTGCACATATAGTATGTACATACCAGTGTGGTTGTCCCTGAAGACGGTTCCTGCACATACATACAGTATGTACATACCAGTGTGGTTGTCCCTGAAGAGGGTTCCTGCACATACAGTATGTACATACCAGTGTGGTTGTCCCTGAAGAGGGTTCCTGCACATACAGTATGTACATACCAGTGTGGTTGTCCCTGAAGACGGTTCCTGCACATACATGCAGTATGTACATACCAGTGTGGTTTCCCCTGAAGAGGGTTCCTGCACATACAGCATGTACATACCAGTGTGGTTGTCCCTGAAGAGGGTTCCTGCACATACATACAGCATGTACATACCAGTGTGGTTGCCCCTGAAGAGGGTTCCTGCACATACAGTATGTACATACCAGTGTGGTTGCCCCTGAAGATGGTTCCTGCACATACATGCAGTATGTACATACCAGTGTGGTTGTCCCTGAAGAGGGTTCCTGCACATACATACAGTTTGTACATACCAGTGTGGTTGTCCCTGAAGACGGTGACTGTCCACATCAAGGAAAATGGACATTCCTTCAAGGATGTCCTTGTTGCAGATTGTCCATCACTTCCTTTCTGTTGACATCCTTGTCATTGTGAGGGGAAATCAATCTAACAGAGCTCTGGATTTGCGAAAATGAAACCTGACAAGCTGGAAATACACTTTAAGTAGACCAGTATGGGAAATCTGGTGAGGGAAAATGTGGAGCATCTAAAGATTTATGCCATAAACCCATGTAAGCTTCTCTTACTACTAGGAGGTTCACACTGACAGGTCTATTTATCGACGGTTTGGTTTCATCCAACATTCACCCAACTTCTAGCCATTTTTACCATAAGATTTAATAAAAAAAATGTGTGACTCTTGGGAGAAAGGTGGGTTAATCGTGGGTGACAGTTGGATGAACCTTAAGTAAAAGTTGGGTGAGCCTTGAGGGGAACCATGAGTAAAAGTTGGGTGAATCTTGGGTAAAATTTGGGTGAACCTTGAGTAAAAGTTGGGCGAACCTTGAGTAAAATTTGGGTGAACCTTGAGTAAAAGTTGGGCGAACCTTGAGTAAAATTTGGGTGAACCTTGAGTAAAATTTGGGTGAACCTTGAGTAAAATTTGGGTGAACCTTGGGTAAAAGTTGGGTAAAATTTGGGTGAACCTTGAGTAAAATTTGGGTGAACCTTGAGTGAAATTTGGGTGAACCTTAAGTGAAATTTCGGTGAACCTTGAGTAAAAGTTGGGTGAACCTTAAGTAAAAATTGGGTGAATCTTGGGTAAAATTTGGGCGAACCTTGAGTAAAATTTGGGTGAACCTTGAGTAAAATTTTGGTGAACCTTGAGTAAAATTTTGGTGAACCTTGAGTAAAAGTTGGGTGAACCTTGTGTAAAAGTTGGGTGAACCTTGAGTAAAAATTGGGTGAACCTTGAGTAAAAATTGGGTGAATCTTGGGTAAAATTTGGGTGAACCTTGAGTAAAATTTGGGTAAACATTGCGTGAACTTTGAGTAAAAGTTGGGTGATAGTTGGGTGAACCTTGGGTGAAAGTTGAGTGAAACAGACGCCTAAGCGTTGAGGTGGAAGGAAAATGGCCAATATCACATGGAACTTGTTACACTTTTATTGATCACATTTTATATTGCATGTTTTTTTCTATATGTTTAACAATTATTATTGTACTTATTTTATTATCATTTTCTATCGGAGGTTATGTGAGGTTTTAGGAGTGCCGCACGTATTTGTTTCAAGGTGAATCACTGAGATAATTTCCATTATACTGTCTGCAATCATAACGTTCAATTATGACAGATGAGGATCGTTTTCTTGGCATCTGTCCATCGTCAAAATATTTCTGATGCAGAACATCCCAAATTCTTAAAATCCATTATAGGCAGAGTGATTAATCCTGACAATGTCAGATCAATGTTGTCATTCTGGTAATTTGTGTCTGATTCAGGATCATGAAGTAATATATCACTAATTTAAAATATACAGATGACGTCCTGTGCCAATTGTGTAAGAGAGACTTTACACAGGCAACACCTCCGGGATTGGATTGCCACCACTGTCTGTGTCTAGGGGAATTCATGCCCTTTTTTAAGGTCAGGTTGGGCTTCCCATTCTAAAACCATAGCCATTAATATGGAGTTGCCCCATCTTCCCATAGCCATTAATATGGAACTTCCCCATCCATCTATGGCCATTAATATGAAATTGCCCCATCTGTCCATTGCCATTAATATGGAATTGCCCCATCCTCCTATGACCATTAATATGGAATTGCCCCATCCTCCTATGACCATTAATATGGAGTTGTCCCATCTTCCCATGGCCATTAATATGGAGTTGTCACATCCCCCCATGGCCCATTATATGGAGTTGTCCCATTTTCCCATGGCCATTAATATGGAGTTGCCCCATCCTCCCATGGCCATTAATATGGAGTTGTCCCATCCTCCCATGGCCATTTATACAGAGTTGCCCCATCCCCCCATGGCCATTTATACGGAGTTGCCCCAACCTCCCCGTGGCCATTTATACGGAGTTGCCCCATCCTCCCCATGGCCATTTATACAGAGTTGCCCCATCCTCCCCATGGCCATTAATACAGAGTTGCCCCATCCTCCCCATGGCCATTTATACGTAGTTGCCCCATCCTCCCCATGGCCATTTATACGGAGTTGCCCCATCCTCCTCATGGCCATTTATACAGAGTTGCCCCATCCTCCCCATGGCTATTTATACAGAGTTGCCCCATCCTCCCCATGGCCATTAATACAGAGTTGCCCCATCCTCCCCATGGCCATTAATATGGAGTTGACGGCTACACCGCAGGCCTAAATTGCTAGGAGTGCGTCACATTGACAGCACAAGGAGGAAAAAAAATCTGATTACTGTCTGGAGTAAAAGGGACATCGGTCCCACACACTCCAGACCACGCAGTGCCCCCTATGCCACCCATGCCACCCACCAGTGCATATCAGTGCCACAACATCAGTGCTGCCTATCAGTGTTGCCTACCAGTGCCACCTTATCAGTGCCTATCAGTGATGCCTTTTAGTGCCCATCAGTGCAGCCTCATCAGCGCACATCAATGAAGGAGAGAAATGACTATACATTTTTTTTATTTTTTTTGGTCTTTTTTTTGTTTAGCAAAAAATAAAAACCACAGTAGTGATTAAATACCACCCAAAGAAAGCTCTGTGTGAAAAAAATGCTAAAAATGTCATATGGGTACAGTGTTGCATGACCGCGCAATTGCCATTCAAAGAGTGACAATGATGAAAGCTGAAAATTGGCCTGGGCAGGAAGGGGGTTTAAGTGCCCAGTAAGCAAGTGGTTTATATGGAGTTGTCCCATTTTCCCCATGGCCATTAATATGGAACTGCCCCATCCCCCCCATGGCCATTAATATGGAGTTGGCCCATCCCCCCCATGGCCATTAATATGGAGTTGCCCATCCTCCCCATGGCCATTAATATGGAGTTGGCCCATCCTCTTCATGGACATTAATATGGAGCTGCCCCATCCTCCCCATGGCCATTAATAGGGAGATGGCCCATCCTCCCATGGCCATTAATATGGAGTTGGCCCATCCTCCCCATGGACATTAATATGGAGTTGGCCCATCCTCCCCATGGCCATTAATATGGAGTTGGCCCATCCTCCCCATGGACATTAGTATGGAGTTGGCCCATCCTCCTCATGGCCATTAATATGGAGCTGCCCCATCCTCCTCATGGCCATTAATATGGAGTTGCCCCATCCTCCTCATGGCCATTAATATGGAGCTGCCCCATCCTCCTCATGGCCATTAATATGGAGTTGGCCCATCCTCCCCATGGTCATTAATATGGAGTTGGCCCATCCTCCCTATGGACATTAATATGCAGTTGGCCCATCCTCCCCATGGCCATTAATATGGAGTTGGCCCATCCTCCTCATGGACATTAATATGGAGCTGCCCCATCCTCCCCATGGCCATTAATAGTGAGATGGCCCATCCTCCCCATGGCCATTAATATGGAGCTGCCCCATCCTCCCCATGGCCATTAATATGGAGCTGCCCCATCCTCCCCATGGCCATTAATATGGAGTTGCCCCATCCTCCCCATGGCCATTAATATGGAGCTGGCCCATTCTCCCCATGGCCATTAATATGGAGTTGGCCCATTCTCCCTATGGCCATTAATATGGAGTTGGCCCATCCTCCCCATGGCCATTAATATGGAGTTGGCCCATTCTCCCTATGGCCATTAATATGGAGTTGCTCCATCCTCCCCATGGCCATTAATAGGGAGATGGCCCATCCTCCCCATGGCCATTAATATGGAGTTGGCCCATTCTCCCTATGGCCATTAATATGGAGTTGCCCCATCCTCCTCATGGCCATTAATATGGAGCTGCCCCATCCTCCTCATGGACATTAATATGGAGTTGTCACATCCTCCCCATGTCCATTAATAATTGTCAAACTTCCATGGCCATTAATATAGAGTTGTCTCCTCTTTGTGGCTATAACAGCCACCAATCTTCCAGGACGACTTTCCACAAGATTTTGGAGGGTTTCCTAGGACTTTGTGCCCATTTGTGAGGTTATGTTGGCCATCCCATTCCAAAACCATGGCCCTTAATAAGACGTTGCCCCATCCTCCCATGGCCATTAATATAGAGTTGTCCCATTCTCCCCATGGCTATTAATGTGGAGCTGCCCCATCTTCCCATGGCTATTAATATGCAGTGGCCCCATCCTCCCTATTGCCATCAATATGGAATTGCCCCATCCTCCCGAGTCCATTAATATGGAATTGCCCCATCCTCCCAAGGCCATTAATATGGAATTGCCCCATCCTCCCCATGACCATTATTATGCAGTTGTCCCATCCTCCCCATGGCCATTAATATGGAACTGCCCCATGCTTCCATGGCCATTATGGAATTGCCCCATCCTCCCATGGAGTTGTCTCATCCTTCCCATGGCCAGTGATATGGATATGTCCCACATTTAGTGTTATCTATAAGGTTAGGTTTAGTGGTAGAAGTAAGGTTTACCTATGGGGTTAGCAGTAGGGGACAGGTTACCTATAGGTTTAGAATTAGTGCTAGGGTAAGGGTTACCTATAGGGTTAGCAGTAGGGTAAAAGTTACCTGTAGGCTTAGCAGTAGGGTTATGGGTTTATTTTTTTTTTATTTTTTTTTTTTTTTTTTTTTTTTTTTTTTTATTTTTTTTTTTTTTTTTTTTTTTTTTTTTTTTTTATTTATTTTTTTTTTATTTTTTTTTTTTTTTTTTTTTTTTTTTTTTTATATTTTTTTTTTTTTTTTTTTTTTTTTTTTTTTTTTTTTTTTTTTTTTTTTTTTTTTTTTTTTTTTTTTTTTTTTTTTTTATGGGTTACCTAGAGGATTAGAACTAGTGCTTGGGTAAGGTTAGCAGTTGGTTCAGGGTTACCTATAGAGTTGGAGTTCATACTAGGATAGGTTGAGGGTTACCTATAGGTTTAGGGTTAATACCAGGGTACGAGTTGCCCACTAATATCTTGAAGCCCTTGAGCAATTCAGTGCTGAAGTCTTCCTATCACACTGGCAAGCCAATGACGTCTCTATAAAACTCATTAAAATAAGAAGAACGACAGAAGGCAGTTGTGGCTCTGCTACCTGACTCATGATGTCTCATCTCTTTCAGACAAACCTGGAAAATGCCCCCCTCCGGAGGACATGACTCTAGGGGTGTGCTTTACTAAACGGTGCAACAATGACACTGAATGTGGGGGAAGCCAGAAATGCTGCAAGACCGGCTGTGATGGCTACCAGTGCCTGATGCCATTAGGTAAGCATTGCAGAGGTACTCCACCCGGAATGAAATCTCTTCCAATAAAAGGAATACCCTTTTAAGGTTAAAGTACATGTACACCTAATTGGTAAAATGTATCCAATAGAGTAAGAATTAATACTAGGGTAAAGGTTACCTATAGGGATAGAGTTAACATAGGATAGGGTTACTTCTAGGGTTAGGGTTTATTCTAGGTTGGGTGTTACCTTTAGGGCTAGGATCAATGCCAGGGTAGGGTTTACCTTTGGGGTTATCAATAAGGTAAGGGTCGCCTTAGGTAACCCGCCTCTTACTGCTAACCCTATAGGTAAACATTACCCTAGCACTAACCCTAACCCTATAGGTAACACTCAACCGAGAATTTACCCTAACACTATAGGTAACCCCGGTGGCGGGACAAGGTCATTTAGAGCCCAGGGCGAACATGCCAAATTGTGCCCCCCCCCCCAAGATGTATGGGCATTATGTGTCCCATCCCCAATCCCAACATGAATCCCCCAAATCACAACTCCTAGCACACCATCCCTAAATTTGCCCTCCTAAAACAATTCTTACCCCCTGAAGCCCCCCAAATTCCCCTTTTTAACACAAATTCCCTCCCCCTAATCTCCTTGTGGTGCCCCCCCCCACCTCACGATACCACAGTGCCCAGGGCAACCGCCCCTCCTGCCCACCCCTTGTCCCGGCCCTGGGTAACCCTACCTGTTAACTCTATCTCTATAGGTAAGCCTATAGGTTAACCTTACCCTTCAACTTGTTCTAACCCTATAGGTAACCCTACCGTAAGGTTAGCTCCAACACTATAGGGAACCCTGAACCAACTGCTAACCTTATAGGTTAACCTTACCCTAGCCCTAATCGTAACCTTATCGGTTAACCTTACCCTAGCCCTAATCCTAACCTTATCAGTAAATCTTACCCTAGCCCTAATCCTAACCTTATAGGTAACACTCATCTTAGAATTAACCCTAACCCTATAGGTAACCTTTACTCTACTGCTAACCCTATAGGTAAACATTACCCTAGCACTAACCCTAACCTTATAGGTAACACTCAACCGAAAATTGACCATAACCCTATAGGTAACCCTACCTGTTAACTCTATCTCTATAGGTAAGCCTATAGGTTAACCTTACCCTTCAACTTTTTCTAACCCTATAGGTAACCCTACCGTAAGGTTAGCTCCAACACAATAGGGAACCCTGAATCAACTGCTAACCTTATCGGTTAACCTTACCCTAGCCCTAATCCTAACCTTATAGGTAACACTCAACTTAGAATTAACCCTAACCCTATAGGTAACCTTTACTCTGCTGCTAACCCTATAGGTAAACATTATCCTAGCACTAACCCTAACCTTATAGGTAACACTTAACCGAGAATTAACCCTAACCCTATAGGTAACCCTACCTGTTAACTCTATCTCTATTAGTAACCCTGATCCAACTGATAAGGCTATAGGTTAACCTTACCCTTCAACTTGTTCTAACCCTATAGGTAACCCTACTGTAAGGTTAACTCCAACACTATAGGGAACCCTGAACCAACTGCTAACCTTACCATAACCCTAATCCTAACCTTATCGGTAAACCTTACCTTAGCCCTAATCGTAACCTTATCGGTAAACCTTACCCTAGCCCTAATCCTAACCTTATCGGTAACACTCAGCTTAGAAATAACCCTAACCCTATAGGTAACCTTTACTCTGCTGCTAACCCTATAGGTAAACCTTACCCTAGCACTAATCCTAACGCCATAGATAACCCTTCCTATTGTCAACCCTATAGATAACCCATAACCCCACTCCTAATCCTATAGGTACCCTTTACTCTACTGCTAACCCTAACCTCTAACAACCAATTAGCACTAATCCTAACCCTATAGGTAACACTCAGCCAAAACTTGCTCATCCGTGTCTCTATGGGCCTTGCTTTGTGCACTGGTGGGCAGTCATGTTGGTTCAGGAAGGGGCCGTCCCCAAACTCCTCCCACAAAGTTGGGAGCTTGAAATTGTCCAAAAATGTCTTGGTATGCTGACGCCTTAAGAGTTCCCTTCACTGGAAGTAAGGGGCCAAACCCAACCCCTGAAAAACAACCCCCCCCTACCATAATCCCCCCTCCACCAAATGATTTGGACCAGTGCACAAAGCAAGGTTCATAGAGACATGGATGAGCGAGTTTGGGGTAGAGGAACTTGACCCAATAGGACACCTTTGGGATGAATTAGAGCGCAGACTGCGAGCCAGGCCTTCTCAGCCAACATCAGTGCCTGACCTCACAAATGCTCTTCTGGAAGAATGGTCAAACATTCCCATAGACACCCTCCTAAACCTTGTGGACGGCCTTCCCAGAAGAGTTGAAGCTGTTATAGCTGCAAAGGGCCAACTCAATATTGAACCCTACGGACTAAGACTGGGGGGTCATTAAAGTTCATGTGCGTGTAAAGGCAGGCGTCCCAATACTTTTGGTAATATAGTGTATATAAAGCTTGGATCAGTGAAAACAAAGCTGCTCTCTGCCTCTTGGAGTGGGGGGGGGGGGGCATATCTCTTCCAGGAGCCCTGACTAAAGGGGGCGCAATTGCTCAGCTCCAGGACATGTAGGCTCACTTCTCAAAATGTATTTGATTATCTGAGTAATTCATGAATGATTGATCCCGATGTCCCTCCTCCAGATAAGCCGGGATCGTGTCCCCCTGTTATGGAACCTCTGAATGGGACGACCTGCGTCAAGACCACTCAGTGCATATCCGACACTTACTGCAACGACAATCAAAAATGTTGTCCAGCGGCGTGTGACAGCACGTCCTGCCAGATACCGGTACGTAGCCAGAAGAATCGATCTACAATCATCTTGTATTGATATGGCTCTGACCAGGACCGTTTCTAAGGCAGGGCAAATGGGGCCCTGGGCCCTATCATTGTAGTGGGGCCCAAAGCAACTGCCTCATACTTGCCAACTATCCAAGGTTAAATTCCCTTATCCCTTGAAGTCTTCGTCTCGTGATGTGTCCCTATATGTATATCATGTCCCCCTGAGGTCACATCCACCATCACTTCTGCTGAATGCTAACCACTGGGGTCATTAAGCCTAACATCAGCCCGTTCTGCAAAGGAAAGCAAATTGGAGGTGGAACCCTTCTTCAAAATAACATGGTGCCACAGCACCCTGAATTTTGGTGCATGTGAATATGCAGGCAGGTAGCGAGGAGATGATGTGCTGTAACATTTAGCAACCAATCAGTGAGCAGTAATAATGTGCAGTAGCCTCTAACAACCAATTAGTGAGTGGTATAGATATTCAGTAACCTCTAGCAATCAATCAGTGAGCAGTAATAATGTGCAGTAGCCTCTAACAACCAATTAGTGAGTGGTATAGATGTCCAGTAACCTTTAGCAATCAATCAGTGAGCAGTAATAATGTGCAGTAACCTCTAACAACCAATTAGTGAGTGGTATAGATGTTCAGTAACCTCTAGCAATCAATCAAAGGTTACTGCACATTATTACTGCTCACTGATTGATTGGTAGAGGTTACTGAACATCTATACCACTCACTAATTGGTTGTTAGAGGTTACTGCACATTATTACTGCTCACTGATTGATTGCTAGAGGTTACTGAACATCTATACCACTCACTAATTGGTTGTTAGAGGTTACTGTACATTATTGCTGCTCACTGATTGATTGCTAGAGGTTACTGAACATCTATACCACTCACTAATTGGTTGTTAGAGGTTACTGCACATTATTACTGCTCACTGATTGATTGCTAGCGGTTACTGAACATCTATACCACTCACTAATTAGTTGTTAGAGGTTACTGCACATTATTACTGCTCACTAACAACTAATTAGTGAGTGGTATAGATGTTCAGTAACCTCTAGCATCCAATCAGTGTGCTGTAATAATGTGCAGTAACCTCTAACAACCAATTAGTAAGTGGTATAGATGTTCAGTAACCTCTAGCAATCAATCAGTGAGCAGTAATAATGTGCAGTAACCACTAACAACCAATTAGTGAGTGGTATAGATGTTCAGTAACCTGTAGCAATCAATCAGTGAGCAGTAATAATGTGCAGTAGCCTCTAGCAACTAATTAGTGAGTGGTATATATGTTCAGTAACCTCTAGCAATCAATCAGTGAGCAGTAATAATGTGCAGTAATCTCTAACAACCAATTAGTGAGTGGTATAGATGTTCAGTAACCTCTAGCAATCAATCAGTGAGCTGTAATAATGTACAGTAATCTCTAGCAACCAATCAACAAGTAGAAGTCATGTGCTGTAACCTCTAGAAAATAACAGTGAGCCATAATGTGTGCTGTAACCTCTAGCAGCCAGTCAGTGAGCGGTAATGATACACTGTAGCCTCTGGCAACCAATCGCAATCGCTGCCTGATCTGATTCAGTAAACAGATTTTGAGTTTAGCTGCTATTTATTGTATGTCTCAAAGCATGTGGAGGGCGAAATTGCATGGAGGGGGCCCAAGAAAATGTTTGCCCCGGGTCCAATCAATATTAAAGACGGCCCTGGCTCTGACATATACCGCAGCGCTGTACAGAGAACACTGAGCCAGACACATCAGTCTCTGTACCAGAGGAGCTTACACTCTAATGTCCCCCCCCCGTCACACACTATTATTATTATACATTTATATACAGTGCCTTGAAAAAGTATTCATACCCCTTGAAATTCCCCACATTTTCTCATGTTACAACCAAAAACGTAAATGTATTTTATTGGGATTTTATGTGATGGACCAACACAAAGTGTCACATAATTGTGAAGTGGAAGGAAAATGATACAAATAAATATGTGAAAAGTGTGGGGGGGGCATTTGTATGGCGCCCCCCGGAGTCAATACTTTGTAGAACCCCCTTTCTCTACAAGTCTCTTTGGGGGTGTCTCTACCAGCTTTGCACATCTAGAGAGGGAAATTTCTTCTTCTTTGTAAAATCTCTCAAGCTCTGTCAGATTGGATGGAGAGCGTCTGTGAACAGCAATTTTCAAGTCTTGCCACAGATTCTCAATGGGATTTAGGTCTGGACTGTGACTGGGCCATTCTAACACATGAATATGCTTTGATCTAAACCATTCCATTGTAGCTCTGGCTGTATGTTTCGGGTCGTTGTCCTGCTGGAAGGTGACCCCCCCCCCCCCCCCCAGTCTCAAGTCTTTTCCAGGTTTTCTTCTAAGATTGTCCTGTATTTGTCTCCATCCATCTTCCCATCAACTCTGATCAGCTTCCCTGTCCCTGCTGAAGAAAACCATCCCCACCACATGAAGCTGCCACCACCATGTTTCACGGTGGGGATGGTGTGTTCAGGGGGATGGGCAGTGTTAGTTTCCCCCACACACAGCGTTTTGCTTTTAGGCCATAAAGTTGAATTGTTGGTCTCATGTGAGCAGATCACCTTCTTCCACATGTTTGCTCCCCTCCCCCACATGGCTTCTCACAAACTGCAAACAGGACTTCTTATGACTTTCTTTCTCCAATGTCTTTCTTCTTGTCACTCTTCCATAAAGGGCAGATTTGTGGAGAACACGACTAATAGTTGTCCTGTGGACAGACTCTCCCCCCTGAGCTGTGGATCTCTGCAGCTCCTCCAGAGTCACCATGGGCCTCTTGGCTCTTCTCTGATGAATGCTCTCCTTGCCCGGCCCGGTCAGTTTAGGTGGACGGCCATGTCTTGGTAGGTTTGCAGTTGTGCCCATACTCTTTCCATTTTCTGATGATGGATTGAACAGAGCTCCGTGAGATGTCCAAAGCTTGGGAGATTATTATATAACCTAACCCTGCTTTATACTTCTCCACAACTTTATCCCTGACCTGTCTGGTGTGTTCCTTGGCCTTCATGATGCTGTTTGTTCACTAAAGATCTCTAACAAACCTCTGAGGGCTTCACAGAACAGCTGTATCTATGCTGAGATTAAATGACACACAGGTGGACTCTATTTACTAATTAGGTGACTTCTGAAGGCAATTGGTTCCACTAGATTTTAGTTATCAGAGTAAAGGGGGCTGAATACAAATGCCCCCCCCCTCCCCCCACACTTTTCACATATTTATTTGTATCATTTTCCTTCCACTTCACAATTATGTGACACTTTGTGTTGGTCCATCACATAAAATCCCAATAAGATACATTTACATTTTTGGTTGTAACATGACAAAAATGTGGGGAATTTCAAGGGGTATGAATACTTTTTCAGGGCACTGTAGCTCTGACATAGACCGCAGTGCTGTACAGAGGACGATGTCCTGCAGGGATTCTCTTTAAGAAAGTTTGAAATCTGAGATCCGTTGCTGAGAACGGAAATGATTGCGAAACCCGTCCTTTCTGTCTCTCGGGGAGGATTCTGGGTAATCTTGGTGTCGGAGGCAGCGAGGAGCTCAGAGCCCTTCACATGGAGAGTCTTTGTGTTGTGTATATAGGAGATCACGGCCCTCCCGCCCCCAAACCCGCCCCAAACCCGCCCCCAAACCCGCCCCTAGTACCGGAGCCTACATACTGATCCACTCAGGGAATCTCTCCATTGTGGGAGGGGCAGAGACACAAACTACTGCAGGAAATCTCATCATTGTGGGAGGGGCAGAGACACAAACTACTGCAGGAAATCTCCCCATTGTGGAGGGGCAGAGACACAAACTACTGCAGGAAATCTCATCATTGTGGGAGGGGCAGAGACACAAACTACTGCAGGAATCTCCCCATTGTGGGAGGGCAGAGACAAAAACTACTGGAGGAAATCTCATCATTGTGGGAGGGGCAGAGACACAAAATACTGCAGGGAATCTCCCCATTGTGGGAGGGGCAGAGACAAAAACTACTGCAGGAAATCTCCCCATTGTGGGAGGGGCAGAGACACAAATTACTGCAAGAAATCTCAGTATTGTGGGAGGGGCAGAGACACAAAATACTGCAGGAAATCTCATCACTGTGGGAGGGGCAGAGACACAAACTACTGCAGGAAATCTCATCATTGTGGGAGGGGCAGAGACACAAACTACTGTATGGAATCTCTCCATTGTGGGAGGGGCAGAGACACAAACTACTGCAGGAAATCTCCCCATTGTGGGAGGGGCAGAGACACAAATTACTGCAAGAAATCTCAGTATTGTGGGAGGGGCAGAGACACAAATTACTGCAGGAAATCTCAGTATTGTGGGAGGGGCAGAGACACAAACTACTGCAGGGAATCTCCCCATTGTGGGAGGGGCAGAGGCACAAACTACTGCAGGAAATCTCCCAATTGTGGGAGGGGCAGAGACACAAACTACTGCAGGGGAATCTCCCCATTGTGGGAGGGGTAGAGACACAAACTACTGCAGGAAATCTCCCCATTGTGGGAGGGGCAGAGACACAAACTACTGCAGGGAATCTCCCCATTGTGGGAGGGGTAGAGACACAAACTACTGCAGGAAATCTCCCCATTGTGGGAGGGGCAGTGACACAAATTACTGCAGGAAATCTCACCATTGTGGGAGGGGCAGAGACACAAACTACTGCAGGAAATCTCATCATTGTGGGAGGGGCAGAGACACAAACTACTGCAGGAAATCTCCCCATTGTGGGAGGGGCAGAGACACAAACTACTGAGGGGAAATCTCACCATTGTGGGAGGGCAGAGACACAAACTACTGCAGGAAATCTCACCATTGTGGGAGGGGCAGAGACACACAAACTACTGCAGGAAATCTCACCATTGTGGGAGGGGCAGAGACACAAAGTACTGCAGGAAATCTCACCATTGTGGAGGGGCAGAGACACAAACTACTGCAGGAAATCTCAGCATTGTGGGAGGGGCAGAGACACAAACTACTGCAGGGAATCTCCCCATTGTGGGAGGGGCAGAGACACAAACTACTGCAGGGAATCTCCCCATTGTGGGAGGGGCAGAGACACAAACTACTGCAGGAAATCTCCCCATTGTGGGAGGGGCAGAGACACAAACTACTGCAGGGAATCTCCCCATTGTGGGAGGGGCAGAGGCACAAACTACTGCAGGAAATCTCCCAATTGTGGGAGGGGCAGAGACACAAACTACTGCAGGAATCTCCCCATTGTGGGAGGGGTAGAGACACAAACTACTGCAGGAAATCTACCCCATTGTGGGAGGGGCAGAGACACAAACTACTGCAGGGAATCTCCCCATTGTGGGAGGGGTAGAGACACAAACTACTGCAGGAAATCTCCCCATTGTGGGAGGGGCAGAGACACAAACTACGGCAGGAAATCTCATCATTGTGGGAGGGGCAGAGACACGAACTGCTGCAGGAAATCTCATCATTGTGGGAGGGGCAGAGACACAAACTACTGCAGGAAATCTCCCCATTGTGGGAGGGGCAGAGACACAAACTACTGCAGGAAATCTCATTGTGGGAGGGGCAGAGACACAAACTACTGCAGGAAATCTCTCCATTGTGGGAGGGGCAGAGACACAAACTACTGCAGGGAATCTCATCATTGTGGGAGGGGCAGAGACACAAACTACCGCAGGAAATCTCATCATTGTGGGAGGGCAGAGACACAAACTACTGCAGGAAATCTCCCCATTGTGGGAGGGGCAGAGACACAAACTACTGCAGGAAATCTCATTGTGGGAGGGGCAGAGACACAAACTACTGCAGGAAATCTCTCCATTGTGGGAGGGCAGAGACACAAACTACTGCAGGAAATCTCATCATTGTGGGAGGGGCAGAGACACAAATTACCGCAGGGAAATCTTCTCATTGTGGGAGGGGCAGAGACACAAATTACTGCAGGAAATCTCAGTATTTTGGGAGGAGCAGAGACACAAACTACTGCAGGAAATCTCAGTATTGTGGGAGGGGCAGAGACACAAATTACTGCAGGAAATCTCAGTATTGTGGGAGGGGCAGAGACACAAACTACTGCAGGAAATCTCATCACTGTGGGAGGGGCAGAGACACAAACTACTGCAGGAAATCTCATCATTGTGGGAGGGGCAGAGACACGAACTGCTGCAGGGAATCTCACCATTGTGGGAGGGCAGAGACACAAACTACTGCAGAAAATCTCTCCATTGTGGGAGGGGCAGAGACACAAACTACTGCAGGAAATCTCATCATTGTGGGAGGGGCAGAGACACGAACTGCTGCAGGGAATCTCACCATTGTGGGAGGGGCAGAGACACAAACTACTGCAGGGAATCTCATCATTGTGGGAGGGGCAGAGACAAACTACTGCAGGAAATCTCCCCATTGTGGGAGGGGCAGAGACACAAACTACTGTAGGAAATCTCCCCATTGTGGAGGGGCAGAGACACAAACTACTGCAGGAAATCTCACCATTGTGGGAGGGGCAGAGACACAAACTACTGCAGGAAATCTCACCAATGTGGGAGGGGCAGAGACACAAACTACTGTAGGAAATCTCCCCATTGTGGGAGGGCAGAGACACAAACTACTGCAGGGATTCTCCCCATTGTGGGAGGGGCAGAGACACAAACTACTGCAGGAAATCTCGCCATTGTGGGAGGGGCAGAGACACAAACTACTGCAGGAAATCTCACCAATGTGGGAGGGGCAGAGACACAAACTACTGTAGGAAATCTCCCCATTGTGGGAGGGGCAGAGACACAAACTACTGCAGGAAATCTCACCAATGTGGGAGGGGCAGAGACACAAACTACTGCAGGAAATCTCACCAATGTTGGAGGGGCAGAGACACAAACTACTGCAGGAAATCTCATCATTGTGGGAGGGGCAGAGACACGAACTGCTGCAGGGAATCTCATCATTGTGGGAGGGGCAGAGACAAACTACTGCAGGAAATCTCCCCATTGTGGGAGGGGCAGAGACACAAACTACTGTAGGAAATCTCACCATTGTGGGAGGGGCAGAGACACAAACTACTGCAGGAAATCTCACCAATGTGGGAGGGGCAGAGACACAAACTACTGTAGGAAATCTCCCCATTGTGGGAGGGCAGAGACACAAACTACTGCAGGAAATCTCACCATTGTGGGAGGGGCAGAGACACAAACAACTGCAGGAAATCTCACCAATGTGGGAGGGGCAGAGACACAAACTACTGTAGGAAATCTCCCCATTGTGGGAGGGGCAGAGACACAAACTACTGCAGGAATCTCCCCATTGTGGGAGGGGCAGAGACACAAACTACTGCAGGAAATCTCGCCATTGTGGGAGGGGCAGAGACACGAACTACTGCAGGAAATCTCACCAATGTGGGAGGGGCAGAGACACAAACTACTGTAGGAAATCTCCCCATTGTGGAGGGGCAGAGACACAAACTACTGCAGGAAATCTCACCAATGTGGGAGGGGCAGAGACACAAACTACTGCAGGGGAAAAAGAGGAAAGGAGAAAGTAATATATTTGTGGAAGGTCCTTTAAATGAACATTTCTATGAATTGTCTTTCCTCAGCCTCGCCTTTGTCCCGCACGTCTCCTATTCACTATTTATTCGATGTAATTGGCGGGTGTCCAGTGACCGCCTTGTAGTTTCTATCATTCTGTTGTGCGGGAGATTATAGTGTTTGGGAAAAGCTGAGCGTCCTTCACGTCCCGGCAGTGGTGTCTTGGAAACGAGCGATCCCTGGGCAAACAAACACAACTTTGTGTGCGGTCACATGACGGCGAGGAGGCGGTTTCTGTTGCCCGCGGTTTTCTTTGCTAACCTTGGTCCAGACTTGGATTCCCAAGTCCTTAAAGTGTCACAAAACTGGGCAATGCCATCTTAGTATGCACCGATCATCAGAACGTTATGACCACCCACCTAATATTGAGTAGGTCCCCTTTTTGCCACCTAAACAGCCCTGACCTGAGGCATGGACTCCACTAGACCTCTGAAGGTACACTGGGGTATCTGGCGCCAAGGTGTTAAGTCCTGGAAGTTGGGAGGCGGGGCCTCCATGGATCGGACTAGGCCAAGTCAACACCTCAAATTTGTTGTGTTCCTCAAACCATTCCTTCATCAGACTGTGCCGCCTTCTTCCATTGCTCCGTGCTCCATTTCTGGTGCTCACGTGCCCATTGGAGGTTCTTCAGGCTGTGGACACGGGTCAGCATGGGCACCCTGACCGGTCTGCCGCTACACAGCCCCCATACACAGCAAGCTGTGTTACCCATACTTTCTGCTTTCAACACATCAACTTCAGGGACAACATGTTCACTTGCTGCCTAATATATCCCACCCACTTTCAGATGCCTTTGTCACAAGATGATCGATGTTATTCTGTTATTCACCTGTCAGTGGTCATAATGTTATGGCTGATCGGTGTGGTGAAAGAGATTTCCTATAATGAAGACGGCAAGTGAAGTACTTTCAGCATTTCTCAGCCAGGGTGGTGCCCTTTTTAGTTCCCCTGGGGTGGTGCGAGGATGAGACCCAGTGTGCCCTAAATCAGAGATGGATGAGAGGACTCAGTGATGGGGGTGGGGGGCTCTGATGTAATGATGGACGGGAGAAGGACTGTGTCACGGAGGTCTGATTCAGGGTCCTCTGATGTGATGGGGGGACCTCTGATGTGATGGGGGGGGGACCTCTGATGTGATGGGGGGTCCTCTGATGTGATGGGGGGGGTCCTCTGATGTGATGTGATGGGGGTCCTCTGATGTGATGGGGGATGGGGGGGGGTCCTCTGATGTGATGATGGGGTCCTCTGATGTGATGGGAGGACCTCTGATGTGATGGGGGTCCTCTGATGTGATGGGGGGGGGGTCTTCTGATGTGATGGGGGGGGACCTCTGATGTGATGGGGGTCCTCTGATGTGATGGGGGTCCTCTGATGTGATGGGGGGACCTCTGATGTGATGGGATGGGGGGACCTCTGATGTGATGGGGGGGGACCTCTGATGTGATGGGGGGTCCTCTGATGTGATGGGGGTCCTCTGATGTGATGGGGGGGACCTCTGATGTGATGGGGGGACCTCTGATGTGATGGGGGGACCTCTGATGTGATGGAGGGACCTCTGATGTGATGGGGGGTCCTCTGATGTGATGGGGGTCCTCTGATGTGATGGGGGGTCCTCTGATGTGATGGGGGTCCTCTGATGTGATGGGGGGGGGTCCTCTGATGTGATGGAGGGGGGACCTCTGATGTGATGGGGGGACCTCTGATGTGATGGGGGGTCTCTGATGTGATGGGGGGACCTCTGATGTGATGGGGGACCTCTGATGTGATGGGGGGACCTCTGATGTGAGGGGGACCTCTGATGTGATGGGGGGACCTCTGATGTGATGGGGGGGGACCTCTGATTGTGATGGGGGGTCCTCTGATGTGATGGGGGGCCTCTGATGTGATGGGGGGTCCTCTGATGGGGGGGACCTCTGATGTGATGGGGGGGACCTCTGATGTGATGGGGGGTCCTCTGATGTGATGGGGGTCCTCTGATGTGATGGGGGGTCCTCTGATGTGATGGGGGGGACCCTCTGATGTGATGGGGGGGGTCCTCTGATGTGATGGGGGGTCCTCTGATGTGATGGGGGGGGGGACCTCTGATGTTATGGGGGTCCTCTGATGTGATGGGGGGTCCTCTGATGTGATGGGGGGACCTCTGATGTTATGGGGGGACCTCTGATGTGATGGGGGACCTCTGATGTGATGGGGGGGCCCTCTGATGTGATGGGGGGACCTCTGATGGGGGGGACCTCTGATGTGATGGGGGACCTCTGATGTGATGGGGGACCTCTGATGTGAAGGGGGACCTCTGATGTGATGGGGGACCTCTGATGTGATGGGGGACCTCTGATGTGATGGGGGGACCTCTGATGTGATGGGGGGACCTCTGATGTGATGGGGGGTCCTCTGATGTGATGGGGGGACCTGTGATGGGGGGGGGCCTCTGATGTGATGGATGGGGACCTCTGATGTGATGGGGGGACCTCTGATGTAATGGGGTCCTCTGATGTGATGGGGGGTCCTCTGATGTGATGGGGGGACCTCTGATGTGATGGGGGGACCTCTGATGTGATGGGGGGTCCTCTGATGTGATGGGAGGACCTCTGATGTGAGGGGGACCTCTGATGTGATGGGGGTCCCTCTGATGTGATGGAGGGGACCTCTGATGTGATGGGGGGGACCTCTGATGTGATGGGGGGTCCTCTGATGTGATGGGGGGACCTCTGATGTGATGGAGGGACCTCTGATGTGATGGGGGGTCCTGTGATGGGGGGGGACCTCTGATGTGATGTGGGGGGACCTCTGATGTTATGGGGGGTCCTCTGATGTGATGGGGGACCTCTGTTGTGATGGGGGGTCCTCTGATGTGATGGGGGGACCTCTGATGTGATGGAGGGGACCTCTGATGTGATGGGGGGGTCCTCTGATGTGATGGGGGGTCCTCTGATGTGATGGGGAGGTCCCCCATAGACCTAAACCTTGTGGACGGCCTTCCCAGAAGAGGTGAAGCTGTTATAGCTGCAAAGGGTGGGCCAACCCAATATTGAACCCTCCGGACTAAGACTGGGATGCCATTAAAGTCCATGTGCGTGTAAAGGCAGGCGTCCCAATACTTTTGGTAACATAGTGTAGTTTCACCTGATCAGCGTACGTCATTCATGGCCCAATATCTTTAAAGCAAGAGGCTTATGATATAAAATAGTACTCGCAAACATAGGTAGTACATCCAGAATTAAAACAACATTTCTAACTGACCAGTGGTGTGCACGATGACGTCACGAGTAGGCTCCGCCCAATGCGTTTCGTGTCAGAACACATCTTTAAGGGGGACGTATCTTTTGTGCGCACAAAGTGGGCACAAAAATATTTCATTGAATGTTATCGTGTCCAGAGCTGATTTTTAATGCTTTTTTTTTCTCCACAGGAAATGATCCAGAATATCGTGCGATACAATTCTCACCTCTTTCCTTATCTTTTCTCTTCCAGGTATAATTCCTGGAGCAGGAAGACTTTGCAGTTTCTGAATTAAGGAGAAAAAAGAAAAAAAAACCTACCCACTTTATATAAATATATTTTGTTTTCCGGTCCATACCGGCATTTCCTCATTAAATATAATGTAATATATTTGCAAAATTAAAGAATAATCAGAACCCCCCACTAGGGGGAGATGTAGCCACATCCTGTATGAAATCGGTTGTATTTATTGACTCGTGTGATACTAATTTATAAAGGATCTTTGACACCTCTCTGTGCTTTGCTTGCAGCTTTCATGTACATCAACCCAGGTTTTTTTTTTTTTATGCCACGCTCTTGCAGAGTGGGGGAGGGGCTTTAGCCTGTTCCGTTGTGTAGTCATTCGCTAACGCGGAGCGGTGCCTGTGTGACGGGGCTCTTATAGAGATCTATAGAGAACACAGGACTCACTTCTGCAGATGTAAATATGATTTTGTTGGATCAATAATAAATTCTACACTAATGCAAAAAATCGAAAGGAACCCTTTTTAATCAGAAAATGGCGTCAAGTAAACTCCTGGGATATTGATCTGGTCGGTAAAGTAGCGGAGGGGGGATGTTCATTTTATTAACACCAAAGCAGCTGAGACTGATTAACAACAGGTGCACTAGATGGGCAACAATGAGACGACCTCAAAAACAGGAAGGGTTTTACAGGTGGAGGCCACTGACATTTTTTTTCACTACTCATCTTTTCTGACCGTTTCTCACTAGTTTTGCATTTGGCTAGAGTCAGTGTCACTACTGGTAGCATGAGGCCATACCTGGACCCTATAGAGGTTGGGGTCACTACTGGTAGTATGAGGCCATACCTGGACCCCATAGGAGGTTGGTGTCACTAGTGGTTGCATGAGGCCATACCTGGACCCTATAAAAGTTGGTGTCACTACTGGAAGCATGAGGCACTACATGGACCATATAGGAGGTTGGGGTCAATACTGGTAGCATGAGGCCATACCTGGATCTTAAAGGAGGTTGGTGTCACTACGGGAAGCACGAGGCCATACCTGGACCCTATAGGAGGTTGGTGTCACTACTGGTAGCATGAGGCCATACCTGGACCCTATAGGAGGTTGGTGTCACTACTGGTAGCATGAGGCCATACCTGGACCCTATAGAGGTTGGTGTCACTACTGGTAGCATGAGGCCATACCTGTACCCCATAGGAGGTTGGTGTCACTACTGGTAGCATGAGGCCATACCTGTACCCCATAGGAGGTTGGTGTCACTACTGGTAGCATGAGGCCATACTGGGCCCTATAGGACAGTGATGGGGAACCTTGGCACCCCTGATGTTTTGGAACTACATTTCCCATGATGCTCATGCACTCTTTCGCCATCACTACTGGTAGCATGAGGCCATACCTGGATTGGACACATTACTCCCCTCCTTCCCCCTGAAAGGTGCCAAATGTGACACTGAATCCGAACAGCCCCTGACCCTCCCCCCCTCCGGAGGGCATCCGCAGTCCCTGACCCTCCCCCCGGAGCGCAAATGCAGCCCCTGACCCTCCCCCCCTGAAGAGGGTCCGCAGTCCCTGACCCTCCCCCCCTGAAGAGGGTCCGCAGTCCCTGACCCCCCCCAGAGGGCGTCCCCAGTCCCTGGCCCCCCCCCAGAGGGCGTCCCCAGCCCATGACCCTTCCCCCCCGGAGCGCGTCCCCAGCCCATGACCCCCCCCCGGAGCGCGTCCGCAGCCCATGACCCTCCCGGAGCGCGTCCGCAGCCCATGACCCTCCCCCTCCCGGAGCGCGTCCGCAGCCCATGACCCTCCCCCTCCCGGAGCGCGTCCGCAGCCCATGACCCTCCCCCCGGAGCGTGTCTGCAGCCCATGACCCTTCCCCCCGGAGGGTGTCCGCAGCTCATGACTCTCCCCCCCCCAGAGTGCGTCCACAGCCCATGACCCTCCCGCAGCCCATGACCCCCCCGGAGCGCGTCCGCAGCCCATGACCCTCCCCCTCCCGGAGCGCGTCCGCAGCCCATGATCCTCCCCCTCCCGGAGCGCGTCCGCAGCCCATGACCCTTCCCCCCCCCCGGAGCGCGTCCGCAGCCCATGACCCTCCCCCCGAAGCGTGTCTGCAGCCCATGACCCTCCCCCTCCCGAAGCGCGTCCGCAGCCCATGACCCTCCCCCTCCCGGAGCGCGTCCGCAGCCCATGACCCTCCCCCCCCCCCCGGAGCGCGTCCGCAGCCCATGACCCTTCCCCCCCGGAGCGCGTCCGCAGCCCATGACCCCCCCCCCCCAGAGCGCATCCGCAGCCCATGACTCTCCCCCCCCCAGAGTGCGTCCACAGCCCATGACCCTCCCGCAGCCCATGATCCCCCCCCCCCCCCCGGGAGGGCATCCACAGTCTCTAACAGTTGTCTGTAGCATATGTGGCCCTTTGGTGATGAGCCCCCTCCCCCCCAATAGAACTCGACCAATCGCTGAGTTTTTGTTGTATAAAATCACTTTAATAGAATTAGCAGAAAACCATTCGATGTCATTCATTAATGCGGGTAGAAAAGACAAGCGATCGTTAAGGCAGTCATAGTATAGTGCATATATCAGAAGACGGGAAGGACCGCCGGTTCAGGGCTACGCAGGTTCCGATTCCGGCGGTCTGTGTCTGGGGGGAGGGGGTTACCCTGAAAGGAGGGGGGGAGGGGAGGCGGGGGATGGGTACCCTTCCTCCCAATAAATACTTAATGTTATAACTTAAAAGTCTTTGGGTTATTGGCTCAGCCCAGCTGAGAGCGGAGGATTCTGGGAAGACTTTGCTCTCACGTGGCGCCCTCTTCGTTCATCCACAGCCGGCTCTCCTCCACCTCCTTCGTCACCACCAGAAGGACCTCGCAGGAGCCGCGGGCGATGCAGCCCTGGAGGAAGTCCCTGCAAGAGGAAAAAAGGACAAAAAAGGACAATCGATTACCAATACAGCACTGAAAGACGACCGTTCATTACACACGGGCCGAACAAATATGCTTTGAATCTTGGAGCCAGACAAAAAAAGTTATGAGACATTTTTTTTTTTTAAACAAATCTTACGGGTGGAAACAATGTAACATATTCCAGAAGGTGAACGTCTCCTTTAACACTTTCACAGCCAGAAGCAGTTTTTTGGGTGTTTCCACGCGTTTAAAAAAATATTTTTTTTTTTAGCCCCGAAGAAGATTACATAAAACCCTCCAAACATGAAAGCAGACACCCCAGAGAATAAAATAGTGGTAGTTCAAATTTTTTTATGGCACACGATATTACTGCAATGCAATACAATTACCCAGTTTTTATTTTGGTAAAACAAATGACGAGGTTGTTCCGAGTAAATAGATACCAAACATGTCATACCGTAAGCAAATATGCGGCCTTGGTCTGAAGGGGTTGTACCGCGGTTATATGCAGCTGCAGGCATCACCCTGGTGCCGTTTTTTTCTTTTTTAGAGCCGGCAGACGGCTTTCATGTAAGGCCCCTTTCACACGGTCGGACCGTTCAGATCCATCTGTCGGTTTTGACGGCGGATCTGAACGGGCGCTCCATGTTAGTCTATGGAGCGTCGGATGTCAGCGGAGAGACATGTCCGCTGACATCCGACCCGGTCCGATCCGCCAAAAGCAGACGTATGTCTCTACGTCCAGATCCGTCGCTGGCGGATCGGATCGGGTGAGATCTGATGAAAACGGACACACTGTCTGTTTTCATCCGATCTCTCCATAGAGACCAGCGGCGCTCGCAAGCCCCTCCCCGCTCAGTGAGCAGAGAGGGACTTGTCATCCGCCGGTTCAGCGGAGATCAACGGAGAGATCTCTCCGCTGAGCCGGCGGACAAAGGCGGACTCTGTGGACGCGGAGTCCGCCTCGTGTGAAAGGGGCCTAACAAAAACGATATGGCTAAGAAGTCACACCTAGAATGACATTTGCGCGGTCATGCTACACCGTACCCATAGGATATTTTTCATCATTTTTTTTTTTTCACACAAATAGCTTTTTTTTTGGTGGTATTTAACCACTGGGAGTTTAATTTTGCTAAACAATAAAACTGAAAAAAAATAAAAAAAAAATAAAACAAGTTTCTCTTCATTTCGGTTATAACATTTTTCAAATAAATAATTTTTCTTCATAAATTTTAGGCCACGTATGCCGCTACATTCCTTTGGTCAAAATAACCCAAATCAGTGTACCGTGTATATACTAGAGTATAGGCCGACCCGAATACAAGCCGAGGCACTTAATTTTACCACAAACAACTCGGAAAACGTATTGACTCGAGTATAAGCCTAGGGTGAGAAATGCGCAGCTACTATAAGTGGAAAAGAGGGTCAACAATGCCCATTTGCAGCCTCACTGTGCCCATGCAGATGGACACAGTTGACCGATTTGGGGCCCTGTATCTCAGGGTCACTTAGTGCTAGGAACCCCATCTTTGGATATGTTGTAGTGCTAATTCCACTGGGTTGGAATGCAACATTTGGGGTTCCTAGCACTAAGTGTCCCCGAGATATGGGGGCCCCAAATTCGGGTCAGAAAATGTCAAGCACTTTTCTGCAGCAGAAAATGACATTTCCGAACCGACTTTGGGGCCCCGTAATCTCGGGGCCACTTGGTGCTAGGAACCCCATCTTTGGATACGGGGCCCCAAAGTCGGGTCGGAAATTTTTTTTTTTGCTGCAGAAAAGTGCTTGACTCCAGTATAAGCCGAGGGGGACACTTTCAGCACAAAAAAAATGTGCTGAAAAACTCGGCTTTATACTCGAGTATATACGGTATATTATTTAGTCTGTATGAAGGTTATAGAGTCCATAAACTATGGGAAATATCTGAAAATCGATGACTCCTAATGTACTGAAGGCCGGTCTCATTTCTTGAGGCCTGTAAAACACCAGGACAGTACAAAATATCCCCCCCCCCCCCAAATTACCCCTTTTTGGAAAGTAGACAGTCCAAGGTATTCAGTAAGAGGGATGGAGAGTTTTTATGAAGTTTAAAAATATTAAAATAAATAATAAAAAAAAAAACTTTTTTTTTTTTTACACACAGCCTCACTAATGCAGTACGCGTTGTACTGCATTAGTAAGACCGCGTGTAAAAAAAATAATAATTAAATTGGGATTTTATTTTATTTAAATTTTTTTAAATGTATAAATTTTTCCAAAAATTGTGGTGTGGAGGTGTAACGGGACACTGACTGATGACTGTGTGCAAGAAAAAAAAAAAATCCTGATCACTCCACCAGAGTAGTACGATGTTGGGTATGGCAATACTGCATTGCTCGAGTGTGGTTTCAAAAAAAGAAAAGAAAAAAAAATATATACTTTTTGTAACACAGTCAAATTATATATTTTTTTCAATTAATTTTTATTATTTTTTTTTTTTACGATTTTTATTTTTATAATAGTGTTCCCCAGAGTAGTACGATGTTGAATATGGTAACACTTTATTTTAAAAATAAAAATTGTAAAGAAAAAAATAAAAAAAAATTAATTGAAAAAATATACTTTGACTGTTTAAGATTTTTATTTTTAAAATAGTTTTACCATACACAACATCGTACTACTCTGGGGAAGTGATCAGGATTTTATTTACACATTACAATTGCTTAGAGCAGTGAATTTCATTGGCATAAGCAACCATTTTTACTGAATGAAACTGATTTTTGTTGCGATTGGCCCTGTCTGTACCATGTGATCACTGTGACCAATCACAGCTAGCAACACAATGGATAAACATGAAAGGAAGGCATCCATTGTGTACAACTGTCATCTGCTGTGATTAGTCACAGTGATCACATGGTACTGGAAGTGGGGCAGTACAGGGATCGGCTGTGTCTGGTGGAGATTGCACGGCTGCCCGGCCCTGTGAGAGGCACGTCGTTCTGGGAGGCGGTCATAGGACGTCCTCCCAGAATGGAGCTCCCGCCCAGCCGTCATTTTGCTATAAGCCGGGCAGGAAGGCATTAACCACTTCCCGACCGGCGCACGACGATGTACGTCTGCAGAATGGCACGGGCAGGCAAAAGGGTGTACAGGTACGTCCCCTTTAAGATTGCCACCCTGCCATCGCGTGCGCGGCGGTCAGGACCCCCGCGAGTCCGGTCGCGGGTCCCACAGACTCGATACCCGCGATCGTCTCACGGGAAGGCTGAACGGGGCGATGCAGAAATAAACAGCATCTCCCCGTTCTGCCTAGCAACTAGTAACACTGATCTCTGCTCCCTGTGATTGGAGCAGAGATCAGTGTTCACTAAATCAAAGCCACGCCCCCCACAGTTGGTAACACGCCCCTAGGAACACTTAACCCCATACACTGCCACCTAGTGGTTAACTCCTTCACTGCCAGTGTCATTTACACAGGAATCAGTGCATTTAAATAGCACTGATTGCTGTATAAATGACAATGGCCCCAAAAATGTGTCAAAGATGTGTCCGCCATAATGTCGCAGTCACAATAAAAAAAAAAAATCACTGATCGCCGCCATTACTAGTAAAAAAAAAATAAAATAAAAAAAATATTAAATAGAAATGCTATAAAACTATCCCCAATTTTGTAAACGCTATAACTTTTGCGCAAACCAATCAATAATCGCTAATTGAGATTTTTTTTACCAAAAATATGTAGAAGAATACGTATCGGCCTAAACTGAGGAAAATTTTTTTTTTTTTTTATATATATATATTTTTGGGGGATATTTATTATAGCAAAAAGTTAAAAAATAATGCTTTTTTTTAAAAAAAATTGTCGCTCTTTTTTTGTTTATAGCGCAAAAAATAAAAACCGCAGGGGCGATCAAATACCACCAAAAGAAAGCTCTATTTGTGGGGAAAAAAAGGACGCCAATTTTGTTTGGGAGCCACGTCGCACGACCGCGCGATTGTCAGTTAAAGCGACGCAGTGCCGAATCGCAAAAAGTGCTCTGGTCTTAAGCTAGCAAAATGGTGCGGGGCTGAAAGTGGTTAAGAACCTTGGGCATGACAGGTACGTCCTAAAAAAAAAAAAACTGTAAGTTCCTAGGACGTAACTTGTACACCTGGAACTCCCCCCCCCCCCCCGGCCCTTCTGCGGCTGAGTCTCGCTCGGTGCTCCGGTGAAGATTCCTCTATAAGTGATGCCTGCAAACAGCGCTTGTAGACATCAATGATAAATACGATGTAACAATGTCAGAACCTTAATGAGGCCTGAGCTATACAATGCCATGGATAGAGCAAACGTGGTCCTGCCAGACAGTGTAGTCGGGTCATGACCTCCAGTGCCCCCCTGGCTTTAATGGGGAAAAAAAAAAAAAAAGAAACCCATCAATGAGGTCATCACTCTGCTCTCCCTCCTGTAAGCACACACTCAGACTGACAGCACCGTGCAAAGCTAGAGAGCTCCATTGGTGCAGAGTGCTGCCCCTCCCAGGCTGAGCAGGGAATTACAGCGGGGGGTGATACGAGGATGGAGTCAGGTATTTATATTAGCTCCTGGAATACATACTGAACATTAAATAAGCAGCTGCAGCTTTAAGAAGTTATTATGCCGACATCAGCGGAATGTCTCCAGCACGATCCTCGCACGTGTTCCTCATTCCTCCCATACGAGTCATTCCTCCTCGTCACACACCCAATAATACACCCCCGTCACACGCTCCCCGCATTCCAAACACCACGTGTGACAGCTGTGAGCTCACACCCCGAGCATCCGAGAAATGCCGGAAACGCTCAGGAACATTGTGATCTCACCCCCCAGGGGGCGCTCGACTTTCCCAGAATTCCTCCCGACACCCAATAAAACCTGAAGAGGCGAGATCAATCCCACCCCCTCCCATGGAGATTTCTCTCCACCCGAAAATAACGGATCCCACATGTTCTCATCCTTCCTCAATTTACTGCTTGGGGGTCTCCATTAGAGAAATTTCCCATCACTTCCTGTCCCGACAGAAAGTCGCCTCAACGGGGACACCGGCAGGAATAACATGACTAATAAAGCTTTGCTCATTCCAAAACACCATAAAGAGTCTTGGCTGGAATCGGGCCGACCCAATCATTATTTCCACTGCCCCCCCCCCCCAATCAGCACGTGGTCCTTACTTCAGTTCCCTGGGGCCCCCAAGCTTGGCAGGCGATTTCAGCTTTGAATCCAGGTTGTAGTAGATGCCGTTGATCTGCCGCACGGCGATCCAGTGCTTGCGGGTGATGGGCAGAGAGAGGAAGCCCAGCGAGATGGGGGATGGGATGTTCAGGATGAAGCCGAAGATTTCACTCAGCGCCAAACTCTCCAGAGACCTGCAGGGGGCACCAACGTCATTGTAGATGTGTGACCAACCACCCTCCTGGAACCACCCCCTCATCTCCACACCCACCAACCTTTCCACCCTTCTCGTCTCCACACCCACCAACCTTTCCACCCTTCTCATCTACACACCCACCAACCTTTCCACCCTTCTCGTCTCCTCCAACCAACCTTTCCACCCAACCAACCAACCTCTCCCATCTCACCCCCCCACTGTCCTTTCTAACCAACCTCCACTTTACCCCCAATCCATCGAACCACCCACTCTTCTCCTAGGTCATGCCGTATACAGTCCACACTGGAACCACCCCTCATCTCCACACCCACCAACCTTTCCATCCAACCAACCTCTCCCATCTCACCCACCACTGTCCTCTCTAGTCAACCTCCACTTTACCCCCAATCCATCAAACCACCCGCTCTTCTCCTAGGTCATGCCGTATACAGTCCACGCATGTTCTCCATCCCAACCATCTCACCTCCTGCAGCTCTCCATCAAATCCCCCCCGTCCATCCTCCCATTCTCATCTCCTCCACCCTAACCAAACGTTACATCCTTATCTCCCCAATCTAAACTCCACCCTACCCCCATTCATCCAATCACCTGCTCTTCACCCACGTCATATACAGCCCACCCAAGTTCTCCATCAAACCCCCGCTCTGGTCGTCCTCATCCCTTCCACCAACCTTACCATCTTCATTACCCCCCCCCCCCCCACAACCACCAACCGATTCCATCTAACCCCCCTACTGCCCCCTTCCAAGTCATCCCATATACCCCATATACAGCCCACCCAAGTCCTCTATCTCTTCCAGCTTCACTCCATCAATTCCCGACGTCCTCATCTCCTCCACCTTTACATTTCCACCCCAATCAAACCAAAAACTTTCCATCCTCATCTCCTCCACCAACCTCTCTCATCATATCACATACTGCCTGCCCCCCCTCCATCTAAACTCCACCTCACCCCCCCCCCCCCCCATTCATCAGATCACTCGCTCTTCTCCCATCTCATGACCACCATATACAGGCCTCCAAGATCTCCACCCCTTCCTGAACCTCTCCATCAAATCCCACCTCTGCCTCACTTATTACCTCCTCATTTACAAAATCACCCCCAAACTCCCCTTCATCTATTCTCTACCTTACCCCCTCACATCCAACCAATAAACGGCTTTTCTCCAATCTCAAACCCACCATATACAGCACCCCGAGGTCTCCAACCCCCCCCCCCCCCCCCCCCCCCCCCGAGGTCTCCAACCCCCCCCCCCCCCCCGAGGTCTCCAACCCGTCCATCTCTACATCAAAACTTCCCTTCTGTCTTCATTAGCCCCTCTACCTTTACATCTCCAATGTCTCCATCCAACAAGATCTCCTATCTCAACCCTCACCCTACCCCCATCCAACCAGGAAAAACGACTTTTCTCCAATCTCATACCCACCATATACAGCAACCCTGAGGTCTCCAACCCTGAGGTCTCCAACCCTGAGGTCTCCACATCAAAACTTCCCTTCTGTCTTCATTAGCCCCTCCACCCCCAATGTCTCCATCCTTATCTCCTCAACCCCACCAATCCCTCCCATCCCACCCCAATTAACCTCCATACAACCTCCACACATCTGATCTTATCTCATGCCCACCTTATACACCCCCACCCAAGTACACCATCCCCTCCATCCTGCCTCCCGCTCCTCGCCATCAATTCCCCCCTGTCCTCAGCCCCACCACCTTTACCTCTCTACCCTTACCAACCTCTCCAATCTGCTCTACTCCACCTCACCAACCCTTCCTCAGCCCCTCCACCTTTACATCTCTACCCTTACCAACATCTCCACCTCACCAACCCTTCCCATCTGACCGCCACCTATCTGATCTCATGCCCACCTTATACACCCCAACACCCTCCCAAATACACCATCCCCTCCATCCTGCCTCCCGCTCCTCTCCATCAAATCCCCCCTGTCCTCAGCCCCTCCACCTTTACATCTCTACCCTTACCAACCTCTCCACTCTACTCTCCTCCGCCTCACCAACCCTTCCTCAGCCCCACCACCTTTACATCTCTACCCTTACCAACCTCTCCAATCTTCTCCACCTCACCAACCCTTCCCATCTGACCTCCACCCATCTGATCTCATCTCATGCCCACCTTATACACCCCAACACCCTCCCGAATACACCATCCCCTCCATCTCACCTCCTGCACCTCTCTATCAAATCCCCCGTGCCCTCCTCACCCCCTCCACTTTTACATCTCCATGATAACCAAACATTCCGTTCTTCTCATTACTTCCACCCCATCAAAATGCTCCCATCTCACCCCCCTACTACCCCCCCCATACAATCTTCACCTTACACCCCCCACCCATCCAACCACCCCATCTTCACCTATCTCATGCTCACCATATACAGCCCCCCGAGATCTCCATCTCACCACCTACACCTCTCTTCCACCCCCAAATATCTTTATTATACTTTTTTTTTTCTCCTCTACATTCCCCGGGTACTTTGACTTCCCATTCAGTTTATTCTCGTGGCCCCCGATCTCTGGGTGGTCTTCAGGTTCCCACAGGACACCCTGTAGAGTCTGGGGGGCCCCCCTTAGGCTAGATGAAGGTGTTCCACATTGTTGGGGACAAGCTTGGAACAAGATGATCCCAAGCGGCTCTTTCCTTCTCACCTGCGTTTGTCCCACCACACGGCGGCGTAGTCCAGCACCCCAACCACTCCCTTCCCCATCATCTACGCCATGACCTTTGACATTGCCCCATCCCCCCCTCACCCAACAACACCTTCAACCATCATACTGCCCCATCCCCCTCACCCCAGTTACCGATGCCCCAGAAGACTCACACCCACCACACCGGTGCGGATTAATCATCTACTGCCCCAGCCCCTCATCCCACAACCACATTCCTTCCCGCACATCTTCTACTGCCCCCAGTTCAGGGGGACAACCTCACCCCACCAGCACCTTCCCCAAAAGACAACAACGACACATCAACATTCACCCCACACTGCCCCACCTCTCCCCCCCATCTATCTACTGCCCCATCCCCCTCACCCCAACACCCACACCTGCCCCATCCCCCATCTACTGCCCCATGGCCCCCCCTCACCCCAACCCAACCTCATCCACCACCCCCCATCATCTACTGCCCCCATCCCCCCCCCACCACCACCCCCCCCTCACCCCAACCCACACCTTCCCCCATCTACTGCCCCCCATCCCCCTCACCCCATCGCCCCTCTCCCCCACACCTTCCCCCCCCCATCATCTACTGCCCCATCCCCCTCATCTGCCCCATCCCCCACACCTTCCCCCATCATCTACTGCCCCATCCCCCTCACCCCACCACCTTCCCCCATCATCTACTGCCCCCATCCCCCTCACCCCTCCACCCCCATCATCTACTGCCCCATCCCCCTCATCCCACCCCACACCTTCCCCCATCATCTACTGCCCCAATCCCCTCACCACCCCCTTCCAACCTCATATACTGCCCATCCCCACACCCTTCCCCCATCATCTACTGCCCCATCCCCCTCACCCCACACCTTCCCCCATCAATCTACTGCCCCATCCCCCTCCTCCATCATCTACTTCCCCCATCATCTACTGCCCCCATGCCCCTCCTCACCCCACCACACCTTCCCCCATCATCTACTGCCCCAGCCCCCTCACCCCCGAACCACACCTTCCCCCATCATCTACTGCCCCATGCCCCACCTTCCCCCATCATCTCATCACCATACCCCTCCCCCCACAACCTTCCCCATCATCTACTGCCCCATCCCCCTCACCCCACCACCTTCCCCCATCATCTACTGCCCATCCCCCTCACCCAACCCACACCTTCCCCCCCATCATCTACTGGACCTCACTCCCAACCCCCTCATCTACTGCCCCATCCCCCCCCATCAACCACACCTTCCCCCATCATCTACTGCCCCATCCCCCTCATCTCACCCCACAAACCTTCCCCCATCATCTACTGCCCCATCCCCCTCACCCCAACCCACTCCTTCCCCCATCTTCTACTGCCCCATCCCCCTCATCTCACGCCCACACCTATCCCCATCTACTGCCCATCCCCCTGCATCCCAACCACCCCCATCCCCCTCAATCACCCACCCACACTATCCCCTAGACATCCCCCATAGTTTTTTCAATCTACTCCCCCATCACCCCATCCCACCTTCCCCCATCTCATGCCCCATCTTTCTTTTTTTTTTTTGTTTTTTGTTTGCCCCATTCCCCCTCACTACCATTATCACCTTCATTTTTCCCCCATCCATCTATTTCTTGCCCCATCACCCCTCCACAACACACCTTCCCCCATCATTATCTACTGCCCCATCCCCCTCACCCACCCTATACCTTCCCCCTATTTTTCTTAATTCATTCTACCAACACCTTCCCCCCTATCTGCCCCTCATTTCCCCTCACCCCATCCCATTCATCTCATCCACTCACCCCCCACACCTTCCCCCATCATCACTTTAGCCCCACCTTCAACCCACACCTTCCCCATTCATCTACTGCCCCATCCCCCTCACCTCAACCCACACCTTCCCCCATCTACTGCCCATCCCCCTCACCCACCCACACCTTACCCCCATCATCTACTGCCCCATCCCCCTCACCTCAACCCACACACCTTCCCCCATCATCTACTGCTCCCATCCCCCTTTTCACCTATCACCCACCAACCTTCCATATCCCCCCATACCTTACTGCCCCACCCCCCACCCTGCCCCATCCCCATTCATCTACTGCCCCAGCTCCCTCCTCACCATCACCCACATCCTCCACCCTTCCCCATCATCTGCCCCATCCCCCCTGCACACCATCCCCCCATCACTGCCCCATCCCCCTCAACCCACAACTTCCCCCTTTCATCTACTGCCCCATTCCCCCTCACCCCACCCACACCTTCCCCCATCATCTACTGCCCCATCCCCCTCACCCCAACCCACACCTTCCCCCCATCATCTACTGCCCCATCCCCCTCACACCCAACCCACACTTCCCCCATCATCTACTGCCCCACCCCCCTCACCTCCACCCACACCTTCCCCCCATCATCTACTGCCCCATCCCCCCCTCACCTCACCACAACCACACCTCTCCCATATCTACTGCCCATCATCTCCCAACCCACACCATTCCCCCACCATCTACTGCCCACACCCCCCACCATACTGCCCTTCCCCCTCACCCACACCTTCCCCATCTACTCATTCCCATCCCCATCTACTGCCCCATCCCTCCTCACCCACCTCGACTGCCCCACCCCACCTTCCCCCACTTGCCCCATTCCCCTCAAAAACCTTCCCCCATCTACTGCCCATCCCTCCCCCAACCCCATCCCCCTCATCTACTGCCCCATCCCCCTCACCCCAACCCACAACCCATCCCACCTTCCCCCATCATTACTGCCCCATCCCCCTCACCCCAACCCACACCTTCCCCCCATCATCTACTGCCCCATCCCCCTCATCCCAACCCACACCTTCCCCCCATCTACTGCCCAGGCCCCCTCCCGCTCCCTTCCCCCCAACTGCCACACCTTCCCCCATCATCTACTGCCCCATCCCCCACACACCAACACCACACCTTCCCCCATCTTCTACTGCCCATCCCCCTCACCCCAACCCACACCTTCCCCCATCATCTACTGCCCCATCCCCCTCACCCCACAACTTCCCCATCCTACTGCCCCATCCCCCTCACCCCAACCCACACCTTCCCATCCTCTACTGGCCCCATCCTCCCATCCCGATCCCCACCCACCCCAACCCACAACCTTCTACCCCCTCCCCGCCCCCCTCCCCCCCCCCTCCCCTCCCTATCCCTCCTCCCCCCCTACAACCCCCCCCCCTCAATCCCCCCCCCCTCCTCCTCCCATCCCCCCCCCCCCTCCTCCCCCCCCTCCCCCTCTCCCCTCCCCACCCCCCCCTCCCCCCTGCCCCATCCCCCTCACCCCAACCCACACCTCCCCCATCTACTGCTCCCCATCCCCCTCATCCCCCCATCACCTTCGCCCCCCATCTACTGCCCCATCCCCTCATCCAACCCACCCCCACCCCCATCCTACTGCACCCCCTCCTTTCCCCCGGGTATCATCTACTCCCCCCCCCCATCCCCCTCACCCCACCACACCACACCTTCCCCCCCCATCATCTACTGCCCCATCCCCCTCACCACCAACCCACCCCTTCCCCTCCATCCCTCCCCACTCCCCCAACCACACACCTTCCCCCATCATCTACTGCCCCCCTCCCCACCAAACCCCCCCATCTCCCTCCCCACCCTCCCCACCCCCACCTCCCCCCTCCCCTCTCCCCCATCCCCCTCCACCCCACCACACCTTCCCCCATCATCTACTCCCCTCCCCCCCCCCCCATCTACTGCCCCATCCCCCCCCCCACCCCAACCCCACCTTCCCCCCATCCCCTCACCCACCCACCCCCCCCATCCCCCATCCCCATCCCCCACCCCCTCCACCCCAACCCACACCTTCCCCCATCTACTTTCCCCATCCCCCTCACCCCAACCCACACCTTCCCCCATCATCTACTGCCCCATCCCCCTCACCCCAACCCACACCTTCCCCCCCATCATCTACTGCCCCATCCCCCTCACCCCAACCCACACCTTCCCCCATCATCTACTGCCCCATCCCCCCTCAACCCCATCCCCCCTCCCCCAACCCACACCTCCCCCATCATCTACTGCCCCATCCCCCTCACCCCACCACACCTTCCCCCCATCATCTACTGCCCCATCCCCCTCACCCCAACCCACACCTTCCCCCATCATCTACTGCCCCATCCCCCTCACCCCAACCCACACCTTCCCCCATCATCTACTGCCCCATCCCCCTCACCCCACCCCACACCTTCCCCCATCATCTACTGCCCCATCCCCCTCACCCCACCCCACACACCACACCTTCCCCCATCATCTACTGCCCCATCCCCCTCATCTCACCCAAAACCTTCCCCCATCCATGTGGTGACCCCTCCCCCTCACCCCACCAAACCTTCCCCCATCCATGTGGGGGCCCGTTCTTCCATCCCATCCCCCTCATCTACTGCCCCCTCACCCCACCAAACCTTCCCCCATCCATGGGGTGACCCGTTCTTCCATCTCATCCCCCTCATCTACTGCCCCATCCCCCTCACCCCACCAAACCCTTTCTCATCCATGTGGTCACCGGCCCAAAGTTGCCCACTCAATTCATCTCACCCCCTGCACCCCTCCCCCACCCCCTTACTCGCTTTCCGTTCTTCCAGTCCCCCAACTTTCTCTCAACTCACCGACCTCCAGCTGAGCCCCCCAAATATTTCTAGGATCCCCCAATTTTTCTTAGGGGCAGATCTCTCCTCCCCCCAGGACACACCCCAGTTTGATCTCCAATTGCTGGAGTAGATCCTCGACACCCCCCCCCCCCCATGACAGATCCCACCCCCTGATCTCTACCTACCACCCCTCAACGTCCCCCACCCCCCGGACATTCCCCAATCACCCCTCCCCCCTTTTGAGAGGTAATCCCTGAACCCCCCCCCCCCCAAACCCAAATACCCCACCTACCCCCTCCCCCACACACAGATCTCTCACCCCACTCTCCCAGGTTACCCCATAGAGAGTAATCCTCCCCCAGATACCCCCAATGACAGATCTATTACACCCGGGTAGGTGCCCGATACCCCCCCCCCCCCCACAACAACAACAACATCCCATCCTCCACCTCCAGGACATCTCCCCATCCTCCCCCCAGGGGCAGATCTCTCAACCGCTCTACCAGGTTACCCCATGAAATGGTAATTCCCCCCCCCCCCATAATGGAGGTATTACCCCCCCCCATGGAAGGTCCCCCTGATCTTCATCTACCACCACCCCCGTTTGCTCTGGTGATGGGACTCCCCTCCCCCCGGTCCCTCTCTCTCACCCCCGGCAGATCTCCTCGGCCCGGCTCTGGCAGTATTCCTCCCTCTGGAGAAGGTTGTTGATGGCGTGTACCGCACACAGCTCCAACCGCTGCCGCTCGTGATACATCCCTTCCCCCATCCTTCCTCAGCGCCCGGCCGGGGGAGGAGCCAGCCATATCACTACACGGCCACAGGGGGCGGGGACCGGGGCGGGGCACGTGACAGCGGCTGTCATCTCCCCAGACACGTGACCCGGAGAATGCAACATTGTATCCGGAGCAAGAGAGGCGAGCTGTGATTGGACGGCGTGTCACCTCCGACCCCGCCCCCCCTCCGCCCCAATGTTATTGTAACTTACTTCCTCCCTCCCCCTCCCCCCTCCTATTGTTATTATTATTATTTATCCCCTCCCCTCTTATTATTATTATTATTATTAATATTATTGATTTTATTATTTTTATTATCCCCCCTCCTAGTATTATTATTATTTCCCCCTCCTAATATTATTATTATTATTTATCCCCTCCTCCTATTATTATTATTATTATTTATCCCCTCCCCTCTTATTATTATTATTTTATTATTTTTATTATCCCCCCTCCTAGTATTATTATTATTTCCCCCTCCTAATATCATTATTATTATTTTATTATTATTATTATTATTAATATTAATATTATTGATTTTATTATTTTTATTATCCCCCCTCCTAGTATTATTATTATTTCCCCCTCCTAATATTATTATTATTATTTATCCCCTCCTCCTATTATTATTATTATTATTTATCCCCTCCCCTCTTATTATTATTGATTTTTATTATTTTTATTATCCCCCCTCCTAGTATTATTATTATTTCCCCCTCCTAATATTATTATTATTATTATTATTTCCCCCTCCCCTCCTAATATTATTATTATTATTATTATTATTATTATTTATCCCCTCCTCCTATTATTATTATTATTATTTATCCCCTCCCCTCTTATTATTATTGATTTTATTATTTTTATTATCCCCCCTCCTAGTATTATTATTATTTCCCCCTCCTAATATTATTATTATTATTTATCCCCTCCTCCTATTATTATTATTATTATTTATCCCCTCCCCTCTTATTATTATTGATTTTATTATTTTTATTATCCCCCCTCCTAGTATTATTATTATTTCCCCCTCCTAATATTATTATTATTATTATTATTTCCCCCTCCCCTCCTAATATTATTATTATTATTATTATTATTTATCCCCTCCTCCTATTATTATTATTATTATTTATCCCCTCCCCTCTTATTATTATTGATTTTATTATTTTTATTATCCCCCCCCTCCTAGTATTATTATTTTCCCCTCTACTCCTCCTCCTATTATTATTAAAATTATTATTCCCCTTCCCCCTCTCCTCTTCATAATATTATTATTATTATTTACCCCTCCCCTCCTATTATTATTATTATTATAATTATTATTATTTACCCCCTCCCCTCCTAATATTATTCATATTTATCCCATCATTTGCTCCCTCCCCCTTCTATTGATTTTTTTACCTCCTTCCCCTCAGAATATTATATTAGAATATGATTGTGATGATGATTCCCCCTTCCCCCTAATACATGGGATTCATTTCACAAACCTTCATCACTAAGGGAGGGGGGGGGGGGGGGGGGGGGGGGGGGCGGGGGGGGGGGGGGGGGGGGGGGGGGGGGGGGGGGGGGGGGGGGGGGGGGGGGGGGGGGGGGGGGGGGGGGGGGGGGGGGGGGGGGGGGGGGGGGAATATTAAAAAAAAAAAATTGGACAACCCCCCCCCCCTGGTGAAAGTGCAGAAACATTTGTTCTGTGTGAATGAGGCAAAAATGGAAAATAGAATCAATGTAGAGAAGAGCGCCTGTGCCAGCGGCGATCGCCTGAAGAGTGACGCCGGGTGCAAACATTGAGATTATCGGACAAACAATCGTCTGTTCCCCCCCCCCCCCTCGCAGGCTAATCTCAGATCGAGAATTAAAAGTTTACTAAAGTTACAAAAATTTTCGTACGACAGAAATAAGAAATCGGAAGTGACGTCGTGTGTTGTGTATTTATATTGTATTTTTGAACGACAACTGTACTGATTAAACGAAAATCATTTCCGTGTTTGACCGATCGGATAATATCGGATGAACTGCCAAAAGCAGCTCTGTACTAGGGATGAGCCGAACACCCCCCGGGTTCGGTTCACACCAGAACCTTCGAACGGACCGAAAGTTTGTGCGAACATTCGAACCCTATTAGTTACAATGGACGCGAACGTGTGAAATCTAAAGTGCTAATTATAACGGCCAATATGCATGTTAATGTCATAAAACAGGTTTGGGGACCCGGGTCCTGCCCCAGGGACATATATCAATGCAAAAATTTTAAAAACTAATGTTTTTTCGGGAGCAGTCATTTTAATGATGCATCAAGTGAAAAAAAAAAAGTGAAATTTTCCTTTAACCACTTCCCGCCCGGTCAATAGCAGATTGACGTCCGGGAAGTGGCTTCGTTATCCTGACTGGGCGTCATATGACGTCCTTCAGGATAACAGCCGCCGCGCGCCCGTGGGGGCGCGCATCGCGGCGATCGGTGGAGCGGGGTGTCAGTCTGACACACCGCTACACTGATCTCGGTAAAGAGCCTCCGGCGGAGGCTCTTTACCACGTGATCAGCCGTGTCCAATCACGGCTGATCACGATGTACACAGGAAGAGCCGTTGATCGGCTTTTCCTCACTCGCGTCTGACAGACGCGAGTAGAGGGAGCCGATCGGCGGCTCTCCTGACAGGGGGGGTCTGCGCTGATTGTTTATCAGCGCAGCCCCCCCTCAGATGCCCACACTAGACCACTAGGGAAGCCCCCAGGACCACCAGGGAAGCCCCCAGCATGTGGATGGCCAGGTACATCCCCCATGGCCATCCACATGTTAAAAAAAAAATCAAAAAATATGCCAATCAGTGCCCACAGATGGGCCCTGATTGGCACATCATATTTAATTAAAAAAAAAAGTAAAAAAAAAAGGATTCCCAGCAATGCCACCCATAAGTGTTATCAGTGCCACTCATCAGCGTCCATCAGTGCCACCTATCAGTGCCCATCCGTGCCCACCCATGCCCACCTATCAGTGCCCATCCATGCCACCTATCAGTGCCCATGCATGCCACCTATCAGTGCCACCTATATGTGTGCATCAGTGCCACCCATAAGTACCCGTCAGTGCCGCCTATGAGTGCCCATCAGTGCCACCTGAGTGCCCATCAGTGCCGCATACCAGTGCCACCTATCAATGCCCATCAGTGCCACCTATCAGTGCCGCCTATCAGTGCCCATCATCAGTGCCACCTCATCGGTGCCCCTAATTGGTGCCACCTCATCGGTGCCCATCAGTGCCGCCTTATCAGTGCCCATTAGTGCCGCCCTATCAGTGCCCGTCATTGAAGAAGAAAACGCACTTATTTACAAAAAAAATTAACAGTGACAAAGAAAAACTTTGTTTTTTTGCAAAATTTTTCGGTCTTTTTTTGTTTGTTGCGCAAAAAATAAAAATCGCAGAGGTGATCAAATACCACCAAAAGAAAGCTCTATTTGTTGGAACAAAATGATAAAAAATTTGTTTCGGTACAGTGTAGTATGACCGCGCAATTGTCATTCAAATTGCGACATCGCTGAAAGCTGAAAATTGGCTTGGGCGGGAAGGTGTCTAAGTGTCTGGTATTGAAGTGGTTAAATATGGTACCTGGGGGGTGTGTAAAGTATGCCTGTGAAGTGGCATGTGTTTCCCGTGTTTAGAACTGTCCCTGCACAAAATGACATTTGTAAAGGAAAAAAAGCCATTTAAAACTGCTTGCGGCTTTAATGTCATGTCGCAGATGGCTGGATTAGATGACAACAGGGCAGAAGGGCAGATACAGGTGCAGGTTGTATACTGTGCTGTGCTAGACTCACACAGCGCACACACCAACTCCTGCAGATGGCTGGATTGGTAGAGAACAGCACTGAGAATAATACACTATCCCTGCCTATTTTTCCTCTATCCCTACACTTTCCCCACACAGAAATGATTCACATATAGTGTACAGTACACTGTCCCTGCCTAGCAATCCTCTTTCCCTCAAAGCCGGAACACACTACACGAGGCCGCCGGTGCGGCGGCCTTATATAGTGTGGGGCGTGTACTAAACCCCCTAAGCTATAATTGGCCACAGGCATCCTGCCTGTGGCCAATTATTGCTCTCCTCGCCGCTGGCTCTATGATTGGCCAAGCATGCGGGGTCACAGTGCATGCTTGGCCAATCATCAGCCAGCAATGCACTGCGACTGGCGCAGTGCATTGTGGACCGTTCGCATCACACGAATTTGATGCGAACGGCCCTCAGAGTTCTGCCCTCGACGAGCGGACGAACGGCCGATGTTCAAATCGAACACCGGGCCCATCCCTAGCCACGGGCCTAATTATTATCATCACCGGCCAGCAGAATCCCGCCATCTATAATGATTATTCCGTTGTTTCCTATTTTTATTGTCACCGTCACCCGTCCCGCTGTGTGGCCCCATCTCACCTCCTCCATATTATTATGTATATCATTATTACTATTACCCTCCATATTATTATCCATCACTATGGAAGTCACATCTCTTCCTATTATTGTTATGTTGTGTTCTGTGTGTCACATTTATTATTGTCATTCTCTATGTGTCACCTGCTAATGTCTCCTCCCGGAACCCTCCGTCATCTTCTCCCTCTTATAATTATCATTCCTTCTCACGTGTTCAGCCTCTGGCCGGATTTTACTGCCTGCAATTAGAATTGTCTCTGCTGTGCGTCACCTTCACGTCTCTGTCCTCCGTCATCCTCATTCTACCTTCCTCTGTACCCAAATAATCCCCCTCCTCATCTTCGTCCACACCTTCTCATCCTCATCTTCGTCCACACCTTCTCATCCTCATCTTCTCATCCTCATCTTCTCATCCCACCTTCTCATCCTCATCTTCTCATCCTCATCTTCTCATCCCCACCTTCTCATCCTCATCTTCTCATTCCACCTTCTCATCCTCATCTTCTCATCCTCACCTTCTCATCTTCTCATCTTCACCTTCTCATCCTCATCTTCTCATCCTCACCTTCTCATCTTCTCATCCTCAACTTCTCATCCTCATCTTCTCATCCTCATCTTCTCATCCTCATCTTCTCATCCCCACCTTCTCATCCTCATCTTCTCATCCTCACCTTCTCATCTTCTCATCCTCAACTTCTCATCCTCATCTTCTCATCCCCACCTTCTCATCCTCATCTTCTCATTCCACCTTCTCATCCTCATCTTCTCATCCTCACCTTCTCATCTTCTCATCCTCAACTTCTCATCCTCATCTTCTCATCCTCATCTTCTCATCCTCAACTTCTCATCCTCATCTTCTCATCCTCATCTTCTCATCCTCAACTTCTCATCCTCATCTTCTCATCCTCATCTTCTCATCCTCATCTTCTCATCCTCATCTTCTCATCCCCACCTTCTCATCCTCATCTTCTCATCCTCAACTTCTCATCCTCATCTTCTCATCCTCATCTTCTCATCCTCACCTTCTCATCCCCACCTTCCCCTCTTCACCTTCTCATCCTCATCTTCTCATCCTCAACTTCTCATCTTCTCATCCTCATCTTCTCATCCTCATCTTCTCATCCTCATCTTCTCATCCCCACCTTCTCATCTTATCATCCTCAACTTCTCATCCTCATCTTCTCATCCTCATCTTCTCATCTTCTCATCCTCAACTTCTCATCCTCATCTTCTCATCCTCATCTTCTCATCCTCATCTTCTCATCCTCATCTTCTCATCCCCACCTTCTCATCCTCATCTTCTCATCCTCAACTTCTCATCCTCATCTTCTCATCCTCATCTTCTCATCCTCACCTTCTCATCCCCACCTTCCCCTCTTCACCTTCTCATCCTCATCTTCTCATCCTCATCTTCTCATCCTCATCTTCTCATCCTCACCTTCTCATCCCCACCTTCCCCTCTTCACCTTCTCATCCTCATCTTCTCATCCTCACCTTCTCATCTTCTCATCCTCAACTTCTCATCCTCATATTCTCATCCTCACCTTCTCATCTTCTCATCCTCATCTTCTCATCCTCATCTTCTCATCCTCACCTTCTCATCCCCACCTTCCCCTCTTCACCTTCTCATCCTCATCTTCTCATCCTCACCTTCTCATCTTCTCATCCTCAACTTCTCATCCTCATCTTCTCATCCTCAACTTCTCATCCTCATCTTCTCATCCTCAACTTCTCATCCTCATCTTCTCATCCTCACCTCCTCATCTTCTCATCCTCACCTTCTCATCCTCATCTTCTCATCCTCACCTTCTCATCTTCTCATCCTCAACTTCTCATCCTCATCTTCTCATCCTCAACTTCTCATCCTCATCTTCTCATCCTCACCTCCTCATCTTCTCATCCTCAACTTCTCATCCTCATCTTCTCATCCTCACCTTCTCATCTTCTCATCCTCAACTTCTCATCCTCATCTTCTCATCCCCACCTTCTCATCCTCATCTTCTCATCCTCAACTTCTCATCCTCATCTTCTCATCCTCATCTTCTCATCCTCATCTTCTCCTCCCCACCTTCTCATCCTCATCTTCTCATTCCCCCTCCTCATCTTCGTCCACACCTTCTCATCCTCATCTTCTCATCCCACCTACTCATCCTCATCTTCTCATCCCCACCTTCCCCTCTTCACCTTCTCATCCTCATCTTCTCATCCCCACCTTCTCATCCTCATCTTCTCATTCCCCCTCCTCATCTTCGTCCACACCTTCTCATCCTCATCTTCTCATCCCAACTACTCATCCTCATCTTCCTATCCTCATCTTCTCATCCTCATCCCTACCTTCTCATTCTAATCTTCTCATCTATATCCCCACCTTTGAATCCTCATTGTCTCATCCTTATCCTCATCCCCACCTTCTCATCCTCATCTACACATCTTCATACTCATCTTCATCACACCTTCTCATCCTCATCTACATATCTTCATCTTCATCCCACCTTCTCATCCTCATCTACATATCTTCATACTCATACTCATACTTCATACCTGCATGCCCCCTCACAGATCAGAATAAGGGGCTTCTGACAGATGGACATCGGTCTTGAACACAGAGAGGTATTGCTCCTATGCAGCGCCCTCCAGTGCCACCTGCCAGTGCCCACCAGTGCCACCTACAGATGCATATCAATGCTGCCTACCAGTGCCCACCAGTGACACCTACCAATGCCCACCAGTACTGCCAACCAGTCCCCATCAGTGCCACCTATCAGTGCTGCCTATCGGTGTCACCTACCAGTGCCCATCAGTGCCTCATCATCAGTGCCACCTATCAGTGCTGCCTATCAGTGCCCTTCAGTGCTGCCCATCAGTGCCATTCATCAGTGGCCATCAATGCTGCCTCTCAGTGCCACCCATCAGTGCCCACCAGTGCCGCATCATCAGTGCCCACCAGTGCCACCTCATCAGTGCTGCCTATCAGTTGCGCCTATCAGTGCCCTTCAGTGCTGCCTCTCAGTGCCACCCATCAGTGCCCACCAGTGCCACCTCATCAGTGCCCATCAGTGCTGCCTTATCAATGCCTATCAGTGCTGCCTTATCAATGCCTATCAGTGCAGCCTCATCAGTGCCCATCAGTGCTGCCTTATCAGTGCCTATCAGTGCCCATCAACGCACATCAATGAAGGAGAAAAATGACCTGTTTTCAAAATTTTATAATAAACTAAGGAAGTTTTTTTTTTTTCAAACTTTTCAGTCTTTTTTGTTTTTTTAGCAAAAAATTAAAAACCCAGCAGTGATTAAATACCACCAAAAGAAAACTCTATTTGTGGGGAAAAAAATTACAAAAATATAATTTGGGTACAGTGTCGCATGACCACGCAATTGTCATTCAAAGAGTGCGAGCGCTGAAAAAAATTGGCCTGGGCAGGAAGGGGGTTAAAGTGCCCAGTGAGCAAGTGGTTAAAGGTAGAGGAGAGATTTGAGGTCCTCTAGACTCCAGATCTCTCCATAAAGAGGACCTGCCATGCTGCATTGTTAATAATTAAAGGGATAAATGAATAATAATAAAAAAAAACACAACACGTCACACTTAGCCCCTCCCCGCCCCCTTGTGGTTAACCCCTTCACTGCCAGTGTCATTTACATAGGAATCAATGCATTTAAATAGCACTGATAGCTCTATAAATGACAATGGTCCCAAAAATGTGTCAAAAATGTCCGATGTGTCTGCCATAATGTCGCAGTCACAAATAAAAATCGCTGATCGCCGCCATTACTAGTAAAAAAAAATATTAATAAAAATGCTATAAAACTATCCCTATTTTGTAAACACTATAACTTTTGCGCAAACAAATCAATAATCGCTAATTGCGATTTTTTTTTACCAAAAATATGTCGAAGAATACGTATCGGCCTAAACTGAGGAAAAATAATTTTTTTTATATATTTTTGGGGGATATTTATTATAGCAAAAAGTAAAAAAATATTGAATTTTTTTCAAAATTGTCGCTCTTTTTTTGTTTATAGCGCAAAAAATAAAAACCGCAGGGGCGATCAAATACCACCAAAAGAAAGCTCTATTTGTGGGAAAAAAAAGGACGCCAATTTTGTTTGGGAGCCACGTCGCACGACCGCGCAATTGGCAGTTAAAGCGACGCAGCGCCGAATCGCAAAAAGGGGTCTGGTCCTTTGGCTGCAAATTGGTCCGGGGCTGAAGTGGTTAAAGTGTATTTTTTTCCAAAAAAATAGCGCTTGAAAAAACGCTGCACAAAAACCTGTGTGACATAAAAAAATTACAATTGCCATTTTATTCTCTAGGGCCTCTACTAAACAAAATAATATTATATAAAATATATATATACATACATATATATAATTCACCCCTAAATTTGTCCTGGCGGCCATTGTCACTGAGACAGGAAGTGGGGGGGGGGGGATCCAACAATGTTAAATTACCATTAGAGCAAAAAGATGAGAGGAAAACCTTCCGGCGCGGGTCCCTGTTCTCTGCGGTGAGAGTTTTGCTCTCGTTGAATTGCATCTTTGTAATACCGTGCTTTGCCACTAGATGGTGCTAAGTACCACAGGATTTATGATGCTTAGCACCATCTTGTGGCCAAATGCAGCATTTTCCATTTTATATCATATAATAATTGCCCAGTACAGGAAATAGCTTAACCACTTCAATACCGGGGGGCACTTTTCCCCTCTTCCTGCCCAGGCCAATTTTCAGCTTTCAGCGCTGTCACACTTTGAATGACAATTGCGCCGTCATGCACCACCGTACTCATATCAAACTTTTTTTTATCATTTTTTGGAGACAGATAGAGCTTTCTTTTGGTGGTATTTAATGACCACTGAGTTTTTCTTTTGCTTAAAAAAATGAAAAAAAAGACAGAAAATTAAAAAAAAAATCAGTTTTTCTTAGTTTCTGTTATAAAATTTTGCAAATAAGTAATTTTTTCCTCCTTTACTGATGTGCGCCGATGAGGCGGCACTGATGGACACTGATGAGGTGCCACTAATGAGCACTGATGAGGTTACACTGATGAGCACTGGTGAGGATACACTGCTGAGGAAGCACTGATGGGGCCTGATGAGGCTGCACTGATGAGCACTGGTAAGAAGGAAATGATGAGGTGGCACTGATGGGCACTGCTGAGGCTGCCCTGATGAGGTGGCATTGATGAGCACTGGTGAGGCTGCACTGATAAGCACTGGTGAGGAGGCACTGATGAGCCCTGGTGAGGAGGCACTGATGAGCACTCGTGAGGCTGTACTGATGAGCACTGGTGAGGAGACACTGATGAGGCTGCACTGATGAGGTGGCATTCATGAGCACTGGTGAGGCTGCACTGATGATGCTGCACTGATGAGGCGGCACTGACGAGGAAGCACTGATGGGGCTGCACTGATGAGGCTGCACTGATGAGCACTGATGACATGGCACTGATGAGAACTGGTGAGGAGGCACTGATGAGCACTGATGACATGGCACTGATGAACACTGGTGAGGAGGCACTCATGAGGCTGCACTGATGAGCACTGGCGAGGCTGCACTGATGAGGCTGCACTGATCAGCATTGGTGAGGAGGCACCGATGAGGCTGCACTGATGAGCACTGGTGAGGAGGCACTGATGAGATTGCACTGATGAGGCTGCACTGATGAGGTGGCATTGATGAGCACTGGTGAGGCTACACTAATGGGGTGCACTGATGAGGCGGCACTGATGAGGCAGCACTGATGGGGCTGCACTGATGAGGCTGCACTGCGGAGCACTGATGAGGTGGCACTGATGAGTACTGGTGAGGAGGTACTGATGAGCACTGACGAACACTGGTGAGGAGGCACTGATGAGGCTGCACTGGTGAGGAGGCACTCATGAGGCTGCACTGATGAGGCTGCACTGATGAGGCTGCACTGGTGAGGAGGCACTGATGAGGCTGCACTGATGAGGTGGCACTGATCAGCACTGGTGAGGAGGTACCGATGAGGCTGCACTGATGAGGCTTCACTGATGAGGCTGCACTGATAGACTGCACTGATGGCCACTGATAGGGCTGCCATGATAATCAGTGCAATCAATGTGCTGACAGGCTTGCTGGTTAACGGCAATCCTTCCCTCACTCAGACAGCGTGTGAGGAAAGGAATGCTGATAACCGGCAAGTCTGTTTACATGTGATCAGCTGTGATTGGACACAACTCATCACATGGTAAAGGCTGCTGTGATTGGCCCTTTACCACAATCTGTGATCGAAGGACACATCGGCCACAGAGCTGGTTGGATGCGGGCCCCAGGGGGCGGGGCTCTGGGAGGACCTCCATGGACGCCCTCCTCCCAGAACCGGGCAGAATTTAACAACATTCATTTTATTTTTGCCCCGATTTCTCCTACTTATTGCTTTGGCTATAAGACAGGAAGTGAAAGGAAATCTCCCAAGTAGGACGCAGATGACAAAAAAACAAAACGGGGGTTACAACCCCCCCCAAAAAAAAACAAAAACAGTTTACCCTTTATCTCTACTTTGAGTGAAACATTTCCAGTAGGAAAGAGACATAAAAAAGAGCTGCTGTTTCTAGATGTATTCTCACGCCATCTACTGGCCGAAATACAGAATGCATTAGGGACAAGCTGACACGTGGCTCTAACTTCACCAGGTGCCCAGTATATTCACAAAAGGGGTGAAAAGCATTTAGATACCCCTTCAAATTATTGAACGTAGGCATTTCCAGCAAAGAAGAGTACTCTTAATACTACATAATAGTCATTTTTAGACAGCAATTCACTCACAACCCTATGGTAACATTTTGTTTACACTTGGCTTCAAAATGTGGTATTGGACACGCTTTTTTTTTTTTTTTTTTTTTTAAAGTGCTCTGAATGTCAATCAAAGTTCCTGACACTAAATAAAATGGTTCCCTTACAGTCCTATTCACACGTTGTGTTTGCTTTGCTTCAAGAATTACACCCCATGTTATTTACTTGGTGCTTTAAAGAGTCTCCAAAGCCTCCATATTAGTCTATAACAACCAGGGGCGGCCCATCCATTGTGGACGCACGGGCGCCGCCCCCCTATCCATGCCACCGCCCTCCCTATCCATGCACCCGGCCCCTTTCAGGACACCGGGCGCATGAATTCCCATGGTGGGGATGGGGTGTGTTTTTTGAAGCACTGATTAGAGCCTGAGGCTCTAATAGGCTTCAAAATAGGGTGGGCTCGGGACGCAGAGCACTGCGCCTGGACTACACCCAGGTGAGTTGCAACAGCGTATGATCCTCCTCCTGGCCAACCAGGAAGTGGGTCTGATACCCGTCACCCAATCAGCTGAAAGGACAGGCGATCCAATTGGGTGCCTAGGAGAAGAAGGGAGGAGCCGCACAGAAGACACAGGAGCCCGCCCACCATCCGTAGAAGCCCGCTGCCGCCGGAGCCTGCGATCCACTGAAGCCCACCACTGCCACCAGAGCCCACTGCCCGCCGTGGCCTGCCGCTGCCTGCCGGAGCCCGCAACCCACCCTCCGGAGCCTGCAATCCACCGAAGCCCACCACTGCCACCAGAGCCCACTGCCCGCCGTGGCCCGCCGCTGCCTGCCGGAGCCCGCAACCCACCCTCCGGAGCCTGCAATCCACTGGAGCCCACCACTGCCACCAGAGCCCACTGCCCGCCGTGGCCCGCCGCTGCCTGCCGGAGCCCGCAACCCACCCTCCGGAGCCTGCAATCCACTGAAGCTCACCACTGCCACCAGAGCCCACTGACCACCGAAGCCCGCTGCTGCCTGCTGGTGCCTGCAGCCCACCCTCCGGAGCCTGCAACCCGCTGAAGCCCACCGTTGCCACCAGAGCCCACTGGCCGCGGTGGCCCACCACTGCCTGCCGGAGCCCGCAACCCACCCTCCGGAGCCTGCAATCCACTGAAGCCCACCACTGCCACCAGAGCCCACTGCCCGCCGTGGCCCGCCGCTGCCTGCCGGAGCCCGCAACCCACCCGCCGGGGCCTGCTTGGGTAAGTGTGGGGAGGGGGGGGATGTGCCGACTGAGATGCCACCGATCAATGGGGGGTTGTTTGCCGCCTCCCCCCCAAAAAAAGCCACCACCCGCCACTGATGACAACCCTCGCTAACAGGACCTGCAGCTTTTTAGGGGCCTCTATTCAGCTTTAGCTCATAAACTTACCTTTTGGGAGTTTGGGCGTTTTTTTTTTAACAGCCCTTAAACTCCCCTCCATGTTATCCTTTGTGTCCATGCACGTTTTTTAAAGTTTATCAGCAGGGGAGATTATGGGCTGTTGTCTGAATGCCCTAAAATCGCGTTCAAGAGCAGTCCTAAAAACGCCAGATGCCGGTAAAAGCTGTAAAAAGAGCGTCAGGCGTTTCTCTGCTTCTATTCAAAATGAATAGTTCTCCATGGGAGCCCATTGATTTGAATAGAAGTCACACCAGAAGTCGAATCATGATGATCCGACTTGCGATGTGCCACTTGTGTGCTGAGAAAGTTGAAGGGGAACCCCCGCCAAATTTGAAGTTGAAGGGGTTCCCCCCCAGAACGATACCAGACTCTTCGGTCTGGTATGGATTATAAGAGGAACCCCCCACGCCCCAAAAAAATGGCGTGGGGTCCCCCCCAAAATCTATACCAGACCCTTCTCCGAGCATGCAGCCCGGCAGGTCAGGATAGGGGGGGACGAGCGAGTGGCCCCCCTCCTGGACCATACCAGTCCACATGCCCTCAACATTGGGTGGGTGCTTTTGGCCCTGCACCCCCCCACCCCAAAGCACCTTGTTCCCATGTTGATTAGGACAAGGGCCTTTTCCCAACAACCCTGGCCGGTGTTTGTCGGGGTCTGCGGGCGGGGGGCTTATCAAAATCTGGAAGCCCTCTTTAACAAGGTGACCCCCAGATCCAGGCCCCCCACCCTATGGGAATGAGTAAGGGTTACATTGTACCGCTACCCATTCACCTAAAAAATTGTCAAAAATAAACACAGTACGCAGGTTTTTAAAGTATTTTTGTTAAGGCAGCTCCAGCGTCTCTTCCGATTTCTTCTCCCCTCTCCGGCTCTTCTCCCTCCTCCGGCGATGTCTTTTCCTTCTGCCTCTCCGGTTCCTCTCCTCTCTCCGCTGTCTTCTCGCTCCGCTGTCTTCTCGCTCTTTTGCCAGGTCTTCTCTCTCCGCTGTCTTCTCCCTCTTCTTCCGGGTCTTCTCTCTCCGCTGTCTTCTCGCTCTTTTGCCAGGTCTTCTCTCTCCGCTGTCTTCTCCCTCTCTGGTTCCTCTCCTCTCTCCGCTGTCTTCTCGCTCTTTTGCCAGGTCTTCTCCCTCCTCCGGCGATGTCTTTTCCTTCTGGTGGTCCTTCTCCCTCTCCGGTTCCTCTCCTCTCTCCGCTGTCTTCTCGCTCTTTTGCCAGGTCTTCGCGGCTCTCTACTCCCTCTGTTCTTCTGATGCTGACTTGACGCGACCTCCCAGTGTAATGCTGGGTCCGTTGTGTGCATGGACTTATATTGACATGGGGCGGGGCCACCCACTGAAGTCATCCGGAGGCCCCGCCTCCTTGTGACATCATAGTCCCATCATGCCCCTCATGATGACGTCGCAAGGGGGTGGGGCTTCCGGATGATGTCATCGGGTGGTCCCGCCCCATGTCAGTATAAGTTACTGCACATGGCGGACCCAGCATTACACCGCGTCGAGTCAGCTTTAGAAGATCCCCCCCTATCCTGACCTGCTGGGCTGCGTGCTCGGATAAGGGTCTGGTGTGGATTTTGGGGGGACCCCACGCCATTTTTCTAGGGTTCCTCTTAAAATCCATACCAGACCGAAGGGTCTGGTATCGTCCTGGGGGGGGGGGGGGGGGGGGCCCACGCCAATTTTTTTTTCATTTTGGCGGGGTTCGCCTTTCAACATCCTCAGCACACAAGTCGCACCGCAAGTCGGATCATCATGATCCAACTTCTCCCATAGGGAACCATTGATTTTGAATAGAGGCAGAGAAATACGGCTAAAAGCTAGCACGGCTAAACGCGCATTGATGCCAATGGAAAGCACTGATAAAATCGCGTTTTTAACGCTACTTTTTTTCTGGTGTTGGTACTTGCTTTTAACGTCAGTTTATCAGCTTCAGTGTGCATGAAGCCTAAAGGCAAAACTTTCCCCCGACTTGTTCATTCCCCGCCTTAGTGGGGTTAGGCGGAACACTGTGGTGGGAGTGGGTCAGCCACGCCGCTTGACCTTTGAGCTCTGGGGACCTGCCTGCTGACCTTTGGAGGAGGTCCCTATTCCAATCCCTGAGTCCTAACCTTGTTCTTCAAGGGGAAACCCTAACCCTAACCCCAACCCCTAAACCCTAACCCCCTAACCCAAACCTCTAACCCGTGCATTAGAACCCCTGTCACATTTTTCTTGCTGTCTGTGCCCCCATTAGAGAGATTTACTCTCTCTATTTGTCCTGTCTACTGTTCTCATCAATAGTGAAAGAAAATCCCCAAATTAGGGGTTGACACCAGAACAATAATAAAGGGGAAATCTTCCAATGGGGACACCCCAGAATTCCCTCACTTTGGAAGGATTTCCTCTCACTTCATGTTTTGGCTATGGGACAGGAAGTGAAGGGGTATCTCCCCAATGGGAACACAGATGGCAAAAAAAATCTGACAGGGGTTATAACCCTCCCTTATGCTAAGTCAGCAGCTACAAATACTGCAGTTGCTGACTTTTAAAATAATGACACTCACCTGTCACAGGGTCCAGCGATGTCGGCACCCGCGGCCGAACCGTCCCTCGGTCCTCGGATGCTGCCGCCGCCATCTTGGGTATGGGAATCAGGAAATTAAGCCTTGCGGCTTCACTTCCCGGTTCCCTACTGCGCATGCGCGAGTCGCGCAGCGCAATAGGAATGCTCCTTGCTGTCTCTGGGACCTGTGTGTGGCCCAGCAGACAGCGCGGCGGGACAGGAAGAGGCATAGACTCCCGTGGGAGTCTATGCCCGGAAGTGGGTGCAAATAGACAGGTATCTGCACCCCCCTCCCCCCTGAAAGGTGCCAAATGTGAAACCGGAGGGGGGGAGGGTTCCGAAAAGCGAAGGTTCAATTTTTGTGTGAACCTCCGCTTTAAAAAGAAAAATACCACAGTTAGCCACTAGATGGTGGTAGGTACCATAATTATTACGACAGTTATTGCCATCTAGTGGCCAAATGCAGCGGTTTCAGTTTTAAATAAAATAAAAAACATTCCTCCAGCACAGGAAATAAGCCAATAGCATTGATTTTCACCCTATTTGCACAGAACCAAAGCACATGCACTTTTTTTTTGTGTGAATTGTTTTTTTTTTTTAAATACATCCCTATATAATAATTTTTGGGTCAAACACTTAGCAATAAAGACTTTTTTTCCACATTGGACCTGGAGTACAGCCAGATTGTCTCTTTTTGAACTGAGATCAACAAAGACACGGTTTGACCAATTTTTAGTGTGGGGGTGGAGCTCGAATGGACAGATCTTCTCGTATAACATTAATACCTGACCTCACGAAAGCTCTTTTGCCTCAATGGGCACAAAATTCCCACCGACACCCTCTAAAATCTTGTAGAAAACCCTCCCAGTTTGTGGCTCCGTTATGGATTTTGAATGGGATGTCCCCCTGGGATGGCCAGGTGTCTACAAACCTTGGGCCATTCAATCTAAAGGCCCGTACACACGATCGGACTTTTTGACAACCAACATGCAAATTAGCTGTTTTGGACCAACATCCGACCGTGTGTACGCTCCATCGGACCAACTTTTTCCAGGTTTCATCTGACTTTTCTTGGCTGTGCGAACGGACCAACTTTCTGCCAACAAAAGTCCGATGGACCAAAGTCCGACCGTGTGTACACAAAACCAACGGACTTTTGTACAAACCAATGCAGAACCAATGCAAAAGATCAGACAACAATACAGAAGTTGACCAAAGGTGGCGGCAAAGAGCAGAAAAACCAAGGGATTTGGTGAAAGTTGGCTGAAAAAGTCCTGCCGTGTGTATGCCGTGTGTATGCAATACCAACTTAGGGCCAACGCCCTTTGGACAAAAATCCACGGGAAAGTTGGTGAACGGTCCGATCGTGTGTATGAGGCTTTAGTTTTACTAGACATGTGCATAACGTAAAAAAATAGTTTTGTTTCCTTTAGATTAGTTAATCGAATTATTTAGTTTAGTTAAATTCGGTTGATTCGTTCAATTCGTATTCGGAATTCGCTTTGTCTTTTTTTTCGAATTTTCTTCGAATTGACCTTTTTTTTTCGATTCGAAACGTTCAAATAAATTTCAAATCGGTCGAAATGAAAATGTTATATATTTTTTTTTCGATTCGAATGCGGCAAAGTGAACAAACAAAAGAAAAATCTTCATCAAATGATCACAATGACTCTTTAAATCCCCCCCTTTGGCTTAACAAAAACAGCAATTATTTCAAAATGGTACTTCTAATAACACACACAGGGGTAGATTTACTAAAGCTGGTGCGCTCAGAATCTGGTGCAGCTGTGCGCGGGAGCCAATCAGCTTCTAACCTCAGCTTGTTCAATTAAGCTTTGGCAATAAAACCCAGAAGCTGATTGGTTTCTATGCAGAAGTGGGCCTGATTTTGCAATTTGCAGCTTTAGAGCCCGTTCACACTACCGCGACTTGGGGGGGGCGACTTGTCAGACCGCAAGTCACCCCAAGTTGCTTGACATCAGAAATGACATGCAAGTGAATGAGAGCCGTCTTAATGAACGCTACTGAAGTCGCTCCGACTTCAGAAAAGGTTCCTGTACTACTTCAATCCGACTTCTAGGCGACTTGTACCCATTGATTTCAATGGAAGTCGCCTCCAAGTCGGATCTCCATCTATATGGACGCGACAGTGTCTCCTTGAGGAGGAACTCCACGCCAAATTTTAAATAAAAAAACAGCATGGGTTCCCCCTCCTGGAGCATACCAGGCCCTTAGGTCTGGTATGGATTTTAAGGGCAACCTTAAAGGGCAACGAAAAAACGGCGTGGGGGTCCCCCCAAAATCCATACCAGACCCTTATCCGAGCACGCAGCCTGGCCGGTCAGGAAAGGGGGTGGGTACGAGCGAGCGCCCCCCCCTCCTGAACCGTACCAGGCCGCATGCCCTCAACATGGGGGGGTGGGTGCTTTGGGGAAGGCTGTCTCTGGCCGGAATGGCAGAGACGTGTTGTGACTTATATAGGAACAAGGAGGCGGGGTCACATGCTCATGTCACATGGTGACCCCGCCCCCTATGATGTCACAGTCCCGGAGGACTGCAGACGAGTCAACATCGGAAGAAGAGGAGGAAGAAGAAGAAGACGGCGCAGAAGGCGGCGACAGAGGCAAGAACAGAAGAGATCCCGGAAGACCCCTGAAGACCCCCAAAGGCGGAACGAGACCCCCAGACGACGGCGGCGGCGACGACAAAGAAGAAAGCCGGGCTCCTCCGCTCGCGAAAGAGCTATGTAAAAGAGCAGAAGAGAGCGGAGGAGTCCGGCGAGAAGACCCCCCAAGACGGAAGAAGACACCCGGAGCAGTGCAATAAAATATTAAAAAGAATTGTGTGTTTTTTTAATTTACACTTTTACACCTTAGATTAATGGGTAGGGGTACATCGTACCCCATACTCATTCACATAGGGTGGGGGCCGGGATCTGGGGGCCCCCTTATTAAAGGGGGCTCCCCGGATTCCGATAAGCCCCCGCCCGCAGACCCTGACAACCAATGGCCAGGGCTGTCGGGAAGAGGCCCTTGTCCTCATCAACATGGGGGACAAGGTGCTTTGGGGTGGGGGGGCCGCAGGGCGCCCCCCTTCCCCAAAGCACCCACCCCCCATTTTGCGGGCATGCGGCCTGGTACGGTTCAGGAGGGGGGGGGGCGCTCGCTCGTCCTCACCCCCTTCCCTGACCGGCCAGGATGCGTGCTCGGATAAGGGTCTGGTATGGATTTTTTGCATTTTTGCGGCGTAGGGGGTTGCCCTTAAAATCCATACCAGACCTAAGGGCCTGGTATGCTCCTGGAGGGGGAACCCATGCCGGTTTTTTATTTAAAATTTGGTGTGGGGTTCTCCCTCCAGAGCTGATTATTCTCTGATTGGCCGCGGCCAAAGTCACCTGGCCTGGGGCGACTTAAAGTCGTGTTGAAATAGCTCCTCAAGTCGTGTCCAAGTTGCCTCCAAAAGTCGCGCTGGAAGTCGTGTCGCCCCTGTGTAAACCAGCACTTAGTAAATAAATCTCACAGTCTTTGATTTCAGAAATATGTTTACAGTTCGAATTTTGAATAGAATTCGATGTGAAATTCGATTTGAATTTCAATTTGAATTTTGGAAATTCGGACAAATTTCGTTATGTTATTCAGAGCATTCGGTAAACGTAGTAATCTATATCCGAATAACGGAAAACTAATCTGAATATTAATTCGGAACAAAATGAACCGCACATGTCTAAATCTTACTGAGCGCATTGGAACAGTCTAGTCAGCAACTTGTCATCTGGACTCTTGTGGTACTTTAACCGCTTAAGGACCGCCTCCTGCACATATACGTCGGCAGAATGGCACGGCTGGGCACATCAATGTACAGGTACGTTGCTCTTTAAGAGCCCAGCCGTGGGTCGCGCGTGCGACCCGGTCCTGAGCTCCGTGGCCATGGCCCGCGGGACCCGCCGACCCAATCGCCGCTGGTGTCCCGCGATCGGGTCACAGAGCTGAAGAACGGGAGAGGTCTGTGTAAGCAAACCTCTCCCTGTGCTTCCTACACTGCCTGTCACTGATCCTCTGTTCCCTGTCATAGGGAAAGACGATCAGTGATGTCACATGCCAAGCCACGCCCCCCTACAGTAAAAAAAAACACACACAGGTCACAATTAACCCCTCCCCGCCCCCTAGTGGTTAACCCCATTCACTGCCAGTGTCATTTACACAGGAATCAGTGCATTTAAATAGCTCTGATTGCTGTATAAATGCCAATGGTCCCAAAAATGTGTCGAAAATGTCCGATGTGTCCGCCATAATGTCGCAGTCACAATAAAAATCGCTGATCGCCGCCATTACTAGTAAAAAAAGAAAATATTAATAAAAATGCTATAAAACTATCCCCTATTTTGTAAAAACGCTATAACTTTTGCGCAAACCAATCAATAATCGCTAATTGCGATTTTTTTTTTACTAAAAATATGTAGAAGAATACGTATCGGCCTAAACTGAGGAAAAAATATGTTTTTATATATTTATTATAGCAAAAAGTAAAAATATAGCATTTTTTCAAAATTGTCGCTCTATTTTTGTTTATAGCGCAAAAAATAAAAACCTCAGAGGTGATAAAATACCACCAAAAGAAAGCTCTATTTGTGGGGAAAAAAAGACGCCGATTTTGTTTGGGAGCCACGCTGCACGACCGCGCAATTGTCAGTTAAAGCGACGCAGTGCCGAATCGCAAAAAGGGGCCTGGTCCTTTGGCTGCAAATTGGTCCGGGGCTGAAGTGGTTAATGTTTCCTTCTGCAGATGCTTTTGTCATTCTATCTACATACCCCTCCGTGGCGAACTCAGCCTGAAGTGGGAACGAGTACCTGTCAAAACCAGGTACCCGCTCCCCCTCCCCCTACAAGGTGTCAAATGTGGCAGCGGAGGGGGATAGGAGACAGACAAGTGGAGGGATTCCGCTCTGTCCACTACACAGAGCAGGTAAGTATAACATGTTTATTATTTTTATAGGAATAAAATGAGACTTTACAATCACTTTAAGTACAACGAGGTCCAAACTACGACACATTTTCTAACTTTTCTCAGCAACTCTTACATAATCAGCTCACAACAGTGGAGGCCCGTCCATTAGGGGCGCCCGGGCACCACCCCCTCTCTCACGCCACCGCCCTATATGCATAATGGATAGATTCACGCATCCGGCCCCATCCGGGGGAACCGGGCGCATGAATAACATCGGCAGGGGATTTTTTTTTGGAAGCACCTGATTAGAGCCAGAGGCACTAATAGGTTTCAAAATAGGGTGGGCTTGGGTCGCAGAGCATGTGACCTGGAGCCCACCCAGGTGGGTTACAACAGTGAATGAATTTACGCTGTTGAAACACTGATCCTCAATCCGGCCAATCAGAAGCAGGTGTGAGACCCGTTTTTCGATTGGAAACGGAAGCTGCCGTTGTGGAGAGCAGGAGAATGGGAGGCCACCGAGCAGGGGAAGCCACTACCGTGGAGAGCAGGAGAATGGGAGGCCACCGAGCAGGATAAGCCACTTCTGTGGAGAGCAGGCGAATGGGAGGCCACTGAGCAGGGGAAACCAACGCCGTGGAGAGCAGGAGAACGGGAGGCCACCGAGCAGGGGAAGCCACCGCCGTGGAGAGCAGGAGGACGGGAGGCCACAGAGCAGGGGAAACCAACTCCGTGGAGAGCAGGAGAATGGGAGGCCACCGAGCAGGGGAAGCCACCGCCGTGGAGAGCAGGAGAATGGGAGGCCGTTGAGCAGGGAAAGCCACTACCGTGGAGAGCAGGAGGACGGGAGGCCGCCAGGCAGGGGAAGCCACCACCGTGGAGAGCAGGAGAATCGGAGGCTGCCAAGCAGGGGAAGCCTCTGCCGTGGAGAGCAGGAGAACAGGACGCCCCTGAGCCGGGGAAGCCACCAGTGATGGAGAGCAGGAGAACAGGAGGCTGCCGCCGCTGAGCAGGGGGAAGCTGCCAGTGATGAGGTAAATGCTACCGACTGACCACACGACAAGGGGAGGGGTTGGTTGGGATGGCATACTGTTTGCCGCCCCCCAAAAAAAATTCCACCAGCCGCCACTGCCTTACATGCTAACATGACTGTCCCTTTGCTTTGTACACGTGACATATACTGAGTTCACATCCCATAACATTTCTGAACAGTCATATATGTGCAAACTGACTGTGCAATGTCATTTTTTGTAACGTTATATAATCCAATAAAAAATAGTTTGAATAACAAAAATCGTTAAACTGGATCTCTGAATGATTCAACCAGAAGTAAAAGAATCTTTGCCTATGTGACGGTCTCTCGTACTTCATAACTCTATTACATTCCTGTCTGGGTGTGGCAGCGAGTGTCACAGACATTTCATTTTTGGACAGAGTAGAGAGGGATTAGAACTCCGGTCAGGTTTTTCCTTTTCCTACACCTCCTATCCAGGTGTACAGGGGTCTTCAGGGGCCACCTGGAGCATGGGGCCGGGTCACAATTGCAACCCCTGTATGTATGCCCGTGGAGTGGCCCAAGAACAGGAATGGAGGGGAACTCTTCCAATGGGGACATTAGAAGACATTAGAATGGGGACAAGGTTTTGCCTTTAGATCCATTTTAAATTCAGGTTTAGCCTTTCCTATGCGTTGTTTATTGCCAGCACATTATATACAGTAAACGACTCCTTTATAGTCAATAGATCCTTAGGCTGGGTTCACACCTGAGCATAGCAGAAACTCATCTTCCCGCTTGCATTTCTTTTGTGTATTTTGGAACATTTCCGTTTGTTGAGCATAGGGCAGCCCGCTCACCTGAATGGGCTGTCCTATGTGCAGTGCCGATCCTGACCTCCTGGGGCCCTAAGCAAAATTCTGCTAAGGGGCCCTCTACCTGACCCATGATGCCGTGAGCATAGGTCCCCAGAGAGCCCCCCTCCTTACATTAGGGTCCCAGAGAGCCTCCCCTTATGTTAGGGTCCCCAGAGAGCCTCCCTCCTTACATTAGGGTCCCCAGAGAGCCTCCCCCTTATGTTAGGGTCCCCAGAAAGCCCCCCTCCTTACATTAGGGTCCCCAGAGAGCCTCCCCCTTATGTTAGGGTCCCCAGAAAGCCCCTCCTTACATCAGGGTCCCCAGAGAGCCCCCCCTTACATCAGTGTCCTCAGAGAGCCCCTCCTTACATCAGGATCCCCAGAGAGCCTTACTTAAATCCTCACTGCGCCAATCATTGCAGCCTCACCGTGCCCATCATTGCAGCCTCACTGTGTTAATAATTGCCACCTCACTGTGCCCATCATTGCAGCCTTACTGTGCCCATCACTGCCGCCTCACTGTGCCCATCACTGCCAGCTCACCATGGCAATCATTGCAGCCTTACAATGCTTATCATTGCAGCCTCGCCGTGTTAATAATTGCCGCCTCACCATGCCAATCATTGCAGCCTTACTGTGCCCATTATCATTGCAGCCTAATGGTGCCCATCATTGCAGTCTTACTGTGGCAATAAATGTAGCCTCACCAGTCAGTGCCAGTGGATTACATACAGAAGGCATCTCCCGCTGTGTCACGGAGCTCAATGTGAAATGTTATGCCACGCTAGGACAAAAGTCCCACCCTCATCCTAGACCAGCTTGTGTGATAGAGAGAACACTGTATCTATCACACGAGCTGGTCTAGGAGGAGAGCGGGATCTTTGTCATAGTGCTGGTCGAAGGTTTCAGTCAGCTCTGAGACACAGCGGTCTTCCGACTCCCGCAGTGTGACAAGAGGAGGAGGGGGAGGAGGAGTTTGGAGCTCTGGAAGCAGAGCCGATCCGCCCTTGGGGGCCCCCCCCCACAGCGGCGGGGCCCTATGCATCTTGCATAGTGAGTGTAGAGGGCGGGTCGGCTCTGCCTATGTGGACAAACACTCAAAAAAAAGCTCCAAAACCTTTTTGGAGTGGAGCATGGAGTGTTTTTTTTTTTCAAATTTGCTACAAAGTGTGCAAATGTGCGCTTGTTCCCTGTGCTTGGGGTGCCAATAACAATTAATGGTACAAAAGCGCAACATATGTTTGCAGAGCCACTGATAAGGCAGTGCAGCCAACCCCCCTGTACTGGGCCCGGCGCCAAATGAGTTCACAAGGGGGGCCTGGGCACCCGCTGAGGAGGAGGGCCAGCTATACTGTCTTATTGCAGACACGATCCTCTTCTCCTCCTCTTTCTCTCTCTGGCTGGACTTCAAGGGGATTGGTTTAAGTACATGTGCTGCTTCCATCTGCTGTCCAGGCCCCCCATGTGCCCCTTTCCCTCAAATCACTGCCGGCTTCCCTCCCCTCCTTTCCCGGAAGCTGCTGTAGGCACACAGATGGATGTTTCAGGATGGAGAGCGGGGGAAGGGGCCGGTAAATAGGTAATTTCTGGCCCCTTCCTTTCCTGAATAAAGACAGTAAATGATCAGTACCAATCACTCTTGTGTCCATTCGTAACTGAAGCATTGTAAATCATAGTATAATAGTATTTACTTTGCTTCAGTTTGTGAATGAGCAGGAAGACTCAGAGAGCTTCCTATTCTTTCATCTGTGCAGCTGATAGACATGGGCGGCGTCAAAAAATTTGTTTTGTTTCGTTCCGTTTCGTACGAAAAAAAAATAGTATTTCGTAATTTGTGTACGAAATACAAATTTTCGCTAGATTCGTAAACTTTTCGTTAAAATAACAAATGAATTTATCATTATGAGGGGTTCCCACCATCCCTGTGTGGTGCTGACTTCCTGGGTTTTTAACTTTTAGGTTCGTTAACTTTTCGTAACAATTACGGATGTTCGTTATGATGAATTTATCATTATAAGGGGTCCCCACCATCCCTGTGCTGAGCTCTCAGGTCTGAGTGTACACCCGCTGTGCCCATTATGAGGGGTTCTCACCATCCCATGTGCTGAGTTCCCGGGTCTGTACACCCGCTGTGCCCATTATGAGGGTTCCCACCATCCCTGTGCTGAGTTCCCGGGTCTGTACACCCGCTGTGCCCATTATGAGGGGTTCCCACCATCCCTGTGCTGAGTTCCCGGGTCTGTACACCCGCTGTGCCCATTATGAGGGGTTCTCACCAACCCTGAGCTGAGTTCCCGGGTCTGTACACCCGCTGTGCCCATTATGAGGGGTTCTTCCCACCATCCCTGTGCTGTGCTGACTTCCTCTGATTGGTGAACAAAACACCAGTCACAATTCTGTTAATTTGGATCCGAAATTCCCGAAATTCGTTAACGAAATTTTCGTATTTCGTATAAAGATTGTAAGCATAGAAATTCCCATAGGGTTCCCACCATCCCTGTGCTGAGTTCCCGGGTCTGTACACCCGCTGTGCACATTGAGGGGTTCCCACCATCCCTGTGCTGAGTTCCCAGGTCTGTACACCCGCTGTGCCCATTATGAGGGGTTCCCACCATCCCTGTGCTGAGTTCCCGGGTCTGTACACCTGCTGTGCCCATTATGAGGAGTTCCCACCATCCCTGTGCTGAGTTCCCGGGTCTGTACACCCGCTGTGTCCATTATGAGGGGTTCCCACCATCCCTGTGCTGAGTTCCCGGGTCTGTACACCCGCTGTGCCCATTATGAGGGGTTCCCACCATCCTTGTGCTGAGTTCCCAGGTCTGTACACCCGCTGTGCACATTGAGGGGTTCCCACCATCCCTGTGCTGAGTTCCCAGGTCTGTACACCCGCTGTGTCCATTATGAGGGGTTCCCACCATCCCTGTGCTGAGTTCCCGGGTCTGTACCCCGCTGTGCCCATTATGAGGGGTTCCCACCATCCCTGTGCTGAGTTCCCAGGTCTGTACACCCGCTGTGCACATTGAGGGGTTCCCACCATCCCTGTGCTGAGTTCCCGGGTCTGTACACCCGCTGTGCCCATTATGAGGGGTTCCCACCATCCCTGTGCTGAGTTCCCGGGTCTGTACACCCGCTGTGCCCATTATGAGGGGTTCCCACCATCCCTGTGCTGGGGTTTTAACTTTTAAACAAATTTTCGTTATGAATTAGGATCCGGAATTCGTAAACGAAATTTCATATTTCGTACGGAATTCGTATGCATAAAAATTTGTATTTCGGATTCGGACGAATTTTCGATTCGGAAATCGAAACGAATCGCACATGTCTAGCAGCTGATGTTGCAGAGAAAGGGACTGATAAATCTATGTTCTCGGTCACTTTTGGCTGGGGGGGAGGGGGGCCTGTCAGGTAGGCTGTATGGGGCCTTGTGATTTCTGCAGCACATTTCAGAGACTAGTAGACATGTGCAATTCGTTTTGTTTTTTTCCGTTTTTCGTTAAAATTCGTTATATTCGTTATCGTACGAATGAACAAACGATTCGCTAAAATTTTTAACGAATAACGAATTTTCGAATCGAACGAATACGAAAAACAACGAAAATCCGAAATAACCGAATTAGAAACAACGAAAACTACGAAAGAAGAAAATCCGAAAAACGAAAACAGGAACACCGAAAATCAAAATGAACGAAAAAATTCGTACATTCGTAACTTTTTTTTTTTTGTTGAATTGGTAATTTTCCGTGTCCCTTACAATGGCGCTGCTTAACGTGCTTCGAATGGATTGAACGAAAAAATTCGTACATTCGTAACTTTTTTTTGCAATTCGTAATTTTCCGTGTCTCTTAACCACTTACCCACCGGGCAGTTAAACCCCCTTCCTAACCAGACCAATTTTCAGCTTTCGGTGCTCTCGCACTTTGAATGACAATTACTCAGTCATGCAACACTGTACCCAAATGAATTTTGTGTCCTTTTTTTCACACAAATAGAGCTTTCTTTTGGTGGCATTTAATCACTGCTGGGTTTTTTATTTTTAGCGCTATAAATCAAAAAATACTGAAAATTCGGTAAAAAAAAAATAAAAAAAAATTCTTTGTTTCTATTAAAAATTATTGCAGAGTATTGGAGAGTATTACAGTGTTGCACAGTGGTTGCAGAGCATTGCAGTGGTGGCAGAGCATTGCACAGTGGTGGCAGAGCATTGCACAGTGGTGGCAGAGCATTGCAGTGGTGGCAGAGCAATGCACAGTGGTGGCAGAGCATTGCACAGTGGTGGCAGAGCATTGCAGTGGTGGCAGAGCAATGCACAGTGGTGGCAGAGCATTGCACAGTGGTGGCAGAGCATTGCACAGTGGTGGCAGAGCATTGCACAGTGGTTGCATAGCATTGCACAGTGGTGGCAGAGCATTGCACAGTGGTTGCAGAGCATTGCAGTGGTGGCAGAGCATTGCACAGTGGTGGCAGAGCATTGCACAGTGGTGGCAGAGTATTGCACAGTGGTGGCAGAGCATTGCACAGTGGTGGCAGAGCATTGCACAGTGGTGGCAGAGCATTGCACAGTGGTGGCAGAGCATTGCAGTGGTGGCAGAGCAATGCACAGTGGTGGCAGAGCATTGCACAGTGGTGGCAGAGCATTGCACAGTGGTGGCAGAGCATTGCACAGTGGTTGCATAGCATTGCACAGTGGTGGCAGAGCATTGCACAGTGGTGGCAGAGCATTGCACAGTGGTTGCAGAGCATTGCACAGTGGTGGCAGAGCATTGCACAGTGGTGGCAGAGTATTGCACAGTGGTGGCAGAGCATTGCACAGTGGTGGCAGAGTATTGCACAGTGGTGGCAGAGCATTGCACAGTGGTGGCAGAGCATTGCACAGTGGTGGCAGAGCATTGCACAGTGGTGGCAGAGTATTGCACAGTGGTGGCAGTGTATTGACCAGCGTTGTGGGCACTACACATCCAGCCCACAGCGCTGGTCCCGTCTATCCCCCTCTCCGCTTCTCCCTTCTCTGTACCGATCAGTACAGAGAGGAGAGGGATGAACCGGCGTCATGACGTGACGCCGGTTTGTGTACATGTGATCGCTCCGTCATTTGACGGAGCGATCACGTGGTAAACGACCGCTATATTACCGTGATCCGTGATGCGCCGGGTCCTCGGGACCCGGCGGTCACGGATGTTCCCGAGAGCAAGTTTCTGGGAGGACGTCCACTTAGAACAAGCCGACCGCGCTGTAGCCGTCTTTCGACTATAGCGCGGTCGGCATGTGGTTAAAATGTAATATTAGCATACACATTACATAAAATTATGAATTATGCTCCGATTACGAATCTACGAAAACAATGTTACGAAAGTACGAATAAATACGAATGCGTCCGAATTTCGAATAAACGAAAATTAAACGAACAGAAAAACAAATCAACGAAAAAATAACTCTCACGAAAATACGAATCGTTACGAATACGAACACCGACGACTTACGAAGTTACGAATCGTTACGAATCACCGGAAACGAAAGAAACGAAACGAAAATAAACAAATGTTTCTATTGTGCACATGTCTAGAGACTAGCAGAAAACTGCGTATTTTATTTTCTGTGCCCTTTTTTCCTGAAGCCTTCATTTCACATATTAACTTTCTTACAAGTAGAAACAACATTTCTTTTTTTCATGTCTGGCCACCGGCCACAAAGTTTCTTTTCTTTCTTCCATCCTAATTTAATTTTGCTACATTTACAAACATTTTCCAAACATTTCATAAAACCACCCATTAAGCTCAGGGTGCCTTTACTTTATTATTCTTGTTTTGAGCCACGGAGGCAATTTTAAAGGCTAGACAGGACGCCCTGTTAAAAGAACAAATAAAGTCTGGAAGAACAGGTCCTAATATTAAATTCTCTTTTAAAATATTCCCTGCCTTCTAATAATATGTTATATTTTATAGGCCTGTGAATTATGGTTCAAAGGAATGATAAAATCTTTATTATCATATTTATCATTATTATTATACAAGTTTTATAGCACCAATATTTTGCACAGCACTTTGCAATATAAAAGGAGACAACACAGCAACAGTACATTTCAATACAGAAGGAATAGGAGGGCTCTGCTCATTGAGCTTACAATCTAAGGGGGGGTGGTGGGGGGGGGTGGTACAAAAGGTAATAGCTGTGGGGGATGATCTGATGGAGGTGACCCAAGTACAGTTTGTAGGTGGAGGAGGGGTAAGCTACTCTGAATAAATTAGTTATAGCTAAGCTAATATAGTTATATATAGTAATAGCTGTGGGGATGATCTGATGGAGGTGACCCAAGTACAGTTTGTAGGTGGGGGAGGGGTAGGCTTCTCTGAATAAATGAGTTTTCAAGTATAGCCCGAAGGTAGACAGGGTAGGAGTGTAAGAAACCATGAAATCAGACCAAGACAGAAGTACAGTTAAATCACACTTGTTTAATAATAAAAGTAAAAAAGAACAAACATAGTCAGAACGTAGCCAAAGTTCAGTAACCGGAACGGATAGTCAGCCAAGCCAGAAGTCAGGGATCAATGTAGTGGAACAGCAAGCAGGATCTGGAGCCAGAACGGATGTCAGCAAAGCCAGTCTTTAAACAGGAACGCAGGAGATAGTTTCTTGTGATGTTGAGCAAGGCGAAGGCAGAGATCCACTGGGCTGAACGGCTTAAGTAGGCAGGACTGACGAGCAGGGTATCATCAACAGCTGAGTAACTGTGGAGAGATAGGAGCTGGCAATTAGCCGACAGCTGAGCGGCCAGCTCTGAGAAGGAAGGGCTGAGCCCAGCCCTGACAAGGAGTTAACCAGACATACTAGGGTAGGGAGTTCCAGAGAACGGGAGAGGTTCTGGAGAAATCCTGGAGGGGAGCATGGGGGAGGTAACAAGGGAGCCAGAGAGCACAATGTATTGGGAAAAGCAGAGAAGGATTTTGGCGATATCCACAGATGAGGTTGGTGATGTAGCTGGAGGCCTGTTGTGGATATTTCTACATTCTATATTTTATATCCTTATCTTTGTTCCTAAAGGGGACCTTCACCCTAAATCTAATGCCTTAATGCCCCGCCTCCTCTCCCTTTCTCCTCTTTATATTTTTTTTTTTATTTATTTATACACTTTTTAATAATTTATTCTTCTGCAAAAGAGCATTTTCCCATTTCTTGCCTAGGCGAAAATTACATCTGGGACCCCCGCGCTTCCCTCCTGGATTCTGCACATGTGCAGATGTGCTGCAGGACTTTGGCTCCTGACAGCCCTGCGGCACATCTGTACATTCACAAGTTTCTTCATACGTCTGCAAAGACAGGAAGCATGGAAGTCTGAAAACGTCCCCATCTTGTGCCTGCTCTGGAAATGTACCAAAGGGCTCTTCCGGGACCTTTTTAGATCAGCTTCCTTATAGTAGGTCGTTACGTACACATTTTGAGGCGATCTTGGCTCTTTCTCAAACATCTCTGATGCTTGAGAAAGAGGCAGGGTCACATCAAAACGCGTAGCCCTCCCTCGAGGCCTCCTGGCATCTGACTTCACTGACTTGATTCCTACGCTGTCAGAGAAGCTTCCCTTCTTCCTGATTGTCTCTGGGTCAGCATTTCTAGCGGCACATTGTGGACAGGCTTCCCAGAAGATGTGATACCGTGGTTGCAGCAGCAGACCACAAGAATAAGATACCGTTGACAGGGGTTTATTCTTCTGATGCATGTGAGCTGCCAATTATCTTTTTAATAATTAAATATATCTTTACTACACTTACATTGCACCCTCTGCTGTGTCTTTGTTCATTATTGTTAACATAAAACCAGCTCATTGTTCTTGTGGACTCCTCAATACAAATAATACGTCGTCTATGTATCTCGTTTCCAGAGGGTGAGGCCTTTGCTGAGCTCCCCCCTGTTCCGTATGAATTCAGATTCCCAGGAATAAAAAATTGACAAAGCCTTGTGTAATTGTCGTCCCCATAGCCGAGGCCGTAGTCTGAAAGAAAAGTTTATTCTCTATCTAATTGTAGGTGAGTATAAAGTTGATGTCTTCGAAAAGAAACTCTATATTAGATTAAGATTTCTCTGCTTGCAGAAAGAAATTGGAGCTTCACACCCTCTCTCATGATCATTTATAGTATATAGAGATGTGACATCGAGAGTACTTACGATATTAATCCTTTGGCCACGATTTAGAACAGTTTTCTCCAAATTGTGGTCCAGGGGCTGGATGTGGCCCTTGCTTACCTTTACCTGACCCTTTGGGCACTATTCCTCCCACTGACATCAATGATGGGGCACTATTCCCCCCACTGATACCAATGATGGGGGGGCTATTTCTCCCAATGATACCAATTATGGGCACTATTCCTCCCACTAACACCAACAACGAGGCACTACTCCTCCCACTGACACCAACAATGAGGCACTACTCCTCCCACTGACACCAACAATGAGGCACTATTCCTTCCACTGACACCAATGATGGGGCACTATTCCTCTCACTGACACCAACAATGAGGCACTATTCCTCCCACTGACACCAATGATGGGGCACTACTCCTCCCATTGACACCAACGATGAGGCACTATTCCTCCCACTGACACCAATGATGGGGCACTATTCCTCCCACTGACACCAATGATAGGGCACTTTTCTCCCACTGACACCAATGACGGGGTACTATTCCTCCCACTGACACCAATTCTAAGCCTCCAAATATTGGCTAAGGAGGCCATATAAGGACATAAGCATGGCTTTACCTTACACCAAAGGTATGTCATTGTTAGCTGACCAGGATGTGGCTATTGGCTTTTTTCTTACATTCAAGTTCTATATTACCACAGCCAAAACTGGTAAGACTTTAGTCTTGTGTCAGAGCTGCGTTATGCTTGCGTCTGTGGTCACCTGTGTGCCGTGCCATTATAGGAGGGACTCAAGGTGGAAACAGCATCTTTAGTTAAGTATTGAATCGATATAAGAAGTATTCCCGCCATGCCAGAAAAGAGAAGGTAAAACACTAGTTGCAGCAAACCCTGGAATGGTCAATCCAATAAAGTAAATGAATGGTGCTGCACTCTAATGCGGCGTACACACGGTCGGAATTTCCGATGGAAACAGTCCGATGGGAGCTTTTTATCGGATTTTCCGACCGTGTGTACGCCCATCGGTCTTTTTCTGTCGGAATTTCCGACGGACTTTGGATTGAGAACCTGTTCTTAATTTTTCCGACGGAAAACCTTTCTATCGGATTTTCCGATCGTGTGTATGCAATTTCGACACGCAAAATTCCGACGCATGCTCGGAAACCATTTGACGCATGCTCGGAAGCATTAAACTTCCCTTTTTATAGTGCAGTCGAACGTTTTTTTTAAGGTGTGGTGTTATTAACCGTCGGAATTTGGTGTGACCGTGTGTAGGCAAGACAGTTTGAGCGAAATTCCGTCGGAATTCCGACGGGAAAACCATCAGAGCTTTTTCCGACGAGAATTCCGACCGTGTGTACGCGGCATTAGTCATAGCAAACAAAATAATGTGTAAACAATATAAAGTGCTTATATTGATGATATAAATATATTAAGATCCAAAGATCCAAAGATCCAAAGATATAAAACAAGAATGTAAATAAAGTGTCGGTGCCAAAGGTGACGGTACAAAGGGGTAAAAGTCCAAGTGAACCAATGTCCTCAATCCAATAAATAAATGATGATGGAAAAAGTGAACAGTAGAGTGCTAGAAACTCTCTGTGCAAGTGAAGCAATGTAAACGGTGACTTTCCTCTTCAGTGCAATAACACCTCAGTGTAAAATGGCCCCTCACCTTACCACTGTAAGGTAACAGCGTATAAATAAAGGCAATAAATGCAAAGGAAATCCGGGATCCTGCAGACACCAGGCTGTTTACATTGTGCACTGACAGCAACAGATTACTTAGAGCACAGCACCATTTATTTACTTTAGCTAAGTATTCTTGTCTTATTTTTTTTTTATCTGTATCTGTCATTACTTTTAATAAATGTTATACTTATAAGTATTTGTGTGATCTCTCTTTGCACATATCGAATATAACCCCAAAAAAGTAAACGTGACTGTGATACAACACCCACTGACACCAATGAGGGGCAACATTCTTCCCACTGTGTACATAAGAAAGTGCAGCGCTAATATGATATCTATAGAATAAACCACGATAGAATATAAATGGATACTCAATACAGTGACCTTCTATGTGTATACAGTGCATATACTGTATGCATGGGCATCCGCAGGTAGGGGCAAGGAGGGTCAAGTGCCCCCCCCCCCCTGGCAGGGCTGGTGCTACCTATAGGCAAGTGCACACAATCAGTCGGGGGCGCCGCGCTGCTTGTCCCAGGGCCGGGAGTCACATACATAACATGGAGTGTCAGGGAGTGATGGAGTTTGCAGCCCCTGAGCTGAGGGGGAGGCAGCGCGGCCTGTTACCTTTCACCAGCTGCCTGGACAGCGTCTGCTAATGCTCAGCCTGACCAGATCACTAATGATTTATCTCCTCTCCTCCTCCTCGGCTCTGACTGCGGGCTGTGTGTGCTCTGCCTGGGCATGTGTGAAAGGCCCAGCGCTCCATTCTAGATAGGGACCCCAAGAACACCCACTGCATGGGGCCCCAGCCTCATCTGAGCTGCTCAGCATGTGCAGCTGTTGTTGGAGCCTTCCCTTTGCCTTTTCTGGGGTTAGTAATCCATTTAATTATCTCTGTCATCTGAAGCTTGCAATATAGAAATTGATTGGAGGGGAGTTCTCCATACTAATGATTGTGTGTGATGTATGGGGGTGTAATGTATCTGTGTGTATGGGGGGGTGTAATGTATCTGGGTGTATGGGGGGTGTAATGTATCTGAGTGTATGGGGGTGTAATGTATCTGGGTGTATGGGGGTGTAATGTATCTGAGTGTATGGGGGTGTAATGTATCTGGGTGTATGGGGGTGTAATGTATCTGGGTGTATGGGGGGTGTAATGTATCTGGGTGTATCGGGGTGTAATGTATCTGAGTGTATGGGGGTGTAATGTATCTGTGTGTATGGGGGGTGTAATGTATCTGGGCGTAAGGGGGTGTAATATATCTGTGTGTATGGGGGTGTAATGTATCTGGGTGTATGGGGGGGTGTAATGTATCTGGGTGTATGGGGGGTGTAATGTATCTGGGTGTATGGGGGGTGTAATGTATCTGGGCATATCGGGGTGTAATGTATCTGTGTGTATGGGGGTGTAATGTATGTGGGCATATCGGGGTGTAATGTATCTGTGTGTATGGGGGTGTAATGTATCTGGGTGTATGGGGGGTGTAATGTATCTGGGTGTATGGGGATGTAATGTATCTGGGTGTATGGGGGGGTGTAATGTATCTGGGCTTATCGGGGTGTAATGTATCTGGGTGTATGGGGGGTGTAATGTATCTGGGCGTATCGGGGTGTAATGTATCTGTGTGTATGGGGGGTGTAATGTATCTGGGCATATCGGGGTGTAATGTATCTGTGTGTATGGGGGTGTAATGTATCTGGGTGTATGGGGGGTGTAATGTATCTGGGCGTATCGGGGTGTATTGTATCTATGTGTAATCTGTGTGTATGGGAGGTGTAATGTATCTGGGTGTATGGGGGTGTAATGTATCTGGGTGTATGGGGGTGTAATGTATCTGGGTGTATGGGGGGTGTAATGTATCTGGGTGTATGGGGGTGTAATGTATCTGGGTGTATGGGGGTGTAATGTATCTGGGTGTATGGGGGTGTAATGTATCTGGGTGTATGGGGGTGTAATGTAGATGATCCACCACCAATAAGTACAAGGCTTACCGGAAAAGTTGAACCCAAATAGGCGTACACCTAATGAGTCAGTAAAGCTTGTGGTGTAATACACCCAGGGCAACCATCATCAGCGCACACAGCATCCAGTTGGGGATATAGACTCGGCTCGGATAAGGGTCTGGTATGGATTTTGGGGGGGGATCCCATGCCATTTTTTTTAAATCTTGGTGCAAGGCTCCCCTTAATATCCATACCAGACCCAAAGGGCCTGGTAATGGACTAGGGGAGGGGGGGGGGGAACCAATGCCGTTTTTTTTCAATGATTTTTATATATATTGCCGGGATCTGACAATACATTACAGCTGTGAGCAGTTTTAAATGACATTTTTCCTTTACAAATGTAATTTTGCTGCTCTCGTTCATAAAACTATGTACGCCCGCTATGTAAGCAGCCTAACATAGTGTGAGGCGTGGACTCAGCCCCCTGAGCCATGATAGGTCAAAGGCACCCCGCCTTTGGCCAATCATGGCTCTCACAGCAGCGCACTGTGATTGGCCAAAGCATGCAGGTCAGGCGCATGCTTTGGCCAATCAGCAGCCATACATGCACTGCGATCTCGCAGTGCATTGACGGTCTCGCCGTTCATTATGGGGGGTTTTGCGGGCGCTCGAGTTTTCTGTGAACGCCCCATAATGTTCTAAATTTGGCGTACGACTCGACTCGAACTTTGGGCTCATCCCTACTTATATTATATATAATCTGTATTATTATTATACTGTATATTATATTGCTGTACTCTCAAAAATGATACTCTAATTAACAGAAGTAACTTACAAACCAAAACAAATGAGAGACAACAACTGCACTCACCAATAAGAAATGATACATTGTTGGGAAGCTGAATAATGTACAGCCTACAATGTATCCACAATGGTTATTTACCTGTCAAAGTGGGAGAATTTGTTACATCAATCCACAATCATCCGATCGGGTTCACCGGAAGGTGAGCGCTGTGTGCAACGTATCCCCAATGATTGGTTACCTGTCATAGTGGAAGCGCTTATTACAATAATTCACTATAATAATAATAATAGTCCTTCGGAGCCTTAGGGAGTATTTCATCAAAAATACCATTCCTAGTGCAGGGGATGCCTAAAATGTGACTTATTGGTGCATACCTTGAGAAAATCAATGATTAATCACACAGCAGGTGAAGATATTTCTGGGAGCATTCCACATACCGACGGGCCGTATTGCGTTGAATATTTTGACAGTTTTTAGACAATTACAGTGGCTGCAGATGAAAATATAACAATATTATATATATTTTTTTATTTCATCTAATTACAGAATGTCTTGTATAGCAATTGAATACATTGTATTCATTTTTTTTAACAAGAGTTGAGTTTTCCTTTAGACTTACTTATTTTTATCTTATTTTATCTTATTTTATCTTATTTTACTCGTTTTAATTTGCTGCTGTGTTTATTTTCTTTTCTTATAATCTCTTCTACAAGAACGGTACATGGCTGATGGTTTTCTATTATTTAAAGTGAAAATAAATGGAAAAAAAAAACAATGTTTTTTATGATACTACCACACCTCATTGTGTATTTCAGTAGTTGATTTAGGATAAAATATGTTGAATTGGATGACTTAACTACTTGCCGACCGGCCTATAGACAAATGACGTTATGGTCGAAAACGTGGAGTACCGTATGGCTGCAGCAATATGTCATTGCCCCGGTATTTATTTTCCAAATCTCCTTGTCCTCCGTACTGCGCAAGCACTGCGCTTGCGCAGTACGGAGCACAAGGAGACTCGGAAAATCTCCTAAGATGAACGGCGCCTGCGCCGTGAGTCCAGGTGCAAGCCCCACCATCCAAGTGGACATAGGACTGCACAAAGTTAGAGGGCCCCTTGCGGGCTCGCTCCGCCCGCCACGCTTTGGGCACAGCTTCGCTTCGCTTGGCTCTTTTTTATTCTAACTCTATGTCCACTTGGATGGTGGGGCTTGAACCTGGACTAACGGCGCTGGCGCCGCTCATCTTCGGATATTTTCGGAATCTGCTTGTCATCCGTACACTATCCGACAGGACACCGGCTTACCTGGCTGATCGGTAAAGCCCAGGACCCATCTGTCGCTGGCAGTGGATTGGCATAGAGATGAGTGAGAGCAAGATGGCATCCACTCATCTCTATGGCCTTGGAGGACCAGGTGACGCCACTTCCGGTTCCTCTGGCATGTAAACAAGGCTTTGTGTATATATATATATATATATATATATATATATATATATATATATATATATAAAAATATATATTTTTTTATCTTTTGCTTTTAAAGGAAGAGGAGAGATTTGGGGACCCCAGATCTCTCCATAAAGAGGACCTGTCATGATGTCTGCCCTCATGTTGTAAAGCGCTGCACAAACTGATGGAGATAAATAAATCCTGTATAATAATAATAATAATAATAATAATAATGTATTGCTTTTGCAAGGGAAGTTTACATTTCTTGTGATAGCAATAAAAGTGATAAAACATTTTTTTTTAAGGGATAGTGTAAAAATAATATAATGGAAGACATTTCAAAATAAATGAAAACATTTTCTTAAAGTGCCCCTGTCGCCCTGTGCTCGCGCACAGTTGTGAACGCAAACATAACAATAAAATTTAAAAATAAAATAACGTAAAAGTAAAATTTAAAAATAAAATAATGGAATAAAATAAATGAAAACATTTTCTTAAAGTGCCCCTGTCGCCCTGTGCTCGTGTACAGTGGTGCACGTAAACGTAGGTCACGCTCAGACATGTAAACGGTGTAAACGAGGTATCGTCGTGAACGATACTGTACGCAATTTTAAAGCGTGACATGTTGTTGGGTGTCTATTTACTCTGCCTAACATCATCTTTCATATTTTACAAAAACATTGGGTTATATAATGTGTTTTTTTTTTTTTTTTTATTCATTAAAGTGCATTTTTTCTCGAAAAAATTGCGTTTGAAAAATCGCTGCGCTAATACCGCGTGGCATAAAAAACTGCAATGGCCGCAATTTTATTCTGTAGGACCTCTGCTAAAATATATATATATATATATTGATATATATATATATATATATATATATAGATCTATATCTATAGATATAGATCTATATATCTATAGATTTATAGATCTATATCTATAGATATAGATCTATATATATCTATAGATATATAGATATAGATCTATCTATCTATCTATCTATCTATCTATCTATCTATCTATCTATCTATCTATCTATCTATCTATATATATATGTTTGGGATTTTAACATATATGAGAGAAGTGTCAGAATTGACCTGGTGGGCGGGTGGTTAAATCTATAATCCATGATCTTATGGTTGCAATAAATAGCTTTAAGAATGGAAAAATACTACAGCTGGAAAGCTACAGACCGGTACACATGACTTCTATTATGTTGCAAATAGTTTTAATGTAATGTAAGAGATGATGTATAAAATGATACAGTAGAGGGATAAGCCACACACGAGGATATATTTCATCGATTGGATATGCAGAATAGTAAATATTCGCTGATTACTATGTACAGAAAATTCCAAGATCTGAGTATTTTGTTCTATAATGGCCTCTCTCTGGCCATGTGAGGTCATTAGACGTCATTCTGCAACCCAACAAATCCTAAATCTTCCTGTGTTGGAATTAATTAATTGTCACTCTTAACTATACATTATCTATGAATGTGATACAATGCGCAATATAAATTACCGGTAACCCTCAGCCGCTCTCGTGCTTGTGGCCTTGTGTCATCAGTCAGGAAAGCTGTGTAATTATGAAATAATTAGATTTTGTGAATTGAGAATATTGTCTAAAAAAAGCCAAATATTAATATAATGTGGTGGATGGAGGATGCATTTGCTGTTCTCTTGCTCTGTAGAGGGTTTTTGATATAAGCACGTATACATTGTATAGAAGATAACCATACCATTTCCCATATCTAGCTCCCAGATGCTTTCCTACCCTTGGAATTTCCCACCCATTCCATAATAGCTTATTCTTCACAATGAAAAAATTAAATAAACATCCAGTTGGTATGGTGGGAGCCCCTTATTAATGGCACAGCAGGTTTACAGACCCAGGAACTCAGCACAGGGATGGTGGGAACGAGGGTTGTCCCGATACCACTTTTTTAAGACCGAGTACAAGTACCGATACTTTTTTATTGTCATGTGACAGTGGCACTAATATGCAGTACTGAAGATGCGTGGACCTTGTTTCAGTAGTTTTTTTTTTATTTTTTTTACAATTTTCTTTATAATTTTTTTTTACTATTTTCTTTTATAGTTATTTACATTTTTTTTCTTGCTTTTTTTTTTTTTCGGAGGGGGGGGGGGGAGTGGACAGTGTCAGTGTGTTTTTTATTTTATTTATTATTATTTTTACAATTTAACCTTTTCAATATGTATTAATTACAATTCTTCTTCTTCTTTGGGGGCTTTGGTGAGATATCAGGGGTCCTAACAGACATAGGGGGACCGAGGAGCACAGAGGGGTTGCAAGTACTCAGGCAAATGCTCGGTATCGGCACCAATACTAGTATCGGTATTGGGACAACCCTAGTGGAAACCCCTCATAATGGGCACAGCGGGTGTACAGACCTGGGACCTCAGTGCAGGGATGGTGGGAACCCTGTATAATGGGCACAGCAGGTGTACAGACCCGGGAACTCAGCACAGGGATGGTGCAAATCCCTCATAATGGGCACAGCAGGTGTACAGACCCGGGAACTCAGCACAGGGATGGTGGGAACCCCTCATAATGGGCTCAGCAGGTGTACAGACCCAAGAACTGAACTTGGGGACAGTGAAAGCCCTGCATTATGGGCACAGCGGGTGTACAGATCTGGGAACTTATCTCAGTGATAGTGGGAACCCCTCATATTGGGCCCAGCAGATGTACAGACCCGGGAACTCAGCACAGGGATGGTGGGAGTTCCTCATAATGGACAAAGCAGGTATACAGACCTATAAACCCAGCACAGGACTGGTGGGAGCCACTCATAATGGACACAGCAGGTGAGCAGACCTGGGAACCCCGCTCAGAGATCTTATCAATGGAGTCACCAAAGAGAAGAAGCTCTCAGGGGGTTTAACAGTCCAGAATGTAGCAAACACTGGAACATTTCTGTGTGGACTGATCCACTAATGAAGAAAAAGTCTGTAGTTGAAGGGGCAGGAGCAGAAACATGACAGGGTGAAGAGGGATTAACATAGGGAAGATGTGCTGCATTTGAATGTACAGGCATTGGGTTCCCAACAACGAAAAAAGACCCTTCAATCGCTTCCACTATGACCCAAAGCAACCCAAATACGATTTTTAACAGTTACTCAAAGAGCAGATCGCCAGCTCTGGTAATTCCGTCCGTTTGCTTTACTGAATTCCTGATGCCCCCATTGATGCCGACATGGTTTGCGTGTCACTTCCTCCTCCAGCCCGGAGGTCATGACCCTGTATCAAAAATGATTTATATCCATACTAGCAGTGTGAGATTTTTCTGATTCCAAGAAAATTTGTGATGCCGTTGTACATCGCACATTCTTGTGGCAGGTCTATCCGGTTCTTCCGGTTGGCAAATGAGCTTAATTGGCACAATGCTCGAACGCTGAAAAAAAAAAGGAGGCCTTTCGGATCCAGCTTGATCTCCTTTATATAGAGGGACTAAACCTGAACCTCAGACAAGGACTTCTCCATACGTTCTCTTCTGGCGAGACTTCTAGTCTTCAGACTTCACAAGAAGAGACCCGGTGCTCCCTTGGGGTAAATCTACAACAGCAGTACTTTCCAAGTCGGTACTTGGCCAACTAACCACCAGGGCAAAATGATATCTGACGCGTTCGGATCGTACATCTCCTTCGGTTCCAAATTTGTGAATACGTTCTTACTGACCTTCTCGCTTATTGGAATACAAGCGATTCTAGACTCCAACTTTAAATGTCCAGCGGATGGTAGTTACAACGTAGTCCTTGTGTGCTTCTACAGCCTCTCGTTCTACCTGTGTCCCGCCATCATCTTCGTCTTCCTGGGATTGTACTATTTTCCTGGCTTCAACAAGAAGAAGGAGTGCTGCCCGTGTTGGTCCGGCAGATGGGCTTCTTTCTACGTTTTCCTGGAGCTCGGAAAAGCTCCGATGATTTGGCTCCTGATAGCGCTGGCAGATGGTCGGTACATGTCCTGCTTCGTCTATGCGGCCTCTTACTATCGCCTGGACCATGACTACTACTTATATATATTTCAGGTAAGGGCTTCACTCAATGCACCCGAAAATGTAATCCACACCCAAAACCTGATGAAGAAAGTCTAAAACCCAAATAGTGAGGGTCACCTTATGTGTTGTACCCACTGCCATGACAAAATCATCTAGAGCCAAGGGCATGCGTACCAAACTGCCCCCCCCCTCAAAGATGTATGACCGTTATGTGTCAGCAAAAATCCCCCCCCCCCTCAAAGATGTATGTCCGTTATGTGTCAGCAAAAATCCCCCCCCCCCCAAAAAAAAAAAATGTTTAAAAAAAATCGAGCAATAATCTGCATCCCACTGCCACCACAAATCTTTGACCCCCCCATCCCAAATCCTCTCTCTCCCCAAACCCCCCCACCCAAAAAAAAAAACCCCTCTAAGCACAAATCCTCTCCCCCCCCAATTCCAAATCCCCCTCCCAGCACATATTCTCCCCCAAATCACCCCTCCTAGCACAAATCCTCTCCCCCCAAATGTATCCTCCGAGCACCAATCCTCTACCCCCACCCCAAATCCCCCTTCCTAGCACAAACCTTCGCCCTCAAATTTCTCCTGATAGCACAACCCCCCCCCCCCCAAAAAAAAATCACCCCTCCTAGCTCAAATCCTCTACCCCTACTCCAAAGCCCCCTTCCTTGCATAAATTCTCGCCTTCAAATTTCTACTCCTATAATAAATCTCACCCCCAAAACAATCACTCCTAACTCAAATCCCCTACCCCTTAAACTTCCCCTCCAAGCGCAAACCATCACCCCCATCTCCAAATTCCTCTCCCAGCATAAATTCGTCCCCCTAGCACAAATCCTCCATCCCCTACTCCAAATCCCTCTTCCTAGCACAAACCCTCAACCTCAAATTTCTCCTCCTAGCACAAATCTCCCCTCCTAGTTCAAATTCTCTACCCCTCAAATTTCCCCCTTTAAGCACAAATCCTCTCCCCCCACTCCAAAACACCCTCCCAACACAAAGAATGTTCCTTACATTGGTGATCAGTGAGAAGAATGTTCCTTACACTATAAAAGGCCGCCCATTGTTAAAGGGGGCTTCCAGATTCCGATAAACCACCTGCCCGCAGACCCCCACAACCAATGGCCAGGGTTGTGGGGATGAGGCCCTTGTCCTCATCAACATGGGGACAAGGTGCTTTGAGGGGTCACAGACCCCCAAAGCACCCTCCCAATGTTGAGGGCATGTGGCGTGGTATGGTTCAGGAGGGAGGGGGGCAGCTCTCGTCCCCCCCTCTTTTCCTGCGGCCTGCCAGGTGGTGTGCTCGGATAAGGGTCTGGTATGGATTTTGAGGGGGACCCCACGCCATTTTTTTTTGTCCGGGTTCCCCTTAAAATCCATCCCAGACCTCAAGGGTCTGGTATGGATTTTGAGGGGGACCCCACACCATTTTTTTTGTTTGGCCGGGGTTCCCCTTAATATCCATAGCAGACCTGAAGGGCCTGGTAATTGAATTTGGGGGGCACGCTTTTTTTTTTTTTTATTAATGACTTTTTTTTTATCGATGACTTTCAATGAATGACTGTTCTCTGTGTTACGGGAGCCGACAATTCATTAGCTGCCAGTGATTTTAAATAGCTTTTTTTCCTGCAAAAATGACACTTTGTGCAGGGACAGTTCTAAGCACAGGAAACATGCGCCCCTTCACAGGCATACTATACACACCCCCCAGGTACGAAATTTAAAGGAATATTACACTTTTATTGTTTCACATTAAGCATTATCAAAATCACTGCTCCTGAAAAAACGGGCGTTTTTAAAAAAAAATGTGCATTGATACATGACCCCTGGGGCAGGACCCGGGTCCCCAAACACTTTTTATGACAATAACATGCATATTAGCCTTTAAAATTAGCACTTTTGATTTCGAACGTTCGCGTCCATTGTAATTAATAGGGTTCTAATGTTCGCACGAACTTTAGGTCCGTTCGCGGGTTCTGGTGCGAACCGAACCCGGGGGTGTTCGGCTCATCCCTAGTGAAGACTATTGTGTCAGTCGCACCAATCAGGACTTCAAAGGTGTCGCACCGACAACCACAAAAATGATATTGTTAAAACGTGATTTTTAATTACATGCTGTACAAAACCATAACCCTGTACAAAAATGACAGTAAAACATAAGTAGCGTTGAATATTATTTCCCCTCATAGCCCCACAGCTGTATATATGGTAAAGTGTTCACATACATTTACTATACACCTCACAAATTTTTGGCAAAAGTGTTTGTACCATGAAACCCAACACTCTTTATATCTTGCAAATTGCATTGTTTTGATTGCGCGATGGTTACGCAATTGGCAGATCTTTCTTAAGACGGTATAGACACATCTATCATCATGTAATAATATAATTAGTCATAATAATATTGTGTATGTTCTTTCATCATATTACTCCATAATTACATTTTAACATGCAGATTACCTTATTAGCACAGGTAAGACTTGGATAATAATCTTTAAAACTTCCTAACCACGCCCACTTATGAGTTACGGACCTGAAAGTAAGAGTGATGGTCTTGGCTGTCGCAATGCGTCCAAACTCCGATAATATTTGCCTACAAGAACCAATAGTACCATAAATGGATCCAACTCTTAATAATTATCCCATATTTTATCATAACATTAACAACGTGTGATTCCAAATGACCTGTCTTTATAGTTACATAGTTAATCTCGTTGGAAAAAAAAGACACCTGTCCATCCAGTTCAACCAACTTTATGCCACCAAACTTTTACTGAAGGTTAAATGTGTGCTGCACGCGATGGGAGTTATGAGTCTTTACCTTGTTTCCAATTTGTTTGAAGATTAAAATACACTCATTTGTCTCGGACTAGGTGATACGTCTCACCCCCAACTGTGCTAATTGGCAGGCAGTGGTATAATCTAGAGCAGCCTTTCCCAACCTTTCCAACACAGATGAACCCTTGAAATAACTTTCTAGTCCTGCTAAAATTTACTATATCTACAACTCATGATACATTAGTGTGATGGTCAGTGGGAAGAATGTTCCTTACATTGGTGATCAGTGGGAAGAATGTTCCTTACATTGGTGATCAGTGAGAAGAATGTTCCTTACATTGGTGATCAGTGAGAAGAATGTTCCTTACATTGGTGATCAGTGGGAAGAATGTTCCTTACATTGGTGATCAGTGAGAAGAATGTTCCTTACATTGGTGATCAGTGGGAAGAATGTTCCTTACATTGGTGATCAGTGAGAAGAATGTTCCTTACATTGGTGATCAGTGGGAAGAATGTTCCTTACATTGGTGATCAGTGGGAAGAATGTTCCTTACATTGGTGATCAGTGAGAAGAATGTTCCTTACATTGGTGATCAGTAAGAAGAATGTTCCTTACATTGGTGATCAGTGGGAAGAATGTTCCTTACATTGGTGATCAGTGAGAAGAATGTTCCCTACATTGGTGATCAGTGAGAAGAATGTTCCTTACATTGGTGATCAGTGGGAAGAATTCTCCTTACATTGGTGATCAGTGGGATGAATGTTCCTTACATTGGTGATCAGTGGAAGAATGTTCCTTACATTGGTGATCAGTGAGAAGAATGTTCCTTACATTGGTGATCAGTGAGAAGAATGTTCCTTACATTGGTGATCAGTGGGAAGAATGTTCCTTACATTGGTGATCAGTGGGAAGAATGTTCCTTACATTGGTGATCAGTGGAAAGAATGTTCCTTACATTGGTGATAAGTGGGAAGAATGTTCCTTACATTGGTGATCAGTGGGAAGAATGTTCCTTACATTGGTGATCAGTGGGAAGAATGTTCCTTACATTGGTGATCAGTGGGAAGAATGTTCCTTACATTGGTGATCAGTGAGAAGAATGTTCCTTACATTGGTGATCAGTGGAAAGAATGTTCCTTACATTGGTGATAAGTGAGAAGAATGTTCGTTACATTGGTGATCAGTGGGAAGAATGTTCCTTACATTGGTGATCAGTGGGAAGAATGTTCCTTACATTGGTGATCAGTGAGAAGAATGTTCCTTACATTGGTGATCAGTGGGAAGAATGTTCCTTACATTGGTGATCAGTGGGAAGAATGTCCCTTACATTGGTGATCAGTGGGAAGAATGTTCCTTACATTGGTGATCAGTGAGAAGAATGTTCCTTACATTGGTGATCAGTGAGAAGAATGTCCCTTACATTGGTGATCAGTGAGAAGAATGTTCCTTACATTGGTGATCAGTGAGAAGAATGTTCCTTACATTGGTGATCAGTGAGAAGAATGTTCCTTACATTGGTGATCAGTGGGAAGAATGTTCCTTACATTGGTGATCAGTGAGAAGAATGTTCCTTACATTGGTGATCAGTGGGAAGAATGTTCCTTACATTGGTGATCAGTGAGAAGAATGTTCCTTACATTGGTGATCAGTGGGAAGAATGTTCCTTACATTGGTGATCAGTGAGAAGAATGTTCCTTACATTGGTGATCAGTGAGAAGAATGTTCCTTACATTGGTGATCAGTGGAAAGAATGTTCCTTACACATTGGTGATCAGTGAGAAGAATGTTCCTTACATTGGTGATCAGTGAGAAGAATGTTCCTTACATTGGTGATCAGTGAGAAGAATGTTCCTTACATTGGTGATCAGTGAGAAGAATGTTCCTTACATTGGTAATCAGTGAGAAGAATGTTCCTTACATTGGTGATCAGTGAGAAGAATGTTCCTTACATTGGTGATCAGTGGGAAGAATGTTCCTTACATTGGTGATCAGTGGGAAGAATGTCCCTTACATTGGTGATCAGTGAGAAGAATGTTCCTTACATTGGTGATCAGTGAGAAGAATGTTCCTTACATTGGTGATCAGTGGGAAGAATGTTCCTTACATCGGTGATCAGTGAGAAGAATGTTCCTTACATTGGTGATCAGTGGGGAGAATGTTCCTTACATTGGTGATCAGTGAGAGAATGTTCCTTACATTGGTGATCAGTGAGAAGAATGTTCCTTACATTGGTGATCAGTGGGAAGAATGTTCCTTACATTGGTGATCAGTGGGAAGAACTACCACCTTACAGATAGCTAAAACGATCATTGGTATCATTGGAAACTTATCTGAGAGGCAGAAATTGCTCATTGCTCAAGGAGCCTCTAGCAACCTCTGAAGGAACCCTAGGATTTCATGGAACCCTGGTTGAGAATGACTAGGGAGGCTCCTACCTGCCCTGTATCTGGATCCAACCTCTGGAGGAACGCTATGGTTCCATAGAACCCTGGTTGACAATCCCTGATCAAGTGTGTCCAGTTGGAACACATAGGATCTAATGATGCCCCCTGTATGGCAGTGGCACACAAATCAAACATTTGGTCTTTCCAACGCGGCATTGCTAAAGTTCTTATGCAGACTCCTCATTACCTTTGGACAGCGCAATGTTAGGATGTTCCACATTTCGGAATCGCCTTCTCCTGGCTGTGATATTAAAAATGTTTATGACAATAAGCAGGAAATATGATCCATGCCAATGTTCTATTGTGGCTGTTGCCATTGAAGGACTTATTGGTTCCTTGCTATACTATGTACCAAAGAATAACATTCCTTATTCTGGCGTGGGATGGACACCGCCTTCCCTGCCAGCCCATGTGAGAAGACGTTAAGGAACAGCCTCAGTCTAGGCTTCTCCCCACACCACTCCACTGACGCATTTCATCCCATCCACCAGTCTAAGCCCAGGTGGGTGGGGTGAAATATGTCGGGAGCGTGGTGTGTCAGGGGGCAAGGCCATTTCCTATTTTCATCTCACATGGGTTGTCTGTGAGACTGGCATCCATCCAACTCCATTGTATGTGTTTTTTTTCCGGATGTATGCAGTGAAACATCGGCACCCCCCCCCCTCCCGTCTCCTAAGATCAAGGGGAAGAATTTCCTCTCCAGCTTTATACTTTTCCTTACTCTGCCAAGTCCTCCTTAAATCCTTTGTTATTTCAGCCAATGACTTTAAGTTGGAATCATTGGAAATATCAGCTCTGTAAGCCAATGATGGAGCAGGATCATGGGGGGCACAAAGCTAGCAGTGGGCACCGTCAGTGCGCTGCTGTTTACTACTTGTCCAGAGAGAAGACAGGAGGCGGAGCAGCGACACACAGCCATGTAAAGCAAAAAGGACGTTCTGGACAGCCGCACTGCGGGATATATCCTTAAATTTAAAAAAAATTCAAAAATATAAGCCACAGCAGAAAATGGGACAAACGAGTTGACGCGTTTCACACTTAACAGTGCTTAACCACTTAAGGACCGCCTCACACCGATATACGTCGGCAGAATGGCACGGCTGGGCACAATAACGTACCTGTACGTGGCCCTTTAAGAGCCCAGCTGTGGGTCGCGCGCACCCCGCCGGCGGCGCACTCGCGACCCGGTCCTGAGCTCCATGACCATGGCCACGGGACCAGCGGACCCGATCGCCGCTGGTGTCCCGCGATCGGGTCACAGAGCTGAAGAACGGGGAGAGGTCTGTGTAAACAAACCTCTCCCCGCGCTTCCTACTCTGCCTGTCACTGATCGGCTGTTCCCCCTCATCGGGAAAGCCGATCAGTGACGTCAGACGTAAAGCCACGCCCCCTACTGTAAAAAAAACAAAACACACACACACAGACTTAACCCCTCCCCGCCCCCTAGTGGTTAACTCCTTCACTGCCAGTGTCATTTACATAGGAATCAGTGCATTTAAATAGCACTGATTTCTGTATAAATGACAATGGTCCCAAAAATGTGTCAAAAATGTCCGATGTGTCCGCCATAATGTCGCAGTCACAATAAAAATCGCTGATCGCCGCCATTACTAGTAAAAAAAAAAAAAAATATTAATAAAAATGCTATAAAACTATCCCCTATTTTGTAAACGCTATAACTTTTGCGCAAACCAATCAATTGCTAATCGCAATTTTTTTTTTACCAAAAATATGTAGAAGAATACGTATCGGCCTAAACTGAGGAAAAAATATGTTTTTTTATATATTTTTTGGGGGATATTTATTATAGCAAAAAGTAAAAAATATTGCATTTTTTTCAAAATTGTCGCTCTATTTTTGTTTATAGCGCAAAAAAAAAAAAAAAACGCAGGGGCGATCAAATACCACCAAAAGAAAGCTCTATTTGTGGGAAAAAAAGGACGTCAATTTTGTTTGGGAGCCACGTGGCACGACCGCGCAAATTGTCAGTTAAAGCGACGCAGTGCCGAATTCGCAAAAAAGGGGCCTGGTCCTTTGGCTGCAAATTGGTCCGGGGCTTAAAGCGGAAGTAAACCCATCGATTTAACAGTTTAAAAAAAAAAAGGCATGCCGGGAATGCTAACTGCACATTGGCTGTGCTCTCAACCAAACAGTTAAGCCATCAATTGGCTGGTATCATAACGGATCACATGTGCAGCACTGTGGCAGTTGAAGATTAAACAGAGGCAAAGATGGCCGCTTCCTTGGCTGAAAACGATAGGGGGGTTTACTTCCACTTTAAGTGGTTAATAATAGCCATATAACCCAGTACTGTACAGAATTTTTGGTCCGTATACAGAGCAGATCTTTAACCCTTTTCTGGTCTTTTTTTTATCTCATCTGCAGACCTCTGGAATGTTGGCTATTACCCTTTTGGTCCTCACAATTTTTTGCGCCGCGAAGTGCACCTGCGTGTGCTTGGAAGACAGTCGGCGCGCTTACGATATGCTGTCGGACGTGGAGAATATTCTACTGACAGATGAGGCAACGAAAGAGAAAGCCGAAGAGAGGCAAAAGTTTCTGTGCGCTCTGGAGCATAACGGAGAGTACATGGACCGGAGACTGCCGAGACACATGCTGGACAATAAATGTGTGATTATCTCTAAGCTCAACCCACCACCTGCTGCCAACAATTAAAACGGCAGCAACAAGAATGACAGCAAAGAGCCGTAAGATGACCAAAAAAACACCAAAAAAAGTAGAATGCTTAGCCTTGTACACATACGCTTCAGCTTGTACACATACGCTTCAGCTTGTGCACATACGTTTCAGCTTGTACAAGATCCCATGAAAGTGGACCTGTGATCAGATATATTTTTCACGCTAAAGTGGACCTGTCCTCAGATTATGTGTTTTCATGTTAGCCACCATCTTTGTTCAGCCACCATCCAGGGTCTTCGTCCAGCCCAGGAGAACGACCTGGACCGGAGCTCATAGATGGCTCTTTAATAATGGAGCTTTTCTGAAAAATTTATTCTGCACACATTGCCAAATGTGAGGAACTATTCATGCAGACTGGTCCACTTTAACCACTTTCAGCCCCGGACCAATTGGCAGCCAAAGGACCACGCCCCTTTTTGCGATTAGGCACTGCGCCGCTTTAACTGACAATTGCGCGGTCGTGTGACGTGGCTCCCAAACAAAATTGGCGTCCTTTTTTCCCCACAAATAGAGCTTTCTTTTGGTGGTATTTGATCGCCCCTGCGGTTTTTATTTTTTGCGATACAAACAAAAAGAGAGCGACAATTTTGAAAAAAATGCAATATTTTTTGCTTTTTGCTATAATAAATATCCCCCAAAAAAATATAAAAAAAAAACATTTAGGCCGATACGTATTCTTCTACATATTTTTGGTTAAAAAAAATCGCAATTAGCGATTATTGATTGGTTTGCGCAGAAGTTATAGCGTTTACAAAATAGGGGATAGTTTTATAGCATTTTTATTAATATTTTTTTTTTTACTAGCAATGGCGGCGATCAGCGATTTTTATTGTGACTGCGACATTATGGCGGACACATCGGACATTTTTGACACATTTTTGGGACCATTGTCATTTATACAGCAATCAATGCTATTTAAATGCATTGATTCCTGTATAAATGACACTGGCAGTGAAAGAGTTAACCACTAGGGGGAGGGGAGGGGTTATGGGCTCTGACGTGTTGTGTTTTTTTTACCATTAGGGGGCGGGGCTGACGTCTGATGTCACTGATCGGCTGTTCCCGATGACAGGGAACAGCCGATCAATGACAGGCAGAGTAAGAAGCGCGGGGAGAGGTTTGTTTACACACACCTCTCCCCGTTCTTCAGCTCTGTGACCCGATCGCGGGACACCAGCGGCGACGGAAAAAGTCCAAAGGAGCCCACACAGGGGCGGATTTTCCGGCAACATGGTCCGATCGGACATTTTCCATCGGAATTTCTGACCGTGTGTACGGGGCATATCAGTTGAGGGCCTTGGATATATCCCATATCTCTGGTTATAAAACGGTCAAAATAAGCTCTTTCTATAGATTCCCCTTCCCCCTTTGTGATTTTGCACCTCTCCCACTCTTCCTGGGAGCCCAGGAGGACCTCAATAAATGTTGTTAGCATAGACGTGTGCACAGGGTGTGCCAGGTGTGCCTGGGCACACCCTAATCACCCAGTGTGGCTCATATTCCCCCTGTTTAGACCCCTGATATTTCACCAAATAGAAAAGGGTCCTAATTTTTTTTTTTTTTCCTAAATAAAATTGTAAAAAATAATAAAATATAAAATAATAAAAATGAAAACTACTGACACCATCCACTGCCCTACTGACACCGTCAGTATATATATAAATGCACACACACACACACACACACATACACACACACGCATATGTGTTTGAGCTTTGGGATGCACACCCTAATGCAATAGTGTGCGCACTCCTGTGGTTGTTAGTATTGTGAGTAGGAAATTATATTCCTCCAGGGTCCTCTGCAGATTGTGAACCCAGCAGTGGTCAGCTCTGAGCACTTCTGGGTTCAGAGCTGTCTAAATCCCCAGTGCAGGGAGGTAAACAACAAAAAGAATACAGTCTGTGCCCAATCGGCTGGAGCAGAGAGCAGGAGAGACATTAGGGGTCTAATAGACCCCTGATGTCTCCATAAAGAGTACCTGTCACCTTGCATTAATTGCATTACATTTTTAGTCTCCATATATTAGTAATAAAGTTAAATGAAAAAAATTTATAAATAAAAAATTTCAAATATAAAAAAAAAAGAATTTGAGAAAATGAAAAGCACTTCCATTGCCCTGCACACACACATACAAATGCACATGGAACCAGCACATGTATGTAAACAACATATACAGTATGTGCAACACATATTGGGTATCACTGTGCATGCCGGAGTGGGAAAAATTATTCTAGTTACCTAATTGGCTTTTAAAGCATCACCTATGGATAATTTGGGGCATTTTAGGCATTTTTTTTGGGGTGCTTTAAAGGTTCCAAGAAATCTTCTTGAACCCTGCGGAAAGCTTTTCAAATGCGTTGTAATCTCCGCTCTTATACAAGCTGAACACTATGTGTACAAGGCCTAAAAGCAGTATTAAAATAAATATATTACCGATACAACTACCATGACCGCTTGGAATGTTTGGTGAACAAACCCAGCACCTTGCTTCCACAACCGCATTCTATTTGGCTTTGTCGTTTGCCATGGTAATGTTTTGCTTTATGACGCAACTGCCTGCCATTTTCTGGATATCATCCATCCACCATGTTCTCCTTTATGTCATCCATCCACCATGTTTCCCTTTATGTCATCCATCCACCATGTTTCCCTTTATGTCATCCATCCACCATGTTCTCCTTTATGTCATCCATCTACCACATTCTTCTTTATGTCAACCATCCACCATGTTCACCTTGAAGTCATTCATCTACCTTGTTCTGCTTTATGTTATCCATTCACTATGTTCTCTATCAAGTCATCCATCTACCATGTTTTCCTTTAAGTCATCCATTCACCATGTATCCTTCAAGTAATTCAGACACCATGGTCTCTTTTATGTCACCCATCCCCCATACTCTCTGTCAAGTCATCCACCCACCATGTTCTCCTTTTTGTCATCCATCCACCATGTTCTCCATCTACCATGTTCTCCTTAATGTCATCCATCCACCGCATTCTTCTTTAGGTCAACCATCCACAATGTTCTCCTTCAAGTCATTCATCCACCTTGTTCTCCTTTATGTTATCCATTCACTATGTTCTCTATCAAGTCATCCATCTACCATGTTTTCCTTTAAGTCATCCATTCACCATGTAGTCCTTCAAGTAATTCAGACACCATGGTCTCTTTTATGTCACCCATCCACCATACTCTCTGTCAAGTCATCCACCCACCATGTTCTCCTTTTTGTCATCCATCCACCATGGTCTCCATCTACCATTTTCTCCTTAATGTCATCCATCCACCGCATTCTTCTTTAGGTCAACCATCCACAATGTTCTCCTTCAAGTCATTCATCCACAATGTTCTCCTTTAAGTCATCCATTCACCATGTTCTCCTTCAAGTAATTCAGCCACCATGGTCTCTTTTATGTCACCCATCCACCATATTCTCCTTTTTGTCATCCATCCACCATGTTCTCCATCTACCATGCTCTCCTTTATGTCATCCCTCCACTATTTTCTCTGTCAAGTCATCCCTCCACCATGTTTTCCTTTATGTCATTCATCCACCATGTTGGCTGCATTCTTGGCCATATATCAATTTTGGGGGGTGCAACCCTTTAACAGGGAGGCCCCCAAGTTTAGAAATAAAAAATGAGCACTTAAAAATATAATAATAATAATGAGGAATTGTGAAAATCTTATAGATCATATTTATATACTATAATAACACATCATACAGTATAATGTATTGTAATATTTATTTTAATAAATTATGCATAAAGTAAATATAAACCATTTCCTTTTTTTTTTCCTTGAAAGAGTAATTTTAATGTTAACCATTCAATGAAAAGTAAAAACTTGAATGAAACTTCAATGGCTTTTACACACATCTTCAGACAGACAGACATCCATTTCCTTTGGATGGAGCTGAGAAGAGTCTTTGTCCGGTTTTTATTGTTATTTATGTCCACATTGGGGAGATTTCCCCTCATTTCCTAAAAGGACAGGAAGTGATGGGAAGTCTACCAATGGGAAAGCCCATATTTATGTAGCACTGACCCCCGAAGGAGCTGCTGATATTTGATTGGGCCTGTACTCTGCTCTTACACCCTTCTTAACTTGGCTCAATCCCCCTTGACACTGCTGTGGTGTGGTGTTGGTGTGAAGCTAACAACAAAGAATAACCCCACAATGTACAATACAACTGTAGCGGCCATAACCCAGAGGGGCGGCCTTGATTTTCTGGGCTTACCAATTACCTCCTCGTGGCTTGTCGGTGGTTGTCTGGGGGTTCCCAAGGTTAGTACCCAGTGAATTCAGATGCTGACACATAAAAGTCCTTTTCAAGGTTTTTATTTTGTCAGGGGATAGCATCCAACATTAACACAGTCTCTGATGGGAATAGAGGGTACGGGTGATAAAACTCAGGCACTTTGAACTGCTGACATCCACTGAATGTCTCTAATGAACCAAGAGAGTAACCACTCGCAGCTGGGTGCTTCACTGCCGGATAAACCTCTAGCCAGAGATCTAGCAGCCGACATGTGATCCGGAAACCTTGCAAAGTCTCTGCCACACATTTGAATGTAACTGAAGATAAGTAAGAACCTTTCCCGCAGTACCTGGATCTCTCAGTCTCCTTAGCGATACTGTGAGAAGTGTGGATTCACTAGTGTCCATACAACTCAGCTCCCAGGCTCTTACCGAGCAGTCAGCTTCTTGGCCCTCCTCCGAAGAGTTATTCCCTGGTCACTTGAACGAGTTGCCGCGTCCCTCCAATACCGAGAGAGAACACCGGAACACCTCCGAATCCTCCTTCAGTTACTGGGCCTCGAACTAACCAGTTCCGAGACTCGGGAACAGACGGATCCCCACCCCAGACCATGAGGGCCTCTGGGGCTGGTCAGGGTGACCATGCTTGTGGGACGGCAGACACTCCTGGGCCCGGGACCCCTCGCGAGGCTGACCTGGACCAGAGCCAGGAATCAAAGCAGCAGCCGATCCCGAGCATGTGACTTCAGCACCTTAAATACCCCTTCCCAGACTACGCAGCGGGGCCAGACGCCCACTGATTGGCTCCGGGAAAGATTGGTACCTAACACGTCCAACCAGGCTTGGTTCTTAGCCTGTCACAGGTGCCTCACTGCACCTATGACCAGGCGGAACCCCAGTACAGCCCAGCCAGACTGACGCCAAAGTACAAACTGTACAATTAACCCCGAGAACTCCCCTCATACAGTTCTGAGAAAAACTAAATTTACATTGATAGCTCACACACTTGGTAAAGTGTGGGCGCTACACAACAATAGTGTACCTTTACCATTACCTGGGTATCTGTTGCACCTGTATGAAAAAGGAACAACACTTCACACCAATTGTAGTTAACCAGAATGTGTTTTTACTGAGACTGGTATAAAACAATAATTACAATAACGGCACTGTCACACAAACATAATGCGACAACACAGTTGGTATTCACAACACATTTTAACATATAAAGAATTCTTGGATGGCCCTTGCCAGCGTGTCTCCAAGTGGGACCAATGCTCAGAGTTGCAATTCCTTGACCCTGGGCGCCTTCCCACTTCCATCACGCCATGATTAACACAGAAATGCTAAGGTATCAACACCACACAATACAATTACTAAGGCGCTCCCCCTGCTTTATAATGCAGTCCTTTCTTATTGTGATTGAACGCAAAGGCCTTACAATAAGAGATGTAGTCTTTGGTCTTTTGTCTTCTGCTAGCTATTGTATGGTAGTGATTGTAATCCAAAGGCTTTAACAAGCAAAGAATAGTGTAGAATAAGTATTGAAAATGTTCTTGATGTTTAGCACACTTATAACTGCCTCTGGTGTAGTTGTCTCCAAATCACACAGTGTCAGTTCTCAGAGGAGTATAGACTTGAGGCCTGCTTGAACTCTGTCCAATTGTCACGTACCTGGTGGTTGAGCCCACGAATGCAGGGAGCGGCGTCTCGTATACCTCCGGCTCGGGAACCCCTGGTAGAATAGACAGGGGCTCGGAAGCACAAAGGGGCACAAGTGCCTGGCGGGTTACAGGTGTAGGGCTGGTCCCGACGTCTGGAGTACTGTAGGACGACCAGTAGAGGACTAGAGCAGGAACCCAGTCGTAGAAGACAGGCAGGTGGAACTTGCGGATAGCCGGGAGAGACTGGAGTCCGAAGCTGAAGTAGGTCACAGACAGGCCGGGTCAAACACGGGCAGGCAGGTGCGGTACCAAATCAGCAGGCAAGGCGTAGTCGTGAAGCAGGCCGGGTCGTTTAACAGGCGGACAGCAGAGTACCAAGGAGCAGGCAGAAGAGATGTCAGGACAAGCCGGGATCGAGGACAGGCAGCAGGCACGGGGTATCAGGAACAAGCCGGGTAGTCAGGTATCAGAAGTCAGGTAATTCACAGGTAGCTGGTAGCTGGGGGTCACGGGAACGCTGTAGACCGGACAGCAAGACAGCATGGACAGGCACTTCCTTAAATAGCGCTTCTGGCGCCAAAACGGACTCAAACAGCGTGCGTGCGCGCTCCCGTGCGTGCGCGCGCGCTCCCGTGCGCGCGTGCGCGCTCCCGTGCGCGCTGAGCGGCTCTTTTGCTGGACAAACCATAGCCGATTCTCCTGCTGGCAGAAAAAGGTACTGAACGCTTTTCTTGACACCAATAGGGTAGAACCTCCTCTGCGGGACTACAGGTCCCAGCAACACTGTGGTGTGAGTTTAAGTGTGTAAAAGTGCATTAAGAATTATTGGCGGCAGCCCTCTCACCAAACCAGGCCTGGTAGAGTAGGAAACCTCCTCTCTGATTGTCTCAGTCCTGCTGCCAGCCGGCGCCGTCACACGGCTCCGCTCTGCAAGATGACCGGGACCCTCAAAATGGCTCCGTCAGGTGTCTCTGGATCCTTCCCGATTCAGTCACACTGTCTCTTCAGCACACAGGTATCAGGCAGAATCACTGGTTATTCCGCTCCGCAGTTGCTGCAGGCCGCGCTCTCTGGAACACCTCCTAACAGATCCTAGTATGCAGGCCACGCGTCCAGAAGAGAAAGAAAATGGCCATGTGGGGCCCTTTATAGCCTACCCAGCATGCAGTTCAGTACTGAGTGTTCATGGGTAGGTTAGTTAGCATTGTGGGTAGGCAAGTCTGTGTATAATGTAAACAATGAGTCACTTCCTGTAACATTTTTCTTATCTTCTTCAACATAAAATAGACAAAGTCTCTTCTACATTTAGGCCACTAGATGGTGCCAAATACCAATGAAAGCATTGTCCATTGCTTATAATTATATGATATTAGAAGGCAAAAATACCAGCGCTACATTTAGTAGAGTGAAGAAGGATTGGAGTCAATGTATTTATTGCTATCTGTTCATGCCTTTCTGTCCCGGTGACTACCACACCCCCAGAAATAAAAACCTGAATTTATTTTTTTCCTCTTTCTTACTCAATCCAAAACTTACAGTTGAACTCCAGAGACAAAAATGTTCACTACATATTTAAATATAGCTTCAAGTGATATAAATCCATGTTCTTCACACCAAATGACAAGACCAATCATTCTGCACAGAGCAGAGCTGTGGGAGGAGCCCAGAAGGCCCCACCCAATTCAGGTTGCCTGCAGGGAACGACAGGAAGGGGCGGAGACAAGACCAGTCAGGGTGACTGGTCTTGTCTCCGCCCTTCCTGTCGTTCCCTGCAGGCAACCTGTATTGGGAGCTCTGCACAAGCAGAGAGAGCAGCAGGGAGCCGTCTATATTGCAGGCTTGAATCAAAATGGGTAATGACTACTACTGTATATCAAAGTTTAACTTTCGGATAGGGTGGAACAGAAACAATTGAGTACTGTCTGTGACACTTTTTAATTTTGCAGTAAAATTCAATTTTCCAGGACAGGCTTTTGGGGTGTTCCTCCTTCATCAAGGTCCAACCAGTACTAATCAGATTTGTGTCAGTATGGAGTAGACTTTGTCAGGATAGGGTGGAGAAGTTTAAGAACCCGCATTAGGTTTTTTTATTCCTACTTGGGACCCCACCGGGCAGACTTGATCTCATTTCATGCCCTGGTGGCACAACAATGGGGGCACAGATCGTGATAAAAACCAGCTCCACTTTGAGTAATTTTATGGGCTGGCACTGACAGCATCCTTCGGAGTTCACCCAAACATGGTTTTGGACTGAACCCAAGCTCGTTCCTCATCAAGAACATCCATAGCAGCAAGGTAGTTACTTCTTTCACGCCATTCCTTATCAGGAACCCAATCACTCATCAACAAGGGGTGGATACTTTGGACTATAGAGCACACACTTGCCAGGATTCTAGGGAGGCTGGGATAGACCATATTACCACAATGCCAATAGATATTTATCAGCACACAAGTGCTCCCAATAACATTTCTCCATCCACAATTACAGACCATTTACCATTTGATCCTAGTTGTATTCATTCGTCATTATATCTTTCAAAACATAGTAGCTTTACATATCCCTTTCATTTCTTTCTCTTCCATCCGATTCATAGTACTGGCATATTTATCCATAATCCTTCTATAGCCATTCTTTGTCATATTTATTACACTGTACAATTATACCCTTGTGACTGACTTCCACATGGCAATCCATAATTAAGCTGTTTTCAGCTTCCCTTTCATTGAAATAGTCTGTACTTCCATGGGCGTCCGCAGGTAGGGGCAAGGGGGGTCAAGTGCCCCCCGGGAATCAGGGATAGGATCTTAAATTCAGCACAGTTGGGGGTTTCCTTGGGGCATGGAGATGTTCCAAACCTTTAACCAGAGTTTAGTTGTGCTCATCAACATCGGCTGGCATTAAAGTATCGCAGGAATCTCCAGCCAAAGCACAAGCCCTTCTCCTTGCGTCTACGGTCATATCCAGGGCATACCAGTTCTGCAATGCAGTGAGCCCTGAGACTTGGCATAGTTATAGCACTGGAAGGTTTATCCCAAATCCTTCTTGGTGATATTCATTACACTGTTTTTAGTTCTCCATTCTGTATCATTATCCTATAATGACTGACCTCCACCTCGAGATATGCCCCAGTTGAGGACCCATAGAGTCGAAACGTACCGGGCCAGCCTATCATATGCCTCCCACATTGACATTCTTTTATATCAATTGAGATCTCGTTTTATTGTCACATCTATTTTCATATGATGTGAATAAACTTTTATCCATTTTTGACCTGCACCATCGGAGTCTCTTCCGTTTTTTGCCTTCTTTTTCCTATTATATTGGATCCCCATCGAGCCATTTCACAGAGTTACCAGTTCGGATGCATGTCGTTCTAATCTGTGTCCGTCATCAACTTTACTGCCTGGTTTCCATATGGTTTGATTCCCCTTAGCGCAAGAGGTTGAGCGCTGTAAGCCTGTATGACACACTGCCATACGGTAGATGTGTCCAACATTTCCGGTAAGAGTATCCAATCTCTTTATTCAGATATCACCTGTCAAGCTTTTCAGAGATATCATCTGTCAAGTCCTTCAGAGCACCAGCTTTCTATTTGTTTATAGACATTTGTAGATTAGCTGGATACTGGACATCTATCGGACATTTGTCATTTGGGTCTATTATGTTATTCTGTTGTTTATTTATACACACTTAGGTTTGGGTGTATTAATTAGGAGTAGTTGCATATCACATGCCATTACCCTTCATATTCATTTATTTTTGGGGTATTTTCTTATACGATACATACAGGGCTGGTGCAAGGATTTTTGACACCCTAGGCAAAACCTCATTTTGCCGCCCCTGGCTCCACCCCTGACCCCACCCCCTTTGCCATGCCCTTGTATACCCCACCTTTTTAATGAAGTGCCCATCAAATGCAGCCTACCAGCTTCCATCAATGCAGCCTCACCAGCGCCCATTAATGCAGCCTCATCAGCACCCATTAATGCAGCTTATCAGTGCCCATCAATACAGCCTCCCCAGCGCCCATTAATGCACCTTACCAGCGCCCATTAAAGCAGCCTACCAGTGCCCATCAATACAGCCTCCCCAGCGCCCATTAATGCACCTTACCAGCGCCCATTAATGCACCTTACCAGCGCCCATTAATGCACCTTACCAGCGCCCTTAATGCACCTTACCAGCGCCCATTAATGCACCTCACCAGCGCCCATTAATGCACCTCACCAGCGCCCATTAATGCAGCCTACCAGTGCCCATCAATGCAGCTTCACCAGTGCCCATCAAATGCAACCTACCAGCGCCAATTAATGCAGCCTCACCAGCACCCATCAATGCAGCCTACCAGTGCCCATTAATGAATGTTTTGCTTGCTTCAATTCATTCGGGAGACAGACACAGTCCCCTACTGCCACTGCGCCTCTGGCACAATCTGCAAATGGAGTGGCGGCGCCCTGCTAATGCTGAGACTTAGTTGCTTGCTGCAGAGAGAAGAGAGTAGGAACACCAGTGGCCGGGCGCCCTAGGCAGCAGTGCGCCCTAGGCGGCTGCCTAGTTTGCCTAATGGTAGCACCGGCCCTGGAAACATACCTTCACATTTATATGTGCACAGATTTTAGCGCTACATTATTTTTTGTAAATCTATAAGTAAGCTGTTCCCTGTGTCCCTCCTTTGGAACTCGTCCATAAATCCACATCATAGGCCGCTCTTGACTAGTAATGAGCTAAGATTTGGTCCGAACCCAGTTTGGCCCAAACCCGCGGGAAGCCATGATAACAGACCTCCAGACCAATCAGCTATGGCTGGGGAATTCCCCGGGGGAAGGGTTTCTCAACCAGAATTCCACAGAACCCTAGGGTTCCTCCACAAGTTGCTAGGGGTTCATTGGACAATACACATTTTCTGCCTCTCAGATGAGTAACCATTGACACCAATGATCTTTTTAGCTATCTGTAAGGCAGGAATTCTTTCCAATGAATACAAATTAGGGGATGCACCGATACCATTTTTTAAGTAAGAGTACCGATACTTTTTTTTTTAGTACTCGCCGATACCAATTACCGATACCTACTGCAACTGTTTTGTAAATGCTTCAACTGTCAGCAGTGGTACAAAGCATTGAAAAGTTATTTACAAATGAAAATGTGGAAGCGCCGCAACAGAGGCGCATTTAACCCCTTCTTTGGCTGCTAGCGGGGGGTTAAAAGCTTAACTTAACCACTTGCACAATGGCAGCGGTGGGCAAATGGGCGTACCTGTATATCCCCTTTATTTGGCGGGGCTAGCAGGTGCGCGCGCGCGCAGCCGCGTACAGCGTGACCGTGCCCCACGGGACCCGCGGACTCCATGTCCGCCGGTCTCGCGGTGATCATGTCATGGAGCCGCAGAACGGGGAGATGCCTATGTAAACAAGGCATTTCCCTGTTCTGCCTTGTGACATGACAGGGATCTACTGCTCCCTGTCATCGGAAGCAGTGGTTGCTGTCATGTCAGTGGTAGCCCATCCCCCCCCACACTTAACCCCTTGATCGCCACATAGTGTTAACCCTTTCCCGGCCAGTGTAATTTTTTTATAGCACTCATCGCTGCATTTTTATAGCACTGATCACTGTATAAATGACAAAACAGTGTCAAAAGTGTCCGATGTGTCCGCCATAATGTCGCAGTCACGATAAAAATCGCTGATCACCGCCATTACTAATAAAAAAAAAAATTAATAATAAAAATGCCATAAAACTATCCCCTATTTTGTAGACGCGATAACTTTTGCGCAAACCAATCAATATACACTTATTGCGATTTTTTTTAACCAAAAATATGTAGAAGAATACGTATCGGCCTAAACTGAGGAAAAAAATTTGTTTTTTTTTATATATTTTTGGGGGATATTTATTATAGCAAAAAGTAAAAAAAATTGTGTTTTTTCAAAATTGGCGCTCTTTTTTTCTTTATAGCGCAAAAAATAAACACCGCAGGGGCGATCAAGTACCACCAAAAGAAATCTCTATTTGTGGGGAAAAAAGGACGCCAATTTTGTTTGGGTGTGACGTCGCATGACCACGCAATTGTCAGTTAAAGCGACGCAGTGCCGAATCGCCAAAAAACGCTCTGGTTAGGAAGGGGGTTGAAGCGGTTAAACAGCGGTAAAGCGCCACTAAAACTAGCGGCGCTTTACCGCTAACAGACCCGCCGCCCCAGTGTTAAAGCAGCCTTTGCTCTGGGGTAAATTCCCCTACACAGTCTATTTGCCTTTAGTAAGTCAACCCACATAGTATCATTATTCATTACTAAATAATTTGTCGGCATCCGTCATCATGGGTATACACCGCAGATTATCCGTAAAAGGATTACGTGTCCTCGTTTCTTGTGGAATTGCGAGCAGATTAATTGGACTTCTTTTATCTTTGTGGTTAATGTGGTTATGATTTATTTGTTTAGCTAATGACATGACAGCTTGATTTAGATTTATATCCGTCCAGATTAAAATTCGCCTGGAGATGTCACTCCTGTTCCTAAAAAGATATACATTATATCTTTGGAAGTTGCGTCACCCTCTGCTACGCCGGGACAGTCACGGCCGTCACACCCGCCTTCCCTCCAGGAATCAGATCCTCAACTCCTTGTCTGCATTGTCTGCAATGGTATTTGTGACCTGTTGAAAACCTTCCCAGCTCTAGTTGGTTCCTGTCCAATGAGAGATGGCAGTTCACTGCTCAAAGACGATCACCCCTCCTAGGACCAGCTGTCTCCACAACCAGGTTGGGTGCCGGCTCAGACATAGGAACAAAATGATGCTGGATAGCCGCTCTCCAATATTCACCTTTATTTTGTAAAAACAAGAGAGTCCAAAGCATAACAAGTGGCTACAGGCCAACTGCACAGCTAACGGAGAATATGTATCCTTAACCACTTTCAGCCCCGGACCAATTGGCAGCCAAAGGACCAGGCCCCTTTTTGCGATTCGGCACTGCGTCGCTTTAACTGACAATTGCGCGGTCGTGCGACGTGGCTCCAAAACAAAATTGGCGTCCTTTTTTTCCCACAAATAGAGCTTTGTTTTGGTGGTATTTGATCGCCCCTGCGGTTTTTATTTTTTGCGCTATAAACAAAAATAGAGTGACAATTTTGAAAAAAATTCTATATTTTTTGCTTTTTGCTATAATAAATATCCCCAAAAAATATATAAAAAAACATTTTTTTTCCTCAGTTTAGGCCGATACGTATTCTTCTACATATTTTTGGTAAAAAAAATCGCAATTAGCGATTATTGATTGGTTTGCGCAAAAGTTATAGCGTTTACAAAATAGGGGATAGTTTTTATAGCATTTTTATTAATATTTTTTTTTTTACTAGTAATGGCGGCGATCAGCGATTTTTATTGTGACTGCGACATTATGGCGGACACATCGGAAATTTTTGACACATTTTTGGGCCCATTGTCATTTATACAGCAATCAATGCTATTTAAACGCGCGACCCACGGGCAGGCATTTAAAGGGCCACGTACAGGTACGTGGTTTTGCCTGCCCGTGCCATTCTGTAGACGTATATATGCAGTGGGCGGTCGGGAAGCGGTTAAACAGCGTGGTACTGTGGATAACAGCCAGTGATGTAAGTAACTCAGTTAAAATAAACAGAGTTACTTAACGCAGTTACTTTAGAGGGTAACGAGTAATCTAACTGATTACTCTTCCCCTCATGGTAACTCAGTTCCCATTACTTGGGCGGCGTTACCTCAATTACATCTACCGCCCGGGAGGCCCGCCGTGGCCGCGCTGCCTGGCCGTTCGTTCCGCCACGGGGAGGGGGCTTTCGCCCGCTGAGCTGAGAAGAGGCTGAGACTCAGAGAGAGACTGTCTGACGATTCGAATTGCAGTGCAATCGATCCATCCCAAGTCCTCCACCACCTCTGCTTCTTACCACCGCTGCCACCCCCCCAAGTACCACTGCTGCCTGCCACACCCCCCCCAAGTACACCACCGCTGCCACCCCCCAAGTACCACCGCTGCCACCTCCCCAAGTACTGTACACCACCACCACTGCCACCCCCCAAGTACACCACCACCACTGCCACCCCCCCAAGTACCACCGCTGCCACCCCCCAAGTACCACCGCTGCCACCTCCCCAAGTACTGTACACCACCACCACTGCCACCCCCCAAGTACACCACCACCACTGCCACCCCCCCCCCCCCCCCAAGTACCACAGCTGCCACCCCTCAAGTACCATCGCTGCCACCCCTCAAGTACCACCGCTGCCACCCCCCAAGTACACCACCCCCACTGCCACCCCCCCAAGAACCACTGCTGCCTGCCACACCCCCCCCCAAGTACATCACCGCTGCCACCCCCCAAGTACCACCACTGCCACCTCCCCAAGTACTGTACACCACCACCACTGCCACCCCCCAAGTACACCACCACCACTGCCACCCCCCCCAAGTACCACCGCTGCCACCCCCTCAAGTACCACCGCTGCCACCCCTGTCACAGTTACTTTGCTGAGTAACTAATTACTTTTCCAATGTAGTAACTGAGTTACTAACGCAATTACTTTTTGGGAGAAGTAATTTGTAACTTAACTAATTACTTTTTTAAAGTAAGATGACCAACACTGATAACAGCTAAGTAGTAGTGTGCCACGTCCTAAACAGTATAGAATTGAAGAGAGGGGGGACTATGGACTTTTTAGGCACCGCAAGACAGTGTTTTAAACAAAATATTTTTATTATTTAAAATTCATACAAAACACTTAAGTTTTAAAAGTTCCCGTCAACATTAATTATAGCCATATAGATTACCGCAACTGAATCCTATTAACATAAACATTTGGACAAACACAAGCCGACTAAAAAAGTTGAGTTCCCGTATGTGATTGAATGTCCAACGATGAGGCAGGAATACAGTAATGGCGGTGAAGTTGTGACGTTTCAAGACAGGTAGCTCTACATGTTTTCGCGTACACAACACAACGTTTCTGGAGCTGAAAGTTAAATCGCTAGCGGAGAATGAAAAACACAATATGTATAAAGAAAATATAATTTTTCAGACTGTAAACATTGATTCATAAGAATCATATAACATTAACCCCTACAATACCGGGCACTTTCGCCCCCTTCCTTCTCAGACCAATTTTCAGCTTTCAGCGCTCTCGCACTTTTAATGACAATTGCGCGGTCATGCAATGCTGTACCCAAATTAAATTTTTATCATTTCGTTTGCACAAATAGAGCTTTCTTTTGGTGGTATTTATTCACGACTGTTTTTTTTTATTTTGCGATATAAGCGAAAAAATAGCGGAAATTTTGAAAAAAAACAATATTTTCTCCTTTCTTTTTTAAAAGAAATCCAATAAAATCGAATTTTGTCATAAATTTAAGCCAAAATGTATTCTGCTACATGTTTTTAGTAAAAAAAATTCCGTTAAGTGTATAGTAATTGGTTTGTGTGATCACGGACATATGTACGCAGATGATCATGTACAGATGTGTGCAGGTGATCACGGACATATGTGTGCAGATAATCATTGGCACATGTTATTTTACTGGGACATATGTGGGGGACATGTGTTTTTATTATTTGGGGACATGTGTTTTTATTATTTGGGGACATGTGTTTTTATTTGGGGACATGTGTTTTTATTTGGGGACATGTGTTTTTATTATTTGGGGACATGTGTTTTTATTTGGGGACATGTGTGTTTTGGGGACATGTATGTTTTGGGGACATGTGTTTTTATTATTTGGGGACATGTGTTTTTATTTGGGGACATGTGTTTTTATTTGGGGACATGTGTTTTTATTATTTGGGGACATGTGTTTTTATTATTTGGGGACATGTGTGTTTTGGGGACATGTATGTTTTGGGGACATGTGTTTTTATTATTTGGGGACATGTGTTTTTATTTGGGGACATGTGTTTTTATTATTTGGGGACATGTGTTTTTATTATTTGGGGACATGTGTGTTTTGTGGACATGTATGTTTTGGGGACATGTGTTTTTATTATTTGGGGACATGTATGTTTTGGGGACATGTGTGGGGACATGTGTGTTTACACTAGACTGGTGATCAGTGAGTAAAAAGCTGTAAAAAAAACAGCTCATACTCACTGATCACCAGCCGGCTGCAGCGATCCGCTCTCCTCTCCTCATCGACGACTTTTGTGTGAGGAGAGGAGAGCCGATTGCCTAGCAACCGGCTGTTTGCTTACATCACATGACGGCTGTGATTGGACACGGCCGTCATGTGATCAGGAGAGCCAATCACAGAGCCCTCCTGCCGATCCGAGATGCGCCGTGTCCAGGTGACACGAGCGCATCGGGATCGCGCCGCTGCATGGGCACGCGTGCGTGCGCAATCCCCCTACTTCTGAAGGATGTTCAAGAACATCCTATCAGAAGTAGACGGCTCCCACCCGGCCGTATATATACAGTGGCCGGGTGGGAAGTAGTTAAATGTATTTTTTACATCAATTTGCATGTGTTCTGAAACATGTCAATTCAATATGACCAGGTCGCAGCAAAGGGAAGGGAACAATGCATTGTGGGGGCGTGCCATGCATAATATAATAAACGTCAGCAAAAACGATGATGAATATAATATATATGTACTATTCAGTCAAAATAATAAAAAATTACTTACTAGATAATTAATAAGGAGGCATGTAAGATCGTCGTAAAATAGTCCCCAGGTAGAGGGCACCTGCTGCCCAACGCCGCGGCTAATGTGTGCCAGGAAATGCAGATAGTTGGAAAAGGGAATATAGTTACAGTATTCCTCAGAGAGTGTACTCCTAAGGAATAGAATTTAGGAATAATATCATCATACGCAAAGGCAAGTTGGTGTTACATTGAAAAAAATGGATCTAATGGGAGTATGTGGAAAGTTATCTATAAGGACCAGGGGCGGACTGACCATTCGGCCACTCGGGCACTGCCCGAGGGCCCTGGGCCACTAGGGGGCCCCATCAGGGTTGCCAGCCTCAGTAAAACCAGGGACAGTATGTAAAAACCTGTGTTTTTTTTACATTTGTCTCTGAAATGTCCCTTACAGACATCCATTTGGTCTAAAAATCCAGAGATTATAGCTGCCCCACCTCTCCGGTACCTTCTCAGCCAATAGAAACATGTCTGTGTATACTGTGTGATTGTATACTGTGCGTGTGTATACTGTGTGGCCCCATAATCTCCTATTGCCCGGGGGCCCCATAAGTTGTCAGTCCGCACCTGTTAAGGACTTACCAAGGGTAGTAAAAGATGCTGATAAAGAGTTCTGCACTGCACAGCTAACGCGTTTCACACTGGATATGGTGCTTAATCATAGCTAGAGTGCTACACATGTCCTTCAGCTGGTCACCCGCGATCGCTCATCACAGAGCAGGGACGTGGATCTGTGGGTGTAAACACACAGATCCACGTCCTGTCAGGGGAGAGGAGAACTGATGTTCCTCGTGCAGAGGAACACCGATCGGTCTCCTCCCCTCATCAGTCCCCCCACAGTTAGAATCACTCTCTAGGACACACATTTAACCCCTGCAGTGTCCCCTAGTGTTAACCCCTTCCCTGCCAGTCACATTTATACAGTAATCAATGCATTTTTTTTATAGCACCGATCGCTTTATAAATGTGAATGGTCCCAAAATAGTGTCAAAAGTGTCCGACCTGTCCGCTGCAATGTCACAGTCATGATAAAAGTCGCAGATCGCCGCCATTAGTAGTAAAAAAAAAAAGAAAAAATAAATAAAAATGACAAAAATGACAAATCTATCCCCTATTTTGTAGGCGCTATAACTTTTGCGCAAACCAATTAATATACGCTTATTGGGATTTTTTTTTTTTACCAAAAATATGTAGAAGAATACTTATCGACCTGGGGAATTTTTTTTTTTTTTAACCACTATAGACCCGCGCTATAGCCAAATTACGGCTACAGCGCGGATCTATTGTGCCGGGACTACGTCCTGAAGGGCGCTCGTGGCGCGCTCTGTGATCGAGTCTGTGAGACTCGCTGGATCACAGATCCGAGTAAGGGGTCGATCCCGACCCCTTACCACGTGATCAGCTGTCAGCCAATGACAGCTGATCATGTGATACTAACAGAGCCGGTAATCGGCTTTTTTTCCTCCTCGCGCTGACAGCACAAGGAGAAAAAAAAAAAAAAAAGCCGATCACTGGCGGCAGTGAGAGGGACATCAGTCCATCAGTCCCTCTCACTGCAATGTGCCCAGCGATGTGCCAATACATTGTGCCCACCTTTGCCCCATTAAAGTGCCCCTACCAGTGCCCACACTGCCATCTCTCAGTGCCCACAGTGCCAGTGCTGCACATCAGTGTCACCTGTCAGTGCTCATCTGTGTCACCTACCAGTGCCCATCAGTGCCCATCAGTGCCACCTATCAGTGCCACCCATCAGTGCCACCCATCAGTGCCCATCAGTGTCATCCATCAGTGACCATGGGTGCTACCCATCCGTGCCACCCATCCGTGCCACCCATCCGTGCCACCCATCCGTGCCCATCAGTGCCATCTTTGCTGTCCCCATCAGTACCGACTTATCTGTCCCCACCAGTGGAGCCTATCAGTGCCCACCAGTGCAGCCTATCAGTGCCCACCTGTGCCGCCTCATCAGCGCATATCAATGAAGCAGAAAAATTACCTGTTTGCAAAATTTTATAACAAACTATTAAACATGATTTTTTTTTTTTTTTTAATTTTCCATTTTTTTTTGTTTGTTTCGCAAAAAATAAAAACCTCAGCTGTGATTAAATACCACCAAAAGAAATCTCTATTTGTGGGAAAAAAATGATAAAAATGTCATTAGGGTACAGTGTTGTATGACCGCGCAATTGTCATTCAAAGTACGTCAGCGCCAAAAGCTGAAAATTGGTCTGGGCAGGAGGGGGGTTTAAGTGCAAAGTAATCAGGTGGTTAAATGGGATATTTATTACAGCAAAAAGTAATAAATATTTGTGTTTTTTTTTTTAATTGTCACTCTTTTTTTGTTTATAGCGCAAAAAATAAAAAATGCAGAGGTGATCAAATAACACCAAAAGAAATCTCTATTTGTGGGGGAAAAAAAACGATCAAAATTTAATTTGGGTACAGCGTCGCATGACCGCGTAATTGTCATTCAAAGTGTGACAGCGCTGAAAGCTGAAAATTGGCCTGGGCAGGAAGGGGGTGAAAATGCCCTGTAATGAAGTGGTTAAAAGAAGTACCTTGTTGCTTTGGATGTTCTTGATTAGGGAAGAGCTCGAGTTTTTCCCTCGGTTCAGGGAATTCATTGCCTGTAGCCCGGGAAGAGAATTATAAATAATAAAAAAATTGCAAAATAAAGTGCAAATGTGCATATAGTAAACAAATGCTGTGCAAACGGTGCCGACTACTATATTCCTATACAAAAAGTAGAACTGTTTGTTTTTATATATTTAGTTGCATATATGCTTGCACAGTTCTACTACTTGTATAGGAGTATAGTAGTCGGCACCGTTTGCACAGCATTTGTTTACTATATGCACATTTGCACTTTATTATTTAGAATTATTTTGATTGCATAATTACTATACAGGCACTTGTTCACTGTAGTACTATAGGGCAGTGATGGCGAACCTTTTTGAGCCCGAGTGCCCAAACTGAAATAAATACATTGCTTTTGTGTTGCAAAGTGCCAACACGGCAATTCACGAGAGAGGGGGGCTGAGCGAAAGAGAGGGGGGGTAAGAGAGAGAGAGAGAGGGAGTGAGAGTGAGTGTGTGAGAGAGATGCTGAGAGGCAGGGGGGCTGAGAGAGAGGGGGGCAGAGAAAGAGGGGTGTGAGATATTCTGAAAGAGAGAGGGAACCGAAAGAGGGAGAGGGGCCGAGAGAGAGGGAGGGGGGACAGAGAGAGAAAGAGAGGGGTGTGAGATATGCTGAGAGAGAATGGGGAACAGAGAGAGGGAGGGGGCTGAGAGGGAGAGGGGGCTGAGAGAGAGAGGGAGAGGGGCTGATAGAGAGAGGGAGAGGGGCTGAGAGAGGGGCTGAGAGGGAGAGGGGCAGAGAGGGAGGGGGCTGAGAGAGAGAGGGAGGGGGCTGAGAGAGAGAGGGAGAGGGGCTGAGAGAGAGAGGGAGAGGGGCAGAGAGAGGGAGAGGGGCTGAGAGAGAGGGAGAGGGGACAGAGAGAGAGGGGTGTGAGAGATGCTGAGAGAGAGGGGTAACAGAGAGAGGGAGAGGGGCTGCGAGAGAGATGTGTGAGAGAAATGCTGAGAAAGAGGTGAGCTGAGAGAGAGAGAGAGAGATGGGGGACAGAGAGAGAGGGAGAACAGAGAAAGAAGGGGGACAGAGAGAGAGGGGTGCGAGAGATGCTGAGAGAGGGGTGAGCTGAAAGAGAGGGGAAACAGAGAGAGGGGGACACAAAGGGGGGGGGGCAGAAAAAGAGGGGGGCTGAAAGAGAGGGAGGGGGGCTGAGAGGAGAGAGAGACCTCTAGCTCAGTCCTGGACCCTCTCGTGTGCCCACAGAGATGGCTCTGCGTGCCAGCTGTGGCATGTGTGCCATAGGTTCGCTATCACTGCTATAGGATATATAAGTTGCGCTGACCATTATTTTTTAATTAGTGATAAAAATATGCACTGTCACTGTACTAGGGACACTGGCTGGGAAGGGGTTAAACATTTAGGGCGATTAAAGGGTTAAATGTGTGCCTAGCCAGTGTTTTTGCATACTATGTGTGCTGCTTTCACTAAGGGATGTGCTTTGCAGGGAAACAAAATCCTTCACATTTCCCACGGAGAGGACGGAGTTCTGCATTGTTTACATCCAGTGTGTCTCTGCGAAGTTAGAAGCTGATTGGTTACTAGAGTCTGTGTGCTCCAGTTTTAGTAAATCTTCCCCCGCTGTGTACCTTGGCGACACCTAGTGGCCTTGTTTAGCTAATGCAGCTCATTGTAATTATATTGTTGTAACACTGTTGCTACTTTGTGTATATTTTTTTATCTAGTATCATTTTTCATTTATCTACAGCTGAGTATGTGTACATGAGTGACATCTAGTGGTGTAATGGTGCTAGCACACCTTACTTTTGCTATATTTTTAAAAATATTTATTTAATTGTTTATTTATACTGTTAGAACATTTTTTTCATTTATTATTCCTCCTAATTTGTAATTAATACATTTACATATTTTTCTTATTGTGTATTTTTTTTATTATATATTTATAACATATTCTTTAGATAGTAATAATAGATATAGTATGAAATACTCTTGATTTTTTTTTTGTATGCTTTTTATTTGAATACATTTTTGTGCAGCAATCCTCTGAACTTTTTTTTATATATGACCCGTGGGATGGTCGGATTGCATTGCACATAGAGATTACCGAAGTGCTCTTTTGGATATACAGTATATATATATATATACATACAGAAAGAGAAATATTCAGTGCTTAGAGTATTAGAGCAGACAAATTATTTATATTATAATAAATTGTATTATTATTATTATTAGTGGCGGCTGGTTCCCCATATTTTTTTGGGTGGCACAAACAAACTGAAAGATTCAAAAAAAAAAAACCCCATCAATTGCAGCCTCACTGTGCCATCAAATTCAGCCATTGTGCCCATCAGTTGCCACCACTGTGCCCATCAAGCGCAGCCACTGTGCCCATCAAGCGCAGCCACTGTGCCCATCAAACGCAGCCACTGTGCCCATCAAACGCAGCCACTGTGCCCATCAAACGCAGCCACTGTGCCCATCAAACGCAGCCGCTGTGCCCATCGAATGCTGCCACTGTGACCCCGCCACCTGCTCGCGGTCTGCCCGGCACTTACAATGTCTCGGTGGGTCAGCGAGTGACAGCGGCGAGCGGTGTCCTCCACGGACATGCTCCTCCATGTCTGCTCCCATCCTCTCCTATAGGCGATTGGATGCCTGATAGGCATCCAATCACAGCGCCTATTGTTTCAGCCAATCAGGTGATGGGTAACGGACCCGAGCTCCTGATTGGCGGAGATGGCGGTTCAGTGTTAGGAAAGTGAATATTCATTTGCTTTTCTAACACACATGGGGTCACCGCTTTTGACACCCCTTTTAGAGCCTATGGCTCTAATCAGGTGCTTCAAAAACACCCCCGCTACTGTAATTCAAGTGCCCGACGCCATAAAAGGGGCCGGGGGCACGTTAATAGGAAGTGGCAGCGGCGGCTATGGATAGATTCATGCAATTGGTCCATTGGTCATAGAGGGGGTGGCTGGAGAGAGGAGGCGGCGCCTGTGCGCCCTTATGGACGCACCGCCACTGCCTGCTCCCCAAATTTACCCCAGAGACCTTGTAACACTAACGAGTCACATGACACCGGGGAGGGAAAATGGCTAATTGGACCCAATTTGGACATTTTCACTTAGGGGTGTACTGACTTTTGTTGCCAGCGGTTTAGACATTAATGGATGTGTGTTGAGTTATTTTGAGGGGACGGCAAATTTACACTGTTATACAAGCTGTACACTCATTACTTTACATTGTAGACAAGTGTCATTTCTTCAGTGTTGTCACATGAAAAGATAGAAGAAAATATTTACACAAATGTGACTGAGGGGTGTACTTACTTTTGGGAGATACTGTATTATAGCAAAAAGTAAAAAATATTGTTTTTTTTTTTTAAATTTTGCTCTTTTTTTGTTTATAGCGCAAAAAATAAAAACCGCAGAGGGGATCAAATACCACCAAAAGAAAGCTCTATTTGTGGGAATAATAAAGGACGTCAATCTTGTTTGGGTACAACGTCGCACGACCGCGCAATTGTCAGTTAAAGCAACGCAGCGCCGTATCGCAAAAAAAAGGCCTGGTCATTGAGGGGGAAAATCTTCTGGTCTGTAAGTGGTTAAAGTCTGACTTTAAGTAATGTTTCTTTTAATTGTGGATAGAGATGTGAAGGGCCGGAAAAAAAAAACGGAAACATTCGGAAAAAAAAAGTTTTTTTTTTTTTTCCAGTTTTTTTATCCTGAAGGCTTTTTTGTTTTTTTTCCCAAAAATTAAAAAAAAATTGAAAAAAGAAAAAAAAATTGTGGAATATTTTATTTTAACATGATGAATAAAATAATTTAAGACAGGGTGTTCAAATATTTTCCAAATCATTTCTAAAAAAAAAATGTATGATATCAGATTTATCAAATTTCAGAGTGAGGACAAGCAAGTCCTAGGTAACAAACTGAACCCTCCAATGCAACAATACTGTTCGTATGCATTTCTTCCTTTAGGAGGTGCTGTGCTGCTATTGTAACAAGAAAGAGGTTTCAGTTTTGGCTTTTGCATGTTAGTGGGTGTGTTTGGTTTGTTCTGTCCTCTTCACTAGGCCTCAAAAGCATTGGAAGAAAAAACAGAGCAACAAAAAGGACCTGAAAGTATTAAAATTTATTCTAGATAGTTATATTCTTTATATTTTATTATATTCTTTTTTTTTTTATTTCTATTCTATTTTGTTCCCTTCGAAAGTTCGAATTTAAAATTTTTCAAATTTGATTCGAAAAAAACTATTCAAATTTCATCTGAAATTTCATTTCTCTCTGTTAAATTCGTTACTTTTGTCATTTGGAAATTTGGATACATCAGAATTTCCGAATAACAAAAAAATTTGTCAGAATTTCAATTTGAAACAAAATGAACCGCACGTGTCTAACTGGAACAGCAGATGGCAGCAGAGACATCAAAACTGGGGCTGGGCAGACAGAAGGCGACTAGGGTTGCCATCTTTTCTTCAAGCCAAACCTTTTCTATTTTATTCTGTTTGTTTATTTTTTGTTCTATTTTGTTCTCTTCGGAAGTTTATATTTGAAACTAAAAAGATTCAAATTAGATTCGAAAAAACTATTCGAATTTCGTTTCTCTCCGTTAAATTCGTTACAATTGTAATTTGTATTAATTTTTTCAAATTGAATTTGAATCATTTTCGTTTCAAATTCGAACTTCCGAAGACAAAAAAAATAGAATAGAAAATAAACGAACAGAATAAAATAGAAAATAAATGAATAGAATAGGATAAAAAAAAGAATAGAATACAAGAGAAAGAATATAACTATCTAGAATAAATTTGAATTTGAATAGAGCAGAAAAGAATAGTAAAAAGGAAAGGAATAAAATAAATAGTAAATAGTGAATAGAAATAGTGAAAAAGTAAATGGAAATAGTGCATTTGAATAGAACAGAAAAAAATAGTAAAAAGAAAAGTAATAAAAGAAATAGTACAAAGAAAAAAGTAAACTAAAAGTAAAGTAAAAAGTAATAAAAGAAATAGTAAATAGTGAATAGAAATAGTGCATTTGAATAGAACAGTAAAGAACAGTAAAAAGAAAAGTAATAAAAGAAATAGTAAAAAGAAAAAGTAAAGTAAAAGTAAAGTAAAACGAACAGAATATAATAGAAAATAAATGAATAGAATAGGATAAAAAAAGAATAGAATGAAAGAGAAATAATATAACTATCTAGAATAAATTTGAATTTGAATAGAACAGAAAAGAATAGTAAAAAGAAAAGTAATAAAATAAATAGTAAATAGTGAATAGAAATAGTGAAAAAGTAAATGGAAATAGTGCATTTGAATAGAACAGAAAAGAATAGTAAAAAGAAAAGTAATAAAAGAAATAGTAAAAAGAAAAAAGTAAAGTAAAGTAAAAAGTAATAAAAGAAATAGTAAATAGTGAATAGAAATAGTGTATTTGAATAGAACAGAAAAGAATAGTAAAAAGAAAAGTAATAAAATAAATAGTAAAAAGAAAAAGTAAAGTAAAAGTAAAGTAAAACGAACAGAATATAATAGAAAATAAATGAATAGAATAGGATAAAAAAAGAATAGAATGAAAGAGAAATAATATAACTATCTAGAATAAATTTGAATTTGAATAGAACAGAAAAGAATAGTAAAAAGAAAAGTAATAAAAATAAATAGTAAATAGTGAATAGAAATAGTGAAAAAGTAAATGGAAATAGTAAATTTGAATAGAACAGAAAAGAATAGTAAAAAGAAAAGTAATAAAAGAAATAGTAAAAAGAAAAAAGTAAAGTAAAGTAAAAAGTAATAAAAGAAATAGTAAATAGTGAATAGAAATAGTGTATTTGAATAGAACAGAAAAGAATAGTAAAAAGAAAAGTAATAAAATAAATAGTAAAAAGAAAAAGTAAAGTAAAAGTAAAGTAAAACAAACAGAATATAATAGAAAATAAATGAATAGAATAGGATAAAAAAAGAATAGAAAAAAGAGAAAGAATATAACTATCTAGAATAAATTTGAATTTGAATAGAACAGAAAAGAATAGTAAATAGAAAAGTGATAAAATAAATAGTAAATAGTGAACAGAAATAGTGAAAAAGTAAATGGAAATAGTAAATTTGAGTAGAACAGAAAAGAATAGTAAAAAGAAAAGTAATAAAAGAAATAGTAAAAAGAAAAAAGTAAACTAAAATTATTACATTTTACTTTACTTTTTTCTTTTTACTATTTCTTTTATTACTTTTCTTTTTACTATTCTTTTCTGTTCTACTCAAATTTACTATTTCCATTTACTTTTTCACTATTTCTGTTCACTATTTACTATTTATTTTATCACTTTATCACAAGAAATAGTAAAAAGTGAATTTGAATAGAACAGAAAAGAATAGTAAAAAGAAAAGTAATAAAAAAAATAGTAAAAAGAAAAAGTAAAGTGAAAGTAAAGTAAAAAGTAATAAAAGATATAGTAATAATGAAAAATTTGTCTGAATTTTGATTCAGAACAAAACGAACCGCACATGTCTAACTGGAACAGCAGATGGCAGCAAAACTGGGGCTGGGCAGACAGCAGGCCAAACCTGCACACTTTAGTGACACACATTGGTGTGCGCAGCCTAATTTATTTTATATTTCATTCTGTTCATTTATTTTCTGTTCTATTTTGTTCTCTTCGGAAGTTCGAATTTGAAACGAAAATGATTCAAATTCGATTCGCAAAAAACATTTGAATTTCCTCTGAAATTTTGTTTCTCTCCGTTAAATTCGTTACAATTGTAATTCGGAAATTCGGATTCATCCGAATTTCCGAATAATGAAAAAATTGGTCCGAATTTAGATTCGGAACGAAACGAACCGCACATGTCTAACTGGAACAGCAGATGGCAGCAGAGACAGCAAAACCTGGGGTGGGCAGACAGCAGGCGACTAGGGTTGCCACCTTTTCTTCAAGCCAAACCTGAACACTTTAGTGACACGCGGCAATTTTTTTTGTAGTATACACATTGGTGCGCGCAGCATATTGCATTAGGGTGTGCACCCCGGAGCACAAACACACACGTGTGTATATACGTGAGGGCCTGGTCCTTGTTTCACACAATGACCACTTTTCACTCTCCTCTCCACTTCCTTCTTCCCCACTTTCTTTTTATTTAAACCCACGTTTGTCACGTTTTGTATTTTTATGTTTGTACACGATTTTGCATGTGTGGCTGGTAGGGTGTAGGTAAGGTCGTAAGTCGTCGGTGTTCGTATTCGGACTCGTTCGTATTTTCTTAAGATTTTTTTTTTCGTTGATTAGTTTTTCAATTTTTTTAGTTTATTCGAAATTCGTATTTTCGTATTTTCGTTATATTTCATATTCGGACCATTTGTATTTTCGGAAGAGCTATATTTTCGTTGATTTAACCTCTAGCCGACCGCTAGAGCGGAGCGGTGCGGCTCTTGTGGCGGGCCGCCGTCATATGACGTTGTCTACATTTTGGCCACTAGGGGGCGCGCGCGTGCCCGCCGTGTCGCTGGGGACTCGGTGCGTGTGCCTGGCGGCCGCGATGTCCGCTGGGCACCCGCGATTGCCCAGTAACTGAGCAGGACGTGGATCTGTGTATGTAAACACACAGATCCACGTCCTGTCACTGGAGAGGAGACCGATGGTGTGTCCCTTGTACATAGGGACACCGATCGGTCCCCTCCCCCAGTCAGTCCCCTCCCCCCACAGTTAGAATCACTCATATAGGGAACACATTAACCCCTGCAGCGCCCCCTAGTGTTAACCCCTTCCCTGACAGTCACATTTATACAGTAATCAATGCATTTTTATAGCACGGATCGCTGTTTAAATGTGAATGGTCCCAAAAATGTGTCAAAAGTGTCCGATATGTCCGCCGCAATGTCGCAGTCACGATAAAAATCGCAGATCGCCGCCATTACTAGTAAGAAAAAAATAATAATAAAAATGCTATAAATCTATCCCCTATTTTGTAGACGCTATAACTTTTGCGCAAAACAATCAATATACGCTTATTGCGATTTTTTTTTTACCAAAAATATGTAGAAGAATACGTATCGGTCTAAACTGAGGAAAAAATTTGTTTAAAAAAAAAAAAAAAAAAAAAAATTGGATATTTATTATAATAAAAAGTAAAAAATATTATGTTTTTTTAAACTTGTTGCTCTTCTTTTGTTTATAGCGCAAGAAATAAAAACCGCAGAGGCGATCAAATACCACCAAAATAAAGCTCTATCTGTGGGGAAAAAATGATAAAAATTTTATTTGGGTACAGCGTTGCCTGACCGCGCAACTGTCATTCAAAATGCGACAGCGATGAAAGCTGAAAAATGGCCTGGTCAGGAAGGGGGTGTTCGTGCCCGGTAGGCAAGTGGTTAAAAAGATTCGTATTTCCGTTAATCTAATTTTCGTTGATTCGAAATTCGTATTTTCGTAGATTTAGTTACATTCTTACTTTCGTAACATTGTTTTCGTAGATTCGTAATCGGAGCATAATTCATAATTTTATGTAATGTGTATGCTATTTACATGTTTAAGAAACAAAGAATTTCTCTCTCACAAGTCAGAACTTAACTCAAAAATCCACCAAAACACAGAGCCTCCGACCCAACCGCACCCAACCACACCCAACCGCACCCAACCACACCCAACCGCACCCAACCGCACCCAACCACACCCAACCGCACCCAACCGCACCCAACCGCACCCAACCGCACCCAACCACACCCAACCGCACCCAACCGCACCCAACCACACCCAACCACACCCAACCGCACCCAACCGCACCCAACCGCACCCAACCGCACCCAACCGCACCCAACCGCACCCAACCACACCCAACCGCACCCAACCGCACCCAACCGCACCCAACCACACCCAACCGCACCCAACCGCACCCAACCACACCCAACCACGCCCAACCACACCCAACCTGGACTCTGGATGGAATATTTCAGAATCAGAACTAACATTCGTTCTTTCGAATTCTCGATCAGCAGAATTTTTGTTATTTCGTATTTTCGTTGTTTTGATTTCCTTTTTCCGAATATTCGTCATTTCGATTTTTTTCGTTCATTTTGATTTTCGTTATTTTTGAATCTTTGTTCGGTATTTTCGTTGTTGTCTGTTTTCGTTGTTCGGATTTTCATTCTTTCGTAGCTTCGTTGTTTCTAATTTAATTATTTCGTATTTTCGTTGTTTTTCATATTCGTTCTTTTCGATAGTTCGTTATTCGTTAGAATTTTTAGTAAACCATTCGTTCATTCGTACGATAACGAATGAACGAAAATAACGAATTTGAACGGAAAACGAATTCGTAACTAAACGAATTGCACATGTCTAGCACAGAGAAAGGGGTCCGTCTGGTTTGGGGCAGATGGACCAAGTGTAAGGACCCCAGTCCCCGCCTGGAGCCTCACGCCCCGGGGGGATCGGGGCTTGTGTACATCCGTTGCACGTTTTTGTGTTTCACTCTTTATGTGTGTGCACATTTTTTTTTGGCACCAACGTTTTTGAGTGTGACAAGTAAGCCTTGGGCAAAAGTGGACATCTTCGTTTGAGATGGAAATTCAACTTGCTGCAAGTATGTTCCTGATCAGTACCTTTAGGAACAAAAATCTACCTTGTGGGTCCGACATCATATCCTACAATTGAAAGCTGATGTTCCCATGAAACCCAGTGGTGATTCCTTTAGCTTTACGAACATCTGGAGTGGATCTCAGGAATGGATAGAGAGAAATACAGGGGTTTTGGCAGGTATAACGGCTCCAGGGCCGTCTTTAATATTTATTGGACCCTGGGCAAAACTTTTCTTGCCCCCCCCCCCATGAAGTTTTGCTCTCCACCTGCTCTGAGACATACAATAAATAGCAGCTAGACTCAAAATCTGTTTACTGAATCAGATCAGGCTGCTATTGCGATTGGTTGCCAGAGGTTATACCCTGTTTCCCCGAAAATAAGACCTAGCGTGATTGTCGGTGATGGCTGAAATATAAGCCCTACCCCCCAAATAAGCCCTACCCTGTTTCTCTGAAAATAAGCCCTACCCTGAAAAATAAGACCTACAAGGACTTTAACTAGGGCTTATTTGGGGGGTAGGGCTTACCGACAATCACGCTAGGTCTTATTTTCGGGGAAACAGGGTAGTGTATCATTACCGCTCACTGACTGGTTGCTAGAGGTTACAGTGTATCATTACCGCTCACTGACTGGTTGCTAGAGGTTACAGTGTATCATTACCGCTCACTGACTGGTTGCTAGAGGTTACAGTGTATCATTACCGCTCACTGACTGGTTGCTAGAGGTTACAGTGTATCATTACCGCTCACTGACTGGTTGCTAGAGGTTACAGTGTATCATTACCGCTCACTGACTGGTTGCTAGAGGTTACAGTGTATCATTACCGCTCACTGACTGGTTGCTAGAGGTTACAGTGTATCATTGCCGCTCACTGACTGGTTGCTAGAGGTTACAGTGTATCATTACCGCTCACTGACTGGTTGCTAGAGGTTACAGTGTATCATTACCGCTCACTGACTGGTTGCTAGAGGTTACAGTGTATCATTACCGCTCACTGATCGGTTGCTAGAGGTTACAGCACACATTACGGCTCACTGATTAGTTGCTAGAGGTTACAGCTCATAATTTATGCTTGTTGATTGGTTGCTAGAGATTACTGTGGATATGACCTCAGGGGGGCGCTATTTACATATGAATACCGGTAATTTACATGTAAACACAGGGTCTGCAGGTGAGTCATCTGTACACAACAATAGGGCAGAGCTGGGCAGCATTAGTAGCAGCACTTCACACTGAGATATTGGGACACAGCACAGGACTAAAACCTCAAGGGACTAGGGAATTTAAACCAGGATAGTTGGTAAGTATGAGGCAGCTGCTTTGAGCCCCACAACAATGACAGGGCCAGGGCAGCTGCCCCTTTTGCCCTGCCTTAAAAACGGCCCTGAATGGCTCGCATACATATATGCACTTCGTCTGTGTGGAGTTCAGCTTTAAAAAGGGGAAAAATACTTTACCTGGAAAGCTGCAGACCGGGAACACATGACTTCTTTTATTTGCAAATAGTTTCAAAGTATTGTAAGAGATGATGTATAAAATGATATAGTATAGGGATAGGCTACACACGAGGATATAGTTCATCGATTGGATATGCGGAATAGTAAATATTCATTAATTACTACGTACAAGAAATTCCAAGATCTGAGTATTTTGTTCCATAATGGGTGTGATATCTCTCTGGCCATGTGACACAATTCTTCAGAGAACTGCACCGATCCAGAATCTTCCTTTGCAATTAATTAATTGTCACTCGTAACTATACATGATCTATGAATGTGACACACCGAGCGATAAAAAATGACTGGTAAACCTCACACGCGAGCGACGCGTGCTTCTGGTCTTGTGTCATCGATTAAGAAAACAATGTGATTGTGAAATAAATAGATTTTGTGAATTAAGAATTTCCTCTTTTTTTATGTAGCGCCGACACTTTGCTGAAGTGTGCGCTATAAAGCAAATTTCGTTTTCCAGAACTGTAACAGAGTTCTGGGTGTTAATTGTACAGGTCTTTTTTACTTTGGCATCAGTTTGGTTGGGCTGTGCAGAGTAGACATGTGCAATTCGTTTCGTTTTTTTTCGTTTTTCGTTTTTTTTCGTTATTTTCGTTCGTTCGTTTTCGTACGAATGAACGAATCATTTGAATCGTACGAATCCGAATAACGAATCGTAACGAATCGTTCGAATCCGATTAACGAATCATTCGAATCGAACGAATCCGAAAAACAACGTAAATCCGAAAAAAACAAATTAGAAACAACGAATGTACTAATGAAGAAAATCCAAAAAACGAAAACGAACGAAAAAATTCGTACATTCGTAACTTTTTTTTTTTGTTGAATTGGTAATTTTCCGTGTCTCTTACATTGGTGTGGCTAAACGTGCTTTGAATGAATTGAACAAAAAAATTCGTACATTACTTTTTTTTCGATTCGTAACTTTTTTTTTTTCGATTTGTAATTTTCCGTGTCTCTATTGAACCCAAAAATTCGTACATTCGTAACTTTTTTTTAGATTCGTAACTTTTTTTTTTTTTCGATTCGTAACTTTTTTTTCAATTCGTAACTTTTTTTTTTGTTTTTTTCGATTTGTAATTTTCCGTCTCTATTGAACAAAAAAATTCGTACATTCGTAACTTTTTTTTCGATTCGTAACTTTTTTTTTTCGATTTGGAATTTTCCGTGTCTCTATTGAACCAAAAAATTCGTACATTCGTAACTTTATTTTCGATTCGTAACTTTTTTTTTTTTTTGATTTGTAATTTGCCGTGTCTCTATTGAACCAAAAAATTCGTACATTCGTAACTTTTTTTTTCGATTCGTAACTTTTTTTTTTCGATTCGTAACTTTTTTTTCAATTCGTAAACTTTTTTTTTTGTTTTTTTCGATTTGTAATTTTCCGTCCCTATTGAACCAAAAAATTCCTACATTCGTAACTTTTTTTTCGATTCGTAACTTTTTTTTTTTCGATTCGTAACTTTTTTTTCAATTCGTAACTTTTTTTTTTTGTTTTTTTCGATTTGTAATTTTCCGTCTCTATTGAACCAAAAAATTCGTACATTCGTAACTTTTTTTTCGATTCGTAACTTTTTTTTTTTTGATTTTCCGTGTCTCTATTGAACCAAAAAATTCGTACATTCGTAACTTTTTTTTCGATTCGATTCGTAACTTTTTTTTTTTCGATTCGTAACTTTTTTTTCAATTTCGTAACTTTTTGTTTTTTTCTGTACCATATTTTGTAATTTTGCCGACACAGGTGACAGTGTGGGCTTCAGGCACAATATTGAACAACAAAAAAATCGTACATTCGTAACTTTTTTTTCGATTCGTAACTTTTTTTTTTGATTTGTAATTTTCCGTGTCTCTATTGAACCAAAAAATTCGTACATTCGTAACTTTTTTTTCGATTCGTAACTTTTTTTTTCGATTCGTAACTTTTTTTTCAATTCGTAACTTTTTTTTTTTTTTTTTTTCGATTTGTAATTTTCCGTCTCTATTGAACAAAAAAATTCGTACATTCGTAACTTTTTTTTTGATTCGTAACTTTTTTTTTTCGATTTGTAATTTTCCGTGTCTCTATTGAACCAAAAAATTTGTACATTCGTAACTTTTTTTTCGATTCGTAACTTTTTTTTTTTTTTTTTTTTTTTGATTTGTAATTTTCCGTGTCTCTATTGAACCAAAAAATTTCGTAACTTTTTTTTCGATTCGTGAGGGGGACGGAGGCCTCTGGTGTCTGCTGAGGTGTACCAAGATTCGTAACTTTTTTTTTTTTTTTTTTGATTTGTAATTTTCCGTGTCTCTATTGAACCAAAAAAAAAAATTTTGTACATTCGTAACGTTTTTTTTTCGATTCGTAACTTTTTTTTTTTTCGATTCGTAACTTTTTTTTCAATTCGTAACTTTTTTTTTTTTTTTTTTCGATTTGTAATTTTCCGTCCCTATTGAACCAAAAAATTCGTACATTCGTAACTTTTTTTTCGATTCGTAACTTTTTTTTTTTCGATTCGTAACTTTTTTTTCAATTCGTAACTTTTTTTTTGTTTTTTTCGATTTGTAATTTTCCGTCTCTATTGAACAAAAAAATTCGTACATTCGTAACTTTTTTTTTCGATTCGTAACTTTTTTTTTTCGATTTGTAATTTTCCGTGTCTCTATTGAACCAAAAAATTCGTACATTCGTAACTTTTTTTCGATTCGTAACTTTTTTTTTGTTTTTTTCGATTTGTAATTTTCCGTCTCTATTGAACCAAAAAATTCGTACATTCGTAACTTTTTTTTCGATTCGTAACTTTTTTTTTTTTTCGATTCGTAACTTTTTTTTCAATTCGTAACTTTTTTTTTTGTTTTTTTCGATTTGTAATTTTCCGTCCCTATTGAACAAAAAAATTCGTACATTCGTAACTTTTTTTTCGATTCGTAACTTTTTTTTTCGATTTGTAATTTTCCGTGTCTCTATTGAACCAAAAAATTCGTACATTCGTAAATTCTTTTTTTTCGATTCGTAACTTTTTTTTTTCGATTTGTAATTTTCCGTCTCTCTATTGAACCAAAAAAATTCGTACATTCGTAACTTTTTTTTCAATTCGTAACTTTTTTTTTTGTTTTTTTCGATTTGTAATTTTCCGTCTCTATTGAACAAAAAATTTGTACATTCATAACTTTTTTTTCGATTCGTAACTTTTTATTTTTTTTTTTTCGATTTGTAATTTTCCGTGTCTCTATTGAACCAAAAAATTCGTACATTCGTAACTTTTTTTTCAATTCGTAACTTTTATTTTTTTTTTTTTTTGATTTGTAATTTTCCGTGTCTCTATTGAACCAAAAAATCCGTACATTCGTAACTTTTTTTTCGATTCGTAACTTTTTTTTTTTTCGATTCGTAACTTTTTTTTCAATTCGTAACTTTTTTTTTTTGTTTTTTTCGATTTGTAATTTTCCGTCCCTATTGAACAAAAAAATTCGTACATTCGTAACTTTTTTTTTCGATTCGTAACTTTTTTTTTTTTCGATTCGTAACTTTTTTTTCAATTCGTAACTTTATTTTTTGTTTTTTTCGTTTTGTAATTTTCCGTCTCTATTGAACAAAAAAATTCGTACATTCGTAACTTTTTTTTTGATTCGTAACTTTTTTTTTTCGATTTGTAATTTTCCGTGTCTCTATTGAACCAAAAAATTCGTACATTTGTAACTTTATTTTCGATTCGTAACTTTTTTTTTTTTTTTTTTTGATTTGTAATTTGCCGTGTCTCTATTGAACCAAAAAATTCGTACATTCGTAACTTTTTTTTCGATTCGTAACTTTTTTTTTTTTTCGATTCGTAACTTTTTTTTCAATTCGTAACTTTTTTTTTTGTTTTTTTTCGATTTGTAATTTTCCGTCCCTATTGAACAAAAAAATTCGTACATTCGTAACTTTTTTTTCGATTCGTAACTTTTTTTTTTTTTCCATTCGTAACTTTTTTTTTCGATCCGTAAATTATTAAAATGTAATAATGGCATACACATTACATCAAATTATGAATTATGCTCCGATTACGAATCTACGAATGTTACGAATGTACGAATAAATACGAACGCGTTCGAAAATTAAACTAACGGAAAAACGAATCAACGAAAAAAATAACTCTTACGAATGTACGAATCGTTACGAATCCGAACACCGACGACTTACGAATGTACGAATCGTTACGAATCCGAACACGACGACTTACGAATGTACGAATCGTTACGAATCCGAACACCGACGACTTACGAATGTACGAATCGTTACGAATCCGAACACCGACGACTTACGAATGTACGAATCGTTACGAATCCGAACAACGACGACTTACGAATGTACGAATCGTTACGAATCGATGGAAACGAAAAAAACGAAACGAAAAGAAAACGAATTTTTTTGTTGTGCACATGTCTAGTACAGAGGTTCCGCCTGGTCATAGGTGAGGTGAAGCACCTGTGACAGGCTGAGAATCAAGCCTGGTTGGACGTGCTTTCGCAGCTTTCTCCAGGTTTTGGTATTCCGGCACGGGGCTCTGTAGTTTGGAGATTCCATAGTGTCTTGGGTGGGACGGGATCTCCAACCCTGTGTCCAGACTTTGTAGACTACCAGCAGGGTGTGTGCTCAGGTGAGCACAGCATTTATAATGAGGGTATGGGAAGACCTCATGGCTCCCAGTTGGAGACTGCAAGAGGCAGTGCAATGGCCTGAGGACTAAGGCCAGAGCGGAGCTGTGGGCGCTAAAGTGAAGCCATCCACATTGAGGAATCCTGTGGTCTGTGTGACCAGGATGTGTGACCAGGATGAAGGGAAGAGGTACTGCTAAAGGGAGCCAGGTGGGCTAGTATTTGCTGGAGAAGAACCCCTGCGCTGGAAACCTTTATGTTACCGACTTTTATTTGCCTTTTTAATAAAAATGGGCTGCCATGCCCTTAAATATAGTTCCTGACTGGCTTGAATCACTGACAAGCGCATCTGCCACGAGAGCTAATGGTCCCCGATATTACAAGTGGTGGAGAATGCGGGCACAAGATGGTGGAATCTGGGTCCTTGCTCCATAGTGAGTTCAAGTCAGGAACTATTGGCTGTGTGTGGAAGTGCAGCCAGGCAAAAGGCATTGCGTGTTGCAGGTGGTGTACCCGTGAATCAAAAGTCAAACTTTTTTTTCTGCTATGAACTGTGTTTATGTGCATGAGACAGCACAATCTATGTGTGCACTGTGCAGGTGAGGAATGCTTGCATGAAGTGAAAAGCTTTAAAGTGACAGTGCTTAATGTTTTTGCTGGAGGGCGCAAAAGTGTGGTGGAGTGACTGCCAAGATGAAGCAAGGGCTTGAGCCTGCCGGAGAGTATTGCAGACTGTTTTTTTGCTACACCAACTCCAGTTAAAGGGGAAGTGCATGCTGTTGCCCCTGGCAACGCTGGTGCAAGCAGGCCAGCTATTAATGTGCAAAGTCCCAAGCTTACAAGAGGATGCAATTGGGGAAGCCCCAGGGCTCAAGTCCTGCGGGAACGCATGGGAACGGAGTTCCTGTACTTTTTCCACAACAGGAACTCAGTTCCCGTTAGCAGCCGTGTCCTGCAAGACTTTGAAGTATGCGAGCTGTGTGGCAGGTGCTACACCAGCAGCTGCCAAAACAGCTCGCAATAGTAAGTGCTGCACACCTGACCATTCAGGCATTGCCAGTAGGGGGCCCCATGACAGCTTCCACTTAGATCTACCTGTCAATCACAGCTAGCTGACAGGTAGATCAGGTCCCTGCTGCTAAGAGATTGTATTTAGTCAGACCTCTCGTGATGCGCTCCTCCCCGCCGGCCCCTCCTGATTTTCTGTCTCCTCATCTCCCCCCCCCCCCCAGTCTCCGGCATACTTGCTCTGTGTGTCCCGCTGAATCCCCCCCTCCTCTATCTTCAGTTTCATGTGATGAGAGAACCCAGAGGAGGAGCACAGCTATTCTGCTCACAGGACATGCAGGGAGAGAGGTGAGCTGAGGGAAGAACATCAGTTTGGGGTGGTAAGCTGAGCACAATACCTGGCAAAGTTTAATGCCAGGAGGGAAGTTTATGTGAAGGGTTGGAATAGCAGCGAGTGTGTGTTGGAGCCCCTGCAGAGTTTGCAGCCCCCCCAAGCTAACATACATCTCCTAAGCAGGAACACATCACTATCTCCCCACATAAACACTCTATATACAAAATAAAATTCCCCAATAAAGATCATGATGATGTTCACATTTGCATGGAAGCACAATTGTATGAATGCTGATTATTCAGAGAATTACCGTATTTATGTTTATTGAGGATTGTTTTTTTTTTTTTTTTATGTACTAACAGTTAAGCTTCATACACACAATACGGAAATTGGATGAAAAATACCACTTTTGAAGCGTTCGTGCGTATGAGCTCAGTCTCCAACACAAGGTGACACGGCCAGACAAAGGTCGGCAACAATGTTTGGGAAGCCTGATTTGAGTCCCAGGAGTGTCCAAAAGGCTGATCAGAAGTTTGAGAAGTATGTGGTTGCCCGTAGCAATGGTGGTGATGTCAAGTCTGCGGACTACACGAGAAACGTATTGCCGACAGAGGATTGTGGCAAGTTGAAAGCAACAATGCTTCAAGGAGCGCAAAGTCGCTGCGTTTGGGAGAGTTGGCAAAGTGCAGCTGGAAGAGTGCCATCTCCCTTAGCAACAAGAGATCGGGTGTTAACCAGAAGGAGGAGCTAAAGATATGTTCAGAAATGTACCATGCCTGGAATGTGGTCAACTGGGGCATGGAATTTTTTCTTGTCCCAGGTTATGGAACATGCCTGGAGATGTGGTTACTGGGCAGAAGTCTTTGTCTGCAAGCCCAAATTTTTCTGCAAACATGTTTTCATTCACCTCTAACAGTGAGGAAGTACCTGTTGTGCCTGTAGGGGGTGCTAAGGAGTCAGAAGTGGCTGCTGCAGTTTCGTTCCATGGCCACTAGGGAGAGTTGGCCAGTAAAATTGCGATAAAGGATAGACAACGTACTCAAATGAAGCCAGAGTTACCTGCTACAGATTATGGTAAAGCCCCATACACACGCGCGGATTATCCGAGGACCAGGTCCGTCGGACCCTGTCCGTCATACTTTGTCTGATGTTGGTTTTGCGTACACACGGTCGGACAAAGTTGTCGGAAAATCCGATCATTCTGAACGTGGTGACGTTTGTTGCCTACGACGGGACTACGTAGAGGCTAGTAGCCAATAGCTTTGGTCTTGTAATGTGATCTGAGCATGCGTAGCACTTTGTCCGGTTGGACAACCGTACACACGATCGGATTTGGTGTGATCGGACCGTGTTGTCGGCAAATCTATCCAGCAGGAGATAGGACTTTGTCCGTCGGACAATCCGACGTACACTGTCCGATGGTGCATACACACGGTCTGATTTTTCAACAACATTGTCCGATCGGACAGAATCCATGCAAAAATCCGACCGTGTGTATGGGGCTTTAGACTGTTGCAGTTTGTGGGACTGATCCCAGTGAAGTGGGAATATATCCGTCTGGGAGATCGGCAGAAGGTATAAAAATGGACTGGCTGCAGTGTGCTGGAAGTGGTAACCTAGGGGTAACCATTGGCGGCCCGTCCATAGGGGGCGTATGGGCACCGCCCCACCCCTCCAGGCAGTCACAAAAAAAAAAAAATTCAAAAAAATTTAAATAATTATTTTTTTAATACTGGCCCTTCAAAAAAAAAATCCCCAAAAAGGTCCTTAAGTGCACTATGTTTGGATGCCAGACGCAGTGCGATGCCGGACACAGTGCACTTATGGGAAGCGCCATGTCTATGCAATCACGAGATTGCAGACACTGTGCTTCGTTTGCGGGCTTTTATCCCGAAGCGCCGAGTAGCTTCCACCCGGCGCTCGTCTATTACTACGGCCAGGCTGTTTGATTGACATCTCAGTTTGATGTCACTTCCTGTTTTCTCTCTCCCATTGCAGCCGGGAGAGAGGAAACAAGAAGTATGAGATGAGCGGACCGCTGTGGAAAGAGACACTGCAGGAGAGGACAACACACAGCAAGGTAAGTACCGCTGTGCTCCCACGGAAAATGGGGGGGGGAGGGGGGTTCAATGTCACACAGGCAAGGCTGCTTTTGGTGGACACAGGCTGCATGTGGTGGGACACAGGCTGCATGTAAGGAGGGACTCCACTGGGGGCACCTGATGTAAGGATGGACTCCGCTGGGGACACCTGATGGCATCTGGTGGCAGGCGACGTGGCTAGTGACTCAGGGCTCCCACTGATTCAGCATTATGGTGAGTTGAATGATTTCATTTTATATTACAATGTAATACTGGCTTGAATCACTAACAAACACATCTGCCACAAGAGCTAATAGTCACCGATATTACAATATATATATATAATCTCACAAAAATGAGTACACCCCTCACGTTTTTGGGAATATTTTATTTTATCTTTTCATGTGACAACACTGAAGAAATGACACTTGTCTACAATGTAAAGTAGTGAGTGTACAGCTTGTATAGCAGTGTAAATTTGCCGTCCCCTCAAAATAACTCAACACACAGCCATTAATGTCTAAACCGCTGGCAACAAAAGTCAGTACACCCCTAAGTGAAAATGTCCAAATTGGGCCCAAAATGTCAATATTTTGTGTGGCCGCCATTATTTTCCAGCACTGCCTTAACCCTCTTGGGCATGGACGTCACCAGAGCTTCACAGGTTGTCACTGGAGTCCTCTTCCCCTCCTCCATGACGACATTACGGAGCTGGTGGATGTTAGAGACCTTGCGCTCCTCCACCTTCCGTTTGAGGATGTCCCACAGATGATCACAGATGATCAATAGGGTTTAGGTCTGGAGACATGCTTGGCCAGGGTTGGGAAAAACTCTGCTTGCCTTGTTGTCGAAGGGGCAGAAACCTGGCAGTGTGAGGGGGCTTCAGCTTGACATTTGAAAGTGCAGGTATTGTGTTCTCAACAAAAAAAGACCGTTATATCACTTGTACTTTGTTAAATCACCCAAATCAACCCAAATATTGATCAAAGAGCAGATTGCAGGTGCTGATAACTACTTATTTTTCCTTTCTGAATTCCTGATGCCACTATTGACTCTATTTCTGCAAACAATTTGGATACTGTTTGATCTACGTGTCACTTCCTCCTACAACCTAGAGGTTATGAACCCATATTAAAAATGATTTATATTCTTACTCACAGTGTCAGATTATTCTGATTCCAAGAAAATGTGTGATGTTGTTGTTGTACATTACACGTTCTTGTGGCAGGTCTATCCAGTTCTTTCAGTAGGCAAATGAGCTTAATTGGTACAATGCTCAAACACTGGAAAAGGAGGCCTTTCGGATCCAACTCGATTTACTTTATATAGAGGGACTGAACCTTCTGCACCTCAGACAAGAACTTCTCCATACTTCTTTTCTGGCAAGACTTCATTTCCAGTATTAAGACTTACAGAGAGACCTTGAGCTCCATTATTATATATACACCAGCAGTACCTTGCAAGTCGGTACTTTCCAAGCTAACCTCCAGGGAAAAATGGGCTTTAAAGAGACGGTCGGAGCATACATCACCTTTGGTTCCAATTTTGTGAGCACGGCCTTACTGACCTTATCTCTTATTGGAATACAAGCAGTTTTAGACTCCAACTTTCAATGTAATAAGGGTTACAACCCAGTCCTTGTATGCTTCTACAGCCTCTCGTTCTACCTGTGTCCCGCCATCATCTTCATCTACTTGGGATTATACTATTTTCCTGGCTTCAACAAGAAGAAGGAATGCTGCCCCTGTTGGTCTGGCCAATGGGCTTGTCTCCACGTTGTCATGGAGCTCGGAAAAGCTCCAATGATTTGGCTCCTGATAGCGCTTGCAGATGGTCGGTACATGTCCTGCTTTGTCTTTGCGGCCTCTCACTATCAGCTAGACCATGACTACTACTTATTCATATTTCAGGTAAGGGCTTCATTCAATGCACCAGAAAATGTAATGTCTATTTAAAAACCTGATGAAGAAAGTTAAAAAAAGCAAATATTGTGGATCACGTTATGAGTTGTACCAATTCGGTGATAAAATCTTCCCAATGAGGTGGCCGGTTTTTCTGAATTGATATGGTCAAAAGCTAAAATATGGTGTCACCCTACCCAGTGGAAACTCAATTATCCATAATAAATAAATATTTGTGGAGTTAAGTGGTGAGGGAGTTACAGTTTAATTCTGACTTCGTAGGAGGGGCAGAGACACCAACTGCTACAGGGAGCTCTCATCATTTTAGGCAGGGTGAAGACATTACCTACGGTGGGGAAATCTCATCGATGTAGAAGAGTGGACACATCCACTTTGGGGAAATCTCACTAATGTAGAAGAAGAGAAACACCAATTGTGGGGAAATCTCATTGTAGAAGAGTGGACACATCAACTTTGGGGAAATCTCACTAATGTAGAAGAAGAGAAACACCAATTGTGGGGAAATCTCATTGTAGAAGAGGGGACACGTCCACTTTGGGGAAATCTCATTAATGTAGAAGAAGAGAAACACCAATTGTGGGGAAATCTCATTGTAGAAGAGTGGACACATCCACTTTGGGGACATCTCACTAATGAAGAAGAAGAGAAACACCAATTGTGAGGAAATATCAACATTTTAGGAGAGTAGGCACATCTACTGTGGGGAAATCTCACTATAAAGATGAAGAGAAACACCAATTATGGGGAAAGATCAACATTTTAGGAGAGGAGACACATCTACTTTGCAGAAATCTCACTACTTAAGGAGAGGCGACACATCTACTTTGGGGAAATCTCAATATAAAGAAGACGAGAAACACCATTTGTGGGGAAATATCAACAACATATGAGAGGAGACACTCATTATTGTAGAATAGGAGACCCACTATTGTGAGAAATTTTCACCATTGTATGAGAAGAGACATAACTTCTTTTAGAAAATATGACCTTTGTAGGAAAGTAGACACATCTATGTTGGTGAAAACTCTCCATTGAAGGTCAAATGACACATATACTTTTGGGAAATGTCACTATTGCCAAAAGAGACACGTCTACTGTAAGGAGATCTCACAATAGAAGCATTGGAGACCCATCTACTTTGGGAAAATCTCACTACCGTAGAAGAAGAAACACATTTAGTGTAGGAAAATCTTACCATTATAAGAGAGGAGACACATATCCTGGTGGAAATATTACTATTTCGGGAGAGGGGACACATCTACCGTAGGCAAAATCGCACTATTAGTTGACAGGTACTTTGGAGAAATCTCACCACTGTGGGAGATGAGGCACAGGATAGAAAATTGCCACTACTGCATGAGAAGAGACACATCAACCGTGGGGAAATTAAATTTCATAATTTTATGAGAGTAAACACAACCACTTTGGGGGAATCTCACTACTGTAGAAGAAAAGAAACACCAATTGTGAGGAAATGTCAACATTGGAGGAAAGGAGAGAGAACAATTCTGGGGAAATCTCACTACTTTAGGAAAGGAGACACATCTACTTTGGGGAAATCTCACTTACGTAGAAGAAGAGAAACACCAATTGCGGGGAAATATCAACAACGTAGGAGAGGAGACACGTCTGTTGTGGGGGGGACCTCATTATTGTAAAGTAGGAGACCCACTACTGTGAGAATTTCTCACCATTGTGTGAGAAGAGACATAGCTACGTTTAGAAAATCTGACCATTTTAGGAGAGGAAACACATGTACGTTGGGCAAAACTCTCAGTTAAAAGGCAGAAAACACATCTACTGTTGGAAAATGTCACCATTGTATAAAAAGAGACACATCTACTTTAGGGAGTCCCCCCATAGTAGCGTAGGAGACACATCTACTTCGGGCAAACATCACTACTGTAGAAGAAGAAACACATTTAAGGGTTGACTTACTAAAACCGGAGAGTGCAAAATCAGGTGAAAGCCAATTAGCTTCCAGGTTTTTATTTTTCTCAAAGCTTAATTGAACAAGTAGAAGTTAGAAGCTGATTGGCTACCAGATTTTGCACTCTCCAGTTCCAGTAAGTCAACCCCTTAGTGTATTATAAGAAAGGACACACATATCCTGGTGGAAATATTACTATTTCGGCAGAGGGGACACATCTACATCTATCTCATTATTGTTTGACAGATCTACTTTGGGGAAATCTCACAACTGTGGAAGAGGAGGCACATCAAGGGTAGGAATTAGGAAACTGTCACTACTGTATAAGACAGGTGTATATGACAGGTACTTTGGGGGAATCTCACCACTGTGGGAGATGAGGCACATCAACCATGGGGAAATTTTATTTCAAAATTTTAGGAGAGTAGACACAACCACTTTGGGGGAATCTCTCTACTATAGAAGAAAAGAAACACCAATTGTGAGGAAATGTCAACATTGGAGGAGGGGAAACAGAACAATTCTGGGGAAATCTCAATACTTTAGGAAAGGAAACACATCTACTTTGGGGAAATCTCACTTACGTAGAAGAAGAGAAACACCATTTGCGGGGAAATATCAACAACGTAGGAGAGGAGACACGTCTGTTGTGGGGGGACCTCATTATTGTAAAGTAGGAGACCCACTACTGTGAGAATTTCTCACCATTGTGTGAGAAGAGACATAGCTACTTTTAGAAAATCTGACCATTTTAGGAGAGGAAACATGTATGTTGGGGCAAACTCTCAGTTAAAACACAGAAAACACATCTACTGTTGGAAAATGTCACCATTGTATAAAAAGAGACACATCTACTTTAGGGAGATCTCACCATAGTAGCGTAGGAGACACATCTACTTTAGGCAAACATCACTACTGTAGAATAAGAAACACATTTAAGGGTTGACTTACTAAAACTGGAGAGTGCAAAATCAGGTGAAAGCCAATTAGCTTCCAGGTTTTTATTTTTCTCAAAGCTTAATTGAACAAGTAGAAGTTAGAAGCTGATTGGCTACCGGATTTTGCACTCTCCAGTTCCAGTAAGTCAACCCCTTAGTGTATTATAAGAAAGGACACACATATCCCGGTGGAAATGTTACTATTTCGGCAGAGGGGACACATCTACATCTATCTCATTATTGTTTGACAGATCTACTTTGGGGAAATCTCACGACTGTGGAAGAGGAGGCACATCAAGGGTAGGAATTAGGAAACTCTCACTACTGTATAAGAAGAGACACATTAACTGTAGGAAAAGCTTGCCATTGTGGGAGAGGAGACCCATCTACTATGGGGAAATCTCACTACTGTAGAAGAAACACATTAAAATCTTAGCGTTATAGGAGAGGAGACACATATCCTGGTGAAAATATTACTATTTCGGGAGAGGGGACACATCTAATATTAGTTGACAGGTACTTTGGGGAAATCTCACCACTGTGGGAGATGAGGCACATCTAGGGTAGAAAAATGCCACGAGAAAAGACACATGGGGAAATTTCATAATTGTAGGAGAGTAGACACAACCATTTTGGGGGAATCTCACTACTGTAGAAGAAAAGATACACAAATTGTGAGGAAATGTCATCATTGGAGGAGAGGAGACACATCTGCTGTAGGGATTATAGGAGAAGAGACATCTCAACCGTGGGGGAAATCTCACCATTGTAGAAGTAACACATTTACTGTGGAGAAATCTTACAATCATAGGGGAGGAGACGCAGACTTTAAATTGGAAATATCATCTCTGTAAGCCAATGGTGGAGGAGTTGTGGTGGGATCATGGGAGGCAGACAACTAGCGGTGGGCACCGCCAGTGCGCTGCTTTTTACTATTTGTCCGGAGAAAAGACAGGAGGCGGAGCAGTGAGACACAGTTGCAGGCAATGAAAAATGTTTCTAAAGCTATGCAGCCATATAACCCAGTACTGTACAGAATTTTTGGTCCGTATACAGAGCAGACCTTTAACCCTTTCTGATCTTTTTGCAGACCTCTGGAATGTTGGGTATTACCCTTATGGTCATCATAGTTTTCTACTCATCGCAGTGTACCTGCGTGTATTTGGAGGACAGTCGGCATGCGTACGATATGCTGTCAGATGTGGAGCATATTCTACAAGCAGATGAAGCAGAGAAAGAAAAAGCTGAGGAGAAGCGAAAGTTTCTGTACGCCCTGGAGCATAACGGAGAGTACATGGACCGGAGACTGCCGCCATACATGCTGGACAAGGAATGTGTGATTGTGGCTAAGCTGAACCCACCACCTACTGCCCACCACTAGAATGGCAAAAACAAGAACAACGAGGGTGACCAAAAACACACAAAAATGTAGAAAGCTTAGCCTTGTAAACATTTGAGCTTGTACAAGATCCCATGAAAGTGGACCTGTTATTCGATATATTTTCCATGCTAAAGGGAACCTGTCCTCAGATATGCGTTTTCATGTAAGGCACCATCTTTGTTTAGCCACCATCCAGGGTATTCATCCAGCCAAGGTGGACCTGGGTACACAGTTAACAGTTAAGGACCTTGGGTGCATCCCATATGTCATAGTTTTAAAGGGGTCAAAACAAGCTCACGGCTGCAGCTGTTTTTATAGATCCCCCCTTCCAGCCTTTCCCACTACTCCTGGGAGCCCAAAACCTCAATAAATGTTGTTAGGATTGTAAATAAGAGGATATCAAGGAACATCTATTCCTCAGTGACCTCTGCAGAGTGTGAACCCAGCAGTGCTCCGCTATGAGCACATCTGTGTTCAGGGCAGTGGCGACTGGTGCTACATGGGTCGGGGGGGCAAAAGACAGACCTGACCAGAGACCACCCCATCGCTCCAGCCCGCCACCCCACACTAACCCCCCGTCACTCAAGCCCGCCACCGCACACCATTGACAACAAAACCACCCCCCCCTGGTTTCCGGCTTACCCTCTCACATGCTAGGCCTCCATCAGCATCGCACTCACCCCTTGCAGGTCATGGCTGTGGCGGTGTCATCCCCCCTTCGCCTCCTCTGTATCCCAGCCGTCACTTCTCTTCCCGGCCAATTGGGTCTTCGGACTCCCGGACAATGGGGTCTTAGGACTCACGGCCAATGGGGTCTCAGGACTCACAGCCAATGGGGTCTTAGGACTCACAACCAATTGGGTCTTTGGTCTCCTGGCCAATGGGGTCTTAGGACTCACAGCCAATGAGGTCTTATGCCCCATACACACGGTCGGATTTTCCAACGGAAAATGTCCTATCGGACAATGTTGTCGGACTTTTTCCTATCGTGTGTAGCGAATTCCGACGGACAAAGTGCCACGCATGCTCAGATCACATTACAAGACCAAAGCTATTGACTACTAGCCTCTACGTAGTCCCGTCGTAGGCAACAAACGTCACCACGTTCAGAATGATCGGATTTTCCGACAACTTTGTCCGACCGTGTGTATGCCACACCAGTGTCGGACAAAATCCGTCTGAAAAAATCCGATGGGCATTAGGAGTCACAACCAATTGGGTCTTCGGTCTCCCGGCCATTGAGGTCTTAGGACTCACGGCCAATGGGGTCTCAGAACCTGCTTCCTTATTGGCCGAGAGGAGAAGAAGGAAGACGTTAGCGAATATAAATTTGCCAATGTCACACAACAGGGTGGGCTCAGGGCGCAGTGCTCTATTTCCTGGGCCTACCCTTTTTTGAAGCCAATTAGAGCCTTGAGCTCCAATCATGTGCGTTCCGGCGCACTGCATGTAGATTAGGGGGCTGGGTGCATGGATTAAGGGGGGTGGAGCAGAGAGCAGGAGAGACATTAGGGGTCTAATAGACCCCTGATCTCTCCTTAAAGAGTAACTGCCACCTTGCATTACATTTTTAGCCTCCAAATATTAGTGATTAAGTTAAAAAGATTTTTAAAATATAAAAAAAATAAGAAAAAATTAAAAGCCCCCCCATTACCCTGCACACACACACAAATGCAAACATACCCACATAATATGCACATGTGTTTCACAATCACAATGTCATCACCAAAAAAGACCTTGGAAATGGACTGGATGGACACGGTCATGAATAAGGAGGTTCTGCAAAGAGTCAATGAAGCAAAACCAAAATGAATATCATTACTGGTGATGATTGAATTGATTAGTACATTTTAATTCACCTGAATATCCTCTGAGAACCATGCAGTTTGGGAATCTGGCCAATCGTGCTTCATGAATTGTTTGATCCCGATGGGAGGAATCGGCATACGTGTATTCGCAATATGCTACTTTACCTGATCTGTGATACGATTCGCTCGTCACCGACAACTGCATCAAATCCAATGTGCAAGAGATGAATCAGAGACTCCTATGGGAGACATGCTCCATATGACATAGAGTCTTAGACTGGCCATACACCCAGGGGAGGACTGACCATTCGGCACTTCCCGAGGGCCCCAGGCCACTAGGGGGCCCCATCAGGGTTGCCAGCCTCAGTAAAACCAGGGACAGTATGTAAAAATCTGTGTTTTTTTTACATCTGTCTCTGAAATGTCCCTTACCGACATCATTTTGGTCTAAAAATCCAGAGATTATAGCTGCCCCACCTCTCCAGTACCTTCTCAGCTAATAGAAACATGTCTGTGTATACTGTGTGTACATGTATGTGTATACTGTGTGTGTGTATACTGTGTGTACATGTATGTGTATACTGTGTGTGTGTATACTGTGTGTACATGTATGTGTATACTGTGTGTGTGTATACTGTGTGTACATGTATGTGTATACTGTGTGTGTGTATACTGTGTGTGTGTATACTGTGTGTACATGTATGTGTATACTGTGTGTGTGTATACTGTGTGTGTGTATACTGTGTGATTGTATACTGTGCGTGTGTATACTGTGTGGCCCCATAATCTCTGATTGCCTGGGGGCCCCATAATCTCCTATTGCCCGGGGGCCCCATGAGTTGTCAGTCCGCCCCTGCATACACCTATAGATTATCTGCAGATTTTCTATGGTCAGATGGAAAAAGTGGGAGATTCCTCCATCCACACAGTTTAGCGAACATGGAGAAATCTATTGCACTTTTTCCATCTAACCATAGAAAATCTGCAGATAATCTATGTATGGCCTCTGTATGGCCAGCTTTACTCCTCCTGCTGCAATCTTGGCCATATATCAATGTTGGGTCGATCAACCCTTTAACAGGGAGGTCCCCACACCTTTTCAAGTCTCGAAAATAAAAATTTGCACTTTAAAATATAATAAAAATGAGGAATTGTGAAAATTGAATAGATCCTATTTATATAATATAATATCACATCATACAGTATAATGTATTGGAATATTTATTATAATAAATTATGTATAAAGTAAATATAAAACATTTTCAGTTTTTTTTTTTTTCCTTGAAAGAATATTTTGTGATCCATTCAATGATAAGTAAAAACTTAAATGAAACTTCAATGGGTTTTACAGGCATGATGATAGTTCAGCTGCAGCCAATTTCTTTTCTTCTTCTTTGGATGGAGCTGAGAAGAGTCTTTGTTGGATTTTTATTGTTATTTATGTCCATATTGGGGAGATTTCCACTCATGAAGTTATGGGAAGTCTACCACTGGGAAAGCCCATTCTTAGTAGAGTGAAGAAAGGTTGGCGCCTCTGTCAATGTACAGTATCTCACAAAAGTAAGTACACCCCTCACATGTTTGTAAATATTTTCTTCTCTCTTTTCATGTGACAACACTGAAGAAATGACACTTGTCTACAATGTAAAGTAGTGAGTGTACAGCTTGTATAACAGTGTAAATTTGCTGTCCCCTAAAAATAACTCAACACACAGCCATTAATGTCTAAACCGCTGGCAACAAAAGTCAGTACACCCCTAAGTGAAAATGTCCAAATTGGGCCAAATTAACCGTTTTCCCTCCCCGGTGTCACGTGACTCGTTAGTGTTACAAGGTCTCAGGTGTGAATTGGGAGCAGGTGTGTTAAATTTGGTGTTATCGCTCTCGCTCTCTCATACTGGTCACTGGAAGTTCAACATGGCACCTCATGGCAAAGAACTCTCTGAGGATCTGAAAAAAAGAATTGTTGCTCTACATAAAGATGGCCGAGGCTATAAGAAGATTGCCAAGACCCTGAAACTGATCTGCAGCACGGTGGCCAAGACCATCCAGCGGTATAACAGGACAGGTTCCACTCAGAACAATCCTCGCCATGGTCCACCAAAGAAGTTGAGGTCACGTGATCAGCGTCATATCCAGAGGTTGTCTTTGGGAAATAGACGTATGAGTGCTGCCAGCATTGCTGCAGAGGTTGTAGGGGTGGGGGGGTCAGCCTGTCAGTGCTCAGACCATACGCATCAAATTGGTCTGCATGGCTGTCGTCCCAGAAGGAAGCCTCTTCTAAAGATGATGCACAAGAAAGTCCACAAACAGTTTGCTGAAGACAAGCAGACTAAGGACATGGATTACTGGAACCACATCCTGTGGTCTGATGAGACCAAGATAAAGGTATTTGGTGTCAGATGGTGACAAGCGTGTGTGGGGGCAACCAGGTGAGGAGGACAAAGACAAGTGTGTCTTGTCTACAGTCAAGCATGGTGGTGGGAGTGTCATGGTGGGGGAGTGTCATGGTGGTGGGAGTGTCATGGTCTGGGGCTGCATGAGTGCTGCCGGCACTGGGGGGCTACAGATCATTGAGGGAACCATGAATGCCAGCATGTACTGTGACATACTGAAGCAGAGCATGATCCCCTCCCTTCAGAGACTGGGCCGCAGGGCAGTATTCCAACATGATAACCACCCCAAACACACCTCCAAGACCACCACTGCCTTGCTAAAAAAGCTGAGGGTAAAGGTGATGGACTGGCCAAGCATGTCTCCAGACCTAAACCCTATTGATAATCTGTGGGACATCCTCAAATGGAAGGTGGAGGAGCACAAGGTCTCCAACATCCACCAGCTCCGTGATGTCGCCATGGAGGAGGGGAAGAGGACACCAGTGACAACCTGTGAAGCTCTGGTGACCTCCATGCCCAAGAGGGTTAAGGCAGTGCTGGAAAATAACGGTGGCCACACAAAATATTGACACTTTGGGCCCAATTTGGACATTTTCACTTAGGGGTGTCCTGACTTTTGTTGCCAGCGGTTTAGACATTAATGGCTGTGTGTTGAGTTATTTTGAAGGGACAGCAAATTTACACTGTTATACAAGCTGTACACTCACTACTTTACATTGTAGACAAGTGTCATTTCTTCAGTGTTGTCACATGAAAAGAGAGAAGAAAAGATTTACACAAATGTGAGGGGCAGAGGCATAACTAGAACCTTCAGGGCCCTCATGCAAGAAACCATGAAGGGCCCCCCAACAACCAGGTCCATGTCCATCGTTCCTGGGGCCCTTCCTATCAGTCGTGGGGCCCTTTATAAGCCCCGGGACTAATTGCTCCGGTCGTGGGGCCCTTTATAAGCCCCGGGACTAATTGCTCCGGTCGTGGGGCCCTTTATAAGCCCCGGTTCACACTACTGTGACTTATATGTGACTTGCAACACATAAAGTCACATGAGAAGTCAAAACACATTTTTTTTAATAGATGCAGAAATAAATGCGACCCAAAAAAAACAAAGGTTCCAGCACTACTTGTCTGCTTCTTTGGTGCAATTTGACTGCAATGTAAAATCACAAAAGTCGCAAAAGCAAGTCCCAAGGAAGTTGCAAGAAAACTGTAAGAAAGTCGCAAGGAAATTACAAGCAAGTCGCATTACTTTTGGGTCAGAGCAGTGTGCTGCAGCGGCACCCTTTCACATGTGCTGCAGCGGGACCCTTGCTGCTGTCTTGGCCATGGTGGCAAAATGCAAAGGCCCGTTCACAAGTGCTACCTCTGCGACCCTGCTAGTTACGCCACTGGTTAGGGGTGTACTAACTTTTGTGAGATACTGTATTTATCGCTATCTGTTCATGCCTTTCTGTCCCGGTGACCACCACACCCTCAGATCTAGAAAAAAAAAAACCTGAAAAAAGGACGGCTGCAATTTCCTGGGCCCCCGGGGGAATGTGCATGTGCCAATCCTATAGGGGCAGGGCAGGAGCGGACTGAAAACTCATGGGGCCCCCGGGCAATAGGAGATTATGGGGCCCCCAGGCAATCAGAGATTATGGGGCCACACAGTATACACACACACAGTATACAATCACACAGTATACACAGACATGTTTCTATTGGCTGAGAAGGTACTGGAGAGGCGGGGCAGCTATAATCTCGGGATTTTTAGACCAAAATGATGTCGGTAAGGGACATTTCAGAAACAGATGTAAAAAAAACACAGATTTTTTACATACTGTACCTGGTTTTACTGAGGCTGGCAACCCTGATGGGCCCCCTAGTGGCCTGGGGCCCTCGGGCAGTGCCCGAGTGGTCGAATGGTCAGTCTGCCCCTGTGCCTGCCTTACCTTATAGAGGCAGGGGAGAGGAATGCCTTACCTTATAATAGGGGCAGGGGCGGACTGACAACTCATGGGGCCCCCGGGCAATAGGAGATTATGGGGCCCCCAAACAATCACAGATTATGGGGCCACACAGTATACACACATACAGTATACAATCACACAGTATACACAGACATGTTTCTATTGGCTGAGAAGGTACTGGAGAGGTGGGGCAGCTATAATCTCGGGATTTTTAGACCAAAAGGATGTCGGTAAGGGACATTTCAGAGACAGATGTAAAAAAAACACAGATTTTTTACACACTGTGCCTGGTTTTACTGAGGCTGGCAACCCTGATGGGGCCCCCTAGTGGCCTGGGGCCCTCGGGCAGTGCCCGAGTGGTCGAATGGTCAGTCCGCCCCTGTGCCTGCCTTACCTTATAGAGGCAGGGGGAAGGAATGCCTTACCTTATATAGAGGCAGGGGGAAGGAATGCCTTACCTTATAATAGGGGAAGGAAGAGCAGGGGGCCGCTCTGACTGATTCTTCCAATGATGCTGCAGCACACAGAGACAAATTCACCTCCCGGCCGAACAGGAAGTGTGTCCTGAGACACGATTGGCCAGGGACTCCTAAGACACAGCTTCCCTTCCATGGAACTAGACCATAAATCTATATAATTGGTCTCTCTTGACATACGGGGCCACTCCTTGGTTTTGTAAACTTCTTCTTGCCAAATTAAATCTGAATAAATTCTTGGAATTGCTTATCTTGTTTCCCAGATGGTAATGTTGCCCAGATGAAGGTTATACCTCCTTCATCATACATCCGTTCCCTCAGGGCATGGAGATGTTCCAAACCCTTAACCAGAGATTTATTGTGTTCACTATCATTGGCTGGCATAAAAGTATCGCAGGCGTCTCCAGCCAAAGAACAAACCACAAAGCACAAAGCACAAAGCACAAAGCCGTCTCCTTATATACAGCGCAGATCACCAGTAAAAGGATTACGTGTCCTCGTTTCTTGGGAATTGCTTGCGGAATTAATTGGACTTCTTTTATCTTTGTGGTTAGTGCGGTTATGATTTGTTTGTTCAGCTAATGACTGACTTGACAGCTTTGGTTTAGATTTATATCATCTCAGATTTAAATTCTCATTGAGAATTGTTCCTGATGTTCCTAAAAAGAATAAGATCTATATCTTTAGAAGTTGGACGACGCCATGGGCGTCCGCAGATAGAGGCAAGGGGGGTCAAGTGCCCCCCCCTGGAATCGGGGCCGCTGTCAGCTAGGAGCTCTGGAACTTTTTTTTTTTTTTTTTTTTAAAGAACAGCTGAGCGAGAAGCACGGCTGTGCAGTGAACAGGAGGAGGGGCTGGCTGAGGAAATGTGTAGCAGCGAGGGTCGGAGGAGCAAATAACCATCATGCAGCAGACAGTGTAACCCCCCCCCTGCAGCCCGCCACATTTAAATGTACAGAGGTGCTGGATCGGGGATGAATGGGGGCATCGGGAGGGAGATACACAGTACCTGAAGCCGAGGAGATAGAGGATGGTATGACCACAGCAAAACTAATCCTGCAGCACACAGAGTAATGTCATATGTAATGCTGGCAGGCCGCTGTCATCCAGAAATCTTTGCCTTGTCAGTGTGCAGGTTACCGATCAGCCTCCCCTCCCTCTTGTCTGGCTCTGTACTCTCTTTTTTTAGCTTCCTAACCTGCTGATAAGATCTCTGGGAGACGCTGCAGCTGGCTGGCATTCTGTGTCCAGTGAGGGGTCACATGTTTGGCTGTTAACCATTTCAGCTCAGCTATTAAGCCAGAGCTCTGTGTGTGCTGCAGTTTGATGTTTTTTGGATGATTTATTGCTGATTCAGGCTAGAAGCTTCACAGACTCATTAACTGTTTACTTTTCTCCACTAATCCTGACCAGGTCACTGTAAGACCATTTGAATTTTGGAAAGTGGATGTGTTGCTGTCTTCTGGCACTTGGTTGTACTTTAAAAGGAGGATTACTAACTTAATCTTGAAGAGCTGCTTTAAGTAGAGTAGCGCAGCCCTACTATACACTTTTACACTGAGTTCAGCCATACATCCATTCTCTGACCCTCTCCTGTATCATGTCTGCAGTCTCTGCCCATCTCCTGTAGTATGTCTGCAGTCTCTGACCCTCTCCTGTATTATGTCTGCAGTCTCTGACCCTCTCCTGTATCATGTCTGCAGTCTCTGACCCTCTCCTGTATCATGTCTGCAGTCTCTGACCCTCTCCTGTATCATGTCTGCAGTCTCTGACCCTCTCCTGTATCATGTCTGCAGTCTCTGACCCTCTCCTGTATCATGTCTGCAGTCTCTGACCCTCTCCTGTATCATGTCTGCAGTCTCTGACCCTCTCCTGTATCATGTCTGCAGTCTCTGACCCTCTCCTGTATCATGTCTGCAGTCTCTGACCCTCTCCTGTATCATGTCTGCAGTCTCTGACCCTCTCCTGTATCATGTCTGCAGTCTCTGACCCTCTCCTGTATTATGTCTGCACTCTCTGACCCTCTCCTGTATTATGTCTGCACTCTCTGACCCTCTCCTGTATTATGTCTGCACTCTCTGACCCTCTCCTGTATTATGTCTGCACTCTCTGACCCTCTCCTGTAGTATGTCTGCACTCTCTGACCCTCTCCTGTAGTATGTCTGCAGTCTCTGACCCTCTCCTGTATCATGTCTGCAGTCTCTGACCCTCTCCTGTATCATGTCTGCAGTCTCTGACCCTCTCCTGTATCATGTCTGCAGTCTCTGACCCTCTCCTGTATCATGTCTGCAGTCTCTGACCCTCTCCTGTATCATGTCTGCAGTCTCTGACCCTCTCCTGTATCATGTCTGCAGTCTCTGACCCTCTCCTGTATCATGTCTGCAGTCTCTGACCCTCTCCTGTATCATGTCTGCAGTCTCTGACCCTCTCCTGTATCATGTCTGCAGTCTCTGACCCTCTCCTGTATTATGTCTGCAGTCTCTGACCCTCTCCTGTATTATGTCTGCAGTCTCTGACCCTCTCCTGTATCATGTCTGCAGTCTCTGACCCTCTCCTGTATCATGTCTGCAGTCTCTGACCCTCTCCTGTATCATGTCTGCAGTCTCTGACCCTCTCCTGTATTATGTCTGCAGTCTCTGACCCTCTCCTGTATCATGTCTGCAGTCTCTGACCCTCTCCTGTATCATGTCTGCACTCTCTGACCCTCTCCTGTATTATGTCTGCACTCTCTGACCCTCTCCTGTATTATGTCTGCACTCTCTGACCCTCTCCTGTATTATGTCTGCACTCTCTGACCCTCTCCTGTATTATGTCTGCACTCTCTGACCCTCTCCTGTATTATGTCTGCACTCTCTGACCCTCTCCTGTATTATGTCTGCACTCTCTGACCCTCTCCTGTAGTATGTCTGCACTCTCTGACCCTCTCCTGTAGTATGTCTGCACTCTCTGACCCTCTCCTGTAGTATGTCTGCAGTCTCTGACCCTCTCCTGTAGTATGTCTGCAGTCTCTGACCCTCTCCTGTATCATGTCTGCAGTCTCTGACCCTCTCCTGTATCATGTCTGCAGTCTCTGACCCTCTCCTGTATCATGTCTGCAGTCTCTGACCCTCTCCTGTATCATGTCTGCAGTCTCTGACCCTCTCCTGTATCATGTCTGCAGTCTCTGACCCTCTCCTGTATCATGTCTGCAGTCTCTGACCCTCTCCTGTATCATGTCTGCAGTCTCTGACCCTCTCCTGTATCATGTCTGCAGTCTCTGACCCTCTCCTGTATCATGTCTGCAGTCTCTGACCCTCTCCTGTATCATGTCTGCAGTCTCTGACCCTCTCCTGTATATGTCTGCACTCTCTGACCCTCTCCTGTATTATGTCTGCACTCTCTGACCCTCTCCTGTATTATGTCTGCACTCTCTGACCCTCTCCTGTATTATGTCTGCACTCTCTGACCCTCTCCTGTATTATGTCTGCACTCTCTGACCCTCTCCTGTATTATGTCTGCACTCTCTGACCCTCTCCTGTATTATGTCTGCACTCTCTGACCCTCTCCTGTAGTATGTCTGCAGTCTCTGACCCTCTCCTGTAGTATGTCTGCAGTCTCTGACCCTCTCCTGTAGTATGTCTGCAGTCTCTGACCCTCTCCTGTAGTATGTCTGCAGTCTCTGACCCTCTCCTGTAGTATGTCTGCAGTCTCTGACCCTCTCCTGTAGTATGTCTGCAGTCTCTGACCCTCTCCTGTAGTATGTCTGCAGTCTCTGACCCTCTCCTGTAGCATGTCTGCAGTCTCTGACCGTCTCTTGTAATGTGTCTTGCACATATACAAAAATTACATTTAAATCCTGCAAGGCTATTTAAAAACACCTGAATATATTCAAAAAATATGGGGATTTGGTCACACTATATGGCAGCCCACTTACTGCGTCAAAGTACCCCTTAATTAGTGGGTCCTACACTGGTAAAAGAATGAAAGATCCTGCGTCTCAACCATTGGAGATGCATTCCTCTTTTATCATCTTTATGCTATTGTGCCCATATAACTGCTATTGAGGCACACCAGCATCTATATGGGCACAAAAGCAGCTATATGGGCACAACAGCATAAAGATGCTATTGTGTCCATACAGATTTTAAAATCTCCACTGTCTTAAGCCAATGCTGCACCATGCAGGTGTATTTTTTTATTTATTTTTTGTAATTGATTGATTGCCTAATTGTATGTTTATTTATACCTTTACTTGCTGTGGTCGCTCGCAGCATATTTTGCATGGTTTTGCATGTGGCTCAGATCACCACAGCAAAACCAGGTACACTCTCTACCCCAAAAAGTGCCAAATGTGGCAGTGGAAGGGGGGAGGGTGCAAACAAGTGGTGCTTCCCCTTTTGGGTGGAGCTCTGCTTTAACACTGCCACAAGCCACCAATAGGGAGGGTAGATTGAAAGTAGATTTCCAGCTTGCGCTAGCCTTAAAAACTGCCCCCCGTCCCCTTACCCCTAACACCTATGCAGACTAACCTATTTTCAGACTGTTCCAATCTGGTCATGTTATCTCACCTGTGTGATCCAGCAGCGTATGCAGGGGAGAGGAGGGAGCACCAATAACAACTGTGACATGGGAACCTATGGGTGACATCACCTCATCAGGCATAATCAGCCGTCGCCAAGCGCTTTCTCCCCTGCAGCCGCTGTTGACTGACACAGGTAAGATCACACGACCAGACCTTAAAATGATGCCCCCCCCTGAAAAAAGTTCTGCGGACGCCCATGGACGACGCTCTGCCTAGTCGGGATAATCACGGCTGTGTTTTCCAGAAGCATCGCTGGACCTTCATAGACACTTTCTCTCCAGGAATCAGATCCTCAACTCCAGAGCCGATCGGCCCTATAGGCACACTATGCAAGCTGCTTAGGGCCCCGTCGCTGTGGGGGGGCCCCCAAGACCCAGCATCCCCCCCCTGCACCTCTGGCTGGCCATTTAGAGTGCAGTGAGGAGAGGTGGGAGGAGGTGGAAGGCAGCGATCGGCAGCTCTATGGTGCCTGAGTGGGCGGCGGGATCTCCCTGGGGTTTGTAGGACTCTCAGTGTATACAGTGGAGAGGAGAAGGGAGGGGCCTCTGACCCAGGCAGGTATCAGTTTCACTTTCACTCTGCTTGAACACTGTTGCTGATGTCCGGGTCAGAGGCCCCTCCCCTCTCCGCTGTATACATTCGGAGATAGAACTACTAGCCCCAGGGAGATCCCCCTGCCTGTGGACACCATATAGCTGCCGATCGCCGCCTCCCACATCCACCAGCCAGGTACAGGTGAACCTCTGCAAGGGGGGGAGTCAGCTGTTTGGGGGCCCAAATGTAAGAGGGGGGGCTTTCTAGGGACACTAATGTAAGGAAGGGGGCCTTTGGGGACACTAATGTAAGAGGGGGGCTCTCTGGGGACACTGATGTAAGGGGGGCTCTCTGGGGACCCTTATGTAAGGGGGGGCTCTCTGGGGACCCTGATGTAAGGGGGGGCTCTCTGGGGACCCTGAGGTCGGGGGAGGCTCTCTGGGGACCCTAATGTAGGGGGAGGCTCTCTGGGGACCCTAATGTAGGGGGAGGCTCTCTAGGGACCCTGATGTAAGGGGGGCTCTCTGGGGACCCTAATGTAGGGGGAGGCTCTCTGGGGACCCTGATGTAAGGGGAGTCTCTCTGGGGACCCTAATGTAGGGGGAGGCTCTCTGGGGACCCTAATGTAGGGGGAGGCTCTCTAGGGACCCTCTAGTCTCTAGGGACCCTGATGTAAGGGGGGCTCTCTGGGGACCCTAATGTAGGTGGAGGCTCTCTGGGGACCCTAATGTAGGGGGAGGCTCTCTGGGGACCCTAATGTAGGGGGAGGCTCTCTGGGGACCCTAATGTAGGGGGAGGCTCTCTAGGGACCCTGATGTAAGGAGGGGCTCTCTGAGGACCCTGATGTAAGGGGGGCTCTCTGGGGACCTCATTCTGTTCTATATTGTTGTACTTATTCTTTGACTGTTTTGTTTAAAGGAGGGAGGATTGTATTGGGAGCACTGAAGTGTCAGGTGTGACTGTGTGGCAATGGCATATGGTTTACATAGCTCACGGGTCAAGTAGAGGGCCCCTTCGCAGAATTTTGCTTAGGGCCCCAGGGAGGTCAGGATCGGCACTGCTTAACTCCTTGTCTGCCATTGGAACGCAGGGCCGTCTTTAACCACTTCAGCACCGGGCGATTTTACCCCCTTCCTTACCAGAGCACTTTTTGCAATTCGGCACTGCGTCGCTTTAACTGACAATTGCGCGGTCTTGCGACGTTACACCCACACAAAATTGACGTCCTTTTTTCCCCACAAATAGAGCTTTCTTTTGGTGGTATTTGATCACCTCTGCGGTTTTTATTTTTTGCGCTATAAACAAAAGAAGAGCGTCAATTTTGAAAAAAAAAAACACAATATTTTTTACTTTTTGCTATAATAAATATCCCATTTTTTTTTTTTAAAAAAAAAATGTTTTTCCTCCGTTTAGGCCGATACGTATTCTTCTACATATTTTTGGTAAAAAAAATCGCAATAAGCGTATATAGATCGGTTTGCGCAAAAGTTATAGCGTCTACAAATAGGGGATAGATTTATTGCATTTTTTTTAATTTTTTTTTTACTAGTAATGACGGCGATCTGCGATTTTTTTTCGTGACTGCGACATTGCGGCGGACACTTCAGACACTTTTGACACATTTTTGGGACCATTCACATTTACACTGCGATTGTTGCTATAAAATTGCAGTGATTACTGTGTAAATGTGACTGGCAGGGAAGGGGTTAACACTAGGGGGCGCTGCAGGGGTTAATGTGCTCCCTAAGGTAGTGATTCTAACAGTGGGGGGAGGGGACTCACAAGGGGAGGAGACGGATCGGTGTTCCTCCGTACTGGGAACACATGATCGGTCTCCTCTTCACTGACAGGACGTGGAGCTGTGTGTTTACACCCCATCATTACACACACAGCTCCACGGTCCCGCTGTTTTCACGGGCAATGGCGGGTGCCCGGCGGACATCGCGGCCGCCGGGCACGCGCACTGGGTCCCGAGCGATGTGCGCGTGCCCTCTAGGCGGCCTGGAATGGTAGGACGTTATATGACGCCCACCCAGGATGGGAGATCCACCTTGTGGGCGTCATATGACTATGGGTGGGTAGGGAAGTGGTTAATATTGATTGGACCCTGGGGCAAAACTTTTCTTGGGGCCCCCACATGCAGTTTCGCTCTCCACCTGCTCTGAGACATACAATAAATAGCCGCTAGACTCAAAATCAGTTTACTGAATCAGATCAGGCAGCGATTGCTCACTGACTGGTTGCTAGAGGTTACGGTGTATCATTACCGCTCACTGACTGGTTGCTAGAGGTTACAGCACACATTACAGCTCACTGGTTAGTTGCTAGAGGTTACAGCACATGATTTCTGCTTGTTGATTGGTTGCTAGAGATTACTGGGGATATGACCTCAGGGGGGCACGATATACATATCAATACCGCCGGCCGCCCCTATTTACATATGAATGCCGGTAAGTTACATGTAAACACAGGGTCTGCAGGTGAGTCATCTGTACACAACAATAGGGCAGAGCTGGGCAGCATTAGTAGCAGTCCTTCACACTAAGATATTGGGACACAGCACAGGACTAAAACCTCAAGGAACGAGGGAATTTAAACCAGGATAGTTGGCAAGTATGAGGCAGCTGCTTCGGGCCCCACAACAATGACTGGGCCCAGGGCAGCTGCCCCTTTTGCCCTGCCTTAAAAAATTGCCCTGTTGGTACGGTATTTGCGACCTGTCGAAAACCTTCACAGCTCTAGTTGGTTCCTGTAGACCCAGGACTACTGTTATGCCGCGTACACACGATCGGAATTCTCGTCAGAAAAAAGCTCTGATGGTTTTCCCGATGGAATTCCGACGGAATTTCCGCTCAAACTGTCTTGCCTACACACGGTCACACCAAATTCCGACCGTCGAGAACGCGGTGACGTACAACACTACGACGAGCCGAGAAAAAATGAAGTTCAATGCTTCCGAGCATGCGTCAATTTGTTTCCGAGCATGTGTATGAATTTTGCGCGTCGGAATTGCTACATGCGATCGGAATTTCCGATAGAAACCTTTTCCGTCTGAAAAATTGAGAACCTGCACAGCAAAATTCCGATGGAGCCTACACGCGGTCGCATTTTCCGATGAAAAGCTCTCATCGGTCTTTTGCTGGCCGAAATTCCGATTGTGTGTACACCGCATTAGAAATCATGTGGCCCCCATACAGACTACCTGATGCCCCCATCCCAGCCTGGGGGGCTGCCATTAGTTCATTTATGTTGCTGGAGCCTCCTGGAGCTGCGTGCAGACAGCCTATGTCACATATAGTTACATAGTTAGTCAGGTTGAAAAAAGTCCATCTAGTTCAACTATAAAAATAAATAAATAAAAAAATAATATCATAAAATCCCATTTACACAATCCTTTACCCAAAGTTGATCCAGAGGAAGACAAAAGACCCCAGCAGAGCCATGATCCAATTTGCTACAGCAGGGGAAAAATCAAAGAGCCAGCGGCGAGGAGAGCCATAATTGGCTACAGGCAGGATACCTGTGGCCAATTATAGCTCAGGGGGTTTAATACACTCCCCACAGTATAAAAGGCCGCCGCGCCGGCGGCCTCGCCATGGGCGTCCGCAGGTAGGGGCAAGGGGAGGCAAGTGCCCCCCCCTGGAATTAGGGATCGGATCAGGAGTGAGGACCTGCCTACCGGGATCCCATGTTTCCCGGTAGGCTGCCTGCCCTGGGGCCGGTTTGCGGCTGCAGTACTCACATCTCTCCTGCTCCTGTGATCACGGAGCTGGCCGGGTCTGTGTTCTGCGGCCGCGCACTGCGCTGTAACATGGTCCCGCCCCCATAGACCGTCTCGTGTGATAGTAGATAGAATCAGTCTTCCACCTATCACACGAGCCGGTCTAGGGGGGCGGGACCGCGTTACAGCGCGGTGCGCGGCCGCAGAACACAGACCCGGCCAGCTCCGTGATCACAGGAGGAGGAGAGATGTGAGTACTCAGTACAGCCCTAACGGTGTGCCTGAATAGGGGGATCAGCGGGGGGGGGGGGGGGGGGGATCGGCATATAGAGGAGATTAGCTTTCTACATTCCTCCATGCAGCCGCTGAATGCTTGGAGGAGGGAGAGGAGGAGAATCAAGCATTCAGCGGCTGCATGGAGGAATATAGAAAGCTCATTTCCTCTATATGCCCCCCCCCTGCTGATCCCCCTATCCAAATTCTTTTTCTGCCCCCCCCCCAGTGCTCTCCTCCCCCACCAGGCTCTCCAGCCCCCCTCCAGTTCTCCTTGTGCTCCCCCCAGTGCTCTCCTCCCCCACTACACTCTCCAGCCCCCCCCCTCTCAACCCATGTTCTTTCTGCCCCCCCCTGCTCTCCAGCTCTCCCCATCCTTCTCTAGCCCCCACCCCAGTGCTCTCTGCCCCCCCGTGCTCCCCACCCCCCACAGTGCTGTCCAGCCCCCCCCCCCATGCTCCCACCCCCCACAGTGCTGTCCAGCCCCCCCCCATGCTCCCCACCCCCACACAGTGCTGTCCAGCCCCCCCCCCCATGCTCCCCACCCCCACAGTGCTCTCCAGACCCCCTGTGCTCCCCACCCCCACAGTGCTGTCCAGCCCCCCATGCTCCCCACCACTGTTCTTTCTGCCCCCGGTGCTCTCCAGCTCGCCCCCCCGTGCTCCCCACCCCCCACAGTGCTCTCCAGCCCCCCATGCTCCCCACCCCCACAGTGCTGTCCAGCCCCCCGTGCTGTCCAGCCCTGTTCTTTCTGCCCCCGGTGCTCTCCAGCTCTCCCCATCAGTCTCCAGCCCCCACCCCAGTGCTCTCCACCCCCCCCCCACAGTGCTCTTCAGCCCTCCATGCTCCCCAGCCCCCCGTGCTCCCCACCCCTGTTCTTTCTTCCCCCGGTGCTGTCCAGCCCCCCCCACAGTGCTGTTCAGCCCCCCCGTGCTCCCCACCCGTTCTTTCTGCCCCGGTGCTCTCCAGCCCCCCCACAGTGCTGTTCAGCCCCCCCGTGCTCCCCACCCGTTCTTTCTGCCCCCGGTGTTCTCCAGCTCTCCCCATCAGTCTCCAGCTCCCCCCCCAGTGCTTCCCACTACCCACAGTGCTGTCCAGCCCCCCCGTGCTCCCCACCCCTGTTCCTTCTGCCCCTGGTGCTCTCCAGCTCTCCCCATCAGTCTCCAGCCCCCACCCCAATGCTCTCCACCCCCCACCGTGTATATATATATATATATATATATATATATATATAATGTAATAATGTATGGTTTTCCCTTTCATGAACCAGAAAATAATGACGTTATGCTGTTGCGCTGGTATAATAACGCTGAATTTTATTCCCAGTCCGGCCCTGATCACCCCTATCTGTCACCCCCACTCTCTCTCTCACCCCTCTGTCTTTTTCACCCCCTCTCTCTCTATCACCCCCCTCTGTCTCTCTCTGTCACACTCCTCTCCCTGTGTCACCCCCTATGTCTCTCTCTGTCACCCCCTCTGTCTCTTTCTGTCACACTCCTCTCTCTGTGTCACCCCCTCTGTCTCTTTCTGTCACCCCTCTCTCTCTCACCCCCTTTCTCTCTGTCACCCTCTCTGTCTCTTTCTGTCACCCCCCTTTCTCTCTGTCACCCCCGTCTCTCTCTGTCACCCCCACATGTATGCAGTTTCTGACAGTCTCTTGGGCCATGTATGCAGTCTCTGGTCATCTCTTGTGCCATGTCCGCAGTCTCTTACAGTCTCTTGAGCCATGTATGCAGTCTCTGACAGTCTCTTGGGCCATGTATGCAGTCTCTGACAGTCTCTTTGGCCATGTCCGCAGTCTCTTGGGCCATGTCCGCAGTCTCTGACAGTCTCTTGGGCCATGTATGCAGTCTCTGACAGTCTCTTGGGCCATGTCCGCAGTCTCTGACAGTCTCTTGGGCCATATCCGCAGTCTTTGACAGTCTCTACGGCCATGTCTGCACTCTCTGACCATCACCTGTACTAGGTCTGTAGTCTCTGACCGTGATAATGTGATAATGACATTGTCGAATAGGTCAGAGCATGGGTGACCTTAAAATGATGCCCCCCGCTGAAAAAAGTTCTGCGGACGCCCATGGGCCTCGCATATTGTGTTGTCAGTGTCAGCGTGTCAGTGTTATGTGCTGCTGACTGCTGACATTATGTGCAGTGATCCTGGGGATTAGTGTGTGCGTGCTGTTAGTACAGAATTGCAGTATCACATCTGGGGGGTGTCTATAGTATGCCTGTGAAGGGGCGCATGTTTCCTGTGCTTAGAACTGTCCCTGCAAAAGTGTCATTTTTGCAGGATAAAAAGCTATTTAAAATCACTCGCGGCTAATGAATTGACGGTTCCCGTAACACAGAGAACTGTCATTTATTGATAAAAAAAAAGTCATTGATAAAAAAAAATAAAAAATAAAAAGTGTGGGGGTCCCCCCAAATTCAATAACCAGGCCCTTCAGGTCTGCTATGGATATTAAGGGGGACCCCAGCCAAAAAAAAAATGGCGTGGGGTCCCCCTCAAAATCCATACCAGACCCTTATCCGAGCACGCAACCTGGCAGGCCGCAGGAAAAGAGGGGTGGGACGAGAGCGCCCCCCCCTCCCTCCTGAACCGTACCAGGCCACATGCCCTCAACATTGGGAGGATGCTTTGGGGGTCTGAGACCCCCCAAAGCACCTTGTCCCCATGTTGATGAGGACAAGGGCCTCGTCCCCACAACCCTGGCCATTGGTTGTGGGGGTCTGTGGGCGGGGGGCTTATCGGAATCTGGAAGCCCCCTTTAACAAGGGGACCCCCAGATCCCGGCCCCCCCCCCTGTGTGAAATGGTAAGGGGGTACAAAAGTACCCCTACCATTTCACCAAAAAAGTGACAAAAATGGTAAAAATGACAGGAGACGGTCTTTGACAATTCCTTTATTGAAATCTTCTTTCTTCTGGTCTTCCTTCTTCCTCTCTTCATCCTTCGGTTTCTTCATCTTCTCCTTCCGGCATCTTCTTCCATCTTCTTCTTCCATCATCTTCTTCCTCCGATCCGCTTCTTCTTGCTCTGGTCTTCTCGTCCGGCATCTTCTTCCATGGCGTCGGCGTCTCTTCTGGGCCGCTCCGCGCAATGGGAGGCTCCCGCTGTGTGAGGCTTCGCTGCGTCTGACAGGTCTTTTATAACCTGGTGACCCCGCCCCCTCTGACGCACGGGGACGTCATGGAGAATTCCCTATGGCTTTCCCCATGACGTCAGATGGGGGCGGGGTCACCAGGTGGCCCCGCCCTCCGTTATAAAAGACCCGTCAGACGTAGCAACTGTATATTCCAGATGAAGGCTGGGTTCACATTGGTGCGCTCCCCGACATCGCATGTGATTCGCGCCGCACTGCTGTGCAAATCACATGCGAAGTCTGTGTGATGCAAATTCAGCCATACAGATTGTATAGCTGATAGACATGTGCACAACAAAAAAATTTGTTTATTTTCGTTTCGTTTTTTTCGTTTCCGTTGATTCGTAACGAGTCGTAAATTGGTAAGAGTTATTTTTTTGTTGATTCGTTTTTCCGTTAGTTTAATTTTCGTTTATTCGTTTATTCGAAATTCGGACGCATTCTTATTTATTCGTACATTCGTAACATTCGTAGATTCGTAATCGGAGCATAATTCATGATTTTATGTAATGTGTATGCTATTATTACATTTTAAGAGACACGGAAAATTACAATTCGAAAAAAAAAAAAAAAGTTACGAATGTACGAATTTTTTCATTCAATACATTCGAAGCACGTTAAGCAGCGCCATTGTAAGGGACACGGAAAATTACAATTCGAAAAAAAAAAAAAAGTTACGAATGTACAAATTTTTTTCGTTCATTTTCATTTTCGTTGTTCCTGTTTTAGTTTTTTTTTTTTTTTTCGGATTTTCTTCTTTCGTACATTCGTTGTTTCTAATTAGTTTTTTTCGGATTTTCGTTATTTTCGGATTCGTTCGATTCGAACGATTCGTTAAAATTTTTAGCGAATCGTTCGTTCATTCGTACGATAATGAATGAACGAAAATAACGAAAAAAAACGAAAACCGAAAAAACAAACAAAACGAATTGCACATGTCTAATAGCTGAATTCGTCGGACCAAAGTCATGCAGGACTCCTTTTTTTTTGGTCCGCACCAGAATCAGATCGCATTGGGTGCTCACACCCATGCCATCCGACTGCGATCCGGATCTGGGGGTGTCATTACCTTTCTATTGACACCCGCAGAGGTTCGCATATTGCAGTGTGCGGGTGACGTGCGATGCCGGAACCTGTGCTGGATTCCCAGCCTTATATTTGTGTTTTATTTGCTATTTTTTTCCCCCACGAAAATGGAGTTACCCTTTAAATTTTATCCACTCTTCAGTTGGGTCACAATGTGTACAGTGACATCTAGTGGCCTTGTTTAGCTAGTGTATTGCTTTGTAATTATTTGATTAGAGCACCTGCTGCTATTACTACTTTGTATATATTTTTTGTCTCGTATTGCTTTTCATTCATCTCCATATGTGTATATTAGTGACATCTAGTGGTGTAATGGTGCCAACACACCTTACTGTTACTATTAAAATGTCCGTAACATAAATATATATATATAATGAATTTAAACAAATCTGAATAAACAAATCAAAATTTTGGACGAAATTTGAATTCGACTACATAGTTACATAGTAGGTGAGGTTGAAAAAAGACACAAGTCCATCAAGTCCAACCTCTGTGTGTGATTATTAAATATTATAAATACACGACCTCTGCTGAGTACAAATACACGACCTCTGCTGAGTACAAATACACGACCTCTGCTGAGTGCAAATACACGACCTCTGCTGAGTACAAATACACGACCTCCGCTGAGTACAAATACACGACCTCTGCTGAGTGCAAATACACGACCTCTGCTGAGTACAAATACATGACCTCTGCTGAGTGCAAATACACGACCTCTGCTGAGTGCAAATACACGACCTCTGCTGAGTGCAAATACACGACCTCTGCTGAGTGCAAATACACGACCTCTGCTGAGTGCAAATACACGACCTCTGCTGAGTGCAAATACACGACCTCTGCTGAGTGCAAATACACGACCTCTGCTGAGTGCAAATACACGACCTCTGCTGAGTGCAAATACATGACCTCTGCTGAGTGCAAATACACGACCTCTGCTGAGTGCAAATACATGACCTCTGCTGAGTGCAAATACACGACCTCTGCTGAGTACAAATACATGACCTCTGCTGAGTGCAAATACACGACCTCTGCTGAGTACAAATACACGACCTCTGCTGAGTACAAATACACGACCTCTGCTGAGTGCAAATACACGAACTCTGCTGAGTGCAAATACAAGACCTCTGCTGAGTGCAAATACACGACCTCTGCTGAGTGCAAATACACGACCTCTGCTGAGTGCAAATACACGACCTCTGCTGAGTGCAAATACACGACCTCTGCTGAGTGCAAATACACGACCTCTGCTGAGTGAAAATACACGACCTCTGCTGAGTGCAAATACACGACCTCTGCTGAGTGCAAATACACGACCTCTGCTGAGTACAAATACACGACCTCTGCTGAGTGCAAATACACAACCTCTGCTGAGTACAAATACACGACCTCTGCTGAGTGCAAATACACGACCTCTGCTGAGTGCAAATACACGACCTCTGCTGAGTGCAAATACACGACCTCTGCTGAGTACAAATACACGACCTCTGCTGAGTACAAATACACGACCTCTGCTGAGTGCAAATACACGACCTCTGCTGAGTACAAATACACGACCTCTGCTGAGTGCAAATACACGACTTCTGCTGAGTGCAAATACACGACCTCTGCTGAGTACAAATACACGACCTCTGCTGAGTGCAAATACACGACCTCTGCTGAGTACAAATACACGACCTCTGCTGAGTGCAAATACACGACCTCTGCTGAGTGCAAATACACGACCTCTGCTGAGTGCAAATACACGACCTCTGCTGAGTGCAAATACACGACCTCTGCTGAGTGAAAATACACGACCTCTGCTGAGTGCAAATACACGACCTCTGCTGAGTGCAAATACACGACCTCTGCTGAGTACAAATACACGACCTCTGCTGAGTACAAATACACAACCTCTGCTGAGTACAAATACACGACCTCTGCTGAGTACAAATACACGACCTCTGCTGAGTACAAATACATGACCTCTGCTGAGTACAAATACACGACCTCTGCTGAGTACAAATACACGACCTCTGCTGAGTACAAATACACGACCTCTGCTGAGTACAAATGCACGACCTCTGCTGAGTGCAAATACATGACCTCTGCTGAGTGCAAAATACACGACCTCTGCTGAGTACAAATACACGACCTCTGCTGAGTACAAATACACGACCTCTGCTGAGTACAAATACACGACCTCTGCTGAGTACAAATACACGACCTCTGCTGAGTACAAATACACGACCTCTGCTGTGTGCAAATACACAACCTCTGCTGAGTACAAATACACGACCTCTGCTGAGTACAAATACACGACCTCTGCTGAGTGCAAATACACGACCTCTGCTGAGTGCAAATACACGACCTCTGCTGAGTACAAATACACGACCTCTGCTGAGTGCAAATACATGACCTCTGCTGAGTACAAATACATGACCTCTGCTGAGTGCAAATACACGACCTCTGCTGAGTACAAATACACGACCTCTGCTGAGTGCAAATACACGACCTCTGCTGAGTGCAAATACACGACCTCTGCTGAGTGCAAATACACAACTTCTGCTGAGTGCAAATACACGACCTCTGCTGAGTGCAAATACACGACCTCTGCTGAGTACAAATACACGACCTCTGCTGAGTACAAATACACGACCTCTGCTGAGTGCAAATACACGACCTCTGCTGAGTGCAAATACACGACCTCTGCTGAGTGCAAATACACGACCTCTGCTGAGTACAAATACACGACCTCTGCTGAGTGCAAATACATGACCTCTGCTGAGTACAAATACACGAACTGCTGAGTACAAATACACGACCTCTGCTGAGTGCAAATACACGACCTCTGCTGAGTGCAAATACACGACCTCTGCTGAGTGCAAATACATGACCTTTGCTGAGTACAAATACACGACCTCTGCTGAGTGCAAATACACGACCTCTGCTGAGTGCAAATACACGACCTCTGCTGAGTACAAATACACAACCTCTGCTGAGTGCAAATACACGACCTCTGCTGAGTGCAAATACACGACCTCTGCTGAGTGCAAATACACGACCTCTGCTGAGTACAAATACATGACCTCTGCTGAGTGCAAATACATGACCTCTGATGAGTGCAAATACACGACCTCTGCTGAGTGCAAATACACGACCTCTGCTGAGTGCAAATACATGACCCCTGCTGAGTACAAATACACGACCTCTGCTGAGTGCAAATACACGACCTCTGCTGAGTACAAATACACGACCTCTGCTGAGTGCAAATACACAACCTCTGCTGAGTGCAAATACACGACCTCTGCTGAGTGCAAATACACGACCTCTGCTGAGTGCAAATACACGACCTCTGCTGAGTGCAAATACACGACCTCTGCTGAGTGCAAATACACGACCTCTGCTGAGTACAAATACACGACCTCTGCTGAGTACAAATACATGACCTCTGATGAGTGCAAATACACGACCTCTGCTGAGTGCAAATACACGACCTCTGCTGAGTACAAATACACGACCTCTGCTGAGTACAAATACACGACCTCTGCTGAGTGCAAATACACGACCTCTGCTGAGTACAAATACACGACCTCTGCTGAGTACAAATACACAACTTCTGCTGAGTGCAAATACAAGACCTCTGCTGAGTGCAAATACACGACCTCTGCTGAGTACAAATACACAACCTCTGCTGAGTACAAATACACGACCTCTGCTGAGTGCAAATACACGACCTCTGCTGAGTACAAATACACGACCTCTGCTGAGTACAAATACACGACCTCTGCTGAGTACAAATACACGACCTCTGCTGAGTACAAATACACGACCTCTGCTGAGTGCAAATACATGACCTCTGCTGAGTACAAATACATGACCTCTGCTGTGTGCAAATACACAACCTCTGCTGAGTACAAATACACGACCTCCGCTGAGTACAAATACACGACCTCTGCTGAGTACAAATACACGACCTCTGCTGAGTACAAATACATGACCTCTGCTGAGTACAAATACATGACCTCTGCTGTGTGCAAATACACAACCTCTGCTGAGTACAAATACACGACCTCCGCTGAGTACAAATACACGACCTCTGCTGAGTACAAATACACGACCTCTGCTGAGTGCAAATACACGACCTCTGCTGAGTACAAATACACGACCTCTGCTGAGTGCAAATACACGACCTCTGCTGAGTGCAAATACATGAAAACACTAGTAGTCGGTAAATTTTTTTATGGGGGGGGCAGCAAACAGTATGCCGCCCCTCCCCCCCGGTTGGTCGGTGGCAGCAGCCTCCCGTTCTCATGCGCTCCACGAGTCATCACGGCGGCGGCATCGGCAGCGGCTTCCATTTCCTCCCTCCTCCTCGGCAGCCAATCGAGAGTCTTCTCTTTTCAGCCAAATCGGAAAACAGGGGTCTCACGCGCACTTCTGATTGGCCAGATTGAGGATCAGTGTTTCAACAGCGAATATTCATTGGCTGTTGTACCACACCTGGGTGGGATTGGAGCTCGTTCTTTGTGACCCAAGCCCACCCTATTTTGAAGCCTATTAGAACCTCTGGCCCCCCGCCGCCGTAATTCATGCGCCCGGTGCCCTGAATGGGGCCGGACCTGTAATTCATGCGCCAGGTGCCCTAAAATGGGCCGGACCTGTAATTCATGCGCCCGGTGCCCTGAAAGAGGCCGGACCTGTAATTCATGCGCCCGGTGCCCTGAAAGAGGCCGGACCTGTAATTCATGCGCCCGGTGCCCTGAAAGGGGCCGGACCTGTAATTCATGCGCCCGGTGCCCTGAAAGGGGCCGGACCTGTAATTCATACGCCCGGTGCCCTGAAAGGGGCCGGACCTGTAATTCATGCGCCCGGTGCCCTGAAAGGGGCCGGACCTGTAATTCATGCGCCCGGTGCCCTGAAAGGGGCCGGACCTGTAATTCATACGCCCGGTGCCCTGAAAGGGGCCGGACCTGTAATTCATACGCCCGGTGCCCTGAAAGTGGCCGGACCTGTAATTCATGCGCCCGGTGCCCTGAAAGGGGCCGGACCTGTAATTCGGACTTGTAATTCATACGCCCGGTGCCCTGAAAGGGGCCGGACCTGTAATTCATGCGCCCGGTGCCCTGAAAGGGGCCGGGCCTGTAATTCATGCGCCCGGTGCCCTGAAAGGGACCGGACCTGTAATTCATGCGCCTAGTGCCCTGAAAGGGGCCGGACTTGTAATTAATACGCCCGGTGCCCTGAAAAGGGCCGAACCTGTAATTCATGCACCCGGTGCCCTGAAAGGGGCCGGACCTGTAATTCATGCGCCCGGTGCCCTGAAAGGGGCTGGACCTGTAATTTATGCGCCCGGTGCCTTGAAAGGGGCCGGACCTGTAATTTATGCGCCCGGTGCCCTGAAAGGGGCCGGACCTGTAATTCATGCGCCCGGTGCCCTGAAAGGGGCTGGACCTGTAATTGATGCGCCCGGTGCCCTAAAAGGGGCCGGACCTGTAATTAATGCGCCCGGTGCCCTGAAAGGGGCTGGACGCATGAATAGGGGGTGGCTGCGGTGGCACAAATCTATCCATTGTATATAGGGAGGTGGTGTGATAGAGGGGGCAGCGCCCGGGTGCCCCTAATGGGCGGGCCGCCACTGCATGAAAAGCATTGTGATGTACAAGGTCATGGAGGGATGAACACGGGGGGAAGGACACACGGGGACATTATTCATCCATCTGAAATGTGGACAAGGCAGCCAATCGGGAGTCTTCTCTTTTCGGCCGAATCGTAAAACGGGTCTCACACGCGCTTCTGATTGGCTGGATTGAGGATCAGTGTTTCGAAAGCAAATATTCATTGGCTGTTGTACCACACCTGGGTGGGATTGGAGCACATTCTTTGCGACCCGAGCCCACTCTATTTTAAAGCCTATTAGAACCTCTGGCCCCCCTGCCGCTGTAATTCATGCGCCCGGTGCCCTGAAAGGGGCCGGACCTGTAATTCATGCGCCCGGTGCCCTGAAAGGGGCTGGACCTGTAATTCATGCGCCCGGTGCCCTGAAAGGGGCCGGACCTGTAATTCATGTGCCCGGTGCCCTGAAAGAGACCGGACCTGTAATTAATGCGCCCGGTGCCCTGAAAGGGGCCGGACCTGTAATTAATGCGCCCGGTGCCCTGAAAGAGGCTGGACCTGTTATTCATGCGCCCGGTGCCCTGAAAGGGGCCGGACCTTTAATTCATGTGCCCGTTGCCATGAAAGGGGCCGGACCTGTAATTCATGCGCCCTGAAAGGGGCCGGACCTGTAATTCATGCACCCGGTGCCCTGAAAGGGGCCGGACCTGTAATTCATGCGCCCGGTGCCCTGAAAGGCGCCGGACCTGTAATTCATGCGCCCGGTGCCCTGAAAGGGGCTTAACCTGTAATTCATGCGCCCGGTGCCCTGAAAGGGGCTTGACCTGTAATTCATGTGCCGGTGCCCTGAAAGGGGCCGGACCTGTAATTCATGCGCCCGGTGCCCTGAAAGAGGCTGGACACATGAATAGGGGGTGGCCCCGGGGGCACCAATGTATCCATTGTATATAGGGGGGTGGCATGATAGAGGGGGCAGCGCCCGGGCGCCCCTAATGGGCGGGCCACGTCTGCATGAAAAGCATTGTGATGTACAAGGTCATGGAGGGATGAACACGGGGGAAGGACACACGGGGACATTTTTCATCCATCTGAAATGCGGACAAGTAAATATTCACTGATCGCAATGTACTGAAAATTCCGAGAAGGTATTATTTTGGAACCTCCCCGGCCATGTGAAGTCTTTGTACAGCCAAGTGTCATTCTGCAGGGAACCGGTCCAAAGCTGAACCTCTTTATACTGGAATGAGTTAATTGTCACTCGTAGGTATACATTATGTATGAATGTGTTACACCGGTAATGTAAATCACTGGTGGCGCTCACATGCTCTCGTGCTATTGATCGTGTGTCATCAATCTGGATTATAGCCGGATTATAGCGGGTGATTGCAATGTAATGAATAACCTCCAACAACCATGAGAAACTTCCTACTCACCCGAAAAATACTCGAAGGGCCCATTTCCATGTCCTGGGCGAGTGCCACGCCATGCGTGTCTGCGTGCCATCAACAAACATTTTAAAACGCATGTTTTTTTTTTTATTAGTGCATTCCACAGATTGAAGGGGAATACATTGCAGCAAGGGGTTCTCAGCTTTTTAAGAGAGCGGGGGCTGATAAAAAAAAAACTTTTTTTGCCCCAACAGTAAAGAATAAAGTTTATACTCACATCATAAAAGTAAAAACTTGTATTCAGTGCAGCAGGGTCAATCGGATGTGGGCAGGGAGGGTGATCGGCGTGCTGGGGCAGGGGGGGCAATTACTGGAACCGATCCCCCGTATGGCTGGGTACCACCAATCGTCTAGTATGGGGCCCAGGCCAGTGGGGGGCCCAAGCAACAGGGTGAATCCGATGTGGGCAGGGAGGGTGATCGGCATGCCAGGGGGCCAATTACTGGACCTGATCCCCCTTATGGCTGGGTACCACCAGTCGTCCAGTATGGGGCCCAGACAAGGGAGGGGCCCAGGCAGCAGGGAGAATCGGATGTGGGCAGGGAGGGTGATCGGCGTGCCGGGGGGGGGGGGGGGGGCGATTACTGGAACCGATCCCCTGTATGTGGCAGGGAGGGTGATCGGGGTGGCACCAAGCAACAGGGTGAATCGGATGTGGGCAGGGGAGGGGGGTGATGTGGGCAGGGAGGGTGATCGGAATGCCGGGGGGGCAATTACTGGATCTGATCCCCTTATGGCTGGGTACCACCAGTCATCCAGTATGGGGCCCAGGCAAGGGAGGGGCCCAAGCAACAGAGTGAATCGGTTGTGGGCAGTGAGGGTTATCGGCGTGCCAGGGGGGCAATTATTGGAACCGATCCCCCGTATGACTGGGTACCACCAGTCATCTTGTATGGGGCCCAGGCCAGTGGGGGGCCCAGGCAGCAGGGTGAATCAGATTTGGGCAGGGAGCGTGATCGACGTGTGAGAGGGGGAATTTGTGGGGCGGCAGGGGGTAAGTATTGTTCTAGGAGGGGAAATTTGGTGAAGGTGGGGGTGTTAAGAGTGGTGATGATTTGGGGGGGGGGGGGTGGTGTTGGTAGGAGGGATGCGGGGAAGAAGATTTGTGCTGGGAGGGGGGACTTGTGCTGGAAGGAGGGAATTTAAAGTAGGGGGATGTGTACTAGGAGGGACAATTGTAGGATTAGAGGATTTGTGCTAGGACTGGAGGGGGGAAAATATATATATATTTTTGGGGGGGAGGGGATTTGGGGGATGAGGGCAAATATTTGTGCTGAGAGGGGGAATCTGTGGGGCGGCAGGGGGTAAGTATTGTTCTAGGAGGGTACATTTGGTGGGGGTGGGGTGTTAGGAGTGGTGATTTAGGGGGGTGGTGTTGGTAGGGGGGATGGGGGGAAGAAGATTTGTGCTGGAAGAGGGAAATTTAAAGTTGGGGGATGTGTACTAGGAGGGAAAATTGTAGGGTTAGAGGATTTGTGCTAGGAGGGGTGAAAATATATATATATTTTGGGGGGGGGGATTTGGGGGATGAGGGCAAATATTTGTGCTGAGAGGGGGTATTTGAGCAGGGGGGTGTATTTTTACTGGGAGGAGGGGGGATTTATGCTTAGGTTGTAAGCATGCAGATTAGTGCTCAGTGTTTTTGTGGGGAGATTTTTGCTGACACATAATGCTCATACATCTTTGCATGGGGGAGGGTAGGACAGGTAGTGGGGCTTTTTTTTTACCTTAATGCAGAGTACACGCCCTGATTGGCCAGCAGGGGAGCCAATCAGCGGGTCCGGCGTACTCAATGTCCGCCGGCCGCCCGTGATCATTCCTCGCAGAGACAGAACGGGGATCTGCAGAAGTAATCTGCCAACCCATTCACCAAAAAAAGGAAAAACCACAACAGACAGTTTTTGACAATTCCTTTATAAAAAAAATAAAAAGTGTCTGATGATGTACATCCATCGTTAATCACGCCGCCCGATGGACCCGAAAAAAAGAAAAACACAAAAAAACTCTGCCTCCATGGGAGGCCTCCCGGCAACTGATGTCTTTTTGCTTTGACAGCTCTTATATAGGCAAGGATGCAGCTGACGTAACTGGATGACCCCACCCCCTCTGACATCACAGGGTTTTCAAATTTTCAAGTTTTCATTCTTTAGAATTTTCAGATTTTCATTCTTATTTTCGGATTTTCAAATTTCTAAATTTTCCAATTTCCAAAATTACGAATTTCTTAATTTCGATTTTTTGAATTTCCGAACTTCCGAATTACCAAACTTCCGAATTTCTGAAATTTAGAATTTTCCAAAATGTTCGAATTTTCCAAAATGTTCGAATTTCCGAAATTTAGAATTTCAGAAATTTAGAATTTCCGAATTTTGAATTTTCTGAAATTGTGAATTTTTGCAATTTCCAAAATTTTGAATTTCCGATTTCCAAAATTTAAAATTTTCGAATTTCGAATTTTAGAATTCCTAATTTCGAATTTTAGAATTCCTAATTTCGAATTTTAGAATTCCTAATTTCCGAATTTTCAAATTCCGAATTTCTGGAGTTTTCAAATTCCAAATTTCCGAATTTTCAATTTCCGAATTTCTGAGTTTCCGAATTTCTGAGTTTTCAAATTCCAAATTTCCGAATTTTCAATTTCCGAATTTTCAAAATCCGAAAATTCTAAAATTAGAAAATTCAAAAATCTGAAAAAAAGGAGGACAATCAGTGAAATTCTAAATAATAACTAATAATAACTAACTATTAAATTATAGGTATTGGAATTTCCTTTCAAATTTGGCTGTTTGTGAACGTAACAAATACAAATTTATCTGAAGTTAAGAATTATCCAAAATAACGAATGCCGCATCTAAACAAATTAAATGGAACAAATTAATAATAAATAATAATAAAAAGGTTTTATTATTATTGTTATTTATCATTATTAGATCGTTACGTTCCATTCTTTTAGAATAAAAGTTCGGATAAATTCCTACTCATTACGTTCACTAACAGCCAAATTTGAAAAGAATTTTCTGAATTTCGAATTTCCGAAACTTAGAATTTTCGAAATTTCTGAAATTCCGAATTTCAGAAATTTATAATTTTCGGAGATTCGGGAATTAGAAAATTCGGAAATTTTGGAATTAACAAATTTGTCAAAATTTGTTAAAAAATTTATTCAGAAGTAAACAAATTGCACATGTCTAACTTCAAGTACTTTTGTAAGACCTTGCAGGGATTCTGAGTACCATTGGAATGCTGTCATGGATTCTGTGAGTGCCATTGGAAATCCTGGCAGGGATTCCTTTAAATACCATTGCAATTCCTAGCAGGATTTTGTGAATGCCATTGGGAATCCTGGCAGGGATTCTGTGATTATAGAATGTGATAGAGTATTCCTGCGCTACCGTGGAGAGGGAAGGGTGGGGGATGGGAGGGAAGGGTTGACGGAGGGGGGACTGCTGCAAGCACCGAATGTAGGTCAGACCGTACCTACTGAACAATGTATAGAAAAGTGGGGGTGATGCTGCGCTGTTCCCCAGGGGAATTTATTAGATCTGCCTCAAGGTGGCAGTATTGGGGCAAAGGCGTGAACCCCTAATGTATACAATGGTAATAGACAATGGTATTGTCTCGTCTACCAGTTAGATCCAAACTCTGAGTGTGAGGTGAATGATACCTAGTGGTAAGCACAATGTACTGCGATCAATAAAATATACTGATAATAGTGGTGGCCGATAGATAAATATGTAAACAGTGCGAGAGTGTCAAAATGACTAATGGCACATTCATATAATAGCTAGTAAAACATCATAAATATGAGACATAAAAAATATCAATAAAATATATAAAAAATATATTAGGTGAACATATGGTGTAGATCAATATAAAATATAAAGTGCATACTGCAAAGAATAAATATATATAACCGTGACGTGTCGGTATATATAGTAAAACTGTGAGGTGCTGGTATATATAAGTTTTTTTGGAAGTTTTTGTAGTGATTCTGTGCGTACCATTGGAACTCCTGGCAGGTATTCTGTGAGTACAATTGGAATTCCTGGATTTTGTGATTACCATTGGAAATAATGACAGGAATTCTGCTAGTACCATCAGAATTACTGACAGTGATTCTATAAGGACCATTAAAAGACCTGACAAGGATTTTGGGAGTGCCATTGGGAATCCTGGCAGGGATTCTGTGGGTACCATTGGAAGATCTTTCATGGATTCTGTGAGTAACATTGGAATTCCTGTCATGGATTCTGCAAGTACCATTGGAAGTCCTGGGAGGGATTCTCTGCGTGTCATTTGAAGTTTATTCACAGATTCTGTGAGTGCCATTGGAAGTTCTGGCTGGGATTCTGTGAGTACAATTGGAAGTCCTGGTAGAGATTTTGTGAGTACCATTGCAACTCCTAGCAGGATTTTGTGAGTGACATTGGGAGTCCTGGCAGGAATTCTGTGGGTACTCTTGGAAGGTCTTTCAGGGATTCTTGGAGGGATTCTGCAAGTACCATTGGAAGTCCCGGCAGAAGTTCTGCAAGTGCTATTGGAAATCCTGGCATGGATTATGTGAGTACCATTGGAAGTCCTGGCAGGGATTCTTTGGGTACCATTGAAGGTTTTAGAAGGGATTCTGCAAGTACCATTGAATGCCCTGGCAGGAACCATTAGACATACTAGCAAAGCATTTGTGTGAGCCAATGGAAGTCCTGGCAGGGATTCTGCGGGTACCATTGAAAGTCCTTGCTGGGATTTTTTGTGTACATTGGATGTCCTGGCCGGGATTCTGCGAGTACCATTGGAAGTCCTGGCAGGGATTCTAGGAGTACCTTTGGGAGTACTGGCAAGAATTCTGCCATTACCATTAGAAGTCTTGGCATTGGTGGCTTGGTGAGAACTGACTAGGGATCAAAAAGTCCTCACTCTAATTAGTGCATAGAACATTAAAGCCATCTTAGAACAGGAGGTATTTACATGTCTCATTCCATCACATATCCCAAAAATGACTCTTAAAATTACTAATGAATAAATAAAAGCTGAGAACATGGTGTAGATCAAGGTTTTTCAACCGGGGTGCTGTTTCATGGAATACTCTACTTCTTCAGGAGCCATCAGTCTAGTATTGTATCAAAATTGATCCGAAGAAGGCCAGCTGGGTCCTCTGGTCAAGATGGTACTTCATAATTATGACACATGTATATGTATACAGATCAATTTTGATTCAATACTAGACTGGCGGCTCCTGAAAAATTGGAGTATTCCATGAAATGCGTCGGGCCATAAAAGACCCTCATATATGTATATCACTATTACAAAATGTTTTGGTAAAACCGAATAATAAGATTGTATCCTGCATCTATTTTATGGAATATTGTATGGTTAATTGAATAAAGAAAGTAAATTTTTTTAATAAATCCCATCTTTCACAACACTTTGCTAAAAATTTACAATACAGGGGTGTGGCACTTTACAATTAATTTGGGATTATAAAATATAGGTGTGATTCAGCCCTTGGGGGTTCCAATGTACATGCAGACCTGTTTCTAAAGGAATGGATTCCAAGCCGAAAGCAATGTGCCATCGTTGAGTTCTTGGTGAAGGAGGGGTGCCGTCTGACGTGCACAGAAGGCTACAGAACATTTACAATGATGACACAGTTGATGAGCAATGTCTTGTCAATGGTGTCCTCACTGTAAACATTATGTAGCCTTCTGTGGATGTCAGAAAGCCCGGACCCCTCCTTCGTCGAGAACTCAAGGACGGCACATGCTTCTGCTTGGAATCCATTATTTACCTGCAATGAAGAAGAAGAGTTACTATAGAGGAAGAGTTACTCTACTAACATGTGAAGTTTTAAGGACCTATGTAAGTGTAGCGGCCATAACCCCTTGAGGGGCGGCCTTGACTTTTGGGCTTGCCAGTTACCTCCTCTTGGCTTGTCGGTGAATGTCCAGTGATTCCCAGGGTTAGTACCCAACAACTTTGGATGCTGACACATAAAAGTCCTTTTGAAGGTTTTTATTCTTGCAGTGGTAACATCCAACATAACACAGTCTCAGATAGGAATAGAGGGCACGGGTGAAGAAACTCAGGCACCTTGAACTGCTGACATCCACAGAATGTCTCTCATCAACCCAGAGAGTAGCCACTCGCAGCTGGGTACTTCAATGCCAGATAAACCTCTAGCCAGAGGTATGGCAGCCAACAATGTGATCCGGAAACTTGCAAAAAGTCTCTGACACAGAATAAACTTGCAACCGAAGACGAAGAGGAACCTTCCTCACAGTACCTGGAACTTCCTCTGTCTCCTTGGCAGTACTGTGTGAAGTGTGGATTCTTTAGTGTCCATACAACTCAGCTCCCAGGCTCTTACTGAGATGCCAGCTTGTTGGCCCTCCTCCGAAGAGTCCTCCCCCGGTCACTTGTACGAGTTGCCGTGTCCCTCCAATACTGAGAGCACACCGGGGACACCTTGAATCCTCCTTCAGTTACTTGGCCTCGGACTAACCGGCTCCGAGACTCGGGAACAGATGGATCCCCACCCCAGACCAGGCAGGTCTATGGGGCTGGTCAGACTGACCATGTTTGCGGGACGGCAAACGCTCCTAGGCCCGGGACCCCTCGCGGGGCTACCCCGATCCAGAACCAGGAAGCAAGACTGCGGCCGAACCCCGAACACATGACTTCAGCACCTTAAGTACCCCTTCCCCGACTACACAGCAGGGCCAGACGCGCCCACTGATTGGCTCCGGGAAAGATTGGTACCCAAAACGTCCAACCAGGCCTGGTTCTCGGCCTGCCATGGGTGCTTCACTGCACCTATGACCAGGCAGAACCCTAGCACAGCCCAGCCAAACTGATGCCAAAGTAAACCTGTACAATTAACCCTCAGAACCCCATTACTGTTCTGAGAAAAAAAAAAACTAATTTCCACTTATAGCGCACACTTGTTAAAGTGTGACCGCTACATAAGTTAAAGGAGAACTATAACCAAAGCTATTTTGGTTATACTCCTGGGATCACAGGAGTGCAGTTCATTCTACAGACCTGATTTCAGCCAACCGTGGGCTAAAGCCTGCTGTTGGCTGATGTCACCCAATCGAACCAGGCTTGGGAAAGATGCTGACTTTTCAGTTGGGATCCACCCAGATGCCTGGACCAGCAGCTGGCTCAGCCTCTCAGCGAGCCCCAGAGAGACTGAGCCAGCCACTCCCGCCCCCTCCATAGGCCAGAGATCCAGTGCGCACTGGAGGGGAAGAGCAGAGAGACGGCGACTGATAGTGACCGGCTCTCTCTCCTCACTGAAGGATGGGAACCAAGCGATTAGCTGTCTTTGATCGCTCAGTTCTCAGTCTTATGCACCGTACACACGGTCGGAAATTCCTGTGGAAAATGTCCGATCGGACCATGTTGTCAGAAAATCCGCCCGTGTGTGGGCTTCATCTGACTTTTTCTGTCGGAATTTCCGACTGAAAAAATTTGAGGTCCTGCTCAAATCCGATCGGACTTTATCTGATCGCGTGTAGAGAATTCCGATGGACAAAGTGCCACGCATGCTCAGATCAAATTACGAGAACAAAGCTATTGGCTACGAGCCTCTACGTAGTTCCGTCGTACGCAACGAAAGTCACCACGTTCAGAATGATCAGATTTTCCGACAACTTTGTCCGACCGTGTGTATGCAACACCAGTGTCGACAAAATCCATCGGAAAAAATCTGATGGATTTTGTGGTCGGAATTTCCGACCGTGTGTACGGGGGCGTAGAGCCAGCAGGGGACAAATGCAGTATCAGGTCGATGCTGCATCCATCTAGGTGAGTAGGAACAAGCCCATACTTCACGTTTGCATTACTTTCTGTATAGCCCTTGAAGCTATTCAAAGATTCCAAGCACTGGTAATTCCCTCTGTGTGCTTTACAGAATTCGCTGTTTCAAGCATCATTGCAAAATTTGGATGTGGTCTCCATGTGACTCCCCCCTCCAAACTGGACCCAATGAACCCATATAAAAAATGATTTATAGCCATGTTCATAGTATCCGATTCTGATTCCAGGAAATTTGTAATGCAGTTGTACATTCTCGAGGCGGGTCTATCCAGTTCTTCCAGTAAGCAAATGAGCTGCTTAATTAGCACAATCAGTACGCAGTCCAGGACTTTTCTTGAGCATTAAAAAGGGAGGCTTCTCTAATCCAACTAGCTCTTCTTTATATAAGGACTGAAGCTTCCGCACCTCAGGCAAGGACTTTTCCACACTGCTCCTCTGGTGGGACTTAAAGCCTCCTGGCCTACAGAGAAGAACGGTGGTCCTGAGGGAATAATCAACAATAGTACCTTCCAAGCTAACCCCCGGAGCAAAATGGCCATAGCTGATGCCTTTGGAACGTACACGGCCAGCGGTACCAAATTTGTGAATACGGCCTTAGTGACCTTCTCTCTTATTGGAATACAAGCAATTTTAGATTCCAGCTTTGAATGTCCAACAAGTCCAGATAGTGGATACAGCGTGGTCCTTATAGGCCTCTACAGCCTCTCGTTCTTCCTAGGTCCAGCCATCGTTTTCATCTTCATAGGATTATTCTATTTTCCTGGCTTCAACAAAAAGCAATGGTGCCCATGTTGGTCTGGTAATTGGGCTTGTATCTATGTTGTCTTGAAGGTTGGAAAAGCTCCACTGATTTGGCTCCTGATTGCGATGACAGACGGACGGTACCTGTCCTGCTTTGTTGTAGCCGTCTCTCACTACCAAGTAGACCATGCCTTTTACTTGTTCGTATTTCAGGTAAGAGGTTCATTCAACACACCATAAAATACAATGGATATTAAAAAAATATTGATATTGATAACAAAAGACATTTTAGAACCGTTCCCTGAATTGCAACGACCCTTACTTAGCTGAAAAGAGGGTGACACCCTACCCAATGGAAAATCCATAATCAAGAGTAAACACGTAATTGTAGAGTTCAGTGGTAAGGGAGATACACTCTCATTCTGACCTGTTAAGTGGGGGGGAAACACCGACTGCTACAGGGAACTCTCATTATTGTAGGAGGGGTGAAGGCAGTACTGTGGGGAAATCCTACCATTGTAGGAAAGGAGACATGGGTGCAGGTAGGGGCAAGGGGGGTCAAGTGCCCCCCCCCTGGAACCAGGGATCGGATCTTAAATTCAGCACAGTTGTGTCTCTATCGAGGTGCCGCACCCGGGTGCCACCCACCAGTGGGGTGACACCATTAAGGTGCTGTCAAGTGTAGTGTGACTTTGGGCTCTTTTCCCTGCTCAGTCCAGCAGAGAACTTGGCGGTGCTGTGATGGAAGAATGGCGAGCTGCGGGCTATCAGAGGTTTCCCCCGCTCGCCCCACCCATTCTTCTGTCAGGGAGAAGAGACGGGAGCTCTCACCAGGTTCCCCACCCAGCTTCCTGCCCTGCTCCGTTCCTTCCCTATTGGCCATAACTGAGGGCCAATCAAAGGCGATTAGGAGAGGCAAGCTTCATGGGACATGTAGTCCCAAAAGATTGGCGGCTCCATTTTCCACAGGGAGGAGGCTACAGCTCGATCAAAAGAGAGATTGAGAGACTGCAGCCTGGAAAGAAGCTGAGGGAGAGAGTGCTACAGGATGAGGAGTGTGCTGGGCGGAAGCCAGAGAGAGAGCCTGCCAGGGCCACAAAAGAGAGTCAAGCTGTCCAGCCATGGGCGTCCGCAGAACTTTTTTCAGGGGAGGGCATAATTTTAAGGTCACCCATGCTCTGACCCTTTTCGACAATTTCATTATCAAATTATCACGTCAGAGACTGCAGACGTAGTACAGGAGATGGTCAGAGACTGCAGACATGGCACAAGAGACTGTCAGAGACTGCATACATGGCTCAAGAGACTGTAAGAGACTGCGGACATGGCACAAGAGATGACCAGAGACTGCATACATGGCCCAAGAGACTGTCAGAAACTGCATACATGGTTCAAGAGACTATAAGAGACTGCAGACATGGCATAAGAGACTCTAAGATACTGCATACATGTGGGGGGTGACAGAGAGAGACGGGGGGGGGTGACAGAGAGACAGAGGGGGTGACAGAGAGAGACAGAGGGGTGACAAAAAGAGACAGAGGGGGTGACAGAAAGAGACAGATGGGGTGACAGAGAGAAAGGGGGTTACAGAGAGAGACAGGGGGGTAAAAAAGACAGAGGGGGTGACAAAAAGAGACAGAGGGGGTGACAGAGAGAAAGGGGTGAAAGAGAGAGAGGGGGTGAAAATGACAGAGGGGTGACAGAGAGAGAGAGGGGGTGACAGAGAGGGGGTGACAGAGAGGGGTATGAGGGGTCAGAGAGAGGGACCCCCTAGCCCTGTCTGCAGTCCCTCAAGTGCCCCTATGTCCCAGTGGTGTGTGTAATAATCAGTAAGGTACCTTGCATGCCAGTAGGATGTCCATGATGGCCAGCAGCTGGCTAGACCCGTTTTAATTCTGGTTGAGGACAGGTGGTGCTCTGTTCCTTCCATCAGATCTATGATGTGACATGGAGTGGTCCCTGGCTGCTTGCATTTCCTGTCCATCTTTGTTCTCTGCACCCCCAGTCAGTCTGTCCTCCAGGCCTGGGAGCAGTGAGGAGGTTTAAGGAGTCCAGGGGTTCCAGGCTCTGGGAGGTGCTGGGGACATTGTGCCTGCTGTTCCTGGTGTTTTGCTGCTCTCCTTTCTCGTGGCTTCCGCCTCCTGGGCCGCTCGCTCGCACTATGTAGACCGGGTGATGCCATTCTGCCCACCCCTTGAGGCCTTCTCTGTCCCACTCCTTGCACCGGCTGTCACCGGCCCTGCTAAACTGTGTACAGGTGCGAGCAGGGCCGGCGCTAGGATAAATACAGAGTAGGGAACTCCTGATCTGTTCCCTGTTTCCAGGGGGGGGGGGGGTGCTAGCCCCCCTTGCCCCTACCTGCGGACGCCCATGTGTCCAGCACCACCAGAGAGAGAGCCACACTGGCCAGCACCACCAGCGAGAGAAAGACTGAGCCCCTACCAGGGTACAGACATGCTACACTACTGACCAGTGTCGCCCCCGGGGAACCCAGAGTGAACGATCGTCCAGCCGGAGGGATCACTGCTGTAGTTTTGCTGGGTCTGGTAAGAGGGTCTGTTGGCCATTATCCATTACCCATCCTAGGGACTGTAATACGCCTGCAGACTCTGACCATAATAATGTGATAATGACATTGTCGAAAAGGGGGCGGTACATGGGTGACCCTAAAATTATGCCCCCCCCCTGAAAAAAGTTCTGCGGACGCCCATGAAAGGAGACATCTCTTTTGGTGAAATCCCACTTCTGTAGGGGAGGAGACACATCTGTTGAGTGAAAATGTCACTACTGTAGAGGAAGAGAAACATCAACTCAATGTTGTAGGAGAGGAGATACATCTACTCGCAGGGGCCTCAAACTGGCGGCCCTCCAGCTGTTGCGGAACTACAAGTCCCATCATGGCTCTGCCTGATGGAGCCGCGCTTGTAACTGTCAGCCTTGCAATGCCTCATGGGACTTGTAGTTCTACAACAGCTGGAGGGCCGCCAGTTTGAGACCCCCTGATCTACTGTGTGGAAATCCCATTGATGTAGAATAGAAGACACTTCAACTGTGGAGAAATCTTACCATTGTAGAAGAAACACGTCCATTGTGGATCTTACGATTTTAAGAGCGCAGACTACAGTTGAGAAAAATCACAATTGCAGGAGAAGTGAAACCTCTACTGTGGGAAAATCTTACTATTGTTTAGGATTATAGACATCTACTGTAAGAAAATACTCGCCATTGTGGGAGAGGAGACACATCTACTGTAGGAAATACTCACCATTGTGGGAGAGGAGACACGTCTACTGTAGGAAATACTCACCATTGTAGGAGAGGAGACACGTCTACTGCGGCAAAATCCCACCATTGTGTTAGAAGAAACACTGTACATCAACATTGTAGAAGAGGAGACGCATCTACTGAAGGGAAACCTCATATTTGTATGAGTGGAGACGTTTCTACCGTGGTGGTTATGTTTTATTATAAATCTTACCGTTTTAGGAGAGTAGAGACAATGGCGTGGGGAAATATCACTATCGTAGTAGAGAAGACATACCCAGTGTGAGGGAAAACTTACCAACGTAGGAGAAGATACGCAATAGTTAGTGGGAACATATCACTATTGGACCTGGCAGGGATTCCATGGGTACCATTGGAAGTCCTGGTAGGGATTCTGTGGATACCACTGCAAGTCTCGGCAGGGATTCTGTGAGTACCATTAGAAGTCCTGGCAGGGATTCTATTAGTATCATTAGAAGTATTGGCAGGGATTCTGTGGGTACCATTGGAAGTCCTAGTAGGGATTCTGTGGGTACCATTGGAAGTCCTGGTAGAGATTCTGTGGGTACCATTGGAAGTCCTGGCAGGGATTCTGTAAGTATCATTAGACATACTAGACTAGACATACCTAGTGTGGGGGAAAATGTACCAACGTAGGAGAAGATACGTAATAGTTAGTGGGAACATATCACTATTGGACCTGGCAGGGATTCCATGGGTACCATTGGAAGTCCTGGTAGGGATTTTGTGGATACCACTGGAAGTCTGGGTAGGAATTCTGTGGGTAACTTTGGAAGTCTCGGCAGGGATTCTGTGAGTACCATTAGGAGTCCTGACAGGGATTCTATTAGTATCATTAGAAGTATTGGCAGGGTTTCTGTGGGTACCATTGGAAGCCCTGGCAGGGATTCTGTGGGTACCATTGGAAGTCCTGGTAGGGATTCTGTGGCTATCATTGGAAGTCCTGGCAGGGATTCTGTGGGTACCATTGGAAGTCCTGGTAGGGATTCTGTGGGTATCATTGGAAGTCCTGGCAGGGATTCTGTGGGTACCATTGGAAGTCCTGGTAGGGATTCTGTGGGTATCATTGGAAGTCCTGGCAGGGATTCTGTGGGTATCATTGGAAGTCCCGGCAGGGATTCTGTGGGTACAATTGGAAGTCCTGGTAGGGATTCTGTGGGTATCATTGGAAGTCCCGGCAGGGATTCTGTGGGTACAATTGGAAGTCCTGGTAGGAATTCTGTGAGTACCACTGGAAGTCCAGTTAGGGATTCTATGAGTATCATTAGAAGTATTGGCAGGGATTCTGTGGGTACCATTGGAAGTCCTGGCAGTGATTCTGTGGGTACCATTGAAAGTCCTGGCAGGGATTCTGTAAGTATCATTAGACATACTAGACTAGACATACCTAGTGTGGGGGAAAATGTACCAACGTAGGAGAAGATACGTAATAGTTAGTGGGAACATATCACTATTGGACCTGGTAGGGATTCCATGGGTACCATTGGAAGTCCTGGTAGGGATTCTGTGGGTACCATTGGAAGTCCTGGTAGGGATTCTGTGGAAACCACTGGAAGTCCTGGTAGTGATTCTATGAGTATCATTGGAAGTCCTGCCAGGGATTCTATAATATCATTAGAAGTATTGACATTGGATTCTGTGAAAGATCTACTGTGGGTAAATCTCAATATTGTTTGAGAGGAGACACATCTTCTGTAGGAAATACTCACCATTGTAGGAGTTTGCTGTACATCTAGTTTGGCAAAATCTCACTACTATAGAACACATCTATTGTGGGAAAATCCCACCATTCTAGGAGAAATTGGACCATCCAAGAGGAGACACATCTACCGTGGGGAAATCTCACCAATGGAGGAGAGAAGACACATCTACTGGGGGGAAATATCACCAGTGCCAGAGAGAAGACACATCTACTGTGGGGAAATCTCACCAATGGAGGAGAGAAGACACATCTACTGGGGGGAAATCTCACCAATGGAGGAGAGAAGACACATCTACTGTGGGGAAATCTCACCAGTGCCAGAGAGGAGACACAACTACTGTGGGGAAATCTCACCAATGGAGGAGAGAAGACACATCTACCGTGGGGGAAAATCTCACCAGTGCCAGAGAGGAGACACATCTACTGTGGGGAAATCTCGCCAGAGAGGAGACACATCTACCGTGGGGGAAAATCTCACCAATGGAGGAGAGAAGACACAACTAGCGTGGGGGAAATCTCACCAATGGAGGAGAGAAGACACAACTAGCGTGGGGGAAATCTCACCAATGGAGGAGAGAAGACACAACTAGCGTGGGGGAAATCTCACCAATGGAGGAGAGGAGACACATCTACCGTGGGGAAATCTCACCAATGGAGGAGAGGAGACACATATACTCTAGGGAAATCTCACCAGTACCACTGATGTTGGACGAGAAGGCCTGGCTCATAGTCTCTGCACTAATTCATCCCAAAGGTGTTCTATCGGGTAGAGGTCAGGACTCTGTGCAGGCCAGTCTAGTTCCTCCCCCCCAAACTCGCTCACCCATGTCTCTATGGACCTTGCTTTGTGCCCCGGTGGTGGGGTTGCCACCTCGTCCCTTTAAACCTGAACCTATATGGATTCCACAGGTTCTAAATGTTATTAGCACGTGATGAGGGTGGAAAGAAGGAATCAGGGAAGGAAAACTAGAAGCAGATTAAACGTCATCTTTACATTCCTCCGGACTTCGGTGCTCCGGAAATTAATATTGATGACGGGGGAGGAGCTCTTATATTGACGGTAATCCATCACACACGGATTTCAGTTTTCATGAGTCAGATCAATAAAATACGCCTGCTGACTGGCTGTTGTGATCAGTCCATTGTAGTTGGTGGATCCTTCATTACACAAGTCTTATACAAAGCAAATGTATAGATTTCATATCTAATCATCCAACATAGAAAAACAACAATTCATAGACTCGCTGCACCGGAAGCTCACAGTGTGCAGTTATTAATTATGAAACTGACCGCCTACCCTAAAGGTGTCCTTAGACTAATTCTCAGTGTAACCCTAACACTAAACTCTCCCTCTATCCCCCGTGCTGTGTCCTGTAATCTGGGAGGCAGAAGCTTACACTAACCCTCACTGTAACCCTAACACTAATTCCCATGTAATCCTAACACTAACCCTCGCTGTAACCCTAACACTAACCCTCACTGTAACCCTAACACTAATTCCCCTGTAATCCTAACACTAACCCTAACTGTAAACCTAACACTAATTCCCCTGTAATCCTAACACTAACCCTCACTGTAACCCTAACACTAACCCTCGCTGTAACCCTAACACTAATTCCCCTGTAATCCTAACACTAACCCTAACTGTAACCCTAACACTAACCCTCGCTGTAACCCTAACATTAACCCTCACTGTAACCCTAACACTAACCCTCGCTGTAACCCTAACACTAATTCCCCTGTAATCCTAACACTAACCCTCGCTGTAACCCTAACATTAACCCTCGCTGTAATCCTAACACTAATTCCCCTGTAATCCTAACACTAACCCTCACTGTAACCCTAACACTAACCCTCGCTGTAATCCTAACACTAACCCTCGCTGTAACCCTAACACTAACCCTCACTGTAACCCTAACACTAATTCCCCTTTAACCCTATAACTAAGCCTCTGCTTAACCCTTACATGACCCTTCACTGTAACCCTCCCTTTAATTCTAACAGAAAGCCTCCTTTTAGCCCCAAAACTAACCCACCTTATATCCTTCCTTGTAAAATTCACACCAAACTTCTGTGTAACCCTAACACTAACCCTTCTTCTAATCCTAACCTGAATGTTTACTGTAAACCCTACATTGAACCTCCCTGTAAGCTCACTGCTAAAAATAGTCTTACCCGTAACCTTAACACTAACCATCCCCGTAACCCTCACACTAATCTTCCTTTTAACTGTAACACCAATTATCCTCCCTCTAATGCTAACACTAACCCTCTCTGTATCTCCAATACTAACCCTCCCTGTAAACCCAACACTAACCCTCCTTGTAATCCCAACACCCATCCTCCCTGTAATCCTAAAACTAACCCTCCTTGTAAACCCAAAACTAACCCTCCATGTAACCCCAACACCCATCCTCCCTGTTTTCCCAACACCCATCCTCCCTGTAATCCCAACATTAACCCCCCATGTAACCCTAACACTAACCCTCTCTGTAACCCCAACACCCACCATCTCTGTAACCCCAACACCAATCCTTCCTGTAACCCCAACACCAATCCTTCCTGTAACCCCAACACCAATCCTCCTTGTAATCCCAACACCCATTCTCCCTGTAATCCCAACACTAATCCTCCTTGTAACCCCAACACCAATCCTCCCTGTAATCCCAACACCCATCCTCCCTGTAAGCTTAACAACAGCCCTTCCTGTAACCCCAACACTAATCTTGCCTTTAACCCTAACTTCACTGTTGCCTGTACACAGGACAACTTTGCACTAACTCTAAATTAACCCCCAAACTAACCCTTCATGTAGCATCCACACTAACCCTCCCTGTAAACCCAACACTAACCCTTCTTGTAACCCCAACACCCATCCTCCCTGTAACCCCAACACTAACACTAACACCCAACATCTCTGTAACCCCAACACCCATCCTCCCTGTACACAGGACAACTTTGCACTAACCCTAAATTAACCCCCAAACGAACCCTTCATGTAGCATCCACACTAATCCTCTCTGTACCCTAACACTAATTGTTAGTAAATGTAAAATTAACCCCGTGTTTGCATGTGACGTATTGGCACACGGTCTGCTGAGCGGCCAGCGCTGGAAAGCATCACCACCCTTATGCAGCCATATAATTCAGTACTTTATAGATTTGTTGGTCCATATATATATATATATATATATATATATATATATATATATATATATATATATATATATATATATATATATATATATATATATATATATATATACAGAGCGGACCTTTAACCCTTTCCTTATCTCATCTGCAGACCTCCGGAATGCTGGCTATTTGCCTGCTGGTCATCTTATGGTATTTTGCATCCAAGTGCTCCTGTCTGTGTCTGGAGGAGAGCCGGCTGGCCTACGAGATGCTGGCGGATGTGGAGGGCATTCTAGTAGAAGACGAAGCAAAGAAAGAGAGAAAGGAAGAGACGGAGAAGTTCCTGAACGCTCTGGAGCACGACGGAGAGTACTTGGACCGCAGACTGCCCAAATACATGGTGGACAAGGAGGAAGTGATCGTCGCTAAGCTGAAGGAAGAGAAGCCAGACGCCGGCAGCTGGAATAATGAGGCCAGCGGGAATGCAACTGGAATACTATAGGCTGAAAAGAAAGCAGAAAGCAACTGGCCTCATACTGGACTTTCTGCCTATAGACGATCCCATGAAAGTGGACCTGTCATCACATTAATTTCCTTGTTGGGTGCAGTAGGCTCAGAATGCAACACTTGGGGGGGGGGGGGGGGTGTATTTAAAAAAAAAAAAAAATGACAGTTATTCATCCATCAACACTGCATGCATGTTCTCAGGTTATATTCTCTGCAGATCGAATGTTATTTGTTGAAAATGAGAATTTGAGTGGGGAAAATACTGCAGCATGGCCACTAGATGGAGCCGAGTGTCAAAGGAACCAAGTATGTGCCTCAGCTCCATCTAGTGGCCATAAATCGGCATTTCCCCTGTTCATAATATATATATATATATATATATTTTTTTTATTTTTTTATTTTTTTTTGTGATCAATAACATTCAATCTGCGGAGAATATAATCTGAGAACATTGGAATTTGCCCCAGGATGAATGGATAAACAGTTATGCAATCTTTTAACCACTTCAGCCCCGGACCAATTGGCAGCCAAAGGTCCAGGCCCCTTTTTGCGATTCGGCACTGCCTCGATTTAACTGACAATTGCGCGGTCGTGCGACGTGGCTCCCAAACAAAATTGGCGTCCTTTTTTTCCCACAAATAGAGCTTTCTTTTGGTGGTATTTGATCGCCCCTGCGGTTTTTATTTTTTGCGCTATAAACAAAAATAGAGCGACAATTTTGAAAAAAATGCAACATTTTTTGCTTTTTGCTATAAGAAATATCCCCAAAAAATATATAAAAAAACATTTTTTTCCTCAGTTTAGGCCGATACGTATTCTTCTACATATTTTTGGTAAAAAAAATCGCAATTAGCGATTATTGATTGGTTTGCGCAAAAGTTATAGCGTTTACAAAATAGGGGATAGTTTTATAGCATTTTTATTAATATTTTTTTTTTTACTAGTAATGGCAGCGATCAGCGATTTTTATTGTGACTGCGACATTATGGCGGACACATCGGACATTTTTGACACATTTTTGGGACCATTGTCATTTATACAGCAATCAGTGCTATTTAAATGCATTGATTCCTGTATAAATGACAGTTGTAGTGAAAGAGTTAACCACTAGGGGGCGGGGAGGGGTTATGGGCTGTGACGTGTTGTGTTTTTTTACATTAGGGGGCGGGGCTGATGTCTGACGTCATTGATCGGCTTTCCCGATGACCGGGAACAGCCAATCAATGACAGGCAGTGTAGGAAGCGCGGGGAGAGGTTTGTTTACACAGACCTCTCCCCGTTCTTCAGCTCCGTGACCCGATCGCGGGACACCAGCGGCGATCGGGTCCGCTGGTCCCGCGGCCGGGGTCACGGAGCTCCCGACCGGGTCGCGAGGGCGACCCACGGCCAGGCATTTAAAGGGGACGTACAGGTACGTGCTTTTGCCTGCCCGTGCCATTCTGCTGACGTATATATGCAGTGGGCGGTCGGGAAGTGGTTAATGAATGCCCCCCCTTAAAGTGGATTTATCATCAGATATATATATATTTCCTGTTAGCTTCAGCATGCTCAGTAATGTGTCAGTGTAACATTTCCAGGTATTTATTACCTCCCACAGAGATCCCCCTGACAATACCTTCAAATGTTTGGCTCTCCAGAAGGACGGCACCAATTTTTTTTCAAGCATCGTCCGGGGTCACCGCCTACTTCCTGGGCTGAGACATCCCGCTCAGAAATGTCGCACAAAAATCTGTGTGTCTGTGCAATTCTTGGCTGTGTTCACAAATATCACTTTGTGACTGGCTACAAAGTTACAATGTTGCAGTCTGGTCACTGGGGGGGAGGGGAGACTGAGGAAAAGCTTCCTCCTGTCTGCAGCTGACTGATGACATCATCTCAGCCTAGGCAAAGTTACAATAATTGCAGTCTGATCACTGGGGGAGGGGAGGCTGAGGAAATGCTTTCTCCTGCCTGCAGCAGACTGATGACATCATCGCAGCTTGGGCAAAGTCACCGACTGGAGCTCAAGGGTGGCTTTTTAACCGCTTGCCAACCCCCTCACGCAGATATACTGCGGCAGAATGGCACGTACAGGCAAACTAACGTACCTGTACGTTGCCCTTTAAGAGGCGGCCTGCTGGCAGGCTCCGTGAGTCAGATCACGGGGTCCCACGGGCTCGATGTCCACAGGGATACCCGCGATTGTCTCACGGAGCTGAAGAACGGGGAGATGCTAATGTAAACAAGCATTTCCCCGTTCTGCCTAGCAACAGTGTCACTGATCTCTGCTCCCTGTGATTGGAGCAGAGATCAGTGACGTGCTACACGTGGCCACGCCCCCACAGTTAGAATCACTCCCTAGGACACACTTAACCCCTTAACTGCCCCCTAGTGGTTAACTCCTTCACTGCCAGTGTCATTTACACAGGAATCAGTGTGCATTTGTATAGCACTGGTTGCTGTATAAATGACAATGGTCCCAAAAATGTGTCAAAAAATGTCCGATGTGTCCGCCATAATGTCGCAGTCCCAAAAAAATTTACTGATCGCCGTCATTACTAGTAAAAAAAAAATTATTAATAAAAATGCCATAAAACTATCCCCTATTTTGTAGACGCTATAACTTTTGCCCAAACCAATCAATAATCGCTTATTGCGATTTTTTTGAACTAAAAATATGTAGAAGAATACGTATCGGCCTAAACTGAGGAAAAACATTTTTTTTTTTATATATTTTTGGGGGATATTTATTATAGCAAAAAGTAAAAAAATAATGTGTTTTTTTTTTTTCAAAATTGTCGCTCTTTTTTTTGTTTATAGCGCAAAAAATAAAAACCGCAGAGGCGATCAAATACCACCAAAAGAAAGCTCTATTTGTGGGGAAAAAAAAGGACGACAATTTTGTTTGGGTGCCACGTCGCATGACCGCGCAATTGTCAGTTAAAGCGACGCAGTGCCAAATCGCAAAAAGTGGTCTGGTCTTTGGCCAGCAAAATGGTCCGGGGCTGAAAGTGGTTAATAAATTTAAAAAAATTGAAGAAAAAAAAAATAAAAAAAAAATCACAGTTTGCCGCTTTATCAGATCTTTGAAATAATTTGCTCATCGCTGACAATTCTGTCGAATCCAAACAATGTGCAAAAGTTACTGTGAAAAAAAAAATGTTAAAGGGCGACTCTACCCACAAAAGTGATATTTGTGGAGAGAAATCAGTAGTCCTAAAAAAATCGGTCCTCCTGACTTCTTGTATCAGAGGGAGACTCTGTGGTCTTACTTAGACATGTGCACAACAAAAAAATTTGTTTATTTTCGTTTAGTTTTTTTTAGTTTCCGTTGATTCGTAACGATTCGTAAATTCGCAAGTCGTCGGTGTTCGTATTCGTAACGATTCGTATTTTCGTAAGAGTTATTTTTTCGTTGATTCGTTTTTCCGTTAGTTTAATTTTCGTTTATTTATTTCGTAACATTGTTTTCGTAGATTCGTAATCTGAGAATAATTCATAATTTTATGTAATGTGTATGCTATTATTACATTGTAAGAGACACGGAAAATTACGATTCGAAAAAAAAAGTTACGAATGTACGAATTTTTTTGTTCAATCCATTCGAAGCACGTTAAGCAGCGCCATTGTAAGAGACACGGAAAATTACCAATTAAAAAAAAAAAAAAAGTTACGAATGTACGAATTTTTTCGTTCATTTTGATTTTCGTTGTTCCTGTTTTCGTTTTTCAGATTTTCTTCTTTCGTAGTTTCGTTGTTTCTACTTTGGTTATTTCGGATTTTCGTTGTTTTTGTATTCGTTCGATTCGAACGATTCGTTAAAATTTTTAGCGAATCATTCGTTCATTCGTACGATAACGAATGAACGAAAATAACGAAAAAAAACAAAAAAAAATGAAACGAATTGCACATGTCTAGTCTTACTCCTCTTGTTGCATTCTCTGTACTGTAAGGCTACAATGGGAGAAGGAGGGGGGGGGGGGGGGTTGGGTTCGGTCTTCTGCGTAATGCTAGTGGGTGGAGCCAAGAAGTCCGAGATTTCGGGGTCTGCAATATCAATCTTGGGCGGAGTGACCCTTTAACAGAGAGAGTTCTTTTCAGTTCACATTTCAAATAAAATGTAGCACTTTGAATAATAATAATATTTATAATAATAATGATGAACAGGAAGTTGTTTAAATTGAGGAATTGTTACAATGAAATATATTTATAAAATAGAATATCATACAATGTATAATGTAATATGTATTATATATATATAATTCTAAATATTTAAATAATGTATAAGTAAAAAATAAAAATTTCACATTTTCACAGTTTCTTTTTTTCCTGGCAGAATATTTTGTGATCTCTTCAGCAAAAAGTAAAAAACGTAGTGATACTTCGAGAGCCTGCGCAGATAGAGGGAAAGTCCAACTTCAGCCAAACCTCAAGACCCCTTTCACACTGCAGCCGCGACCGCATTTTAGCGTTGCTTTAGCGCTGTTTAACCACTTCAGCCCCGGGAAGATTTGCCCCCCTTAATGACCAGGGCATTTTTTTGCGATTCGGCACTGCGTCATTCTACCTGACAATTGCGCGGTCGTGCGACTTTGTACAAAAACAAAATTGACGTCCTTTTTTCCCCACAAATAGAGCTTTCTTTTAGTGGTATTTGATCACCTCTGCGGTTTTTATTTTTTGCGCTGTAAACAAAAAACAGAGCGACAATTTTGAAAAGAAAAAAAAACAATATTTTTTACTTTTTGCTATAATAAAATATATAATAAATATCCCCTAATTTAAAAAAAAAAAAAGTGTCTTCCTCTGTTCAGGCCGATATGTATACCTATAATGTGTATAGGGATACTGGCGCCAACTATTTAAATATATTCTAGTGTGATATACACCTGTGCATTTACTTGTGCGGTGTGCTGCGGTCCAAAAAAACTGTTTCCCTAGTGTTTTAGGTGAACTGTGAATATAAATGTTTAATAAGATTAGAGTGGCTGGCACAGTCACTCTAATCTTATTAAACAACCACTTATTGCTTCCTATCTATATAGACTTTAAAGCAAAAAATTTATAAAAATAAAAATACATTTTAATTTTTATTTTTATTATTTATTTTAATTTTTATTTGTATTTTTATTTTTATAATTTTTTTTTGCTTTAAAGTCTATATAGATAGGAAGAAATACGTGGTTGTTTAATAAGATTAGAGTGGCTGGCGCAGTCCCTCTTTATAACAACCACATATTGCTTCCTATCTATATAGACTTTAAAGCAAAAAAATTATAAAAATGAAAATAAAAATGAAAATAAAAATAAAAATACAAATAAAAATTTAAATAAATAATAAAAATAAAAATAAAAATTTAAATTTATTTTTATTTTTATTTATATTTTTATAATTTTTTTTGCTTTAAAGTCTATATAGATAGGAAGCAATACGTGGTTGTTTAATAAGATTAGAGTGGCTGGCGCAGTCCCTCTTTATAACATCGATATGTATACCTGTACATATTTTTGGTAAAAAAATAAAATCGCAATAAGCGTATATAGATTGGTTTGCGCAAAAGTTATAGCGTCTACAAAATAGGGGCTATATTTATGGCATTTTTATTATAAAAAAAAAATGTTCTACTAGTAATGTCAGTGATTTTTAGCGGGACTGCGACATTGCGGTGGACAGATCGGACACTTTTGACACGTTTTTGGGACCATTGACATTTATATAGTGATCAGTGCTGTAAAAATGCTATTACTGTATAAATGACACTGGCAGGAAAGGGGTTAACAGTAGGGGGGCGTTCAAGGGGTTAACTGTGTGTCCTAGGGAGTGGTTCTAACTGTGGGGGTAGCTATGACTAAGCACTATTGAGAGTGTGAAACACGTCAGTTAATCCATCCTGTACCCTTGCTGTGGTTTGAACTTTTGTTATTTTATACAGTAAAGGCGTTTATATTGGAGTGCGGCTATCCAGATCCTCCTTCTTCTAATTTCTAACTGTGGGGGGATGGGACTGCCTGGGTGAGGAGACCGATCGTTGTTCATACTTAGTATGAACCACAGATCAGTCTCCTCTTCGCCGACAGCACAGAGATCTGTGTGTTTACATTCGTTCTGTCTCTGTGTGGAGCGATCGCGGGTGCCCATCGGTCATCACGACCACCGGGCACGTGCATTGGCTCGTGCATCGGCCGTGGGCGCGCACGCGCTCCCCCTAGTGGTCTGAAAGCTAGCTGATGTATAGCTATGACGGTTCACCCAGGGGAGCCAACCAGAGAGGGAGAGGGCGAGAGAGAGAGAGAGAGAGAGATGGGGGAGAGAGAGATGGGGGGGAGAGAGGGGAGAGAGGAGGAGAGAGAAGGGGGAGAGGGGAGAGAGAGATAGAGAGGGGGAGAGAGGGGGGAGATAGAGAGAGAGGGGAGAGAGAGGGGGGGGAGAGAGACTGAGAGTGAGGGGGAGGGAGGGGGCGAGAGAGGGGGGGAGGGGGAGAGAGAGGGGGGAGAGTGGGGGGAGGGAGAGAGTGACAGAGAGAGACGGAGGGAGGGAACGAGAGAGGGGGAGGGAGGGATGGGGGGAGAGAGAGGGAGGGGAGAGAGGGAGAGAAGGAGATATAGGGGGGAAAGGGGGAGAGAGAGAAGGAGAGGGGGAGGGAGAAAGGGGGAGAGAGGGGGGAGTGAGAGAGAGAGAGGAGTGGGAATGGGGGAGAGGAGAGAGACAAATAGAAAGGGGGAGAGAGAGAGAGAGTGGGAGAGGGAGGGGAGGGGTGAGAGAGGAGAGAGATGGGGGGAGGGAGTCAGGGGGAGAGAAAGGGGGAGACGGGGGGGAGAAGGAGAGAGGGAGAGGGGGAGGGGAGATGAGAGAGAGGGGGAGAGAGGGAGAGGGGGAGAGAGAGAGGGAGGGAGAAGGAGAGAGGGTGAGGGGGAGAGATGAAAAGAGGGGGAGAGAGGGAGGGGGGGGGGGGGAGGGAGAGAGAGAGAGGGAGGGGAGAAAGGGGGGAGGAGAGAGGGGGAGAGGGGGGGAGGGAGTGAGGGGGAGAGAAAGGGGGAGATGGGGGAGGGAGAAGGAGAGAGGGAGAGGGGGAGAGATGAAGAGAGAGGGGGAGGGAGGGGGAGAGAGGGAGAGGGGGAGAGAGGGAGAGGGGGAGAGAGAAAAGCTTCTAATGCACATGGTGAGAAGCTCACAGTGTGCAGTGAAATCAGAGGAAGCCATTTCAGCCCAGGAGAGGAGGCTGGAGGGAGGATTGTAATAAAAATATCTACTTCACGGCTATCAGAATTTTGCTCATTGTAACTCTATAGAGTTATGATGAAACTAAACAGTTGATGTTACCACTGCTGGATACTCGGCAATGCTGAATGGAAGCAGTGAAGGGGATTTGTTTCTTCTGCTCTACAACACTGAGATGTATATGTGAGGAAGGCGTCAATGTTCCTCTGATTGGTGGCCCCGGGGAATTCAGAATTTGGCACGGACAGCGGGTCCCATTCCAGAGAGGAAAGGAACATCCTATAATTAGAGAGATAATTGATGCTTCTAATATTAATGAAGATGACATTTTGCTGTGATCATAGCTGCGTCAATCATACAATTAACATCAACAACGTGTTCCTTGCTCCCCCCAAATCCTGAGCGGACACCCAGACTTCACCGTCCAATCCGAGGAGGAGAAGCCGGGCGCCTTCATCACCTGATCCCTCCCTGATCCCCTCCCCCAATCAGGATTTGCCGAAATAATAAAAATACAAGTGTGATAAAAACGTCTGCTGAAATGTGTGATCTTATAATGGACCAATTACAAAAATGTTATTATATTAGACAGTTAATAAGAGCGATCAATACATTCCTTACAAATTATACATCGGATATAGTTTACTTATTACCATATCTCTGTACACACATTACTATTATTATACATTTATGTAGCTCTGACATACAGCGGAGCCTTGGACGATAAGCCTAATCCGTTCCGGGAGAATGCCTGTAATCCAAAACACTCGCTTTGCATTACTTTGGATATCAAAGAGATTTTCCCCAAAGAAATCAATGGAAACAAAGATAATTCGTTGCGCATTGACTTCTATTACATGCAATACCACATGTGGCCAGGGGGGGGGGGGGGGCGCCGGGGAGCCTCAAAAATACTCGGAAGGGCTCGGAAACGGAGTATTTCTGAGTGATTCCGAGTATTTCCGAATGGCTCCGAATTGCTCCGAGTGTCCCTGGAGCCCCCCCACCCCCCCACCTCTGGCCAAATGCAGTACTGCACACCCCATTAGCTGCTCATTTTGCAAGACAACACTCAAAACAGAGTCAGAATTAAAAAAAAAAAAAAGTTGCTCGTCTTTCAAAACGCTCGTTAACCACGTTACTCGTAAACCAAGGTTGATTTGCATGTGGACTTGTCTGCTCCTTGGAGAATGTATTATAAGGAAGAGCAGGAGAACCAAATATCTGCATTTCCCCAATTTACTATTCCATTTAACCACTTGCCTACCGGGCACTATTACCCCCTTCCTCCCCAGGCCAATCTCCAGCTTTCAGCGCTCTCACAATTTGAATGACAATTACGCGGTCATGTAACACTGTACTGTACCCATATGAAGTTTTTAATATCTTTTTTTCAAACAAATAGAACTTTCTTTTGGTGGTATTTAATCAACGCTGGGGTTTTTATTTGTTGCTAAAAAAAAAAAAAAAAAAAGCCGTACATTTTGAAAAAAACGTTTATTTGTTTCTGTTATAAAATTTTCTAAATAAGTGATTTTTCTCCTTCACTGATGTGCACTGATAGGCTGCACTGATGGACACTGATGAGGTGGCACTGATATGCACTGATGAGGTGGCACTGATGGCCAATGATAGGCTGCACTGATGGGCACTGATGGGCACTGATAGGCTGCACTGATGGGCACTAATGAGATGGCAATGATAGGCAGCACTGATAGGTGGCACTGATAGGCACTGTTAGGCGGGACTGATGGGCACTGATGAGGCAGCACTAATGAGGCAGCACTGATGGGCATTGATGGACACTGATGAGGTGGCACTGATATGCACTGATGAGGTGACACTGATGGGCAATGATAGGCTGCACTGATTGGCACTGATAGGCTGCACTAATGAGATGACAATGATAGGCAGCACTGATAGGTGGCACTGATAGGCACTGTTAGGCGGGACTGATGGGCACTGATGAGGCAGCACTGATGAGGCGGCACTGATGGGCATTGATGGGAACTGATGAGGTAGCACTGGTGGGCCCTGATGAGTCTGTACGAGGTGGCACTAATATGTGGCACTGATGAGGTAGCACTGGTGGGCCATGATGAAACAGCACTTATGAGGTGGCACTGATAGGTGGCACTGATGGGCACTGATGAGGTAGCACTGGTGGGCCCTGATAAGGTGGCACTGATAGGCAGCACTGATGGGCACTGGTAGGCAGCACTGATAGGTGACACTGATGGGCATTGATTGGCAGCACTGGTGGGACTGCACTGATAATCAGTGCCCTCATTATTAGTGTAGATGTTCCTGTTAGAGAAGCAAATACCACCAAAAGAAAGCTCTATTTGTGGGAAAAAAAAAGGATGCCAATTTTGTTTGGGAGCCACGTCGCACGACCGCGCAATTGTCAGTTAAAGCGACGCAGTGCCGAATCGCAAAAAGTGCTCTGGTCCTTTAGCTGCAAATTGGTCCGGGGCTTAAGTGGTTAATGCTACTGATAGATTGCATGACACATTTTATTTTATAGTTTGCCTAGATAGAGTTCCACATAAAAATTGTGGGCGGAAATATTTGGAGTTTGCTTCAGATTTAATTGAAGGAATAAATCTATCAACGGCTGTATGAGGCTCCATCTGTGTGGATTTAAATGGCTTTTCAGTCGGTTTTACTGGTGAAATGTTCTGATAGAATGTAACATCTAAGAAGTAACATCACCTCTTCCTTTAAGGGCGGCTTTACGCTGCAACGTAAAGCTCAGATTAGCTGCGCTTTTTTGTGCTGCGCTTTCCCATAGACTTCTATTACGTGTCGGGTTTTGGTGCACTTTCACCTACTGAGGTCTAAGGGAAAAGGCAGCTAACCTGCACGGAAATCACTGGGTTAGATGCACTTTATTCACACTTGCGCAACTTCAAAATCTTGTGATTTCCATTACAACGTTACAGTGTGACTTTATGCGACTTTAATGTAATTTTGATGAGACTTTGTTTGCGGCTTTGACCAATGATAATATACATGGTTTGACACCATTCCTTCTCCTGCCACAGGGATTATGGCGGGGGGTTAGGCTAGGGTTAGGGTAAGTGGTAGAGTTATGGCTAGGGTTAGGGTAGGTGGTAGGGTTATGGCTAGGGTTAGGGTAGGTGGTAGGGTTAGGGATAGGGTTAGGGTAGGTGGTAGGGTTATGGCTAGGGTTAGGGTAGGTGGTAGGGTTAGGGTAGGTGGTAGGGTTATGGATAAGGTTAGGATAGGTGGTAGGGTTATGGCTAGGGTTAGGGTAGGTGGTAGGGTTAGGGTAGGTGGTAGGGTTAGGGATAGGGTTAGGGTAGGTGGTAGGGTTATGGCTAGGGTTAGGGTAGGTGGTAGGGTTAGGGTAGGTGGTAGGGTTAGGGATAGGGTTAGGGTAGGTGGTAGGGTTATGGCTAGGGTTAGGGTAGGTGGTAGGGTTAGGGTAGGTGGTAGGGTTATGGATAAGGTTAGGGTAGGTGGTAGGGTTATGGTAGGTGGTAGGGTTAGGGTAGGTGGTAGGGTTATGGCTAGGGTTAGGGTAGGTGGTAGGGTTATGGATAGGGTTAGGGTAGGTGGTAGGGTTATGGCTAGGGTTAGGGTAGGTGGTAGGGTTATGGTAGGTGGTAGGGTTAGGGTAGGTGGTAGGGTTATGGCTAGGGTTAGGGTAGGTGGTAGGGTTATGGATAGGGTTAGGGTAGGTGGTAGGGTTATGGCTAGGGTTAGGGTAGCTGGTAGGGTTATGGCTAGGGTTAGGGTAGGTGGTAGGGTTATGGATAGGGTTAGGGTAGGTGGTAGGGTTATGGATAGGGTTAGGGTAGGTGGTAGGGTTAGGGTAGGTGGTAGGGTTATGGCTAGGGTTAGGGTAGGTGGTAGGGTTATGGTAGGTGGTAGGGTTAGGGTAGGTGGTAGGATTATGGATAAGGTTAGGATAGGTGGTAGGGTTATGGCTAGGGTTAGGGTAGGTCGTAGGGTTATGGATAGGGTTAGGGTAGGTGGTAGGGTTATGGATAGGGTTAGGGTAGGTGGTAGGGTTATGGCTAGGGTTAGGGTAGGTGGTAGGGTTATGGCTAGGGTTAGGGTAGGTGGTAGGGTTATGGCTAGGGTTAGGTTAGGTGGTAGGGTTATGGTAGGTGGTAGGGTTAGGGTAGGTGGTAGGGTTATGGATAAGGTTAGGATAGGTGGTAGGGTTATGGCTAGGGTTAGGGTAGGTGGTAGGGTTATGGTAGGTGGTAGGGTTATGGCTAGGGTTAGGGTAGGTGGTAGGGTTATGGATAGGGTTAGGGTAGGTGGTAGGGTTATGGCTAGGGTAGGTGGTAGGGTTATGGCTAGGGTTAGGGTAGCTGGTAGGGTTATGGCTAGGGTTAGGGTAGGTGGTAGGGTTATGGATAGGGTTAGGGTAGGTGGCAGGGTTATGGATAGGGTTAGGGTAGGTGGTAGGGTTATGGCTAGGGTTAGGGTAGGTGGTAGGGTTATGGATAGGGTTAGGGTAGGTGTTAGGGTTATGGCTAGGGTTAGGGTAGGTGGTAGGGTTATGGATAGGGTTAGGGTAGGTGGTAGGGTTATGGCTAGGGTTAGGGTAGGTGGTAGGGTTATGGTAGGGTTAGGGTAGGTGGTAGGGTTATGGATAAGGTTAGGATAGGTGGTAGGGTTATGGCTAGGGTTAGGGTAGGTGGTAGGGTTATGGTAGGTGGTAGGGTTAGGGTAGGTGGTAGGGTTATGGATAGGGTTAGGGTAGGTGGTAGGGTTATGGTAGGTGGTAGGGTTAGGGTAGGTGGTAGGGTTATGGATAGGGTTAGGGTAGGTGGTAGGGTTATGGCTAGGGGTTGGTTAGGGTTGGGCTGAGGACTCTGGGGGGTGGGCTGAGGACTCTAATAGTAAGGGGGGGGATACAAACTCTAATGTGGTTATTGGCCTAATGTGAAGGTGGGGGTGGGGGCTGAGGACTCTAATGTGAAAGGGAGAGTGGAAAAGTGAAACAGGGAAGGGAACTCTGATATGAATTGGGGGGGGGGGGGGGGGGGGGGGGGGTTAAGAAAAATAAGCGAAAGTGGGAGGTGAAAGTGGGAACACTGATGTGAACAGGGGAGAGGGCTGAAAACTCTAATGTGAAAAGGGGTGTCTTAGGACTCTAGTGTGAAGGGGGGCTAAGAGCTCTAATGTGAAGAGTGGGGGGTTGAGGACCACAATGTGTAGGGGGGCTGGAGATGATAATGTGAAGGAGGGGCTGGGGACTCTAATGTGAAGAGGGGGGCTGAATACTCCAATGGGAAGAGGGGGGCTGAGGTCACTAATGTGAAGAGGGGAGCTTAGGACTCTAATGTGCAGAGGGTGCTGAGTACTCCAATGTGAAGGGGGGGGGGGTGAGGATGATAATATGAAGAGGGGAGCTGAGTACTCCAATGTGAAGAGGGGGCTGAGGACTCAAATGTGAAGGGGGGCTGAGAACTCTAATGTGAAGAGGGGGGCTGAGGACTCCAATGTGAAGAGGGGGGCTGAGGACGATAATGTGAAGAGGGGAGCTGAGGATGATAATATGAAGGAGGGCTGAAAACTCTAATGTGAAGAGGGGTTGAGGACTCTAATGTGAAGAGGGGGGACTGAGGATGATAATGTGAAGGGGGATGGGCTGAGTACTCCAATGTAAAAAGGGGGCTGAGGACTCTAATGTGAAGAGGGTGGCTGAATACTCCAATGTGAAGGGGGGCTGAGGACATTAATGTGAAGAGGGAGGGCTGAATACTCCAATGTGAAGGGGGGGGGGCTGAGTACATTAATGTGAAGAGGGGGCTGAGTACTGCAATGTGAAGAGGTGGGCTGAGGTCGATAATGTGAATAGGGGGGCTGAGGATGATAATGTGAAGAGGGGGGCTGAGTACTCCAATGTGAAGGGGGGGGGGGCTAAGGACACTAATGTGAAGAGGGGGGCTGAGGATGGTATTGTGAAATGGTGGCTGAGTACTCCAATGTGAAGAGGGGACTGAGGACGATAATGTGAAGGGGGCACTGAGGACTCCAATGTGAAGAGGGGCTGAGGACTCCAATGTGAAGAGAGGACTGAGGACTCCAATGTGAAGAGGGGACTGAGGACGATAATGTGAAGAGAGCACTGAGGACTCCAATGTGAAGAAGGGGGGACTGTGCACGATAGTGTGAAGGGGGGCTGAAGATTCTAGTGTGAAGAAGCGGGGTTGATAACTCAAATGTGAAGAGGGAGGGGGCCGAGGACGATAATGTGAAGGGGGGGGGGTGAGGACACTAATTTGAAGAGGGGGGCTGAGGATGATAATATGAAGGAGGGCTGAAAACTCTAATGTGAAGAGAGGTTGAGGACTCTAATGTGAAGAGGGGGGACTGAGGATGATAATGTGAAGGGGGATGGGCTGAGTACTCCAATGTGAAGAGGGGGCTGAGGACTCTAATGTGAAGAGGGGGGCTGAGGACTCTAATGTGAAGAGGGGGGCTGAATACTCCAATGTGAAGGGGGGGCTGAGGACATTAATGTGAAGAGGGGGGCTGAATACTCCAATGTGAAGGGGGGGCTGAGTACATTAATGTGAAGAGGGGGCTGAGTACTGCAATGTGAAGAGGGGGGCTGAGGTCGATAATGTGAATAGGGGGGCTGAGGATGATAATGTGAAGAGGGGGGCGGAGTACTCCAATGTGAAGGGGGGGGGCTGAGGACACTAATGTGAAGGAAGGGGGCTGAGGATGATAATATGAAGGAGGGCGGAAAACTCTAATGTGATGATAATGTGAAGGGGGGTGGAAAACTCCAATGTGAAGAGGGGACTGAGGACGATAATGTGAAGGGGGGCTGAGGACTCCAATGTGAAGAGGGGACTGAGGACGATAATGTGAAAAAGGGGGGACTGTGCACGATAGTGTGAAGGGGGGGCTGAAGACTCTAGTGTGAAGAAGCGGGGTTGATAACTCAAATGTGAAGAGGGAGGGGGCCGAGGACGATAATGTGAATGGGGGGCTGAGGACGATAATGTGAAAGGGGGTATTCTGATGTGACGGGGTCCCCATTTTTGACTGGTGTGTCTCCACATTTTTCATACTTTCAAGAGGTACTACGACTGAAGAAAAGGGGGTGTCATCCCTCTAGAAGGTTGCGGATGATTTATTCCGTCAGGTTGACACAATTCTAATTTAAATAAAAGGTGAAGGAGCCGCACCGATCTCTCCAATACCCGGTACAGGGAGATCGGAGAGGTGACAGTCATGGATACAATGTAATATAATTAATAATTAGAGATCTGACGGCTCTTCTCCTGTCTACTCAGCAAACATTCCATTTAATTATCTCGACTGTAACTCAATTAAATATCATATTAAAAAATGAATCCATCCAGACGGCAGCCACACATTATATATACAGTCACCAAGAACCTGAAGTGTGCCTTCGCCTTCAGCACCACGTGGGTTCTGTTCTCCCACAGCCCCCATTGTACTCTATATACTATATACCCTCACCGGACACTTTATTCGGTACACCCGTCTAATTGCTCGGTAACACAAATTGCTAATCAGCCAATCACATGGCAGCAACTCAATGCATTTAGGCATCTAGACGTGGTGAAGATGACTTTCTGAAGCTCAAACCGAGCATCAGAATGAGGAAGAAAGAGGATTTACTATAAGTGACTTTGAACGTGGGATGGTTGTTGGTGGCAGACGGGCCGGTCTGAGTATTTCTGGGATTTTCACACACAACTATCTCTCGGGTTTTACAGAGAATGGTGGGAAAAAGAGAAAATATCCAGTGAGCGGCAGTTGTGTGGAGGAAAATGCCTTGTTGGTGTCAGAGGAGACTGGTTCCAGATGATAGAAAGACAACGGTAATGCTATTAGACATGTGCACAACAAAAAAATTTGTTTATTTTCGTTTCGTTTTTTTCGTTTCCGAAAAAAATTAGTTTTTTTTTCGTTTTGTTTTTTTCGTTTCCGTTGATTCCTAACGATTCGTACATTCGTAAGTCGTCGTTGTTCGTATTCGTAACGATTCGTACATTTGTAAGAGTTATTTTTCGTTGATTCGTTTTTTCGTTAGTTTAATTTTCGGACGCATTCGTAGTTATTCGTACATTCGTAACATTCGCAGATTCGTAATCGGAGCATAATTCATAATTTTATGTAATGTGTATGCTATTATTACATTTTAATAATTTACGAATCGAAAAAAAAAAAAAGTTACGAATCGAAAAAAAAAGTTACGAATGTACGAATTTTTTGGTTCAATCCATTCATTACGAATCGAAAAAAAAAAAAAAAAGTTACGAATCGAAAAAAAGAGTTACGAATCGAAAAAAAAAAGTTACGAATCGAAAAAAAAAAGTTACGAATGTACGAATTTTTTTGTTCAATCCATTCGAAGCACGTTAAGCAGCGCCATTGTAAGAGACACAGAAAATTACCAATTCAACAAAAAAAAAAGTTACGAATGTACGAATTTTTTCGTTCATTTTCGTTGTTCCTTTTTTCGTTTTTCAGATTTTCGTTGCTTTTCGGATTCGTACGATTCGAACGATTCATTCATTCGTACGAAAACGTACGAACGAACGAAAAAAAAAAAAAAAAAAAAACGAAAAAAAACTAAACGAATTGCACATGTCTAAATGCTATGTGTGGCGGGACAACTAACGCTGCCCATCCCCCTGAACACACCATCCCCACTGTGAAACATGGTGGTGGCAGCATCATGTGGTGGGGATGGTTTTCTTCAGCAGGGACAGGGAAGCTGGTCAGAGTTGATGGGAAGATGGATGGAGACAAATACAGGACAATCTTATGCCGCGTTCACACGGTCGGAATTCTCGTTGGAAAAAGCTCTGATGGTTTTCCTGTCGGAATTCCGACGGAATTTCGCTCAAGCTGTCTTGCATACACACAGTCACACCAAATTCCGACGGTCAATAACACCGCGCCTTAAAACACGTTCGACAGCACTATAAAAGGGAAGTTTAATGCTTCCGAGCATGCGTGGAATTGTTTCCGAGCATGCGTCGGAATTTTGCGTGTCGGAATTGCCTACACACGATCGGAAAATCCGATAGAAAGGTTTTCCGTCGGAAAAATTAAGAACAGGTTCTCAATCCAAAGTCTGTCGGAAATTCCGACAGAAAAAGACCGATGGGCGTACACACGGTCGGAAAATCCGATGAAAAGCTCCCATCGGACTGTTTCCATCGGAAATTCCGACCGTGTGTACGCCGCATTAGAGTCTGCAAAAGACTTGAGACTGGGGGGGGGGGGGGAGGTTCACCTTCCAGCAGGACAACGACCCGAAACATACAGCCAGAGCTACAATGGAATGGTTTAGATCAAAGCATATTCATGTGTTAGAATGGCCCAGTCACAGTCCAGACCTAAATCACATTGAGAATCTGTGGCAAGACTTGAAAATTGCTGCTCACAGACGCTCTCCATCCAATCTGACAGAGCTTGGGGTATTTTACAAAGAAGAAGAATGGGCAGAAATGTCCTCTCTAGATGGGCAAAGCTGGTAGAGACACCCCCAAAAAGACTTGTAGAGAAAGGGGGTTCTACAAAGTATTGACTCCGGGGGGCGCCATACAAATGCCCCCCCCCCCCCACACTTTTCACATATTTGTTTAATTTTCCTTCCACTTCACAATTATGTGCCACTTTGTGTTGGTCCATCACATAAAATCCCAATAAAATAGAATTACAGTTTTTGGTTGTAACATGAGAAAATGTGGGAAATCTCAAGGGGTGTGAATACTTTTTCAAGGAGCTGTAATTTTGGACCGAACCTCAACATTGGTTTAAAGATGCTTTGAAGGGGAATAAAATCCACATTAGTTAAAGAAAAAAGCCGGTTCTAGGTGGACGATCCCGGAGGCACAGGATCCAGGGAGTGTCTCGTCTTCACTGGGGCCCCTTATTAGGATATTATGTTTAATTGCCCGGCACTCCCGCTTCACACCTCTTGGCTTTGCTGCACCGGCGACAGATCACAGAAATGAGTACCAAAACGGATAAGGCAGAAGAAGTGTAATCCATAAACAGGCCGGGGCGGGTCGCTTTTTGGCGGATCGTTATCCCAATCACGTCAGGGCTTCCTACCATTGCTAAACAGTGTTTTGAACTCATAATAACGTGTACAGGCAGGGGCGGACTGACCATTTGGGCACTCGGGCACTTCCCAAGGGCCCCATGCCACTAAGGGGCCCCATCAGTAAAAATGTAAAAATGTAAAAATCAGCGTTTTTTTGAAAAATCCCAAGATTTTAGCTCTTTAGCTTCTGTGTGTGTATACTGTGTGGCCCCATAATCTATTGCCTGAGGGCCCCATAATCTCCTATTGCCTGAGGGCCCCATGATCTCCTATTGCCTGAGGGCCACATGATCTCCTATTGCCTGAGGGCCCCATAATCTCCTATTGCCTGAGGGCCCCATAATCTCCTATTGCCCGGGGGCCCCATAATCTCCTTTTGCCCGGGGGCCCCATAATCTCCTATTGCCCGAGGGCCCCATAATCTCCTATTGCCCGGGGGGCCCCATAATCTCCTATTGCCCGGGGGCCCCATAATCTCCTATTGCCCGAGGGCCCCATAATCTTCTATTGCCTGAGGGCCCCATAATATTATATTGCCTGAGGGCCCCATAATCTCCTATTGCCCGGGGCCCCATAATCTCCTATTGCCCGGGGGCCCCATAATCTCCTTTTGCCCGGGGGCCCCATAATCTCCTATTGCCCGAGGGCCCCATAATCTCCTATTGCCCGAGGGCCCCATAATCTCCTTTTGCCCGGGGGCCCCATAATCTCCTATTGCCCGAGGGCCCCATAATCTCCTATTGCCTGAGGGCCCCATAATCTTCTATTGCCTGAGGGCCCCATAATATTCTATTGCCCGGGGCCCCATAATCTGCTATTGCCCGAGGGCCCCATAATCTCCTATTGCCCGGGGGGCCCCATAATCTCCTATTGCCTGGGGGCCCCATAATCTCCTATTGCCTGAGGGCCCCATAATCTTCTATTGCCTGAGGGCCCCATAATATTCTATTGCCTGAGGCCCCCATAATCTCCTATTGCCCGGGGCCCCATAATCTCCTATTGCCTGAGGGCCCCATAATATTCTATTGCCTGAGGCCCCATAATCTCCTATTGCCCGGGGCCCCATAATCTCCTATTGCCCGGGGGCCCCATAATCTCCTATTGCCCGGGGGCCCCATAATCTCCTATTGCCCGAGGGCCCCATAATCTCCTATTGCCCGGGGGCCCCATAATCTCCTATTGCCCGAGGGCCCCATAATCTCCTATTGCCCGAGGGCCCCATAATCTCCTATTGCCCGGGGGCCCCATAATCTCCTATTGCCCGAGGGCCCCATAATCTCCTATTGCCCGAGGGCCCCATAATCTTCTATTGCCCGAGGGCCCCATAATATTCTATTGCCTGTGGGCCCCATAATCTCCTATTGCCCGGGGCCCCATAATCTCCTATTGCCCGGGGGGCCCCATAATCTCCTATTGCCCGGGGGGCCCCATAATCTCCTATTGCCTGAGGGCCCCATAATCTTCTATTGCCTGAGGGCCCCATAATCTTCTATTGCCTGAGGCCCCCATAATCTCCTATTGCCCGGGGCCCCATAATCTCCTATTGCCCGGGGGCCCCATAATCTCCTATTGCCCGGGGGCCCCATAATCTCCTATTGCCCGGGGGCCCCATAATCTCCTATTGCCCGGGGGCCCCATAATCTCCTATTGCCCGAGGGCCCCATAATCTCCTATTGCCCGGGGCCCCATAATCTCCTATTGCCTGAGGGCCCCATAATCTCCTATTGCCTGAGGGCCCCATAATCTCCTATTGCCCGGGGGCCCCATAATCTCCTATTGCCCCGGGGCCCCATAATCTCCTATTCCCTGGGGCCCCATAATCTCCTATTGCCCGGGGGCCCCATAATCTCCTATTGCCCCGGGGCCCCATAATCTCCTATTGCCCGGGGGCCCCATGAGTTGTCAGTCCGCCCCTGTGTACAGGGAATAGCTAGAAATGTTTATTGTATCTCAGCATGAAAGGGTTACCTTGTACTGGGAATACCTCCTTAACCATTTGACCTCCGGAAGGTTTACCCCCCTTCATGACCAGGCCATTTTTTGCGATACGGCACTGCGTCGCTTTAACTGCATCGTTGTACCCAAACAAAATTGATGTATTTTTTCCCCACAAATAGAGATTTATTTTGGTGGCATTTGATCACCTCGGCGTTTTTTATTTTTTGCGCTATAAATCAAAAAAGAGAGCAACAATTAAAATAAAATAAAAAAATATATAAAAAAACGAATTTATTCATCAGTTTAGGCCGATATATATTGTATTAATCGGCGAATAACACGCCCCCTAATTATAAGAGGGAAGTTTCAGGAAAAAAAACATTCCAAAGACCCCTGCAGAGCTCACAGACTCCCTGCACATTACAAGACCCCCTGCACAGCACACGGACCCCCTGCACAGCACACAGACCCCCTGCACAGCACACAGACCCCCCTGCACAGCACACGGCCCCCTGCACATTACATGGACCCCTGCATAACACACGGCCCCCTGCACATTACATGGACCCCCTGCACATTACATGGCCCCCTGCATAACACACGGACCCTCTGCACATTTCACAGACCCCCTGCACATTACACGGACCCCCTGCACAGCACACGGCCCCCTGCATAACACACGGACCCCCTGCACATTACACGGCCCCCTGCACATTACACGGACCCCCTGCACAGCACACGGCCCCCTGCATAACACACAGACCCCCTGCACAGCACACGGCCCCCTGCACATTACATGGACCCCCTGCACATTACATGGCCCCCTGCATAACACACGGCCCCCTGCACATTACATGGACCCCCTGCACATTACATGGCCCCCTGCATAACACACGGCCCCCTGCACATTACATGGACCCCCTGCACATTACATGGCCCCCTGCATAACACACGGACCCTCTGCACATTTCACAGACCCCCTGCACATTACACGGCCCCCTGCACATTACACGGACCCCCTGCACAGCACACGGCCCCCTGCATAACACACGGACCCCCTGCACATTACACAGACCCCCTGCACAGCACACGGCCCCCTGCATAACACACGGACCCTCTGCACATTACACAGACCCCCTGCACATTACACAGACCCCCTGCACATTACACGGCCCCCTGCACATTACACGGACCCCCTGCACAGCACACGGCCCCCTGCATAACACACGGACCCCCTGCACATTACACAGACCCCCTGCACATTACACGGCCCCCTGCACATTACATGGACCCCCTGCACAGTACACGGCCCCTGCATAACACATGGACCCTCTGCACATTACACAGACCCCCTGCACATTACACAGACCCCCTGCACATTACACAGACCCCCTGCACAGCACACGGCCCCCTGCATAACACACGGATCCTCTGCACATTACACGGCCCCCTGCACAGTTCATGGACCCCTGCACAGCACACGGACCCCCTGCACAGTACACGGACCCCCTGCCCAGTACACGGACCCCCTGCACAGTACACGGCCCCCTGCACAGCACACGGACCCCCTGCACAGTACACGGCCCCCTGCACAGTACACGGACCCCCTGCACAGCACACGGCCCCCTGCATAACACACAGACCCTCTGCACATTACGTAGACTCCCTGCACATTACACAGCCCCCTGCACATTACACGGCCCCCTGCACATTACACGGCCCCCTGCACATTACAAGGCCCCCTGCACATTACATGGCCCCCTGCACATTACATGGCCCCCCTGCACATTACACACACCCCCTGCACATTACACAGACCCCCGCACATTACACGGCCCCCTGCACATTACAAGGCCCCCTGCACATTAAGCAGACCCCCTGCACATTACATGGCACCCTGCACATTACAAGGCCCCCTGCACATTACATGGCCCCCTGCACATTACATGGCCCCCTGCACATTACACACACCCCCTGCACATTACATGGCCCCCTGCACATTACACACACCCCCTGCACATTACAAGGCCCCCTGCACATTACAAGGCCCCCTGCACATTACGCGGCCCCCTGCACATTACATGGCCCCCTGCACATTACACAGACCCCCTGCACATTACACAGACCCCTGCACATTACAAGCCCCCCTGCACATTACATGGCACCCTGCACATTACACGGCCCCCTGCACATTACACGGCCCCCTGCACATTAAGCAGACCCCCTGCACATTACATGGCACCCTGCACATTACAAGGCCCCCTGCACATTACATGGCCCCCTGCACATTACAAGGCCCCCTGCACATTACATGGCCCCCTGCACATTAAATGCCCCCCTGCACATTACACACACCCCCTGCACATTACAAGGCCCCCTGCACATTACACAGACCCCCCTGCACATTACACAGACCCCTGCACATTACAAGGCCCCCTGCACATTACAAGGCCCCCTGCACATTACATGGCCCCCTGCACATTACATGGCCCCCTGCACATTACACAGACCCCCTGCACATTACACAGACCCCCTGCACATTACACAGACCCCCTGCACATTACACGGCCCCCTGCACATTACACGGACCCCCTGCACAGCACACGGCCCCCTGCATAACACACGGACCCCCTGCACATTACACAGACCCCTGCACAGCACACGGCCCCCTGCATAACACACGGACCCTCTGCACATTACACAGACCCCCTGCACATTACACAGACCCCCTGCACATTACACGGCCCCCTGCACATTACACGGACCCCCTGCACAGCACACGGCCCCCTGCATAACACACGGACCCCCTGCACATTACACAGACCCCCTGCACATTACACGGCCCCCTGCACATTACATGGACCCCCTGCACAGCACACGGCCCCTGCATAACACATGGACCCTCTGCACATTACACAGACCCCCTGCACATTACACAGACCCCCTGCACATTACACAGACCCCCTGCACAGCACACGGCCCCCTGCATAACACACGGATCCTCTGCACATTACACGGCCCCCTGCACAGTTCATGGACCCCTGCACAGCACACGGACCCCCTGCCCAGTACACGGACCCCCTGCCCAGTACACGGACCCCCTGCACAGTACACGGCCCCCTGCACAGTACACGGCCCCCTGCACAGCACACGGACCCCCTGCACAGTACACGGCCCCCCTGCACAGTACACGGACCCCTGCACAGCACACGGCCCCCTGCATAACACACAGACCCTCTGCACATTACGTAGACTCCCTGCACATTACACAGCCCCCTGCACATTACACGGCCCCCTGCACATTACACGGCCCCCTGCACATTACAAGGCCCCCTGCACATTACATGGCCCCCCTGCACATTACATGGCCCCCTGCACATTACATGGCCCCCTGCACATTACACACACCCCCTGCACATTACACAGACCCCTGCACATTACAAGGCCCCCTGCACATTACACAGACCCCTGCACATTACACGGCCCCCTGCACATTACAAGGCCCCCTGCACATTAAGCAGACCCCCTGCACATTACATGGCACCCTGCACATTACAAGGCCCCCTGCACATTACATGGCCCCCTGCACATTACATGGCCCCCTGCACATTACACACACCCCCTGCACATTACATGGCCCCCTGCACATTACACACACCCTCTGCACATTACAAGGCCCCCTGCACATTACAAGGCCCCCTGCACATTACGCGGCCCCCTGCACATTACACGGCCCCCCTGCACATTACATGGCACCCTGCACATTACACGGCCCCCTGCACATTAAGCAGACCCCCTGCACATTACATGGCACCCTGCACATTACATGGCCCCCTGCACATTACAAGGGCCCCTGCACATTACATGGCCCCCTGCACATTACAAGGCCCCCTGCACATTAAGCAGACCCCCTGCACATTACATGGCACCCTGCACATTACAAGGCCCCCTGCACATTACATGGCCCCCTGCACATTACATGGCCCCCTGCACATTACACACACCCCCTGCACATTACATGGCCCCCTGCACATTACACACACCCCCTGCACATTACAAGGCCCCCTGCACATTACAAGGCCCCCTGGACATTACAAGGCCCCCTGCACATTACGCGGCCCCCTGCACATTACATGGCCCCCTGCACATTACACACACCCCCTGCACATTACATGGCACCCTGCACATTACATGGCCCCCTGTACATTACATGGCCCCCTGCACATTACACACACCCCCTGCACATTACATGGCCCCCTGCACATTACACACACCCCCTGCACATTACATGGACCCCTGAACATTACGTAGAATATTTTTTTTGAATACTGGCAATTATGCCCCCTGTGCTGCCACCCTTTCCATCCCAGTGTAGCGCACCCCCCCCCCCCCCCCAAGGAGCCGCAGACGAACTGGACCCCTCACTCCTGCACAGCCAAGCACACTGAATCTTCACTCCAGAGAACAGTCTGTGATTTTACTTATTAGGGGTTAATAACTTGGATAGGGATGGGAGGTTATGGGATGCCAACTTGACTTCAGCAAAACTTTGGCAACAACTTCGGGGACATCTTCCTATATACAGTCCCCTTTACCCTCCTCCTGAACAGACTCGCACGCTGGATCCAGATGAATCACTGTTAGTTGATCTGACAGGCTCCCGGCCAAACTTAGCGATGGCCCCTTACAGGCAGAGACTCAGTTCCAAGCAGCGATAATTCCCTCGGCGATAATTCCCTCGGCGATAATTCCCTCGGCGATCAATTCCCTCGGCGATCAATTCCCTCGGCGATAATTCCCTCAGCGATAATTCCCTCGCCGATAATTCCCTCGGCGTGCTCTAATGAAATTCCTGATCCTTTCACTGATAACGATCGCGGTTTCAGCATCATTAGAAAATGTGGGTGTGATGAAGTTTATATTGCGGCGGCCTTGTGGCAGGTCTATCCAGTTCTTCCGGATGGCATATGAGCTTAATTAGCACAATATGAAAACAACACAACGCAGGACGTTTCCCCGAGCATTAAAAAAGTAAACCTTTTTATATAAAGACTGAACCTCCTGAGCCCCAGGCAAGGACTTCTCCATAGTGCTGCTCTGACAAGAGTTACATTCTTCAAACCTACATAGAGACACAGTACCCTCGTGGTAACTATACAAGAATACTTTACGAGCCAACCACCAGAGCAAAATGCCAACCACCAGAGCAAAATGCCAACCACCAGAGCAAAATGCCAACCACCAGAGCAAAATGACCATATCTGGGGCATTCGGGGCATACAGTGCCTCAGGTTCCAAACTCCTCAACACGGCCTTACTGACCTTCACTCTTATTGGAATAGAAGCAATTTTAGACTCCAACTTTGAATGTCCACATGGGCGTCCGCAGGTAGGGGCAAGGGGGGGAAAGTGCCCCCCCCCTGGAATCAGGGTTTAGATCAGGAGTGTGTTCCCCACTCGGTCTTTATCCCAGCGCTGGCGGCCGGCCCTGTCCTCACCCAGAATGAATACGGGTCTTGCCAGCTGCTGGCCATCTTGGACATCCTACTGGCATTCAAGGTACCATACTGAGCATTACACACACCACTGGGACATAGGGGCACTTGAGGGACTGCAGACAGGGCTAGGGGGTCCCTCTCTCTGTCACCCCAACCCTCTGTCTGTCTCTGTCACACTACTCTCTCTCCGTCACCCCCCTATGTCACTTTTTGTCACCCCCTCTCTCTGCCACCCCCTTTCTCTCTGCCACTGCCCTCTGTCTCTCTCTGTCATCCCCTATGTCTTTCTATCACCCCCTCTCTCTGTCATCCCCTATGTCTCTCTCTGTCACCCCCTTGTCTCTCTCTGTCACCCCTATGTCTTTCTGTCACCCCCTCTCTCTCTCTGTCACCCCCTGTCTCTCTCTGTCACCCCCTATGTCTTTCTGTCACCCCCCCTCTCTGTCACCCCCTCTCTCTCTCTGTCACCCCCCTGTCTCTCTCTGTCACCCCCTATGTCTTTCTGTCACCCCCCCTCTCTGTCACCCCCCTCTCTCTCTCTGTCACCCCCCTGTCTCTCTCTGTCACCCCCTATGTCTTTCTGTCACCCCCTCTCTCTGTCACCCCCCCTCTCTCTCTGTCACCCCCTCTCTCTCTCTCTGTCACCCCCTGTCTCTCTCTGTCACCCCCTATGTCTTTCTGTCACCCCCCCTCTCTCTGTCACCCCCCTTCTCTCTCTGTCACCCCCCTGTCTCTTTCTGTCACCCCCCTCTCTCTGTCACCCCCTCTCTCTCTCTGTCACCCCCTGTCTCTATCTGTCACCCCCTATGTCTTTCTGTCACCCCCTCTCTCTGTCACCCCCTCTCTCTCTCTGTCACCCCCTCTCTCTGTCACCCCTATGTCTTTCTGTCACCCCCTCTCTCTCTCTGTCACCCCCTATGTCTTTCTGTCACCCCCCTCTCTGTCACCCCCTCTCTCTCTCTGTCACCCCCTGTCTCTCTCTGTCACCCCCTATGTCTTTCTGTCACCCCCTCTCTCTGTCACCCCTCCTTCTCTCTCTGTCACCCCTGTCTCTCTCTGTCACCCCCTATGTCTTTCTGTCACCCCCTCTCTCTGTCACCCCAGTCTCTCTCTGTCACCCCCCCATGTATGCAGTCTCTGGTCATCTCTTGAGCCAAGTATGCAGTCTCTTACAGTCTCTTGTGCCATGTATACAGTCTCTGACCATCTCTTGTGCCATGTCTGCAGTCTCTGACCATCTCCTGTACTATGTCTGCAGTCTCTGACCGTGATAATGACATTGTCGAAAAAGATCAGAGCATGGGTGACCTTAAAATTATGCCCCCCCCTGAAAAAAGTTCTGCGGACGCCCATGAATGTCCATCAGACAAATACAGCGTGGTCCTTGTAGGCATCTACAGCCTCTCGTTCTTCCTCGGTCCAGCCATTGTCTCCGTCTTCCTTGGATTATATCATTTTCCTGGCTTCCACAAGAAGGAATGTTGCCCGTGTTGGTCTGGCAATCGGGCTTGTATCTACGTTGTCCTGCAGGTTGCCAAACCCGCAGTGATTTGGCTCCTGATTGCGATGACAGATGGACAGTATCTAACCTGCTTTGTCATGGTGGCCTCTCGCTATCAGCTAGACCATGACTTTTACTTATTTGTCTTTCAGGTAAGTGGGGTGCCCCTTAAAACAAAAAAATTAAAAGTCAGCAGCTACAAATACGGCAGCTGCTGACTTTTAATAATCGGACACTTACTTGTCCAAGGGTCCAGCGATGCGGGGGAACGAAGCCCCCCCTTCCCCCGCTCCGCTCGGCGGAGTCGACATTCTTACTGTGGGCACCCACTGACCATGCGTGATCGGCGCCGTGCCCCATGATACGCCGCGCAGTCATCTGGGACCTGTCACGTGTCCCAGATGACTGACTGCACTGAGGGGAAGAGATGTCACCAGCCCGGGCACTGAAGGAGGCAGACTACGAGGGACCCCCTAGAAACAGGCATTTAGAGGTGAGCTATTTTTTTTTTTTATTTTTTGGTGGAAACACCACTTTAATTTTTATTTTTATTTTTTTTACCAATTCAATACCGGGCCTATTCTGGCACTTCTCTCCTAAGTGTAAAAATGGCTACATTTGAGCATTAAAAAGCAACCACTGACGCGTTTCGGCATGAGCCTTAGTCATAGTAAACATAGATAACTAGGAGTAAAAAAAAAGCAGTAGAATGATCAATAGGTAGCAGTTCAGAGGTCAGGGCAGGCAGCAGTCACAGATACCAGGATACAAGCCAGAGGTCAGGGTAAGCAGCGGGCACTAATAGCAGGATACAAGCCAGAGGTCAGGATAGGCGGTGGACACAGATACCGGGATACAAGCCAGAGGTCAGGGCAGGCACTGGACACAGATACCGGCATACAAGCCAGAAGTCAGGATAGGCAGTGAACACAGATACCGGGATACAGGCCAGAGGCCAGGATAGGCAGTGGACACAGATACCGGGATACAAGCCAGAGGTCAGGATAGGCAGTGGACACAGATACCGGGATACAATTCAGAGGCCAGGATAAGCAGTGGACACAGGTACCGGGATACAAGCCAGAGGTCAGGATAGGCGGTGGACACAGATACCGGGATACAAGCCAGAGGTCAGGATAGGCAGTGGACACAGATATCGGGATACAAGCCAGAGGTCAGGATAAGCAGCGGACACAGATACCGGGATACAAGACAGAGGTCAGGATAGGCAGTGGACACATATATCGGGATACAAGCCAGAGGTCAGGATAAGCAGCGGACACAGATACCGGGATACAAGCCAGAGGTCAGGATAGGCAGTGGACACAGATACCGGGATACAAGCCAGAGGTCAGGATAGGCAGTGAACACAGATACCGGGATACAAGCCAGAGGTCAGGATAGGCAGTGAACACAGATACCGGGATACAAGCCAGAGGTCAGGATAGGCAGTGGACACAGATACCGGGATACAATTCAGAGGCCAGGATAAGCAGTGGACACAGATACCGGGATACAAGCCAGAGGCCAGGATAGGCACTGGACACAGATACGGGGATACAAGCCAGAGGTCAGGATAGGCAGTGGACACAGATACCGGGATACAATTCAGAGGCCAGGATAAGCAGTGGACACAGATACCGGGATACAATTCAGAGGCCAGGATAAGCAGTGGACACAGATACCGGGATACAATTCAGAGGCCAGGATAAGCAGTGGACACAGATACCGGGATACAAGCCAGAGGTCAGGATAGGCAGTGGACACAGATACCGGGATACAAGCCAGAGGTCAGGATAAGCAGCGGACACAGATACCGGGATACAAGTCAGAGGTCAGGATAGGCAGTGGACACAGATACTGGGATACAAGTCAGAGGTCAGGATAGGCAGTGAACACAGATACCGGGATACAAGCCAGAGGTCAGGATAAGCAGTGGACACAGATACCGGGATACAAGCTAGAGGTCAGGATAAGCAGCGGACACAGATACCGGGATACAAGCCAGAGGTCAGGATAGGCAGTGGACACAGATACCGGGATACAAGTCAGAGGTCAGGATAGGCAGTGGACACAGATACCGGGATACAAGCCAGAGGTCAGGATAGGCAGTGGACACAGATATCGGGATACAAGCCAGAGGTCAGGATAGGCAGTGGACACAGATATCGGGATACAAGCCAGAGGTCAGGATAAGCAGCGGACATAGATACCGGGATACAAGCCAGAGGTCAGGATAAGCAGTGGACACAGATACCGGGATACAAGCTAGAGGTCAGGATAAGCAGCGGACACAGATACCGGGATACAAGCCAGAGGTCAGGATAGGCAGTGGACACAGATACCGGGATACAAGTCAGAGGTCAGGATAGGCAGTGGACACAGATACCGGGATACAAGCCAGAGGTCAGGATAGGCAGTGGACACAGATACCGGGATACAAGCCAGAGGTCAGGATAGGCAGTGGACACAGATATCGGGATACAAGCCAGAGGTCAGGATAAGCAGCGGACACAGATACCGGGATACAAGCCAGAGGTCAGGATAGGCAGTGGACACAGATATCAGGATACAAGCCAGAGGTCAGGATAGGCAGTGGACACAGATATCGGGATACAAGCCAGAGGTCAGGATAAGCAGCGGACATAGATACCGGGATACAAGCCAGAGGTCAGGATAGGCAGTGGACACAGATACCGGCATACATGTCAGAGGTCAGGATAGGCAGTGGACACAGATACCGGGATACAAGCCAGAGGTCAGGATAGGCAGTGGACACAGATATCGGGATACAAGCCAGAGGTCAGGATAAGCAGTGGACACAGATACCAGGATTTCAGCCAAAGGTCAGGATAAGAAGTGGACATGGAAAACCAGGAACAAGACAGCAGTCAGGGCTGGCAGTGGACACAGATATCAGGATACAAGGAAAGGTCATGGCAGCAGCAGACACAGATAACAGGATACAAGCCAGAGGTCAGGGTAGGCAGTGGACAGAGATACCAGGATATTAGCCAAAGGTCAGTATAGGCAGTGGACATGGATAACCAGGTACAAGCCAGAAGTCAGTGCAGGTAGTGGACACAGATACCATGATAGCAAAATACTTTCCAGAGCCCATGGCAGGCAGTAGACCCAGATAACCAGGAACAAGCCAGAAGTCAGGGCAGGCAGCAGATATGGATAATCAAGAAATAGAGAGAAGTTGGTACACAGGAATCAATAGAGGAATGCAGACTGGATCGCAGGAAGGTTCACCCGCAACATGGCAGCCTTTTCTGTGTCAGAAATACAACCTGCCACCATGATAACAATTTTTGCACATGTAGCATTTCACTAATTCAAAATGTCCTGCACATCAGTCAGAGTCCTATTTAATGTTGCGCTAAAGAAATGGAGCTATAAAATGAAGCAGCGGAGCTGATGTTGGGTATTCAGCGATGACACCACGAATGTCAGTAGTAAAGGTGGTTCCTTCTTCTCTACAACACTGTCAATCCGGATGAGAAAAATGTCAGCAATCATCTGATCGATGGCCTTCGGGGAAGGTGGATGTTGGCAAGGACCTCGGCCCTCATTCCTGTTAGAAAGGAACATCCCATAATTAGATAATTGATACGATCAATATTAATGGGGATGACAAACGGTGCGGTCATCTCCGCATCAAGATACAATCTGCAGGATTCCTCACACACCATGAAGCCTGATTGGATACTCAGAATTCCCAGTCCGATACGGTGGGAAAAACCTAATTATAGGGATGAGGTTCAGGTTTGGCGCTACCATGGGCGTCCGCAGATCTTTTTTCAGGGGCGGTGCATCATTTTAGGGTCATCCATGTGCCCTTTTCGACAATGTCATTATCACATTATTATGGTAAGAGACAGCAGGCGTAATACAGTCCCTAGGATAAGTAATGGGTAATGGCCGACAGGTCCTCTTACCAGACTCAGCGAAACTACAGCAGTGATCCCTCCGGCTGGACGATCGTTCACTCTGGGTTCCCCGGGGAGATTCTGGTCAGTAGTGTAGCATGTCTGTACCCTGGTAGTGGCTCAGTCTTTCTCTCTCTGGTGGTGCTGGGCAGCGTGGCTCTCTGTCTGGCGATGGGTAACGTGGCTCTCTCTCTGGCGCTGGGTAGCGTGGCTCTCTCTCTGGTGCTGGGTAGTGTGGCTCTCTCTCTGGCGCTGGGTAGCGTGGCTCTCTCTCTGGCGCTGGGTAGCGTGGCTCTCTCTCTGGCGCTGGGTAGCGTGGCTCTCTCTCTGGCGCTGGGTAGCCTGGCTCTCTCTCTGGCGCTGGGTAGCATGGCTCTCTCTCTGGCGCTGGGTAGCGTGGCTTTCTCTCTGGCGCTGGGTAGTCTTCGGGACTACATGCCCCATGATGCTCTCCTAGCAGTCTCCTCCCCTCAATTATGGCCAATAGGGAAGAAACAGGGCGGGCAGGAAGCTGGGTGGGGAACCTGGTGAGAGCCGCTGTCTCTTTTCCCTGACAGGAGTAAGAGGGGGGGCGAGTGGGGGAAACCTCTGACAGCCCGCAGCTCGCCTTTCTCCTGACACAACGCCGCCGAGTTATCTGCTGGACTGAGCAGGGAAAAGAGCCCGCAGTCACACTACACTGATGGGGGGGCTTGACAGCACCTTGATGGTGTCACCCCACTGGCTGCCCGCCCCCCCCATAGTGACGCCACTGTGCTGAATGTGCCGATCCGATCCCTGATTCCAGGGGGGGGGCACTTGACCCCCCTTGCCCCTACCTGCGGACGCCCATGTTTGGCGCTACCATGGGTTGGAGATTCGCAGTCCGGGAGAAATGATGCGCACTGCGTGGCTTTTGACCTTTTGGCAGCAGACCTAGAAGGGGTCAATGTGGGGAATCTTGGATAAGACAACCTTCTCATTAGGGCAGTCATAGAGTCAGTGATTGGAAAGTTGTAGCTCCATAACAAAATGGCCTCGAACCACCATAGTTATATTAATTATCAAATCTCACATCTGCTCTATGTTTTACCATGAAGAAGCAGTATATATTATAGAACTCATATTTTTTAAATCTATATACTTGGAGCCCGGGCTTTTTTTCTCTCAGAGAATAGGTGCATGTACTCTCCCCTTGCCGACTCACCCCTTGTTCGCACCATCTACCCACCTCCGAGGACCTTTCCTTGGCTCAAACCCCTACCCACCTCCCAGTACCACCCATTTTTGGAACAACAGAACCAAGTAAGTAATTTGTATGGAATTTGTTAATGATAACAAGAAAAACAGTAAAATTGTTCCACTGCAACCAGCAATAATATCCCTCCTCAGCAACAATAGATCCACACCAAGCAACGATAGACCCCCCGTAACAATAAATCCCTCTAGCAACAATAGATCCCCCAGCAATAATAGGCCCACTGCAACAAAATTCCCCCCGGCAACAATTGATCCACCCCAGATACAACAGACCCCCACCAGCAACAATAGCATTATTAGATCCTCCAGCAGGCAGCAAAAACAGATCCCTTCCTTAACCGCTTCCCGACCGCCTCACGCAGATATACTGCGGCAGAATGGCACGGGCAGGCAAAATCACGTACCTGTACGTGGCCCTTTAATTGCCTGCCCGTGGGTCGTGCTAGCGACCCGGTCGGGAGCTCCGTGACCCGGCCGCGGGACCAGCAGACCCGATCGCCGCTGGTGTCCGGCGATCGGGTCACAGAGCTGAAGAACGGGGAGAGGTCTGTGTAAACAAACTTCTCCCCGCGCTTCCTAATCTGCCTGTCATTGATCGGCTGTTCCCGGTCATCGGGAAAGCCGATCAATGATGTCAGACGTCAGCCCCGCCCCCTAATGTAAAAAAACACACACACGTCACAGCCCATAACCCCTCCCCCTAGTGGTTAACTCTTTCACTACAACTGTCATTTATACAGGAATCAGTGCTATTTAAATAGCATTGATCGCTGTATAAATGACAATGGTCCCAAAAAATGTGTCAAAAATGTGTCAAAAATGTCCGATGTGTCCCCCATAATGTCGCAGTCACAATAAAAAACGCTGATCGCCGCCATTACTAGTAAAAAAAAAGAATATTAATAAAAATGCTATAAAACTATCCCCTATTTTGTAAACGCTATAACTTTTGCGCAAACTAATCAATAATCGCTAATTGCAATTTTTTTTACCAAAAATATGTAGAAGAATACGTATCGGCCTAAACTGAGGAAAAATACATTTTTTTATATATTTTTTGGGGATATTTATTATAGCAAAAAGCAAAAAATATTGCATTGTTTTCAAAATTGTCGCTCTATTTTTGTTTATAGCGCAAAAAATAAAAACCGCAGGGGCGATCAAATACCACCAAAAGAAAGCTCTATTTGTGGGAAAAAAAGGACGCCAATTTTGTTTGGGAGCCACGCCGCACGACCGCGCAATTGTCAGTTAAAGCGACGCAGTGCCGAATCGCACAGCCTGGTCCTTTGGCTGCCAATTGGTCCGGGGCTGAAGTGGTTAATAGTAGATCCCTCCCAGCAACAACTGACCTCCAGAAACCTAAGACCCCCCCCCCCCCAGTAACAATAGACCCCTCCCTCAACAATATATTCCCCCCCAGCAACAGTAGATTGGCCATCAGCCAGCATCAATGGACCGTCCAGCACACTTAGGCACCCCTTGCCATTATATACATTCAGTGATGGAGGTGCTGGAAACCCATCCCCCCACTTTCCTGCTGAAGAAAGAAAGCCCTGCATGGAGCCATGGGTGATACCCAGGGTGGAACTGTCCACTACATTAGGGTTGCCGAAGAAAGAAAAAGATGTTTTTGCTGTCTGTGCCACTTGCAGGAAGTGTCACCTTTCTTTCAGCATCAACAGGTATTTTCTGTACTTGCTGAACATGTTTATATCCTGAAAAAATAAAACAAATGCAGACACCACATCTAAGGGCAGGTAAACTCCAATATATTACATCTTTGGTTTCATCTATCCTTTGAGTTCTTCTCAGTCTATATAATACCATTCCCCAAATTCCCCAATTTGCAGCCAAAGGACCAGGCCCCTTTTTGCGATTCGGCACTGCGTCGCTTTAACTGACAATTGCGCGGTCGTGCGGCGTGGCTCCCAAACAAAATTGGCGTCATTTTTTTCCCATGAATAGAGCTTTCTTTTGGTGGTATTTGATCGCCCCTGCGGTTTTTATTTTTTGTGCTATAAACAAAAATAGAGCGACAATTTTGAAAAAAAATGCAATATTTTTTTACTTTTTGCTATAACAAATATCCCCAAATAATATATAAAAACAACATTTTTTTGCCTCAGTTTAGGCCGATACGTATTCTTCTACATATTTTTGGTAAAAAAAATCTCAATTAGCGATTATTGATTGGTTTGCGCAAAAGTTATAGCGTTTACAAAATAGGGGATAATTTTATAGCATTTTTATTGATATTTTTTTTTACTAGTAATGGCGGCGATCAGCGATTTTTATTGTGACTGCGACATTATGGCGGACACATTGGACATTTTTGACACATTTTTAAGACCATTGTCATTTATACAGCAATCAATGCTATTTAAATGCACTGATTCCTGTGTAAATGGCACTGGCAGTGAAGGGGTTAACCACTAGGGGGCGGGGAGGGGTTAAGTAAGCCCTGTGTGTGTTTTCTTACTGTAGGGGGCGTGGCTTGGCATGTGACGTCACTGATCGTCTTTCCCTATGACAGGGAACAGACGATCAGTGACAGTGTCACTAGGAAGCGCGGGGAGAGGTTTGTTTACACTTACCTCTCCCCGTTCTTCAGCTCTGTGACCCGATCGCGGGACACCAGCGGCGATCGGGTCCGTTGGTCCCGTGGCCACGGAGCTTAGGACCGGGTCACGAGCGCGCCGCCAGCGGTGTGCACACAACCTACGGCTGGGCTCTTAAATGACAACGTACCTGTACGTTGATGTGCCCAGCCGTGCCATTCTGCCGACGTAATGTGCAAGAGGCGGTCCTTAAGCGGTTAAATGTGTGTTCCCTCAGTGTGTTCTAACTGTGTGGGGGATGGGAGTGACTAGGAGAGGAGACATATCGTTTTTCCTACTTCCCTAACAGCACAGGAATTTGTGTGTTTACACACAGAACTCCCTGTCCTGGCGCTCGTGCCCGCCTGCCACCCGCATCGGGTCCCTCGTCATGCAGTGGGCGCTCACGCGCTCTTTGGTGGCTGAAAATGGTAAGGACGTACCTGTACGGGATTTCGCCCAGGGGAGCCATTCTGCCACAGTATATCTGCGTGAGCCGGTGGGGAACTGGTTAGTATAGGTTTTATGTCTCAAATATGTCCAAACCCATGACATTAAATGAATAATGCATATGAATTACCGTATTTATCGGCGTATAACACGCACTTTTTCCCCCTTTAAATTGGGGGAAAGTCGTGGGTGCGTGTTATACGCCGATACCCCCCCCAAAAAAGTGCCAAAAATGGCAAGCGCCGCCGAAAAATAGCAAGCGCTGCCGAAAAAAAAGACTGAATTGCGGCTGAAAAAAAAACGAAGCGGCGCTGGAAAAGACCGACCCGACTGTTCGGCTGCGCTCGCTCCGGAAACAGCAGGGAGGCGGGACCGCGAGCGGAGCGAACAGTCGGCTCGGTCTTTTCCGGGGGCGCTTCGGTCTTTTTCGGCGGCGCACGCGACAGTGCGTCTCGGCGGCGGGAGATTTAAACCCGGACAAGACTGCAAATGACGCTGGCAAGCTGCAATGACACTGGGCAAGCTACAATGACACTGGGCAAGGCTACAATGACACTGGGCAAGCTGCAAATGACGCTTATATGTAAGTTTTTTTTTTCCCTAAACTCCCCTCCTAAAACGTTTTTTCCTTAAAATGCCCTCCTAAACTTGGGGTGCGTGTTATACGCCAATAAATACGGTATGTAATGAATGAATGACTTGTTTAGCGCTACCTATGTGCTCTGAATCGCCCCAGGGTGATTTTTGCCGCCGGTGTCCATCTGCGGTATAGCACGGTCCTTTACCCCGTAGGGTCCCAACATGCTTACAAACACATAGTTTGGCCAATTTTTAGACAGGGTCTAATTAACCTACCAGCATGTCTTTGGAGTGTGGGAGGAAACCGGATTACCAAATCCCAACCATTGTCATGGTCGGGATTTGAACCAGCGACTCTATTGTCATGGTCGGGATTTGAACCAGCGACTCTATTGCTGCTAGGTGAAAGTGCTACCCACTACACCACTGTGCTGCCCGACCACGTATATAGAATAATTCACCCTGCAGTAAAGATGTAATTCACCCAGCCAGTGAATTTCATTGCCCGACACACCACTTATGTTTCCTTACACGGCTCCTTCATTGGTTATCTTTTTCAGCCAGCTCCACCCTTATTTATTCTTCTCACAATCATCTTATTAGTATGACTAACTGTTCTTTCCACCAAAATCAATAGATACATATAAGTGAAAGTGGACGATAACAGTCAGAACAAAACCCGACGCCGCATCAGCCGCCATAGGCTCTAAAGTTCCTCCTGAAGGGGGTGACCTCACCCCCCCCCCCCTTCCCCCTGCAATGTCCTCAGGAGGAAAAGGTAAAACGACGAACATCGCCTCCTTCATCAAAGAACACTTCAACATTGTTGGGAACTCCATTCTTGTGATGGTTCTCCTCGGGTTGGAGAAAATCATGGACCTGGAGTTCAGATGCCCCTCGGACAGACCCCTGGCGATCGCCTACAGCTTGGTGTTCCTCGTCGTACCCACCATGATTGTCGGAGTGGTGGCGTGCTATTTAAGCCCGGGAGGGATGTGCTGCAAAGCCGGAAAAAGAGAGAACAGCGCAGAAATCAGAGGCGGCGCTGAGGAGGGCGACGGGAAAATCAACATCGAATCAAGTAAGTCTTTCCAAAATCTGGAAATGGTGGAACCAAAGGCTGAAGCCAAGAGCGCAACGTGCGGGTGCTGCTGTGCCAATGTGCAGAGTCGTTTTTTCGAAATTAAGGTGGTCGTGCTTTGGGTACTGATTGTGATCACAGATGGACGGTACGGGGATTGCTTCGTCAAGTCTGTGGATGAATTGATAGAAATTAAAAATTCTAATATCTCTCGGAGAGAACTTCTGCTGAGCTGGACAGAAGTACGAAGTAATTACCTAATACATTTGTCCCAGGTAAGTGCACCACACTATTATTATTATACATTTATATAGCTCTGACCAGTGGCGGCTGGGGCTTTTTATTTTTCTTGGGGGGGGGGGCAAACAAACTGAAAAATTCTGAAAAAAAACCCCATCAATTGCAACCTCACTGTGCCCATCAACGCAGCCACTGTACCCATCAATTGTGGCCACTGCGCCCATTAATTGTGGCCACTGCGCCCATTAATTGTGGCCACTGTACCCATCAATTGTGGCCACTGCGCCCATTAATTGTGGCCACTGCGCCCATTAATTGTGGCCACTGTACCCATTAATTGTGGCCACTGTACCCATCAATTGTGGCCACTGCCTACATCAATTGTGGCCACTGTACCCATCAATTGTGGCCACTGTGCCCATTAATTGTGGCCACTGTACCCATCAATTGTGGCCACTGTGCCCTTCAAACACAGCCACTGTGCCCATCAAACGCAGCCACTGTGCCATCAAACGCAGCCACTGTGCCATCAAATGCAGCCACTATGCCCATCAAACGCAGCCACTATGCCCATCATTTGTGGCCACTGTGCCATCAAACGCAGCCACTGTGCCATCAAATGCAGCCACTATGCCCATCAAACGCAGCCACTGTGTCCATCAAATGCAGCCACTGTGCCATCAAACACAGCCACTGTGCCCATCAAATGCAGCCACTGTGCCATGAAACGCAGCCACTATGTCCTTCAAACGCAGCCACTGTGTCCATCAAACGCAGCCACTGTGTCCAACAAATGCAGCCACTGTGTCCATCAAACGCTGCCACTGTGTCCATCAAATGCAGCCACTGTGCCTTCAAACGCAGCCACTATGCCCATCAAATGCAGCCACTGTGCCATCAAACGCAGCCACTATGCCCATCAAATGCAACCACTGTGACCATCAAACGCAGCCACTGTGCCATCAAACGCTGCCACTGTGTCCAACAAATGCAGCCACTGTGTCCATCAAAAGCAGCCACTGTGTCCATCAAATGCAGCCACTGTGCCATCAAATGCAGCCACTATGCCCATCAAATGCAGCCACTGTGCCATCAAACGCAGCCACTATGCCCATCAAATGCAACCACTGTGACCATCAAACGCAGCCACTGTGCCATCAAACGCTGCCACTGTGCCATCAAACGCTGCCACTATGCTCATGAAACGCAGCCACTATGCCCATCAAACGCAGCCACTGTGCCATCAAACGCAGCCACTATGCCCATCAAAAGCAGCCACTATGCCCATCAAACGCAGCCACTGTGTCCATCAAACGCAGCCACTGTGTCCATCAAACGCAGCCACTGTGCCATCAAACGCAGCCACTGTATAATTATCGATTGTTGATTGGTTTGCGCAAAAGTTATGTCGTTTACAAAATAGGGGATAGTTTTATGGCATTTTTATTAATATTTATTTTTTACTAGTAATGGCGACGATCAGCGATTTTTATTGTGACTGCGACATTATGGCGGACACATCGGACATTTTTGACACATTTTTGGGACCATTGTCATTTATACAGCAATCAGTGCTATTTAAATGCACTGATTCCTGTGTAAATGACACTGGCAGTGAAGGGGTTAACCAGGGGGTGGCAGTGTAGGGGTTAAGTGTGTCCTAGGGGCGTGTTACTAACTGTGGGGGGGGGGGGCGTTTTAATGATCACTGATCTCTGCTCCAATCACAGGGAGCAGAGATCAGTGTCACTTGTTGCTAGGCAGAAGGGGGAGATGCTGTTTACTTCCGCATCTCCCCGTTCAGCCTCCCCGTGAGACGATCGCGGGTATCCCTGCGGCGATCGAGTCCGCGGGACCCGCGACCAGACACACGGGGGTCCCGACCGGCGGCGCGCACGCGATGGCACGGCGGCATTTTTAAAGGGACGTACCTGTACGCCCTTATGCCTGTCCGTGCCATTCTGCCGACGTACATCTGTGTGCGCCGGTCGGGAAGCGGTTAAACTTCCCTCATTTACACACCAAAGTCTATTCCTTTGATCTAAAGGACAAATTGTTACAATGTTTATACTAAAGTTCCACTGCTAAACAATGTTGTGATTCTTGGCAGACTGCCCGTATTTTTTTTTTTTTCCTTTCTTTTGACGACTGTCGGCTTCAGCAGAGCAAAGAGAATTCTCTGCATGGAAAGAATCTGGAAATACTTTGTCAAGATCGCAAAGGGGGAAAAAAATCACAATAACGATTCTTAACGATTAATCGTGCAGCTCTATTAGGTAGTGTTGTATGCAATATCTGTAATACTCTTGTAGCGCCGACACCTTTCTAAAGTGTGCGCTGTAATGCAAATTTCGTTTTTTCCAGAACTGTAGCGGAGTTCTGGGGGTTAATTTTATAGGTCTTTTACTTTGGCGTCAGTCTGGCTGGGCTGTACTGGAGTTCTGCCTGGTGATAGGTGCAGTGAGGCGCCTGTGACAGGCTGAGAACCAGGCCTGGTTGGATGTGTTAGGTACCAATCTTTCTCGGAGCCAATCAGTGGGCGCGTCTGGCCCCGCTGTGTAGTCTGGGAAGGGGTATTTAAAGCAGTTCTGCACTGTCTTTATGTTTTTTTTTTTTTTTTACTGCAATGCAATGGCTTATGCAATGCAGTTTAGGTACTCACGTGTCCTTTGATGTAAATCGGCAGCAGCTACTTTCAAAAAGATTGCAGATTTCTAGAATTTTTTTTAATGCCGGGGGCCATCTTGCCTGTGGACATTTGAACCCACACAGGCACTCCAGATGGCCCAGCATGCACCGCCGTTACTGCGCCGATCTCGCGCGTGCGCAGTAACGGCGAAGTGCAGCTCACGTTCTCCGAAATCTCGCGAGATGTCGGCACATCTGCCGACATCTCGCGAGATTTCGGAAGATGTGGCCGAAATCTCGTGAGATTTCGGAAGATGTGGCCGAAATCTCGTGAGATTTCGGAAGATGTGGCCGAAATCTCGCGAGATTTCGGAAGATGCCCGCACTGACTCCTGGGAACAATGACACCAGATCCCAGGAGACAGTGCGGCGTGACGAGGATCCCCGCACAGACCCCGCCCACCGCTGCAGAGACAGAGGACCGGAAGTCAGCGATTATCAAGGTAAGTGAAAAAAAAAAAAAAACACACTTCATTTAGTACTCTTTGCCTGATTTGGAAGGCAAAGAGATTTACTAAATGAAATGTGTGCAGAACCGCTTTAAGATGCTGAAGTCACGTGTTCCGGGTTCGACTTGCTCTTTGATTCCTGGTTCCGGTCCAGACCAGCCCCGTGAGGGGTCCCGGACCCAGGAGTGTCTGCTGCCCCCGTAAGCATGGTCACCCTGACCAGCCCCAGAGGCCCTCATGGCCTGGGGTGGGGATCCATCCATTCCCGAGCCTTGGAACTGACTAGTTTGAGGCCCAGTAACTGAAGGAGGATTCGGAGGTGTCCCGGTGTGCTTTCGGCATTGGAGAGGCACAGCAACTCGTACAAGTGACCAGGGGAGGACTCTTCGGAGGAGGGCCAAGAAGTTGGCTGCTCAGTAAGAGCCTGGGAGCTGAAGTTGTATGGACACTAGTGAATCCACACTTCCTGCAGTATCGCCAAGGCAGCTGAGAGATCCAGCTACTGTGGTAAAAGTTCCTAATTTATCTTCAGTTACAACCTAGTCTGTGGCAGAGACTTTGCAGGTTTTCGAGTCACTTGTTGGCTGCTAAATCTACAGTGAGAGGTTTATCCAGCAGTGAAGCGCCCAGTTGCGAGTGGCTACTCTCTGGGCTATCTAAAGAGACATTCAGTTGATGTCAGCAGTTCTGAAGTGCCTGAGTTTTATCACCCGTGCCCTCTATTCCCAATCGAGAGACTGTGTTACAGTTGAACGTTACCCTTTGCAAATAAAAATCCTTAAAAAGGACTTTTGAGTGTCAGCTTCTGAAATTACTGGGTACCAGGGGCGGACTGACAACTCATGGGGGCCCCGGGCAATAGGAGATTATGGGGCCCCCGGGCAATAGGAGATTATGGGGCCCCCAGGCAATCAGAGATTATGGGGCCCCCCAGGCAATCAGAGATTATGGGGCCCCCAGGCAATCAGAGATTATGGGGCCCCCAGGCAATCAGAGATTATGGGGCCACACAGTATACACACACAGTATACAATCACACAGTATACACAGACATGTTTCTATTGGCTGAGAAGGTACTGGAGAGGTGGGGCAGCTATAATCTCTGGATTTTTAGACCAAAAGGATGTCGGTAAGGGACATTTCAGAAACAGAGTTAAAAAAAAAACACAGATTTTTACATACTGTCCCTGGTTTTACTGAGGCTGGCAACCCTGATGGGGCCCCCTAGTGGCCCGCGGCCCTTTGGGAAGTGCCCGAGTGGCCGAATGGTCAGTCCGCCCCTGCTGGGTACTAACCCTGGGAACCCCTAGACAACGAACGACGAGCTACAAAGGAGGAGGTAATTGGTAAGCCCAGAAAATTCATGGCCGCCCTCAGGGGTTATGGCGCTACACTCTGTAGGTTTTTTGTATTGTTTCCCTACAGTTGTAAGTAGTTCTCCTTCCATCCATTACTGCAAAGTAACGTTGAAGAGACAAAGCAAAACTAGAAGTGTCTTGGTGACAGTGATGTAAGTAACTCAGTTAAAATAAACGGTTACTTAACGCAGTTACTTTATAGGGTAACGAGTAATCTAACTGATTACTTTTCCCCTCATGGTAACTCAGTTCCCAGTACGCAATTACATCTACCGCCATGGCCGCGCTGCCTGGCCGTTCGTTCCGCCGCGGGGAGGGGGGCTTTCGCCCGCTGAGCTGAGAAGAGGCCGAGACTCAGAGAGACTGTCTGGATCGCCCCATCCTGCCCGCCTATCCGGAGAGAGAGAATGTAGGGAGGCGGGACGGACACTGAAAAATGAAGTCAGCTGACCAGCTGACACCAATCGAGTGAAGGGGGGGATCTCTCTCTCTCCCCATGAGGAAAGGCATCCCTGGAGGCATTCAAGTGACTGACTGTCTGACAATTCGAATTGCAGTGCAATCGATCCATCCCAAGTCCTCCACCACCTCTGCTTCTTACTGATCCCATCCCTACCCACCCACCATCACTTCTACAACAGAGGTGATGGGGGGGGGTGTAGGGTAGGGATGAGATCAGTGGTGGTGGGGGATGGGATCAGTAAGAGGCAGAGGTGGTGGTGGGAGAGGATGGCACCACCACCGCTGCCACCCCCCCAAGTACCACGGCTGCCTGCCACCCCCCAAGTACACCACAGCTGCCACCCCTCCAAGTACCATTGCTGCCACCCCCCCAAGTACTGTACACCACCGCCACTGCCACCCCCCCCCCCCAAGTACTGTACACCACCGCCACTGCCACCCCCCCCCCCCAAGTACACCACCACCACTGCCACCCCCCAAGTACCACCACTGCCACCCCTCAAGTACCACCGCTGCCACCCCTCAAGTACCACCGCTGCCACCCCCCCAAGTACTGTACACCACCGCCACTGCCACCCCCCCCAAGTACACCACCACCACTGCCACCCCCCCAAGTACCACCACTGCCACCCTCAAGTACCACCGCTGCCACCCCTCAAGTACCACCGCTGCCACCCCTCAAGTACCACCGATGCCTCCCCCTCAAGTACCACCGCTGCCACCCCTGTCGCAGTTACTTTGCTGAGTAACTAATTACTTTTCTAATGTAGTAACCGAGTTACTAACGCAATTACTTTTTGGGAGAAGTAATTTGCAAGTTAACTAATTACTTTTTTAAAGTAAGATGACCAACACTGCTTGGTGAGCTACTAAAACGTCTTCTTCACACTTCTCTGAGTAGAAGGTTGAATGCTCATTGCTATTGAAAACTTTTTCTTTCTTTGCAGATTATTGGCCTCATAGTGATTCTTCTGGCAATCATTGTGATTGTTTTCTTCGAATCGAGGATCTACTCCATTCTCTCATCATTCGGGTGCAAATGTGGATCAGAGTCAGAATCAGAGAGGTATAGGTGGGAGAATGAAGACAATTTGCTGCAGATCACTGAGGACATCTTACAGGAAGAAGCCAGGCGGAAGCAGAAGGAGTTTGTAGAGACTCTACTTGGCAGAGAAGACTGGGCATCGTATAACCCGGGATCACCCAACGCCCTGGAGGAACTGGAAAAAATCACAGCCAAATGGAAAGAAGAAGTAAAGAGACAATTGGAAGGTACGGGGCTGAGCTGGTCACAGCCGGACTGGGCCAAGGCAGGAGAAGCACCCTCCTTGGGCATCATGCTAAATGGGGGGCTCCTAAGGAAGGAGGCTCTGCTGCCTCCTCAGCCTCCAGCTATGCCCTGAAACCTCAAACCAAAAGCTCAGACTTGATAGTTACACTCATAAGTGAGCCAAAAGGAGCCCCCAACCCTCATCTGAAGAGTAGACATGTGCAATTAGTTTTGTTTTTTTTCGTTTTCCGTTAAAATTCGTTATATTCGTTCATTCGTTAACGAATGATTCGCTAAAAATTTTAACGAGTGTTCAAATCGAACGGATATGAAAAACAACGAAAATCCGAAATAACCAAATTAGAAACAACGAAACTACGAAAGAAGAAAATCCGAAAAAAACGAAAACAGGAACAAGGAAAATCAAAATGAACGAAAAAATTTGTACATTCGTAACTTTTTTTTTTTTTGTTGAATTGGTAATTTTCCGTGTTTTTTACAATGGCGCTGCTTAATGTGCTTCGAATGGATTGGACGAAAAAATTTGTACATTCGTAACTTTTTTTTTTTTTCCGATTCGGAATTTTACGTGTCTCTTACAATGGCGCTGCTTAACGCGCTTCGAATGGATTGAACGAAAAAAATTCGTACATTTGTAACTTTTTTTTTTGATTCGTAATTTTCCGTGTCTCTTACAATGGCGCTGCTTAATGTGCTTCGAATGGATTGGACGAAAAAATTTGTACATTCGTAACTTTTTTTTTTTTTTTTTGATTCGTAATTTTCCGTGTCCCTTACAATGGCGCTGCTTAACGTGCTTTGAATGGATTGAACGAAAAAATTCGTACATTCGTAATTTTTTTTTTTTTTTTTCGATTCGTAAATTTCTGTGTCTCTTACAATGGCGCTGCTTAACGTGCTTTGAATGAATTGAACGAAAAAATTCGTACATTCGTAAATTATTTTTTTTGTTGAATTGGTAATTTTCCGTGTCTCTTACAATGGCGCTGCTTAACGTGCCTCGAATGGATTGAACGAAAAAATTCGTACATTCGTAACTTTTTTTTTCGATTGGTAATTTTCCGTGTCTCTTACAATGGCGCTGCTTAACGTGCTTCGAATAGGTTGAACGAAAAAAATTGGTACATTCGTAACTTTTTTTTTTCGATTCGTAATTTTCCGTGTCTCTTACAATGTAACAATAGCATACACATTACATAAAATTATGAATTATGCTCCGATTACGAATCTACGAAAACAATGTTACGAAAGTACGAATAAATCTAACGAAAGTACGAATGTAAACTAAATCTACGAAAATACGAATGCGTCCGAATTTCGAATAAACAAAAATTAAACTAACGGAAAAACGAGTCAAAGAAAAAATAACTACGTTACGTATACGAACACCGACGACTTACGAAAATACGAATCGTTACGAATCAACGGAAACGAAAATAAACAAATTTTTCTATTGTGCACATGTCTAGTGAAGAGTCCAAAAGCCCTTTATTAGCATTTGACCTCCGGAAAGGGTTTACCCCCTTCATGACCAGGGCATTTGTTTTATATTCAGCACTGCTCTACTTTAACTGGAAATGTCTCGGTCATGCAACACTGTACCAAACTGATTTATTTTTTATTTAGTTTATTTATTTTTTTTCACACAAATAAAAAAATTTTTTTTGGTGGTATTCAATCACCACAGTGTTTTTTTTTTTTTTTATTACATAATTTAAAAAACAACAACAATTTTGAAAAATAAATATTTTCTACTTTTTGTTTTAAAACATATTCAATAAAATCTAATTTTGGCCAGAATGTGTTCTGCAAAATTTCTTTGGAAAAAAAAAAAATTCCAATAAGTGTATATTTATTGGCTTGTGTGAAAGTTATCTACAAACTATTGGATATATATTATATATATATATATGTATATGTGTATATGTATATATATATATATATATATATATATATATATATATATATATATATATATATATATATATATATATTATATATATCTATATATATATATGAAAATTGATCAATCCTGATGTTCTGATGGCCAATCTCATATTTTGAATCCCCAAAACGACCCAAATTACCCCTTTTTTGCAAAGTTGACAGTTTGGGGTGTTTAGTAAAAGGCATGGCGAGTTTTTTGAAGTTGTAATTTTTTTTCTTCACTATTTTTTGGAACATGAAGAATTTAAATAAACATTTTTTTTTTTCACAATTTTTTTTTACATATTGTCACCAGTGCAGTACAGCATTAGCATATGTCTGGTGATCAGGGACACTGACATATATCTAGTACGGAGCACATTACAGGCACGCCTACCTCACGCCTACCTCACGCCTACCTCACCCTGCTCTTGTGGCCGCTGTTGCAAACTCAGTGGTCCTTGAACCGGGGCGAGAGGCCTTCCTCCGCTCGTCAGGCTCTACCTGAAGGTACGTGACACATATTGATTACTCTTTTGCACCTACAGACACTGGCCGGAGTCTGGCAAGCAACCATAAATAGTGGTTAGGGAACATGGAGGGAGGTCAGCCATAGTACTTGGAGTAGGGTTGCCACCTCATCCCTTTAAACCCGAACACATATGAATTACACGGGTTCTGAGGCTAATTTAATGCACATAAGGCACCAAGTGAGTTTAATTACCACCTTAATCAGCCACCGAATTAAGTAATTAATATATAATTAATATGTGTTTGGGTTTAAAGGGATGAGGTGGCAACCATAGCTTGGAGGGAGGTCAGTCATGGTACATAGAGGGAGGTCAGTCATGGTTCATAGAGGGAGGTCAGTCATGGTACATAGAGGGAGGTCAGTCATGGTATAGAGGGAGGTCAGTCATGGTACATAGAGGGAGGTCAGTCATGGTACATAGAGGGAGGTCAGTCATGGTACATAGAGGGAGGTCAGTCATGGTACATAGAGGGAGGTCAGTCATGGTACATAGAGGGAGGTCAGTCATGGTACATAGAGGGAGGTCAGTCATGGTGCATAGAGGGAGGACAGTCATGGTGCATAGAGGGAGGTCAGTCATGGTACATAGAGGGAGGTCAGTCATGGTACATAGAGGGAGGTCAGTCATGGTATAGAGGGAGGTCAGTCATGGTACATAGAGGGAGGTCAGTCATGGTACATAGAGGGAGGTCAGTCATGGTACATAGAGGGAGGTCAGTCATGGTACATAGAGGGAGGTCAGTCATGGTACATAGAGGGAGGTCAGTCATGGTACATAGAGGGAGGTCAGTCATGGTACATAGAGGGAGGTCAGTCATGGTATAGAGGGAGGTCAGTCATGGTTCATAGAGGGAGGTCAGTCATGGTACATAGAGGGAGGTCAGTCATAGTACATGGAGGGAGGTCAGTCATGGTTCATAGAGGGAGGTCAGTCATGGTATAGAGGGAGGTCAGTCATGGTATAGAGGGAGGTCAGTCATAGTACATAGAGGGAGGTCAGTCATGGTACATAGAGGGAGGACAGTCATGGTACATAGAGGGAGGTCAGTCATGGTATAGAGGGAGGTCAGTCATGGTATAGAGGGAGGTCAGTCATGCTGCATAGAGGGAGGTCAGTCACGGTACATAGAGGGAGGTCAGTCATGGTACATAGAGGGAGGACAGTCATGGTACATAGAGGGAGGACAGTCATGGTATAGAGGGAGGTCAGTCATGGTATAGAGGGAGGTCAGTCATGCTGCATAGAGGGAGGTCAGTCACGGTACATAGAGGGAGGTCAGTCATGGTACATAGAGGGAGGTCAGTCATGGTTCATAGAGGGAGGTCAGTCATGGTATAGAGGGAGGTCAGTCATAGTACATGGAGGGAGGTCAGTCATGGTACATAGAGGGAAGTCAGTCATGGTACATAGAGGGAGGTCAGTCATGGTATAGAGGGAGGTCAGTCATGGTACATAGAGGGAGGTCAGTCATGGTACATAGAGGGAGGTCAGCCATGGTACATAGAGGGAGGACAGTCATGGTATAGAGGGAGGTCAGTCATGGTATAGAGGGAGGTCAGTCATGGTATAGAGGGAGGTCAGTCATGGTACATAGAGGGAGGTCAGTCATGGTACATAGAGGGAGGTCAGACATGGTACATAGAGGGAGGTCAGACATGGTACATAGAGGGAGGTCAGTCATGCTGCATAGAGGGAGGTCAGTCATGCTGCATAGAGGGAGGTCAGTCATGGTATAGAGGGAGGTCAGTCATAGTACATGGAGGGAGGTCAGTCATGGTACATAGAGGGAGTTCAGTCATGCTGCATAGAGGGAGGTCAGTCATGGTATAGAGGGAGGTCAGTCATGGTACATGGAGGGAGGTCAGTCATGGTACATAGAGGGAAGTCAGTCATGGTACATAGAGGGAGGTCAGTCATGGTACATAGAGGGAGGTCAGTCATGGTACATAGAGGGAGGTCAGTCATGGTACATAGAGGGAGGTCAGCCATGGTACATAGAGGGAGGACAGTCATGGTATAGAGGGAGGTCAGTCATGGTATAGAGGGAGGTCAGTCATGGTACATAGAGGGAGGTCAGTCATGGTACATAGAGGGAGGTCAGACATGGTACATAGAGGGAGGTCAGACATGGTACATAGAGGGAGGTCAGTCACGGTGCATAGAGGGAGGTCAGTCATGGTGTATAGAGGGAGGTCAGTCATGGTGCATAGAGGGAGGTCAGTCATGGTACATAGAGGGAGGTCAGTCACGGTACATAGAGGGAGGTCAGTCATGGTACATAGAGGGAGGTCAGTCATGCTGCATAGAGGGAGGTCAGTCATGGTATAGAGGGAGGTCAGTCATAGTACATGGAGGGAGGTCAGTCATGGTACATAGAGGGAGGTCAGTCACGGTGCATAGAGGGAGGTCAGTCATGGTACATAGAGGGAGGTCAGTCATGGTGCATAGAGGGAGGTCAGTCATGGTTCATAGAGGGAGGTCAGTCATGGTATAGAGGGAGGTCAGTCATGGTACATAGAGGGAGGTCAGTCATGGTATAGAGGGAGGTCAGTCATGGTTCATAGAGGGAGGACAGTCATGGTATAGAGGGAGGTCAGTCATGGTATAGAGGGAGGTCAGTCATGCTGCATAGAGGGAGGTCAGTCATGGTACATAGAGGGAGGTCAGTCATGGTACATAGAGGGAGGTCAGTCATGGTTCATAGAGGGAGGTCAGTCATGGTATAGAGGGAGGTCAGTCATAGTACATGGAGGGAGGTCAGTCATGGTACATAGAGGGAAGTCAGTCATGGTACATAGAGGGAGGTCAGTCATGGTACATAGAGGGAGGTCAGTCATGGTACATAGAGGGAGGTCAGTCATGGTACATAGAGGGAGGTCAGCCATGGTACATAGAGGGAGGACAGTCATGGTATAGAGGGAGGTCAGTCATGGTACATAGAGGGAGGTCAGTCATGGTACATAGAGGGAGGTCAGACATGGTACATAGAGGGAGGTCAGACATGGTACATAGAGGGAGGTCAGTCATGCTGCATAGAGGGAGGTCAGTCATGGTATAGAGGGAGGTCAGTCATAGTACATGGAGGGAGGTCAGTCATGGTACATAGAGGGAGGTCAGTCACGGTACATAGAGGGAGGTCAGTCATGGTACATAGAGGGAGTTCAGTCATGCTGCATAGAGGGAGGTCAGTCATGGTATAGAGGGAGGTCAGTCATGGTACATGGAGGGAGGTCAGTCATGGTACATAGAGGGAAGTCAGTCATGGTACATAGAGGGAGGTCAGTCATGGTACATAGAGGGAGGTCAGTCATGGTACATAGAGGGAGGTCAGTCATGGTACATAGAGGGAGGTCAGTCATGGTACATAGAGGGAGGACAGTCATGGTATAGAGGAAGGTCAGTCATGGTATAGAGGGAGGACAGTCATGGTATAGAGGGAGGTCAGTCATGGTATAGAGGGAGGTCAGTCATGGTACATAGAGGGAGGTCAGTCATGGTACATAGAGGGAGGTCAGACATGGTACATAGAGGGAGGTCAGACATGGTACATAGAGGGAGGTCAGTCACGGTGCATAGAGGGAGGTCAGTCATGGTGTATAGAGGGAGGTCAGTCACGGTGCATAGAGGGAGGTCAGTCATGGTACATAGAGGGAGGTCAGTCACGGTACATAGAGGGAGGTCAGTCACGGTACATAGAGGGAGGTCAGTCATGCTGCATAGAGGGAGGTCAGTCATGGTATAGAGGGAGGTCAGTCATGGTACATAGAGGGAGGTCAGACATGGTACATAGAGGGAGGTCAGACATGGTACATAGAGGGAGGTCAGTCACGGTGCATAGAGGGAGGTCAGTCATGGTGTATAGAGGGAGGTCAGTCACGGTGCATAGAGGGAGGTCAGTCATGGTACATAGAGGGAGGTCAGTCATGGTGCATAGAGGGAGGTCAGTCATGGTACATATAGGGAGGACAGACATGGTACATAGAGGGAGGTCAGTCATGGTGTAGAGGGAGGTCAGTCATGGTACATAGAGGGAGGTCAGTCATGGTACATAGAGGGAGGACAGTCATGGTATAGAGGGAGGTCAGTCATGGTATAGAGGGAGGTCAGTCATGGTATAGAGGGAGGTCAGTCATGGTACATAGAGGGAGGTCAGTCATGGTACATAGAGGGAGGTCAGTCACGGTACATAGAGGGAGGTCAGTCATGGTGCATAGAGGGAGGTCAGTCATGGTACATAGAGGGAGGTCAGTCATGGTACATAGAGGGAGGTCAGTCATGGTACATAGAGGGAGGTCAGTCATGGTGCATAGAGGGAGGTCAGTCATGGTACATAGAGGGAGGTCAGTCATGGTACATAGAGGGAGGTCAGTCATGGTACATAGAGGGAGGTCAGTCATGGTACATAGAGGGAGGTCAGTCATGGTGCATAGAGGGAGGTCAGTCATGGTGCATAGAGGGAGGTCAGTCATGGTGCATAGAGGGAGGTCAGTCATGGTGCATAGAGGGAGGTCAGTCATGGTGCATAGAGGGAGGTCAGTCATGGTGCATAGAGGGAGGTCAGTCATGGTGCATAGAGGGAGGTCAGTCATGGTGCATAGAGGGAGGACAGTCATGGTTCATAGAGGGAGGTCAGTCATGGTGTGTAGAGGGAGGTGGTGGACCATAGGTGTCCACTACCCTACAAGGACAGGCTCCCTTTCACATGGGTGTGTCCAGTGAGCCCCAAGACTATATTCTCCAAGTATGGGCATTTCCTCTTTTTATATACGTTATCTTAGTTCTCGATAATACGAAACATCTCACTCTTACACCAAGCATAACATTGCATACATTTTCTTTGTGGTTAGCGCCTACCTAACAGTTACATCCTCTTTTTTTTTTATATATAGAAGCTTTTATCTTGAAAACATTAACTGCGCAAGCAATACTGAACTTAAAAGGATACTCTACACTTAGGCTTCAATAATCGTACAAAGCAGTGTAAATATTAAGGGGACTTTACAAGATCCTTTCAGGTGGTCATCATGATACATAGAGGGAAGTCAGTCACGGTACATAGATGTATGTGTGTGTATATATATATATATATATGTGTATAAGGGGCGGAACTTGCCCTATGTAAGTACCGGAGCTATGTGGTGAGATCACGGCCTCTGTTGAAGTCGGAAGTGACGAAACGCGCCAGTGGCGTGATCTCTACGACAAACCGGAAGTGACGTTTGCGGGTCACGGCCAGCTGGAATACCAGGAAGAGGACACAGCGACTGTTGTTACAGGCGTCTTCCTCCATAATATGACCGGCGACTGGTGACTAGGCTTTCACTTCACTTATATCTGCTCTTATAACACGTTTAGCTAGTACGTATATCTTGTAAGGGGGGCATTGGCAACAATAAATTATAAGGATTACGCTATGCAGATTTTTTTATTCCTTCGCGTGATCCTGCCCATTCAAAGCCGTGTATACCCAGTAAGTACCCTAGAAGAGCTGTTGGATGTTCTTTCGAAGCGGCATTTAAAGATTATTACAAAAGGCATTTACATTTTGGTCATCTGGTGAGTTTACCCCCAAAACGGGGGAGGCTTTCTTACACGTGGGGGTATTTGAGGTGTGTTGCGCACGTGTGACAACATTTAGGATCACCGCAACACGACGCACAAATCTTCAGGAGGGATTATTTCATTGCTTTTTCTTTACGTGTGTTTGAATTATTTCATCGCTTCATTCTTATGTGTTGAACAGACATGTGCACAATAGAAAAATTTGTTTATTTTCGTTTCGTTTCTTTCGTTTCCGTTGATTCGTAACGATTCGTAATTTCGTAAGTCGTCGGTGTTCGTATTCGTAACGATTCGTATTTTCGTAAGAGTTATTTTTCCGTTGATTAGTTTTTCAGTTTAATTTTCGTTTATTCGAAATTCGGAGGCATTCGTATTTTCGTAGATTTAGTTACATTCGTACTTTCGTTAGATTGAGTTATTCGTAGTTTCGTAACATTGTTTTCGTAGATTCGTAATCGGAGCATAATTCATAATTTTATGTAATGTGTATGCTATTATTACATTGTAAGAGACACGGAAAATTACGAATCGATTTTTTTTTTTTTTACGAATGTACGAATTTTTTCATTCAATCGATTCGAAGCACGTTAAGCAGCGCCATTGTAAGAGACACGGAAAATTACGAATCGAAAAAAAAGTTACGAATGTACGAATTTTTTCGTTCAATGCATTCGAAGCACGTTAAGCAGCGCCATTGTAAGAGACACGGAAAATTACGAATCGAAAAAAAAGTTACGAATGTACGAATTTTTTCGTTCAATGCATTCGAAGCACGTTAAGCAGCGCCATTGTAATGGACACGGAAAATGACCAATTCAACAAAAAAAAAAAAGTTACGAATGTACGAATTTTTTCGTTCAATCCATTCGAAGCACGTTAAGCAGCGCCATTGTAAGAGACACGGAAAATTACGAATCGAAAAAAAAGTTACGAATGTACGTTTTTTTTCGTTCAATGCATTTGAAGCACGTTAAGCAGCGCCATTGTAATGGACACGGAAAATGACCAATTCAACAAAAAAAAAAAAAGTTACGAATGTACGAATTTTTTCGTTCAATCCATTCGAAGCACGTTAAGCAGCGCCATTGTAAGAGACACGGAAAATTACGAATCGAAAAAAAAAAAAAAAGTTACGCATGTAAGAATTTTTTCGTTCAATCCATTCAAAGCACGTTAAGCAGCGCCATTGTAAAGACACGGAAAATTACGAATCGAAAAAAAAGTTACGAATGTACGAATTTTTTCGTTCAATGCATTCGAAGCACGTTAAGCAGCGCCATTGTAATGGACACGGAAAATGACCAATTCAACAAAAAAAAAAAAGTTACGAATGTACGAATTTTTTCGTTCAATCCATTCGAAGCACGTTAAGCAGCGCCATTGTAAGAGACACGGAAAATTACGAATCGAAAAAAAAAAAAAAGTTACGCATGTAAGAATTTTTTCGTTCAATCCATTCAAAGCACGTTAAGCAGCGCCATTGTAAGGGACACGGAAAATTACCAATTCAACAAAAAAAAATAAAAGTTACGAATGTACAAATTTTTTCGTTCATTTTGATTTTCGTTGTTCCTGTTTTCGTTTTTTCGGATTTTCTTCTTTAGTAGTTTCGTTGTTTCTAATTTGGTTATTTAGGATTTTCGTTGTTTTTTTTTCGTATTCGTTCGATTCGAACATTCGTTAAAATTTTTAGCGAATCGTTCGTTCATTCGTACGATAACGAATGAACGAATATAACGAATTTTAGTGAAAAACGAAAAAAAAAAAAAAAAACGAATTGCACATGTCTAGTGTTGAAATCATACAAAAGCTTGTCTTAGCTGGACTATTTGACTTGAGCGCTTCTATGACATTCTAAGGACACAAAAATATGTGAGACTTTTTATTGTCATTTTTCTATATATATATATATATACACTCACCAATCAGTCATAACATTATGACCAGTGACAGGAAAAGTGAATCATTTGTCACACACTTAATAATAATAATAATAATAAGTCGTACAACTCCCATACAGGGATGGGCCGAACACCCCCCTGTTCGGTTCGCAGCAGAACTCCTGAACAGGGGAAATGTTCTAACCAGAACAGCGAACCCCACTGAAGTCTATGGGAGCCGAAGAGGAAAAATCAAAAGTGCCCATTTTGAAGGCTTATATGCAGGGCTGGTGCAAGGATTTTTGACACCCTAGGCAAAACCTCAGTTTGCCGCCCTCCCCTTGGCTCCACCCCTAACCCCACCCCATTTGCCCTGCCCATGTATACCCCACCTTTTTAATTAAGCGCCCATCAAATGCAGCCTCACCAGTGCCCATCAAATGCAGCCTCACCAGCTCCCATCAAATGCAGCCTCACCAGCGCCCATCATTGCAGCCTACCAGCGCCCATCAAATGCAGCCTCACCAGCACCCATCAAATGCAGCCTCACCAGCTCCCATCATTGCAGCCTACCAGCGCCCATCAAATGCAGCCTCATCAGCACCCATCAAATGCAGCCTCACCAGCTCCCATCAAATGCAGCCTCACCAGCTCCCATCAAATGCAGCCTCACCAGCACCCATCAAATGCAGCCTCACCAGCTCCCATCAAATGCAGCCTCACCAGCGCCCATCAAATGCAGCCTCACCAGCTCCCATCAAATGCAGCCTCACCAGCTCCCATCAAATGCAGCCTCACCAGCTCCCATCAAATTCAGCCTCACCAGCTCCCATCAAATGCAGCCTCACCAGCACCCATCAAATGCAGCCTCACCAGCTCCCATCAAATGCAGCCTCACCAGCACCCATCAAATGCAGCCTCACCAGCACCCATCATTGCAGCCTACCAGCGCCCATCAAATGCAGCCTTACCAGCTCCCATCAAATGCAGCCTCACCAGCTCCCATCAAATGCAGCCTCACCAGTGCCCATCAAATGCTGCCTCACCAGCACCAATCAAATGCAGCCTTACCAGCACTCATCATTTCAGCCTACCAGCGCCCATCAAATGCAGCCTCACCAGCACCCATTAAATGCAGCCTCACCAGCACCCATTAAATGCAGCCTCACCAGCACCCATCAAATGCAGCCTCACCAGCACCCATCAAATGCAGCCTCACCAGCACCCATCATTGCAGCCTACCAGCGCCCATCAAATGCAGCCTCACCAGCACCCATCAAATGCAGCCTCACTAGCACCCATCATTGCAGCCTACCAGTGCCCATCAAATGCAGCCTCACCAGCACCCATCAAATGCAGCCTCACCAGCACCCATCAAATGCAGCCTCACCAGCACCCATCATTGCAGCCTCACCAGCACCCATCAAATGCAGCCTCATCAGCACCCATCAAATGCAGCCTCACCAGCTCCCATCAAATGCAGCCTCACCAGCTCCCATCAAATGCAGCCTCATCAGCACCCATCAAATGCAGCCTCACCAGCTCCCATCAAATGCAGCCTCACCAGCGCCCATCAAATGCAGCCTCACCAGCTCCCATCAAATGCAGCCTCATCAGCACCCATCAAATGCAGCCTCACCAGCTCCCATCAAATGCAGCCTCACCAGCTCCCATCAAATGCAGCCTCACCAGCTCCCATCAAATGCAGCCTCACCAGCTCCCATCAAATGCAGCCTCACCAGCTCCCATCAAATGCAGCCTCACCAGTGCCCATCAAATGCTGCCTCACCAGCACCAATCAAATGCAGCCTTACCAGCACTCATCATTTCAGCCTACCAGCGCCCATCAAATGCAGCCTCACCAGCTCCCATCAAATGCAGCCTCACCAGCGCCCATCAAATGCAGCCTCACCAGCGCCCATCAAATACAGCCTCACCAGCGCCCATCAAATACAGCCTCACCAGCGCCCATCAAATGCAGCCTCACCAGCACCAATCAATTGCAGCATCACCAGCGCACATCAAATACAGCCTCACCAGCGCCCATCAATGCAGTCTACCAGCGCCCATCAATTAAGGTTTGCTTGCTTCCATTCATTCGGGAGTCGGTACACAGACACAGTTCTCTGCCGCCACTGCACCTCTGACACTATGTGTGAACGGAGCGGCGGCTGCCTGCTGATGCTGATACTTAGTTGCTTGCTTTAGACAGAAGAGAGTAGGAACACCAGTGGCCAGGCACCCTAGGCAGCAGGGCCCCCTAGGCGGCTGCCTAGTTTGCCTAGTGGTAGCACCGGCCCTGCTTATATGCAAGTAATTGGCCATAAAAGGGGTATAGGGGGTCCGGGTACGGCCCTGGTGGACATATACCAATAAACATTTTTTTTTTTTTTTTTTAAAACAATAGTTTTTTCAGGAGCACTGATTTTAATGATGCTTAAAGTACAACAATTGAAAATTCCTTTAAATATCGTGCCTGGGGGGAGGGGGGATCCCCTTGATGTGCCTTTAAGGTGGCGCATTTGAGGCATATACAGAACATGTTACAGCAAAAATGAAATTTCTAAAGAAGAAAAGAGCAAAATCCCATTTAAAATGACTTGTGGTTACAATTGCCGGCACCTGGCTATTGATAAAAAAAAGAAAGAAAACAATGGCGTGAGGCCCCCCCCAGAATCCACGCCAGACCCTTTTCCATGAATGCAGCATGGCAGGTCAGGAAAAGGGCGGGGACGCCCATCAATGCAGCCTTATCAGTGCCCATCTGCAGCCTTGCCCAGTGCCGTTTGCAGCCTTGCCTAGTGCCGTTTGCAGCCTTGCCCAGTGCCGTTTGCAGCCTTGCCCAGTGCTGTTTGCAGCCTTGCCCAGTGCCGTTTGCAGCCTTGCCCAGTGCCGTTTGCAGCCTTGCCCAGTGCCATTTGCAGCATGTAACCGTTTAAAATTGCCGCCGCAGAGATAGACAGAGCCTGTGTACTTGTATGTACTCGCAGTGGCGGAATTATCAGGGTCGCACCAGTCGCATTTGCGACTGGGCCCCTGAGTTCCGCCACAGTAGGGGGGCCCGTCGCCGCCTGGGAGATAGTTATTCATGTGGAGTCCCGGTCTGCTCCGCCCATCCTCTCCGGCTGCTCCGCCCATCCTCCTCGCCCATCCTCTCCACCCTCCTCTGCTCCCGCACTTACGGGGACAGTCCCCGCTTGATTCGCCCATCCTCTCCGTCCACACAGTCCCCGCCCATCCTCTCTGTCCCATCCGCTCCGCACTCACGGGCACAGTCCCCGCCCATCCTCTCTGTCCCGTCCGCTCCGCACTCACGGGCACAGTCCCCGCCCGCTCCGCCCATCTTCTCTGGCTCCGCCTTCCCTCAAGGCCCCGCCCATCTTCTCTGTCACTGCCTGCACTCACAGGCACAGTCCCCGCCTGCTCCGTACATCTTCTCCGGCTCCGCCTTCATTTACAGGCCCCGCCCATCCGCTCTGCTCGCCCAAGCAAGACCAATCAAGGAGGGGGAACCAAGTGATCTGCAGGTGAGTGGCACCCATCCCTCAATATCAACACTGCCACTGATCCCCCTCACATCACTGCTGCCACTGATACCCCCCCACACTACCACTACTGCCACTGATACCCCCCCACACCACTACTGCCACTGATACCCCCTCACCACCACTACTGCCACTGATACCCCCCACACCACCACTACTGCCACTGATACCCCCCCACACCACTACTGCCACTGATACCCCCTCACCATCACTACTGCCACTGATACCCCCCACACCACCACTGCTGCCACTGATACCCCCCCCACACCACCACTGCTGCCACTGATACCCCACCACTGCTGCCACTGATACCCCCCACACCACCACTGCTGCCACTGATACCCACCCACACACACACCACTGCTGCCACTGATACCCCACACACCACTACTGCCACTGATACCCCCCACACACCACCACTGCTGCCACTGATACCCCCCCCCCAACACAACACCACCACTACTGCCACTGATACCCCCCACACCACCACTACTGCTACTGATTCCCACACCACCACTGCTGCCACTGATACCCCCCACACCACCACTACTGCCACTGATACCCCCCACACCACCACTACTGCCACTGATACCCCCCCACACCACCACTACTGCTACTGATTCCCACACCACCACTGCTGCCACTGATACCCCCCACACCACCACTGCTGCCACTGATCCCCCCCCACACCACCACTGCTGCCACTGATCCCCCCACACCACCACTGCTGCCACTGATCCCCCCCCCACACCACCACTGCTGCCACTGATCCCCCCCCACACCACCACTGCTGCCACTGATACCCCCAACAACACCACTGCTGCCACTGATTCCCCCTCCCCCACACCACCGCCACTGATTCCCCCCTCCCCCACACTACCGCCACTGATACCCCCCACACCACCACAACCACTGCTGCCACTGATCTACCCCACCATGACCACTACTGCCACTGATCCCATCCCACAACCACAATCCTTGCCACTGATACCACTCACCCCATCCCACCCCCCCCAAACATCACCCTCACCACGGATCCCATCCTCCCACCACCGCTGCCACTCATTTCATCAAATATCCCCACTGATGCCACTCATCCCATTCCCCTCCAACCATCACCCTTGCCACTGATCCCATTCCCCCCACCACCTCTGTCACTCATCTCATTCAACCACCCCAATCACAACCCTTGCCACTGATCCCATCCCCCATCATCGCTGCCACTCATCTCATCCCCCCCCACCACCACTGCTGCCACTGATCCCTTCCCCCCCACCGCTGCCACTCATCCCATCTCTCCCCATCTCTCCCTCACCACTGGCACTCATCCCATCCCCCACCACGATGCCACTGATCCTATCCCTCCCCAACCACCACTACTGCCACTAATCCCATCCCCCACCACCACCGCTGTCACTGATCCCAGGGGCAAAACTACAGGGGTCACAATTAGGGGGGGGCATTTAGAGGAACAAATCCCCTAAATTTTTCTCCTGCAGCCACTAAAAGTCTGCTTCTCCTCCTCTCCCTCTGATATGCATTAAGTGGATGCAGGAGGAAAATGGAGGGGATTTGTTACCCCTCCTATCCAGGTCCTGCTGCCCCTGGGATCAGTGGGAAGGGCCCTGGCTGGAGGTCAGGGGGGCCCTCCATGGTTTCTTGCACCGGGGCCCTGAAGGTCCTAGTTACGCCACTGTGTACTCGGCTCCTCTCGGGTCGTCAGGCTGCTAGAAATTTGAAAAGTCTTTTGAAGGTGGGCCCATCTAGTGTCTTCCAGTGGGAGCCAGGATAGCCTCCTTTTTTGGAGGGTTTGGGTGACAAACATCAAAGATAGTTACCGTATTTATCGGTGTATAACACGCACCCCAAGTTTAGGAGGGAATTTTAAGGAAAAAAACTTTTAGGAGGGAAGTTTAAGGAAAAAAACTTACATTTAAAAGCCCATCAATGCAGCCTTGCTCCAGTGTCATTGCTCCAGTGTCATTGCTCCAGTGTCATTGCTCCAGTGTCATTGCTCCAGTGTCATTGCTCCAGTGTCATTGCAGCCTTCCAGTTAAAAAATGGCGCCGTCGAGCCGGATGTCCTGTGTATGTCAGCGGCTCTCGCAGTCCCGCCCAGTCCCACCCTATGAGGGACATAACACAGGTCCAATGGCGGGACTGAGTGTGACTGTGAGCAGAGCCGAGAGTAGCCGAGTGCCGCCGAGATACAAATAGCCGAGTGTACTCACAGTCACGCCCAGTCCCTGTGTTATTATGTCCATCATAGGGTGGGACTGGGCGTGACTGTGAGCGGAGCCGAGCCAAGTACACTCAGCTATTTAGTGGGCGGCACAGTGGTGTAGTGGTTAGCACTCTCACCTAGCAGTAAGAAGGGTCGCTGGTTCGTATCCCAACCATGACACTTCCTGTCTGGAGTTTGCATGTTCTCCCTGTGCCTGCGTGGGTTTCCTCCGGATACTCCGGTTTCCTCCCACAATCCAAAGACATGCAGGTAGGTTAATTGTCTTCTGTCCAAAAAAAAAAAAATTGTCCCTAGTATATGAATGGGGACCTTGGATTGTGGGCTCCTTGAGGGTAGGGACCGATGTGAGTGTGCAATGTACAGGGATAGTGACAATTGTAGACACTCACTCAGGTTGAACTGGATGGACTGATGTCTTTATTCAACCTTACTAACTATGAAACTATGAAACTATGAAACTATTTGTATCTCGGCGGCTCGCTCCTCCGCTCACAATCGGTGGGGGATCAGCGATTTTACGGGGAAAAAAGTGCGTGTTATACACCGATACATACGGTAGCTGGGAGTACAGTCACCAAATCCTTTCAATCATGACCAACAGATCTCAAGAAGGATTACTGCAAGATTACGTATAAGAATTATACTGCAACAAGTCCGTAGTGCTGGTGCCGCTAAAAGAACAAATCTGGGGGTTCCTCCCCATTCTTTCTAGTACCCAAGGCTTCAGGAGCTTTCCCTACTGTCTGGGTTTGAAGAAATCGAATGGGTACTGTGGCAGAGCCAGGCTCTGTCCCTATGAAAAACACAGAGTCTGCATATCAGCGGATTGCAGAGCTACAGAGCATAAATTTGAAACAGAGAAAACTGCTCTGCTATTTCTGGAAGGGGTTCTGTAGTTTGGAGATCCTTCAGAGTCTTGGGTGGGACGGGATCTCCAACCCTGTGTCCGGGTCTTGTGGACAGCCAGCAGGGTGTGTGCCCAGGTGCACACAGCCTATATAACGAGGGGCTGGTGAGAGCAGAAGGGGGAAGGAAGGGGGAGCAGTGGCTGCTAGTGAGAGAGGCTGTGTGTGAAGATAGATGCTGTGTGCGTCCAAGGAGCCCAAAGCTGTGTGCGTTGAAGGGCTTGAAGCTGTGTGCGGTCAAGGAGCCTAAGACTGTGTGCATCCAGGCAGTTTGTTTGAGGGGCAAGTACCTATAGCAGCAGTACTGTTGAAGAGTAGACAGGTGGGCTAGCATTTTCATTTGCATTTTTATATATATATATTTTTTTTTTTGATTCTCATAATCTTTATTTATTTTTCCATCGATAAACAAAGAAAAATAATATTTTAGTGCTCCCACATATTAAACATTAATCTCTAGGTATATATGTACTCAGAAAAAAACAGCAAACAGTGAACCACAGCAGTGGTAAATAAGAAATATATATACAAAAAAATCAGAAAAACATAGAAATATATATACAAAAAAATCAGCATAGAACCACACAAAACTATGTAAAAAAGAAAAGTTCATATGATAGTTCGTAACAGTTGAATGTTGAATTGCACTTTTTCTTATTGACTGTGAATCCCTTCACCGCATAAAAAACTCTTCTTTCACCCAGGTGATAATAATAGTAAAGCTGGCCGCTTACCAAAAGATGTTGATTGTTTTAACTAAAAAACAATCGCATGCGCTTGTTACAGGGCACAGCCTGTTTGGATACACCAAAAGACACAAATTGGAGACACCTCCTCCTCCTCCTCTCAGATTGGCTCAGATCAGGTCATGGATAGGTAAATATGTGGAATTAAAAAAATACTTCATAGTGTAACTTTGCTTTTTTTATTTTTAAAAACAATTAAACCAAAAAGCCAAATGGCCACTCACATTTCCCGGTGCCCGCCCGGCACTGGGGCTGCTCGCTTTGTTAAAAAACAGTGGTAGGTTGGATATAGGAAGCTCTCCCTCTGAAAGGATTCCAGGGGCGATCGGCGTGCGTGTCACCTCCTCGCGCCGTCAACCAGCAACAACCGGATATCCTGGGAAGCTTACGTTCAATGTGATCAGGTACCGCCTCCGACGTACGTTTCGTAATTTTACGTCATCAGGGGGGCGTACCTGATCACTGGGGAATGCCTAATAATATAGTGACTCCCATTGGTATGTCAGCCAATGGGAGACCTCGTAGGTTGCGCAGCCTCAGTGCCAACTGGACTCCGTTATTGCGGACCTGCCGCTCATGCTATACAATTTATGGTCATACATAGTTAAAAAGCCTTACAACGACCTTAAAAACATACATTTAACTTTTGTATCAATCCTACCACTAATTCTTGACTGGATCTTGATTATGCTACTAGAGTATTCTATAATTATACTTTGGGCAGTATTAATAATGTGCAGAGATAATATGCAAGAAACCTAATTTGTCCTTAATTATATAAATTTATATTTGTATTTTATGCCATCTTAATTAGTTCATAATATAGGTCTTAGTTCGCTTAATTTTATATGTCACCTTTATTACAGTATTAAAAAAATTTATAGAATAAAATAAAAAAACATAAAAATATTTTTTATTTTTAGTGCTCCACTAGATGGCGCTCATCCTTGACCCGTCATAGGTATCTATGGGAATCACTACCAAATGACCTCTATTGCTTGGTCATGATAAACGATTTTTATAAGTGATAAAATAAAGATTTTTATTTTTAATTCTTAGCAGACTCAAAAAAATCCCCTCCTCCCCCATATGGTTCATGGTCTAATCATTTATCAGGAAAAATAGTTTATGTTCTAATCGTTTGTCAAGAAACAGTTCAGATCTAATTCTATGTTCATACCTAACGGTTGCATTGTGTTGAGTATATATAGCCACTTTGTCTCGTTTTGGGAGACTTCTTTTCTCATGTCTGTTCCCCTCCAGTGTCTTGAGACCTTATCTATCCCATAGAAACGACACTGGGTGGGATCAGCATTGTGATATTTCTCGAAGTGTCTCGAAACACTGTGGTTGGGGAATTTTTTCTTTATATTAGTTAGGTGTTCATTTATTCTGGTTTTAAGTTGTCTAGTAGTCCGGCCCACATATTGCATTGGGCACGGACACTCAAGGACGTACGTCACATGATCTGAGTGGCAGGTGATCAGGGGTTTGATCTTGTGTATATTCTTAGTTGTATAAGATTGAAAATGTGAAATCTTTTTTTGGGTTCCTGGTTTCCTAGTCAGCCGACATGCCTTACATCTTGTACAATAATGAAAACCAGATCCCCCCAGGAAGGTGGTCACCCTCCTGGGGGGGTCTGGCACATTGGGGGCAATTTTATTCCTTAATCCTGGGGCTCTTCTGTAAATAAATTTTGGTTGTTGAGTGATATTTAGGTCTTTGTCTTGTAACAAAATGGGCCAATGCTTTTTAAAAACTGCTTCGATTTGTCTATACTGCCTATTATACCCTGTAATGAAGGCCAAGGAACCTTTATATTCAGGTTTGGCTTTGGTTGTTAACAGGGTGCTCCTATCCATCTGTGACACCTGAGATACAGCTTTCCTGAGGGTATTGTGATTGTAACCCTTTTCCATAAAACGAGCTGTTAATATTTGTGCTTGCTCTTGAAAGTCACTGGAAGATACACAGTTACGTTTCAGACGCATAAACTGTCCTTTGGGTATCGCTCCCAGCCACCGTGGGTGGTGGCAACTGTTAATGGGGACATAACCATTCCGGTCCGTACTCTTAAAGAACGTCTTGGTGGTAAAAAGACCTTCTTTAATGGTAATGGTTAGATCTAGGTAATTGACTTCTTTACCCATATGTTCCATGGTGAACCTTAGGCCATAGGCATTATTGTTCATTCTTACTAAATAGCTCGTAAATTCATCTACATCCCCCTGCCAGAAAAGGATGATATCATCTATGTACCTTTTGTAAAACAAAAGGGACTCGTTTGGTTGGTTGAAAATGGTCTCAGATTCCCACTTGTTGAGGACGATATTTGCCACACTTGGGGCGTACCGTGCCCCCATAGCAACGCCCCCTACTTGATTATAATAATCATTGTTCGCCCAAAAGTAGTTGTTACCCATTGTTACGTTTAAACCTTTGACTAAATAGCTAATTTGTGCCTTTTTTAACTTGGATTGCCTTGTTAGAGCCCATTGTACTGCCACCAGTGCATCCCCATGTCTGATGTTAGTATATAAGGATTCTATGTCCACAGTGACCATGACGGTATTGGGAGTGGCTTTTAAATGTTGTAATGAAACTAGTAATTCTCGACTGTCTTTTAGATAAGAGGGGCTCAATGAAACAAGGGGTTTGAGGAAACAATCCAAATACTCCCCCAGCCGGGAGAATAGTGAATTGATTCCACTAATAATTGGCCGCCCTGGTGGTTGGTCTTTGTTCTTATGTATCTTTGGTAGTAGATATAATACCGGAAGTTTGGGGACTTGCGGGACCAAATAACCCGCCTCTTTTTTATTTAGGAACTGTTTGGATACTCCTTCTTTAACCCACTCCTTTAGTAGAATTTTTAGTTTGGGTGTTGGATCCCCCCTCAGTTTTTGATAAGTGGTAGGGTCTTGCAACTGCCTATTCATTTCCTGATAGTAATATTCACGTGTCAGAATGACCAAACCCCCTCCTTTATCTGCCGCCCTGACAACAATTCCCTTGTTATCCTCAATGGATTTTATGCCCTCCCATATTTTTGCTGTGTCCGCATATTTTTTAATCTCTAAATTTTTAATATCATTCTGAACCATAGTTTTAAACACTTCTATGTGGTGATGTTTTCCTTTCTGGGGGTTAAAGGTGGAATTATTTCTTAGATTGGTGTGTGTAAATGGGTGTGTCGCTTGGGGGGTATCTTGCACTGTGATCTGGTTGGCAAAATGTTTTTTTATATTCAGTTTCCTGACATATTTTTCAATGTCGATAAATAATTCGAATTTGTCTGCATTTTTAGTAGGTGCATATTTTAATCCCTGATTGAGAACTTTTAACTCAACATCAGAGAATTGGACCTCTGTCAGGTTGAACAGACCTTGATTCAGTTGTCCCTTTTTCTTTTTCTTTCGACCTCTCCCTCTTTTTCCTCTCGGTCTGTAGTATCTTGTGATCCCCGGGTAGGGATTTGTGGGATACGATAGGGTTCCTTCCAACCCCTCCATTCCCCCTGGTATTGATTGGCATATTGATTTGGGTGTGGCCCCGGTCTACCTCTAAAATTACCCCTAAAAGTTCCTCTAGGGGGCCTAGGAGGATAGTGATTACGTTCTAGCCCATAATGGTTATATTCGCTGGATCTATTATCCATCTGTCCATATCCGCCATAAGTTGGCAATGGGTACGGTGGTGGGTAGTATTGGCCATTTGATGGGCCTTGATTGGATCCTCTCTGGTTGCCCGGTGGTTTCCCACTGGTAGATCTATTACCAGTTTTGGGGGTGCTAGGTCCTCTGGTAATTTTACCTGGTTGTACCGGAACCTGATTTTTGATCTCCGGGGTGTCCACCTCTGACTCTGCTAATAAAATTTCTTGCCATTTATATACTTTATTTTGCTCAAAATCCTTGATATCCCTTTGATATTTTTTTATTTTTTTTATTTTTAATCTCTCCGTCATATTTTGCCAAATGGCTCTGAAGTATCTTAGCTTTTTCCACATATTCGTTATTGGTACTGAATGGTTCCATCTTTTCCTTAAGGTCTGCGATTTTGGCTTGTACCAGTGCGGCTTTAGCCTTACGCTTCTTAACCATAAGTTGCATAAGTTTTTGTTCGCAGCCATTAAAGAACTGGTACCATTCATCCAATGATTGTAAATCCTCGGATCCCTCATTGGGGCTAATATCCCATCTTAGTCTTCTAGGGGTTAAGTTGTGGCCAATATACATTTCAAATGAGGCCACATCCCACCACAACCTTAAAAAATTTTTTTGATTTTATATTTACTCCCTTCCAAGCGCGGGGTTGAGATAACCCATTTATAGGGATATCTACACTTACCGATAAACAATGTTTACATCCCATTGCAGTAATTGATAAGGTAAGAAAAATATCTTATTTACATACATATTATTCAAGTACAAGCATATATCCCTTTAAATAAAAGCTATCCATACGCCCTCTACTGAGAAGGAGGGAGCCGATCTCAAGGTAACACTTCCCGGATTAGTCCTAGCACAATATCCCCCCCTATCCCTACTACGTTTCCCCCCTCCCCCCACCACCCCCCACCCCCTCTATTCTCCTCTCACTTTATCTATATCTGGTGTATTCCCTCTATCCAAGGTCTCCACATCCTATCAAATTCCTTCATATTGTGTCTCCTTATATACGTGGCTCTCTCCTTCGGGAGGGTTTCATTCACTGTGTCAATCCAATTTTTTACTGTGGGTGGCGCCTGTGATTGCCATCTCATCATTATCATCTTCCTGGCTTGATATATGCCCCTTAAAATTGCCACTGTTGTACTTTTCGTTTCTCCCTGTTCCTGTCTATACCCCAAAATGCACAGTTTAGCTTCCTTTTCCAATTCCTTTTTGAATATACCCTTCAGTACTTCTATCACCCCTTCCCAATACCGGAAGAGCTTGGGGCATCTCCACATCATGTGGATAAGATCCCCCGACCCCTGGCACCTCGGGCCTTTATCATCAGGTCTTTTGCCAAACTTGCACAACCTCTTTGGGGTGTAATACGTTCTGTTAAGTAGCATTAAGTGCGAGAATCTCTGTGCAGGCGAAACTGATATCATCGGGCTTAGTTCCAATATTCTCTTCCATTGACCCTGAGGTATGACCCCTATGTCCTGTTCCCATTTTTCTTTCACCTCCGGTAACTTTTCTTCTCCTAGAGTCTCTCTATTCAACAATTTGTATATTACAGATATTAATCCTTTAGTGGATCCTAGCTCCCCGATAATCTGTACCACTGGTAAGTCCTCCCATATCATACGTTGGTTTCTAAACTGGGCTTCTAGGGCATGGTTAATTTGAAGATACTTAAACTGGGTGTTCTGGGGGGATATTAAATTCCCTTTTTAGCAATTCTAATTTTTTAATAGCCTGACCCTCATAAAGTTGGCTCACTCTTTTTATTCCCCTGTTTTCCCACTCCCTGATTTTTCCCATTATGCTTAGTTCCTGTAGGTTACTGTTATTCCAGATAGGGGTATATATGTTAGTCTCTCTATATTTTAACTTTTTTTTTACGGCTTTCCATATTTTACTGACCACATTTTTATTGTTGGGTTCCTGAATCTAAACGACCCTGCCTCTAGGGTCTCTATTATAGTCTCATGCAGGGCGCCCGTTAAAATAATTTTTCCATTAGGCGACCCACCCTCTTGGGCACAGCATCCGGCTAGTTGTTGTAATTGAGAGGCTAAGTAATATGTCTCGGGATTGGGCAGTGCAAGTCCCCCTTCCCCCACCGGGAGCTGCAATGTGCGGAGTCGTATCCTTGCCTGTCCCCCCTTCCATACCAGTTCCCTAAAGAGGCTCTCTACCTTGTCAAACCATTTTCTTGGGATCCATATGGGAGCATTGTGAAGAACATACAGCAGCTGGGGTAGCCAGATCATTTTTATCAATGAGCATCTACCAGCTCTGGACAGTGGAAGAGATTTCCAAATTGTAATTTTCTCCTTGAACTTCCCCAATAATGGTATTAAATTACTATGCACGTATTGATTGGGGTCTCTTGTTATCCTAATCCCTAGGTATTTAAGCGAGTCTACAACTGCTAGTTTAGGACTATCCCATGTCCTCCCTTCCCTCATCTTAGCTATTGGAAAGAGCTCTGACTTTGCCCAGTTGATTTCTAGGCCCGTAAAACTACCAAACCTCTCCACAACGTTCATTGCTTCCTCCAGCGAGTGATCCATATCTCCCAGAAAGAGCAATATATCATCAGCATATAATGCTATGCGTTCCTCTCCTGAGGTCCTGCAGAATCCTGTAATGTCCGAGCTCTTTCTGATATGCTCCGCGAGGGGCTCCATTGCTAGCGCAAAAGGTAAGGGCGACAATGGGCAGCCCTGCCTAGTTCCCCTTTCCAATTTTATTTGATCTGAAAATCTATTATTTATTTTTAGTCTGGCTACTGGTCTGTCGTAGAGCATTTTGATCCACCCGATCAGTGTAGGCCCAAATCCAAATCCTTCCAGAATCCGCCAGATATACTCCCAATCTATAGAGTCGAAGGCTTTAGTCACATCCAGTGACAATATTGCCTTCAGCCCTTCGTTGTCTGTTGGTGTTTGTAAATTTAAAAAGGCTCTTCTTATATTTGTGCTGGTTGATCTATTTGTTATGAACCCAGACTGATCAGGGTGGACCAATTTTGGGATGACTTTGTCTATTCTGGCTGCGATGACTTTTGCTAAAATTTTAGCATCAGCACATAAAAGGGAAATTGGCCTATATGAAGCGACATCTAGGGGATCCTTCCCTTCCTTATGGAGCACTATAATGGTTGCTTCTCTCATTGAATCAGGGAGATGTCCTACCTCCATCGCCCCCCCTAATGTTTTTAATAATTCTGGCAACAGAATATCCCCGTAGTGTTTATACGTTTCAGTTGGTAGACCATCCGGGCCTGGTGACTTTTGGTTTGCCATATCGGCCACTGCCTGTTGTACTTCAAGGAGTGTTATTGGGGTATCCAGTCCATCTCTTTCCTCTTGTGTTATCTTTGGGAGGACAAAATTCCCCAAAAAACTCTCCATTGTTGTTCTCCCAGCTCCCTTTACTCGTGCGGAATACAAGCTTTTATAGAATTCCTCAAAACTTTCCACTATACTCTTAGAGTTCGAGGTTACCCCCCCCCCCCCCCCTCTGGTCCGGATGGCTAATACGTTACTGGGAGCCTGATTTGCCCTTACCACCTGAGCCAACATTCTTCCCACCATTTCCCCTTCCATAAAAGCCTCCTGTCGCTGTAGCAGTTGTTTAGTCTCCACTCTCTGTATTACACATAGTTTGTACTCCTGTTGTTTCTTCAGCCATTTTTCTTTCCCATCTATTGTTGGAGCTAGTATATAATTATCCTCAGCTGCAACCACTTCTCTCCTTTTTTTTTTCTTCCTGCGCTCTTACCACCTTATTATACTTCGCCACCTGCTGGATTAACAATCCCCTCAGAAAGGCCTTGAGGGTGTCCCATAGAATCCCTGACTCTGCTGTATTTGCATTAATTTCAATGAATTCTCTCAGTATTGGTGGAATAGTATCTGTACTTCTAAGTATCTCGAACCAACACAGGTTAATTTTCCACCCCCTCTGTATTTCCTCCATCCCCGTTTTAAACGTAAGCGTAAGGGGGGAGTGGTCCGAGATCCCTCTTGACCAATACTTAACCTCTTCCACCAGCTCCAGTGCCTTATCATTTCCCATAACCATGTCAATTCTGGAGAGTGTGGAATGCGTGGCCGACCAGCAGGAAAATTGCTGAACGCCAGGGTTCCGCACCCTCCAGAAATCTATCCAGCCCACTTCCTCCATAAACCGACTCAACTGCCCCTTCTTCATAGTTTCCAATGTATTCTGAACTGGAAATCTATCCAAATTGTGATCTAATATTTGATTGCAGTCACCCGTTATTATAATTGGTATTCCCTGTTTATCAAGCAGGAACTCATTTAATTTAAGCATAATATCCATTTTAAATGGGGGGGGGGGGGGGACATATACATTTGCTACTACCATCCCTCTATCTTCAATTTGACAACAAAGAAAAACATACCGACCCATTTCGTCTATACTGGCTTGCGTGCAGGAAAAATTCACTCCTTTCTTCACCATTATACTAACCCCTCTACTATATGAGCTATGAACCGAGTGATACTGTAATGGATGCGAGTTTGGTGTGAGAAGGATTATGATAAAATGCTAAAATGCCTATTTCGAATATATGATAAGTTACTGCTGCTGCTTAAATCATCCTTAACTTTACTTAGGACTGCTTATTGCAAAGCTGAACTGCAAAGAGTTAAGAAGAATTGTGTGCCTTTTCCGAGAATTACAACCGAGACAGACATGGCATCAGCATCATCCTATATATACATTTGTTACAGTAATATGCCACAATAATATGTTTTGCATATGTCTCGCCTTGTTTGTTTGAAAGTCCACCCATTCTTATATAAACTTCAAAAAGAGGAAATAAAAACAGAAAGTAATTTCACACTGGACTTAGTGTGTCAGAGTGGTTACTTCAGCATGTGCACGCATTATATGCAATAATTTGATCAGGGGCAGATATAAAAATACCAGACCTTGGTTCTGGTTCTCATCCAATCCATGACAGTTGGCACCCAACGTGGGGCTATTTGGGTTCTGTACCGGGGGAGCCGATCGAGAAGGGACTGAGACAGGCCAACTCACGGAGACTGGAGGAGAACTGATCAACTCTGAGAACGGTAAGGCTCATTTGATATCTTGCATATCTAGTCTACTGTTTATCCTGTACCCCGTGATTGGCTAGTCTCTGTCTATATCGGCTCTCCACGGTCAGCAAAGACACAGGTACATATCTTGCCCATAGCCTATCGAACCTGTACTAATTATATCTGCCGCCTGTTTTGTTCTGTCCTGTTTTGTTGATCGATCTTGTGTTTTTGTGGCGGCTGTTGGTAATGAGGGATTGATTATTATAGTCACAGATGAAGACGTGGTTAAACTTCTCCTGGGAAGTGCGGTAAAGCACGGGAACACCAAGAGAAGGCGTCAGGACGTGGTTTAAACTTCTCCTGGGAAATATATTGTGCGGTAGAGCACGGGTGCAGTAAAGCACGGGAAACCAGGAGGGGGCGTCAGTTACACATACAGTGGCGTGGGGGATCCCGTGACAGTTTGAGTAATCCTGTACTTCACTGCGGCCGTCACATATCTTGTTGGTCATATCTTGTTGGTAATGTCATGTCCTAAGTGTGTTTGTGTACTGTTGTTTGCCATAAATGATAGAAGGCTGAGGCTGTCGGATTGCTTGAGTCCAGGAGTTCTGGTCTACCCTGCGCTATGTCAATCGGGTGTCCACGGTAAGTTCGGTATCAATATGGTATCAATATGGTACTGGTATTGGTATCCCCTACTTTGTCTTTGTAGTTGTTGAGCTGCATCCTTTATTAAATGGGTTTCCTGCAAGATCGACATCGTAATTCCTCAACATAGAAAACACTACTGCCCTCTTACCCGCCGTACCCAACCCCCTTATATTCCATGACCCTATTCTTAGTGTTTTAGGTTGCATCTATTTTCACCCAGTATCTGTATTTTTTAACAAATGGTGCTTTATCTCTAAAAAAGTGTTTACCCCCTTTATTCTAGTGGTTCCCCATTTCAAAACTCTTTGTGTCTCCCTTTTTTTCTTCCCTCTTCTGTATATCTACCTTAATTCTCTTTATTATATCAGTAAATGTGCCCTTTTTTTACTTGACCCTTTACACACCTTTGACCTTTATCAGTGCCGTTTATTTTATCAGTGTTTGTGCCCTTGTTTACCTGTCCCTTTACCCATCTTTGACCTTTGTCAATACCAGTGCTTCCCCCCTCCCCCTTCTCCCCTCCCCTCTGCCCCCACCTTTCTAGGTGATCCCCCAGGGGATTAACAATGACCCTTACCCATACTTTTGATCCTTCCTTCCCATTCACCCATACCTTCGCTTTCATCCTCTCATTCCCCCCCCCCCACTGTGCACCCCTCCCCTCCCCCCTCCATAATCCAAAATATATAAAAAAAATACGTGTTTTTTCAAATTTTTCTCTCACTCCCCCCTGCCTCCCACTCCTTCCCCCCAGCTTATCCCCTCCCCATCTATTTATCATCGGAATATCATGATATCAACAGTTTTGACTTGTTCTCCTCCAACCATTTCTCCACCCCCCCCCCCCCGGATCTTCAAAAAACAGGGTTTCCCCCAGCGCAGTTACCCGCAGTTTAGCCGGGTAGAGAAGAGCATACTGGATTTTAAATTTTTGTAATGAGCGCTTGGCCTGAATAAATTCTGCTCTGCGTTTTTGAAGTTCCTGGGAGAAATCAGAATAAAAAGAAATCTTAATCCCATTAAAAAAAACGCTTCCCTTATCCCTAGCCTTCCGTAGAAGTGTCACTTTATCCTTGAAATTAAGAAACTTCATCAACAGAGTTCGAGGATATCCTCCTGGTGGCGGAGGGCGGAACGGCACCCTGTGTGCACTTTCTATACTGAATGTCGCTGAGAAAGATTCCTTCCCAAATATCTCAATTAGCCAGCCTTCTAGGAACTCAATAGGGTTGGATCCTTCGCTCTTTTCGGGCATTCCCACTACCCTTATATTATCTCTTCGGCTCCTGTTCTCAATTTCCTCCAGCTTCGCTACTTGCCTGAGTATCTGCTCTTTCATATTCTTCATCTCATTGAATAGAGGTAGCACGTCGTCTTCTACCTGGCTGATCCTTCCTTCCAACTCTGTGGTTCTCTCAGATATCTTTACACATCCTGTCTTACCAACACTAGATCATTTTTGACACCCTTCATCTGTTCACACAGCTCTTTAAGGGACTCATTGGAAATTTTTACCGCCTTAACCACTTCAGCCCCGGACCAATTGTCAGCTTAAGGACCAGAGGTCTTTTTTCAATTTCGCACTGCACTACTTTAACTGGTAATTGTGCGGTCATGCAATTTTGTAACGAAACGAAATTTGCGTCCTTTTCTTCCCACAAATAGAGCTTTCTTTTGATGGTATTTGATTGCCTCTGTGATTTTTATTTTTTGCGATATAAACGGAAAAAGAGCGAAAATTTTGAAAAAAAAAGAGATTTTCTACTTTTTGTTATAAAAAAAATCTAATAAACTCAATTTTAGTCAAACATTTGGGCCAAAATGTATTCAGCCACATGTCTTTAGTAAAAAAAATGCCAATAAGCGTATATTTATTGGTTTGCGCAAAAGTTATAGCGTCTACAAACTAGAGTACATTTTCTGGAATTTACACCGCTTTTAATTTATGACTGCCTATTTCATTTCTTGAGGTGCTAAAATGGCAGAGAAGTACAAAACCCCCCCAAATGACCCCATTTTGGAAAGTAGACACCCCAAGCTATTTGCTGAGAGGCATGTTGAGCCCATTGAATATTTTTTTTTTTAGTCCCAAGTGATTGAATAAAGACAAAAATAAAAAATAATTTTTTTTTTCTTCAAAAAGTTGTCACTAAATTATATATTGCTCACACATGCCATAGTTATATGTGGAATTGCACCCCAAAATACATTTTGCTGCTTCTCCTGAGTATGGGGATACCACATGTGTGGGACTTTTTGGGAGCCTAGCCGCGTACGGGGCCCCGAAACCCAAGCACCGCCTTCAGGATTTCTAAGGGTGCAAATTTTTGATTTCACTCCTCACTACCTATCACAGTTTCGAAGGCCATAAAATGCCAAAATAGCACAAAACCCCCCCAAATGACCCCATTTTGGAAAGTAGACACCCCAAGCTATTTGTTGAGAGGCATGGTGAGTATTTTACAGCTCTCATTTGTTTTTGAAAATGAAGAAAGTAAAGAAAAAAAAATTTTTTTTTTTCAATTTTTTTAAAACTTTGTGACAAAAAGCGACATCTGCAAAATACTCACAATACCTCTCAGCAAATAGCTTGGGGTGTCTACTTTCCAAAATGGGGTCATTTTGGGGGGTTTTATGCCATCTGGGCATTCCATGGCCTCCGAAACTGTGATTGGCAGTGAGAAGTGAAATAAAAAAATTACTCCCTTAGAAAGCCTGAAGGCGGTGCTTGGTTTTTGGGGTTCCGTATGCAGCTAGGCTCCCAAAAAGTCCCACACATGTGGTATCCCCGTACTCAGGAGAAGCAACAGAATGTATTTTGGGGTGTATTTCCACATATGCCCATGACATGTTTGAGCAATATATCATTTAGTGACAACTTTTTGTAAAAAAATATATATATTTTTTTTTTTCATTATTCAATCTCTTGGGACAAAAAAAAAAAATATTTAATGGGCTCAACATTGCTCTCAGCAAATAGCTTGGGGTGTCTACTTTCCAAAATGGGGTCATTTGGGGGGGGTTTGAACTGTCCTGGCATTTTATGCACAACATTTAGAAGCCTATGTCACACGTCACCCACTCTTCTAACCACTTGAAGACAAAGCCCTTTCTGACACTTTTTGTTTACATGAAAACATATTTTTTTTTTGCAAGAAAATTACGTTGAACCCCCAAACACTATATATATTGTTAAAGCAAAGGCCCTACAGATTAAAATGGTGGGTGTTGCATTTTTTTTTTTCCACACAGTATTTGCGCAGCGATTTTTCAAACGCATTTTTTGTGGAAAAAATACACTTTTTTTTATTTTAATGCACTAAAACACACTATATTGCTCAAATTTTTGATGAAATAAAAAATATGATCTTAGGCCGAGTACATGGATACCAAACACGACATGCTTTAAAATTGCGCACAAACACGCAGTGGCGACAAACTACATACATTTTTAAAAGCCTTTAAAAGCCTTTACATGATACCACATTAGATTCACGGAGGAGGTCTACTGCTAAAATTACTGCCCTCGATCTGACCTTCGCGGTGATACCTCACATGCATGCTGCAATTGCTGTTTACATATGACGCCAGACCAACGCTTGTGTACGCCTTTGCGCAAGAGAAGGGGGGGCAGGGGTGCTTTTTTTTTTTTTTTTTAGTTTTTTTTTTAATTTATTTAGCTTTTTTATTCTATTTTTAAACTGTTCCTTCCATTTTTTTTTTTCTTATGATTTTTATTGTTATCTCAGGGAATGTAAATATCCCCTATGATAGCAATAGGCAGTGACAGGTACTCTTTTTTTGAAAAAATTGGGGTCTATTAGACCCTAGATCTTTCCTCTGCCCTCAAAGCATCTGACCACACCAAGATTGGTGTGATAAAATGCTTTCCCAATTTCCCAATGGCGCGGTTTATATCCGGGAGGGGGGACATTCCCTCCCACTGCTTGTAAAAGCAGTCTAGAGGCTAATTACCCGCTAGAATTGCTTTTACATGAAAGCCGATCACTGGCTGAAAAGAATGATACCAAGATGATACCTAAACCTGCAGGCATCATTCTGGTATAACCATTCAAAGTCCAGCAACATACTGGACATATATTGTAATCTTTTTTTTTTTTCATGCAGCCTCTTGGCTGAACGAAAAAAAGAGATTGATTGGTGGGTATGCCCACCATTAGAATACCTCCCTTCATCCACCCACTTCTAATGATGGGCATACATGCACCATTTATATATGCCGATGCATGGGGGCATCCTCCCGCAAAAGTTATGCCGTGTACACACGGTCGGAATTTCGACCGTATGTACGTGGCATTAGGAGCCAATCGCTCCTCCGCCCCCCCTGCTGCCCCCATGCTTCGGCACATATGCTCTTTTTTTTAACTGTGGTGGTGAAATCACCTCCTACAGCGTTGGAGTCGCGGCTTTATGTATCGTGGGAGCAAACGCTGTTGCTGTCAAGATAAATAAATCCGCGCTGCAACTGAATGGCGCACCTGAAAACAAAAAAATGCTTAACACTAAAACACAGTAAACAAAATTACATACCTGAAAAGCAAGCATGATAAAACATGATAAAACATAATAAAACATTGCAGAATAGAATGGAGTAAAAAAAGAGCAACAATAGAGAGAGAGAGAGAACAATAAAACGACAACTATTTTTGTTTTTTTTATTTTTTTGAGATTCACAGGTAAAAAAGCTCCTGACTGTTAGCGACTGAATCAAAACGCTACCACAAAAAAAATGTTAGCGATCGCAGGGATCAGGCCTGACTCTGCGAACACTGCAGTTATGTGTGCTTAGTGTTTTGTAAGTGACAGTGATCGATCGATACTGCACTTGGGTGGGCTGGGCTGGGCGGAGGGGGAAAACGCAGGTGCTAGCAGGTATCTGGGCTGATCCCGCTAACAATGCGTTTTTTTGGAACCCTAAACTGCTGGGACGCTAGTATAGATCTGATCAGATCAGATATTGATCTGTTCAGATACTATACCACTAAGGGAGGTGTATGCTTTGCGCGTGGGTGTTTGCGGTACTGGCACTAACCTGGGGCGACGCAGACCTTATTTGACCCTAAAACCTAATTGATATCACCCGCCGGGCGATCAGGGGGTTAAACCGTTATTGGGTAATAAATGGCGGGTGCCCTGACAGTATAAAAAACAAGCTAACTAACCAGCGTCACCCGTAACAGTAATACAAAAAAAAACTGGTTACCTAGCGACACTAATGCAGGGATCAGAAAAACGATCGCTTAGTGACACTGGCAAAAGGGGGTGAAAGGGTTAACTAGGGGCAATCAGGGGGTTAAACCTTTATTAGGTAATATATGGGGGTACCTGACGCTATATAAAAACCTGACGGGGAACCTAAATAACGAAATAACTAACTGGCTAACCAGCGTCACCAGTGACATTTTATACGGTGATCACTGGTGAAAGGGTTAACTCTAGGGGCAATCAGGGGTTAAAACCTTTATTTAGGTTGTAATATGGGGTACCTGACCTATAAACCTATTTATGAACCTATATAAACATGGCGGTTAACCTAAAAAAAAACTGGTTACCTAGCGACACTAATGCAGCGATCAGAAAAAAAACGATCGCTTAGTGACACTGGCAAAAGGGGGTGAAAGGGTTAACTAGGGGCAATCAGGGGGTTAAACCTTTATTAGGTAATATATGGGGGTACCTGACGCTATATAAAAACCTGACGGGGAACCTAAATAACGAAATAACTAACTGGCTAACCAGCGTCACCAGTGACAGTTATACGGTGATTACTGGTGAAAGGGTTAACTCTAGGGGCAATCAGGGGGTTAAAACCTTTATTTAGGTTGTAATATGGGGGTACCTGACCTATAAAACTATTTATGAACCTATATAAAACATGGCGGTTAAAATAAAAAAAAAATGGTTACCTAGCGACACAATGCAGCGATCAGAAAAACGATCGCTTAGTGACACTGGCAAAAGGGGGTGAAGGGGTTAACTAGGGGCAATCAGGGGGTTAAACCTTTATTAGGGGGGGGTAGGGGGCTACCTAGGACCTAAAACTAACTGCCCTGACAGTTATTACAGTCACACTGACACTAAATGCAGTGATCAGTAAATAAATGATCACTGCAATTAGTGACACTGTGACTGGGGGGGGAGGGGGTGATCTGGGGGGTGATCAGGGGGTGACAGGGGGGTGTTTTGTGTGCCTAACTGTACTGGTGTCAGTGTAGTGTTGTGCACTAACCTTAACATGTTCGCCGCTCGGCGTCTCCGGTCACATAGACCGGCGCACCGAGCGTGACATCACTTCCGCCTTCCTGTCTATACAATAGACAGGAAGGGGAAGTTTCTCATTGGCCAGGAGCGATCGCGAGGGGGTGGCCAGAAACCACTGGCCGTCCCCTCGTCCCGGATCGCTCCTGAAGCGATGCCGACCGTCCCCGCCGGCGGAGGGGGGTCCGATCGGACCCCCCAACCGCCTAAAGAATGGCACGTACAGGTACGTGGTTCTGCCTGTACGTGCCATTCTGCCGACGTATATCTACATGGGGCGGTCGGCAAGTGGTTAAGCACGTCCATTAAAGTAGGTTCTTAATCCAAGGGCGTATTAGGCCCAGCTGCAATATCAGTTGTTTCTATATTTGTTTTTAGGGTTTGATCAGGCTGAGCCAAGTTTTTACTTCCCTGTGCCTTTGTCCCCTGGACACGTGGCGTTAAGATGGTTGATTGGCTCTGCCCTTGGCTTTTGCGATCTCCTGCACTTCCTTGTTGCACCTTTGGTTGGGTCCCTTTTTTGGGGGGGGACTGCAGGGGGGGTTGCCCGGGTGTATGTGCAAATTGCTCTAATCTCCCTGCCGCAGCCATGCCTACTTGTTGGGGGTTTTTGTCTTTTGCAGAGCGCAGTTGCTGCATTTTCCACCCTCCTTTATTTTTGGGTATTTCAAATGTAAACTGAAAGTCCTTATGAATACACCTTTCTCCCTCTTACACCCTTTATACACTTTTTTTAGTCTTCCAGATAAATACAGATCTGTGAACTCAGCTTGCCAGTAAAAATTAAAGCTTCTAAGGAGTAAATGCTTTTTTACTGACCCGCAAAGGGTGTAGATTGATTACCGCCAGGTATCGGGGTGACAAGGTATCAGGATTCCACCACTTCGCAACCGAAGATCTATCTGTGATAGCTCATTACAATCTTTCAGTATTTCAGTGTTTTAAATCATCAATAGCGTATAGAAAAATAGCGTGTAATAAAAAGAAAAAAAAGCAGCAGAGACAAAGACAAAGCAGCAAAAAAAAAAAAACCTCCTTTCATGGGTCCATACGAAACCGGTTCACTCAGAGTCCCTTTAGTTACAGCTGCAATACTACTCCCTGCTTAAAGCGGTTCTGCACTCTTTTTTTTTTTTTTTTTTTTTGGGCTATATGCCAAGGGCATATAGCTCAATTGGGGGACTTACCTGTTCCATGTTCCATCTCGATTGCCGCCGGTTTTCATCTTCATCTTCTTCTTGTCTGCTGGGGTCCATCTTGCCTGTGGGCATGTGAAACCCCACAGGACCTTTAGATGGCCCAGCATGCACCGCCGTTACTCGCGCGTGCGCAGTAACGGCACATCTGCCGACATCTCACGAGATTTCGGCAGATGTGGCCGAAATCTCGGGAGATTTCGGAAGATGTGGCCGAAATCTCGCGAGATTTCGGAAGATGCCCGCACTGACTCCTGGGATCAATGACACCAGATCCCAGGAGACAGTGCGGCGTGACGACGATCGACGCAGAGACCCCGCCCGCCGCCGCAGAGAGAGAAGACCGGAAGTCTTCAATTACAAGGTAAGTAAAAAAAAAAAAAATAAAAAACACATTTCATTTAGTACTCTTTGCCTGATTTGGAAGGCAAAGAGATTTACTAAATGAAATGGGTGCAGAACCGCTTTAAGCCTTGATTGTCAAAGAAAAAGAGGGCTGATGTTGTCCCTAGAAACCGTGGTTCCATGAACACACAGGTAACTGCAAGTCTCATCCTGTATCTGACATACCCAACGGCATATAACAGAGAAAAGCAAAACTTTTGTAACAGAGAGTCCAAGTCGCACAGTGAATCTTAGTAACAGTCCTTTGGTAAACCTTGCAGTTTTTTTTTTTTTCCCCTCTCAGAGTCCAGTGCCCAGAGGCGCTCCACTGCAATAGGCAATCAAAAAAAAAAAAAAAAGGAACCCAGCAGTAGCTTGCCAAAAGCAAAAGAAAAGGAGAAAGGCATCCAGATAAGCGATAAGCAAGGAATCATATATTGGCAGCAGCGGTTTTCTCATACAGTTCTCGGTAGAGGCAGATCTGTATGTAAATATTTAGTGTGCTGTTTTTACTTTACCGCATCCTTGCTGGCTCATAGCTCCTGGAGGAAAGTATAGGACTTCAGTCCTGTTTCAGTCCAGCCTTCGTGTCTCCTTCCCATCCGTGCTTGTATCCTTACCCTCAGGCTGTCACTCTGCAGCATAAGCTACTGCTCAGCCGGTTTCATTAATGCAATGGTCTCCACAGGTCTCCAGCTGTCTCATCCCCTTCGCTCCCTTCCATGCAGGCAGAGGCGGCTCTCTAATTAGGCAAATTAGGCGGTCGCCTAAGGCCTCGCACTCCTAGGGGCCTCACGGCCGCCTAATTCGCCTGATGTGTGTGTGTTACAGTTGAAGGGAATATCATGCAATTTATACAGTTAATTTCTATTGCTTAAATTATTTTTCCCATTTTGGGCGTGAGTGGGGCCTCATGTCTAAGATTTGCCTAAGGCCTCACAAAGCCTAGAGCCGCCTCTGCATGCAGGGCACAGCAATAAACGGCTACAAGCGGAGGACTGTGAGAAGGTGATTACACACAGCGTGTTCAGCGTGGGGGGGGCAGGAGGCAGCTCATAGCATACCATTCTCATAACGGCTTCATCCAGAAGCTAGAAGGGGGGTTGCACAGCAGCGTTCCTTCTCGCATTTTATATATTTAATTGAAGCTTGGACCCCTGCGTGGGATTCCTGGATGGACTTTTAGTTTTTTCCCTTTAATAAACGTGGGTTACCAGGCCCTTAAACATAAATGCCTGTCTGATGTGGACTCACTGCACCAAAACGCATCGACCACTTGAGCTAAACACCCCAAGGTCACAGTACATACAGAACAAAAGGTTCAAGATCGAGTCCGTGCAAACAGTCATGGCGATAGTTCAGCATGAGGCCCAGTTGGAGTCAATCGACCTGCCGGACGTATGCTTCCATATACCAATCAGTGTGTAACACCGGAGAGATCTGAGATTTGCAGCCATTTTTAAAATTGGGCACGGCCCCAAGAAACATTTTGAACAGCAGTAGTGACGGTAATTCATCTTTGAGGGTAAGGCAATGTTTGACTTGGACAATGTTTTGACTGTGGCGGGTGTAAGCCAGGAGCTGGCAAAGCATCACAACCTTGTCCTAGAAATCCTTTCCCAAGTTCAGTCGACTAGAGAACAAACAGGAAAAGCAGTTAACCCCTTTCTTAAAGCGGTTCTGCACCCATTTCATTTAGTAAATCTCTTTGCCTTCCAAATCAGGCAAAGAGTACTAAATGAAATTTTTTTTTTTTTTTTTTTTTTACTTACCTTGTAATTGATGACTTCCGGTCTTCTCTCTCTTCGGCGGCGGGCGGGGTCTCTGCGTCGATCGTCGTCACGCCGCACTGTCTCCTGGGATCTGGTATCATTGATCCCAGGAGTCAGTGCGGGCATCTTCCGAAATCTCGTGAGATGTCGGCAGATGTGCCGTTACTGCGCACGCGCGAGTAACGGCGGTGCATGCTGGGCCATCTAAAGTTCCTGTGGGTGTTTCACATGCCCACAGGCAAGATGGCCCCCAGCACAAAAGAAGAAGACGAGGAACTTCATCGGACGAAAACCGGCGGCGATCGAGATGGAAGATGGAACAGGTGAGTCCCCCAATAAAGGTAAGCATCCTTTATATTCCGTCCCAAAAAAAAAAAAAATTATACAGAGTGCATAACCGCTTTAAGCTATGAAGGATCTTGGAGTCGTTTTTTTTCATACCCAAATATGTCAAGAGGTTTTCCAAATTGTCTAATGAAAATCAGGAGTCATGGAGACAGCACTCTTGTCAACAAGGGATTGCATTGTCCCCATTGGGACATCTTACAGCAGCCATTCCAGTGCTGCCTTGGGCCAGGTGGCACATGGGGGGGGGGGGGGGGGGGGGGGTCTTTTCAATTTGCCCTCCAAAAGTGTGCCTCTTTTGTGGTGTGCCTCTCAGCCCAGGAGATGGAATAATTCTGACGTGGGATGCCAGTCTGCCTCCAGTCTGAAGAGACAAGTGCAAGGCCATTGGAGCCTAGTGGAATGCCGATGTTGGATGGCAGGCTAGTAAATTTTCGGCGGACAGCGGCTTGACGTCAGATTTTCGGATGGTCAGTACACAAATCCGTCACACAAAAGTCGAAAGCACAAACACGCATGCTCGGAATCAATGCTCACCAAACACGAAATTAGCAGAAGGTGCCCAAAGGGTGGCGCTCAAGAGCTGAAATTCCTTGTAGTACTTCACTATGTTTGCGGCATGACAAGACAAGATCCTGGCACACACCCTTGACAAAAATCAGACACACGGTTGGCCAACAATCGTACCGTGATTGTATGAGGCTTAAGAACCCATAAACACTATACAACTTTTGTTGTGAGATTTGCTTCGGATTTACCAAAACCGTGTAGTGCCAGGGCCTGCCTGATTGCATACAAATTGAAACTCTTGAGGTTCGGCCTCATATTATATGGTTTTGGTAAATCTGAAGACCAAAATCTGCAGAAAATTGAATAGTGTGTATGGGGTCTAAAACCTCGTACCGAACGGTATGATTGTTGGCCAACCGAGAGTCTGATTTTTGGCAAAAGGGCGTGTGCCTGGATCTCGTCTTGCATACTTACGGCACACAATTGTTGTGCCACAAACACGAACATAGTGACGTACTGCAAGAAATTTCAGCTCTTGAGCGCCACCCTTTGGGCCCCGTCTGCTAATGTTGTGTTTGGTGAGCATTGATTCCGAGCATGCGTGTTCGTACTTTCGACTTTTTGTGTGACGGATTTGTGTACTGACCATACGAAAATCAGATGTCAAGCCGTTGTCCGCCGAAAATTTACTAGCCCGTCATCCAACATTTGTTGGCCGAAAGTTGGACAACAATTGTCAAAAGGAGCGTACTAACGGTAAGATTTTAGGACAACAGTCTGTCAACAGACAATCCCCTGCCAACAATCGTACCGTGTGTACAAAGCTTTAGTCTAGAACCATCGGAGACTGCAACCAATACACACATTTCATGTACAATCTGTGGCATGTAAACTCCCCCTCAAAGTAAACCCAAGGGGGGGGGTTATTTACGAAAGGCAAATCCACTTTGCACTACAAGTGCAAAGTGCACTTGAAATTGCACTGAAAGTGCACTTGGAAGTGCAGTCGCTGTAGATCCGAGGGGGACATGCAAGGAAAATAAAGCTTGCACATGATTGGATGATAAAATCAGCAGAGCTTCCCCTCATTTCAGATCTTCCCCTCAGATTTACAGCGACTGCACTTCCAAAGTGAATTTTGCCTTTTCGTAAATAACACCCATAATCTGTTTGCAAATAAATGAAGACATGCTATGGCAGGCATGTCCAAAGTCTGGCCCCCTTTCCGGTTTCAAACGGCCCCACTGGTAATTTGGCTATATATATATCTTTTGTGACCCCCAAGGAATCCCTGAGCACCGCGGGGGGCACAAAAGATATATACGCCAATTCCTGCTGTCTCTGAGTAAAAGGAGGGGGCGGGTGCCGCTGGGGTACACAGAGCAGCGATCTCCTGTGTACCCGACGATCAGTCACACACAGTCCCGCCTCCTGGCCCAGGATTGGACCACTGTTCTGTCTATCACAGGGGGACTGTGTGTGACTGATCACTGGGTACACAGGAGATCGTGGCGCTGTATAATTTCGGCACTGACAAAGCTGCAGATGAGCAAGGATGTGCAGGCGGCATTAATTTACAATGGTGAGGCCGCATTAATGGGCAATGGAGAGGCTGCTGATGGGCACTGTGCAGGCTGCATTAATGGGCAATGGAGAGGCTGCTGATGGGCATTGTGAAGGCTGAATTAATGGGCAATGGAGAGGCTGCTGATGGGCATTGTGCAGGCTGCATTAATGGGCAATGGAGAGGCTGCTGATGGGCAGTAATAAGGCTGCATTAATGGGCAATGGAGAGACTGCTGATGGGCACTCTGCAGGCTGCATTAATGGGCAATGCAGAGGCTGCTGATGGGCATTGATAAGGCTGCATTAATGGGCAATGCAGAGGCTGCTGATGGGCATTGATAAGGCTGCATTAATGGGCAATGGAGAGACTGCTGATGGGCACTCTGCAGGCTGCATTAATGGGCAATGCAGAGGCTGCTGATGGGCATTGATAAGGCTGCATTAATGGGCAATAGAGAGGCTGTTGATGGGCACTGATAAGGCTGCATTAATGGGCAATGCAGAGGCTGCTGATGGGCACTGATAAGGCTGCATTAATGGGCAATAGAGAGGCTGTTGATGGGCACTGATAAGGCTGCATTAATGTGCAATGGAGAGACTGCTGATGGGCACTCTGCAGGCTGCATTAATGGGCAATGGAGAGGCTGCATTGATGGACTGTGACCCTTATTTTTCTTCAAAGTTCTTCATTTAAAATTTAAGTTGTTTTCTTCCTGAAACGTCCCTCTGAAAATGAAAGTGCGTGTTACACGCCGATAAATACGGTATATCCAAATAACACCCCCAAGCTCATCTATTCACTACACACAGCCACAAAGGCAGGAGAATTCTTGTTGGGCCGTGTATTAGTGCTCGAACGAACACACTTATGCCGCGTACACACGGTCGGAATTTCCGATGGAAACAGTCCGATGGGAGCTTTTCATCGGATTTTCCGACTGTGTGTATGCCCATAGGTCTTTTTCTGTCCGAATTTCCGACGGACTTTGGATTGAGAACCTGTTCTTAATTTTTCGGATTTTCTGATCGTGTGTATGCAATTCCGACACACAAAATTCTGACGCATGCTCGGAAGCATTAAACTTCCCTTTTATAGTGCAGTCGAAAGTTTTTTAAGGCGCGGTGTTATTGACCGCAGGAATTTGGTGTGACTGTGTGTAGGCAAGACAGTTTGAGTGAAATTCCGTCGGAATTCCAATGGGAAAACCATCAGAGCTTTTTCCGACGAGAATTCCGACCGTGTGTGCACGGCATAAGACGAAATTTTAATGGTTCAAAGAATGTCAGGCAGAATGATCGGCCCTCAGGCATGTTCACTTCATCAAATCTGGCCCTCTTTGAAAAAAGTTTGGACACCCCTGTGCTATGGGAATTGATATCTGCGTTCACCTTTATCATCAAAAAATACCCAACCACATAGAAAAAGCACTGCAAAGCATTTTACAACTTTATTTGAGAAACACAGTAAAAGTTCACACAATTCTAATAAAAAATTAAATAAAAATATCGGTAGATGAAATAAAGGTAAATAAACAGCACTGTAAAAGTGTAACTACTCGACAAACAAAACACACCTCATACAAAAGAGCAAACACTGAGGACACACAGACAAGTATTTAGGACATGGCTAACAAAATCAAGAAAAATGCATATACTTTCAAACAGCTAAGTAAGTATATCAAAGAAAAAGTAATTAGTCTAAACACACATCCCTCCAACTCCATACATAGACCTCCAACTCCATACATAGACCTCCAACTCCATACATAGACCTCCAACTCCATACATAGACCTCCAACTCCATACATAGATCTCCAACTCCATACATAGATCTCCAACTCCATACATAGACCTCCAACTCCATACATAGACCTCCAACTCCATACATAGACCTCCAACTCCATACATAGACCTCCAACTCCATACATAGACCTCCAACTCCATACATAGACCTCCAACTCCATACATAGACCTCCAACTCCATACATAGACCTCCAAATCCATGCATAGACCTCCAACTCCATACATAGACCTCCAACTCCATACATAGACCTCCAACTCCATACATAGACCTCCAACTCCATGCATAGACCACCAACTCCATACATAGACCTCCAACTCCATACATAGACCTCCAACTCCATACATAGACCTCCAAATCCATACATAGACCTCCCTGTCCTGCGTGGATCATGCTACACTGTATAAGAAATTTAAGGTCAAAATAGGGAACAGCTGAAAACATCATCTTTTGCCCCCTTGCTGTTTGTGGTGAGTGGTGACATCCCAGCAGAGTGACGATGGACGCCCCATGCTCAGTCACACCCCATCCACATTTCATTCATTCTCTGTAATAAATTCTCAGTCCAGGGAGCACTGGGCGGGGTGACTCCTCCCCATGACTGGCCCCGCCCCCAGCAGACCTCCAATATATGAAGAGGTAGAAGTGCAGCTGATCACAAGTTCCTCTGATAACAAAGCAGGATGGTAAGTAATGTGTGTATGAGCACCGATGGAAGCTGCCAAAGCTGAGAATTGGGTTTTGTGGGCTGTGGTTTGTATAGTGTTGCTGGGTGTGGGCAGTGGTTGGTACAGGGTTGATGGGTGAGGGCAGTGGTTGGTATAATGCTGTTGCGTGTGAGCTGCAGGGAATATAGGGTTGCTGGCTGTGGAAAGTGGTTGGTACAAAGATGATGGGTGAGGGCAGTGGTGGGTAAAGGGTTGCCTATTGTGGACATAGGTTGGTATATGGTTTCTTGGTGTGGGCAGTAGGTTGGTACAGGGTTGATAGGTAAGGGGAAGTGGTGGGTATAATGCTGTTGCGTGTGAGCTGCAGGGAATATAGGGTTGCTGGCTGTAGAAAGTGGTTGATAAATAGTTGATGGGTGAGGGCAGTGGTGGGTAAAGGGTTGCCTATTGTGGACATGGTGTGGGCAGTGGTTGGTACAGGGTTGATGGGTGAGGGCAGTGGTGGGTATAATGCTGTTGGGTGTGAGCTGTAGGGACTATAGGGTTGCTGGCTGTGGAAAGTGGTTTGTACAAAGTTGATGAGTGAGGGCAGTGGTGGGAAAAGGGTTGCTGGGTTTGGGGTTGCTGTGGAAAGTGGCTGGCAAAGAGTTGATGGGTGGGGGCAGTGGTGGTTAAAGGGTTGCCTATTGTGGACATAGGTTGGTATAGGGTTTCTTGGTGTAGGCAGTGGTTGGTACAGGGTTGATGGGTGAGGGCAGTGGTGGGTATAATGCTGTTGGGTGTGAGCTGCACGGAATAGAGGGTTTCTGGCTGTGGAAAGTGGTTGGTATAGATTTAATGGGTGAGGGCAGTGGTGGGTAAAGGGTTGCCTATTGTGGACATAGGTTGGTATAGGATTTCTTGGTGTGGGCAGTGGTGGGTATACTATTGCTGGGTGTAGGCAGCGGTTGGCAAGGTGTTGCTGGGTGTAGGCAGTGGTTGGTACAGGGTTGATGGGTGAGAGCAGTTGTTGGTCCAAGGTTGATGGGTGAGGGCAGTGGTTGGTCCAAGGTTGATGGGTGAGGGCAGTGGTTGGTCCAAGGTTGATGGGTGAGGGCAGTGGTGGGTATTATGCTGTTGGGTGTAAGCTGTAGGGAATATAGGGTTGCTGGCTGTGGGAAGTAGTTGGTACAAAGTTGATGGGTGAGGGCAGTGGTGGGTAAAGGGCTGCTGGTTTTGGGGTTGCTGGGTGTTGGCAGTGGTTGGTAAAGTGTTGCAGGCTGAGGGCAATGGTGGGTGTAGGGTTGATGGGTTTGGGCATAGGTTAGTGCAACATTGCTATTTTTGGATGGTGGTGAGTATAATTTATTTTTTTCTGTATGGACATAGGTTGATGTAGGGTTGCTGGGTGCTCACAGTGGTGAGTATAGTGGTGCCAACCCCCCCCAAGTGAAATTTACTGACATAAGTCTAAAAATGTACAAACAGCACCTATTTTTTACTGACAAAAATCATGAAATTTACTGACAAAGCCACTTTTTTTTTTTAGTGCCACTTAAAAGAAAACTACATAAAAAGAAGTGCGCAGCACTTTTCAATGGAATAGGTGTCTCCATGTGAAGGTTTCCCCTCACCACCTGTTCCAGTAGAAACTGTTGCAAGAGTCAGAGACATAGAAATCCATTTAGGTCTGGAGTGGCCATCACGTATGGAGATGGTTGTGGAGTCTTGGAAGGTGTCTAAAAAAAGAAAAAGAAAAATCATGTAGTTTGTTTATATTGCCCACTACAGTAGACAGAAAAGACAAAGTGTGTGTGGTGTGTTGGTGTATTGGTGTATTGGTGTGTGGTGTGTGGTGTATTGGTGTGAAGGACAAGCACTTACGGTTAGATGCCCTGGTTGTCTACGCTGGTGGTGGTGGTGGTGGTTGTGTCTGTAGAGCCATACAGCTGCTTTCTCAATCCTCTACAGTTAGCGAGGTGGACTAGCCTAGAGGCAATGCTAGTGGCTGGTTTATAGTAGGTGGCCCCGGTCCAGGAAAACCTAACAGCAGGAAAAGGGAGAAGGAGAAAAGCAAACATGAGACTATAGCAGATCATTTGTTTGAGAAAAGCACATTGCAAAAAAAAAAAAACCTTCTATAATTGCTTACTGATAGGAAGCCAAAGGGGAATGCTTTGGGAGTTGGGGCAGGCGGTAGTTCTTAACCACTTCAGCCCCGGACCAATTGGCAGCCACAGGACAAGGCCCCTTTTTGCGATTCGGCGCTGCGCCGATTTAACGGACAATTGCGCGGTCGTGCGACATGGCTCCCAAACAAAATTGGCGTCCTTTTTTCCCCACAAATAGAGCTTTATTTTGGTGGTATTTGATCACCTCTGCGGTTTTTATTTTTTGCGCTATAAACAAAAATAAAGCGACAATTTTGAAAAAAAATGCAATATTTTTTACTTTTTGCTATAATAAATATCCCCCAAAAAATCTATAAAAAAATTCTTTTTTTCCTCAGTTTAGGCCGATACGTATTCTTCTAAATATTTCTGGTAAAAAAAAAAAAATCGCAATTAGCGATTATTGATTGGTTTGCGCAAAAGTTATAGCGTTTACAAAATTGGGGATAGTTTTATAGCATTTTTATTAATATTTTTTTTTTTTTTTTGTACTAGTAATGGCGGCGATCAGCGATTTTATTGTGACTGCGACATTATGGCGGACACATCAGGCATTTTTGACACATTTTTGGGACCATTGTCATTTATACAGCAATCAGTGCTATTTAAATGCACTGATTCCTGTGTAAATGACACTGGCAGTGAAGGAGTTAACCACTAGGGGGCAGGGAGGGGTTAAGTGTGTGTGTGTGTGTGTGTGTGTTTTTTTTTTTTTTTACTGTAGGGGGGCGAGGCTTTTCGTCTGACATCACTGATCGTCTTTCCCTATGACAGGGAACAGACGATCAGTGACAGTGTCACTAGGAAGCCCGGGGAGAGGTTTGTTTACACTTACCTCTCCCCGTTCTTCCCCGTTCTTCAGCTCTGTGACCCGTTCGCAGGGACACCAGCGGCGATCGGGTCCGCTGGTCCCGCGGCCGCGGTCACGGAGCTCAGGACCAGGTCGCGAGCGCACCGCCGGTGGCGCGCGCGTGACCCACGGCTGGGCTCTTGAAGGGCCACGTACAAGTACGTGGTTGTGCCCAGCCATGCCATTTTGCTGACGTATATCGGCGTGAGACGGTCCTTAATCGGTTAATGGGCGCAGCAGTGGTGGCACCGTCATATGGGAGCTGGCATGATTGGGAGCCCACAGTCCAGGGAAATCCAACCTAACAGCACAAAGAAAAAAAAAAAAAAGACGGAGGAGGGGGAAGATGAAGGAGAAAAGTAAACATGATAGTGGCCATTGGAACAGGACCGGTGGCCATTATCATAATTGCTTTTCTCCCTCACCTTCTGGCCAAGCAAACTGAACGTAGAGCATGCAAAATGCCCAAAATCATCTCAGTGCTGCCAGTAGTAGTAGTTGTAGTCAGGGCTGGTGCAAGGATTTTTCACACCCTAGGCAAAACCTAATTTTGCCGCCTCCCCCCTTGGCTGCACCCCCTTTGCCCTGCCCATGTATACCCCACCCTTTTAATGAAGCGCCCATCAAATGCAGCCTCTCCAGTGCCCATCAAATGCATGCCGATTTATGTCAACAGAATGGCACTAGTAGGCAAAAGGGTATACAGGTAGTCCCCTTGAAGAAGCAGTGTCGCGCACGCCCACCGCGGTCTCCGTGACCGCGGGTCCCGCGGACTCGATGTCCGCTGGGTACCCGCAATCATGTCATGAAGTGGTAGAACAGGGAGATGCTTTTGTAAACAAGGCATTTCCCCTTTCTGCCTAGTGACAGGACAGTGATCGCTGCTCTCTGTCATCGGGAGCAGTGATCGCTGTCATGCGAGGCGTAGCCCCTCCCCCCCCCCACAGTTAGAATCACTCCCTAGGACACACTTAAAGGGGCTGTAAAGGTACAAGTTTTTTCACCTTAATGCATTCTATGGTTGGATTGAAAGCAGCGCAGCCATTGGCTCGCACATAGTAGTAGTCCATTATGTGTCACTTACCTGACACAGGAGCCAGCGAAGTCACCGCTGTCCCCTTGTGTACGGAGCCTCTATCTTCTTGGTGGGTCTCGCTGCTTCGGCGCTGGCATTCAACGGGGCCGCGATGACGTCACTCCCGCGCATGCGCACGGGAGCCGCCACTCGCGGCATATCGCCGTTAACAGTGGCGCGCTCAGTGTGCCTGTCTTTTGGCAAATATCTCCTAAACCGTGTAGGTTTAGGAGATATTTATTGGACCTACAGGTAAGCCTTAATCTAGGCTTACCTGTACTTACCTGTACTGTACTTACTTTAACAATGCATGAGTCATCAGCTGTCAGCGGGCTTCCCCTCTGACAGCTAAATAGAAAAAAATAGGAAATAAAAAAAATAGGCCATTTTGAGTCTGGTATGGATTTTAAGGGGAAGCCCCGCCAAAAAAAAAAAAAAAAAGCACCCCCATTTGTTGAAAGCATATAGCCTTGTATGTTTCAGGAGGGGGTTTCCTTTTTTTATTTTTGACCAAAAGTGCCTGGTGTGCATTAGGAGGGGGAACCCCACACCCTTTTTTTATTTTTTTTATTTTTTTTATATTGCCGGCATCAGCTTGCAGCTGTGAAAGTCCATTTAAATGTCATTTTCTTTCCTTTAAAAATGTCAGTTTTGCTGCTGCAGGTTCTATACAGGGTATAGATCCACGACTTTACAGGCAGACTAATGCCGCGTACACACGAAGGGACTATCCCGCGGGATTGTCCGCTGGACTCAAGTCCACCGGACAATCCCCTCGTGTGTGGGCGCCGGCGGACTTTTTGGCGCCAAAAGTCCGGCGGACTAGGTTTTAAGTTTTGTTTTAAAATTGTCCGCTGGACTTGGCAGTCCGACGGACAATCTGGCAGTCCGGCAGACAATCCCGCCGTTAGTAGGCTAGTCCGCCTGACTTTTGAAATGAACGGACTTGCCGCTCATCGGAAAGCGTTCATTTAGCACGTGACTTCAGGTATACGTAGCTAGCGTAGGCAGTGAATGCCGCCGCGCTAGCCCCGTCACCTGGCATGGATTTAAAGGGACTCCCCACGCCGAAAAACCGGCGTGGGGGTCCCCCCAAATCCATCTCAGACCCTTATACGAGCACGCAGCCCGGCAGGCCAGGAAAGGGGTGGGGACGAGCGAGCGCCCCCCCCCCCCCCTCCTGAGCCATACCAGGCCGCAACAAGGGGGGTGCCCTGGGGAAAGGGGGCCGTGCGCCCCCCCACCCCAAAGCACCTTGTCCCCATGTTTATGAGGACAAGGGCCTCTTCCCGACAACCCTGGCCGTTGGTTGTCGGTCTGCGGGCGGGGGGCTTAACGGAATCTGGGATCCCCCTTTTATAAGGGGGCCCCCAGATCCCGGCCCCCCACCCTATGTGAATGAGTATGGGGTACGATGTACCCCTACCCATTTACATAAGGTGTAAAATGTAAAGTAAAAAAAACACACAATTTTGAAAAAATATTTTATTGCACTGCTCCGGGGTCTTTTCCGTCTTGGGGGGTCTTCTCGCCGGACTCCTCCGCCATTTACCTAGCTCTTTTACCGAGCGGAGGAGGCCGGCTACCTTCTTCGTCGTCGACGCCGTTGTCTGGGGGTCTCGATCCACCTTCGGGGTCTTCCGGGGTCTCTTCTGTTCTTGCCGCGGTCGTCGTTTTCCCCGGCGCCGCCTTCTTCTTCTTCTTCCGATGTTGACTCGTCGCTGTCTCTGGTCGGAATGCATCCTCCGGGACTGTGACATCACAAGGGGGCGGGGTCACCATGTGACATGAGCATGTGACCCTGTCCCCTTTTTCCTATATAAGTCCCAGCACAGCGCGGCTCTGGCATTCTGGCCAGAGACAGCGACGAGTGAAGAAGAAGAAGAAGAAGAAGAAGAAGAAGAAGAAGAAGAAGATAAAGAAGAAGAAGAAGAAGAAGAAGAAGAAGAAGAAGAAGAAGAAGAAGAAGAAGAAGAAGAAGAAGAAGAAGAAGAAGAAGAAGAAGAAGAAGAAGAAGAAGAAGAAGAAGAAGAAGAAGAAGAAGAAGAAAGAAGAAGAAGAAGAAGAAGAAGAAGAAGAAGAAGAAGAAGAAGAAGAAGAAGAAGAAGAAGAAGAAGAAGAAGAAGAAGAAGAAGAAGAAGAAGAAGAAGAAGAAGAAGAAGAAGAAGAAGAAGAAGAAGAAGAAGAAGAAGAAGAAGAAGAAGAAGAAGAAGAAGAAGAAGAAGAAGAAGAAGAAGAAGAAGAAGAAGAAGAAGAAGAAGAAGAAGAAGAAGAAGAAAGAAGAAGAAGAAGAAGAAGAAGAAGAAGAAGAAGAAGAAGAAGAAGAAGAAGAAGAAGAAGAAGAAGAAAGAAGAAGAAGAAGAAGAAGAAGAAGAAGAAGAAGAAGAAGAAGAAGAAGAAGAAGAAGAAGAAGAAGAAGAAGAAGAAGAAGAAGAAGAAGAAGAAAGAAGAAGAAGAAGAAGAAGAAGAAGAAGAAGAAGAAGAAGAAGAAGAAGAAGAAGAAGAAGAAGAAGAAGAAGAAGAAGAAGAAGAAGAAGAAGAAGAAGAAGAAGAAGAAGAAGAAGAAGAAGAAGAAGAAGAAGAAGAAGAAGAAGAAGAAGAAGAAGAAGAAGAAGAAGAAGAAGAAGAAGAAGAAGAAGAAGAAGAAGAAGAAGAAGAAGAACGCGGCAAGAACAGAAGAGACCCCGGTAGACCCCCGAAGGCGGATCGAGACCCCCAGACGACGGCGTCGACGACGAAGAAGGTAGCCGGCCTCCTCCGCTCGGTAAAAGAGCTAGGTAAATGGCGGAGGAGTCCGGCGAGAAGACCCCCCAAGACGGAAGAAGAACCCCGGAGCAGTGCAATAAAATATTTTTTCAAAATTGTGTGTTTTTTTTACTTTACATTTTACACCTTAGGTGAATGGGTAGGGGTACATCGTACCCCATACTCATTCACATAGGGCGGGGGGCCGGCATCTGGGGGCCCCCTTATAAAAGGGGGCTCCCAGATTCCGATAAGCCCACAGACCCTGACAACCAACAGCCAGTGTTGTCGGGAAGAGGCCCTTGTCCTCATCAACATGGGGACAAGGTACTTTGGGGTGGGGGGGCCGCACGGCCCCCCTTTCCCCAGGGCACCCCCCATGTTGAGGGCACGCGGCCTGGTATGGCTCAGGAGGGGGGGGCGCTCACTCCTCCCCACCCCTTTCCTGGCCTGCCGGGCTGCGTGCTCGGATAAGGGTCTGAGATGGATTTGGGGGGGACCGCCACGCCGGTTTATCGGCGTGGGGAGTCCCTTTAAATCCATGCCAGGTGACGGGGCTAGCGAGGCGGCATTCTACCTTCTAAATGAACGGACTGCTCCGTGTGTGGGCAAGTCCGTTCATTTTCAAAAGTCCCGCGGACTTTTTCCAGCGGATTGTCCGCCGGAGAAGTCCGGGCGTGTGTGGGCAAGTCACACGCTCGGAAGTCCGGGCGTGTGTGGGGAAGTCCCGCCGGACTAGGTCCGGCGGACAAAGTCCGAACGTGTGTACGCGGCATAAGGGGACCCCCTAGGCACTATATTTAAAGGATTTTTCATTTTTATGGTTTCACTTTAAACATCATTAAAATCACTGCTCCTTTACAAAAAAAAAAATAGCATTGATGCATTTCCCCCAGGGCAGTACCGGGGTCCCCATACCCTTTTTTGGCCAATAAGTTGCATTTAACCCTTCAAAATGGGAACTTTAGATTTTTCATGTTTGGGTCCCATAGACTTTATTAGAGTTTGCGGCTCGGGTCTGAACTTTTTTCTCTGTTTGGGTGTTCAGGTGGGAACCAAATCGGGTGGTGTTCGGCCCATCACTATTATACAGGGTGTAATAATCCTCTCCTTTCTCCCATACAGACTGTCCTACATAACCTCTGCTTTAATCCTTGCCAATGTCTGAAGGTGACAGGCTTCATTCCACACGGCTGTAAACAGTAAGTCCCGGTTCTATCCTCAGCTACTTATTATATAATATACGTCTGATCTCTGTATAATACAATCATTTGCCAAAATTGCAACTCATTGGGAATTCGGAGTGCATGGTCCCCCAAATAATACCGGACATCAGATTGTTACTCTCTCTCTCTCCCTCTCCCTCTCCCTCCCTCTCCCTCCCCTCTCCCCCCTCTCTCTCTCCCTCTCTCTCTCTCTCTCTCTCTCTCTCTCTCTCTCTCACCTCCTACCCCTCTCTCTCTCACTCCCTTTCTCTCACTCTCTCTCTCTCTCTCTCTCTCTCGCTCTCTCTCTCTCTCTCTCTCTCTCTCTCTCTCACCTCTCTCTCTCACCTCCCCCTCTTTCTCACCTCCTCCCCCCTCCTCTCTCACTCTCTCTCTCACTCTCTCTCTCTCTCTCTCTCTCTCTCTCTCACCTCCCCCTCTCTCACCTCCTACCTCTCTCCTCTCTCTCTCTTCTCTCTCTCTCTCTCTATCCCCCTCTCTCACCCCCCTCTCTCTCTCTCACCTCCCCCTCTCTCTCTCACCTCCTACCTCCTCTCTCTCTCCCACTCCCCTCACTCCCTCTCTCTCTCACTCTCTCTCTCTCTCTCTCTCTCTCTCTCCCCTCACCCTTCTCTCTCACCCCTCTCACCTCCTACCCCTTTCTCTCTCTCTCTCTCTCTCTCTCTCACCTCCTACCCCCTTTCTCTCTCACCCCTCTCACCTCCTACCCCTTTCTCTCTCTCTCTCTCTCTCTCTCTCTCTCTCTCTCTCACTCTCCCCCCTCTCTCTCACCTCTTACCCCCCCTCTCTCTCTCTCTCTCTCTCTCTCTCTCTCTCTCTCACCTCCTACCCCCCTCTCTCTCTCTCTCTCTCTCACCTCCCCCTCTCTCACCTCCTTCTCTCCCCCCCTCTCTCTCTCTCTCTCTCTCTCCCCCCCTCCCCCCTCTCTCTCTCTCTCTCTCTCTCTCTCTCTCTCTCTCCCTCTCTCTCTCCCCCTCTCCCCCTCCCTCCCACACCATCCAGAATATTCGCTGTACACTACTGTAGCTTAGACATACATTCTGTCTTCTTTCTCGCTTCATGAACCCCACTAACCTGTATAGCTGCAGGTACTGTGGAGAAATTCATCCTCAAAATTTACAGTAGAAAGCAGTTTATTAGTGCTACTATAGATTTAGATCTATAGATTTAGAAAAAAACAAAAAGGCAGAGAATCTGAGGCAACTGTGGACTTTCATGGTACGGTAAGGACTTGCATACACATTTATATAGAAAAATAGAAATTTATTGAAAAAAATACATGATTAAAAGGTCCTAAAAAGACAGGGTATATAATGCATATAAATTCATTGTCTGAATAAGAACTGAGCGGTAGGACGTGCATACATCCAGGAGAGGAATCAGAATGCCGTCCATGTCGGTTCAGACTCAACATGTTTCGCGGTATGATCGCTTCTTCAGGAGTATATTTCCAGAGTCATTATAGGCACCAATGTCTACAAAGAACAAACATATACATATTGATTTTACATACTTTTGATTGATTTGTCTATAAGCTTGATTATGTATATGTTTGTTAAAACTGCCTGCAAAGCGGCGCTTTGCCGGCGGTATAGCCGCGCTGCCCCATTGATATCAATGGGTAGGAGCGGTGAATACACGGCTCCTTCACCGCTCCAAAGATACTGCTAGCAGGACTTTTTGTTACTGTCTTGCTAGCGCACCGCTCCAGTTTTAATGCCCTCTGGCTTTCACACTGGAGTGAAAGGGGCCGGATTTTTTTCAGGCGCTATTTTTAGCGATGTACCGCCTGAAAAACGCCTCAGTGTGAAGGGGGCCTAAATGGAAATTGGTTTTTGTGAGCTTTTCAGGCGCTTTTTTTGCCTAAAAAGTGCCTCAGTGTGAAAGGGGTTTTAAAGTGGCAGAACTGCCTCTGATACCCATGGGAGTACCACTGGTGAATGACTCGAGTACGATATTCAACAAGGTCAGCTGAGCAGAATAATTGCAGTTTCTGTCTTTCTAGGTTTGGTATAAACTTGGGAACAAATGAGAAGAATTTTGTGTTACACTTTAACCCTCGATTTGACATTTTTGGAGACGACCGGAAGACAATCTTGAACTCATTGAAGGACGATGTCTGGGGAGCGGAGGTGAAGGAAAGCTTCTTCCCATTCCAGGAGGGGTCACACACCATGGTACGTCTACGCTGGGGGGGGGGGGGGGGGGGGGGGGGGGGGGGGGGGGGGGACAAATGTTGGATGCGGCAAAGTGGCATCACTGTTCTTATTGGACACATAATATCCATCTCTGAGAGATGTCGTAGGCAGCCAGTGATGGCTTAGGTGAAGGGTATAAAGGCTTTGCTATGATGGTTCCCCTGTCAGCTCATTCCATGAAGGATGAGAACCTCCCACATAGGAAGTTCCAATGGATATATACCGCCTAGTGAATGGTTGCTGTTGGTCAGATCACTGATTATCGGTTTGTGAAATTCTTAATTTCTATTTTGTGTATGTACCGTATTTATCGGCGTATAACACGCACCGGCGTATAACACGCACCCCAAGTTTAGGAGGGCATTTTAAGGAAAAAAAGTTTTAGGAGGGAAGTTTAGGGGAAAAAAAAAAAAACTTACATTTAAGCATCATTTGCAGCTTGCCCAGCGTCATAGCAGCCTTGCCCAGCGTCATAGCAGCCTTGCCCAGCGTCATTGCAGCCTTGCCCAGGGTCATTGCAGCCATGCCCAGCGTCATTGCAGCCATGCCCAGCGTCATTGCAGCCATGCCCAGCGTCATTGCAGCCTTGCCCAGGGTCATTGCAGCCTTGCCCAGCATCATTGCAGCCTTGCCCAGGGTCATTGCAGCCATGCCCAGGGTCATTGCAGCCTTGCCCAGCATCATTGCAGCCTTGCCCAGGGTTATTGCAGCCATGCCCAGCGACATTGTACCTTGCCAGCGTCATTGCAGCCATGCCCAGCGACATTTGAAGTCCGGTCCGGGTTTAAATTTCCCGCCGCCGAGACTCTCTGTCGCGCGCGCCGCCGAAAAAGACCGAGGCGCGGCCGAAAAAGACCGAAGCGGCCCCGGAAAAGGCCGAGCCGACTGTTCAGCTCCGATCGCGGTCCCGCCTCCCTGCTGTTTCCGGAACGAGCGCAGGGAGGCGGGACTTCGAGCAGAGCCGAACAGTCTGCTCGGTCTATTCCGGCGTGGCTTCGGGTTTTTTTCGGCCGCAATTCGGTCTTTTTCGGCAGCGCTCGCTATTTTTCGGCGGCACTTGCCATTTTTGACATTTTTTAATTTTTTTTTTTTTTGGGGGTATCGCGTATAACACGCACCCACGACTTTCCCCCGATTTTTAGGGGGAAAAAGTGCGTGTTATACGCCGATAAATACGGTATGCGTTATTGAAAATGTTATGTTTGTGAGATGATTATTATAGGAAAAGGAGGGAACGGGGATCAGGGGATTCCCTAACATGAAATGTCACTATAAAGTCCCCTGTAAAGGCTCAATCTGGGGAGTAATGGGGGGCTGGTCGGGACCTGAAGCTTATCAGCATCATGCTACAACCGTTATAAAGGAACCAATGTGTGTGCTGAGGGCAGGATACAGGAGAGGGACCAATGTGTGTGCTGAGGGCAGGATACAGGAGAGGGACCAATGTGTGTGCTGAGGGCAGGAGAGGGACCAATGTGAGTTTCCCAGGAGAGAGATACAGGGGAAGGACCAAAGAGTCAGAATACTCTGTTCATCTAAAGTCGTCTCTGGGGGCAAATTTCCTCAGACATGTAGCACTGACCCCCCCTAGGTATTGCTGTGTGTAGACTTCCCTTGGCCTCACCCTGATTTTCTCGTTGTCGGTTGCTAGGTGTTTTTTTACACAACCAACCAACTCGTTCTCCAATATTCAATCCAGGGTCTTTGTTTTTTTTTTTGGTATTTATTGTTGGAACTTGGATGGGAGAAGTGAATAGTGGAATACTCCAACTGGAACTATTTACAGATGAGGACAACTCTCACTTGGCCTCACCAGGTTGAATGTGGTAGCAGATACTCTGCTATACCATACTGCACTTATATGGGAACAATAAGTCCTTTGCTTGCTCTGGCAAAAGACTTGATGAAACAATTCTATCTTCAGGAGACTCACTAACATCCCCTTTGACTGACACCCGTCCAATGACTCTACTAGCTGAAGGGATGTCCCTCACAGGACAGGCCCCATGACAGATCTATACTCTCACAGTAAGCAAAAACAGATCCTTCCTGGTCGTGTCCAGTGTTGGTCATCTTACTTTAAAAAAGTAATTAGTTACCGTAGATACTCGAGTATAAGCCGAGATTTTCAGCCCTTTTTTTAGGGCTGAAAGTCCCCTTCTCGGCTTATACTCGAGTCAGTGCGGTCTGCCTACATGAACAGCTTGTCATGTAGACAGACGGCACTGTTCAAAAGCCGCGCCGCCTCCTCCCGCCCGTCCATGATAGGCGGACACTAATTTTCCCAGCAGTACAGTGTTCCGCCTATCACGGATGTTCTGTCATTCTCATCTCATGGACGAGGATGAGAGAATGTCCGTGATAGGCGGAACACTGCACACTGACTGCTGGGAAAACCGAGTGTTTCCTCCTATCACGGACGAGGAGGAGGAGGAGGAGCGGCTTTCAAACCTGTAATGGCGCCTGGCGCCTCAGCGTGTACGCTGATCGCCAGGACAACCGGACAGCGGCCCCCAAGGGACACCGGACAGCGGCCCCCGAGGGACACCGGACAGCGGCCCCCGAGGGACACAGGACAGCGGGACACCGGACAGCGCCCCCCGAGGGACACGGGACACCGGATCGATCGGCACAGGTAGGCTGCACTGGGGACACGGGGGTTGTATAGGACACAGGGGACATGCAGATGGACATTTGCTGACACTCTTTTCCACTTACAGTAGCTGCTCCATTTCCCCCCCTCGGCTAATACACGGGTCAATAACTTTTCCCAGTTTTTTGTGGTAAATCAGGGACCTCGGCTTATATTCGGGACGGCCTATACTCGAGTATATACGGTAAGTTACAAATGACTTCTCCCAAAAAGTAATTGCGTTAGTAACTCAGTTACTATATTGGAAAAGTAATTAGTTACTCAGCAAAGTAACTGTGACTTTTTTTTTAATATTCTATACGTGTAACTAAGGGGCGGGTCTAGTATTACTGTAACCAAGGGGCGCATTTATTATTATTGTTATATATCGTGTAACCAAGGGGCTGCTCTATTATTACTCTAACCAAGGGGCAGATCTGTTATAGCGTGTAAGCAAGGGGCGGGTCTATTATTATTATATCGTGTAAAGCCCCATACACACGCTCGGATTATCTGAGGACCAGGTCCGTCGGATCATGTCCGTCGTACTTTGTCCGATGTTGGTTTTGCGTACACACGGTCGGACAAAGGTGTCGGAAAATCCGATCATTCTGAACGTGGTGACGTTTGTTGCATACGACGGGACTACGTAGAGGCTAGTAGCCAATAGCTTTGGTCTTGTAATGTGATCTGAGCATGCGTGGCACTTTGTCCGTCGGAATTCGCTACACACGATCGGATTTGGTGTGATCGGACTTTGTTGTCAAAAAATCTATCCAGCAGGAGATAGGACTTTGTCCGTCGGACAATCTGATGGAAACTGTCCGATGGTGCCTACACACGGTCGGAATTTCCGACAACATTGTCCGATAGGACAGAATCCATGGGAAAATCCGACCGTGTGTATGGGGCTTTAGGGGCGGGTCTATTATTATTATATCGTGTAAGGGGCGGATGGCTACAGAAGAGGGCGAATGTTAAATTAATGGGCAGAGCTCGATATATAACAATAATAATAAATGCGCCCCTTGGTTACAGTAATACTAGACCCGCCCCTTAGTTACACGATAGACGCCCCTTGCAGAGTAGCACGAGCATCGGGAGCGTGCGGCATCGCCTCGTACAATTACATGTTAACTGCGCCTGCGCGGTGTAGAGTTCACTCAGAGCTGTTTAGGTTCGGCAATTTTCGGAAGCTCCGTAGTCCTTCGTACTGCGCAAGCGATGCACCTGCGCAGAACAGGGGGTCCTTATCCGGCGGGGGAACGTTTTCGGCAGGACACCGGAATTACACTACTGCCATCTAGTGGTGGTAGATGTAATTGGGGTAACTAAGCCAAAGAAATGGGAACTGAGTTACCATGAGGGGAAAAGTAATCAGTTAGATACTCGTTACCCTCTAAAGTAACTGCGTTAGGTTTATTTTAACTCAGTTACTTACATCACTGGTCGTGTCTCCCTTCCAGTCAGCTTTGCAGGACATCTGGGTTGCAGCTTTACTCGGATTCAGGCCTTCGGGTCGACCACCTGAGCCTGTGCAGAGGAGGGGCAGCTACCTGCCTGTTTATCTTCACTAACATGTGAGTTTATTACGAATAAACCTGAATTTACTAATCTATGCTGCACTCAGATTGGCGCCACTTCGCTTTCTTCTCTCTTCCATTACAAAGTCTGGTTCCGCTCTGATAGCTGGTCGCCTACATCCCTAACCAGAGCCGTTTGGTCTGATTCAGGAAGCTTTGTAGACTTTCCCCCACTGGACTTTTAAGCTATCCTTTTGCCTGTGTTACCTCCCATCCCGCCTCCCCCACCCCCCTGGCTGTATACCAGCACTCCAGTTATGGTCCTTAACCACTTCAGCCCCGGACCAATTGGCAGCCAAAGGACCAGGCCCCTTTTTGCGATTCGGCACTGCGTCGCTTTAACTGACAATTGCGCGGTCGTGCGACGTGGCTCCAAAACAAAATTGGCGTCCTTTTTTTCCCACAAATAGAGCTTTCTTTTGGTGGTATTTGATCGCCCCTGCGGTTTTTATTTTTTGCGCTATAAACAAAAATAGAGCGACAATTTTGAAAACAATGCAATATTTTTTGCTTTTTGCTATAATAAATATCCCCAAAAAATATATAAAAAAACATTTTTTTTCCTCAGTTTAGGCCGATACGTATTCTTTTACATATTTTTGGTAAAAAAAAAAAAAATCGCAATTAGCGATTATTGATTGGTTTGCGCAAAAGTTATAGCGTTTACAAAATAGGGGATAGTTTTATAGCATTTTTATTAATTTTTTTTTTTTTTTTTTACTAGTAATGGCAGCGATCAGCGATTTTTTTTTTTTGTGACTGCGACATTATGGCGGACACATCGGACATTTTTGACACATTTTTGGGACCATTGTCATTTATACAGCAATCAATGCTATTTAAATGCATTGATTCCTGTATAAATGACAGTTGTAGTGAAAGGGTTAACCACTAGGGGGAGGGGAGGGGTTATGGGCTGTGACGTGTGTGTGTTTTTTTACATCGGGGGCGGGGCTGACGTCTGACATCATTGATCGGCTTTCCCGATGACCGGGAACAATCAATGACAGGCAGTGTAGGAAGCGCGGGGAGAGGTTTGTTTACACAGACCTCTCCCCGTTCTTCAGCTCCGTGACCCGATCGCGGGACACCAGCGGTGATCGGGTCCGCTGGCCCTGCGGCCGGGGTCACGGAGCTCCCGACGCGCACACGCGACCCACGGGCAGGCAATTACCAAATCACGTACAGGTACGTGATTTTGCCTGCCCGTGCCATTCTGCCGCAGTATATCTGCGTGAGGCGGTCGGGAAGCGGTTAAACTGGCCAACAGCTATTACAACTATCTCCTGAAGGCTCCAGTCATTGTTCTAGGTGACAGATACGCCGTCCTCAAAAGAGACCCTGTCACCAATTGCAGAACAGAATCACATCCTTCCAGTTTGTACATCACATTCACATCCTTCCATTCCTTTAACAATTTTCTGCAACACATAAATAAATACATAAGATAAGCTACGTGCACATATCATCGTCTCATGGAAAGTTTTTAGTTGAAATGAACGGTTTGGTGGTAAAGTCTTTGTCCAGAGGCGGCTCTAGGCTTTGTGAGGCCCTAGGCAAATCTTAAACATGAGGCCCCCAAGGAGAGGAGTCGGGAGAGGGGAGTACATGGAGCCACCCACTGACCCTGGGACGTCACCCCTGGCAGTGCTGAATTGAACAGTCCGCCCCTGGCAGGACTGGCAGGGGTAAAAGTAGTAGCGGGCAGAGAGATGGCCCTGGGGACATCGACTGGGGGACATTCCCTCCAACTCCCACACACGTCAGGCAAATTAGGTGGCCGCGAGGCCCCTGGGAGTGCAAGGCCTAAGGCGACCGCCTAATTTGCCTAATTATAGAGCCGCCTCTGTCTTTGTCTCTACAGCCAACACTCATTGACTTTTTATAGTCCAGCAAGCTGACACTGCCATCTTTTTTTTTTTTCTTTTTACAGATTTGCTTCCACTTTGAGCAAAACAAGATCAGCATTCAATTACCTACTGGAAATCCTCTCTGCTTTCCAGTTCGCTTTCCCATACACCAGATCTCATACTTGGCCGTGGGAGGCATCGAGGTCAATTCTATCGCACTAGATGGAAGAATCATACAATAGTGGAGCCGCCTGTCCCACGTGTCCATACCCAGGCTCTGTGAAATGGCCACAGTGGAGGAAGAATGAAAGAATTCTTGTATCCTGCTTTGTAACCCCCCCTCCCTCCAATCTGCACCCTTGCTGCTCGTGTAGAGCTCTGCTCAGTTCATGTACTAGAAAAGATGTTCAACCACATTTTAAATAAAATCCAATGAGCTCTATTGTGTCTGATCAAACCAATCATTTTATTTAGCGCTAAATTGATTTTGGATCGATTGCTGAAGTTGAAAGCAAATCATTACCTGCTGCATAGCGCCCTCCTGCTGGAGGTTTGTTGCATTACATTTAAAAGGCACACATTAACCAGCAGAGGGGGCTAATGCTTCATTTTCTGCCTGCATAGTCTGATTTCTTGGATTTCCAGTAAAACAATAAAAATCTTTCTGATCTTTTTGTATCTTTAAAACAGGGGTCTCAAACTGGCGGCCCTCCAGCTGTTGCAAAACTACAAGTCCCATGAGGCATTGCAAGGCTGACAGTTACAAGTGTAGCGGCCATAACCCTTGATGTGGCGGCCTTGACTTTTGGGCTTACCGGTCACCTCTGCTTGGCTTGTTGATGAACGTCTAGGGGTTCCCAGGGTTAGTACCCAACAACTTTGGATGCTGACACAATAAAAGTCCTTTTGAAGGTTATTATTCTTGCAGTGGTAACATCCAACATAACACAGTCTTATATGGGAATAGAGGGCACGGGTGAAGAAACTCAGGCACCTCGAACTGCTGACATCCACAAATGTCTTTTATCAAACCCAGAGAGTAGCCACTCGCAGCTGGGTACTTCAATGCCAGATAAACCTCTAGCCAGAGGTATGGCAGCCAACAATGTGATCCGGAAACTTGTTAAAAGTCTCTGACACAGAATGAACTTGCAACCGAAGGTGAATAGGAACCTTTCCCTCAGTACCTGGAACATCCTCTGTCTCCTTGGCAGTACTGTGGAAGTGTGGATTCTTTAGTGTCCATACAACTCAGTAACCAGGCTCCTCTTGAGATGCCAGCTTGTTGACCCTCCTCCGAAGAGTCCTCCCCGGTCACCTATGCGAGCTGTGGTCCCCCCTCCAGTAATGAGAGCACACCGGGACTCCTCCTTCAGTTACTGGGCCTCGGGCTAACCGGCTCCGAGACTCGGGAACAGACGAATCCTTGCCCCAGACCATGCGGGTCTGTGGGGCTAGTCAAACTGACCATGTTGTGGGACGGCAAACGTTCCCAGGCCCAGGACCCCTCGTGGGCTACCCCGATCCAGAACCAGGAGACAGGACTGCGGCCGAAACCCGAACAAGTGACTTCAGCACTTTAAGTACCCTTCCCCAGACTACACAGCGGGACCAGGTGCACCCCCTGATTGGCTCCGGGGAAGACTGGTACCTAAGACGCCCAACCAGGCCTGGTTCTGGGCCTGTCATGTGTACCTCACTGCACCCATGACCAGGCAGAACCCCAACACAGCCCAGCCAAACTGATGCCAAAGTTAACCTGCACAATTAACCCTCAGAACCCCACTACAGTTCTGTGGGAAAAAACTAAATTTCCACACATAGCGCACACTTGTGAAAGTGTCCCCGCTACACAAGCATGACTCCCAAAGGCAGAGGCATGATGGGACTTGTAGTTTCGCAACAGCTGGAGGGCCGCCAGTTTGAGACCCCTGCTTTAAAACTTTTCTGGCTCCAGTCTGAAAGTAGTTGATTTTCCCAGTACACAGGGCTGCTTTCAGGGGGGGGGCAGCCCATACAGAGGTGGGGGGCCCAGGCTTCCAGAGGGGCCCATGCGGAGCTTGCTACTCTGGGCATCTGCCCTGCGTTGCCCCCGCATATCCTCCGAGGGCCAGCTCTGCAATGAACTCCGTTATTGTTTGCAACAGGCAGCCGCAGGCAGGACAGGTGCCGACTGCTTGTCAGTGCTGCATACCCAACTTAAAGCGGAGTTCCAGGCTTTTTGAGTTGGTGGTAAAAGTCAGTAGCTACAAAAAGTTTAGCTGCTGACTTTTAGGCTGGTTTCACACTGGGGCGGTGCGGGGCGGCGACGGTAAAGCAGCGCTATATTTAGCGCTGCTTTACCATCGTTTTACCCGCGGTATGCGGCCGCTAGCGGGGTGGTTTTAACCCCCGCTAGCGGCCGCAAAAGGGTTAAAAACCTCCGCAAAGCGCCGCTGCAGCGGCGGTTTGCGGGCGGTATCCCCGCGGTTTCCCATTGATTTCAATGGGAAGGAGCGGTATAGGAGCGGTAAATACACCGCTCCTTCACCGCTCCAAAGATGCTGCTAGCAGGACTTTTGTTGCGGTCCTGCTAGCGCACCGCTCCAGTGTGAAAGCCCGCCGGCTTTCACACTGGAGTGAATGGGGCCGGTTTTTTCAGGCGGTGTACAGGCGCTATTTTTAGCGCTGTACCGCCTGAAAACCGCCCCAGTGTGAAAGGGGCCTTAATAAACAGACACTCACCTCCGAGAATAGATATTAAGGGGTTGCAAGAGCCTGGGGATCAGGGTGGATTAGCGCTGGCAGACTGGCAGAAGTACTACCTGGCAGGACAGATGGTGTACGCCCGTAGATGACTTTTGGCAGATGATGGAGACGTGGCTACAGTACTAGAGGCAGCCCATTTAGGGTCATACGAAAGTTTAAAACTAGCCCTGTTTAGGGGCACTAAATCAGATCTACCATCAACGTTGTCAATGAAAGCTACGATAAGAGTGTGGGAGGCAGCGGTTAGGCTGGCATGCCCTAGCTATGGGGGGGGGGGGGGTATCCCCATCTACCCCTCTCTGCATGAACCCCACTTTACCCCATTTTTATAGCATGCCAGACCCTGTGATTTGGGCTATTAAGGGGATAAAAACATTGAAAGATATCACCTCCTTTTGGAGAACTAATGTCCTTCCCCCAACTTAAAACAAGATATGCTTTTGCGAACTCATACTTGTTTAGGTTTCTCCAACTCCGACATGCTTATCAGACACAGTTCAAGGAGATGAGGGTGGAATCTTTATCTTTGGCTCTTGAGACACTGCCATCAGATGAGGCTCTAGTCAAGCCCCTATCAGTGACATACAAAGAATTCTTAAAAAAAACTCCACCGGCAGTGCTTAAAGGGGTGTTCCGGGAAAAAAATAAAAATTAAAAGCCAGCAGCTACACATACTGCAGCTGCTGGCTGTTCTGCAGTCCCTCGATGTCGGCACCGCAGCTGATGTCTCCATCAGCTGTCGGGTGCTGCCGCCGCCATTGCTTCACGCCGGGAACCCTACTGCGCATGCGCGGGGCCCCACTCCTCTCTCCTATTAGCGCGGCGGCCGGGCGAGGAGGAGGAGGAGGGAGCCCCGCGGTGACGTCACGGCCACGGCCGGACTCCCAGAAGTGGGAAAGGATACCTGTCAAAGACAGGTATCTTGTCCCCCCTCCCCCCCGAAAGGTGCCAATTGTGACACCGGAAGGGGGGAGGAATCTGATGAGCGGAAGTTCCACTTTAGGGTGGAGCTCTGCTTTAAGTGCAGAGAGAAATGGGCGGCAGAGGTTCCTGAGATACAGGGGGAATATTGGGATGATGTATGGACACAGCCATTTAAACATCTGGTGTCAGCTAGAGATGGACTGATCCAGTTTAAATGTTTACAGTTACTACACCCCGGCTAGATTATCGAAAATGTTCCACATAGTCTCAGATGAGTGTTGGAGATGCTCCCACTCGCCCGCAGATGCTGAACATATATTTTGGAAATGTCCTCTGGTACAACAATTTGGTTGGAGATCACCTCCTGTATGTCGGAACTTCTGGTAATACCCATACCAATGACAGTGAGGGTTTGTTTGCTAGGACTGGTGGATGAGGTGGTGCCTAGAGATGTAAAATTTCCGGAAATTTTGAAGCTCGGAAAAAAAAAATGTTTTTTTTTTTTTTTCAGTTTTTTGGGAAAAAATTTAATTTTCGGAAAAAAAAATGAAAAAAATGCTACATTAGCACTATTTTGTCTTTTTAAGATTGAAAGTCATTCTTTTACGAGGACGTTGAGAAAAACTATGTGCATTGTCATCATTGTTGTCCTCTTCACTTCGATCCATGAAGGATTTTTTTTAATATCTACAGGACACTTGTTACATACAAGAATGTGTTTTGTCCTCCTGGTAGCATTTGGAAATGCACATTTCATCTGACAATATTTGCAAATCACATTTTGTAATGTGAAAATGCCTCCATATGCTGGATGTTGGTCTCACCATTTTTCTGAGGGGAGTAGGAGATAAAAACAAGAAAAAATGACTACTTTGCAAATAGACACTAATCTATGGTTGTGTGTGGGGGGTTGGGGGAAGAACCATATTACTGGTAATTAAATTATTATTTACACAAAAGTTTATAAAGATAAACTAATCTAGCTAAATGATTCAGTTTTCTGGATTACGAATCAGATAAATGTAAACTCTTACCTTTTTTTAATTAAGTATATACTTTCAGGTCCTTTTTGTTGCTCTGTATTTTCTTCCAAGCTTTTGAGGCCTAGTGAAGAGGACAGAACAAACCAAACACACCCACTAACATGCAAAAGCCAAAACTGAAACCTTTTTCTTGTTACAATAGCAGCACAGCACCTCCTAAAGGAAGAAATGCATACTGTTCTTGCATTGGAGGGTTCAGTTTGTTACCTAGGACTTGCTTGTCCTCACTCAGTACACAGAAATTAGAATAATCTGATATCATACATTTTTTTAGAAATTATTTGGAAAATATTTGAACACCCTGTCTTAAAATATTTTATTCATCATGTTAAAATAAAATATTCCACAATTTTTTTTTTTTTTTTTTTATTTTTCCAATTTTTTGGGAAAAAAATAAAAAGCCTTCAGGAAAAAAAATATATTTTTTTCTTAATCTTTCCGTTTTTTTTCCGGGCCTTCACATCTCTAGTGGTGCCGTCTCAGGCCCTGTGAACCCTACTTAACATTTTATTGTTTTATGGGAGGAAAGCCATTCTGTTAAACTGGAAGAAATCGGGGGCGCCGGATGTGGTCTTTTGGAAGGAACTGGTAAACTCCATGATGCCCCACTACAAAAAATCCAGTGATACCGCAGGATAGGGAGTTGAGTCTGATACATACTACTAAATACTCTAGGGAGATCACACTATAATAGGAATAGCACTAGATGAGGTATAATTTAGAAGATGAGTGGCACGGGCGATACATAATGATTGATAATACACTTCCTCCATATATACTCAGGATGTGCCAACTTATCGGGTTCCCAATAAAATACTGGAGATAAAGAGGAAAATGAAGAATCACATTTTAAACCAAGTTGTGACCACAAGGGGCTGGGGGTATACTGCAGTATATTGTACTGCCTTAGTGTATGTAGTTTTACTGCAGTATGTTGTAGTGCCTCAGTGTAGTTTTACTGCAGTATATTGTAGTGCCCCAGTGTATGTAGTTTTACTGCAGTATATTGTAGTGCCTCAGTGTAGTTTTACTGCAGTATATTGTAGTGCCTCAGTGTAGTTTTACTGCATTATATTGTAGTGCCTCAGTGTCGTTTTACTGCAGTATATTTTAGTGCATCAGTGAACAGGCATACCACACTTTTAAGTACACAATGGGGTTTATTTACTAAAGTTGGAAAGCTCTTAATATTTCCTCCTCCACGTGCTCCTTACCCTGACTTCCCAGTCAAGATCAATGGCACATCTATCAGTCTGTCCCCACATGCCAGGGTGCTAGGGGTAATCCTAGACTCTGAACTGTCCTTTCAGACCCACATACAATCCCTGTCCAAATCATGCCGCCTTAGCCTCCGCAACAGAATACGCCCCTTTTTAACGAATGACACCACCAAGCTTCTAACTCACTCCCTGGTTATCTCTCGCCTCGACTACTGCAACTCCCTCCTCATTGGACTACCTTTACATAGATTATCCCCTCTTCAGTCCATAATCAATGCCGTTGCAAGACTCATCCACCTTACCAACCATTCAGTGTCCTCCACCCCTCTCTGCCAATCCCTCCACTGGTCTCCATTCAGTGTCCTCCACCCCTCTCTGCAAATCCCTCCACTGGTCTCCATTCAGTGTCCTCCACCCCTCTCTGCCAATCCCTCCACTGGCTTCCATTCAGTGTCCTCCACCCCTCTCTGCCAATCCCTCCACTGGCTTCCATTCAGTGTCCTCCACCTCTCTCTGCCAATCCCTCCACTGGCTTCCATTCAGTGTCCTCCACCCCTCTCTGCCAATCCCTCCACTGGTCTCCATTCAGTGTCCGCCACCCCTCTCTGCCAATCCCTCCACTGGTCTCCATTCAGTGTCCTCCACCCCTCTCTGCCAATCCCTCCACTGGCTTCCATTCAGTGTCCGCCACCCCTCTCTGCCAATCCCTCCACTGGCTTCCACTCACCCAACGAATAAAATTCAAAGTACTAACAATAGTTTACAAAGGCGTCCATAACTCTGCCCCCAGCTACATCACTAACCTAGTACCAAAATACCAACCAAGCCGCTCTCTTCGGTCCTCCCAAGACCTCCTGCTCTCTAGTTCCCTTGTCACCTCCTCCCATGCTCGCCTCCAGGATTTCTCCAGAGTTTCTCCCATCCATTGGAACTCTCTACCCAAATCTGTCCGACTGTCCCCTAATCTATCCATCTTTAGACGATCCCTGAAAACCTTTCTCTTTAACCGCTTCCCGACCGCCTAACGCCGATATACGTCGGCAAAATGGCACGGGCAGGCAAAATCACGTACCTGTACGTGATCGTGCATGTGCCTGCCTGTGGGTCGCGCGCGCGCCGCCAGCGGCGCGCTCGCGACCCGGTCGGGAGCTCCGTGACCCGGCCGCGGGACCAGTGGACCCGATCGCCGCTGGTGTCCCGCGATCGGGTTACGGAGCTGAAGAACGGGGAGAGGTTTGTGTAAACAAACCTCTCCCCGCGCTTCCTACACTGACTGTCAGTGATCGGCTGTTCCCTGTCATCGGGAACGCCGATCAATGACGTCAGACGTACAGCCACGCCCCCTACTGTAAAAAAAAACACAATACGTCACACTGACTCCTCCCCGCCCCCTAGTGGTTAACTCTTTCACTACAACTGTCATTTACATAGGAATCAGTGCTATTTAAATAGCACTGATTTCTGTATAAATGACAAATGTCCCAAAAATGTCTGATGTGTCCGCCATAATGTCGCAGTCACAATAAAAATCGCTGATCGCCGCCATTACTAGTAAAAAAAAAATATTAATAAAAATGCTATAAAACTATCCCCTATTTTGTAAACGCTATAACTTTTGCGCAAACCAATCAATAATCGCTAATTGCAATTTTTTTTACCAAAAATATGTAGAAGAATACGTATTGGCCTAAACTGAGGAAAAAAAAATGTTTTTTTTATATATTTTTTGGGGATATTTATTATAGCAAAAAGCAAAAAATATTGCATTGTTTTCAAAATTGTCGCTCTATTTTTGTTTATATCGCAAAAAATAAAAACCGCAGGGGCGATCAAATACCACCAAAAGAAAGCTCTATTTGTGGGAAAAAAAGGACGCCAATTTTGTTTTGGAGCCACGTCGCACGACCGCGCAATTGTCAGTTAAAGCGACGCCGCGCCGAATCGCAAAAAGGGGCCTGGTCCTTTGGCTGCCAATTGGTCCGGGGCTGAAGTGGTTAAAGAAGCCTATCCTGCTTCTAACTAACACTGTTTTACTTCCTCCATCAACTCATCCTCCACAGCTATTACCTCTTGTATCAATTGACCCTTTCTTTTTAGATTGTAAGCTCTAACGAGCAGGGCCCTCTGATTCCTCTTGTACCAAATTGTAATGTAATTGTAATGTCTGCCTTTATTTTGTTAAAGCGCTGCGCAAACTGTTGGCGCTATATAAATCCTGTATAATAATAATAATAATAATAATAACTACATAATTGCTCTTGGCTGTTAAAAAAAATACACAATTGCACATGAAAAGCACATAGTCTACAATACATGGCACAGGTCCAAAAATCCTAAACTACCCGACACACCACTTATGTTTCTTCACTGATAATCTTTTTTTGCCAGCTCCACCCTCATGTATTGTTCTCACATTGGTCTTATCAGTAAGACTAACTGTTCTATCCACAAAAATCAACAGATACATAAAAGGGAAAGTGGAAGATAACAGTCAGAACCCTGAAGCTGCATTAACCGCTATATGCTCCATTGCTCCTCCTGAAGGGGGCAAATTCATCCCTCACAATGTCCTCAGGAAGAAAAGGTAAAATGACGAATGTCGCCTCCTTCATCAAAGAACGCTTCAACATTGTTGGGGACTCCATTCTTGTGGTGGTTCTCCTCGGGTTGGAGAAAATCATGGACCTGGAATTTGAATGCCCCGCTGACAAACCCCTGGCCATTGTCTACAGCTTGGTGTTTTTCATCATACCCACTGCCATTGTCTTAGTTGTGGCGTGCTATATAAGCAGCAAAACCGGAACAGAAATCAAAGGTGGTACCGAGGAGGGCTGTACAGAGCCTATGGAAATGTCGGAAACAAAGACTGAAACCAAGAACCCAAAGTGCGGGTGCTGCTGTGCCAATATAAAGACTATTTTTTTTGAAACGAAGGCTGTCGTGGTTTGGGTACTGATTGTGATCACAGATGGACGATACGGTGATTGTTTGGTGAAATCTGCGGATGAATTAAAAGAAATAAAAAATTCAAATATCTCCCATAGAATAGCTCCGCTGAGATGGACAGAAGTACGAAATGATTACCTAATTCATTTGCTCCAGGTAAACACATTTTTCATATCTGAGAATATTGAGGCCATCACATCAGTCTCTGTAGCAGAAGAGCTTACACTCTATTGTCCCCTCACAGCCACACACTATTATTATTATTATTATACATTTATATAGCTCTGACATATACCACAGCGCTGTACAGAGATCACTGAGCCAGTCACATCAGTCTCTGGGGCAAAAGAGCTTACACTCTAATGCCCCCCCCCCCCCACACACAATCACACACTATTATTACTGTACAGTTATATAGCTCTGGCATATACTGTAGTGCTGTACAGAGGACACTTAGCCGATGACATCAGTCTCTGTACCAGGGGAGCTTACACTCTAATGTTCCAACTATATCATAGACAATAATGGAAGGTTCAATAATTTTTAGGGCCTATTCACAACAGAACACGGTGCACGCACTTCCATAGTACATCGTAGATTATAATGGAAGGTGAACATTTTTGTTACTGGGGAGGGTCTATTGTTGCTAGGGGGTCTATTGTTGCTAGGGGATCTACTGTTGCTGGGGGATTATGTTGTTGCGGGGGGGGGGGGGGGTTGGGGTCTATGTTGCTGAGGGGAAACTATTTTTGTTGAGTTGATCTATTGTTGCTGGAGGAGTGTCTTAGTGGCGGCACAGTGGTGTAGTGGTTAGCACTCTCACCTAGCAGTAAGAAGGGTCGCTGGTTCAAATCCCAACCATGACACTACCTGCTTGGAGTTTGCATGTTCTCCCTGTGCCTGCGTGGGTTTCCTCCAGGTACTCCGGTTTCCTCCCACAATCCAAAGACATGCAGGTAGGTTAATTGGCTTCTGTCAAAAAAATTGGCCCTAGTATATGATTGTGGGCTCCTTGAGGGTAGGGACCAATGTGAGTGTGCAATGTACAGGGATAGGGACAGTTGTAGACACTCGCCCAGGTTGAACTGGATGGACTGGTGTCTTTATTCAACCTTACTAACTATGAAACTATGAGTGTATTTTAACTGGAGGGGTTCAGTTGTTGCTGAGGTGATCCATTGAGCAGTGTAATGTTACTGGAGGGGACCTGTTGTTGCTTGCAGGGGAGGTCTACTACTGCTTATGTTGTTTGGGGGGGGGGGGGCTATTGGCGTTGGGAGGATCTATTGTTGTTGCATGTACAGTAAATATCTCATAAACTGCGCACGTTTAGGAGACATTTAGGCCCCTTTCACACTTGTGCGACTTCAAAGTCAATCAAAATGGGACCAAAGTAGTGCAGGGACTACTTTGAAGTCGGAACGACTTGAAGTCGTACTAATATGAATGGCTGTCATTGGAAGTCATGGGGAATGACTTGTCATTCTACTTTGCAGTCCCAAATCGTGGGACAAGTTGTATAAGTGTGAAAGGGGCCTTACAGTCATGGGCGTCCGTAGGTAGGGGCAAGGGGGGTCAAGTGCCCCCCCTGGAATCAGGGATCGGATCTTAAATTCAGCACAGTTGCATCGCTATCGGGGGGCGGGCAAGCCCGCACCCAGGTGCCATCCGCCAGTGGGGTGACACCATCAGGGTTCTGTCAAGCCCCCCATCAGTGTAGTGTGACTTCGGCTCTTTTCCCTGCTCAGTCCTGCAGAGAACTCGGCGGCGCTGTAACAGGAGAAAGGCGAGCTGCGGGCAGTCAGAGGTTTCCCCCGCTCGCCCTCTTTTTCTCCTGTCAGGGAGAAGAGACGGTGGCTCTCACCAGGTCCCCCGCCCAGCTTCCTGCCCGCTCCGTTTCTTCCCTATTGGCCATAACTGAGGGCCAATCAAGGGAGACTAGGAGAGGAGAGCATCATGGGACATGTAGTCCCAAAGATTGGCGGCCCCATTTTCCACAGGGAGGAGGCTACAGCTCGATCGAGAGAGATTGAGAGACTGCAGCCTGGAAAAAAAGCTGAGGGAGAGAGTGCTACAGGACAAAGAATGAGGAGTGTGCTGGGCAGTAGCCAGAGAAAGAGCCACGCTGCCCAGCGCCACCAGAGAGAGAGCCACGCTGCCCAGTGCCACCAGAGAGAACGCCACACTGCCCAGTGCCACCAGAGAGAGCCACGCTGCTCAGCACCACCAGAAAGAGTAAGACTGAGCCACTACCAGGGTACAGACATGCTACACTACTGACAAGAGTCGCCCCCGGGGAACCCATAGTGAGCGATCATCCAGCTGGAGTGATCACTGCTGTAGTTTCCCTGGGTCTGGTAAGAGGGCCCGTTGGCCATTATCCATTACTTATACTAGGAACTGTACTACGTCTGCAGTCTCTGACCATGATAATGTGATAATGACATTGTCGAAAAGGGGCGGTGCATGGGTGACCCTAAAATGATGCCCCCCCCTGAAAAAAGTTCTGCGGATGCCCATGCTTACAGTACCTATAGGTAAGCCTTATAATAGGCTTGGCTATAGGTAAAACTCATGCATGGGAGTTTACTCCCATTTTAGCCCTTGGCTCAAATGGCCATAGGTTTAATGGGCCAGCTGGTTACAAGGATTGGGGTGGGTTAAGATTTCCAACCTCCTAATTACAGCCTCTTCCCACCCCTCTAGGGCAGGGTTTCTCAACCGGGGTTCCATGGAAGCCTAGGGTTCCTCCAGATGTTGCTTGGGGTTAGCTATGCAATGAGCCCCTTGTGCCTCACAGATAAGTTCCCACTGACACCATTGATCTTTTTAGCTATCTGTAAGGGGGTAATTATTCCCAATCACCATAGGTGTACGAAGCATTCTTCCCACTAACCATCACACAAATGTATCATAAGATGCACATATAGTAATTAGTAGTACGGGTTCCCTCAGACCGGAAAGTTATTTCATGGGTTCCTTTGCGTTGAAAAGGTTGAGAAAGACCGCTCTAGGGACTGAAGACGTGGCTTGGAGAGCTACAAAAACATCTCCACATTTTTCTGTGTAGAAGATTGAAAGGTGCACTGATGCCCAAAACTTTTCTCTCTTTGCAGATTATTGGCCTTATACTGATTCTGCTGGCAATCATTGTGGGTTGTTTCTGCGAATCGAGGATCTACTCCATTCTCTCATCATGTGGGTGCAAACGTGGATCAGAATCAGAGAGGGATAGGAGGACAAATGAAGACAATTTGCTCCAGATCACAGAGGACACCTTACAGGAACAAGCCAGACAGAGGCAGGAGGAGTTTGTAGTAACTATTTTGTAGAGAAGATCTTATAATCCAGGATCACCCAACGCCTTGGACGAACTGGGGGAAATCACAGCCAAATGGAAAAAGGAAGTAAAGGGACAATTGGAAGGTAAAGGACTTGGCCAGAGTGAGACAAAAATGAGTCCGTGCTAAAAGGTGATACCTGAGGCAGAGGCGTACTAAGTAGGGGGCGGGGGGTGCGTTCAGCCCCGGGTACCACACACTGGGGGAGTGTCGGGCCGGCACCCCCTCCGCGATTGAAGTAGTGGCAGCGCCGTGGGATTAGGCAGCAGCGCAGTGCCAGGCACAGGCAGGGAGAACTGCGGTGAAGCCAGTCGTGGTTTGCAAATACACGGTCTAGCCAGCCGCCCAAAAAAAAAAAGTGTGCAATGAGTACGGTAATGACAGAATGCACACATCACACATGGAGTGCCCGCCACAAGGTAGTGTCTTTGTGGGGGGGTGGGGGCGTGGGCGAGGCCAGTCGGCACAACGATCCCCTTCTCTGGTCGCGGCTCTAATCATTCTCTACAGCGGCTGTCACAGCCGAGCAGAGTGAAGCCGCCTCCCCCTCCTCCTTTATGTCTACACAGTGCTGTGCATGCAGGAGGAGGGGAGGCGGCTTCACTCTGCTCGGCTGTGACAGCCGCTGAAAAGACTGATCAGAGCTGCGACCACAGAGAGAAGAAGATCGTTGTGGGGGGTCTGTATTGTAGGGGGGGCTGTATTGTGTTAGGGGGGCTCTGTGCACTGTAGTGAGGGGTCTGTACTGTAGTGAGGGGTCTGCACTTTAGCGGGGGGTCTTACTGTAGGGGGTCTGTACTGTAAGGGGGTCTGTACTGTAAGGGGGTCTGTACTGTAGGGAGAGGGTCTGCCCTGTAGGGGGTCTGTGTAACATGCAGGAGGTCCATAACTTTTAGGGGGGGTGTCTGTGTAACATACAGGCGTCCAGAGCTGTGGGGGGCTGTGTAATGTAAAGGGGTCCAGAGGGCTGTGTAACGTAAAGGGGGCCAGAGGTGCAGGGTACTGTGTAATGTAAAGGGGTACAGAGTGCCGTATAATGTAAAGGGGTCCAGAGGTGCAGGGTGCTGTGTAATGTAGAGGGGTCCAGAGGTGCTGTGCAATGTGAAGGGGTCCAGAGGTGCAGGGTGCCGTATAATGTAAAGGGGTCCAGAGGTGCAGAGTGCTGTGTAATGTAAAGGGGTCCAGAGGTGCAGGGTGCTGTGTAATGTAAAGGGGTCCAGAGGTGCAGGGTGCAGAGTAATGTAAAGGGATCAAGAGGTACAAGGGCTGTGTAATGTAAAGGGGTCAAGAGGTGCAGGGTGCAGAGTAATGTAAAGGGATCAAGAGGTACAAGGGCTGTGTAATGTAAAGGGGTCAAGGGGTGCAGGGAGCCGCATAATGTAAAGGGGTCCAGAGGTACAAGGGCTGTGTAATGTAAAGGTGTCCAGAGGTTCAGGGTGCTGTGTAATGTAAAGTGGTCCAGAGGTGCAGTTGTGAATGAATGATTTGTATACCGCTGCAACTGCAAACTGAATCACACAGTTGTGGAGAGGGGGTACAAAGTAGTGACAAAAAGATATTGAAGGATGCAGGGGGCACAATGTGATGTTTTTACATTTCAAGGTGGGGGGGTGCCAGATATAGGATCTGCCCCGGGTGCCAAATGCTCTAGATACGCCCCTGACCTGAGGAGACCTGAGGAAGGATCCTTTGCTGCCTCCTCATTGCCCAGCTGTGGACTGAAACCTCAAACCGACAGCTCAGACCTGTGAGCCAAAAGGAGCACCAAATGATGGCCTCAAGAGTCCACTGGTCTCCCAGTTTAATCTGTAAAAATCCAAAGGGTGGTGGAGTTTAGATGCCAAACTCTTTGGATCTTCACCAGTCAAAAAAAAAAAAAGTCATTGGTTGAGTCTAACAGCTCAGATTCGGTTGCTCTTCACAAAAGCAGGGGACCTGCCAAGATGAAGGGATCACCCAAACTGAGAAATCTACAAATACAGTATCTCACAAAACTGAGTACACCCCTCACATTTTTGGAAATATTTTCTTCTATCTTTTCATGTGACAACACTGAAGAAATGACACTTGTCTACAATGTAAAGCACTCACGTGTACAGCTTGTATAACAGTGCAAATTTGCTGTCCCCTCAAGATAACAACACACAGCCATTAATGTCTAAACCGCTGGCAACAAAAGTGAGTACATGTGAAAATGTCCAAATTGGGCCCAATTAGCCATTTTAGCGTGTCATGTGACTCGTTAGTGTTGCAAGGTCTCAGGTGTGAATGGGGAGCAGGTGTGTTAAATTTGGTGTTATCGCTCTCACTCTCTCTCATACTGGTCACTGGAAGTTCAACATGGCACCTCATGGCAAAGAACTCTGTTGATTGGAAAATCATTTTTGTTTATTTAACACAGCTTTAATGCTACAGCAACGGCACTCCTGAAGAAGCCCCACAATGGCGAAACCTGTTGAGAACGTAACATCACTGTAGCTGTGAAAATACCATTGTAGTTGCTATGACATAAGAGACTGTGTTAAGATTTTATTTTTATTTTAAACCACTTGCCTACTGGACACTTTCACCCCCTTCCTAATCAGGCCAATTTTCAGCTTTTGGTGCCATCGCACTTTGAATGACAATTGCGCGGTGATGCAACACTGTACCCAAATAAATTGCCATAATTTTTTTGAGACAGATAGAGATTTCTTTTGATGGCATTTAATCACCACTGGGTTCTTTATTTGTTGCTAAACAAACACAAAAAGCAGACATTTTTGGTTTTAAAATGTTGTTATAAAATGTTGCAAATAAGTAAATTGCCTTATTCACTGGTGTGTAATGTGAATTGATAGAATGCACTGATGGGCACTGATGAGACTGCACTAATGGGCACTGATGAGGCTACACTGATATGTACTGATGAAGCTGCACTGATGGGAAATGACAATGTGCACTGATGTAGACGCACTGATGAGGCTGCACTGATAATCAGGGCACCGTGTGATATTAAAAGACTTTTGAACTCTTGAGATGATCATTTGGCTCACTTAGTGGATTTCTCAGTTTGGGTGACCCCATCATCTTCGGGGATCCCCCTGCTTTTGTGAAGAGCAATCCAATCGGAATTGTTAGGCTCAACCAATGACTGGTTGAAGACCCAGCATCTCATCTCCACCACCCTTTGCATTTTTGGAGATTACACACCACGTAACCAGAGGAACTCCATTCTGCTGTAAATGGTACTATTATAGCATTGCTATTGTAGTTTTAATCCATTAAATAACTTTTATGCCCAATTAAAAAAAAAAAAATTATATATTTTTTTTCTTCATATATATAAAAAAAATTTCCAAAACATTTTGGCTCTGTATTACCATTTAGTAAGCCCTAATTCGTTTTTATAACTACTTATTCCCTTCTCCCCTTCATATTTTTGTTTTGAGCATTTTTATTTTAATCTCTGTATGTACACTTTTAACATTTGTGGTCATTTGTGTTTGTAGAGCCAAATTAAGAAAATAATTTTTTGTACAAGAAACATGCTTTTAGCGTTGTTTTTTACAAGTTTTAGCGTTTATTTTAGACCTGAAGGGCCTGGTATGGAATTTGGCGGGACCCCCCCACACAATTTTTTTTAATTTTGGTTCGGGGTTCACCTTAATATTCATACCAGACCCAAAGGATCTGGTAATGGACTGTGGGGGAATCCCATGCAGTTTTTTTTCAAAAACTTTTATGTGTATTGCCGGGACGGACAATTCATTATAGCCACGAGTACTTTTAAATGACTTTTTTTCCTTTAGAAATGTCATTTTGCTCTCGGACTGTTCTAAACACGGGAAACATGCGCCACTTTACAGGCATACTATAGACACCCCCCCCCCCCGGTACTAAATTTAAAGGAATAGTTCACTTTTATTGTTTCAGCATTTTTAAAATCACTGCTCCTGAAAAAACAGCCGTTTTTAAAACTTTTTTTTGCATCGATACATGTCCCCTGGGGCATGACCCGGGTCCCCAAACACTTTTTATGACAATACCATGTATATAAGCCTTTAAAATCAGCACTTTCGGTTTCTCCCACAGCTTTCGAATTTGCCGCAAACACCCAAAATTTTTGCTATTCGGCAAATAGGCGAACACCCAATGTTCGAGTCGAACTTACGTTGTCTATAGTATGCCTGTGAAGTGGCATGTGTTTCCGCATGGCATGTGTTTTTTCACAGCCTTCCAGTCCAGTAAGGACCGTAATATAATGGACAGCAAGGAAATGTAATGCAGGTCCACCCATGACAGTGTGTCAGGTGACACATTTGGCCAGGAGTGAGTTAACAAATTAAGGGGTGGGTATCCCTGTGGGCTAGGGGGGAACGGCCTTATAAAAAAGGGAGGGGCAGAGCCGGGAAAGCCAGAACACGAGGAGGCAGGTTTTTCCCCACCCACCCCCCCTTTTTTTCATGTATGTAATGACATGTACTAATGTTTCATTGTCGTTTCAGGTCTTTGGAAGAATTTTTCGTCATAACAGCTGGGGTTGGCGTTGGTTGTTTTGTTGGTCAGAGACGGCAGCAGTTATACTGGTGGCAAGTGGGGGGGGGGGCTCATCAAGAGATGGCCCCTCCTTGTTACATCAAACGTTGTTGATGTCCAATGGTATTGTGCACTGCGGGAATGTTGGTTATCGGGTGGTACGGTAGAGACCCATGGGTTTCTTTATCTCCCGCAGTGCCCCCTTGTGTTGATATCAGGTGTGTGTTTTAAGCACTTAGCTCCGTCACTGACCAACACATACATACAGGGGTTTAACCTGTTTGGGTTTTGTTTTCAGCAGGGGGTCTGAAAGTGTTATTTATGTTTAGTTGTTTAATAAGAAACTGGAGTTCTTATTATTGGTATTTAAAATAAAATAGTTGTTATGGCCATTTTACTCCATAACCGGTGTGGTCTCATTTATTAAGCAAGTTAAGTTTATGGTCACAGCTAAGGGGTCATATCGGGACTACACTAGTCAAGGAAAAACCCTTGCACTGGACTGCATGTGTTGTGAACCAGCCCTTGTAATGTAGCATTAGCACCCTCTGCTGGTTACTGCGTGCCTTTTAAAAGTGATGCAACAAACCTCCAGCGGGGGGGGGGGGGGGGCGCTATTCAGCCATCAGTGATTTGCGAGCAAATACAAAAATCAGTTTAGCACAATAGAGCTCATTGGATTTTATTTGAAATGTGGATGTAATACATGAACTGAGCAAAGCACAATGCAAGTCTACAAGAGCAGCAAGAATTAAAGAATTCACTTCATTGACCACTGTGTCCATTTCACAGATCCTGGTTATGGACACGTGGGACAGGTGGCTCCTCTGTTGCGGGATTCTTCATTTTAGAATGATGGACTTGAGCTGGAGGCCTTTCACGGCCAAGTAGGAGATCTCCTCTGTGGGAAAACGGACTGGAAATGAGAGAGGATGTTTGACAGGTAATTGTATGCCGATCTTGTCTTGCTCAAACTGGAAGCAAACCTGTAAGAAAAAGGAGGCGGCAGCACAGGGTCAGCTTGCTGGACTATAAACAATGAGTGATGGCCATAGAGACAAAGACCACCATACTGTTCATGTCAACAAGTATCTTTCCATAAGACAATATACAAATATAGCTCATCTTATGCATTTGTGTGGCTCAAAAAAAAAAGTGCTGCAATGTACTAGTGTCAGGGTCTCAGAGGACGGTGTATCCGTCTCCTAGAATAATGACTGGAGCCCTCAAGGTCAATAGCTGGAGTCCAGGTATGCCAGCCATCACCCAGGGTTTCATTAAGTTGTGGCCGATTGCCCTCCCATTTGACAGTGCCTGCTTATACCCCCCGCAAAAAAAAAAAAAAAATGGTTTTACTTGAAAAGGTTGAGAAAGCCTACTGGATGCCATGCCAGCTACACAACATGCTGAAGGAGAGAACCAGATGAGCATCGAGATGCTGGCATCAGTGAATCCTAGGGGGCAGGGCTTAGTGTTGAAGGGGGGCTGAGCTTAGCATTTGATGTGTGCCTAGCAATGGGAATGTTATGCCTCTCGGTTGTTATCCTCAATAATTTAAATTAACTGCAGATCACCATGAACTAACCATGTCTGCAAAGCATCTCATTCTTCTGAATTTTGCTATACTTTTTTCCCCCTCCCATTCAGAGCCCCCCCCCCCCCCCCCCCAATAGAGGTCTGTCCTGATAAGAGCCTCATCTGCCACAGCTCCAATTTATACGAGTCCCATCTACTATGACTTGCTTGGGGGGGGGGGGGGGGGTAAGATTCTGGGTTGGTCATATCATATTTGACCCCCCATATAGAATTAAGCTTGGTTACTTCTGAAGAATTCAGCCCCAGAGATGAACAGAGTAATTACCAGCAGTAATAGCCATTCCATTTAACCCCCCCACCTCCCCAAACAATAATAAATAAAAAGTAGACATGTGCACAACAAAAAAAATTCGTTTATTTTCGTTTCGTACATTCGTAAGTCGTCGTTGTTCGGATTCGTACATTCGTAAGAGTTATTTTTTTTCGTTGATTCGTTTTTTCGTTAGTTTAATTTTCGGACGCATTCGTATTTATTCGTACATTCGTAGATTTGTATTTGGAGCATAATTCATAATTTGATGTAATGTGTATGCTATTATTACATTTTAATAATTTACGAATCGAAAAAAAAAAAAAAGTTACGAATGTACAAATTTTTTTGTTCAATCCATTCGAAGCACCATTGTAAGGGACACGGAAAAAGACCAATTCAACAAAAAAAAAAAAAAAAAAAAAAAAAAAAAGTTATGAATTTTTTCGGTCGTTTTCGTTTTTCGGATTTTCTTCATTAGTACAGTCGTTTCCAATTAGTTTTTTTGGGGATTTTCGTTGTTTTTCGGATTCGAATGATTCGAATGATTCGTTCGAAAAAAACCGAAACGAATTGCACATGGCTAATAAAAAAGTATCCCCTGTATTCTTCCCAATCACACATTGCACCATCCTACCTCTCCAGCACCCACATTGGTCCATTCATAACAGTTGAAGCATTATGCTTATGAGCTTCAGTTGCCAGCTTCCGAATGCTCCCTAGATTGAGCCTTTACAGGGGACTTCATAGTGCCGTGTTCCATTTCCTGATCCCTATTCTCTCCTCTTCCTGTAATCATCTCAAAACACATACCGAGACTTCTGAGAAGAAGGGATCTGACCAACAGCAACCATTTGCTAGAAGGACACACTATGTGGGAGGTTCTTATCTTCATAAGACCAGCTAAAGGGACGACCCTCATAGCAAAGTGTAAATACCCCTGACCCAAGCCATCATTGGCTGCCTACTGCATTATTCTGAGATGTATTATGTGACCAATATGAACAGTGATACCACATCAAACATAGACCTACCGTGGTGTCCGACCCCTCCTGGAAGGGGAAGACGCTTTCCGTCTCCTCCTCTCCCCAAACATTGTCCACCATCGAGTTCAAGATTATGGTGTTCTTAACGTCAAAGGCATCAAAGCGAGGGTTAAAGTGTAGCACTGAATTCTTATCACCTGTTCCCAAGTTTATGGAAAACCTAGAAAGACAGAAACAGCAATTATTCTGCTCAGCTGACCTTGGTGGGTATCGTACTGGAGTCCTTCACCAGTGGTACTCCCATGGGCATCAGAGGCACTTCTACTTTTAATGACAATTCAAAATAGCAAGTTATATACAAATTGGATTAGCCAATATGACTGACACACACGTCCCTATACTAAAAGATACCCAAAAGTGAACCTGAAGCCATATGGACAGTAGGGATGGGCCCGGTGTTCGATTCAAACCCATGTTCGTATCCAACATCGGCCGTTCGTTGAGGGCAGAACTCTGAGGGCCGTTCGCATCAAATTAGTGTAATGCGAACGGTCCACAATGCACTGCGCCAGTTGAAGTGCATTGCTGGCTGATGATTGGCCAAGCATGCACTGTGACCCCCGCATGCTTGGCCAATCACAGCCAGTGGCGAGGAGAATTGGCAGGATGCCTGTGGCCAATTATAGCTCAGGGGGTTTAGTACACGTCCCACACTATACAAGGCTGCCACGCCGGCGGCCTCGTGTAGTGTGTTCCGGCTTGAGGAACAGTGACAGTGTACTGTACATGTACACACTATATGTGAATCATCTGTGTGGTGAAAGTGTAGGGAAAGAGGAAAAATAGGTAGGGATAGTGTATTCTTCTCAGCCTTTGCTTGTGGGAAAGTGTAGGGATAGAGGAAAAATAGGCAGGGATAGTGTGTTCTTCCTAGTGCTGTTCTCTACCAATCCAGCCATCTGCAGGGTCGCTGGTTCAAATCCCAACCACGACACCAGCCATCTGCAGGAGTTAGTGTGTGCTGTGAGTATAGCACACTAAACCACCTTACCCTGTAGTCACCCAAGACAGCCATTTGCAGGAGTTAGTGTGTGAGCTGTGAGGGCTTACAGTGTTGTGGCAACACCAACCACCACCAAAAGCCCAATTCTTCTGCCCCTGTTCAACAGGTGCATGCAATTATTGATCCAATAATTCACAGCAGGGCCCATTCCTGCGCCCACCAAGAGTAACTGTGAGGGCTTACAGTGTTGTCGCAACACCAACATCTAATGGGCAAATTTCTGCAGAGTATATACGGCAGGCCCCTACTTTCAAACATCCAACTTACAAACGACTCCTACTTGCAAACGGAAGGCGAAAACAGGAAGTGAGAGGAAATCTACCCCTAGAAGGGAAATTCTATCCTGTTAGATTTAATTTGGGAAAAAAAAAAAAATGGGGTTTCAAAAAAAAAAATGTTTTCCAAAAACATTTGTAATTGGGACGGAAAGTGAGGAGAAATGTTCTGAACAGGTGCACAAATATTACAGGGGCAAATTTACAAACAGATTCTACTTAAGAACAAACCTACAGTCCCTGTCTCGTTTGCACCGCCTGTATACTGCTGTTCAGAGTATATAGGGTTGTAGGTATCATTTTGGGTGCGGGGTTCCCCTTAATATCCATACAAGACCCAAAGGGGCTGGTAATGGGCTTGGGGGGGGGGGGGTGAGGGGGTAGCCATGCCATTTTTCTCAAAGATTTTCATCTATATTGCCAGGACAAGACATTAAAGTGGAGCTGCACCCGCACAAAAAATATTACAAGTCAGCAGCTACAAATAGTGCAGCTGCTGACTTTTAATAAATGGACACTTACCTGTTCCTGGTTCCAGCAGTGTAGGCAGAATGAGACGAAAGACTGCTCGCCTCCCGCTGCCCCACCGCCATCCTCGGTCAGGGAATCAGGAAGTGAAGACGCAACGTCTTCACTGCCCGGTTCCCTACTGCGCATGCGCGAGTCGCGCTGCGCGTCTCCATTGGTCCCTGCTGTGTCCTGGGAACTGTGTTTCCCAAGACACAATGGGGCAGGGCAGCTATCCGGAAGTGGGTGCAGATACCTGTATTATACAGGTATCTGCACCCCCCCTCCCCCCTGAAAAGGTGCCAATTGTGGCACCGGAGGGGGGGGGGGGGAATCCGATAAGCGGAAGTTCCACTTTAGGGTGGAACTCCGCTTTAAAGCCGCAAGCAGTTTTAAATGGCTTCTCCCCCCCCCCCCCCCCATTACCATTGTCATTTTTTGCAGGGACAGTTCTAAACACGGGAAACACATGCCACTTCACAGGCATACTTTACACCCCCCAGGTAGCATATTTAAAGGAATATTTCAATTTTTTTTTTCACTTTATGCATCATTAAAATGACTGCTCCCGAAAAAAAAAAAAAGTTTTTAAAACTTTTTTGCATGATACATGTCCCCTGGGGCAGGACCCGGGTCCCCAAACCTGTTTTATGACAATAACATGCATATTGGCCGTTACAATTAGCACTTTAGATTTCGAACGTTCGCGTCCATTGTAACTAATAGGGTTCTAACGTTCGCGCGAACCTTCGGTCCGTTTGCAGGTTCTGGTGCGAACCAAAGCCGGGGGGTGTTCGGCTCATCCCTAATGGACAGTTTAAATAATCTAAACAAGTGGTAAGAGTAAAACTTAATACAATCCTTCAATGGAGGTTTGTAGTTGCAGCCACTGTGGGAAAAAAAATTCATCCTGGCTAAGGAGTCACTACTAGGAGGGGGAGCTGAACTAAAAAAATAAAAATAAAGTGAAAGCAGAGTTGTGCTGCGCAGTCACTGCTGGGAGATGGAGCTGAGAAGTCACTACTACTTTGTGCCCTTTCACTCCCTGCTGCCATTCAAACCTCCAACCTAGGTATATGATAGTGATGAAGTGCTTTCTACTGTAAATTTGAGGCTTCATTTCTCCACAGTGCCTGCAGCTATACAGGTTAGTGTCCAAGAGGAGCGAAAGACAGAACGTTTGTCAGATTTTAGATGACGGCTGATAAGTAAAAAAACAAATTTTATCCAAGACGACATTTTGTCACAATGTAGAAGAATAAAAAATAAAATAAACATTAGAGCTAAAATTTGCACTGAGCAAAACAATCTGATGTCCGGTATTTGAGGGACCACAAACACCAAATTGTTAGTGAGGAGGGGTCAGTAGGAAGTACTGTATACAGAGCACTTTTCTACTTTTGGAAGTTCTACTTTTGCCAAAATACTGTATTATACAGAGAGCAGATGTAAATTAAATAAGTAGCCAAGACCCAAAACTTACTGTTTACAGCCCTCCGGAATGAACCCCTTCACCTCTATGGAGTGACCGGGTTTGAGGCTGAAGTTACACAAGACAACACCCTGTATAGGGGAAAGGAGACGATTACTACACCCTGTATAATAGGCAAGGGGGGGGGGGGGGGGGGGGGGAGACGATTACTACACCCTGTATAATAATAGGCAAGGGGGGGGAGACGATTACTACACATTTTACAGTTACTGTACTCAGGATGAATTTGGGATTTGTGGGTCACAGCCAAGTCTGGAGTATCATGGAAAGAGGTAATGATCGGCCACAATGGATAAACCCAGAGGAAGACATGTCACATCTCAGACTAGGACCATTATATTTATAAAACCGCACAGCAAATGGTTAATATAAAATCACACAAAGATTGGGGGGCATGGAAATAATGAGGCACAGGAGTGTCCGAGCCATCCCAGTATATACCGTATACTAAGGAGTACCCAGGAAGGAAGACCCAGCTCTGTGCCAGGATATCAAAATACATTCATCACACCCCAACTAATCTGACTAAGTGGAAGGACAACTAAAATCCTGACCTACAGCCAGCAACCCACCACCATCCTATGCCCAGCCTACACCCAGCAGCACCATAGCAATGACTGCCCAAAGCCCACACAACCCTTTTGCAGCTTCCATCGGTGCTCATACTCACATTGTCTGCCATGCTGCTTCCTTATCAGACAAACTTGTGATCAGCTGCATTTCTTCCTCTTCATATATAGGAGGTCTGCTGAGGGCGGAGCCAGTCAGGAGGGAGGAGTCACCCCGCCCAGTACTCCCTGGACTGAGAATTCATTACAGAGAATGAATGACATGTGGATGGGGGTGTGACTGAGCATGGGGGGGTCCATCGTCACTCTGCTGGGGTGTCACCACAAACAGCGAGGGGGCAAAAGATGACCCTCCACAAAGTCATTTCTACAACACAAAGGGGGAGATTTACTAAAACCAGAGAGTGCAAAATCTGGTGCAGCTGTGCATGGGAGCCAATCAGCTTCTAACTTCAGCTTCTTCAATTAAGCTTTGCCAAAAAAATCCTGGAAGCTGATTGGTTTCTATGCAGAGCTGCACCACATTCTCTACTCCAGTTTTAGTAAACAAACCACCAAAGTAACAATTTCCATTCCCTGCCTCCCACCTCACATCCGATACCGACCACTACATCTCCACCAGCAACACTATACTGATACACATGACATCACAGGAGACGCATGACATCACATGAGACGCATGACATCACGTGAGACGCATGACATCACGTGAGACGAATGACATCACATGAGACGCATGACATCATATAAGACCCATGACATCACGAGATGCATGACATCACATGAGACGCATGACATCACATGAGACCCATGACATCACATGAGACCCATGACATCACATGAGACCCATGACATCACATGAGACGCATGACATCACATGAGACGCATGACATCACATGAGACCCATGACATCACATGAGACACATGACATCACATGAGACGCATGACATCATATGAGACACATGACATCACATGAGACCCATGACATCACATGAGACACATGACATCACATGAGACACATGACATCACATGAGACCCATGACATCACATGAGACCCATGACATCACATGAGACCCATGACATCACATGAGACCCATGACATCACATGAGACGCATGACATCACATGAGACGCATGACATCACATGAGACCCATGACATCACATGAGACACATGACATCACATGAGACGCATGACATCACATGAGACACATGACATCACATGAGACACATGACATCACATGAGACACATGACATCATATGAGAAGCATGACATCACATGAGACACATGACATCACATGAGACCCATGACATCACATGAGACCCATGACATCACATGAGACCCATGACATCACATGAGACCCATAACATCACATGAGACCCATGACATCACATGAGACGCATGACAGCACATGAGATCCATGACAACATATGAGACGCATGACATCACATGAGACGCATGACATCACATGAGACCCATGACATCACATGAGACACATAACATCACATGAGACCCATGACATCATATGAGACCCATGACATCACATGAGACGCATGACAGCACATGAGATCCATGACAACATATGAGACGCATGACATCACATGAGACGCATGACATCACATGAGACCCATGACATCACATGAGACCCATAACATCACATGAGACCCATGACATCACATGAGACGCATGACAGCACATGAGATCCATGACAACATATGAGACGCATGACATCACATGAGACGCATGACAGCACATGAGACCCATGATATCACATGAGACACATAACATCACATGAGACCCATGACATCATATGAGACACATGACATCACGAGACCCATGACATCACATGAGACGCATAACATCACATGAGACCCATGACATCACATGAGACCCATGACATTACATGAGACGTATGACATCACATGAGACGCATAACATCACATGAGACACAAAAGAAACATAAAAACAAAAATAAGTGACAGCAGAATAAAGACCAGGTGCTCCATTTTTTTTTACATTTTAGTAAAATATTCCTTTCTAAGATGAGTTTGGAACTTTCCTCCCGTTAGTTGGAGGTCGTGTCCTCGTGTTCTTCATCTTGGCTTCATATTGGAAATCCCGTCCTGCAGATCCTTCTTCACCCTCTTGATGTATTTGAGGCTCCCAGCGGGGGGATCCGGTGTGTCCCCCATTCACCGTTTCAGGTCCGATTTCAGCTTGAATTGTGGGCTGAAACGGACCAAAAAAACGCACCGGACCCGTCGTGGAGATGTGTGAACCTTCTCCATAGAGAGCCGCTCAAAATCTCCCGCTATTGCGAGTTGGATGCAGTAATTCACAACGGTGTGAACCCGGCCTAAAGGTTCTGGTCATGTCCATCCTTTCCCTTCCTTCCTCCAGACTGGACATATGAAGTCCCTGCCGTCTCTCCTGATATGTTTTATCCCTTAACTCCTTCACCACCAGCATGGGCGTCCGCAGGTAGGGGTAAGGGGGGGGGCAAGTGCCCCCCCTTGGAATCAGGGATCGGATCAGGAGTGATGACTCCCATCACCCCTCTCTGTCACCCCCTCTCTCTCTCTCTCTCACCCCTCTGTCTTTTTCACACCCCCTCTCTCTCTCTGTCACCCCCTCTGTCTCTTTCTCTCACACTCCTCTCTGTCCCCCCCCTGTCTCTCTCTGTCACCCCCCTCTGTCTCTTTCTCTCACACTCCTCTCTGTCCCCCCCCTGTCTCTCTCTGTCACCCCCTCTGTCTCTTTCTGTAACCCCCCTGTCTGTCTCTGTCACCCCCCACATGTATGCAGTTTCTGACAGTCTCTTGTGCCATGTCCGCAGTCTCTTGAGCCAGGTATGCAGTTTCTGACAGTCTCTTGGGCCATGTATGCAGTCTCTGGTCATCTCTTGTGCCATGTCCGCAGTCTCTTACAGTCTCTTGAGCCATGTATGCAGTCACTGACAGTCTCTTGGGCCATGTCCGCAGTCTCTGACAGTCTCTTGGGCCATGTCCGCTGTCTCTGACCATCACCTGTCTATGACCGTGATAATGTGATTGTCGAAAAGGGTGAGAGCATGGGTGACCTTAAAATGATGCCCCCCCCCCCCCCCTGAAAAAAGTTCTGCGGACGCCCATGACCACCAGAACTCTCCTCGTGGCCAGTCACACTCGTCCTGCAGGAAGGTACATTCCACTACATGAATCCCCCTTTATCCCCCTTCATCCCTCTTCATCCCTCTTCATCCCCGTGTGACTTCTTCATGTTTATGTGCTGCAGCGTAGAACACGGGACATGCTGGATTTTTGCACATTTACTTGTATTATGTGGGCCGATTGAAATAAATGATATTTGCCGATATCATGTAGTGTTGTGCGTTTTTTTCTTCTGTCTCACCTGTATTTGTATTTTTTTCTGTTGTACTAAACTGTATCAGGTTACTGGTCTCTTGTATGCTGACATCTAGTGGTAGTTTAGGGCCACTACAACATAGTTACTTATGTGATTTGCTAGCTCCCTGTATCCTCCCCTCCTGTTTGGTGCTAGTTAGTGCAGTCTTAGCTACACACTCCCTGAACTCCAGAACTCAGAACTTGATAGGCAGACACGCTCACCACTGAGTCACCTCACTTTAATGGCAAAATGTTTGGCTGGAATCCTCACTAGATGACTGAATAACCTCCCTCACATAATCCATTCAATATGTATCCTGTGCTCTGTCGTCATTCATCAGGCACAAAGCAGTCCTGAAAGAAGACCCCTTTGTCAGTGAATACATCGATATAACAAGCTTTATGGTTTATTTCCACCAGATGCACCATCTAGTGTATTTGCTGTAGGTTACTACAGGTGGGTGACTGTCCTATCCAAGGGGAAGCAGGATGGGGACTTGCCCGGTTTGGTGCCAACACCTGACCTATCATAGTCCTCCTTATACATACAGTAGATGGAGGTTGGAGATTGTACATAGAGGTACACGGGTAGTCATGGTACATAGAGGGCGGTCGGTCACTGTATGTAGATGGAGATCAGTTCTATATATCTATCTATATACACACCGATCAGCCATAACATTCTGACTGCTGACAGGCAAAGAATCATTTTCCACACACCTCTCATAGCCAGGTGCACAGATGTCCCAAGTTACACATAGCCAGGTGCACAGATGTCCCAAGTTACACATAGCCAGGTGCACAGATGTCCCAAGTTACACATAGCCAGGTGCATAGACATTGCAAGCCACAAATACTGAAGTGTACAATTGTCCCACCCTGCCCATTCCAAGGTGCAGAGATGTCCCATGGCGCCACCTGCCAGGAAATGGAAATTGGTACTTTGGTGGTCGGTTTACTAAAATTGGAGATTAGGGAATGTGGTGCAGCTCTGCATAGAAACCAATCAGCTTCCAAGAATTTTGGCAAAGCTTAATTGAAGAAGCTGAAGTTAGAAGCTGATTGGCTCCCATGCACAGCTGCACCAGATTTTGCACTCTCCAGTTTTAGTAAATCTCCCCCTTTGTATTGTAGAAATGACTTTGAGGAGGGTCATCTTTTGCCCCCCTTGCTGTTTGTGGTGACATCCCAGCAGAGTGACGATGGACCCACCATGCTCAGTCACTCCCCCATCCACATTTCATTAATTCTCTGTAATGAATTTTCAGTCCAGGGAGCGCTGGGCGGGGTGACTCCTCCCTCCCGACTGGCTCCGCCCTCAGCAGACCTCCTATATATGAAGAGGAAGAAGTGCAGATGATCACACGTTTGTCTGATAAGGAAGCAGGATGGCAGATAAAGTGAGTATGAGCACCGATGGAAGTGGCAAAAGCTGAGAAAATGAGTTCTGGGGGGCAGTGGTGGGTGTAGTGTGGAAGGTATAGGGTGGATGGGTAAGGACATAGGTTGATGTAGGATTGTTTTGGGTGTGGTGCTGCTGGTGTTTGGTTGAGTTTGGGCTGCCATGCAAATAGTGCTGTTGGGTATGGGAAATGGAAGGAATTGTGTGTGTGTGTGTGTGTGTGTGTGTGTGTAAATTATGCCTTGTCTCTATTCCTAAATGGTGTAATAATAATCCCCCACCCCCCCCCTCTCTAGTAATACAGGGTGTAATAATCATCCCCCACCCCACCGCCTCTCTCTAGTATACAGGGTGTAATAATCATCCCCCCACCCCACCGCCCCTCTCTAGTATACAGGGTGTAATAATCATCCCACCGCCCCTCTCTAGTATACAGGGTGTAATAATCATCCCCCCACCCCACCGCCCCTCTCTAGTATACAGGGTGTAATAATCATCCCCCCCACCCCACCGCCCCTCTCTAGTATACAGGGTGTAATAATCATCCCCCCCACCCCACCGCCCCTCTCTAGTATACAGGGTGTAATAATCATCCCCCCCCACCCCACCGCCCCTCTCTAGTATACAGGGTGTAATAATCATCCCCCCACCCCACCGCCCCTCTCTAGTATACAGGGTGTAATAATCATCCCCCCACCCCACCGCCCCTCTCTAGTATACAGGGTGTAATAATCACCCCACCGCCCCTCTCTAGTATACAGGGTGTAATAATCATCCCCCCGCCCCTCTCTAGTATACAGGGTGTAATAATCATCCACCGCCCCTCTCTAGTATACAGGGTGTAATAATCATCCACCGCCCCTCTCTAGTATACAGGGTGTAATAATCATCCACCGCCCCTCTCTAGTATACAGGGTGTAATAGGGAGAGAGATGACCACCGCTCCAGAGGGATCCTTCAAGGTGAATGCTTCTACTCCTAGTGTGGAGCTCCAGGTGCAGGCTAATGACAAGGTAGTTAGAAAGTAACAAGGGGAGCTCTGGACAGCCGCACATCAGACAAAGATGAAAAATCAAATGGATTTATTAAAAACGGGAATCGCATCAAAGTCCAAAAACGCAGCAAAACAGGGAAGGGGGGGCACACAGCTGACGTGTGCATTTTTAGTCAGGTCTTCACCGGCCTGTTTATACACCGATATTCATTTTGCAACATAATTAAACAATGTTTTCACTACTATACACATTTTTAACACTATTTATATAATAAATTGAAAGCTTTTTGGTTTAATCATCCCCCACCCCCCTTTCTCTCTAGTATACAGGGTGTAATAATCATCCCCCACCCCCCCTTTCTCTAGTATACAGGGTGTAATAATCATCCCCCACCCCCCCCCTTTCTCTAGTATACAGGGTGTAATAATCATCCCCCACCCCCCCTTTCTCTCTAGTATACAGGGTGTGATAATCATCCCCCACCCCCCCCCTTTCTCTCTAGTATACAGGGTGTGATAATCATCCCCCACCCCCTCTCCTCTAGTATACGGGGTGTAGTAATCATCCCCCCCACCCCCCCTCTCTAGTATACGGGGTGTAGTAATCATCCCCCACCCCCCCTCTCTAGTATACGGGGTGTAGTAATCATCCCCCACCCCCCCTTCTCTCTAGTATACAGGGTGTAATAATTCTTTCCTTTCTCCCATACAGGCGGTTGTTTTGTATAACTTCAGCCTCAAACCCGGTCACTCTGTGGAGGTGGGGGGCTTCATTCCGGAGGACTGTAAAAGGTAGGTGAAGATTCTATCCTCAGCTACTTATTATATAATCTACATCTCTGATCTCTTTTGTACAATTGGCAAATTATATTATACAGTGTGCTCTGTGTACAGTACATCCTACTGACCCCTCCACACTGGGAATTTGGGGTGTGTGGTCCCCCAAATATCAGATTGTTTTGCTCAAACATTTGTTCTTCTACATTGTGACCATAAATGTTATCCTGGATAAAACTTGTCGGACTTATCGGCCATCATCTGAAATATGACAACCCTGTGACTCCCATCTACGTTCTCCGTCTACCAGTCCTCCATCCCTCCATCAGTCTGATCGGCAGACCTCTTCCCTACCATGGTACATACACCCCATGGAGGTTGTCTGAAGGACTTCCTGTTGGTCAGAGGATGGTGACACCTTATAGAAGTGATGGGAACAAAATGTCTTAATTATATATATATATATATATATATATTATATATATATATATATATATATATATATATATATATATATATATATATATATATATATATATATATATATATATATAATATATATATATATATATATATATTATTTTTTTTTGCCGTTTCTCCCTGACCTGAACAGAGAACCTCAGTGTTGATAGGCAGACACGCCCCCCCCCCTCAGAGGAGCAGCTGATCGGCTCTCCTCTACTCACATCTGACACGAGGTGAGGAAAAGCCGATCAACGGCTCTTCCTATTTACACTGTGATCAGCCATGATTGGACACAGCTGATCACGTGGTAAAGAGTCTGTCAGACTCTTTACCAAGATCGTAGTTGCGGGGTGTCAGACTGACACACCGCACCACTGATCGCTGCAGTCGGTGCCCCCGGGGGGCGCGCGGCGGCTCAAAATCCTGATCACGTCATATGACGTCCGGTCAGGCTTTTGAAACCACTTTGCCGCTGTCATTCTGCTATATGGCAGGCGGCAAGTGGTTAAGTGCCCGGTAAGCAAGGGGTTCAATGAGATGCTATCAGAGATCACCCTTCTCACTAAATACAATCAGATTGCATAGTATATGGCAATCTTTATACAAGCACATAGAAGGGAGTGGACAGAAACACTAAGCTGTCAAGCCCCATTCACATCTCTACATGGCGGGAACTGTCATTCCCACATGCGTTTGTATTTTTTTTGGGAGGTGTTTTGTAGCATTATCACACATGGGGTCCATCCACCTCAATGGGCCGCCCTACACGCAGCAATCGCCCCCAAAGAAGCTTCAGAACTTTTTTACAGCACCACTTGGTGCATTTTTAATTTTTTTCATTTCTGCAATGCATGGAAACGCACAGATGTGAATGGAGCCTCATTGTTCTCGTACCAATTTCACTTTCGGGGCCCATTCACATCTACCATAGTGTAGCGAATGTTTTGTCATTTTTCCTGTGACGTGCATAGGGCAGCCTGCTGATTTAAATGGGCTGTGCTATATGTGGCTTATGGGTCATGTTGGCACTTTGTGGGTTGCGTGTTTTTTCACTGTGCAGCATTTTCCGCTTGTTTTTTCACATGGAAAAATGCGTGTTGCCAATTAATGGCACTGAAAGCGCAACTAGTAATTTTAGGTGTATAAAAGTGGCCATACTGTACAATCTCTCCTTTTTAGATTTACCATATTTTATATAATGGGAGGAAACGCCTATCTAGGCAATCTCTATATCCAATCAGGCAGGCCCTACACTAAATAATTGATGGCAGATCTAAAGGAGATTGTACAATGTATGGCCACCTTTAGATCTACCATCAATTATTTAGCGTAGGGCCTACCTGATTTGGATACTGATTGGCTACATAGGAGTTTCCTCCTATTGTATACATTTTGGTAAATCTAAATGATTGTATATTGTATGGCCACCTTTTTTTTGTTTGTTTTTTATTATACACTTTAAGTGCAATTAACGGCACACCAAACACAGAAGAAAACGCATATTTTGCCATGTGAAAAAAAGAGTGGCAAAAAACCCACAACGCCAGCGTGTCCCATAAGCCACACATAGCACAGCACATTTAAATCAACGGGCTGCCCTATGCATGTTGCAGGAAAAACGAGCCACAAAACGTTCGCGCCCACTATGTTAGATGGGAATGGGTCCTGAAAGCAAAATTGGTACAAGAACAATGAGGCTCCATTCACATCTGCATTTTTCATTCATTTCAGAAATGCACCAAGCTCCGCTCTAAAAAAAAAAAAGTTGTGCAGCGTCTTTGGGGCACATTCAGGTGGGTGGGCTGCCCTATGCGTGACAAGTGAAAATGCTCAAACCTCCCCACCTTGCTATAAAAAAAAATGCATGTGGGGATGAGTTCCAGCTGTGCAGAGATTGTGATTGCATTTAATAAAAAAAGTGCAGGTGGGAGGGTGGATGATGCAGGGGTGTGTGCTAATGAGGTCAGCTGGTCAACTCCTTCCTGTGTCATGACCTACAGTCTGTTCAGGAAGCAAGACAGAAGCAATAGATACGTTTGGAATCATGGATGGAGGACAGTAGGGCCTGTAGATTTTATGGAAAGCTTTGATATTTTTGCAAAAAAAGTACATGAATGCTATATTGGTGCATAGGGGAGCTAGAATTTAGATGAACTTGGCCTTTAAAGCTTTCTTACATTTTAAGATTATGTCAAACATATGCCCATATCCAGGCTACAGGATCGTGTGTTCTTATTTTTATTTTATGGGGATGTGCAGTGGCATCGCTAAGTGATGGCTTTTGGGGCCCAGAGTCTCAGCAGGGGTCCCCAAGGGGAGGCTCTTTGGGGACCCTGATGTGGGAGGCTCTCCCTGGGGACCCTGATGTAAGTGGGGGGGATATATACACGTGTGTGTGTGTGTGTGTGTGTGTGTGTGCGCGCCCACCCAAGCGTATGACTCTTTATTACGCTGCTATGGGCTCTAGTCCTGGATCTTTTGTAGACCTAGCAACGCCCCTGGGGACGTGTATTACCAGGGCTCTATTAGTTTTATAAATGTCTTTTTTTTTTTTTCAAGCAAACTGTTCTTGTGTTAAGTATCTAAAGATATTCGCTGATATAACGTAACTGACAGCAAATCGTATAGAATTTATCACTAAAAGTTGAAGTGCCTCTGATGCCCATGGGAGTACCACTGGTGAAGGACTCCAGTACGATATCCAACAAGGTCAGCTGAGCAGAATAATTGCTTTTTGTTTTTCTAGTTTTTCCATAAACTTGGGAAAAGATGACAAGAATTTAGTGCTGCACTTTAACCCTCGGTTTGAGGCCCTTAAAGACGACCACAAGATAATCTTGAACTCAATGGTGGACGATGTGTATGGAGAGGAGCAGAGGGAAAGCTGCTTCCCCTTCCAGGAGGGGTCAGACACCACGGTACGTCTACAAGACAAATGTTGGATGGGGCAAAGTGGTATCACTGTTCATATTGGACACATAATATCCAGGGCCGTCTTTAACACAGGGCAAAAGGGGCAGCTGCCCTGGGCCCTGTCATTGTTGGGGGGGGCCACCAAAGCAGCTATCCCTTGTGCCCACGCTGCCCGCAAATTGGGGTCCAAACCATGCCATGATAACCCCCTTGCGCACAGAAATTGCTGTATTTCCCGGCCAGCAGGGTGGGAGCTCCACTGCCGCTCTGACCCGCCCATGCAGCCTGTATGCTCGGAGGCTCAGAGCTGACATCTGAGTAGGAGATGAGGGCCCCGGCCCTAGACCTTCGAGGGCCCTGTCCCTGAATCAATGAACGGGTGGTGTGGCTGGCTGGCTAGGTAGGTCATTCTCTCCATAGACTGCTTGTTGACTGTTATCTTAACCCTAACCTGTTTATGAACAGTAGAGCTGTACACTGCTATGTAAAATTTTTTAAATGGTTACTTAGTTTATCACCTCCTGTTCTCTGGTCATCTCCTGTATTAGATCCGCAGTCTCTGGTCATCTCCTGTAGTACGTTTCTCAGTGAGAAGTAATGATGTGCAGTAACCTCTAACAACCAGTCAGTAATCTGTAATATGCTATATCCTCTGGCAACCAAGTTCTGCCTGATCTGCTGCAGTAAATTGATTTTGAGTCTTACTTCTATTTTGTTATCTCTAATAGCGGTTGGGGGGCCCCAAGAAAATGTTTGCCCAGGGCCCAATCAATATTAAAGACGGCCCTGATAGCATACATCTCTGAAGAATGCAGTAGGCAGCCAGTAATGGGTTAGTTGAAGGGTATAAAGGCTTTTCTGATGGTCGTCCCTTCAGCTCATTCCATGAAGGATGAGAACCTCCCACATGGGAAGATCCAATGGGGATTCCATTGTGTGCTATCATTAACCGCCTAGTGACTGGTTGCTGTTGGTCAGATCACTGTCAATATTGGCTCGCAAATGTAACATCTAATTTCTATTCTGTTTAGGAGTGGGACCAATCTGTTACCTGTGGGGGGGGGCGGGCACAGGGGAGATGTGTGACATTGAAGAATGCAGGGGGGATACAAAGGTGGAGTTTTTTTTTTTTTTTTTGGGGGGGGGCACAGGGAATGGATATTACTGCTAATGATCTGTTCAGCTAAATCTCTTGGGGCATAATTCCTTTAAAAGTGACGAGGCTTATTCTACCCCCATATAGCATTAAGACATGAGTCCTGAATTGTATTCTCATTAACCCCAAGTCAGTCATAGTATCAAGGACTCGTATGAATGGGAGCCATGGCTGGGACAGTGGCAGATGGGGGTCCTTATCTATACATCTATTAAAGCCCCTGGAAGGGGAGGTTTAAAAAAAAAAAAAAAAACCTCCCCCTTATTTTTTCTGTATAAAGAGCGCAAGAATTGAGTACTTTGCCATAAACTAGCAGTCTGTTATCTGCAGATAACAAACTGTATTAATAACAAAGGCATACAATTCATATGGTTATAAACCTCAATTAAGCCCTGCCCCCTAGGATTTACTGTCTAATGCCAGAGCCTCGGTGCAGTTTTGGCACTACCCAGTTCTTGTCTTCGACATGTATGGTATGCCATACAGCTGCCTTTCTCAACCTTTTTGCTCCAGAGGAACCCTTCAAATATTTTTCAGTATTTGAGGGGGGGGGGCCTGCTAAATTTATTGTTGGTCAGTAAGTAAATGGCCCTTGCATTGGTGGTCGGTAAGAATGTCCCACTTGGTGGCGGTCAAAATGCCACTCTTACAGGCAGCAAAAAAGATCATTAGTGTCATAAACGTGGCTCCTCCAAGTGGTGTTGGAGGGGGGGGGGGGGCCAGGCAAAAATAGACAGGCACCATCAAATGGGAAGTTAATTCCCCACAGCTCAATAGACCTGTAGGAACCCTGGGTGAGTGTCTGGCATACAGGCACTGCAAACTGGCCAACAGCTATTGATCTCCTGAGGGCTCCCGTCATCGTTCTAGGTGATGAGCTACACCGTCCAAAGAGACCCTGTCACCAATTGCAGCACAGACGCATTTTTCCTTTCTGCTAACAATTTTCTCCAACATGGAGAATACAAAAGATGAGCTACATGCACATTTCTAATTGAAAGACTTTTTTTTTTTTTTTTAATAGTCCAGCACGCTGACACTTATCTTTTGTTTCCTCTTGCAGGTTTGCTTCCAGTTTGAGAAAGACAAGATCATCATACAATTACCTACCGGAAATCCTCTCTCCTTTCCAGTCCGCTTTCCCACAGAGGCGATCTCGTACTTGTCTGTGGAAGACCTCCAGTTCAAGTCCATCACACTAAAATTAATTCTGCAGTAGAGGAACCGCCTGTCCCCCACATGTCCATATCCAGGATCTGTGAAATGGCCTTAGTGGACAAAGTAAGGATTCCTAATCCTGTTTTGTAACCCCCCCCCCCCCCCCTCCAATCTGCATCCGTTGCTCATGTAGCCATACATTGTGCTCTTCTCAGTACTAGAAATGAATTTCATCCACATTTCAAATAAAATCTAATGAGCTCTATTGTGTCTGATCAATTTTTAAAAAAATGTTTTATTTTGTGCTTAACTTGACTTTGAATTGATTGCTGTAGTCTATAGCGCCCTCCTGGTGGTTTGTTGTATTACTTTTAAAAGACAAGGTGAAAAGTTGTGTGACTTTGCTAACAGTTGCAAAGTGATGCCCCGTACACACGAGTGGGATTTCCATCAGAAAAATCTTGGATGGTTTTTCCGACAGAATTCCGCTCAAGCTTGGCTTAGACAGTCACAAGTTCTCTGAACTTTCGACCATTAAGAACGCGGTGACGTACAACACTATGATGTGCTGAGAAAATTAAGTTCAATGCTTCCGAGCATGCGTAGGAATTTTGCGTGTCAGAATTGGTACAGACGATCAGAATTTACAATCGGCACTTTTTCCGACCGAAAAAAATTGAGAACCTGCTCCCAATCTTTTGCTGGCGGCATTTCTGCCAGAAAAAGTCTGATGGAGCATACACACGGTCACATTTTCCGACCGAAAGCGCTCATCGGTCTTTTGGCAGCATTTTCAATTGTGTACAGGACATTAGGGTAGTTGTAGCTGTAGAAGCATAGTAAGAGTAGTGGTAGGAATGAGTGGTAGTAGGTCCCCAAAGTGTGTTATGTAATATATAATTTCTTGTCTTCAAGTTCATACTGTACAAAATTTATTTCAGAAGACTTATACTCTAATTTTTCTATTCTATGCTTTCCTAATCTAATCTCTTTGAATTTTATTTTTTCTACTCAAAATCTCAATTTCGTGAATGGTTATATTCTTTTAATTTTATTCCATTCTACTTTTTAATTTTATGCTATTCATTTTGTGTTCAGATATATTCTATTTGATATTAAATTACAGAAGATGGTTATTGTCTTTCATTTCTATTCTTGTTTTTGTTTGTTCTATTTTCTATTCTAATTCCATTACAATTTGGGAATATAGTTATTTCTTTAAATTTTTTACCATTTAAATTTTTTTTTATATATTCTGTTTTATTTTATTCTCTAATCTATGCTATTCTAATTTCAGAAAACAATTAATTATTCTTTCTACTAAGACATAATCTCCTGCATTAATCATCTAAAGTGCCCTTTGCAGGGCTGAAGCCCCAGGCAAGGTGGTACAGCCCATGGGAGGTCTGGACAGAGTCCTCTTATGTGAGAAGTGGTGGAAACCTGGGAATGTGTGTGCCATCTAAGAGCATGCCCTACTGGGCAGAGCCATAGGGGGATATTGGGAAGAGACTGAGGTCCACAGGTCCTGTGATGAGATGCTAGGCGCTAATGGTGTGGACTTGGTAAACATGGAAGTGCTCCAAAGGAGGTGTAAAGGGAAGATGGTTTTAATGTGCTTGTGTTCTGTACAGAAATGACAGTCACAGAATGTCTACTCCTAAGTAGGGATGGGCCCGGTGCTCGATGCGAGCCCAGAACTATTTTGGCCGCTCGCATCACGTTCGTGTGATGCGAGCGGCCCCGCAATGCATTGCGGCCAGCGCAGTGCATTGCTGGCTGATGATTGGCCAAGCATGCACTGTGACCCCGCATGCTTGGCCAATCACAGCCCCGGAAACTCGAAGAGCCATAATTGGCTACAGGCAGGACGCCTGTAGCCAATTACAGCTCAGGGGCTCTAGTACACGCCCCCCCCTATAAAAGGCCGCCACGCCGTCTGCGCCGGTCAGCTGCTGTTCCGGCGCAGATAGAGCAGGATAGATCTGTGACACTCTGCTGGATTTAGTTAGTTAGAGAGATTTACTTAGAGAGATTGAGTTAGATTCATTTACAAAGATTGATTTAGAAAGAGGGGCTTGTAGTGTGTTCGTGGCAGGCAGGCAGAGCTCCTATATTTTGTTCCCAGAAGCACCTATAGGACTTGTAGTGTGTTCCTGGCAGGCAGAGCTCCTATATTTTGTTCCCAGAAGCACCTATAGGACTTGTAGTGTGTTCCTGGCAGGCAGAGCTCCTATATTTTGTTCCCAGAAGCACCTATAGGACTTGAAGTGTGTTAGTCCCATCACACAGAGATCATATATTTTGTTCCCAGAAGCACCTATAGGACTTGAAGTGTGTTAGTCCCATCACACAGAGATCCTATATTTTGTTCCCAGACGCACCTATAGGACTTGAAGTGTGTTAGTCCCATCACACAGACCTATATTTTCTTCCCAGAAGCACCTATAGGACTTCTAGTGTGTTAGTGGCATCACACAGAGCTCCTCTATTTTCTTTGCAGAAGCACCCACAGGACTTCTAGTGTGTTAGTGGCATCACACAGAGCTCCTCTATTTTCTTTGCAGAAGCACCCACAGGACTTCTAGTGTGTTAGTGGCATCACACAGAGCTCCTCTATTTTCTTTGCAGAAGCACCCACAGGACTTCTAGTGTGTTAGTGGCATCACACAGAGCTCCTCTATTTTCTTTGCAGAAGCACCCACAGGACTTCTAGTGTGTTAGTGGCATCACACAGAGCTCCTATATATTCTTCTCAGCAGCACCCACAGGACTACCGACTACAATGGCTGGAAGACCGCCAAGGGGAGGCAGAGCGAGGAGGAGGAGGAGGAGGAGGAGGAGAGGAGGAGGAGGAGGAGGAGGAGGAGGAGCCTGGCACTCAGCATCAGCAGTCTTTTAGGGATGATGTACAGTCCCAACAAACCAGTGGACTTGTACGTGGCTGGGAGGAGGTGGCTGGCGATCATGTCATCCTCAGTGACCCAGAAGACTCCGGACCGAATGCCTCAGCTAACCTACGCTGCATGGCCTCCCTGATCCTGCAAAGCCTGTGGAAGGATCCTCGTGTTCTTCGGATCAAGGAGAGGGACCATTACTGGCTGGCCACTCTCCTTGATCCGCGGTACAAGGGTAAGGTTGCGGACCTTATCTTGCCGTCGCAGAGGGAGCAGAGGATGAGACATCTCAGGGAGGCCTTGCAGAAAGGTCTGTGCAACGCGTTCCCAGAAACTGGGAGGCTACAAACTCCTGGTCCTGGGCGACGAGTTGCTGAGGCTTCGGTCAGTAGCAGAAGGAGCGGTGGGGAAGGTGGACGTCTGACCGATGCGTTCAGACAATTTTTTAGTCCGCAGCCCCAAGGTATGATCGGTTCCAGCAACCATCGCCAGCGTCTGATATACATGGTGCAGGAATACCTTGGGGCAAGGTCAGACTTGGACACCTTTCCCACCGAAAATCCTCTGGCTTACTGGGTCCTGAGGATGGATCACTGGCCAGAGCTTGCACGGTATGCAATTGAGCTACTGGCCTGTCCTGCCTCCAGCGTTCTTTCCGAACGCACATTCAGTGCTGCTGGAGGATTTGTCACCGATCATAGGGTGCGCCTGTCCACCGCCTCGGTTGATCGACTGACCTTCATCAAAATGAATCAGTCTTGGATCACCACCAGGCACCTGAGGCGGATATAACCGAATAATTTTTCATATCACATCCCTTCAAGACTGCCTATGCTGATGCTGAGTGACTGTCCTCTTATGTTCACTGACTATCCTCTTCCTCCTCCTCAATGATCCATGCCACCACACCAGTGCCTAAGGCACAATTTTTCAGCCCCTGTTTAACAGGGGCGTGTACATACAATTTTTATAAAAAAATGCTTGGCAACACGTGTGACTGCTGTGCTCCAAGTACAGTATCTGTGAGGGGTTGCAGTGTTGTGGCACCAGCACCAGTGCCTAAGGCAAATTTTTCAGCCCCTGTTTAACAGGGGCGTGTACTTACAATTTTTTAAAAAAATGCTTCGCAACACGTGTGACTGCTGTGCTCCAAGTACAGTATCTGTGAGGGGTTGCAGTGTTGTGGCACCAGCACCAGTGCCTAAGGCACAATTTTTCAGCCCCTGTTTAACAGGGGCGTGTACTTACAATTTTTTAAAAAAAATGCTTCGCAACACGTGTGACTGCTGTGCTCCAAGTACAGTATCTGTGAGGGGTTGCAGTGTTGTGGCACCAGCACCAGTGCCTAAGGCACAATTTTTCAGCCCCTGTTTAACAGGGGCGGGTAATTACAAATCTTGATCTAATAGTTCACAGCAGGGCCCATTCCTGCGCCCACCAAGAGTAACTATGAGGGCCTACAGTCTTGTGGCAACACCGTCCACCACCACCACCACCCCCAATTTTTCTGCCCTGTTCAACAGGTGCATGCAATTACAAATCTTGATCTAATAACTCACAGCAGGGCCCATTCCTGCGCCCACCAAGAGTAACTGTGAGAGCTTACAGTCTTGTGGCAACACACGTCCACCACCACCACCACCACCCCCAATTTTTCTGCCCTGTTCAACAGGTGCATGCAATTACAAATCTTGATCTATTAACTCACAGCAGGGCCCATTCCTGTGCCCACCAGTCTTTTTTGCAACACCAACATCTAATAGGGCAAATTTCTGCAGAGTATATACGCCAGGCCCCTACTTTCAAACATCCAACTTACAAACGACTACTACTTGCAAATGGAAAGAGAAAACAGGAAGTGAGAGGAAATCTACCCCTAGGAAGGGAAATTCTATCCTGTTAGATTAATTTGGGAAAAAGGTATCTCCTCTCTACTGATACTTTATCACCAATCCTTGTTTCAATTAAAACCCCACTTTTTCCAAAAACATTTGTCATTGGGACGGAAAGTTAGGTGACATGTTCTGAACAGATGTGCAAAGACAGCAAATGTTACAGGGGTGATAACCCCTCCCTATGTTCTCCAAAAAGCTTAAAAATAGATTTTTTTGGGATGGAGCTACACTTCATAATGTACCTGTTCAGATTCTACTTAAGAACAAACCTAAAGCCGCAAGTGGTTTTAAATGGCTTCTTTTTTTCCTTTACAAATGACATTTTGTGCAAGGACAGTTCTAAACACGGGAAACACATGCCACTTCACAGGCATACTTTAGACACCCCCCAGGTACCATATTTAAAGGAAAATTTCACTTTTTTTTTTTCACTTTATGCATCATTAAAATGACTGCTCCCGAAAAAACGTTAGTTTTTAAAAGTTCTTTTTGCATTGATATATGTCCCCTGGGGCAGGACCCGGGTCCCCAAACCTGTTTTATGACATTAACATGCATATTGGCCGTTGTAATTAGCACTTTTGATTTCGAACGTTCGCGTCCATTATAACGTATAGGGTTCAAAAATTCGCGCGAACTTTCGGTCGGTTCGAAGGTTCTGGTGCGAACCGAACCCGGGGGTGTTCGGCTCATCCCTACTCCTAAGTGTGGCGTTCCTTGATAAAGAATTCTGCTAGTATGACAGATATTGGCATTCTGTACCCCCCCCCCCCCATTGCTGTGGATTGATTTTGTTTTGATGTGATCCTCAGTATTAATAAAAGCAATTAATAAAACAAAAAATGTCCCCGGTGTATGGCAATCCAGAGTTCTCTTTTGCCATTGCCTGCTATTATGTCAGATGTGATGTTGGAGTCTTTGAAGTTATAGTATGGTGGTCATTTTACTATAGCAGCACTAATTAGCGCTAAAATGGTATTCACTATAGTGCTGGTGAGAAAATACTCCCAAAATCTAATCTACTATAGTTGCCTGAAACCAAATGGCTCCCAGACCCTTACTCTCCTAAAACCTGGAGCATTGCACATGGAAATATTGTTTAGAACATAATTGCCTAGATGGTACTGAAATGTGCAGTATATTTAACCACTTCCCGCCCGGTCAATAGCATATTGACGTCCGGGAAGAGGTTCCGTTATCCTGACTGGGCGTCATATGACGTCCTTCAGGATAACATGCCGCCTAGCGCCCTTGGGGGCGGCAATCGGTGGAGCGGTGTCAGTCTGACACACCGCTACACTGATCTCAGTAAAGAGCCTCCGGCGGAGGCTCTTTACCACGTGATCAGCTGTGTCCAATCACGGCTGATCACGATGTCAACAGGAAAAGCCGGTGATCGGCTTTTCCTCACTCGCGTCTGTCAGACGCGAGTAGAGCCTATCGGCGGCACTCCTGACAGGGGGGTCTGCGCTGATTGTTTATCAGCGCAGCCTCCCTCAGATGCCCACACTGGACCACTAGGACCACCAGGGAAGTGGGCAACATGTGGATGGCCAGGTATGTTCCCCCTGGCCATCCACATGTGCAAATGATGCCCAATCTGTGCCAGTCAGTGCCCACAAATGGGCACTGACTGGCACCATCAAGTAGCAATCAGTGCCACCTATCAGTGCCCATCCATGCCACCTATCCGTGCCGCATACCAGTGCCCATCAGTACCACCTCATCGGTGCCGCCTTATCAGTGCCCGTCAGTGCAGCCATATCAGTGCCCATCATTGAAGAAGAAAACGTATTTATTTACAAAAAATTTAACAGAAACAAAGAAACTTGTTTGTTTTTTTCAAAATTTTTGGTTTTTTTTTTTTTTTTTTTTTTTTATTTGTTGCGCAAAAAATAAAAATCGCAGAGGTGATCAAATACCACCAAAAGAAAGCTCTATTTGTGGGAACAAAATGATAAAAAATGTGTTTGGGTACAGTGTTGTATGACCGCACAATTGTCATTCAAAGTGCGACAGTGCTGAAAGCTGAAAATTGGTCTGGGCGGGAAGGTGTCTAAGTACCTGGTATTGAAGTGGTTAAAGATCTGCTTTTAAACTGTGTGGAAAAAAGATTTCTACACTAAAATATCTTAAAAAATCTGAGATAAATTCCCTGGTTTTGTACAACTAGGTGCCAACACAACTGAGCATGCTCAGACCTGCAAATGGCTCTAATTTTGGCTCCAGTGTTTTTTTTTTTTTAAAGGCCATTGTATCAATTGTAACTTTCAATCATTTTAATGTTGAGATGAAATGTATCTATCTCTGAAATTTTCCTTTGCAACATTGTTGCTTCTTCAAATATTTTGTTTTTAAGAATGTGGAATGTTATGGTAAAATATCTTTCGCTGTCACTTTCACTTGTTACTCTCCATCTCGCAACAATCTTTACCCAAACACACAGGTGTTACAATCCACAAATCATAATTTGAGCCCAAAAAATGTGATGTGTGCCAACATCAGAAATCAAAATGTAATTTCCCAAAATTTGAGGGTAATATCACTATTCTACACTCACCCACAAAGAACCACCAAATATCACAGAATAAATCAAGAAGAATAACTCTTGAGTAATGTAATTCCACCACCTGTATGTCCAAAGAAATGCAGTATTTTATGTGTAGGAGGTTTTCACGTGTGGCAGCTCCGTGGCTTGGGGGTTAGCATTTCTGCTCTCCTCTCTGAATTCCTGAGAGTCTGGGTTTGAATCCCAAACATGCCGCTTCATTTAGAGAATTTGTCATCGCCCCGGTCCTAAAACTGTAGTTATTATGTGTAGGAGGGTTCCACCACCATTGTAAATCTTGGCAGATACACTATCTCGTTGGGTGAGTTTACATTAAGTTTTTCTCCTGAAAGATTTCAAAGTAAATAGTGGCACTAAAATTGTGTCATAATATCTCTGCAAACAATGACGTGCAAAAATTTTTTATAAAAATAAAACAAAAAATCTATAAATAAACCAACACCACTAAGTGCTCAGTGATAATATAAACCATAAAATAAATCATATACACAAAAATAGATTAGATTAATGTGATCAATTCCAGTGATGGCGGCTTTTCTAATTGCCGCAAACTAAATGATATTGAAAAAAAGTGACTAATAAAAATAGTGTAAAGTCCACAAATAATTATTAACGTGCTTCAATTAATTCAAATCTTCTTAGTCCTTCCACCACACCGCTGTGATATGTGTCTCCTCTCCCCAAAAGAAATGCACTCACCACATATATATGCCCACACTCTCGTGATAGGCTGCTGCGCATAAAGATCCCACCAAGGGAGGGGGTTAGTTGAACTTTCCCAACATCAATCGTGCAGCAGGATAAAGCTCCAATAATTTGGCACATGCGGCTCCTCTTATCCCTTCAACAGCAGCACTGTGCCTGCTGCACTTGTAAATGAGCCCTTAGTGGAATTCAGCATCCTTAGGGCTCATTCACACGTAAAGTTGGGGGGGGGGGGGTGGTTGAGTCTTGGTTTTTACTGCTCCCAATCCCTACCCCGCCCATTTGGTGTACACATGCCACAGACTGAATTAACCACTTCACCCCCGGAAGAATTTACCCCCCTTCCTGACCAGAGCACTTTTCGCGATTTGGCACTGCGTCGCTTTAACTGACAATTGAGCGGTCGTGCGACGTTGTGCCCAAACAAAAGTGATGTCCTCCCCCCCCCCCCACAAAGAGCTTTGATCACCTCTGCGGTTTTTATTTTTTGTGCTATAAACCAAAAAAGTGACAATTTTGAAAATAAACGCATTATTTTTTGAGTTAATAAATATCCCCCAAAAATATATAAAAACACATGTTTTTTTTTCCCCCCCTTAAGCTTAGGCTGATATGACACACACAAAAATAAAATCACAATAAGCGATTTGTTTGTTTGTTTAAATGGCGGCGATCAGCGATTGTTATCGTGACTGCGACATTATGGTGGACACAGCGGACATTTTTGACACCATTGTCATTTATATAGCAATCAGTGCTATACAAATGCAATGAAGGGGTTAACCACTAGGTGACAGTGTAGGGGTTAAGTGTGTCCTAGGGGGCGTGTTGCTAACTGTGGGGGGCGTGGCTGTGTTTTACACATCACTGATCTCTGCTCCAATCACAGGGAGCAGAGATCAGTGACACTGTTGCTAGGCAGAATGGGGAAATGCTTGTTTACTTTAGCATCTCCACGTTCTTCCTCTCCGTGAGACGATCGTGGGCATCCCTGCAGCGATCGAGTCCACAAGACCCCGAATCACGGAGATCTCATATCTCCTGTTGCTGGCATCACTCTGGAGAGCACTAGCTGGGATAAGAGAGGGAGTGCAGTTGGTATCACTCCAGATGGGACAGAAGCCGGCACTACAGAGGAGGCTTGCTTTTTACGAATGCTCAGACATTACAAGTAGTCCCTCTGCATTGCATTGGATGGATGGATGGGATGGAGGGATAGGATGGAGGGGATGGATGGTGTGGATGGATGAGATTGATGGAAGGATGGATGGAATAGGATGTATGGATGGAGGGATGGGATAGATGGATAAATTGGATGGATGGGATGGATGAATGAATAGATGGGATTTATGGGATTGATGGAGGGATGGGATGGGATGGATGGATGATGGGATGGATGGATGGCATGGATGGGTGGGATTTATGAAAGGGATGGATGGATGGGATGAATAGATGGGAAGAATAGATGGATGGTTGGATAGATGGATGGGATGAATGAATGGGATGGATGGATTGATGGGATTGATGGATGGTTTGGATGAATGGATGGGATGGATGGTGTGGATAGTTGGGATTGATGGATGGATGAGATGGATGGGATGGATAGTTGGGATTGATGGATGGGATGGATGAAAGGGACGGATTGGATGGATGAAAGGGACGGATGGGATAGATGGATTGAAGGGATTGATGGATGGTTTGGATGGTGTGGATAGTTGGGATTGATGGATGGATGAGATGGATTGGATGGATGGGATGGATGGATGGTTGGATGGGATAGTTGGGATTGATGGATGAGATGGATGGATGAAAGGGACGGATGGGATAGATGGATTGATGGATGGTTTGGATGAATGGATGTGATGGATGGTGTGGATAGTTGGGATTGATGAGATGGATGGATGAAAGGGACGGATGGGATAGATGGATGGGGTGGATGGATGGGATGGATGGATGGAATGGAAGGATAGATGGGATGGATGGATAGATTGATTGAATGAATGGGATGGATGGGAGAATGGAGGGATGAATGGATGAGTTGGAAGGATGGCTGGGGTGGATGGTATGGATGGATGGGATGGATAAATGGATGGGAGAATGGAGGGATGGATAGGATGAATGGATGGATGGGATGGATAGATCGGATTGATGGATGGTGGATAAATAGAATGGACAGATCGATGGGATGGATGCATGGGATGGTGTGGTTGGATGGGATCGATGGATGGATGGGATGGATGGACTGATGGGATGGATGCTATAGTAAGCCTTTCCATCAGGTTGAGGTCACTTCCTGTGCGCCGCCTTGACGTTTTCCTGCTTTTTTTTTTTCATCAGGTCTTCTGAGCAGGAGCTGGTTGGCGCACTGAGGCATCTTTGGCACATGCTCAGTTGGCACGGATTGCCTCTTGCAGCAACACGCCATTGGTAAATGCGTAGTAAGCCCTGGACTCTTACAGCCACTCTTGGAAGTATTAAACTTCCAAGTTTATTTTTCCAAATGGAACTATTATTAACGGAAAACTATGAGCTTTTTTTTTCTATACCCACAAGACGCTCCTTAACCACATGCCGACCGGCGCACGACGATATACGTCGACAGAATGGCACGTACAGGCAGGAGGGCGTATATATACGTCCCTCCTTTCGCCTGTCCGTGCCATCGGGAGCGCGCCGGGAGCGGCGCGCTCCCGCGCCGGTCGGGACCCCCGTGAGTCCGGCCGCGGTCCCCGCGGACTCGATCGCCGCGGGGACTCCCGCGATCGTCTCACGGAGCGGCTGAACGGGGAGATGCCGAGATAAACAGCATCTCCCTGTTCTGCCTAGCAACTAGTGACGCCGATCTCTGCTCCCTGTGATTGGAGCAGAGATCAGCATTCACTAGCTGACAGCCACGCCCCCCCACAGTAAAAAACACACCCCTAGGCCTACTTAACCCTACACTGCCACCTTGTGGTTAACCCCTAAACTGCTAGTGTCATTTATACAGAAATCAATGCATTTAAATGCATTAATTGCTGTAAAAATGACAATGGTCCCAAAAATGTGTCAAAAATGTCCGATGTGTCCGCCATAATGTCGCAGTCACAAAAAAAAATCGCAGATCTCCGCCATTAATAATAAAAAAAAAAATTATTAATAAAAATGCTATAAAACTATCCCCTATCTTGTAAACGCTATAACTTCTGCGCAAACCGATCAATAATCGCTTATTGCGATTTTTTTTACCAAAAATATGTAGAAGAATACGTATCGGCCTAAACTGAGGAAAAAAAATGTTTTTTTATATATTTTTTGGGGATATTTATTATAGCAAAAAATAAAAAATAATGCATTTTTTTCAAAATTGTCGCTCTATTTTTGTTTATAGCGCAAAAAATAAAAACCGCAGGGGCGATAAAATACCACCAAAAGAAAGCTCTATTTGTGGGAAAAAAAGGACGTCAATTTTGTTTGGGAGCCACGTCGCACGACCGCGCAATTGTCAGTTAAAGCGACGCAGTGCCGAATCGCAAAAAGGGGCCTGGTCCTTTGGCTGCAAATTGGTCCGGTCTGAAAGTGGTTAAAATCTCCCAACCAGACTGAAGGGTGTGACACCTTTGAGCAGTGTGGAGACCTCGAGGGCCGTCCTTGTTACTCCCTCTTCCTCTTCCTCTTTTCATTTCTCACCTTCTTCTCTACTTTTTTTATATTTAAATTCTCATTAACTCTTCAGAGAATTCCAGGATCTATGCTAGATGTCCCATCAACCTACATTAGATCTCATTGTGAACCCTCACTTATAATCTTACATCATTTCCTTGATATTTATGTATCGTTTTATAGTTCAATAGCGTAAGCACAACATCTGTAACAGACTTAATAACGGCACCAACTTGTGATGTGAACGTATACTAATAATTGTCTCTGGGTTTACCTCATTGGTGTTTTGCTTCTTTGTACTGTAAACCTTTAATAAAACCATTAAACGGGAAAAAATACTTTATTGAAGAGGTTTTGGTGAAGAACTATGGAGCATGTGGACACTAATTGGTAGATTTGAGATAAAAACTATTTATCTTATTTAAAGTTAATGAAAAATTTGTTTTGCATACTTTTGGATGGCGTTAGAATTTTATTGCTTTTTATGTCCCTGCTGGTAAGATACACCGACCAGCCATAATATCACCACTGACAGGTAAAGTGAATGAAATTGGTTATCTTCTTACAATGGCATCTGAGAGTGGGTGGGGTATATTAGGCAGCCAGTAAAAATGTTTTCCCTGAAGTTGATGTGTTGAAAGCAGGAAAAAAAAAAAAGGTCAGGGGTCTCCAAACTTTTCAAATAAAAGGGACAATTTACTATACTTCAGACTTTATGGGGGCTGAATTGTGGCCAGTGTGGGGGGGGGGGGGGTAGATAATCCCCCGGGGCCCAGCATCAGTGAGAATAATTAGCGCCTCAGTGTTGGCGGTCAGTAGAAGGGGAAGTAGTGCCCCATCGTTGGTATTAGTGGGAGGCATAGGCGTGCGAACATGTGCATTAGCAGGAGCAGCACCAGGTGGGTGGTTGAGGGTGCCAGTGGCCATTGTAAATGTCCCCATTAAATTAAAATCTAGGTTGGTCTTTAGGAACACATTACACACGTATTTACGGTGTATAGTACTATGCTCCCAATCAACTGGCTCCCACCACCACGGCCCCTTCCGGTGACGTTCATGTGTGCTTGAGCTTTGGGGTGCAAACCCTAATGCAATAGGCTGTGCACACCTATGGTGGGAGGAATAGTACTCCATCATTGGTATCAGTAGAAATAGTGCCCCATTGTTGGTGTGAGTGGGAGGAATTGTGCCTCATATCATTGGGAGGAATATTATCCCAGGGGCTGGAAAAAGGCTGACAAAGTTTGGAGACCCCTGGGTCTAGCTGACTGGATCAGAGCAACACCAATACTGTAGCTCAAAAAAAATCACGATTATTGATTGGTTTGCGCAAAAGTTATAGCGTTTACAAAATAGGGGATAGTTTTATAGCATTTTTATTAATATTTTTTTTTTTTACTAGTAATGGCGGCGATCAGCGATTTTTATTGTGACTGCGACATTATGGCGGACACATCGGACATTTTTGACACATTTTTTGGGACATTTGTCATTTATATAGAAATCAGTGCTATTTAAATAGCAATGATTCCTATGTAAATGACAGTTGTAGTGAAGGGGTTAACCACTAGGGGGCGGGGAGGAGTCAGTGTGACGTGTTGTGTTCATTTTACTGTAGGGGGGCGTGGCTGTACGTGTGATGTCATTGATCGGCGTTCCCGATGACAGGGAACCGCCGATCACTGACAGTCAGTGTAGGAAGCGCGGGGAGAGGTTTGTTTACACAGACCTCTCCCCGTTCTTCAGCTCCGTAACCCGATCGCGGGACTCCAGCGGCGATCGGGTCCGCTGGTCCCGCGGCCAGGGTCACGGAGCTCCCGACCGGGTCGCGAGTGCGCCGCTAGCGGCGCACGCGCGACCCACAGGCAGGCACATGCACGATCACGTACCGGTACGTGATTCTGCCTGCCCGTGCCATTTTGCCGACGTATATCGTCATTAGGCGGTCGGGAAGCGGTTAAGCATTATTAAAAATCACTGCTCCTGAAAAAACTTCTGTTTTTTAAAACTTTTTTTTGCATTGATAAATTTTCCCTGGGCAGGACCCGGGTCCCCAAACACTTTAAGATAATAACTTGCACATAAGCCTTTAAAATTGGCACTTTTGATTTTTCATGTTCGTGTCCCATAGACTTGAACGGTGTTCGAACAAATTTTTTGCATGTTCTGCTGCGAACTGAACAGGGGGGTGTTGGGCCCATCCCTACAAACAATGAGTGAAAGAGACTCTTAGGCTACTTTCACACTGGAGCGGTGGGGGCGCTGGCAGTAAAGCGGCGCTATATTTAGCGCCGCTTTACCGGCGTTTTAGCGGCGCATTGCGGCCGCTCGCGGGGTGTTTTTGCCCCCCGCGAGCGGCCGAAAAAGGGTCAATACCGCCCGCAAACTGCCGCTGTAGCGGCGTTTTGCGGGCGGGTTCGGCGCGCTCCCCCATTGTTTTCAATGGGACCGGGCGCTATAGGAGCGGTAAATATACCGCTCCTATAGCGAGCCAAAGATGCGGCTTGCAGGACATTTTTGAGCGTCCTGCAAGCGCACCGCTTCAGTGTGAAAGCCCTCGGGCTTTCACACTGAAGGAACAGCAACAGCTGTTTCGGGTCGGTTTGCAGGCGCTATTCTTAGCGCAATAGCGCTTGCAAACCGCCCCAGTGTGAAAGGGGCCTTAGAAGCCACACTGGACTTCTTTACAATGAACACATTATAGCAGACAGACAGGTGGCTGGAGGAGTTGATGACCTCGGCATCTGCTATGAGTCCCAACAGTATGAAGCAGTCACAATTTCTAATGTGGCAAATCCCAGAGTCTGTCTTGGGGGACATGGGCCTGAATCCAATGAAACACCGCAAGGGTCTCCAGGCATACATCCCCCACAAAAGCACTGTTCCCCAAAATCCAGGGCCCATAAGCAGTAGGCAAGCATTCAGTCCCCTCCAAAAGCCCCTGTCCCGGGTGAATCCATCACAGGTGGCTTTTCCCATTTCAACGCAAACTCCTCTTCAAATGGCCTATCCCTCCCCAATCCCGGAGGGGGGGTTTTGCCTCCAAGCTTAAGAGCCACTAACCCGAGGCAATTGTTGCTGCCTGGGGCGGATTTACTACAAGTATTTTATAGTTCAGAGATTTGTCATTTGCAATTTTCAGTCTTTGGTTTAAACAGAGCCGATCGGCCCTATAGGCACACTATGCAAGCTGCTTAGGGCCCCGCCGCCCCCCCCCCCCCCCCAAGACCCAGCATCCCCCCTGCACTTCTGGCTGGCCGTTTAGAGTGCAGTGAGGAGAGGTGGGAGGAGGTGGAAGGCGGCGATCGGCAGCTCTATGGTGCCTGAGTGGGCGGCGGGATCTCCCTGTGGTATGTAGTATTCTCAGTGTATACAGTGGAGAAGAGAAGGGAGGGGCCTCTGACCCAGGCAGGTATCAGTTTCACTTTCACTTTCACTTTCACTCTGCTTGAACAATGTTGTGAACACCATATAGCTGCCGATCGCCACCTCCACCTCCACCAGCCAAGTACAGGGGAACCTCTGCAAGGGGGGGGGGGGGGGAGGGAGTCAGCTGTTTGGGGACCCTGGTGTAAGAGGGAAGGCTCTCTGGTGTAAAAGAGGAGGGGCTCTCTGGTGTAAAAGAGGAGGGGCTCTCTGGTGTAAAAGAGGAGGGGCTCTCTGGTGTAAAAGAGGAGGGGCTCTCTGGTGTAAAAGAGGAGGGGCTCTCTGGTGTAAAAAAGGAGGGGCTCTCTGGTGTAAAAAAGGAGGGGCTCTCTGGTGTAAAAAAGGAGGGGCTCCCTGGGGACCCTGGTGTAAAAAAGGAGGGGCTCTCTGGGGACCCTGGTGTAAAAAAGGAGGGGCTCTCTGGGGACCCTGATGTAAAAAAGGAGGGGCTCTCTGGGGACCCTGATGTAAAAAGGAGGGGCTCTCTGGGGACCCTGATGCAAGGAGGGGCTTTCTGGGGACCCTGATGCAAGGAGGGGCTTTCTGGGGACCCTGATGCAAGGAGGGCTTTCTGGGGACCCTGATGCAAGGAGGGGCTTTCTGGGGACCCTGATGCAAGGAGGGGCTTTCTGGGGACCCTGATGTAAGGAGGGGCTTTCTGGGGACCCTGATGTAGGGGGAGACTCTGAGGGCACTGATTTAAGGGGGGCTCTCTGGGGACCCTGATGTACGTACTAGTCGCAAGTTGCACTGAATATTCCTGGGCATCCCATTTCCCATCCAAGTTAAATCCCCCCAAAAAATAAAAAGCTTACGGACTGTTATGTCTGAGAGGGATCCCAGGCAGGGTGACAGGAGAACATTTAGTAACCCCTACGGGGGCATGGCTACACAAGTGCAAACAAAGCAGTCTAGATTAAAAACACATCGAAAAGCTGGGAAGACATTTAGGTTTAATAACCAGGTCAACCTTTATTTTTTAAGTTATGTATAATGATTCCATATTATAAATAGTAGAGGACAGTCCTTAAAGTGAGCTTCAGCTTCCTTCCCAATTTCACATCTGTGATGTGCATGAAGTCCAGTAAATCGATGAAGATGACATCTTTGGGTTGATTGCCGTTCATCTCGACCTTGCTGGCACACCAACACTGCTAGAAGTCCAGTTGAGAAAACTCATTTGAACGTAGGCAGGAGCTAAATAAAATAAAGGGATAGAGATGAGACATTGATAAACAATCCTTGAAGCATCTTTCCACGTTGGCAGCCAAATTGGGATACCACATACATTTCTTACATGCTCCCAGTAACATAGCATAAAAATCAGAAAATTGACGGTTAACTGCTTTGTGTGATTTAGTGGAGCCCCAGCTTTTTGAGACCATTAAGGAAGCGGTGGTCAACTTTTGACACAGGGAGCCTCAAGTGCAGCCCCCCCCCCCCCCCCCCCCCCCACACACACACAGAAAAGAAATGCACATACAAGCCCAAGTTTAGCTTTGAGAAGAAAAAAACAAACTTCAAAATGCACATATTTTTGCAGGAAAAAGGTAAGTGTTCCCCTTCCCTTACATCCCATGATCCTCCCAAGTTTCCTGGAAATGTCAAAACAAAAAGGTTCAATATTCTAGCAACTATATAGGATGCTTACCAATTTACCAAACTTTAACTCCAACAGCAATGTCTAGCCAGAGCCCAACCATCCCGCTCATTCTGATGATCTGCAATGAGATATAGGCAACATTAACACAAGGAGGATGATCTGGGGCTTTTGCATTTCATATAATGAAGACTGCTCCAGAGAGCAACCAACCACTATATGTATTGCCTATAAACTCTGCTCTGTTGGGACCACAAAGCCTGCAATCAATGGGAAATCATTTGCAACCACATTCTACACTGCTCCAAGATGGGCATTAATGAGATTATACCCTGTCCAAATTATTTAACAACTAGCTTTCTGAATGAATGATTTGTATAGCGCTGAAAATGCGAACTGAATCGCCTCAAGGCCCTTGGTTTGTCCCTCGTTGTCTTGCTTTATTAGAAGAGGTTGGTTGAGTTTTTTCTGAAGGCCCGATTGTTAGCTTCTAAAGCGGATGTTGTTTGGTAGAGCGTTCCATAGCCGAGGTCCTTGTACTGCGAATCTTCATTCTCCCTTAGATTTGTAGCGGGCTTTGGGGATGAGAAGGCGGTTTTGGTTTGTTGATCGAAGGCTGCGATTAGGGATGTATCCTGACACCAATACATCCGGTGTGAACTCGCAGACTTGTTCCAATAAATGAAAAATCGGGAAGATTAAACCTATTAGTGTGGGAACGACATGTGTCAGACCTTTTCCCCTTAAGGGGATAAGGCATCCTGACTCCATATCTTAAGCCTGACCCAAGAATAGGGAGCATTGATTTTGGCCTGGCCGAAGTGTTTGTTGACTGTAATATGGTGCCCTCATACTCCAACCAAGAAAAACTAAGAACCATTCCAAGATCAACACTCCGTATTCCCAGGAAGAAAGGATGAACAATTACAAGAGAATCCGCCATTCCCACTGTAAGCCATAGTTAAACTTCTACACTGAGTGCCAGGGTGCCCTGGAGCAGCGGGCAAGGAGACTGAATCAGATCTAGCCCCACCTTCTCGGAGGAGGGGGCACTCCTCCCCAATCCAGCAGACTGAGATTGACCCAGTCCCCAAGCCCGCTAGTACAGAACAGCCTGGCAATCAGTCCAGAGACCCAACTACAACTCGCAATGAGAATTTAAGACCGTCTTGCAACAGCTGACCCTTTACTTCCAGAGAGCGGGGGCTCCCTGTAGACTTTTCCCAAGAGGGATCAGAGTGACATCCCTGCTCAGCCCTGCAGAAACAAACTCCTTAAAACCGGTGACCTTCAGGGTAAGCCCAATATAAGAGTTAATGAGGCAGAGACTCAGGTGGAAGCAGTGTATGCAATGCCCTGCCCTGCTCCATCAAAGCTCCTTATTGCCACAATAACCCACAACCAAGGAGCAAGAGACTTCAGACTGAACAGGAACCTCTGAGCCCAAAACTTAAGAGCTATGACAAAAGTCATAACTCAGACAGATGAATGAGCTATAGATTCTCTCTCTACTTCCTAATCCTGCGTAACCAAGTACATTTATTTTTGGGTCCACAAAATTGTGTGGCTAACCCAAGCCATGTTACCTACCATATGCCAATACTGCAGGAGCAGAAAAGGGATCCCATCTTGCTTTGAGTGTTCATGGCCTTCCCATCTTGCTTTGAGTGTTCATGGCCTTCCCATCTTGCTTTGAGTGTTCATGGCCTTCCCATCTTGCTTTGAGTGTTCATGGCCTTGTCGAGCCGGGATAAACTGACTTCTGTCCAACCACAGTTGGTCACACATGGATCGAAATGTGGCTTAAAGCACAAAAAAAAGATTCACTTAAAAAGGGTCCCACAGATTACAGCATATATAGATTGAATTTGATACATACCTCAGTTAGCACAGTGTTGCCATAATTCAGCCTTGATGGTCATCTCACCAGCTACAATATAAATGTAAGCCTTAGGATCACATGAAAATATAAGCGGCAAAATTGAGGTATATGGCGTTGGTTGTAACAGATATTGATAACGGAATCCGTGTGAAGTTACGAATCATTGAAGTGTTGCCATTTTGTGGGAGCGGCAAGTATCCAGACCCTTCCCCCCCCAAGGCTTCAGGCTTGCCTTTTTGAACAAAAAGCATTAAGGCCGGCCCCAGCAGAACACAATTCATAGGAAATCTTAGAAGAATGAATGAACAGTTATAGGAATCCTCCATTCCCATTGTAAACCATAATTAAGCTTCTAGACTAACTGCCAGGAAGCACGGGGAGCAGTGAGCAAGGAGACTGAATCAGATCTAGCCCCGCCCTTTTCAGAGGAGTGGGCATTTCTCCCCCAATCCAGCAAGCACTGAGATTGACCCAGTCCCTAAACCCACTACTACAGAACAGCCTGGTAACCAGTCCAGATGCTCACAATGGAAATTTCAGACAGACAGTCTTGGAACAGCTGACCCTTTACTTCCATAGAGCGAGAGCATGGCCCAAACTCTCCATAGACTTCCCCAAGAGGGATCAGAATGTGAAAGCCATGGCCCTGCCTACATCTCTTCACAGAGAAAGAGCTCCTAGAAACCGGTAACCTTCAGGGTAAGCAGAACACTGATGTGAATGAAGGCGCTAACCAAGTTTTCCAGCGTGACAGGGCAAGCAGCACTGTCGACACCGATTTATATATGAAAGGCTCGCTCACCCCACCCACACCCCCAGGAGCTCAATCCATGCTAGACACTTCCAACCAAACCATAACATCTCACTCTCAGACCCCAGAACCTGATCACCACCAAATCGTGTGGTTAAATCCAAGCCCATGAGTCACGATAAAGGCTCATAAACTCAGTTTAGCAATGAAATTAGGAAGTCTGGTCCACAAAAACATGTGGCTAAACCCAAAAATCGAGTAACGATAAAAGCTCATAAACTCGTCCTGTGTTTATAAAACTTACCATTTTCTGAAGCTGCAGGGCCAAAGGAAATTCCATATTGCTTTGAGCTTTTTTTTCTCCCACTAGAAAAATCGAAAAAGATCATAAAATTAATACAGTAAGCTTGATCGCGCAACATGCCATTTGCATTTCACAGACCAGAGGCCATCATACGTCCCGACTCGCAGTGACTAGGTCGGCGTCCCGACACGCAGCATGCATGCGCGCTGACTCGCAAACGCTAGGCTGCGTCCGACTCGCAGAGGCCAGCCTGGGGGAAGCTTTCCGTCTACTTCCCCAAGTGGGATCAGAGTGAAATCCGCTGCCTGCATCTCTTCACAGAGAAGGAGCTCCTAGGAACCGGTTACCTTGACGCTGAAGACTGATGTGGATGAGAGCCAACCAAGTTCTCCGGCGTGACAGGGCAGGGCATGACACTGAAGACGCCGAAAAAACAGGGAAGGCACCGCCCAACTCATCCACACCCCTAGGAGCTCAATCCATGCCAGACACTTCCAACCGCCCCATAACATTTCACTCTTAGACCCCCAGACCTGGTCACCACCACCTGTGATTTTTTATCTTACCATTTTCTGAAGCTGCAGGGCCACCGAGGAAATTCCATATTGCTTTGAGCTTTTTTTTCTCCCACTAAAAATGTAAAAAGATCAAAAAATGAACGATGGGGTCAATTCCACTGAAATCTAATAAACCAAAATAACATAACCCTACAAAGAAATCTGAAATCTAGCATTACCGACCCACTGAAAGCGCTTACTAAATCACTTACCCCCCCCCCCAGAAAAGTTTCCATATTTGGGGAAACGCCTAAACCTGCATACTTGTCTGGGGTTAAAGAACAGCAGGACGGCAAACTTGTCATCCACCAAAACATTCCATGACTGAAGTAAACCGATGTAAAACACCCCTCCCCCTCCGAGTAATTACCCACCACTACAGCCCCACTTTATCCAACCATATAAGAACAGACATCTGGAGTGGAAATTGGCCGTAGCGGCCATTTATTAACATAGAACCAATAAAACACATTCCTTGAACGCAGGTGGAGGCAGCCTGGGGTGCTCCAGCTGTTGCCGAACTACAAGTCCCATCATGCCTCTGGGAGTAATTGTAAGTGCCAGCAATGCCTTATGGGAAATGTAGTTCCATAGAAACAATAGTCACAATGATACATAATAACCCAGGCCGCAGATCTTTGAAGGCACCGATGACCCCAAATTAGCTTTTGCAGCTGTGTGGCTGAGAAGGGGTTAAACATCAAATGCAAGCAAAATCTTACTTTACATAGGCAGATCCCTGTTCATTAAAGTGGTGTTGCCACCAAGAAAAAAAAAAAATTGGGCGTAAAAATCATAACAAAAAAAAAAAAGAAGGTTTTACTCACCTCTAAATGCCTGTTGCTAGGGGGTCCCTCGTAGTCTGCCACCTTCATTGCCCGGGCAATGACGTCACTTCCCCTAGGCGCCGCACAGTCATTTGGGACCTGTCATGTGTCCCAGATGAGTGAGCGTTGAATCACGGCGCCGCATGCGCATTTGGTGCCCGGCTGTGAAGCCACAGCCGGGGTGCCCACATTAAGAATGCCGGCGCCGCGAGCGGGGAACGAGGGGGGGGGGGTCTCATTCCGCCGCATCGCTGGACCCTGGGACAGGTAAGTGTCCGATTATTAAAAGTCAGCAGCTGCATTATTTGTAGCTGCTGACTTTTAATTATTTTTTTTTTTTTTAAGGGGCCCTCCTCTTTAACGTGTGCGTGTATATATCAGGGCTGCAACTTTCTACGATTATATTACATACACCATTATAAGAGGTATACACCGTAAAAAGCTGCTGAAATACAAAGGGTTTAATGAATACACTTCTATCGGGAATAACAGTAATCTGCAGGAAATTCTCTCGACAGGGAAGAATAAAGAGTGGGAAAAACAGGAAAAAAATAAATAAATAAAAAAAAAAAAAAAAAATTAAAAAAAGATTAAGACAACTTTACGTGTGAAACACTCTTAAAAAATTTGATGAGTTAAAAAAGGGAATTTAAAAAATCCCAGAATACATGCTATACATACCTTCAGTTAACTCATGCCCTGGAAGCACAGTTTAGAGCCCACCCCTTGCAATGGGAAGAAACTCCCCGTTTTGCATCCAATAGGGAGGAGAAACTGGACTATCACAGGAGCAGTGGAAGAGAATCCTAGGAGGTGAGCCCATGGGTATCAGTTTCACCCTTGCAGAAGATATCACACCTAATGCTATTAAATAAAGCATATTACACCCCTAAGCGTTTAAGTTTGGGAAAAGACTTGATGAGAGATGCCCTAGGTGCCGGGGATCGCCTACACATGGTGTGGAGGTGCCCCAAACTGTTCCGTTATTGGGAAGGAGTGATTAAGATTTTGAATCTAAGATTTGCAACTAGGCTGAATAAAGAGGTGGTGGTATGTATTCTGGGATATAGGCGGGAGCGAAGGGAGAGGAAGAGTACTACGGTAGCCATCTTAAAGGAGCATGTTTCAAGCTAGGAAGCTGATTGCTTTGAAATGGCAATCAAAAACAACCCGACTGTAGGAAACTGGATAGATGCAGTAAATGAAACCCTTCCTAAAGAGAGGGCAGCTTATGTGAAGAGACGCAACTTGATAGAATTTGAAAGAATGTGGAGACCCTGGATGGAAGGAAAATAAGACCCGTTATTGGTAGAGGGGGGGTGGGGAGGGGTTAACAGAAGTAAAGGAGGGGTATATAGGGGGGGGGGGACAAGGGGAGTAAGTTGAGACGGAGTATTGAATTTATGTAACTCCCTGTTGCGTCTCTTCACTGAGCTCCCTAAGCTGTTTTATGTGAGGCCCTCTGATGCTCTTAAGATAAATGCAGTTTAATGAGTGAACGGGATCGTATTAAATGTTTGTAAAGTAATCTATCTATAGTAAAGTAGATAGGGGTTAAAAAAAAAAATATTGTATGTAAATTCTAAGTTGTAATAATTCGTAAGAAACATTTTCTAATAAAGATTAAAGTTAAAAAAAAAAAAAAAAAAAAAAAACGATAAAATCTCATTAACTTGTCCTGTGTTTATAAAACTTACTATTTGCTGAAACCAATCGAGCTTTTTGAAACCATTAAGGAAGCGGGTCAACTTTTTTTTGACACCGGGGGCCTCAAGTGCAGCCCACCCCCCCCCCCCCCCCCCCCCCAAACACACACACAGAAAAGAAATGCACATACAAGCCCAAGTTTAGCTTTGAGAAAAAAAAAAATAAAAATAAAAATTCAAAATGCACATATTTTTGCAGGAAAAAATAAAATAAAAAAAATAAGTGTTGCCCTTCCCTTACATCCCATGACCCTCCCAAGTTTCCTGGAAATCTCAAAACAAAGGTTCAATATTCTAGCAACTATATAGGATGCTTACCAATTTACCAAACTTGAACTCCAACAGCAATGTCTAGCCAGAGCCCAACCATCCCGCTCATTCTGATGATCTGCAATGAGATATAGGTAACATTAACACAAGGAGGATGATATGGGGCTTTGGCATTTCATATAATGAAGACTGCTCCAGAGAGCAACCAACCACTATATGTATTGCCTATAAACTCTGCTCTGTTGGGACCACAAAGCCTGCAATCAATGGGAAATCATTTGCAACCACATTCTACACTGCTCCAAGATGGGCATTAATGAGATTATACCTGTCCAAATTATTCAACTAGCTTTCTAAATGAATGATTTGTATAGCGCTGCAAATGCAAACTGAATCGCCTCAAGGCGCTTGGTCTGTCCTTTGTTGTCTTGCTTTATTAGAAGAGGTGGGTCGAGTTTTTTTCTGAAGGTCCGATGGTCATCTTCCAAGCGGATGTTGTTTGGTAGAGCGTTCCATAGCCGAGGTCCTTGTACTGCGAATCTTCGTTCTCCTCTGGATTTGTAGCGGGCTTTGGGGATGAGAAGATTCGGGAAGATGAAACCTATTTAGTGTGGGAACGACATGTGTCATACCTTTTCCCCTTCAGGGGATAAGGCATCCTGACTCCATATCTTAAGCCTGACCCAAGAATAGGGAGCATTGATTTTGGCCTGGCCGAAGTGTTTGTTGACTGTAATATGGTGCCCTCATAATCCAACCAAGAAAAACTAAGAACCATTCCAAGATCAACACTCCGTATTCCCAGGAAGAAAGGATGAACAATTACAAGAGAATCCGCCATTCCCACTGTAAGCCATAGTTAAACTTCTACACTGAGTGCCAGAGTGCCTGGAGCAGCGGGCAAGGAGACTGAATCAGATCTAGCCCCACCTTCTCGGAGGAGGGGGCACTCCTCCCCAATCCAGCAGACTGAGATTGACCCAGTCCCCAAGCCCGCTACTACAGAACAGCCTGGCAACCAGTCCAGAGACCCAACTACAACTCGCAATGAGAATGTAAGACCCTCTTGCAACAGCTGACCCTTTACTTCCAGAGAGCGGGGGCTCCCTGTAGACTTTCCCAAGAGGGATCAGAGTGACATCCCTGCTCAGCCCTGCAGAAACACTCCTTGAAACCGGTGACCTTCAGGGTAAGCCCAATACAAGAGTTAATGAGGCAGAGACTCTGGTGGAAGCAGTGTTTGCAATGCCCTGCCCTGCTCCATCAAAGCTCCTTATTGCCACAATAACCCACAACCAAGGAGCAAGAGACTTCAGACTAAACAGGAACCTCTGAGCCCAAAACTTAAGAGCCATGACAAAAGTCATAACTCAGCTTTAGCCTAATTTTTGGGTCCACAAACAATTGAGTGGTTAAACCCAAGCAATGAGTTACGATGAAAACTCTCTACTCTCTCTCTACTTCCTAATCCTGCGTAACCAAGTACGTTTATTTTTGGGTCCACAAAATTGTGTGGCTAACCCAAGCCATGTTACCCACCATATGCCAATACTGCAGGAGCAGAAAAGGGATTCCATCTTGCTTTGAGGGGTCATGGCCTTCCCATCTTGCTTTGAGGGGGTCATGGCCTTCCCATCTTGCTTTGAGGGGGTCATGGCCTTCCCATCTTGCTTTGAGGGGGTCATGGCCTTCCCATCTTGCTTTGAGGGGGTCATGGCCTTCCCATCTTGCTTTGAGGGGGTCATGGCCTTCCCATCTTGCTTTGAGGGGGTCATGGCCTTCCCATCTTGCTTTGAGGGGTCATGGCCTTCCCATCTTGCTTTGAGGGGTCATGGCCTTCCCATCTTGCTTTAAGGGGTCATGGCCTTCCCATCTTGCTTTGAGGGGTCATGGCCTTCCCATCTTGCTTTGAGGGGTCATGGCCTTCCCATCTTGCTTTGAGGGGTCATGGCCTTCCCATCTTGCTTTGAGGGGTCATGGCCTTCCCATCTTGCTTTGAGGGTTCATGGCCTTCCCATCTTGCTTTGTGGGTTCATGGCCTTCCCATCTTGCTTTGTGGGTTCATGGCCTTCCCATCTTGCTTTGTGGGTTCATGGCCTTCCCATCTTGCTTTGAGGGTTCATGGCCTTCCCATCTTGCTTTGAGGGTTCATGGCCTTCCCATCTTGCTTTGAGGGTTCATGGCCTTCCAACTAGTCATGGAAAAGAAAATTTACAATGGAGTCATGCCTATGTATTCAGAGATAATGAAATCTGAGGTCCAATCTAAACCATGTCATGTAATACAGACTTTCACTGTGAACCTAAAATGCTTGCTGTATGGTTAAACCTGGCTTCAATGTGTTCCAGGGTCACTTACCCCTGAATCTCTAAACACGTCAATGCATGAGTCAGTTTACATTTAACTAGTGGGTTAAATGAAAAGAAAAAAGTCCCCGGTTCTGTACACCTGCTGTGCCCATTATGAGGGGTTCCCACCATCCCTGTGCTGAGTTCCCGGGTCTGTACACCTGCTGTGCCCATTATGAGGGGTTCCCACCATCCCTATTTATATGGAAAACAGACTTTTTTTTTTCTCAAACTTTATTTGTGACAGGACCAATCTGACAAATTAACTCAAAAAAAGTTCAAATAACTTTTAAGGACTTTATACATCCTTTATACACAAGGGGAGGCATGCTTCCCAGTCACCAGCAGTGGCAGGAGGAATGCATGCTTCCCATTGGTCAGCAGTATATTTCAGCATGGATTCCCCTGGGGTTGATCTCTGTAGCTTTGTGGTCAGGCTTGTCTGTTTGAACACAAAGCATTAAGGCCGGCCCCAGCAGAACACAATTCATAGGCAATCTTAGAAGATTTTGGATTTATTTTTCCTGCATTTTGTTTAAAATGTAACTGGGAGCTTCTAAACCAACATATCAAACATCACTTAGCAAACCAAAATGGCGGCAGCAAGCCATGTGCTCCCATCTGTAGGCCAACAGAGCAAACTGCTATACAAAGGGGGTGTATTTATATGGAAAGCAGACAGTTTTTTCTCATCAAACTTTATTTGTGACTGGACCAACCTGACAAGCCTTAATCTTAAAAAAAAGTTCAAATAACTCTTAAGGACTTTATACATCGTACTGTATATTAAAATGTACCCCAATTATCACTGAGCTATTAATGCAACAATCCACCACTAAAAAAATTCAATCGATGGCCAGTGGCAAAGGCCAGCAGTCATTCTTGCCATCAATCACCAGTGGCCAAGGCCAGCAGTCATGCTTGCTATCGATCGCCAGTGGCAAAGGGGAGGCATGCTTCCCAGTCACCAGCAATGGCAAGAGGAATGCATGCTTCCCATTGGTCAGCAGTAGATTTGAACATGGATTCCCCTGGGGTTTATCTCTGTAGCTTTGTGTTCAGGCTTGTTTGTTTGAACACAAAGAATTAAAGTGGATGTAAACCCACTCTCATCAATTCAAAACTACTGCCATAGTGGTGATCTATAAGGATATACACGCCTCCTGCATGTATCCTTACCTGTCAAATGTCACCCCTTTAAGCGGTTTGAAACCCCAAATAAGTGCAGATTAAGTGGGGGCGGGTCTGTTCGGCGCTCGGAGTCATGATGTCAGCAGACTTCCCGCCCACCTCTTCACTCCCCTTGGCCAGAGCGCGCAGGAGAGGCAGAGCGCAGTGCGATATGCGCGCTGAAATGGGGGGTGTCGTTAACATTGTATGACCCTCCCCAGCAGTTGGCATACGTCAGTGGGAAGTGCCGTGCGAGTCGAATGCGATGTGGGAACCCGCAGTGGATTCGCAGGGTTCCCGAATCGCAGCCTTGGTGGGAGCAGTCAGGTGACATTTGTAGGCTGTATGCTTTGAGGCTCGGTTCACACTGGTGCGATGCGGGAACCCTGCGAATCCACTGCGAGTTCCCACATCGCATCCGACTCGCACGGCAGTTCACACTGACATATGCGAACTGCTGGGGAGTGTCATACAATGTTAACACCCCCATTTCAGCTCGCATATCGCACTGCGAACTGACAGTTAGGACTAGGGCTGAAACAACTAATCGATTATGAAATTAATCGGTTGCTATTTTTATAATCGATTAATCGGCCAGTAACATAATGGGGTTAAAATAAAAAATTTAGCCCTTTATAGTACAAAAAGAGCAAATTGCTACTGTAAATACTACTTTCACAGTTCCACAGTAAAAAATGAACCCCCACAGTAGTGATTATCAGCTTTTTTGTTGTACTATAAAGGCCTAATTTGTCCCCCCCCCCCCCCCCCCCCCCCCCCCATTATGTTACTAAACATAGGCCTTGTTCACACCTATGTGTTTTTTGGTGCTTTTTGCAGAAACGCACTACAGTTCATTTACATGGTTTCCTATGGGACGCGATCACATCTGTGCCTTTTTCAGCCGCTGCTGTTTGGAAAGGGTCGGGGCCTTTTTTTTTATTTTATTATTTTATTTTTTTTAACGCAAAACGGCGCTTTTTTGGTTCAATATACTTCAATGGAGACGCTGCAGAAAGGCATGTAATGCGTTTTTGCAGCAATTTGTGTTTTTTAATCTGCCCAACAACTAATTGGCCAAAAAAAGTATCTCTTCTGTCTGTTAATCTCAGAGTGGATTAAATATTTTGATCCCTAATCATATAGTTGTTTTTTTATATTTACCACCGCATAGAGATATTTAAGAATACATTGCCTTTTTCTTAAAACTTTACATAGTAACTAAATTATACACCACACTTTTTTTTTTTCTTATTAAGGTTATTAACCGATTATTCGAAACAATAATCGGCCAACTAATCGATTATGAAAATAATCGTTAGTTGCAGCCCTAGTGGGAACCCCTCAATGGGCACAGTGGGTGTACAGACGCGGGAACTCAGCCCAGGGATGGTGGGAACCCCTCATAATGGGCACAGCGGGGGTACAGACCTGGGAACTCAGCACAGGGATGGTGGGAACCCCTCATAATGGGCACAACGGGTGTACAGACCCGGGAACTCAGCACAGGGATGGTGGGAGCCCCTCATAATGGGCACAGCGGGGTGTACAGACCTGGGAACCCCTCATAATGGGCACAGCGGGTGTACAGACCTGGGAACTCAGCACAGGGATGGTGGGAACCCCTCATAATGGGCACAGCGGGTGTACAGACCCGGGAACTCAGCACAGGGATGGTGGGAACCCCTCATAATGGGCACAGCGGGTATACAGACCCAGGAACTCAGCACAGGGATGGTGGGAACCCCTCATAATGGGTACAGCGGGTGTACAGACCCGGGAACTCAGCACAGGGATGGTGGGAACCCCTCATAATGGGCACAGCGGGTGTACAGACCCGGGAACTCAGCACAGGGATGGTGGGAACCCCTCATAATGGGCACAGCGGGTATACAGACCCAGGAACTCAGCACAGGGATGGTGGGAACCCCTCATAATGGGTACAGCGGGTATACAGACCCAGGAACTCAGCACAGGGATGGTGGGAACCCCTCATAGTGGGCACAGCGGGTGTACAGACCCGGGAACTCAGCACAGGGATGGTGGGAACCCCTCATAATGGGCACAACGGGTGTACAGACTCGGGAACTCAGCACAGGGATGGTGGGAGCCCCTCATAATGGGCACAGCGGGTGTACAGACCTGGGAACCCCTCATAATGGGCACAGCGGGTGTACAGACCTGGGAACTCAGCACAGGGATGGTGGGAACCCCTCATAATGGGCACAGCGGGTGTACAGACCCGGGAACTCAGCACAGGGATGGTGGGAACCCCTCATAATGGGCACAGCGGGTATACAGACCCAGGAACTCAGCACAGGGATGGTGGGAACCCCTCATAATGGGTACAGCGGGTGTACAGACCCGGGAACTCAGCACAGGGATGGTGGGAACCCCTCATAATGGGCACAGCGGGTGTACAGACCCGGGAACTCAGCACAGGGATGGTGGGAACCCCTCATAATGGGCACAGCGGGTATACAGACCCAGGAACTCAGCACAGGGATGGTGGGAACCCCTCATAATGGGTACAGCGGGTATACAGACCCAGGAACTCAGCACAGGGATGGTGGGAACCCCTCATAGTGGGCACAGCGGGTGTACAGACCCGGGAACTCAGCACAGGGATGGTGGGAACCCCTCATAATGGGCACAGCGGGTGTACAGACCTGGGAACTCAGCACAGGGATGGTGGGAACCCCTCATAATGGGCACAGCGGGTGTACAGACCTGGGAACCCCTCATAATGGGCACAGCACGTGTACAGACCTGGGAACTCAGCACAGGGATGGTGGGAACCCCTCATAATGGGCACAGCGGGTGTACAGACCTGGGAACCCCTCATAATGGGCACAGCACGTGTACAGACCCGGGAACTCAGCACAGGGATGGTGGGAACCCCTCATAATGGGCACAGCGGGTGTACAGACCTGGGAACTCAGCACAGGGATGGTGAGAACCCCTCATAATGGGCACAGCGGGTGTACAGACCTGGGAACCCCTCATAATGGGCACAGCACGTGTACAGACCCGGGAACTCAGCACAGGGATGGTGAGAACCCCTCATAATGGGCACAGCGGGTGTACAGACCCAGTAGGTGAGTGTAGATTGAAAACAAAGTATATTATATACACAGGAAAGACACAAACACAGGAAAGCTTTGTAACAAAACCTCTCACCCCGACCACAACCTTCACATACCGGTAACCCGGAGCTTCTTCCTGTACTCAATTCTTGTCTAGAAATGCAGACTTATCTCCACTACGAATACAAATGTCAAATTAACAATTTTTTTAAATTAGAGATAACTTGATCACCGCCCCGGAGAAAGTCTATCTCAGAATAATTTTTTTTGTATAAATTCCCCATTTTCATCTTTTACCAAATCAATGGGGTTGATTTACTGAAGGCAAATAGACTTGAGCACTTTGCAGAGTTGCTCCGGAGCTTAGTGAATGAGCAGAAGCTCTGACTTCTATCATCCAATCATGTGCAAGCAAAACATGCTTGCATGTGATTGGGTATTCTTTGCGAAGCTTTACCTCATTTACAAATCTCTGGAGCAACTACACTTGCACAGAGCTCAGTCTTTGTGCCTTTAGGATATCCACCCCAATGATAAAAATACTTAGAGGAGGGCCCACTAAAAAAAAATGTTAAAAGTCAGCAGCTACAAATACTTCAGCTGCTGACTTTTAATAATCGGACACTTACCTGTCCCAGGGTCCAGCGATGCGGGGGAACGAAGCCCCCCCCTCGTTCCCCGCTCCGCTCGCGGCGCCGGCATTCTTACTGTGGGCACCCGGCTGTGGCTTCACAGGCAGCCGAGCACTGACAGGCTGACCCCCCCCCCCCCCCTACAACCTCTGCAGCAATGCTGGCAGCACTCATACGTCTATTTCCCAAAGACAACCTCTGGATATGACGCTGAGCACGTGGCCTCAACTTCTTTGGTGGACCATGGCGAGGCCTGTTCTGAGGGGAACCTGTCCTGTTATACCGCTGTATGGTCTTGGCCACCGTGCTGCAGATCAGTTTCAGGGTCTTGGCAATCTTCTTATAGCCTCGGCCATCTTTATGTAGAGCAACAATTCTTTTTTTCAGATCCTCAGAGAGTTCTTTGCCATGAGGTGCCATGTTGTACTTCCAGTGACCAGTATGAGAGAGTGAGAGCGATAACACCAAATTTAACACACCTGCTCCCCATTCACACCTGAGACCTTGTAATACTAACGAGTCACATGACACCGGGGGAGGGAAAATTACTAATTGGGCCCAATTTGGAGATTTTCACTTAGGGGTGTACTGACTTTTGTTGCCAGCGGTTTAGACATTAATGGCTGTGTGTTGAGTTACTTTAAGGGGACGGCAAATTTACACTGTTATACAAGCTGTACACTCACTACTTTACATTGTAGACAAGTGTCATTTCTTCAGTGTTGTCACCAGTGATGTAAGTAACTGAGTTAAAATAAACTGAGTTACCTAACGCAGTTACTTTAGAGGGTAACTAGTAATCTAACTGATTACTTTTCCCCTCATGGTAACTCAGTTCCCATTACTTTGGCTTAGTTACCTCAATTGCATCAACCGCCACTAGATGGCAGTAGTGTAATTCCGGTGTCCTGCTGAAAAAGTTCCCCCCCAGAATAAGGACCCCCCTGTACTGCGCAGGCGCAGGGCTTGCGCAGTACGAAGGACTACGGAGCTTCCGAAAATTGCCGAACCTAAACAGCTCTGAGTGAACTCTACACCACGCAGGCGCAGTTAACATGTAATTGTACGAGGCGATGCTGCACGCTCCCGATGCTCGTGCGACTCTGCAAGGGGCGTCTATCGTGTAAGTAAGGGGCGGGTCTAGTATTACTGTAACCAAGGGGCACATTTATTATTATTGTTATATATCGAGCTCTGCCCATTAATTTAACATTCGCCCTCTTCTGTAGCCATCCGCCCCTTACACGATATAATAATAATAGACCCGCCCCTTACACGCTATAATAATAATAGACCCGCCCCTTACACGATATAATAATAATAGACCCGCCCCTCACACGATATAATAATAATAGACCCGCCCCTTGCTTACAGTAATACTAGACCCGCCCCTTAGTTACACGTATAGAATATTTAAAAAAAAAGTCAGTTACCGTATTTATCGGCGTATAACACGCACCCCAAGTTTAGGAGGGCATTTTAAGGAAAAAAAGTTTTAGGAGGGAAGTTTAGGGAAAAAAAACAACTTACATTTAAGCGTCATTGCAGCCTTGCCCAGCGTCATTGCAGCCTTGCCCAGCGTCATTGCAGCCTTGCCCAGCGTCACTGTAGCTTGCCCAGCGTCATTGCAGCCTTGCCCAGCGTCATTTGCAGCCTTGCCCAGCGTCATTGCAGCCTTGCCCAGCGTCATTGCAGCCTTGCCCAGCATCATTGCAGCCTTGCCCAGCGTCATTGCAGCCTTGCCCAGCGTCATTGCAGCCTTGCCCAGCGTCATTGTAGCCATGCCCAGCGTCATTGCAGCCTTGCCCAGCATCATTGCAGCCTTGCCCAGTGCCATTGTAGCTTGCCAGCGTCATTTTCATTCATTTCCTGGTTTAAATTTCCCGCCGCCGAGACGCTGTCGCGTGCGCCGCCGAAAAAAACCCGAAGCACGGGCGAAAAAGAACGAAGTGCCCCCGGAAAAAGCCGAGCCGACTCGGATGGCTAAGCTCGCGGTCCCGCCTCCCTGCTGTTTCCGGAGCGAGCGCAGGGAGGCGGGACTACGAGCAGAGCAGAGTCTGCTCGGCTTTTTCCGGGGGCGCTTCGTTCTTTTTCGGCCGCGCTTCGGGTTTTTTCGGCAGCGCTCGCTATTTTTCAGCGGCGCTTGCCTTTTTTGTCATTTTTTTGGGGGGTATCGGCGTATAACACGCACCCCCGACTTTCCACCGATTTTAAGGGGGGAAAAGTGTGTGTTATACGCCGATAAATACGGTACTTTGCTGCGTAACTAATTACTTTTTCAATGTAGTAACTGAGTTACTAACGCAATTACTTTTTGGGAGAAGTAATTTGTAACTTAACTAATTACTTTTTTAAAGTAAGATGACCAACACTGGTTGTCACATGAAAAGATAGAAGAGAAGATTTACACCAATGTGAGCCCAGCCTGTATCTTTGTCGCGTCTCGCACCGCTCTCCACTGTCTTACCATTCACACATCCTGCTGCAGGTCCCGTGTCATCAATACTACACAAAAGTGAAAGCAGATTTCACAGAAGTGAACACAATCTCAGGCTTCTTCTGCAGTTACGCTTCAAACGTTCATCTGGTGCGCATCCTGACCCAACGCTCACGGCGTCTCTCCTCGGATAAAGGCGAAAATGCAGAACCTAGCCTCCTTTTTCCAAAAAAATTTCAACTTTGCTCACACTTCCATTCTCGCTTTGGTCCTTTTGGCCTTGGAGAAATTAATGGACATGGAGTTTGTGTGCCCCGACGACAAGCATCTTCTGGCTATTATGTACAGTTTGGCATTCCTCATCGAGCCGACTTTAATTGTGCTCGGCGTGGCATACTTTTATAGCTCCTCGGAGATGTGCTGCAGATCCAATGCAAGAAGAGCAAATGGTGATACTGGCAATGTGGAAGGTGGGCAAGACGAGCCTTTGAATGGCGGAAATGGGGAAACCCAACAATGCTGTCGGACTAGGTGGGGCGCTTGTATGGCTTGTTTGGAAGACTATAAAGCCGTTTTCTTTTGGATCGTAATTGTATTTACAGATGGAAGATATGTGGAATGTCTGAAGAATTCGGTGTCTGCAATAGCCAAGAACTGTACAAAGACTGTAGAAGGACCTCTACCAGACTGCCTAAAGCCATACGATTATGATGTTTTACAGCTTTCTAAGGTAAAATGTCTTACCTCTACCCTTTCCACTTTCATTTCTACTTACACAATGCAATGCAGAGGAATATAAAAAGTCTACTTCATCTAGAATGTGCGACAAAAATGAAATGCGTTGTAAAGCCCACAGATTTTCCATCTCAGGCTGGGTTCACACTAGAGCACGGAGTGGCTCACGGCAGGGGGTCCGTGTTCATCGGTTCAGGTCCAATTTCAGCCTGAATTTTTGGCTGAATGCAGACCTGAAACAGACCAGAAGACGCAAAGGACCCCCCCTGTCCATTGCCGCCCCCCCTATCCGTGCATCCGGCCCCTTTCAGGACACCGGTGCATGGGTCGTAGAGAGAGTGCACTCCGATCCCACCCAGGTGTGTGACAATAGCGAATGAATATTCACTATTACCACACTGTAAAAAGGGGGGAAAACACTGCGCTAAAAGAGGAGTATCACAATGATATAGTGGAAATAAAGCAGCCGACACTCATACAAACAAAGTGAGCAAAATGTGACGAAAAAATAGTGTAGCGCTGAATGGTGGAGTATAAGTGTGTGAATACAATTACACATATAAAATAAGTGACAATGCACAATAAATAAATATAAAATGAAGTAAAAAATGTGAACTTTAAAGTATAGAGTCCAAGATCAGGCTCAAATAAGATGGATTTTAGTCCAAAATATCTAAAGAAGTCCAAATGGGATGGTCCGTATAAATATGGGAAATAAGTGGAACACTTTTCTTATGGAGTGGCCCAAGGAATGCGGCTGTGAAGCGGTAGGTATGGTACGAATAAACAGGTGCCTGTGGGTACATCAACGTTCACTGGTAAAATAGAAGTTGGGTACTCTTACCGGATAGGTTGGACACACATGTCATACGACAGTGGGTCAATAGGGCTTGATAACCTGATGAGGCCAGGTCAGGCCTATAGGAGAGTGGTCGGATGGGTCCTGTTTGGTCCTATTCTATTCGACTCTGAATCCCAAAGGAGCGAATTCCAAATGGTGAATCCTGGTGTCACCGCTTGTAGACTCCGAATAGGTGGGTGCTCCGACCCGGGGTGTAGGGTGCCCACGTGTCCCGGATTGCCCGGGATTGTCCCGCAATTCCCATTGGTGTCCCGTGTCCCGGGCACCTTCATTCCGGGACAATACAGTGTCCCGGAATGAAATGAGGACACATAGCCACCCTAATAGAAGATTGCCAAACTGGTTGCTAGGTCCGCCCCACCTGGCATCTAGCAACCAGTGACGTCACATTCGCCCGACTGCCTGAGGGGGGGCCCGCGTGCCTGGACCAGAGAACAAAGACCGGCGCTCAACCGCTCACCACGCCGGACCAGTCCAGATTAAAAGGTGAGCAAATCGGGGCACTGGGGCTGGGCACAGTACAGTAATAAATGATGCTGACACAGTGGAGCCCTGCCCTGGGGTGGGGCAATAAAAAATGAGGCTGACAAGTGGGGGGCAACAAGAAAAATGAGGCTGACATGTCGGGGGCAATAAAGAAAAATGAGGCTGACAAGTGGGGGGCAATAAAAAAAAATGAGGCTGACAAGTGGGGGCAATAAAAAATATATATGTAGAGAATGTATACCACCTGTCTAAACTGGTGACCACTGTTTGTTTTTTCCCAAAAATTGGCAAAAAAAAAGTATCAAAAATCATATTTTTTTGGGCTGGCGCGAGGGGGGGGGGGGGTGTCCCTGAATGGCAGTTTTGAAATGTGGTCACCCTACCGGGGTGTATCCAAGGAAGCAGCGAAAGTGGGGGGCTCGTGATGTGAGTATGGAATAAAAAGATAAAAAAGAGGCTCCAGATGGTGCAGATCAAAACAAACCAGTTGGTTTATTGGGGTGGTCAGATATAATGATAAATATATGACACAAGAATTAAAAAAGTGATCACAAAAATAAAATGGATGGTAGTATAAAAGCAATGTGGGGTACAGAGTATGCTGGCCCGACTAGTTTCGACCTCAGGGTCTTCGACAGGGGCATGCTGGCACAGCCGCATTCCTTGGGCCACTCCATAAGAAAAGTGTTCCACTTATTTCCCATATTTATACGGACCATCCCATTTGGACTTCTTTAGATATTTTGGACTAAAATCCATCTTATTTGAGCCTGATCTTGGACTCTATACTTTAAAGTTCACATTTTTTACTTCATTTTATATTTATTTATTGTGCATTGTCACTTATTTTATATGTGTAATTGTATTCACACACTTATACTCCACCATTCAGCGCTACACTATTTTTTCATCACTATTACCACACTGACTCTCCTGCCGGCCAATCAGGAAGCGGGTAGTGAGACCCATTTCCCTGATTAGCCAAAAGGAGAAGCCTTCGTATTGGAGGAAACAACATACAGGGTTGGTGAAGTGGGCGCTAATTCATGCACTGTATAGTTCACCATCTGATTGCTCTCCGTGCTCTAGTGTGAACCCAGCCTGAAGGAAAAAGGTAAATGGGGGAAGGGGATTGGTTGAGGGAGGAGAGGGGGGGGGGGGGTGGGGGAAAAAGGAAAGGGAGAAAGGGCAAATCAAAATTGCATGTAAACAATCACAAACTGAAAAATGACAATAAATCAAATCATCGCTCTATGAAAGTCCATGTCATGTAGTTTGAAAACAAGCAATTTGTAGAAGGCAGCCCAGTTTGAAGACTTATGCCGCGTACACACGATCGGAATTCTCGTCGGAAAAAAACTCTGACGGTTTTTCCGACGGAATTCCGCTCAAGCTGTGTTGCCTACACACGGTCACACCAAATTCCGACGGTCAATAACACAGCGGCATAAAACATGTTCGAGAGCACTATAAAAGGGAAGTTTAATGCTTCCGAGCATGCGTCGAATTGTTTCCGAGCATGCGTCGGAATTTTGCGTGTCGGAATTGCATACACACGATCGGAAAATCCGATAGAAAGGTTTTCCGTCGTAAAAAATTGAGAACAGGTTCTCAATTCAAAGTCCGTCGGAAATTCCGACAGAAAAAGACCGATGGGCGTACACACGGCCGGAAAATCCGATGAAAAGCTCCCATCGGACTGTTTCCATCGGAAATTCCGACCGTGTGTACGCCGTATAAGAAGCAGCAAAGCAATCTTCTGGAGACACTGGAAATGGAAAACAGAGGCGCCACTCTAAGTGCAGTATTAAAATGGTAATTTTAATGTAGACTGTAAAATTTGGAGCGCACGCCGACAACCAGAGGAATGACGTCACTTCCGGGGGCTGGAGTCGGTTGACGAATAGGCAGCGCGTTTGCGGAGCTACGCTCCTTCCTCAGAGGCGCGTCGCCTATTCGTCAACCGGCTTCAGCCCCCGGAAGTGACGTCATTCCTCTGGTTGTCGGCGTGCGCTCCACCGACCGGAAGTGTCAGCAGTGGATGTTTCAGCCTGACTCACCGACGATCACCGCCCTCCAGTACATGGAATGTACCCACTCTATGGATGCCCGGCTGGTCTCTTTATCACATGCCCATAAACCTTGTACCTTAGTGAGTACTAAATTTTACAGTCTACATTAAAATTACCATTTTAATACTGCACTTAGAGTGTCACCCGATTGGCTAAAAGGACAGGCGATCCTATTGCATGCCGAGGAGGAGGAGGGGAGGAGCTGGAAGCCACCATCAAGGCGAGGACACAATTCCGCTGCACCACGCTGCCTGCCACCCATCGCCATCCATGGGGGTAAGTGCTGGATCACCCCAGAAAACAGCGGGGGCGGGGGGGTGGGGGGTGATTTGTTCGCTGCCCCCCCCCTCCCAAAAAAAAAAAATTCCACCAGCCGCAAAATTCAACTCTAAATTTGAAGAGTCTCCACAGTGGGAACAACAGATCAGAGCACGTGTCACTGTGGCGGGGCCTGCAGCTTACGCATGTATTTGCAAATGTGTGCAACTAAACCCCTGTTTTTTTTTAACGCATACTGTTGCAGGATGGTTGGTAAGTTGAGCTTGGAAATTCTTTGGTTTTATTTGACATGGTAATGGTATACAGTGCACCCACAGCAGCCACCAACCCCCCCCCCCCTCCCCCGGTCAGTCGTTTGGTTAACTTCTTGCCGACCGCCCACTGTCAAAAGACGGCGGAGCGGAGCGGCTCTTGTGGCGGGTCGCCGTCATATGACGGCGCTACCATTTTGGCCACTAGGGGGCGCGCGCGCGTGCCCGCCACGTCGCTGGGGACCCGATGCGCGTGCCCGGCGGCCGCGATGTCCGCCGGGCACCCGCGATTGCCCAGTAACTGAGCAGGACGTGGATCTGTGTATGTAATGATGGGGTGTAAACACACAGATCCACGTCCTGTCAGAGGAGAGGAGGCCGATGGTGTGTCCCCTGTACATAGGGACACCGATCGGTCCCCTCCCCCAGTCAGTCCCCTCCCCCCACAGTTAGAATAACTAATATAGGGAACATATTAACCCCTGAAGCGCCCCCTAGTGTTAACCCCTTCCCTGCCAGTCACATTTATACAGTAATCAATGCATTTTTATAGCACGGATCGCTGTATAAATGTGAATGGTCCCGAAAATGTGTCAAAAGTGTCCGATATGTCCGCCGCAATGCCGCAGTCACGATAAAAATCGCAGATCGCCGCCATTACTAGTAAAAAAAAAAAATAATAATAAAAATGTCATAAATCTATCCCCTATTTTGTAGACGCTATAACTTTTGCACGAACCAATCAATATACGATTATTGCGATTTTTTTTTTACCAAAAATATGTAGAAGAATACGTATCGGCCTAAACTGAGGAAAAAATTTGTTAAAAAAAAATAAAAAAATTGGATATTTATTATAATAAAAAGTAAAAAATATTATGTTTTTTCAAACTTGTCCCTCTTCTTTTGTTTATAGCGCAAGAAATAAAAACCGCAGAGGTGATCAAATACCACCAAAATAAAGCTCTATCTGTGGGGAAAAAAATGATAAAAATTTTATTTGGGTACAGCGTTGCATGACCGCGCAATTGTCATTCAAAATGCGACAGCGCTGAAAGCTGAAAAATGGCTTGGTCAGGAAGGAGGTGTTCGTGCCTGGTAGGCAAGTGGTTAACAGCCCCGCACTTACCCCATCTATGGCGCGGGCATCGCTTCCCTTCGGGTGATGGGCGGTGCCTTCCCCTGCGTCTCCTCCTCAGCATCACGGCAGCTTCAGCCATGCCTCCTCCCTCCTCCTCCTAGGTCAAGGACACTTCTCCTTTCGGCCAATCAGAAAATGGGTCTCAGTTTAATTCGGTTGGTCGCAGGCTGGTTGGAAAGTTGAGCTTGGAAATTCTTTGGTTTTATTTGACATGCGTTTCCCCTTCCAGTGCTCCTTGCTGTGAAGACCAGTTATAGGTGGGAGCGGTGACCTTTTTTTTGTTCTGCACTGTATACCACCAGCTGCCACTGGGCATCACTGGTGTGGTGTGTTTCTTATGTATCCTATTAGACATGTGTAATTCGTTTCGTTTTTTTTCGTTATTTTCGTTCGTTCGTTTTCATACGAATGAACGAATCATTCGAATCGTACGAATCCGATTAACGAATCATTCGAATCTAACGAATCCGAAAAACAACGAAAATCCGAAAAAAACTAATTAGAAACAACGAATGTACTAATGAAGAAAATCCGAAAAACGAAAAAATTCGTACATTCGTAACTTTTTTTTTTGTTGAATTGGTAATTTTCCGTGTCTCTTACAATGGTGCTGCTAAACGTGCTTCGAATGGATTGAAGAAAAAAATTCGTACATTCGTAACTTTTTTTTTTCGATTCGTAACTTTTTTTTTCGATTCGTAACTTTTTATTTTTTTTCGATTTGTAATTTTCCGTGTCTCTATTGAACAAAAAAATTCGTACATTCGTAACTTTTTTTTTCGATTCGATTCGTAACTTTTTTTTCAATTCGTAACTTTTTTATTTATTTTTTTCGATTTGTCATTTTCCGTGTCTCTATTGAACAAAAAAATTCGTACATTCGTAACTTTTTTTTTTGTTGAATTGGTAATTTTCCGTGTCCCTTACAATGGTGCTGCTAAACGTGCTTCGAATGGATTGAACAAAAAAATTCGTACATTCGTAACTTTTTTTTTTTTTTTTTCGATTTGTAATTTTCCGTGTCTCTATTGAACAAAGAAATTCGTACATTCGTAACTTTTTTTCGATTCGTAACTTTTTTTTCAATTCGTAACTTTTTTTTTTTTTTTTCGATTTGTAATTTTCCGTGTCTCTATTGAACAAAAAAATTCGTACATTCGTAACTTTTTTTTCGATTCGTAACTTTTTTTTTTCGATTCGTAACTTTTTTTTCAATTCGTAACTTTTTTTTTTTTTTTTTTTCGATTTGTAATTTTCCGTGTCTCTATTGAACAAAAAAATTCGTACATTCGTAACTTTTTTTTCCATTCGTAACTTTTTTTTTTTTCCATTCGTAACTTTTTTTTTCGATTTGTAAATTATTAAAATGTAATAATAGCATACACATTACATCAAATTATGAATTATGCTCCGATTACGAATCTACGAATGTTACGAATGTACGAATAAATACGAATGCGTCCGAAAATTAAACTAACGAAAAAACGAATCAACGAAAAAATAACTCTTACGAATACGAACACCGACGACTTACGAATGTACGAATCATTACGAATCCGAACAACGACGACTTACGAATGTACGAATCGTTACGAATCGACGGAAACGAAAAAAACGAAACGAAAAAAAACAAATTTTTTTCAGAAACGAAAAAAACGAAACGAAAATAAACAAATTTTTTTGTTGTGCACATGTCTATATCCTATATGATTGTCTGTATAGTCCCCTGCTACCTCTTCTTCTGTATGATAAAGACATGTGTCAGACATTTGACATATTTCATATTTGCATGTGCAAATATACTGTTGATGAAGGCTGAACACCGCTGGGAATTGATGTGCTGAGAAATGTCCTTTGTGCCGCAGCCTCGTAATCCTTCTGTGTGCTACAAAACATGAGGTTTCCTTCGGTGCTTTACTACTTTCTTCGTTTTTCCAGGTATGTGGTCTTTCAATAATCCTGTTGGCGATGGCTGTTTATTTGTGTATATTCGGTTCAAAATCAAAACGATATAAAAAGATATACGAAGCCGGTTTGCTCAAGGTCACTGAGGACACCATACATGAGCAAACAACAAGCAAGCAGAAGGACCACGTAGTCTCCATACTTAGAAGCAACGGCTGGGAAACATTTCAAGTTGGAGGGTCTGATACCCTGGAGAACTTACAGGAACTCACAATCCTCTGTAAAAAGCAGGTGAAGAGACAACTACAACAACCAAACCCCAGTGGAGGCACAGAAGACGCAGGAGGATCAGAAGACGCAGGAGGATCAGAAGACGCAGGAGGATCAGAAGACGCAGGAGGATCAGAAGACGCAGGAGGATCAGAAGACACAGGAGGATCAGAAGACGCAGGAGGACCAGAAATAGCCGAAGACACAGAAGGAATGAGTACCTCAAATGTTTAAAGTGTATGTAACCCTAAAAAACAATGTTCTATTATGTTTGACATCCAAAGAAACGTGAATTGCCCGTGGGACTTTAGATTAGGTGCAACACACTCAATAATAAAATCAATAAAGCAGAGGCGTACTAAGTGGGGGGCGGGGGGGGGGCGGGACGCCCCAGGTACCACACACTGGGGGGGGGGGGGTGTCAGGCCGGCACCCCCTCCGCGATTGAAGCGGTGGCACTGCGCCACTGGATTAGGCAGCAGCGCAAGTGACAGGCAGGGACTCAGGGAGAGGCGAGCGAGCTATCATGATGTGGGGGGGGGGTGCAGGGGGGGTGCTCCCCCGCACATCACGATAGCTTGCTCGCCTCTCCCTGCCTGTCACTTGCGCTGCTGTATAATCCAGCGGCGCAGCCACCGCTTCAATCGCGGAGGGGGGTTCCGGCCTGACAGTAAAGATTTATTGGTAAATACAATTTCCAACAGATCAACAGTGACATAATTGCCATATAGTCAAGCAGATAGGTCCATATATAGATATTAATTCTGTAGCCAGGTACAGTGTTTTCAAAGATCAAACCATAATAGGTGTGAACTTGCAGCTATGTAACTCGACGCGTTTCGTGACATAACGTCACTTCCTCAGGGGTTGATGTTCACACAGATGTGAATCTGCAAGACATCACATTTTTGGGGAGGGAGGGGGGTGCTAAGAGTGGTGATTTAGGGGGATTTGTTTTGGGAGGGGAGATGGGGAAAGGAGATATGTGCTAGCAGGTGAGATTAGTGGTGCTTTGCACTGTACTGGGGGGGATTTGAAATGATGGGGAGCAGATGTGTGCTAGGAGGGGAAGTTTTAGGGGTAGAGGCAGTGATGACTAGTGTTGTGATGCCCCCCCCCCTGGTTAGCCGACATCCCCCGCCACAGTCGATTGGGTCACCCGCACCAAGTCCCCCCCCCCCCCGGGATGTCGGTCGGTAATCCAACCCTGCACGTACTCCATCTATGTCGCTTCCATCATATCTCCTCCTCTGCATCACAACGGCTTCGTCTTCTCTTCCCCCTTCTCCTAGGCGCGCAATAGAATCACCTGTCTTTTCAGCCAATAGGGTTATGGGTCAGGGGGGCAGGAAAAAATCTAAATTAAAAAAAAAAAAGAGAAAAGGAAAGAAAGAAAAAAAAAAAACTACCAGGTAACCACCGATGTGCCGCCCCCAATCCCCCAAACAATATAGTAAATATTATCATCAAATGTTACCTTTAATTGATTGTGAGCTCTCGGGTGTAAGGATCTTTTTTTGCTTTTTGTTATGTACTGTGCATTATCTCTGTATTGCTTTTACAGTACAAATGTTCTATGTATCCATATTATATCCATCTATTATAATTATATTCCATTTACATTATTATATATTGTCTACATATTGCTTATACAGTACAATTGTACTTTATATTATCTCTGTAATGTTTATAAAGTATAAACTATATATTCCTGTCTTGCTTATACTTGCTTATATGGTATATAAAGTATGTTCTGTATATTATTTCTCTGTTTCAATTGTTTTAGTGGAAACTTTTCTGAAAGCATCACAAAGTAAAGTGGCAAACAATCCTTGCCATGGATTCTTTCAACAATTTAAGTACATAAAGAACAAAAGGGAGGGGAAGCGGGGGGGGGGGGGGGGGATGGAAGCGTAAGACCCCTTTCACATGGACGGTCCGTTCAGGTCCGCCTGTCAGTTTTTTAGGCGGACCTGAACGGACACTCCATAGACCTCTATGGAGAGTCGGATGTCAGCGGTGACATGTCTGCTGACATCCGACCCGCTCCGACTCCGAAGTGTGACGGAGGAAAACCCTATTTTTCCATCCGTCATCGGATCGGGTGACTACGGACTCTACGGTCCGTCATCACCTGATCTCCCATAGGGGAGAGCGGCGCTCTGACAGATCCGTCCCTGCACAGCGTGCAGACACAGACCTGTCAACTTCCTGCTCAGCGAGGGATCGACTGAGCCATTCCCCTGCTGTGCAGAGCGGGCTCCGTACACGGACACGTCCGTGTGAAAGAGCCCTTAATTGTGGCATCACTAATAAGGCAGGTCAGTCTTAGTGATAAGCTATAAGCTATAAGCACAAGAATAAATTTGAGGAACAAACATTAAATAAAACCGGCAAGGCCCCTGTATGTGGGCAAAGGGTCCCTTTCCGGAATAACCCTACAGGTCTGTCTGTGATACACCCATAAACCCTAAGGCTGGGGGTCACACTAGAGTACAGATCGGCCTACAGCAAGGGTCCGGTGCGCCTCTGTAACGACACCCCGAGTATGAAAGGGGTTAAAGTAATTTAGGACATTCCCTTCCCGAACACCAAGGCAGCTACCGAACACTCCGATCAGCTGAACAAGAAACCCATATGAATAACTCTCCCCCCAAGTACGAGACGAGGCTCTGTCTTGAAGGTCAAACAGGAATGAATCTTTATTTTGAGCACAAATATATACAGCAGGATGAACATACAACCTCTCACCAGAAACCTAATTAACATGAGATAATTATCTAATCCTTTAGACAGCCAAGGTGACTCAGAGACATGACCTTTAGGACAGACTTTACGTCTCCTAGCTCACCGACTATACAATACACATTATCATACATCTCCTTCATACAATTGCAGGGTTAATTAGCACACTGGATGAAAAGACTCTTTAGAAGCTGTGACAAGTCATACTAGACTAATTTACATTATAGCAGACAGAGACAGGTGGCTGGAATTTACATCAGCATCTCCTAACAGTATTTGTCCCAACAGTAGGAATCAGTCACTATTTGTAATATGGCAAATACAGGGTTCCCAGAGTCTGTGTCTCTTGGGGGGATATGGACCTGAATCCAAAGTAACACCACCTCAAGGATCCCCAGGCATGCATCTCACAAAGAACACCATTCCCCCAAATGCCAGGGCCCATGATCGGTCGGCAAGAGGCTAGAATTCAGTCCCTTCCAAAAGCCTCTGTCCCGGCCAGGTCTGTCACAGCCTCCATTCACCATTTCAGGTCCGATTTCAGTCCGAATTCTTGTCTGCATTCGGACCTGAAACTAAACCAGAAGACGCACAGGACTCCTGTGCCATTCACACCGGAGCCGCTCCAGAGATGTTTACACCAGCTCCATAGAGAGCCAATCACAATCTCCTGACATGCGAATTGGATGCGGAGGAAACCCACATCCAATTCGCAATAGTGTGAGCCCGGCCTAAAGATTTGACCACCAGTATTGCAAAACCTTTATGAGATATTCTTCAAACTATGATACATTTATCTTATGTTATAACCTTCAGTTACTCTCTCTCTCCACTATCAAAACACAATGCAGTCATTTTTTGTGGAATGTAACTCCCACTGCTGATCGTTTTGTGGAAAATAGGTTAGGGAAAGTGGTAAAAGGGGGAAGAATGGTAAAAAGAGAAAAAGAATACAAAAGATATAAAAACAAATAATAATATGAGTCCCTCCCGGGATCTACTGCCAGCCATTTCTGGAGTCAACACCTTATGTCTGGGACCTGCAAATAGGCAAGTCAAGGAGACTATATTTTGTCGAAGAGGTGTTGTTTGTCTCGTAAGACACTAATGCCCCCTACACACGATCGGAATTTTGGTCGGAAAAAGCTCTGATGATTTCCCAACGGAATTCCGACGGGATTTCGCTCAAGCTGTCTTGCATACACACGGTCACACCAAATTCCGACCGCTAGGGACGCGGTGACGTACAACACGTACGACGCGACTAGAAAAAGGAAGTCCAATAGCCAGTAGCAAATAGCTTCCTTCTCGTAGTTGAATCTGAGCATGCGTGAGTTTTTGCGCGTCGGAATTGCATACACACGATCAGAATTTCTGATAGAAACTTTTTCCGTCGGAAAAATTGAGAACATGCTCTCAATCTTTTGCTGGCGGAAATTCGGCCAGCAAAATTCCGATGGAGCCTACACATGGTTGCATTTTCCGACGAAAAGCTCTCATCGGTCTTTTGCCGGCCGAAATTCCGACCGTGTGTACGCGCCATAACCATTGTTTTTCATTTAGCATGATCCATGTGAGTTTACGCTTCATTAACCACTTTCAGACCGGACCAATTTGCAGCCAAAGGACCAGGCCCCTTTTTGCGATTCGGCACTGCGTCGCTTTAACTGACAATTGCGCGGTCGTGCGACGTGGCTCCCAAACAAAATTGACGTCCTTTTTTTCCCACAAATAGAGCTTTCTTTTGGTGGTATTTGATCGCCCCTGCGGTTTTTATTTTTTGCGCTATAAACAAAAATAGAGCGACAATTTTGAAAAAAATGCATTATTTTTTATTTTTTGCTATAATAAATATCCCCCAAAAAATATATAAAAAAACATTTTTTTTCCTCAGTTTAGGCCGATACGTATTCTTCTACATATTTTTGGTAAAAAAAATCGCAATAAGCGATTATTGATCGGTTTGCGCAGAAGTTATAGCGTTTACAAGATAGGGGATAGTTTTATAGCATTTTTATTAATAATTTTTTTTTATTATTAATGGCGGAGATCTGCGATTTTTTTTTTGTGACTGCGACATTATGGCGGACACATCGGCCATTTTTGACACATTTTTGGGACCATTGTCATTTTTACAGCAATTAATGCATTTAAATGCATTGATTTCTGTATAAATGACACTGGCAGTTTAGGAGTTAACCACAAGGTGGCAGTGTAGGGGTTAAGTAGGCCTAGGGGTGTTTTTTTTACTGTGGGGGGGCGTGGCTGTCAGCTAGTGAATGCTGATCTCTGCTCCAATCACAGGGAGCAGAGATCGGCGTCACTAGTTGCTAGGCAGAACGGGGAGATGCTGTTTATCTCGGCATCTCCCCGTTTAGCCGCTCCGTGAGACGATCGCGGGAGTCCCCGCGGCGATCGAGTCCGTGGGGACCGCGGCCGGACTCACGGGGGTCCCGACCGGCGCGGGAGCGCGCCGCTCCCGGCGCGCTCCCGATGGCACGGACAGGCTAAAGGAGGGACGTATATATACGCCCTCCTGCCTGTACGTGCCATTCTGTCGACGTATATCGTCGTGCGCCGGTCGGCAAGTGGTTAAGACAACTCTTTAGTATGCCTGTGAAGGGGCGCATGTTTCCTGTGCTTAGAACTGTCTCTGTACAAGGTGTCATTTTTGCAGGAAAAAAAGCTATTTAAAATCACTTGCGGCTAATTGCCGGTTCCCGTAAAACAGAGAACAATTTGAATCCAACAACTACCAAATATCGAATTTCAACTAATATGAAAGAAATTATTATAGCGGATATAACGAATGATTCGAATGAATTCGAGATTCAGTATATCTAATATCGAGAACTGTCCCTGCACAGTGTTATTTTTGCAGGAAAAAAAAGCTATTTAAAATCACTCGCGGCTAATGAATTGTCGGCTCAGTAAGGCCCCTTTCACACCTAAGCGTTTTTCATGCGGTGCAGCGCTAAAAATAGCGCCTGTTCACCGCATGAAAAAAATCCTTCCCCTTTAACTCCAGTGTGAAAGCCGGCGGGCTTTCACACTGGAGCGGTGCGCTAGCAGGATGACAAAAAAAGTCCTGCTAGCAGCATCTTTGGAGCGCTCCTTCCCATTGAATAGAATGGGACACCGCGGCGGCGCTCTGCGGGGGGTGTTTAACCCCTTTTCGGCCGCTCGCGGGGGTTAAAACCGCACCGCGAGCGGCTGAATACCGCTGTTAAAACGACGGTAAAGCAGCGCTAAATATAGCGCTGCTTTACCGTCACCTCGGCTCCCCGCCCCAGTGTGAAAGGGGCCTAACACAGAGAACAGTCATTCATTGAAGTCATTGATTAAAAAAAAGCGTGGGGGTCCCCCCAAAGTCAATAACCAGGCCCTTCAGGTCTGCTATGGATATTAAGGGGAACCCCCGCTTCAAATTAAAAAAAAAATGACGTAGGGGTCCCCCTAAATATCCATACCAGACCCTTCAGGTCTGGGATGGATTTTAAGGGGAACCCCGGCCAAAAAAAATGGCGTGGGGTCCCCCTCAAAATCCATACAAGACCCTTATCCGAGCACGCAACCTGGCAGGCCGCAGGAAAAGAGGGGGGGACGAGAGCGCCCCCCCCCCCTCCTGAACCGTACCAGGCCACATGCCCTCAACATTGGGAGGGTGCTTTGGGGGTCTGAGACCCCCAAAGCACCTTGTCCCCATGTTGATGGGGACAAGGGCTTCATCCCCACAACCCTGGCCATTGGTTGTGGGGGTCTGCGGGCGGGGGGTTTATCGGAATCTGGAAGCCCCCTTTAACAAGGGGACCCCCAGATCCCACCCCCCACCTGTGTGAAATGGTAAGGGGGTACAAAAGTATCCCTACCATTTCCCCAAAAAAGGTGACAAAAATGTTAAATATGACAGGAGACGGTCTTTGACAAATCCTTTATTAAAATCTTCTTTCTTCTGCTCTTCCTTCTTCCTTTCTTCATCCTTCGGTTTCTTCATCTTCTCCTTCCGGCATCTTCTTCGATCTTCTTCTTCTTCCTCCGATCCGCTTCTTCTTGCTCCAGTCTTCTCGTCCTCGTCCGGCATCTTCTTCCATGGCGTCGGCGTCTCTTCTTGGGCCGCTCCTCGCAATGGGAGGCTCCCGCTGTGTGAGGCTTCGCTGCGTCTGACAGGTCTTTTATAACGGAGGGCGGGGCCACCTGGTGACCCCGCCCCCTCTGATGCACGGTGATGTCATGAGGTTATAAAAGACCTTTCAGACGCAGCGAAGCCTCACACAGCGGGAGCCTCCCATTGCGAGGAGCGGCCCGAGAAGAGACGCCGGCGCCATGGAAGAAGATACCGGACGAGAAGGACGAGAAGACCGGAGCAAGAAGAAGCTGATCGGAGGAAGAAGATGCCGGAAGGAGAAGATGAAGAAAGGAAGACCAGAAGAAAGAAGATTTTAATAAAGGAATTGTCAAAGACCGTCTCCTGTCATTTTTACCATTTTTGACACTTTTTTGGTGAAATGGTAGGGGTACTTTTGTACCCCTTACTATTTCACACAGGGGGGGCGGGATCTGGGGGTCCCCTTGTTAAAGGGGGCTTTCAGATTCCGATAAGCCCCCCTCCCGCAGACCCCCAAAACCAATGGCCAGGGTTGTGGGGATGAGGCCCTTGTCCTCATCAACATGGGGACAAGGTGCTTTGGGGGGACCCCAAAGCACCCTCCCAATGTTGAGGGCATGTGGCCTGGTACGGTTCAGGAGGTCAGGAGGGGGGGGCGCTCTCGTCCCCCCCTCCTTTCCTGCAGCCTGCCATGTTGCGTGCTCGGATAAAGGGTCTGGTATGGATTTTGAGGGGGACCCCACGCCATTTTTTTTTTTTTTTTGGCCGGGGTTCCCCTTAAAATCCATCCCAGACCTGAAGGGTCTGGTATGGATATTTAGGGGGGACCCCATGCCATTTTTTATTAGTTTAATTCTCATCCATCAATCCCATCCATCCCATCCATCTATCCATCCATCCTTCTATCCCATCCATCCATCAATCCCATCCATCCACACCATCCATCTATCCCATCCATCCATCCCATGCATCCATCCATCAACACCATCCATCCATCCCATTCATCCACCAATCCATCCATCCCTCCATCCCATGCATCCATCCATCCCATCCATCCCATACATTCCTCCATCCCTCCATCACATCCATCCATCCAATCCATCCATCCCATCCATCCATCCATCCCTCCATCCATCCCATCCATCCTATACATCCATTCCATCCCATCCATCCCATGCATTCATCCATCCATCCCATCCATCCATCCACACCACCCATCCCATCTATCCCATCCATCCATTCATCTATCCATCCCATCCATGCATCCATCCATCCCACCCATCCATCCAGCCATTCATCCCATCCATCTATCCCATCAATCCATCCCATTCATCCATACAATAGACATGGGAACTGTCAAAAAATTTGTTTCGTTTCGTCCCGTTTCATATTTTAAAAAATTCGTAATTCGTGTACGAATCGTAAATTTTTTTTCGAATTGTTACGAATCGTTAATGTGGCTAATGAATTGTTGTTGTTCTTGTAACACAGAGAACAATTCGAATCCAACTACAAATATCGAATTTCAATTTCAAGTTACGAATCGTTACGAATCGTTAGTAAATCCAACTACAAATATCGAATTTCAACTAATATGAAAGAAATTATAATAGCGGATATAACGAATGCTTCGAATGCTTCAAATGAATTCGAGATTCAGTATATCTAATATAGAGAACTGTCTCTGCACAAAGTGTCATTTTTGCAGGAAAAAACGCTATTTAAAATCACTCGCGGCTAATGAAATGTCAGCTCCGTAACACAGAGAACAGTCATTCATTGATAAAAAAAAAAGCGTGGGGGTCCCCCCAAATTCAATAACCAGGCCCCTCAAGTCTGGTATGGATTTTAAGGGGAACCCCGGCCAAAAAAATAAATAAAAAATGGCGTGGGGTCCCCCTCAAAATCCATACCAGACCCTTATCCAAGCACGCAACCTGGCAGGCTGCAGGAAAAGAGGGGGGGACAAGAGCGGCCCCCCCTCCCGCCTGAACCGTACCAGGCCACATGCCCTCAACATTGGGAGGGTGCTTTGGGGGTCTGAGACCCCCAAAGCACCTTGTCCCCATGTTGATGGGGACAAGGGCCTCATCCCCACAACCCTGGCCATTGGTTGTGGGGGTCTGCGGGCGGGGGCTTATCAGAATCTGGAAGTCCCCTTTAACAAGGGGAACCCCAGATCCCGCCCCCCTCTGTGTGAAATGGTAAGGGGGTACAAAATTACCCCTACCATTTCACCAAAAAAGTGTCAAAAATGGTAACAATGACAGGAGACGGTCTTTGACAATTCCTTTATTAAAATCTTCTTTCTTCTTTCTTCTGGTCTTCCTTCTTCCTTTCTTCATCCTTCGGTTTCTTCATCTTCTCCTTCCGGCATCTTCTTCCATCTTCTTCTTCCTTCGATCCGCTTCTTCTTGCGCTGGTCTTCTCGTCCTTCTCGTCCGGCATCGGCGTCGGCGTCTCTTCTGGGCCCCTCCTCGCAATGGGAGGCTCCCGCTGTGTGAGGCTTCGCTCCGGCTGACAGGTATTTTATAACGGAGGGCACCTGGTGACCCCGCCCCCCATCTGACGTCATCGGGAAAGCCATAGGGAAGTCCCCATGACGTCCCCGTGCGTCAGAGGGGGCGGGGTTACCAGGTGCCCTCCGTTATAAAAGACCTGTCAGCCGGAGCGAAGCCTCACACAGCGGGAGCCTCCCATTGCGAGGAGGGGCCCAGAAGAGACGCCGACGCCGATGCCGGACGAGAAGGACGAGAAGACCAGCGCAAGAAGAAGCGGATCGAAGGAAGAAGAAGATGGAAGAAGAAGATGGAAGGAGAAGATGAAGAAACCGAAGGATGAAGAAAGGAAGAAGGAAGACCAGAAGAAAGAAGAAAGAAGATTTTAATAAAGGAATTGTCAAAGACCGTCTCCTGTCATTTTTACCATTTTTGACACTTTTTCCCCCCTTAGTACAAGATGCGTACCATGTATCAATAAAAACCAAGCATTGTATAGGTACTGTGCCTGATAAGGTGCTTTTGCTCCGCCGGAACTGGTGTCACTTTCGGCTGTATAGAACTGCGCTCAGCTTCCTGCTGTCTAGTTCCCCCTGGAGCGCACACTGAGGCGCAGAACGTCACTTCCGCTCGTAGGTCACTGCCCTGACGTTTCGTGAAAGTGACACCAGTTCCGGCGGAGCAAAAGCACCTTATCAGGCACAGTTACCTATACAATGCTTGGTTTTTATTGATACATGGTACGCATCTTGTACTAAGGGGGGGAAAGTTTTATACCCAATAAAATCTTTAACCACTTCAGCCCCGGACCAATTGGCAGCCAAAGGACCAGGCCCCTTTTTGCGATTCGGCACTGCGTCGCTTTAACTGACAATTGCGCGGTCGCGCGACGTGGCTCCAAAACAAAATTGGCGTCCTTTTTTTCCCACAAATAGAGCTTTCTTTTGGTGGTATTTGATCGCCCCTGCGGTTTTTATTTTTTGCGTTATAAAAACAAAAATAGAGCGACAATTTTGAAAACAATGCAATATTTTTTGCTTTTTGCTATAATAAATATCCCCAAAAAATATATAAAATTTTTTTTTTTTCCTCAGTTTAGGCCGATACGTATTCTTCTACATATTTTTGGTAAAAAAAATCCCAATTAGCGATTATTGATTGGTTTGCGCAAAAGTTATAGCGTTTACAAAATAGGGGATAGTTTTATAGCATTTTTATTAATATTTTTTTTTTTTTACTAGTAATGGCGGCGATCAGCGATTTTTTATTGTGACTGCGACATTATGGCGGACACATCGGACATTTTTGACACATTTTTGGGACCATTGTCATTTATACAGCAATCAGTGCTATTTAAATGCATTGATTCCTGTATAAATGACAGTTGTAGTGAAGGGGTTAACCACTAGGGGAGGGGAGGGGTTATGGGCTGTGACGTGTGTGTTTTTTTTTTTTACATTAGGGGGCGGGGCTGACGTCTGACGTCATTGATCGGCTTTCCCGATGACCCGGGAACAGCCGATCAATGACAGGCAGAGTAGGAAGCGCGGGGAGAGGTTTGTTTACACAGACCTCTCCCCGTTCTTCAGCTCCGTAACCCGATCGCGGGACACCAGCGGCGATCGGGTCCGCTGGTCCCGCGGCCGGGGTCACGGAGCTCCGGACCGGGTCGCGAGCGCGCCGCTGGCGGCACGCGCGCGACCCACAGGCAGGCAAATGCACGATCACGTACAGGTATGTGATTTTGCCTGCCCGTGCCATTCTGCTGACGTATATATGCAGTGGGCAGTCGGGAAGCGGTTAAATCAAAAACAGTATTACACTATATGAAACCTTTTTTATATGAGGGAAATTGGGGTGTTTTCCTGCTATTCTGCTGCATAAGGAGATAAGGAGTGGAGAAACGCTGATGCTGGATAAACTGATTTGATGGGCGTATATTTAACTTGGGTCTGGTGAGTGCATCCCCATAGGGGGAGTTTATATCGCACGTGGTGAATACCTGGTGGAATTCTCGGTGGATACTGATAATTTTGCACGAAAAGAACTTTTTCAGTAGCGATTGAATATTTACTCATCTGTTTTCTATGATTTACCGTACAGTAGACATGTGCAATTCGTTTCGTTTTTTTTGTTTTTTCCTTTTTTTTTTTTCGTTATTTTCGTTAGTTCGTTTTCGTACGAATGAACAAATCATTCGAATCATACGAATACAAATAACGAATCGTAACGAATCGTTCGAATCGTACGAATCCGAATAACGAATCATTCGAATCCGAAAAAAAAACGAAAATCCGAAAAAAACAAATTAGAAACAACGAATGTACTAATGAAGAAAATCCGAAAAACGAAAACGAACGAAAAAATTTGTAACTTTTTTTTTGTTGAATTGGTCATTTTCCGTGTCCCTTACAATGGTGCTGCGAATGGATTGAACAAAAAAATTAGTACATTCGTAACTTTTTTTTCGATTCATAACTTTTTTTTTTCGATTCGTAACTTTTTTTTTCGATTCGTAACTTTTATTTTTATTTTTTTTTCGATTTGTAATTTTCCGTGTCTATTGAACCAAAAAATTCGTACATTCGTAACTTTTTTTTTCGATTCGTAACTTTTTTTTTTTCGATTCGTAACTTTTTTTTCGATTCGTAACTTTTTTTTATTTTATTTTTTTTCGATTTGTAATTTTCCGTGTCTATTGAACCAAAAAATTTGTACATTTGTAACTTTTTTTCGATTCGTAACTTTTTTTTTTCGATTCATAACTTTTTTTTATTTTATTTTTTTCGATTTGTAATTTTCCGTGTCTATTGAACCAAAAAATTCGTACATTCGTAACTTTTTTTTTCGATTCGTAACTTTTTTTTTTTCGATTCGTAACTTTTTTTTTCGATTCGTAAATTATTAAAATGTAATAATAGCATACACATTACATCAAATTATGAATTATGCTCCTGATTACGAATCTACGAATGTTACGAATGTACGAATAAATACGAATGTGTCCGAAAATTAAACTAACGAAAAAACGAATCAACGAAAAAATAACTCTTACAAATGTACGAATCGTTACGAATCCGAACAACGACGACTTACGAATCGTTACGAATCGACGGAAACGAAAAAAAAGAAACGAAAATAAACGAATTTTTTGGTTGTGCACATGTCTACCGTACAGTCCTCGGTGGAAATAAGGACAAAAGCGCTGCTGCAATACTATAGAGACTTTGTGTAGGAAGGACTGTTTTTTATAAGATTGCCATATTTTTATACTTTGCATATTCAAAGCGGCTGCTATTACCAATTGTGGTGTTCAATATTTATACAATTTTTATATATTTTTATATATTGGTATACTTATTTATTTATTCATTTATAAAATTTATCCTATCTTTTTGAGAAGAAATATATCCAATCAGCGCGGAGGGGTGTACCTAGGGGCAGGCATTAGGGGTTACACTCTCTTTTTTTACAAACACATAACAATGTCTGACAACCGGCCCACTGGGAAACTCCTGGTAGCCCCGATGGCCAGTACAGGCCTGATAGCACCCTCCTTCTGGAGGTTTGTTGCATTACTTGTAGATGTAACAATGTAACCAGCAGAGGGTGCTAATGCTACATTTTCTGCCTGCATGATGGAAAATGTAATGCTTGCCTTTCCGTAAGCTTCCTACTGGTGCCTATAGATGGCAGCATAGGCTACCAGGAAAGTCTGTTTTACTGGGAATCCAAGAAATCAGATCTTTCTGATCTATTATATCTTTAAAACTTTTCTGGCTCCAGACTGAAGGCTATATACAGATAATTACTCTAAGCTTTAACCATAAACTTTTAACTAACAATTGCATGCTGAAAAAAAATGCAATTTCACAAGGTCCAAACTCTATGTATATAAAAACAAAGATCAGCTGCAGGGGATTTGCCCAGTACAAGCCATAGTAGGGTATGGGCAGTGCAGGGGGTAGGAGTTACTGGAGCTGCTTTAGTCTCAGTGTAAGGGTAAGTAGATAAAAATCAATAGATTAGGGGTAGTAGCGAGAACAGTAGTGGCAACAGTTGGGGTAGCAGCACTGTAATATACATGATCCCCCCCCCCCAAAAAAAAAGTATTGGGACGCCTGCCTTTACACACACATGAACTTTAATGGCATCCCAGTCTTAGTCTGTAGGGTTCAATATTGAGTTGGCCCACCCTTTACAGCTATAACAGCTTCAACTCTTCTGGGAAGGCCGTCCACAAGGTTTAGGAGGGTGTCTATGGGAATGTTGGACCATTCTTCCAGAAGAGCATTTGTGAGGCCAGGCACTAGTCTTGGACAAGAAGGCCTGGCTCGCAGTCTCCGCTGTAATTCATCCCAAAGGTGTTCTATCAGGTTGAGGCCAGGACTCTGTGCAGGCCAGTCAAGTTCCTTCACTCCAAACTCGCTCATCCGTGTCTCTATGGACCTTGCTTTGTGCACTGGTGGGCAGTCATGTTGGAACAGGAAGGGGCCGTCCCCAAACTGTTCCCACAAAGTTGAGAGCATGAAATTGTCCAAAATGTCTTGGTATGCTGACGCCTTAAGAGTTCCCTTCACTGGAACTAAGGGGCCAAGCCCAACCCCTGAAAAACAACCCCCCCACCATAATCCCCCCTCCCCCACACCAAGGCACTAGTCTTGGACAAGAAGGCCTGGCTCACAGTCTCCGCTGTAATTCATCCCAAAGGTGTTCTATCAGGTTGAGGCCAGGACTCTGTGCAGGCCAGTCAAGTTCCTCCACCACAAACTCGCTCATCCGTGTCTTTATGGACCTTGCTTTGTGCTCTGGTGGGCAGTCATGTTGGAACAGGAAGGGGCCGTCCCCAAACTGTTCCCACAAAGTTGGGAGCATGAAATTGTCCAAAATGTCTTGGTATGCTGACGCCTTAAGAGTTCCCTTCACTGGAACTAAGGGGGCCAAGCCCAACCCCTGAAAAAACAACCCCCCCACCATAATCCCCCCTCCCCCCACATCATAATCCCACCTCCACCAAATGATTTGGACCAGTGCACAAAGCAAGGTCCATAAAGACATGGATGAGCTAGTTTGGGGTGGAGGAACTTGACTGGACTGCAGAGTCCCTACCTCAACCCGATAGAACACCTTTGGGATGAATTAGAGTGTAGACTGCGAGCCAGACCTTCTCATCCAACATCAGTGCCTGACCTCACAAATGCACTTCTGGAAGAATGGTCAAACATTCCCATAGACACCCTCCTAAACCTTGTGGACGGCCTTCCCAGAAGAGTTGAAGCTGTTATAGCTGCAAAGGGAGAGCCAACTCAATATTGAACCCTCCGGACTAAGACTGGGGTGCCATTAAAGTTTGTGTGTGTGTGTGTAAAGGCAGGCGTCCCAATACTTTTGAAAATGTAGTTTATTGTACATTCACTTCTGTCCCTGTTCTTGGGGAGCTTGCAATCTAAAGCCCCCCTATTATCTCACATGCATATAGACATACTGGGGCCAATTTGGACAGAAGCCAATCTCCCAGCGTGTCTGTGGAGTGTGGGAGGAAACCCGCAAAGGAAACTCCATGAAGACCGTCTCATGGTTTGGGTTCAAGCCAATGGCCCAGTGGTTACAAATCAGAAGTGGTAACCACTAAGCCGCTGCGCTGCCTAAAAAAAAAAAAAAGTGTCTATTTAAAGAACGAACGAATGACTCTCAGCATTGTGTATGATTAATCCACGGATCGTATTATATTTGTCACTTCTAAAATTCTATTAGAAGGCAGAGATGTGCATGATGGGAAAATGTTTCATTTCAGATTTGTTTGTTTTAAAGTTTTGCTTCGTTATGTTAGAATTATTGAATTTTGGAATTTGTTTCATATATTTAATATTCAAATCCAATTCCGAAATTTATTCAAAATGGAAACTTGTTACAATAAATACAGTAAGATAGAAAAGTGAAATGAGATTATTTGGGCTGCTTTATAGACTAGAATAAAAAACGAGGAAGAAAATAAATATATTCTACTTTTTATTATATTGCGTTTTCTAATTTCCTTCATCCCATAAAGCAGCCCAAGTAGAAGTCGCCATCTTGTGTTCACTTTTATAACTTTACTGTATTTATTGCAACACGTTTCCATTTTGAATACATTTTTGAATTGGATTTGAATATATGAAATAAGGACATGTGCGTTCTTGATGCATTTTACAGCGTTCCAGTGCAGGAAAAACGCAGCATGTGCTTTTTTATCTTTATTTTTTTAACCACTTCAGCCCCGGACCATTTGGCTGGCCAAAGACCAGAGCGTTTTTGCGATTCGGCGCTGCGTCGCTTTAATTGACAATTGCGCGTTCGTGCGAGGTGGCTCCCAAACAATATTGAAGTCCTTTTTTTTTTTATTAAATTTTTTCCACAAATAGAGCTTTCTTTTGGTGGTATTTGATCACCTCCTGCGGTTTTCATTTTTTGCGCTATGAAAAAAAAAAAAGCGTAAATTTTGAAAAAAAAACATAATTTTTTTGCTATAATAAATATCCCCAAAAATATAAACTTTTTTTCCTCAGTTTAGGCCGATATGTATTCTTCTACATATTTTTGGTAAAAAAAAAAAAAAGAAATTGCAATAAGCGTTTGATTTGCGCAAAAGTTATAGTGTCTACAAAATAGGGGGATAGTTTTATGGCATTTTTTTTTTTTTTGTATTCTTATTTTTCCTGCGATTTTATTATTTTTTTTTTTTTTTTTTTTTTTTTTTATTATCGTGACCGCAACATTATGGCCAACAGATCGGACACTTTTGGGACCATTCACATAGCGATCAGTGCGATTAAAAATGCATAGATTACGGTGTAAATGTGACTGGCAGTGTAGAGGTTAATGCCCCGTACACACGGTCGGAAATTCCGACCACAAAATCCGTCTGATTTTTTCTGACGGATTTTGTCCGACACTGGTGTTGCATACACACGTTCGGACAAAGTTGTCGGAAAATCCGATCATTCTGAACGTGGTGACGTTCGTTGCGTACGACGGGACTACGTAGAGGCTAGTAGCCAATAGCTTTGGTCTCATAATTTTGATCTGAGCATGCGTGGCACTTTGTCCGTCGGAATTCACTACACACGATCGGAAAAAGTCTGATCGGATTTTGTTGTCGGAAAATTTGAGAGCAGGATCTCAAATTTTTTCCGTCGGAAATTCAGACGGAAAAAGTCTGATGGAGCCCACACACGGTCGGATTTCAGGGGGCGCGCAGGCAGCTCGTGGCCGGGACGTCGTCCCGGCATCTTAGATCCGCGCTGTAGCCGTCATTCGGCTATAGCGCGGATCTCAGGTGGTTAAAAAAGTCTGGTAATTGGAGTTTTCAAAAAAAAAAATAATAAACAGCCAGCATTAACAACATTGCTCAGCTGCTGAAGCACTAAAATAAAAAGAAACTTTGTTTCTTTTTGTATCTTTCTGTTTCTTCATCTGCAGATCAAAGGGATAAACAAATGTTCCTCTGTTTAACCCCTTATTAACCGTTCATTAACTCGAATCAGCCTTAATTAACTCCCTATTATCCTCCATTTAATTATTATCTTTCCTGTTTTTTTTGTTTTTTTTTGTCACGTCTTTTTTTTTTATAAATGATAAACAATTAAAACGTGTTTGGTTTGCTTTGTTAGTGAATATTTTTACACATATATATTTACACATTTCACATTGAAAAAGCGCAAAAAAAAAAAAATATATATATATTTCATTTGTAAATAACTTTTCAATGCTTTTGTAGCATTGCTGACAGCTGAAGTGAAACAAAACAGTTGCGATAGGTATCGGTAATTGGTATCGGCGAGTACGAAAAAAAAAAAAAGTATCGGTACTTGTAAAAAAAAAAAATGGTATCGGTGCATCCCTACTCGTAATAGGAATAAAAGTGATCAAAAAAAATAAAAAATGAATTAAGAGAAAAAAAGAAATGTGTAAAAATAAAAAAATCTAAGTAAAATAATTTCCCAAAAAAAACGCTTTTGATAAAATTGCTGCCCTAATACCGTGTGATATAAAAAGTTGCAATGACCACCATTTTATTCTAAAAAATAAGAAAACATATATATATATATTTCTTATTTTTTTTTTTGGGAGGTTCTGAGTTGTTCTAGAAAACAAATGATGATTTTTAGTGTAGGAGCGAAGTGCCAGAATTGGCTAAAGTGGTTAAAGTGCCATCCAGTGCTGAATCTCCTGTGGATGCCCGTTTGATGTTGGCACAGAGGCAATTTATAGGGAATAGGACCATGGGCGTCCACAGGGAGGGGGATCAAGTGCCCCCCCCCCCCGGAATCAGGGATCAGATCTTAAATTCAGCACAGTTGCATCGGTATCGGGGTGCGGGCAGCCCCCCCCCATCAGTGTAGTGTGGCTTCGGGCTCTTTTCCCTGCTCAGTCCAGCAGAGAACTCAGCGGTGCTGTGACAGGAGAATGGCGAGCTGCGGGCTGTCTGAGGTTTCCCCCGCTCGCCCCACCCATTCTTCTGTCAGGGAGACGAGACTGCGGCTCTCACCAGGTTCCCCGCCCAGCTTCCTGCCCACTCCGTTACTTCCCTATTGCCCATAACTGAGGGCCAATCAAAGGAGACTAGGAGAGGAGAGCATCATGGGACACGTAGTCCCAAAGACTGGCGGACCCATTTTCCACAGGGAGGAGGCTACAGCTCGATCAAGAGAGAGATTGAGAGACTGCAGCCTGGAAAAAAAGCTGAGGGAAAGAGTGCTACAGGACAAAGAAAGAGGAGTGTGCTGGGCGGATGCCGGAGAGAGCCACGCTGCCCAGCACCACCAGGGAGAGAGCCACGCTGCCCAGCGCCACAAGAGAGAGAGCCACACTGCTCAGCGCCACCAGAGAGAGAGCCACACTGCTCAGCGCCACCAGAGAGAGAGCCACGCTGCCCAGCACCACCAGGGAGAGAGCCACGCTGCCCAGCGCCACAAGAGAGAGAGCCACACTGCTCAGCGCCACCAGAGAGAGAGCCACGCTGCCCAGCGCCACCAGAGAGAGAGCCACGCTGCCCAGCGCCACCAGAGAGAGAGCCACGCTGCCCAGCCACCAGAGAGAGAGAGCCACGCTGCCCAGCGCCACCAGAGAGAGAGCCACGCTGCCCAGCACCACAAGAGAGAGAAAGACTGAGCCACTACCAGGGTACAGACATGCTACACTACTGACCAAAGTCGCCCCCGGGGGAACCCAGAGTGAGCGATCGTCCAGCCGGAGGGATCACTACTGTAGTTTTGCTGGGTCTGGTAAGAGTAAAAGTAAAGAGTAATCCATTACTTATCCTAGGGACTGTACTACGTCTCTGACCATGATAATGTTATAATGACTTTGTCGTAAAGGGGCGGTGCATGGGTGACCCTAAAGTGATACCCCCCCCCCCCCCTGAAAAAAGTTCTGCGGACGCCCATGAATAGAACTACAACTGGGTGCTCCAGGACTGGAGCCTCATTAATGGGACTGTCTAGTCTTTGGTTGTGAGCATGCTCAGTCTTGTCCTGTGTTTTATCTCGGAGCTGTCCTTTCAGCACCATGAGATTGGAAGCCACCCGATTTGTTTCCTTGAGTCTGCTCTGTTCCCTCGGAAGCGGCTGCTTGTGATGGTGTCATCTCGGCAGGTTTTTTTTTATAGTTGTGATCCGCTGATGTTGATTCAACAGAAGAATATTTTGCTGTTCTTTTCTAGCCGTACTCTACGGTGACATTTCAAGCTATAATACAAGTGTGTGACGCCATTGCTAGGGTACCCCAGATACATAAGTCCAACCCGTACCACGCATGAACCCCCAAACCTGTGCTTCAATACAAATCACAATGACACCGATCTGGAGAAAAGTGGCTGGTTGGCCATTTATTAACCACTTCAATACCAGGCACTTACCCCCCCCTTCCTGCCCAGGCCAATTTTCAGCTTTCATCGCTGTCGCTATTTAAATGACAATTGCGTGGTTGTGCTACACTGTACCCAAACAGAATTAGAGCTTTATTTTGGTGGTATTTGATCACCTCTGCGGTTTTTATTTTTTGCTAAACAAATAAAAAAATACAGAAAATTTGGAAAAAAAACGTTTTTTCGTTTGTTTCTGTTATAAAATGTTGTCAATAAGTACGTTTTTTCCTTAACTGATGGGCACTGATAAGGTGACACTGATGAGGTGGCACCAATTAGGTGGCACTGATGATGGGCACTGATGTGCACTCATAGGCAGCACTGATAGGCAGCACCGATGGGCACTCATGGGTAGCACTCATAGGCGACACTGGGCACTGAAAGGCTGCACTGATGGGTACTTATGGGCGGCACTGATAGGCTGCACTGATGGGCAGTAATATGCGGCACTGGTAGATGGAACTGATAGGCATCCCTGATGGCAGTGGTAGGCATTGTGGGTGGGCACTGATTGGTAGCTGCCTGGGCATTGATTGGCAGCTGCCTGGGCACGGATTGGCATTCCCTGGTGGTCTAGGGGGGCATACCTGGTAGTCCAGTGTGGTGGCCATCCTGGTGGTCCTGGGTGGCATCCTGGTGGTCCTGGGCGCGCATCCGAGGAGGGGCTGCACTGATAAACTATCAGCACAGACCCCCCTATCAGACGTGAGTGATAAAAAGCTGATCAACGGCTCTTCCTGGTTACTTCGTGATCAGCCGTGATTGGACACAACTGATCATGTGGTAAAAAGTCTCTGTCGGAGACTCTTTACCTAGATCGGAGTTTCGGGTTTCAGACTGACACACCGCACCACTGATCGCCGCGATGCGTGCCCCCGGGGGCGCGCAACGGCTTGTTATCCTGCCGACGTCATATGACGTCTGGTCAGGATAACAGTCCGGTGAGGACCCCCCCCCTGTCTCCTCCCCCTCGGACCCCTCCCTATTGCTGCACAGCCAAAACTGAGTGGTGTTCTCTCCTCTGTCTCTCAGCTAACAGGTAACATTTTCAGGCTTCATATCTCTGTTCATTCAACCACCAGGCCATCAGATGGAGATGAGATGGGCATGGATGAAGGGATGTTCCTTGAGGCAGAAGATCCGGTCTGGAAGGGAGCGGAACTGGGTCCCCGTAACTCAATTGTAACAGGAGAGAAAACCATGGCCTGTTGGGCCAGTATGGAATGATTGCCACTATTTCGGCACCAACCTCATCAAGGCCGCATCAATGAGGGGAGCAAACTCCAGGTGCTTGACTTCTTCACCTTTAAATGGATACATTCTCGCCACTTTAGAGATAAGAGAATTCTTTCTCTCCACTTTACTCCACTCATCCGAGATAATTTCACCCAGTTCACCCAAGAAGGGAAAATTTTCAGCGCTCTTTTTTAAGATGCTTAAAATACTTCCTCTGAAAGATGATCCTCCTTCCCAAACTGCTCTACCTATTCTGGCAGGCCCCACTCTACATCCCAGACCGCTTGTTTAAAGACATGGAATCCATCCTCAACACCTTCATTTGGGGCTCTTCCAGGCACAAATTGACCTGGCAGACCCTCAAATGCCCGACCCACTTAGGCGGCACGGCTCTACCCGACCTGGCAATGTACTACCTAGCCTCCCAACTGTCTCACTTCTACCACCTGAACGGCCACGATAGGATCCGCTACTCTATGTTGGTGTGCCTAGCGGCCACTGACATAGTGGCTCATCCATTCCAAATTATTTTCTGCAAACACAGGGGCCTATCGCGATTAGGGGACAGAAAACACATGCTTACACATTACAACAGGGTCTGGCAAACGGCACTTACTCAAATAGGCGCTCCCCCCTTACATGCCCACGTACCCCTCTGGGAAAACCCACGACTTCCAGAACTACTGAACATCCCCGACCACAAAATATGGATAGCCAAGGGTGTCATATATCTGTCGCAGCTCTTCTCCGGTCGCACCATCAAAACATTCCAAGCCCTGAAAGAGGAATTTGACCTCCCCAATCACTCCTTTTTCCGATACCTGCAGATCCGGCACGCAGTCCAGGTTCAGTGCGGACAGCCTGCGCCGGCTCTGGAATCAGTGGCCCTGGCAGACACGGTACTGGGTACCGACTCCAGGAAATTGATCTCCACTCTATATACACACCTCATTACCCCCAAAGCCACTGCCCATGCTTACCGCCTTAAAACCAAATGGGAAACTGACCTCGGGGAAATTAACGACGAACAGTGGGGGGAAATCCTGGAAACGCCTAAAAAGGTATCGCCTAAGCTGTCTGACAGACTTACCCACCTGTACATCCTGCACAAAGCATACGTCACCCCCATCCGACTGTCTAAGTATAGACCTGACACTGACCCGACCTGCCCCAGATGTGGCGACACCGACAGCACTTTCTATCACCTTATCTGGTCCTGCCCACACATCCAACAATTCTGGGCACAGATTGTTAAGTTCCTCCACGACCAAATGGGCTCCCCTCTGACAGTATGCCCCCGTCAATGCATCCTTGGTCTTCTCCCCCTGTCAGAGGAAGAGAAATACCTTACAATCTTTCTACAGGAAACCCTCTTTGCTTCCAGAATGCAGATAGCCCAAATGTGGCTCAGACCAGCTTCCCCCACTATTCAACAATGGAAAAATGCGGTGAACCTCACACTACCATATAAGAAGGTCCTCTACTCCCACCGCGGATGCCCTACTAAATTCCAAAAAATCTGGGACAGGTGGACAGAAAGCCCCAACACATGTGATGACTGAGCTCACCCCCCTCCTTTCAATTGACCGCACATCAGTGCCACCAGTGCCCTGCCTGTGAGGATCTCCCTATCTCCTCTCAGACCCGCAGGTATATGTATGCATCCTAGTCTCCCCTCCCAACTCCCATCTACCGATAGTACTACGAACATGATATCAGCAAATATTGATTGCGTCAGACAAACCGTGTATATGTTGTTTTTTACCAGTTGGTGCATGTTGCACCTGTTACCTGTTGTAACATATTCTGTATTTAAATACTCAATAAACTTCATTTTGATTAAAAAAAAAATAAATAAAAATACTTCCTCTGTTTAGAGGGTGCTTCTACTGGTTCCTTCCACCTCAGGGCGTCCTTCGGCTGCTCTGAGCAGATGAGGGACCTGGGAAAAGTCAAATCCTGCACTGGAATCATCCACTTCAGCTTCACTGTCAGAAGATCCACTGAAAGAAAAACTGTCACGGGAGGGACCCGGAACATCAAGGTCTACCACCGCAACTACTGAAGTTGGTAGGAGGGAGGAATGACCTCATAAGCGGAATCCAATTTATTCAAGGATTCTCGAACAACCTTCCTGACCAAGGCCTCCACTTGCTGGTCTTTAGCATCCCTTTCCTTTGCAGCTCGGGAAAAACATAAATCGCACAGCGATTTATCTTCTGGCACTTTAGCTCTACATCCCCAACAGGATCTTCCTTCCGAGCGACCAGAATGGTGGTGGGAATAGTGCCGAGACCCAGACCTTGATTTGTCAGAGCGGTGTCTGGAAGAGGACTTAGGACGTCCAGAACTTGATCTTGAATGGTCACGTCGTGACTAGGGATGAGCCGAACACCCCCCGTTCGGCTCGCACCAGAACCCGCTAACGGACCTAAAGTCCGTGCGAACTTTAGAACCCTATTAGTTATAATGGATGCGAACGTTCGAAATCAAAAGTGCTAATTTTAAAGGCTAATATGCATGTTAATGTCATAAAAAGTGTTTGGGGACCCGGGTCCTGCCCCAGGGGACATGTATCAATGCAAATTTTTTTTTTAAAAACGGCCGTTTTTTCAGGAGCAGTGATTTTAATAATGCTTAAATTGAAACAATAAAAGTGTAATATTCCTTTAAATTTCGTACCTGGGGGGTGTCTATAGTATGCCTGTAAAGGGGCGCATGTTTCCCGTATTTAGAACTGTCTCTGCAAAAAGTGTCATTTTTGCAAGTAAAAAAGCTACTTAAAATCACTCGCGGCTAATTTGAATTGACGGCTCCCGTAATACAGAGAACAGTCATTCATTGAAACATTGATAAAAAAAAAAAGTCATTGATAAAAAAAAAAGTCATTGATAAAAAAAAAAAAAAAAAAAAAAAGCGTGGGGGTCCCCCCAAATTCAATAACCAGGCCCTTGAGGTCTGGGATGGATTTTAAGGGGAACCCTAGCCAAAAAAAAATGGCGTGGGGTCCCCCTCCAAATCCACACCAGACCCTTATCCGAGCACGCAACCTGGCAGGCCGCAGGAAAAGAGGGGGGGACGAGAGCGCCCCCCCCCCGCCTGAACCGTACCAGGCCACATGCCCTCAACATTGGGAGGATGCTTTGGGGTCCCCCCAAAGCACCTTGTCCCCATGTTGATGAGGACAAGGGCCTCTTCCCCACAACCCTGGCCATTGGTTGTGGGGGTCTGCGGGCGGGGGGCTTATCGGAATCTGAAAGCCCCCTTTAACAAGGGGACCCCCAGATCCCGCCCCCCCCCCTGTGTGAAATGGTAAGGGGGTACAAAAGTATCCCTACCATTTCACCAAAAAAGTGTCAAAAATTTTAAAAATGACAGGAGACGGTCTTTGACAATTCCTTTATTAAAATCTTCTTTCTTCTTTATTCATCCTTCGGTTTCTTCATCTTCTCCTTCCGTCATCTTCTTCCATCTTCTTCCATCTTCTTCTTCCTCCGATCCGCTTCTTCTTGTGCTGGTCTTCTCGTCCTTCTTGTCCGGCATCTTCTTCCGTCGGCGTCGGTGTCTCTTCTTGGGCCGCTCCGTGCAATGGGAGGCTCCCGCTGTGTGAGGCTCCGCTCCGTCTGACAGGTCTTTTATAACGGAGGGCACCTGGTGACCCCGCCCCCCTCTGATGTCATGGGGAAAGCCATAGGGAATTCCCCATGACGTCCCTGTGCGTCAGAGGGGGTGGGGTCACCAGGTGCCCTCCATTATAAAAGACCTGTCAGACGGAGCGGAGCCTCACACAGCGGGAGCCTCCCATTGCGCGGAGCGGCCCAAGAAGAGACAGAGACAGAGACACCGACACCGATGCCGACGGAAGAAGATGCCGGACGAGAAGGACGAGAAGACCAGCGCAAGAAGAAGCGGATCGGAGGAAGAAGAAGATGGAAGAAGATGGAAGAAGAAGATGGAAGAAGATGACGGAAGGAGAAGATGAAGAAACTGAAGGATGAAGAAAGAAGAAAGAAGATTTTAATAAAGGAATTGTCAAAGACCGTCTCCTGTCATTTTTAAAATTTTTGACACTTTTTTGGTGAAATGGTAGGGGTACTTTTGTACCCCCTTACCATTTCACACAGGGGGGGGCCGGGATCTGGGGGTCCCCTTGTTAAAGGGGGCTTCCAGATTCCGATAAGCCCCCCGCCCGCAGACCCCCACAACCACCGGGCACGGTTGTGGGGATGAGCCCTTGTCCTCATCAACATGGGGACAAGGTGCTTTGGGCGGGACCCCAACGCACCCTCCCAATGTTGAGGGCATGTGGCCTGGTACGGTTCAGGCGGGAGGGGCCGCTCTCGTCCCCCCTCTATTCCTGCGGCCTGCCAGGTTGCGTGCTCGGATAAGGGTCTGGTATGGATTTTGAGGGGGACCCCACGCCATTTTTTTTGGCGAGGGTTCCCCTTAAAATCCATCCCAGACCTCAAGGGTCTGGTATGGATTTTGAGGGGGACCCTACGCCATTTTTTTTTTGGCTGGGGTTCCCCTTAATATCCATCCCAGACCTGAAGGGCCTGGAATTTGGGGGGACCCCCACGCTTTTTTTTTTTTTTTTATTAATGAATGACAGTTCTCTGTGTTACAGGAGCCATCAATTCATTAGCCGCGAGTGCTTTTAAATAGCTTTTTTCCTGCAAAAATGACACTTTTTTGCAGGGAAAGTTCTAAGCACAGGAAACCTGCCCCCTTCACAGGCCACCTATAGACACCCCCCAGATGTGATACTGCAATGCTGTTCTAACAGCACGCACACACAAATCCCCAGAAATAGAGCATATCTTGTCAGCAGTCAGCAACACGCTGACACTGTGACTGAAACATAATATGCGAGGCCTCCGGCGCGGCGGCCTCTTATACCGTGGGGCGTGTACTAAAGCCCCTGAGCTATAATTGGCTACAGGCATCCTGCCTGTAGCCAATTATGGCTCTCCTCGCTGCCGGCGCTGTGATTGGCCAAGCATGCGGGGTCACAGTGCATGCTTGGCCAATCATCAGCCAGCATTGCACTGCGACTAGCGCAATGCATTGCGGGCCGCTCGCATCACACGAATTTGATGCGAGCGGCCCCAATAGTTCTGGGCTCGCTGAGCGAGCGAACGCCCGGTGCTCGATTCGAACATGGGTTTGAATCGAACACCGGGCCCATCCCTAGTCGTGACCCAGATTGTACATTGTCTTCGCGTGCTGGCGAACGAAGATCCGGTATGGAAGGGCTAAAATAAATGATAAGGAAAAAATTCTAATTTAAACTATTACACCCTAACCAACCCGATAAACAGACAGAAAGGAACACAAAATTCCATCCTACCTGCGGCGTAAGGGCTGGCCACAAGGGGGCGGAGAAACATCCATGGTAACAAATTCGGACAGGCTGCAACAACATCCACAGTAAATAAATACATAAAATAAATAATAAATTCATAATACACCAATGCATAAAGTACTAAAATCACTAAGCAAATAAAGGCATCTAAGCCTCTTACCTCCGTATAATACAAACAGTATGCAGTGCTTTGTATGGATGCAGCAGCAAGCCTATCCGAATCTGACAGGCATTTAAATCTGGCGGCGGATGACGTCATCACGCCTTCCGGCGCCACCAGCGTCGCCTCCACGGCGCTTGCGCGCATGCGCAAACGTTGTCATTCCGCCCGCACTGCGCAGGCGCCAACCAAGCCTTGATTTCAATCGAGACTGTGCGGCTGCGCAGTACAGGAAAGAGCGGCGATCTGGAACGCAGATGCGCTCCAGCCGCCATACACTGGAAAAAATACAGACAACAAACAAACACAGGCTGCCATACAATACCGCTCAGCACGCCGACCATCCGACCTGGCTCCCATCCACAGGCACGTCATCGGGGATAATTTAAAGGGGAATGCCTCCCGCTAGTAGCTGGGACGAATGGCCATACTGCCGCTTGCCAGCCAGTGGCTGGATAGTAAGCTCTTTGTGGCATCGCACTTCATCCCCATGTCCACCCTGCTAGTAGCTGGGACGCTGGACTCCAGACACCAGAACTCGTCATGTGTGCGAACGGCGAACAGGAACCAGACACGGATTCACGACTCCTTTGGGTAAGAACTACCCCTTTGGTCCTTAAGGAGGAGGACAAAAAAGGAACACGGTCTCTGACTAGGAGCAAAGATTTATGGGAGTGGGGTCCTATGAGGTATGAGAGGCGGGATTAACCCATACGCAGGCTGTCATGGAATCTGTCAGGAAAGTGTATGTTTGGACTGGCACAGTGTGATCCAATAAGTAAAGCCTAAAGTCTCATGTTGTGTTAAAAAAATTAAATAAAATATTAAAAAGATCCTTCAATTTAAAGGTAAATTATTCATTCATGTTTTGCCATTTTTTTCTAACTAGTTAATATTCTATGTGACTGCAAACAAATTCCTAATTATGAAAAATACACAATTATTGGGTGATGAAATGTGTAAAATAAGTGTAGCCAAATTAGTGAATGTAACAGTTGAGTTCTGTATATTAATATTTTTTTCTAATTGCAATAACAGGTGATCTCTTTTGGGAGATTTTGATCTTCCAGTCCGGCCATTACTGATACACCCATATACACCGATCTGTATCTTTATCACCCGATCTCTCCTTGTTGTTGGTTTAATTAACGTATGTTCTTAGATGTTTTTTTGATGTTTTTTTGATGTTCTTCAATGTTTTTTGATGTTTTTTTGATGTTCTTCAATGTTTTTTTGATGTTCTTTGATGTTTTTATGATGTTCTTTGATGTTTTTATGATGTTCTTTGATGTTTTTATGATGTTCTTTGATGTTCTTCGATTTCTGCTGTGTTTGTGTATATAAGTATGACTTTTCAGTTATTTGCATAAATCCATGTCTGATGAAGAAATCTGAGTCTTTTGGAAAGCTTGCACCCCCATATATGTTGAGTGAGCCAACCAAAGGTATTGTCTACATCTTTACTTTTCCTGCCCTGTTAAGCAAAATGCTAAGTTCGCCAGGCATGTTACAATTTACTGTCAAATCATATTTTGTAGATCTAAAGAAGGTTGTACAGTTAGATTGCTACATACAGTATGTACCCCTGGAGGGGCTGCAGTAGATTAGACAGTTTTTTTCCCCCAACAAGCACAGAAGCAGACAGGCACACATCAACACTTCATGCACTCTGGCTCATTAAACAGTCTAGGGCAGGGGCGCCCAACCTTTTTAAGAGCGAGGGCCATCGAATCGGCTTGGTAACCGGTCGCGGGCCAAAATAAGTGTAATGGGTGGATGACAGGTCTGTATCTACGCTGCATATGCAGAACGGATATGGACACAGCCCATGCTACTCTATGGGCCCTCCAATTCAATCTGACAGAAGAGGACGGTCCCCCATCTGTTTTTTTTTTAGCGTATCGGATTGAAGGTAAGCAGGGGTAAATGGACATAGAGGTGAATGGAGGGTCCGATTGGGTCCTAAGGCTGCTTTCACACTGCTGCGCCACGTGCACCTGTGGCTTTCCTGCAGGTTAGCTGCACTTTGCCATAGGCTTCTATTATATCCTGATGGTATAGTGCACTTTCTGAAAGCGCACCAAAGCCACGTGTAATAACAGAACTCTATGGCTCAGTGCAGGTAACCCGCAGGTGCAGGATTAGTTTAACAGCAGCCTAGTAACCACTGAAGAACAGATATGCCCATATATACACTGATTTCAGTAACAAACGCACATTTAATAACTGCCTGGGACAGCAACAATCGTGGAAAACTGAATGGAAGACTGTAATTTCCCCGATTGTTGCTGTCCCAGGCAGAGTGCATTTGGTATCGATTTTGACAGGAGGTGGCGCTATACAGGAAGCATCAGCTTATGCGGCTCTGCAGCCTCTTGCTTTCTCTACCGCCGGCTTCATTCACAACACTGATGCTCTGGGATGGTGGGTCGGCAACCTGCTATCTGGGCTTGTCAAACCACCATCCTAGAGCAGGAGGTCGCCCCCCCCCCCCCCCCCCCCAAAGACAGTCACAAAAAAAAAAAAATTTAAAAGGAAAAAAAAATGTCCCTTTAAAAAAAAAAAAAAGTTCCTTTAAGTGCACTGTGTAGGAGGGGAGGGGGCGCCAGACACAATACACCATGGAAGCGTCATGCAAATGCAATCCCATGATTGCAGGCACGACACTTCATTTGTGCTATTTTTTGGTGCCTTGTGGCGCTGTGCAGAGCGCCTCTAGACGCTGATTGGGGCATTCTCCTTCATGTATCCATGTCTGGGCGGTGCTGTCCTCAGAGCGGCGTGTCACTTCCTGTTTCTGTGTGAATGAAGAAGCCATTCTCTGTGTGAAGCAATTGTCTGGCCACCCCAGCCATATACAGCAGTACCTTGTGTGCTGTATATATTCTGTGATCGGAGGAAGCTGTGCTTCACCTCTGCTATGCCTGGAATCCACCTCTGCTCCAGCCCTTCACCCGACAATCTGCTGGAGCCTTCATTACACATCTCCTGTATGTGTGACACAAGGGCTCCCCGCACTGCGTCCTCCTGTACAGGTCAGTGTTCTCTCTCTCTCTAACTGCATATCTATATCTATCTTCTCTCTCTCTTTCTCTCTCTCCCTCTCTCTCTCTCTCCCCCCTTCTATCTATCTATCTCTCCCCCCTCTCTCTTTCCATCTATCTTTCTAGCTATCTCCTCTCTCTCCCCCTCTCTCTCTCTCTCTCTCTCTCTCTCTCTCTCTCCCCTCTCTCACCTCTCTCTCTCTCTCTCTCTCTCTCTCTCTAAACTCTCTCTCTCTCTCATCTCTCTCTCCCCCCTCTCTCTTTCTATCTATCTCTCTTCCCCTCTCTCTTTCTATCTATCTCTCTTCCCCTCTCTCTATCTATCTGTCTATCTATCTAGCTATCTATCTATCTATCTATCTATCTATCTATCGATCTATCTATCTATCTATCTATCTATCTATCTATCTATCTATCTATCTATCTATCTCTCTCCCCCCTCTCTCCTTCTCTTTATCTATCTATCTCTCCCTGCATATCTATCAACCACCTCCATCATGGGCGAGTGATGTTGGGGGGGGGGGGGGGGGGGGGTTGGTTGGGGTTTTGTGTGCACCCCCTAAAAAAATGGAGCACCAGCCGCCACTGCCCCCCAGTTTTCCCCTGTGTGTCCCCCCCCCCCAGTGTCCCCTGTGTGCTCTCCCCCCAGTGCCCCCTCCAGTATCCCCCTGTGTGCTCTCCCCCCCCAGTGTCCCCCGTGTGCTTCCCCCTCCCCAGTGTCCCCCTGTGCCCTCTCCCCTCCCAGGGTCTCCCTGTGTGCTCTCCCCCCCCACAGTGTCCCCCCGTGTGCTCTCCCCCCCCCACAGTGTCCCCCCGTGTGCTCTCCCCCCCCCCAGTGTCCCCCTGTGTGCTCTCCCCCCCCACAGTGTCCCCCTGTGTGCTCTCCCTCCCCCACAGTGTCCCCCCTGTGTGCTCTCCCCCCCACAGTGTCCCCCTGTGTGCTCTCCCCCCCACAGTGTCCCCCTGTGTGCTCTCCCCCCCCCACAGTGTCCCCCTGTGTGCTCCCCCCCCCACAGTGTCCCCCTGTGTGCTCTCCCCCCCACAGTGTCCCCCTGTGTGCCCTCCCCCCCCACAGTGTCCCCCTGTGTGCTCCCCCCCCCCACAGTGTCCCCCTGTGTGCTCTCCCCCCACAGTGTCCCCCTGTGTGCTCTTCCCCCACAGTGTCCCCCTGTGTGCTCCCCCCCACAGTGTCCCCTGTGTGCTCCCCCCCACAGTGTCCCCCTGTGTGCTCCCCCCCACAGTGTCCCCCTGTGTGCTCCCCCCCACAGTGTCCCCCTGTGTGCTCACCCCCCCCACAGTGTCCCTCTGTGTGCCCCCCCCCACAGTGTCCACCTGTGTTCTCTCCACCCCCACAGTTTCCCCCTGTGCCCTCCCCCTCCCCCAGTGTCCCCCTGTGCCCTCTTCCCCCCTCACAGGGTCTCCCTGTGTGCTCCCCCCAGTGTCCCCCTGTGTGCCCTCTCCCTCCCCCAGTGTCTCCCTGTGTGCCCTCTCCCGCTCCCAGTGTCCCCCTGTGCCAGTGTTGCCAACCCCCCGAAGTGAAATTTACTGGCAGGATGCCAAAATTTACAAGTGTCCACAGTGTCCCCCGTGTGCTTTCCCCCTCCCCGGTGTCACCCTGTGCCCTCTCCCCTCCCCAGGATCTCCCTGTGTGCTTCCCCCTCCCCAGTGTCCCCCTGTGCCCCCTCTCCCTCCCAGGGTCTCCCTGTGTGCTCTCCCTCCCCCACAGTGTCCCCCCGTGTGCTCCCCCCCCACAGTGTCCCCCCGTGTGCTCTCCCCCCCCCACAGTGTCCCCCCCGTGTGCTCTCCCTCCCCCACAGTGTCCCCCCGTGTGCTCTCCCTCCCCCACAGTGTCCCCCCGTGTGCTCTCCCCCCCCCACAGTGTCCCCCTGTGTGCTCTCCCTCCCCCACAGTGTCCCCCTGTGTGCTCTCCCCCCCCACAGTGTCCCCCTGTGTGCTCTCCCTCCCCCCACAGTGTCCCCCTGTGTGCTCTCCCCCCCCACAGTGTCCCCCTGTGTGCTACCCCCCCCCACAGTGTCCCCCTGTGTGCTCTCCCCCCCCACAGTGTCCCCCTGTGTGCTCTCCCCCCCACAGTGTCCCCCTGTGTGCTCTCCCTCCCCCACAGTGTCCCCCCTGTGTGCTCTCCCCCCCCACAGTGTCCCCCTGTGTGCTCCCCCCCACAGTGTCCCCCTGTGTGCTCTCCCCCCCACAGTGTCCCCCTGTGTGCCCTCCCCCCCCACAGTGTCCCCCTGTGTGCTCTCCCTCCCCCAGTGTCCCCCTGTGTGTGCTCCCCCCCACAGTGTTCCACTGTGTGCTCTCCCCCCCACAATGTCCCCCTGTGTGCTCTCCCCCCCCACAGTGTCCCCCTGTGTGCTCCCCCCCACAGTGTCCCCCTGTGTGCTCACCCCCCCCCCCCCACAGTGTCCCCCTGTATGCTCACCCCCCCCCCCACAGTGTCCCTCTGTGTGCCCCCCCCCCACAGTGTCCACCTGTGTTCTCTCCACCCCCACAGTTTCCCCCTGTGCCCTCCCCCTCCCCCAGTGTCCCCCTGTGCCCTCTTCCCCCCCCTCCCCCAGGGTCCCCCTCCCCCTGTGTGCTCTCCCCCAGTGTCCCCCTGTGTGCCCTCTCCCACCCCCCGAAGTGAAATTTACTGGCAGGATGCCAAAATTTACAAACAGCACCAATTTTTTACTGGCAAAAAATCATGAACATTACTGACAGAGACACATTTTTTACTGACACTGCAAAAAGTACCTAAAATTACAGTTTTCAGTGCTAAACAGTGCAAATATCAATATTTCAACTATAAACATATAGCTATTGCTATTAGCAATGTGTTTAACTTAAATAAAAGTCAAAAAACATATTTCTCCATTAATTTGAAAGTCAGGTTACTATAACCCAGCCAGCACTGGGTTCTCCCTTACAGTGAAAGGGAACTCTTATGTAAAGGGTAAAGCTGCAGATCATGATCTAAAGGGGGGACTCTGATGTAAGGGGAGGCTCTGGTGACCCGAGACCACCTTATATCAGAGTCCACTGCATTCCCTTTACATCAGAGTTCCCACTTACAGCAGCATTGCCCTTGCACTGTAAGGGCCAAGCCTGCAGACTCTGATGTAAAGGGGAATGCCAAGAACTCTGATGTGGGGGGTACTCTGGTGACCAGAGACCACCTTCCGCAGAGTGAATACACTAAGGTAAGGGGAGGGTTACTAATATAGGGGGGGGACCTTTATATCAGTGCCCACTTACATTATTGTATTCACTCCCCCCTTACATCAACAACCGTCCCCCCCTAGACTGGCCTGGCGGCACTGTCACTGACCTCCTCTGAGGTGCATCGCGCAGGGCTCAGTCAGATGGCTCCAGCTTGACGATGATGCATGATGCAGGAGATGGTCAGAGGCTGCAGGCATGAGGCAGGACATGGTCAAGGCTGCAGGCATGATGTAGGAGATGGTCAGAGGCTGCAGGCATGAGGCAGGAGATGGTCAGAGGCTGCAGGCATGATGCAGGAGATGGTCAGAGGCTGCAGGCATGATGCAGGAGATGGTTAGAAGCTGCAGACATGATACAGAAGATGGTCAGAGGCCATGGTGGACAGGACATGGTCAGAGGCCGTGGTGGACAGGACATGGTCAGAGGCCGTGGTGGACAGGACATGGTCGGAGGCCGTGGTGGACAGGACATGGTCAGAGGCCGTGGTGGACAGGACATGGTCGGAGGCCGTGGTGGACAGGACATGGTCGGAGGCCGTGGTGGACAGGACATGGTCAGAGGCCGTGGTGGACAGGACATGGTCAGAGGCCGTGGTGGACAGGACATGGTCGGAGGCCGTGGTGGACAGGACATGGTCGGAGGCCGTGGTGGACAGGACATGGTCAGAGGCCGTGGTGGACAGGACATGGTCGGAGGCCGTGGTGGACAGGACATGGTCGGAGGCCGTGGTGGACAGGACATGGTCAGAGGCCGTGGTGGACAGGACATGGTCAGAGGCCGCGGTGGACAGGACATGGTCGGAGGCCGTGGTGGACAGGACATGGTCAGAGGCCGTGGTGGACAGGACATGGTCAGAGGCCGTGGTGGACAGGACATGGTTAAAGGCTGTGTGAATAGGAGATGGTCAGAGGCTGTGGACAGGAGATGGTCAGAGGCTGTGGACAGGAGATGGTTAGAGGCTGTGAACATGGTAGATTGCAATGGCATACCTGTCTCCTCCACATCAGTCAGTGACAGTGTCAGCCCTCTGTCACTGTGTGCCTTTCATATCTGTCTTCTGTCAGGTTACGCTCTTCTACAGGGTCGGCTTCACCATCCCCCCCAGTAAGAGTCCTGGGGCTCCTCTCTCTGTACACTCACTGTTTCGTCCTTCCCCCCGCGGCGGCGGCACGCGAAGCACCGCACCACACTGCTGAAAAGAACAAGTTCCGGCTCCTGTTTAAAAATGGCGCCAGGCGGCGACATTATGTTACTGCGCATGCGCCGCCCAGCCGAGCCTGTACAATCGTTCCGGAGGCTTGCAGGCTTTGGAATGGCGCATGCGCAGTTGCATGGCAGCCCTGCAGCCATCTTTTTTTACGGCCAGCGTTGCCGTAACGGACATTTACGGACACCCCGAAAATGGGGTGATTTTTACGCGCTGTCTGTAAATTAACGGAGGGTTGGCAACACTGCCCTGTGCGCTCGCCACAGTGTCCCCCTGTGTGCTCCCCCCCAATGTCCCCCTGTGCAGGTATGGCTTGGGACGCAGGGGGCCCCATGATCTTCTATTGCCCGGTCCGCCCCTGGTATGGGGTACTCCAAAACGTGAGGAATTTCTAGAAATGGACACTTCTCGCTTCATAAGAGTAGCATATGTAAGTGGACTGGAACAGTCTATAAGTTCACGGCTGGGGAGTCCTGACCTCAACCCGATAGAACACCTTTGGGATGAATTAGAGCGGAGACTGCGAGCCAGGCCTTCTCGTCAAACATCAGTGCCTGACCTCACAAATGTTCTTCTGGAAGAATGATCAAACATTCCCATAGACACACTCCTAAACCTTGTGGACGGCCTTCACAGAAGAGTTGAAGCTGTTATAGCTGCAAAGGGTGGGCCAACTCAATATTGAACCCTACGGACTAATGCCCCGTACACACGGTCGGACATTCCGACCACAAAATCCGTCAGATTTTTTTCTGAAGGATTTTGTCCGAAACTGGTGTTGCGCACACACACGGTCGGACAAAGTTATCGGAAAATCCGATCATTCCGAACGCGGTGACGTAAAACACGTACGACGGGACTACGTAGAGGCCAGTAGCCAATAGCTTTTGTCTCCAAATTTCTTCTGAGCATGCGTGGCACTTTGTCCGTCGGACTAGGCTATACACGATCGGAATTGACGCGATCGGACCATGTTTTCGGAAAATTTGAGATCCAGCTCTCAAACTTTGTGCGTCGTAAATTCCGAAGGAAAAAATCCGATGGAGCCCATACACGGTCGGATTTTTCGACAACATGATCCGATCGAGCATTTTTCGTCGGAAAAACCGACCGTGTGCATAAGACTGGGATGTCATTAAAGTTCATGTGCGTGAAAACGAAGTATATTATATTATTATTATACAGGATTTATATAGCGCCAACCGTTTACGCAGCGCTTTACAATGTAGAGGGGGGACAGCACAATTACAGTACAGTTAACTGCTTGCCGACCGCTGGGCAAAGTAACGTACGGGTACGGTACTTTGAATTTCCCGCCGTGCACGTGCCTGCGGTGAGCTCCGTGCCCACGGGACCCGCAGACTTGATCGCCGCGGGGATACCTGCGATCGTGTCACGCAGCTGAAGAACGGGGAGATGCCAATGTAAACAGCATCTCCCCGTTCTGCCTAGTGACAGCACACTGATTGTCTGCTCCCTGTCATTGGGAGCAGAGATCAGTGTCGTGTCCCTGCTAGCCCACCCCCCAGACAGTTAGAAACACTCCCCTAGGACACACTTAACCCCTCCCCCCGCCCCCTAGTGGTTAACCCCTTCACTGACATTTCTACAGTAATCAATGCAATTTTATAGGATCGATCACTGTATTAATTCCAATGGTCCCAAAAATGTGTCAAAATTGTCCGATGTGTCCGCTATAATGTCGCAGTTACGATAAAAAATCGCTGATCGCCACCATTATTAGTGAAAAAAAAAAATTATTAATAAAAATGCCATAAATATATCCCCTATTTTGTAGCTATAACTTTTGCGCAAACCAATCAATAAACGCTTTTTGCTAGTTTTTTTTACCAAAAATATGTAGAAGAATACGTATCGGCCTAAACTGAGGGAAAATTTTTTTTTATTTTTTATATATATTTTTGGGGGATATTTATTATAGCAAAAAGTAAAAAATAATGTGTTTTTTTCAAAATTGACGCCATTTTTTTGTTTATAGAGCAAAAAAATAAAAACCGCAGAGGTGATCAAATACCACCAAAAGAAAGCTCTATTTGTGGGGAAAAAGTGACGTCAGTTTTGTTTGGGTACAGCGCCGCACGACCGCGCAATTGTTAGTTAAAGTGACGCAGTGCCGGATCGCAAAAAAGTGCTCTGGTCAGGAAGGGGGGTAAAATGTTCCGGGGCTGAAGTGGTTAAATACAGAAGGTATCGGAAGGCCCGGCTCATAGAGTTTACATTCTAAAGGGAGGGGGGGGTGGACATACTGGGGCAGGGAGTTTCCCGGAGGATGGGAGAAGCTGTCTTGCTTGCACATGATTGGATGATAGAAGTCACCAGAGCTATTGATTTACTAAAAGCAAATAGACTGAGCACTTTACACAGATGCTCCGGAGCTTAGTAAATGAGGGGAAGCTCTGGTGACTTCTATCATCCAATCATGTGCAAGCAAAACAGCCTCTCCCATCCTCCGGAACTCCCTGCCCCCGTATGTCTGCCCCCCTCCCTTTAGAATGGAAACTACGAGCCGGGACCTCCTGTACCTTCTATATTGGTATTCCTGGTATTCTAAGGGGAGGGGGGGGCAGAGAGTTCCGGAGGATGGGAGAGGCTCGTGAGAATATATTATATACACAGGAAAGCTTTGTAACACAACCGCCCACCCCGACCACAACCTTCAGAGACCGTTAACCCCCGAGCTTCTTCCTGTAGTCACTTCTTATGTCAATACTAGGGATGAGCCGAACACCCACCCGGTTCGGTTCACACCAGAACCTTCAAACGGACCGAATATTCGTACGAACTTTAGAACCCCATTAAAGTCTATGGGACTCGAACGTTCGAAATCAAAAGTGCTAATTTTAAAGGCAAGATATTGTCCTAAAAAGTGTTTGGGGACCCGGGTCCTGCCCCAGGGGACATGTATCAATGCAAAAATGTTTTTTCAAAAAGTTTTTTCGGGAGCAGTGATTTTAATGATGATTAAAGTGAAAGAAAAAAATAAAATATTCCTTTAAATATCTTACTTGGGGGGTGTCTAAAGTATGCCTGTGAAGTGGCATGTGTTTCCTGTGTTTAGAACTGTCCCTACACAAAATTACATTTAACAGAAAAAAAAAGTCATTTAAAACTGCTTGCGGTTTTAATGTAATGTTTGGTTTCGGCAATATGGATGAAAATCATTGAGAAAAATGGAATGGGTACCCCCCCCCCCCCCCCTGCCCATTACCAGCCCCTTTGGGTCTTGTACGGATATTAAGGGGAACCCTGTACCCAAATTAAAATAAGGAAAGGCGTGGGGCCCCCAGGCCCTATATACTCAGAACAGCAGTATACAAGAGGTGCAAACAAGACAGGGACTGTGTAGGTTTGTTGTGTTAAAGTGGAGTTCCACCCACTTTTACAACTCTTCAGCATCCCTCACTAAACTGTGCACTGTAAACAAATTGGATATTTTTTTTATTTTTTTTTCAGCACAGACTGTATATCTGCTGTATTCATTTTTCACTTCCTCCTCCCTGGCCGCGGCCCATCGCATCATTTCCTGTTTGCAATGCCTCCGGGGAAGGGGCAGCAACTTCCTCTCAAACTGCCGTTGCTATGGAAACCTGACCTGAAACCTATTACACTGCTTATGCTGCACTGAGCATGTACGAGATCTGCAAGGATGAGATCCAGGAAGAAATACAGTCTGGCTTCAGATGCCCACACTTAAGATGGCCACGGCCTGCTGCAAGTTTATAAAATAACAAACTACTGCTAAAAACTAACAAAACAGACCTTAGTTTACAGACTAACTTTACTAGAATACATTAAGCTTGTGTGTTATAGGGGTATTTTTATTTAAAAAGTATAATTTCGGCCGGAACACCGCTTTAAGTAGAATCTGTTTGTAATTTTGAACTGGTACATTCATACGATATGAATGAATGAATGAATGACTGGTATAGCGCTGCCTATGCGAACTGAATCGCCTCAGGGCGCTTTTTGCCACTGGTGTCCATCTGTGGTATAGTGCGGTCCTTGCCCTGTGGGGTCCCGACACGCTTACAAACACATACAACATACACATATTTGGCCAATTTTATCGACAGGATCTAATTAAGCTACCAGCATGTCTTTGGAGTGTGGGAGGAAACCGGAGTACCCGGAGGAAACCCACGCAGGCACAGGGAGAACATGCAAACTCCAGGCAGAAGGTGTCGTGGTCGGGATTTTTGAACCAGCGACCCTATTGCTGCTAGGTGAATGTGCTAACCACTACACCACTGTGTTGAATGAATGAATGAATGAATGACTTGTATAGTGCAACCTATGCGAACTGAATCGCCTCAGGGCGCTTTTTTACCACTGGTGTCCATCTGTGGTATAGTGCGGTCCTTGCCCTGTGGGGTCCCGACACGCTTACAAACACATACACATACACATATTTGGCCAATTTTATCGACAGGATCTAATTAATCTACCAGCATGTCTTTGGAGTGTGGGAGGAAACCGGAGTACCCGGAGGAAACCCACGCAGGCACAGGGAGAACATGCAAACTCCAGGCAGAAGGTGTCGTGGTCGGGATTTTTGAACCAGCGACCCTATTGCTGCTAGGTGAATGTGCTAACCACTACACCACTGTGCTGCCCTGTGCTATGCTCCAAATCCATGCCGGGCAGCTGATCCCGTGACGCTCTGCCTCCGGTGCCAGTCCCCAGAACCTGTCCCACTGAAAACGAGACAGAGCGTCAGCCAGCGTGTTGTCAACCCCCGGCAAGTGCACAGCATAGATGAAAGCATTCACCTGTATGCAGCGCTGTACCAAATGGCGTAAAAGCCTGACCACCGGCCCAGAGGCCACTGTCAGCTGATTGACCACTTGCACCACCCCTAAGTTGTCCCCATTAAAGCGCACCTTCAGGTTACGAAAAGATTCCCCCCAAATTTCCATGGCCACCACAATGGGAAACAATTCCAGAAGAACTAGGTTGTTCAACAACCCGGCCTCAGACCACTCTGAGGGCCAATATCCCACGCACCATTGGCCTTTAAAGAAGGCCCCGAAGCCCGTGGACCCCGCGGCATCCGTAAGTCCTGTTCAGAACATTTCACCTCCCTTTCCGTCCCAATGACAAATGTTTTTGGAAAATGTGGGTTTTTATTGAAACAAGGATTGGTGATAAAGCATCAGTAGAGAGGAGATACCTTTTTCCCAAATTAACTCCTAATTACAGGATAGAATTTCCCTTCCTAGGGGTAGATTTTCTCTCACTTCCTGTTGTCTCCTTCCGTTTGCAAGTAGGAGTCGTTTGTAAGTTGGATGTTTGAAAGTAGGGGCCTGCCGTATATACTCTGCAGAAATTTGCCCCTTAGATGTTGGTGTTGCCACAAAACTGTAAGCCCTCACAGTTACTCTTGGTGGGCGCTGGAACGCCCTGCTGTGAACTATTATATCAGGAATTGTAATTACATGCCATGGTTGAACAGTGGTAGGAAAAATTGGGCCTTTGGTGGTGGTGCTGGTGCTACAACACTGCAAGCCCTCACAGTTACTCTTGGTGGGCGCAGGAATGGGCCCTGCTGTGAATTATTAGATCAAGATTTGTAATTACACGCCCCTGTTAAACAGAGGCTGAAAAATTGGGCCTTAGGCACTGGTGCTGGTGCCACAACACTGCAACCCCTCACAGATACTGTACTTGGAGCACAGCAATGAGACCTGTTGCAAAGTATTGCATCAAAAATTGTAATTACAAGCCCCTGTTAAAAGGGGCTGAAAAATTGGGCCTTAGGCACTGGTGTGGTGCCACAACACTGCAGCCTCTCTCAGATACTCTAGTTGGAGTGCAGAAATTTGCCCTGCTGCAAAGCATTGCATAAAAAAAACAGTAATTACATGCCCCTGTTAAACAGGGGCTGAAAAATTGGGCCTTAGCCACTGGTGGTGGCACCCAGAAACAAAAATCTTCTTCCAAGCTATCATCAGGATTATTGAGGAGGAAGAGGATAGTCAGTCAACATAACAGGACAGTCACTCAGCATCAGCATAGGCAGTCTTGAAGGGATGTGACATTTCAAAATAAATTATTAGGTTACATCAGCCTTGTAGCTGGTGGTGATCCAAGACTGATTCATCTTTATCAAGGTCAGTCGATCAACCGAGTTAGTGGACAGACGCACCCTGTGATCGGTGACAAAGCCTCCAGCAGCACTGAATGTGCGTTCCAAAGGAACGCTAGATGCAGGACAGGCCAGTAGCTCAATTGCATACTGTGCAAGCTCTGGCCAGTGATCCATCCTCAAGACCCAGTAAGCCAGAGGATTTTTGGTGGGAAAGGTGTCCAAATCTGACCTTGCCCCTAGGTATTCCTGCACTATGTATATCAGACGCTGGAGATAGTTGCTGGAATCGATCATACCATGGGGCTGCGGACTAAAAAATGGTCTGAACGCATCGGTCAGACGGCCACCTTCTCCACCGCTCCTTCTGCTACTGACCAAAGCCTCAGCAACTCGTTGTCCAGGACCAGGAGTTTGTAACCTCCCAGTCTCTGGGAACACGTTGCACAGACCTTTCTGCAAGGCCTCCGCAACCTTACCCTTGTACCGTCGATCAAGAAGCATGGCCAGCCAGTAATGGTCCCTCTCCTTGATCCAAAGAATACGAGGATCCTTCCGCAGGCTTTGCAGGATCGGGGAGGCCATGCAGCATAGGTTAGCTGAGGAATTCGGTTCGGAGTCCTCTGGGTCACTAAGGACGACATGATCCGCAGCCACCTCCTCCCAGCCACGTACAAGTCCACCGGTTTCTTGGGACTGTAAATCATCCCTAAAAGACTGCTGCTGCTGCTGATGCTGAGTGCCAGGCTCCACCTACACGCTGACACAATCCTCCTCCTCCTCCTCCTCATCCTCTTCCTGTGTGATGGGTGGGACAGAAGGAACACTGTCCGGATAAAGGGGGCCTTGAGAGGCAAGGAAGTCCTCCTCTTCCTGCCTCTGTTCTGCCTCAAGTGCCCTGTCCATTATCCCACGCAGCGTATGCTCCAACAGGTGGACAAGAGGGACAGTGTCACTGATGCATGCACTGTCACTGCTCACCATCCTCGTGGCCTCCTCAAATGGTTAGAGGACAGTGAATGCATCCCTGATCATGCCCCACTGGCATGATGAAAAAAAATCCGAGCTCCCCTGACCCTGTCCTGGTGCCGTAGTCGCACAGGTACTCATTGATGGCCCTTTGCTGCATGTGCAGTCGCTGCAGCATGGCCAATGTTGAGTTCCACCTGGTGGGCATGTCACATATAAGGCGGTTCTTGGGCAGGTTCAACTCCTTTTGCAGCTCAGCCAGCCGAGCACTGGCATTATATGATTGGCAGAAATGCACACAGACTTTCCTGGCCTGCCTCAGGACATCCTATAAGCCTGGGTACCTGCCCAAGAACCGCTGCACCATCAGGTTAAGGACTTGAGCCATACAGGGCACATGGGTCAGTTGTCCCTGTTGCAGGGCGGAGAGGAGGTTGGTGCCATTGTCACAAACCACCATTCCTGGCTTAAGCTGGCGTGGCATCAACCACCTCTCGGCCTGCCCCTACAGAGCTGACAGAACCTCTGCCCCAGTGTGGCTCCTGTCCCCCAAACACACCAGCACAAGCACGGCATGGCATCTTTTTGCCTGCGTACTTTTTGCCTGCCTACGGAGCACCGCTGGTTCCGAGGGCAGAGCACTCGAAGAGGCCATGGAGGAAGAAGAAGAGGAGGGGGGTGGAGGAGAGAGGTGTGTCACAACCAGTAGTAGCATTTTGGATGCGTGGTGGCGAACAACCTCCAACACTACTGCACCTTGTCCTGCATCCTTCTTAGCTGCCAAAAGAGTGACCCAATGGGCCGTGAAAGATAGGCAACATCCCTGTCCATGCCTGCTGGACCATGAGTCAGCGGTAATATGCACCTTACCGCTGACTGCCCTGTCCAGCGAGGCATGGACATTGCCTTCCACATGCCGGTAGATAGCCGGAATCGCCTTCGGTGAGAAAAAGTGGCGTTTGGGAACCTGCCACTGAGGAACCGCACATTGCACAAACTCACGGAAGGGGGCAGAGTCTACCAACTGAAAAAGTCAGCAGTTGAAGTGCTAGTAATTTAGCCAAGCTAGCATTCAACCGCTGGGCATGTGGATGGCTGGGAGTGAACTTCTTTTGACGGTCCAGCAGCTGGGGCAGGGATATTTGCCTGGTACAAGTCGGATTACTGCTAGCAGAGTGCCCGCAAGTACTTGGCTGTGACACACCTAATTTTACACCTTCATTCCTCTCAGTGCAGCTTTTAGAGAGGATTGAATAGTGGGGTTGGAGATCCCAGCTGATGAGGAGCAAGGAGATGTCCGCTTTGTTCTTTGGTGTGGGTCTTTAAGGTACGCTTGCCAAGGAGCTGCATGGCAGGTCAACATATGTCTGGTCATGCTTGTGGTGCCCAAGCGGCTGATGTTTTGGCCACGCGAGATACGCTTGAGACATATGTTGCAAATAGCATCGGTGCGATCTGATGCACTGGTCTCAAAAAAGGCCCACACCAAAGAAATTTTGTAATAACGTGCAGAGGCAGCGCCCTGCATAGGCGGAGCTCTGCGGTGTGATGTAGTCAGTGTGCTGCCCTTAAGCTGGCCCCCGGAGGGCATCCTGCCTCGTTGGAGATGTGCCTCCTCCCCCTCTCTCCTATCAGGCACCCACGTGGAGTCAGTGACCTCATCATCCCCTCCCTCTTCACCACTGGAGCAAACCTGGTAGTATGCTGCAGCTGGTGGAACATGACTGCCAGATTGCTGTCCTTGAGCATCCCCTCTCTCTGCGCTACTGCCTTCCTGGCTGGGTATCATCATCAGAGCCTTCAAAACGCTGGGCATCCTCCTGGAGCATGTACCCAACACTGTGGTCAAACAGTTCGGGGGACTCCTCGGGAGGACATGGTGGGTCTGGGGAAGGAGTGACTGATGCCATTGAGATGAGGGAAGAGGACGCGTTGGCAGCTGCTTTGCCAGTACCCTGAGCCTGGGTGAGAGAGGATGAGAAGGGCTTGGTCATCCACTCTACCAAGTCTTCAGCATGATGCGGCTCAACACGTCCAGCTGCCGAAAATAAGGACAAGCGTGTCCCATGGCCACGTGCTGATGATGATGCACTGCGTCCATGACCAGCACTGTTGTCTCTAGACACAGAGCCTGCTTGCCCTCTTTTATTGGCTCGTGACTGTCTGCCTCTCCTTGTTGGCCTTCCAGACATTGTAATGGCCTGCAGGGAGATGGGAAAACCAGCAATTGGGTAGTATATATTGTGCTGGAGGCACACAACACCCACTAACTCCTGCAGATGGCTGTATCAGAGAACACCAGCAAATATGGGTAGATACAGGTGTATAATGTGCTGTGCTGGAGGCACACAACACACACTAACTCCTGCAGATGACTGTATCAGAGAACACCAGCAAATATGGGTAGATACAGGTGTATACTGTGCTGTGCTGGAGGCACACAACACCCACTAACTCCTGCAGATAGCTGTATCAGAGAACACCAGCAAATATGGGTAGATACAGGTGTATACTGTGCTGTGCTGGAGGCACACAATACACACTAACTCCTGCAGATGCCTGAGTATATAACACACTGTCCCTGCCTATCTAGCTCTCTCCCTGCACGCTGGAACACACTACACAAGGCCGCCGCGCTGGCGGCCTTATATAGTGTGGGGCGTGTACTAAACCCCCAAGCTATAATTGGCCACAGGCATACTGCCTGTGGCCAATTATGGCTCTCCTCGCTGCCGGCGCTGTGATTGGCCAAGCATGCGGGGTCACAGTGCATGCTTGGCCAATCATCAGCCGGCAATGCACTGCGACTGGCGCAGTGCATTGTGGGCCGTTCGTACCACACAAATTTGATGCGAACGGCCCACAAAGTTCTGGTTTCGTCTAACGGACGAACGGCCGATGTTCGATTCGAACATGGGTTCGAATCGAACACCGGGCTCATCCCTACTCCTTGGTGGCCTTCTGGACATGATGTCAATTTTGTTTTGCAACACCACACTACACTGTATTGTGTAATGTGTACACCACCAGAAAAGTAGTAGCAAGTGCACTACGGCTGCACTGTATTGTGTTTAGGTAAGGAAAAGTTCTGGACAGCCACACTCAAAATTAATGCCTTTATTGTAGAAAAGAGATGATAATCCAAAAATACAAGCCGGAGCAAACAGGGGAACACAGGAGCCGACGTGTTTCACACTTTTAACATATGAATAAGCACTGTTGAAAGTGTGAAATGCGTCAGTTCCTGTGTTCCCCTGTTTGCTGTGGCTTGTATTTTTAGATTATCATCTCTTTTCTACAATAAAGGCATTCATTTTGAGTGCGGCTGTCCTGTACTTTTCCTTACCTAATCGCTATGTGCCTAGCCTGCACCTGCTGCTTCCATCCTGAGGAGAGCTTCATTTCCAGACACCCACCTGGAGCGGTAATTCCTCTTCCCCCCTGCTCATGGATTTGTCTGGTCACCTAGGCTGCCTTAAGTACTGTGATAATTAACATGTTAATTATATAATTGTCTTTTAAAGTTTTTGCTCTATGGGAGGGGGGGAGTATCCATGAGCCAGCCCTACCTCGTTATCTAACCCCTCTTGTGTTAAAAGTGTATAAAAAGGCTGTATTCTGTCCAATAAATCATTCAAGATTCTACAAGCTATTTTCGGCTAGACTTGTATTCAATGCAGCTATAATATCTCTCTCTGATGGTCAGACTGGAGGAAGTGGTATTACTGACGGAAGCACTCAGCGGAATATGGGATAGAATCCGTCACAATTGGTGGCAAGCAGTGGGATGCTTCCTCTTGCCTAGGCACACCCAATCCACCACCGGGACCCCCTGCTCCTAACAGCAGATGGAACATCACTACGCCAGACTCAAGCGCAGCATCTTGAAGGATCTCTTGGAAGCCTGTGGAAAAGTCTCCAGCAACAAATCCAAAGCAACTCTCATCACCGAACTAATAGAGATTGACCAGGCCAGCAACCCACCAGCACATACCTCAGAGGCGACAGAGTTCCAGTGTGATGTCCAGTGGTGACTGGCCTTATATGATACTCCCCCCCCGCAGGAGGTTATCAGTCAAGTGTTACGAGAGGCGTCCCAGCTGCGAATGGCTGAACTCCAGCAGGACCAAGGAGCGTCAGTTATGTTCAACCGGGAAGCTCCAGCAGCCCGCAAACAGCTACCCTTTGCCACCTTCCGAATATTTCAAGATGGGGAAGATGAGATGGATGTTTACCTGCAAATGTTTGAGCGGCAATGCGGTCTCGAAGGTGTCAATAAAGCAGATTGGGTTATGCTCCAGGTCCGCCGGCTCACAGGAAGAGCTGCAGAGGCGTACAGTAATGTCCCAGACGAGATCAGCCAGGACTATGACTGGGTAAAAGAAAGACTATTGGCTCGCTTCGGCATTACTCCAGAGGCACACCGTTTGAGGTTTCGCAACCTCCGCCGGAAGGAGAGAGAGCCTTACACAGAATGGGCTCATCAAATGACCCGAGCAGCGGAGAGTTGGATGACCGGGTGCCAAGCTGTTACCATGGAAGATGCGCTCCAGCTAATCCTCCTGGAACAATTTGACGATCATACACCACATGAAGTTAGGGACTGGGTAAAGGATCAGCGGCCAGTCACAGTAGATGAAGCTACCACCCTAGCTCACCAATACGTGGATTCAAGGTGGACTGTACAACCAGAGCCTAAGGCCCCCAGTTCGACCTGTCCCAAACATTCCACAGAGCGTTGCCACCTCCACACCAGCCATCGATCTCCGGTCCCACTCAGCTACCATCTTCACGAGGGAAAGGGGACCTCTGCTCCAGATGCAACCAAGCAGGGCATGTTAGGAGGTATTTCCTGCAGAATGTTTCCCAGGACGCGCGGAACAGGCCCCTTGGACCTGCCCGGGCTGCTGCACACTGTCTGGAGAGAGATGATGTGACTTACCCAAGTGAGGAGAATATTGTAATTCTTCATGAGGCAGACCCCGTGCAAGCTGCCGCTACAGATAATTGTTTGCACCATCGACAAGCCGTGTGGATTAATGGTCGGGCTGCCCAGGGACTGCGGGACACGGGAGCTACTATTACCCTGATACAGTCCCAGATGATAAACCCGGCAGAGCAGAGGGGACTGTCTGTGGCTGTGCGGGCGGCCAGGGGAATTGTTATGAGGGTCCCCCCCTTCCAGGGTTCACCTTGATTGGGGTTCGGGGGCCAAAGAAGTGGAAGTTGGAATAATGCAGAACTTTACCTGCAGAGGTTTTGTTGGGCAACGATTTGGGATGTTTAAATTCAGCCTTCTCCCTGGATGTATTCCCGGAAGCCTGCCCTGTTACCACCTGCCAGCAAGCCCGGATTGAGGTGCGCTCCCTCGAGGACGGGACCCCGGTAAGACCTGTCACCCCTGACCTAGACTGTATTACCCCAGCTATTCCTACCCTGGCTTGGGCTTCTCCCCAAGACTTTGCTCAGGCAACTCTCAGCGACTCTTCCCTAGTTAGCTTCCCATTCACCCAAGCAGCAGCTGGTTGTACCGCAGAAATATCGGCATGACCTGCTGCGCATTGGGAATGACATACCCTTAGCCGGACACCTGGGGATGTCCCGGACCCTCCACCGTCTGACTCAGTCGTTTTTTTGGCCAGGGATTACAGGGGATGTCCGACAGTATTGCTGGACCTGTGACACATGCAAGCGGGTGGGTAAGCATGGGGGCCCACTGAAAGCTCCTCTACACCCTTAACCGATCATTGATGAACCCTTTAGCCACGTTGCCATAGACCTGGTTGGACCATTGCCCCGACCTAGTCATTCTGGTAAGAGATATATCCTTACTGTGGTGGATTATGCCACCCGGTACCCAGAGGCCATTCCCGTGGCAAATATCCATGCAGAAGCCATGGCTGATGCCTTGCTCCGGATCTTTTCCAGGGTGGGTTTCTCTCGGGAAATCATTTCCGACCAGGCAACCCAGTTCACTGCTGAGCTCACTCAGCAGTTATGGAGGCTCTGTGAGATAAAGCCCCTACAGAGCTCTCCTCATCACCCCCAGACCAATGGACTTTGTGAGAGGTTCAATGGAACAATGAAACAGCTGCTTAGGACATTTGCAACCTCTCACAGGGATTGGGAGATATATCTGCCACACCTTCTCTTTGCTTATTGGGAGGTGCCACAGGAATCTACTGGGTTCTCCCAGTTTGAGTTACTATATGGGAGGCGGGTGGGGGGGCCCCTAGATCTAGTCAGAGCCCACTGGGAATGGAGAATTGATCTCCAAGGGTCCTCTATCGTAGCATACGTACTTGAGTTTAGGGACAGACTGAAGGAGCTCACGAAGACTCTGTCCAAAAGAAACCTTTGGGCTGCCCAAAGGCAGCAGAAACGATGGTACGATCGTACTGCTCGGATCCGCACTCTGGAGGTTGGGCAGAAGGTTCTTGCCCTCAGGCCAACCAAGCGGGACAAGTTACAGGCCACTTGCCAGGGACCTTACCGGGTTGTGGCAAAGCTCTTTGACACAACCTACCTTTTGGCTAAATGTTCGGATGAAAGAATCCGACGGATCTTTCATGTGAACATGTTGAAAGCACACTGGGAAAGATCAGGAGAGGTATTTGCTATATGTGCTCCAGCTGTGGAAGATTCTGAGAATCTTCCCCTGCTGGTGCTCCCGGAGCTAAATAGAATTACTGCCGGGATAGAGACGATAAAGCTTGACGACCAGCTAGGGCCGACACAGAGAGAACAAGCGAGACAGGCCCTTAGTCAGAGAATGGAAATGTTCTCCACAGTCTCTGGGTACACTACTATGGCAGTGCACCGAGTGGAGACCCGGGACAACTGCCACTAAGACGGGCGACTTACCAGATACCTGACGCAGTGAGAGAGGGGGATGCATCATGAGATTAAGGGGATGCTTAAGTTGGGAGTCTTCTGCGGAGACTACCACAGATTAAATGAGTGCACCACCACTGACACTTACCCTATGCCCTGGGTGGATGATCTGTTAAATCGCATTGTTCTGGGAAAATTCCTGACAACCCTCGACCTATGCAAAGGGTACTGGCAAATTCCTCTGGATGCAGAATCTATTTCCGAAATCGGCGTTCATTACCCCATTTGGCCTATAACAGTCTAAAGTAATGCCATTTGGGATGAAAAATGCACCGGTGACTTTACAGAGGATGATAGACCAACTCCTCGATGGCCTCCAGGACTATGCTTGTGCATATCTGGACGACATTGTGATCTACAGTGATACCTGGGAGGACCATCTGGTTCACCTGGGTGTTAGACCGCATCAAGGCTGCAGGACTAACCCTCAAGCCAGAGAAATGCAGCATAGGGATGTCCGAGGTACAGTACCTTGGACATCGAGTAGGCAGTGGACAACAACGACCAGAGCCTGCTAAGATTGTGGCAGTTGCCAAGTGGCCAACCCCTCGTACTAAAACCCAGGTCCTGCCACAGCTGGGTACTATAGGAAATTTGTCCCGTAATATAGTTCCATCGCTAAGCCCCTGACAGACCTGACTAAGAAGCACCTTCCCCAACAGGTACTGTGGTCCCCCGAGTGTGAAGCTGCCTTCCAACGATTAAAGAATTCACTAACTTCAGCTCCTGTTCTAGCTGCCCCTGACCCAACCAAACGATTCTGTGTCCACACAGATCCCTCTACATTCGGGCTGGGGGCAGTACTGAGCCAAGTAGGACCTGATGGTGGTCAGCACCCAGTGGCCTACATCAGTCGAAAGCTGCTACCAAGGGAAGTCGGTTATGCAGCCGTGGAGGAGTGTTTGGCGTTGGTGTGGGCTCTCAAGAAATTCCAACCTTATCTCTACGGACGATCTTTTACAGTGCTCACTGACCGCAATCCATTAATCTGGCTTAATCTGGTCTCTGGGGATAATGGACGTTTGTTACGATGGAGCTTGGCCCTGCAACCTTACAATTCTACCATCCAGTATCGGCCAGGAAAGCAGGATGGGAACACTGATGGACTTTCCCGGCAAACTGAACTATAAGACTGTCCCGGATAGCCCCAAGCTGACTCGTGGTGGATCTAGTTGGGTCTGCCGGACTATGGGAAGGGGGGCACTGTTGCGGACACTGGCTGCAAGGACCCTTTTCTGCCCATATTCACCCTGTTGTTATTTGGTATTGCTATATTATTCTTTTTTTTGTTACATTTTTGAGAGACTGTTTTCTTGGACTTGCCCAAAGACTAATTCTTGGTTTTTGATTCTGAACAATAAATGATCCTTGAAAGAGCTGATCACATTGACCTGCGGAGACAGACTGTCTGGTCACCTAGGCTGCCTTAATTAACATGTTAATTATATAATTGTCTTTTAAGTTTTTGCTAGAGGGGAGGGGGGGGGGGTAGCCATGAGTTATATGTGTATAAAAAGGCTGTATTCTGTCCAATGAATCATTTCAAGATTCTACAAGCTATTTTCGGCTGGACTGCATTCAATGCAGCTATAATAATATCTCTCCCTGATGGTCAGACTGGACGAAGCGGTATTACTGACATAAGCACTCAGCGGAATGTGGGATAGGAGGATCCATCACAAAACCCACAGCAGGAAACTCATACTTACATTACCAAAGATGTCACCATCCCAAATGGAAATCAAACATTCCAAAAAGTCAAACTGTTTAAAACGAAACTGTACTCCTCCGCCATCTGCCAGAAACCACAGACTGAACCTACATCCTCCCTTCTACCTCATACTACCAGGTTTATTACCGAATTCCATTCTCAGCACAAAAAAATGGAAAGAATTTTTCACAAACACTGGGGGATTCTATTAGTTGAAAACATGTATTGCCACTGTTCCTAGGATCACATATCGTAAAGCCAGAAACATAAAAAGCCTAAATAAAAGTAAATTAAAATCCACATATAATAAACCCACACCATCTCTGACCTGTCTCACCATAAAGGGCATGTATCAATGCAAAAAATGTAAATGCCTAACCTTCAAATTTGTTTCCCAAAAATCCTTTACCAAAAAAGGAAAAAAACCTACCTTCCTAACAAATTTTTTAATTGTTCTTCACAGAATTTGTGATACAGTATATGGTATCTGCTGCCCCTGCGGCCTACTCTACATTGGCCGCACCATGCGGACACTCAGAAAAAGGTTCAGTAAACATCATAGGTCAGTAGAGGACAATCTCAATCCCACCATTCCCAGACATTTTAAAGAATACCACCAGGGTTGTACTGATGGACTTTGGGTTTGGGTTATCGAATGGGTACCCAGGACTTTCCCTCTTGCGGAGCGTTTCAAACGTCTCTGCGAGAAGGAAACTTTCTGGATATATACTCTCAATGCCCTTGCGCCTGGAGGCCTGAATGAAGATATAGAGATCAATTGAGTCATATAAATCTTCCACACATACATATATATTGTGACAATCCGGGGTGATTAGGTTCAGGTGGTGAATGCAAATTTCCAGAAACGTGCCACTCCAGACTTGCGTTTTTAGGGCATGGCCGCCTACTTTTATTTAAAGTAAACAAAAAAGTTCAAACAAGCAGTAATCTTCCCTCGCAGGGGGTTTCACCATCACTGTATTCCAAAACAATAGCCTCCTGGCTTACTCACTGTCAGCTTCGTGCTGCTTTAGTCACAGGCTACACCTGCCTGCTTCAGACGCATGCACAGACTGTCACCTGCAGTCTTAGGCCTCATGCACACGAGACGCTGTTAAACGCGCGTTCAGAGGCAGTTAGACACTTTTTTCAACTGCCCCTGACCGCATGCAATGTTATCCTATGTGTCCATGTACACAGTCTCGTTTTTTCCCCATTTTTATGCAGTTGCGTTTAACCTCGTTTTTCCAGAAGCAAAAAAATGCGTTCAGACACTTTGCTTTTCCGTGTTTCAGACGCAAAACGCAGCTAAACGCAGCTAAACGCAGGCACCTGCGTTTAGCCGCGTTTGCGTTTATAAGCTTTTTTAAAGGAACCCAATTTTTTGGACCAGAAACCTCAAAAATATGATGGTAAACCATAAAAAATACTAGAAAAATTGGTTTAAAATGTCGTAATTCGTTTAGAGAGTTCATAGAGCGTATATACTCACTAATGCATACATGTTTGTGAAATATCCAACGGACATTCGTTGTGCCATCAACGGATGGGTCCAATATCGACGAGCTCTGACTCTGGACCTCTCATGCAAATTTGCGACGACATTGCTGCCTCATCAAGAGCGACACCAGGAGCATTTCCTGACATATATTCAATATAGGATCCATTTCCAAAAAAAAAACACAGAAAGAGAGGCAAATGCAAGTGTACAACGGCTCTCTCTGCTGCTCACTCTGATCAAAATGTCAGAAATAGTTAATAATACATACTTTCTGAGCTTGGGGAGGGTCTATATGATATCTTTACAAACGCTTATAGAGGCAAACGCGGCTAAACGCAGCTAAACGTGGCATGAAAACACAGAAAAACGCGCGTTTTCAAACGCAGGTTTCTGCTTTTTAAAACATGCGTTCAGCAGAGTTTGCATCTGCGTCTCGTGTGCATGGGGCCTTAGGCTCTGAGACCTCCTGTCTCTTTTTCCTGGAACCCTCCCAACCTCCTGGCCAGACTTCCTGTCTGCTGGGCGGAGCTGTCTACAAGTCTGAGCCCTGCTTTCTTTTCCTGGGACGTTTATGAACCCAGCCCACAGGTGTGCAATTAGTATTCCTGCCAAAATCAGGCATATACTGCTCATATGCACCTGTGAGATGGGGTTGCATCTCCATATATCATCCCCCCCTATTTTGCACCGGAGGGAGAAATACAAAACCCTTCTTCCTAAAGGGGCACTCCACCCACCTCTTTTTCCGGGTAGGCTTCCATGCGGACTTCTTCCTAATTTTTGGGAGCTTAGATTTCTTCTCACCTCCCCCAGATCTACTCTCCCAAGACTGTAGGGGTCCTACTTTGACATCTGTCTCAACTTTACCCAGCACTTTTTGGTTTTCAGGTTCGCTGATACCTGCGCAGTTACCCCTGGCAACCGCTTTCTCAAAATTGCCCAGTTCAAAACCACCAGGAACTCTGGTCCCATTGCTTGCTAGGACAGTGTCTGAGGAGGGACCACACACAGGGAAGCAGTTACTCTCTATGGGACCTTCCCACAGTTTCACATCGCCCCCTGTTGTCCAACACTCCATCAGTGACTGTTCTTGCGCAACACTTTTTTCCACACCAGTTTTCACCATTTCTGTTACCGCTGGTATTTCCAATACCTCTGCCTTGTCTAACAGGGCTCCAGAGTGCTTGCCATACACAATCTTTGTATGAAGCAATCCAGCACACTGTGAGACAACTTTCCACATCAATACAAAACATTGCATTAAACGATTTAAGCATTTGCGATTTCTGCACAGTACAGCCTGCAATATCCAGCGCCAATCAGCCGTACCCCGTGGTACCAGTTCTCCAAACACAGGAGAGAACGGCAGGATATATACTGGCTGTACACTCCATGATACTAACATTTCAGTAAGCATGTCTGTCACAAAATACACATTTTCCCTTTTTATCATTGTGGACACAATTTCCGCTGGGCGTTTTACACTCGCTGGGACCTTCAGTCATGAGAGGATTAGTCTCTGCAACAACCCGTGCATCTTGGCCTATAGGCTGTTCTGCAGACACCTCTCCTGGCACAGCAGCCATAGCATCCACTACTCTTTTAGCCATAAAAGCTTCTTCCAGCATTGCTATTAGTCTCTTGGCCAAATCATCCCAGTAGGTATTGCTCTGTTGGACTACATCATCCCAATGAGACCTGGACAGACCAAGAGGCTCAATAGCATCTGAAACCCTGCTCTTGTCAGTTTTACACTTCTCAGCATTAAACACATCACTTTGTTTTACCCGGCATGGTGGCAACACATTTCCAACCACACCATTCATTGCAGACCTCAAGCTTTTTAACTTTAACACTTGCCTCCCCACTGAACAGGGCACTGCAGCAAGGCTAGTCCTTTTTAGCACAAACAGGGGATCTCCCATTTGGGGCCACTTCCACTCCCGTGTGCACAGTCACATAATCAGTCTTTCTCACCTAGTCTGCAGACTTGGAATCCCAGGCTTTGCTACGGGCAACCGCTCTCCTCTTGAACTTCCAGTCAGCCTGTTGCTTTCTCCTGCTGTATTTCCCCATGAGGTTACCGGGTGAAATGAAAGACTCTTGGGCTTCCCAGCACTCTTTGTGGGAACAGTGAGCCACCTCTTCATAGGAGCCCCACCATCCAGACGACACTTCACTGGTTGCTATGGGAGACTGCATTCTCCCTGCAGAGCTTCTCCAGTAACTGTAACAATCCTCTTGAGCCCACCAGCCAGAACTCTTATCAGGATCATTCCACCGATGGCCATAGGTCTCACGCCTGGCCTTGCCTTTGTTGCTACGGGCAACAACATGCATCTTCAAATTAGTGCCTGTATAGCACCTGAAAAAAGTGTCTCCTTTCACTCACACTGGAGCGGTGCGCTAGCAGGACGGTAAAAAAAGTCCTGCTAGCAGCATCATTGGAGTGGTGAAGGAGCCGTGTATACCTCTCCTATCCATTGAAATCAATGGGGCAGCGCGCGGGTGGTTTTAACCCTTTTTTATATTTCTAGTTGGGAATAAAAGTCATTTAAAACTGATAGCGGCTATAATGAATTGTCGGGAATTGTCGAGCTGTCACGGCTGTATCGTCATTCGGCAGGGTGCCTCCCATGGAGGCGGAATCAGATCGTGGCATCGTTTTTTTCCGTATCCCGAGTCGAGAATGGATTACATCGATGGAATTTTATTTTTATTTTTTAATAAAGGACTTGTCCCAAGCTGTGTCTTTTTTTTACCATTTTTTACACTTTTTTGAGTGAGGTATCGCCGCGATTGGTAGAGCGAGAGCAATAATTCTAGCCTTAGACCTCCTCTGTATCTCAAAAATGATAACCTGCAGAATTTTTTAAAACGTGGAGATTTTTAAGGTTAAAAGTTTGTCGCCATTCCACGAGCGGGCGCAATTTTGACGCGTTACATGTTGGGTATCAATTTACTCGGCGTAACATTATCTTTCACATTATAAAAAAAAAAATTGGACTAACTTTACGGTTGTCTTATTTTTAAATTCAATAAAAGTGTATTTTTTCCAAAGAAAGTGCGCTTGTAAGACCACTGCGCAAATACGGTGTGACAGAAAGTATTGCAACGACCGCCATTTTATTCTCTAGGGTGTTAGAAAAAGAAAAAGTTACATTTCTGGGAGTTCCAAGTAATTTTCTAGCAATAAAAAGGTGTTTTTTTAACTTGTAAACACCGAGTCTGAAAAAGAGGCAGGGCCCTTAATCACTTTCAGACCGGACCATTTTGCTGGCCAAAGACCAGACCACTTTTTGCGATTCGGCACTGCGTCCCTTTAACTGACAACTGTGCGGTCGTGCGACGTGGCTCCCAAACAAAATTTACGTCCTTTTTTTTCCCACAAATAGAGCTCTCTTTTGGTGGTATTTGATCACCCCTGTGGTTTTTTATTTTTGTGTGCTATAAACAAAAAAAGACAGGGAGGGAGGAGCCTTGTGGGTGTCCCGCAGGTGTTACCGCTAAGCCCGAGATGTAGTGCTAAGGAGACGAATTCTCCCCACCCTCAGCCAGATCCCGACCGGTTCACCTAGTCCCGCGTGGGGAGTCCTGTAAACGAAAATGGCGTGGTCGAGCAGCAGAACTCTTTTCTCAGAACCTCTCCTGCTACAGGAGCAACGAACGGCCAGGGATCAGCAGAGATCCGTGCCGGTCCGACGAGGTTGATGAGCTGATCGAGAACAAGTGAGTGTGTGTTCCTGTCATCAGCGCGGTGCCTCCCCCTCCCCTTCCAGAGCAGAGGATACAGTCTGCAGAGATCCAGGAGAGTGTTTTTTAAGCACAGGACTTTGCAGAACATCAGACCATCAGAAGACATTTCCCCCCCCCCTCTACCCTACCTGAGCAGCGCGGGGTTCATCATTAGGGATGAGCCGAACACCCCCCCGTTCGGCTCGCACCAGAACCCGCGAACTGACCTAAAGTCCGTGCGAGCTTTCGAACCCTATTAGTTATAATGGATGCGAACGTTCGAAATCAAAAGTGCTAATTTTAAAAGCTAATATGCATGTTAATGTCATAAAAAGTGTTTGGGGACCCGGGTCCTGCCCCAGGGGACATGTATCAATGCAAAATTTTTTTTTCAAAACGGCCGTTTTTTCAGGAGCAGTGATTTTAATAATGCTTAAATTGAAACAATAAAAGTGTAATATTCCTTTAAATTTCGTACCTGGGGGGTGTCTATAGTATGCATGTAAAGGGGCGCATGTTTCCCGTGCTTAGAACTGTCTCTGCAAAAAGTGTCATTTTTGCAAGAAAAAAAGCTATTTAAAATCACTCGCGGCTAATGTGAATTGACGGCTTCCGTAATACAGAGAACAGTCATTCATTGAAAGTCATTCATAAAAAAAAAGTCATTCATAAAAAAAATAAAAAAAAATGAAAAAAAAAAAGCGTGGGGGTCCCCCCAAATTCAATAACCAGGCCCTTTAGGTCTGGGATGGATATTAAGGGGAACCCCAGCCAAAAAAAAAAATGGCGTAGGGTCCCCCTCAAAATCCACACCAGACCCTTGAGGTCTGGGATGGATTTTAAGGGGAACCCTAGCCAAAAAAAATGGCGTGGGGCCCCCCTCAAAATCCATACCAGACCCTTATCCGAGCACGCAACCTGGCAGGCCGCAGGAAAAGAGGGGGGACGAGAGCGGTCCCCCCTCCCGCCTGAACCGTACCAGGCCACATGCCCTCAACATTGGGAGGATACTTTGGGGGTCTAAGACCCCCAAAGCACCTTGTCCCCATGTTGATGAGGACAAGGGCCTCTTCCCCACAACCGTGCCCGGTGGTTGTGGGGGTCTGCGGGTGGGAGGCTTATCGAAATCTGGAAGCCCCCTTTAACAAGGGGACCCCCAGATCCCGGCCCCCCCCCTGTGTGAAATGGTAAGGGGTACCCCTACCATTTCACCAAAAAAGTGTCAAAAATTGTAAAAATGACAGGAGACGGTCTTTGACAATTCCTTTATTAAAATTTTCTTTCTTCTTTCTTCATCCTTCGGTTTCTTCATCTTCTACTTCGGTCATCTTCTTCCATCTTCTTCCATTTTCTTCTTCCTCCGATCCGCTTCTTCTTGCGCTGGTCTTCTCGTCCTTCTCGTCCGGCATCTTCTTCCATGGCGTCGGCATCTGTTCTTCTGTCGGGCCGCTCCTCGCAATGGTAGGCTCCCGCTGTGTGAGGCTTCGCTCCGTCTGACAGGTCTTTTATAACGGAGGGCACCTGGTGACCCCGCCCCCCTCTGACGTCATGGGGAAAGCCATAGGGAATTCCCCATGACGTCCCCGTGCGTCAGAGGGGGCGGGGTCACCAGGTGCCCTCCATTATAAAAGACCTGTCAGACGCAGCAAAGCCTCACACAGCGGGAGCCTCCCATTGCGAGGAGTGGCCCAAGAAGAGACACCGACACCGACGCCGACGCTATGGAAGAAAATGCCGGACGAGAAGACCAGCGCAAGAAGAAGCGGATCGGAGGAAGAAGAAAATGGAAGAAGAAGATGGAAGAAGATGACGGAAGGAGAAGATGAAGAAACCGAAGGATGAAGAAAGAAGAAAGAAGATTTTAATAAAGGAATTGTCAAAGACCGTCTCCTGTCATTTTTACAATTTTTGACACTTTTTTGGTGAAATGGTAGGGGTACTTTTGTACCCCCTTACCATTTCACACAGGGGGGGGGCCGGGATCTGGGGGTCCCCTTGTTAAAGGGGGCTTCCAGATTCCGATAAGCCCCCCGCCCGCAGACCCCCACAACCACCGGGCACGGTTGTGGGGACGCCTTGTCCTCATCAACATGGGGACAAGGTGCTTTGGGGGTATCAGACCCCCAAAGCATCCTCCCAATGTTGAGGGCATGTGGCCTGGTACGGTTCAGGCGGGAGGGGGGCCGCTCTCGTCCCCCCCTCTTTTCCTGCGGCCTGCCAGGTTGCGTGCTCGGATAAGGGTCTGGTATGGATTTTTGAGGGGGACCCCACGCCATTTTTTTTGGCTGGGTTTCCCCTTAAAATCCATCCCAGACCTCAAGGGTCTGGTATGGATTTTGAGGGGGACCCTACGCCATTTTTTTTTTTTTTTTTTTGGCTGAGGTTCCCCTTAATATCCATCCCAGACCTGAAGGGCCTGGTTATTGAATTTGGGGAGACCCCCACGCTTTTTTTTTTTTTTTTTTTTTTAATCAATGAATGACAGTTCTCTGTGTTACGGGAGCCATCAATTCATTAGCCGCGAGTGCTTTTAAATAGCTTTTTTCCTGCAAAAATGACACTTTTTGCAGGGACAGTTCTAAGCACAGGAAACCTGCCCCCCTTCACAGGCATACTATAGACACCCCCCAGATGTGATACTGCAATGCTGTACTAACAGCACGCACACACAAATCCCCAAAAATAGAGCACATATTCTCAGCAGTCAGCAGCACGCTGACACGCTGACACTGAAACATAATATGCGAGGCCGCCGCCGCGCGGGCCTCTTATACCGTGGGGCGTGTACTAAAGCCCCTGAGCTATAATTGGCTACAGGCATCCTGCCTGTAGCCAATTATGGCTCTCCTCGCTGCCGGCGCTGTGATTGGCCAAGCATGCGGGGTCACAGTGCATGCTTGGCCAATCATCAGCCAGCATTGCACTGCGACTGGCGCAATGCATTGTGGGCCGCTCACATCACACAAATTTGATGCGAGCGGTCCAAATAGTTCTGGGCTCGCCGAACGGGCGAACATGGGTTTGAATCGAACACCAGGCCCATCCCTATTCATCATAAAGTCAGCGGTCCTTCTAGGATTGAAGGCTCTGGTTGCCGAGACTGTCAGAAAACACGGGGTGAGTCACAGAAGATAACATCTGTTAGCGTTGTCGTCTCAGCGTGTATATGTTATGCTCATGCCCCCCCTAGTGGCTTGAAAGGAGATAGTTTGAAAGTAAAAAAAGACTGCAACAGGCTATTGTATAATGCATCTTTGGGATGTTGTACTGTACTCACACTACGATAAGGAAACTGATATAACCGACATAACATGGGCCAATTACTGTACGAGGATTCTGAGAAAGGATACAGTTCCCTATAGTCTCTTAAAACGCCCAGAAGAACCAAGACATCAAAAATAGAGATTCCTATGATGAGAAGGGTATATAAATACGGAGCAATGGCTCCAGGGATTAAATAAACAAAAGGGGGGAAAGTGGGCACCCCTGTCTCGTCCCGTTTTTCATTTTGAAGAAAGGGGAGTCTGTACCATTAATCTTAATTGTGGCTTTTGGGTGGTAGTACAATGTCTTAATCCGCTGGAGCATTTTTGGGCCTATCCCCATGTCCTCCAAAGTCCTAAACATAAAGTTCCAGTCAACCCCGTCAAAAGCCTTCTGGGCGTACAGTCCATTTCTCCTAGTTTGCCTTTCAGGAAGAGATATCTTCCTTCAGGGTCAGTTGCTCTCTCCTCACTAAATCGTACTTTTTTAGCGAACCCTATTGCCACTCCCCTACCTCTCTTTGTAATAGTATCTCCATAATACCAAATGGGGAAATCTTTAGAATACAATTTAATATTTGATTCGTGTGAGATATGAGTCTCCTGCAAGTAAACCACTTCAGCATCGTATTGTTTGAGCTCTTTCAAAATTTTATGCCGCTTATTGGGTGTATTCAACCCCTTGACATTATATGTCATGAAGTTTATGTCTGTCATCCTGGGTTACTGGATGGTTTAAATTTCCTTCATCTGTTCTGGGGTATAGCTACATTCTGGTCAGGCCCCGTAATATCTCCCCCACTCTCAGTCCCCCCCAGCACCTCCCCCCCACCCTCCCTTCCCTCCCTCCCCCTCCCCCCACCCCCGCCACACTACCCCTAAGCCTTCGCCCCTCCCCCTCCTCCGGCCCTTTCACGGTCCCCGGCTCGCCAATGGTCCTGAACTTCCTGACCATCCTTGAGCCGCACTTCCGAGGAAAAAAAACCCCAATGCCGCGTACACACGTGCGGACTTTTGCCGGCGGACTTAGTCCAGCGGACAATCCGCCGGACTTTCCAGCTGGGTCCGCCGGACTTTCCGAGCGTGTGGACTTGCCCACACACGCGCGGACTTCTCCGGCGGACAATCCGCCGGCAAAAGTCCGCGGGACTTTTGAAAATGAACGGACTTGCCCACACACGGAGCAGTCCGTTCATTTAGAACGTAACTTCAGGTTACGTAGCTAGCGTAGGCAGTAAATGCCGCCGCGCTAGCTCCGTAAGCTGGCATGGATTTAAAGGGACTCCTTACGCCGAAAAACGGTGTGGGGGTTCCCCCCAAATCCATGTCAGACCCTTATCCGAGCACGCAGCCTGGCCGGCCAGGAAAGGGGTGGGGACGAACGAGCGCCCCCCCCCCCCTCCTGAGCCGTACCAGGCCACGTGCCCTCAACATGGGGGGTGCCCTGGGGAAAGGGGGGCCTTGCGGCCCCCCCACCCCAAAGCACCTTGTCCCCATGTTGATGAGGACAAGGGCCTCTTCCCGACAACCCTGGCCGTTGGTTGTCGGGGTCTGCGGGCGGGGGCTTATCAGAATCTGGGAGCCCCCTGTAGTGATCTAATATAATCGTCGTTCCTCGTAGATGGAATATAGTTATTAAAAGTATTGTCTCCGCAGCAAAACCCGATTCTCCCAGAGAGAGATTTTATTGACTTCCAAAACTGAACAGTCTTACAGATGACAAAAATCCAACAGAGTTCATATCACGACATTGCTAGTAATATTTAGAGCCCCATGGAAACATGTGACTCTTGGGTGCCTTCGTAAGAACACACACTTCTAAACAGATTGAACGTCCTGTTATATCCCCCACACACACATTAAATGCTTTGATCTGCCCCGGTCTTTCAGAGTGACCGGAGACAACCCCACGCTGTGAATAGTTGTAATTATAAAGCTGCCCCAATTTACATTCTTGCATATTCCCCCTTTGACATGTGTGAATACTGATTAGATTAAGATAATCATTATCTGTTCCCCTTTCATATGTGGAGTAAGTCTGGTCTGGCCATTTGTCCTTTGACCAACAAACCCTCTTTTAATATGCGCAATTAGATAATGGCTACCAAAGCGGCCTGCCTAGAATAAACTTGTCTTTAGAATGCCTAAATAAAAACACTACATATAATAAATATATATATAACATACATACATATATATATATATATATATATATATATATATACATACATACATATATATGTATATATATATATATATATATATATATATACACACATGCATACACACATACATATATATATTAGACACAATATACTACACCCCCTTTAATAAGGGGGCCCCCAGATACCGGCCCCCCCCACCCTATGTGAATGAGTATGGGGTACGATGTACCCCTACCCATTCACCTAAGGTGTAAAATGTAAAGTACAAAAACACACACACTTTTGAAAAAATATTTTATTGCACTGCTCCGGGGGTCTTCTTCCATCTTGGGGGTCTTCTCGCCGGACTCCTCCGCTCTCTTCTGCTCTTTTACCTAGCTCTTTCACGAGCGGAGAAGTCCGGCTACCTTCTTCGTCGTTGCCGCCGTCGTCTGGGGGTCTCGATCCGCCTTCGGGGGTCTTCCGGGGTCTCTTCTGTTCTTGCGGCGGTCGTCGTCTTCCGCGCCGCCGGCGCCTTCTTGTTCTTGTTCTTGTTCTTGTTCTTCTTCTTTCGATGTTGACCCGTCGCTGTCTCTGCCCGGAATGGCAGAGGCGCGCTGTGCTGGGACTTATATAGGGACATGGGGACAGGGTCACATGCTCATGTCACATGGTGACCCCGCCCCCTTGTGATGTCACAGTCCCGGTCACAGTTATAAAAGGGGGCTCCCAGATTCCGATAAGCCCCCGCCCGCAGACCCCGACAACCAACGGCCAGGGTTGCCGGGAAGAGGCCCTTGTCCTCATCAACATGGGGACAAGGTGCCTTGGGGTGGGGGGGCCGCACGGCCCCCCTTTCCCCAGGGCACCCCCATGTTGAGGGCACGCGGACTGGTACGGCTCAGGAGGGGGGGGGGCGCTCGTTCGTCCCCACCCCTTTCCTGGCCGGCCAGGCTGCGTGCTCGGATAAGGGTCTGACATGGATTTGGGGGGAAAAACGGCGTGGGGAGTCCCTTTAAATCCATGCCAGGTGACGGAGCTAGCGCGGCGGCATTTACTGCCTACGCTAGCTACGTAACCTGAAGTCACGTGCTAAATGAACGGACTTGCCGACGAGCGGCAAGTCCGTTCATTTAAAAAGTCCGGCGGACTAGCCTACTAACAGGGGGATTGTCCGCCGGACTGCCAAGTCCAGCGGATAGTTTTAAAACAAAACTTAAAACTTTGGTCCGCCGGACTTTGGCGCCAAAAAGTCCGCCGACGCCCACACACGAGGGGATTGTCCGCTGGACTTGAGTCCAGAGGATAATCCCGCGGGATTGTCCCTTCGTGTGTACGCGGCATAAGTGCGCCCCACTCCCCCCCCAGCCCTATAAGGGCCGGGGGGAGGGTGCGCACCATACTCCCTTAGTCCCTTCAACCCCCCCGCCACCCCCATCCCTCTCCTTCAAACTGTATTGATTCAACCGTCTGACCATCCCGGGAGCTCCGGCACCTGCAACTCTAATTTTTTACAAAAGTCCCCTAGATCTTCAGGGAATGTCAGTTTTGCTGAAACCCCCTCCCTGAACCCCAGTAAACAAGCTGGGAACCCCTAGTTGTATCGTATGTTCTTATTTTTTATTATCTCAAGGAGTGGTTTAAGTAGTCGTCTTCTGGCTAGGGTCTCTGGGGCGAGATCCATAAACACCTGCAGTTCTGTACCCTCATATTGTATTGGCACAGGCCTCTTTATCCTTGCCCAGATCTCAGCTTTATCCTCATAATAACTGAATCGCACAATAACATCTCAAGGTCGGTCCGCATTCATTTCCCTTGGTTTGCCTACTCGATGGGCTCTGTCTATCTTGGGGAATTCCTCCTCGCCTTTGTCTAAAAAAGGACCAAATATTTTTTTTATGGTTATCTTGAGATCTTCTCCTCTAACTTCAGGTACTGATCTGATTCTCAGGTTTTGTCTTCTATTACGATTTTCCTGATCTTCAATTTTATATTGTAGTCTCCTCTGGTTAAAATGTGCTTGGTTGATCTGCTCCTTTACTTTACACACCTCATGGTCCAGCTTGTCAGTCCTTTCCTCTGCCACCCACCTCCACTCTTGTTAATAGGTGTCCCAGGTCTGTCCTCAGAAGGCATATGTCAGCTTTTATTACATTTTCTAGTCGCGCAAACATCCCCATCATCTCCCCTTTTGTTGGTAGATGGTCTTCAACTTTAGGTTCCTCCGTTTTACTATCACCTATTTCACTTTCAGTAGTGAGGTCCTCTCTGGACTGATCAGAAATCTCCTCTGGTTTTTTATCTGGCCCTTTTTGCCTTTCTGTTTTGAGATGGTTCTGTCTTGTTCCTTCCAGGTTTTTTGGGCTAGCTCCTTGAGTCATGTACTTTTTTTTCATGTTTAATTGTGCTATCTGTGGTCATCTCCTTCGGGATTTTGGGGGGCCCCCCTTTTGTTGTTTTACTCGTAGATTTGCTCATATTGGCGTCTTTTACTTTTCTTATTCGTTTCCCCAGTTTTCTTTCTTTTAAATTCTTCTTTAAATTTGGGGTTTCCCCTCGTCTCCCCCCTCTCCCTCAACAGGACCCTCTCCTCCCCTTCCACAGTATCGAGCCCTATAGTGTTCGGGTTGGCCTCAGCCCCCAATCTTCAAATGCAGACTCCTTTCCTGTATGATTTATTAAAGGCGTTCTGAGAGAGCGTATTCTCATAGGGTCCCACGGGATTTTACTATTGGACCTCACTGAGTTAAAATGGATCACTTCTTGTTTTACCCCTAGAGCAATTCTCCCCACAGGGTAGGCTCACTCAGATGGGTATGAGGGGGTTAGTTATCTAGCATGTCAGTCTTGCTCACACACAGGGACCCGGAATATCTCTCAGGGTCTTCTCCTCGCTGTCACCCCCACCCTTAGGCTCAGAACCTCTATCCCAAAAGGCCGCCAGCAAAGAAAGAAAAGAGGAAAAAGAGGGAAAGGGGGGATGAATGATGAAAACAAGGAGGCCCCTGAACTCCCAGTTTCCACTTCAGCTAGGATCTAATCCCAAATGCGTCCCGGGGGCCTCAGTCCAGACCCCTCACTTAAGTCTCTGTGGTCCGGGCTGGGAGCTATGTATGACAAAAATACCATACTACTTGCTAGGAAACACGGTCCACGGCCTGGAAAAAAACACAGAAACGGTCTTACTGGTCTTTGCCTGTATTTCCCTGTTCTTTCTCCATTGATTGTTTGATATTGGTGACGTTGCGGGCCATTGCCCCAGTATGTCCATTCATTCTAGGCAATCTCGGGCCCAGTTTCAAGCCCCAATATCATCCGCAGCACACCCCCAACCACCGAAGCCCCACCACACCAACACTGACCCAGTCCACACCCAGGGCTTTTTAAACAACCACCGTTTTAATAGGAAAGTGCTTCAGTCAGGCCGCAGTTTCTTTAATCTACCCTCTGAGGTGGTACATCTGCGTTTTTAATAGTAGGTAGTTCCGTCCAAAAAAAAACCTTCCTGCCCTTGGGGGGCTTTACCTATTTTGCAGTATCCTTTCTCAATAATTTATTTAGGAATTTGTTTAAAAAGTATTAGATTTGCAAGACCTCTCTGCCCCAGTGTGTCCTCACAGAAATAGTCTTAGTCCCAGGTTAATGCACTGATTTTATCTACAACTCTGAGCATATTGCAGCGGCACATCAACAGCGTCAATCTTAAGTTTATAAAGCCACGGTTCTTACCAAGTTAGGCTCCAGTCAGGCAACAGCTTCTTTCTTCTTTGGGGGATATATCACATTTCTCATTCTAAATAAAAGCAACATTATACCTCAGGTTTCTGCCCATCTACTTGCTTTTCAGCCGTTCCTTATGAAGTGCAGAGAGTCCTCCAGAGATTAAGATGTACTCAGGGTCAGTTTGAGCGGTTGTTCCTCATTTTGCAGCTGGGGAAAAAAGCTCGAGAGGAGTCCGGAGTGCGGGCGGCGATGTAGGCTGTCACGAGCGGGGAGGGGGGGAGGAGAGGGGGGGGGGACGGAGACAGCCAGTCCGCATACGCACCGCTCCTATATCTGCGGCAAAGCTTTTCTCTGCGGTGTGCTGACGGCCTCCGCAGCTGCGGGAGGTCCGGGAAACGGGAGCCGTGGCGGGCGCGGGAGATCTTACATACCGATCCGGAGCTCTCACTCTCCGTCAGTCACGGCATCCCGCATTCAAACTCCCGCCGTGGGCTCTATGCACAGGCTCCTCCTACCATGCTGGACGGCGTCCTCACGTCATCCGTGCCTTCCCCATACCGGCAGACGACCCCCGGCTTCTGACCCTGGCTCCATTTATCCTGTCTTCTGAAATCCTTGACTACAGCTTAACCACGTGCACAGATTCACAGCTCAGGTAGCTTCTTACTTTGCTACTGAGTGCTGTGTGTATTTGCAAGGGTGAGCGTACATTTCTGTGCCATGGACTCCAACCAAGGTAAGCCCTTACAGTTACACAAAGAAATTTATGATCTTGAACAGTGCCATAAAAATACAGGTAACCATGGTACAGAATTGGAAATTATTACAAAGAGAGAGGAACTACAAGACTGTATTGAACAGAGGAAAACAGAGTGCTCTTCTACCTGCTTAAGAAAGAGAGGTACCAATGGGGAGATATGTCGAGTAAATATTTATATAAAATATTAAAAAAGAAAATTAGGGCCAACTTTATTGAAAGCATACAAACCGGTAACAGGGAAAAGGTATACTCAACCCCAGATATTGCGCAGGCTTTTTAAGAGTATTATGGGAAACTATATTCAATAACCCAAAACGATCCCCCAGATAAGGTAAAAAAGAGGCTAGATAATACCAGAGCTTTATTGAACGTAATCGGCCTAAAAAGAATATCTCCGGACAAAATGAGACCACTAGAGGACCCTATAACGGAAGCAGAGATACTAAAAATTCTGAAAGAGTCACCTGCCGGGAAAAGCCCAGGTCCTGATGGGCTGTCGGCCGTATATTATAAAAAGTTTAGTGACCTTCTGGTGCCCAAAATGTGTTCATATATGAACGGGATAGGCGCTAACTGGGAGATACGACGGGAAGAACTAGAGGCCGTGATCACCATCATCCCTAAGGAAGGAAAGGACCCTTCGTTGTGTTCAAGCTATCGGCCCATCTCCTTATTATTATTATTATTATTATTATTATTAGCTAGCAGAATGAAGACCGTAATAAACGACCTGGTGCACACCGACCAAGTGGGCATTATCCCAGGTAGGGAAAGCAGGGATAATGGCATTATAACCCTCAAAAAGATAAAAGAGTAAATCCCCAGGGCTACTACTGTCTACTGATTTATGCAGAACACACTTGAAGCATTTGGAGTGGGCCCTAAGATGATTCCCTGGATAAATGCCCTATATAATTTTTTTATTTTTATTTATTTATTACAGGATTTATATAGCGCCAACAGTTTACGCATCGCTTTACAATATAAAAAGGGAGACAATACAGTTATAATACAATAAAATACAAGAGGATTAAGGGAGCCCTGCTCAGAAGAGCTTACAATCTAATAGGGTGGGGGAGGTGATACAAAAGGTTGTAACTGTGGGGAATGAGCTGATGGAAGTGGTAGAAGATTAGTTGGAGACATGATAGGCTTCCCTGAACAGATGAGTTTTCAGGGATCGCCTGAAGGTAGCTAGAGTATGGGGATAGCCGGACAGGTTGAAGTAGCGAGTTCCAGAGGATGGGAGAGGCTCTGGAGAAATCCTGGAGACGAGCATGGGAGGAGGAAACAAGAGAGCTTGACAGGAGGAGATCTTGAGAAGAGCGGAGAGGACGGTTTGGGATATGTTTGGAGACAAGTTTGGTGATGTAGCTCGGGGCAGAGCTGTGGATGGCTTTGTAAGTTGTGGTTAGTATTTTGAATTTAATTCGCTGGGTGATTGGGAGCCAGTGTAGGGATTGGAGGAGAGGGTTGGCAGACACTGAACGGTTGGTAAGGTAGATAAGTCTGGCAGCAGCATTCATGATAGACTGAAGGGGGGATAGCCTATGGAGAGGCAGGCCAATGAGAAGGGAGTTGCAATAGTCAAGGCGAGAGATAACAAGGGAGTGAATGAGGAGCTTGGTGGTGTCATTTGTTAAAAAGGGGCGAATTTTAGAGATGTTACGGAGGTGAAGTCTACAAACTATAATCACCCTACAGCGAGGGTAAAAATTAATGGGACAGTATCCGGACCCTTTGAAATGTACAATGGGAATCGCCAGGGTTGTCCCCTGTCCCCAGCATTGTTTGTCCTATCAATAGAACCACTGCTGGCCGGGGTAAGACAGAATCCCGATATTGGGGGATACAGATTGATAATGAGGAACACAAAATGGCGGCTTGCACCGATGATATTTTGTTTTACATCACCAGTCCTAGAATAACCCTCCCTAATTTACTGAAAACTTTAAAAACTTACGGCGATGTAGCAAATTAACCCTTTAAAATCAGAAATACTTAATATAAGTGTTATTTCACAAGAGGAACAACCTTATAAACAGGACTTTCCACTTATCTGGAGGGACACCAAGCTAAAGTACTTTAGGAGTCAAAATAACATCCACACTTGAAATCATTTATCAACAAAACTTCATCCCCCTGCTGAATGAAATCAAAATTGATCTAAATAAAATAGCTTCTAGACAAAGGTCTTGGATTGGAAGGATAAATCGTTTTAAAATAATAATCCTACCTAAAATATTATATAAAATGCAAATGTTACCAATCTCAATCCCAGATATATATTTCAAAAAATTAAACACGCTACTACGTAGGTTCATTTGGCAGAATAAAAAGCCCCGTATAAGTTTGGCGGTACTTACGAGAGATAAGGTACAAGGGGGCTTGGGGGTACCGGATATTAAAACTTATTATGACGCAGTTCTTATGACACGGGTGGTTGAATAGGTAAAAAATAATAAAGAAAAATGGTGGGTCAAATTGGAATGTATGATTAGTAAAGTTATTCTTGGGAAAGTGATATGGATCCCGACAAATATAAGAGATTTAGATGGGCACACTCACATGATTACACGGACAGCTATGGCAATATGGGACGGGGTACACAAACGGGAAAGGTGGGGGTTCAACTCCCCACTGATAACACTAATGCTGCGTACACGCGATCGGACTATCCAGCGGATAAGACAATCAGACAATCCGCCCGTGTGTGGGCTCCGGACTTTTTCTTCCCAAAAGTCCGGCGGACTTAGAATCCTCCGGGACTGTGACATCATAAGGGGCGGGGGTCACCATGTGACATCAGACGCTGACCCCGCCCCTTGTTCCTATATAAGTCAGCGTGCAACGCGTCCTGGCCATGAGAAGAAGGAAGAAGATACTTTTTTCCTCAAGTGAATGGGTAGGGGTACCATGTACCCTATGCTCATTCACATAGGGTGGGATCTGGGGGCCCCCTTATGAAAGGGGGCTCCCGGATTCCGATAAGCCCCCCCACCTGCAGACCCCGACAACCAATGGCCAGGGTTGTCGGGAAGAGGCCCTTGTCCTCATCAACATGGGGACAAGGTGCTTTGACAAAGCACCCCCCCCCCCATGTTGAGGGCACGCCGCCTGGTAGGGCTCAGGAGGGGGGGGCGCTCGCTCGTCCCCACCCCCTTTCCTTACTGGTCGGGCTGTGTGCTCGGATAAGGGTCTGCTATGGACTTTGGGGGGACCCCACGCCGTTTTTTCGGCATAGGGGGTTTCCCTTTAAATCCATACCAGGCGACGGGGGTAGCGAGGTGTCAATCTCACCGATTGCCGCATTGGCTTCCTTTGCTAGTCCCGTCTACCTGGAGTCACGTTCAAAATGAACTAAGGTATGCACAATTGAAACACTTTGTGGAATCCCTCCCCCCAACCGATTAGGTCAGAGGACAGCCTGCTTCCAGGATTAGTAATGTGAGATTATTTGAATATATACAAACAGGGACGGTGATGGCAACCCGGCCCTGATTATACTTGATTGGCTCAAAGTTTTTTGTGTTGTTTTATAACATAATCATAATAAAGAAATGGGGAAAAAAGAAATAAACAAAAAAAGAGCGACAATTTTGAAAAAAACACATTATTTTTAACTTTTTGCTATAATGAATATCCCCCAAAAATGTGTGTGTGTGTGTATATATATATATATATATATATATATATATATAAAAAGTTTAGGCCGATACGTATTCTTCTACATATTTTTGGTAAAAAATCACAATAAGCGTTTATTGATTGGTTTGCGCAAAAGATATGGCGTTTACAAAACAGGGGATATTTTTATGGCATTTCTATTATTTTTTTTTATTTTTTTTTAATTTAATAGTAATGGTGGCGATCAGCTTTTTTAAATTTATTTATTTATTTATTTTTTGGGTGGCCCTCAACTTTAAATAGAAACAGTCAAATGATGAATGTTCTATAATAGTACAATAATGTCTAGTAGGTGAAATAATAAAGTGTGGTGATCCTCTGTTAAGTAAAGTGTCTCAGTGCAAACAAATATCAATCAAAAATGACCATATGTGCAATGAAAAAATAAATAAATAAAATCTGCTAGACAGGTGGACAGTGTTAAAAACAGGTGTCCTAAAGCAGATATAAAATGAATAAAAAATGATATCGCTAAATATAGATGTTTAAAAAAAAACCCACAAAAGTGATGCAAAAAAACAAGTGATTAAATAGTCCAAATATTAAACCGTGATAAATAAATAGATAATTTGTGTAGATTAAAATGGGGACATCCTCCAAATTCACCAAGATAATGGATAGCACAAAAAATAAATATCAACGGTATTCCAGATGACCGCTATGTTCCAAATAGGTGACTAAGTACAGTTTATGTGATTAATTGTTGGTATTATATTTCATATGGTGTTCATTAAAGTGTTGAATAAAATTTCTTCCTGAATTGTGGTCTCGCAGGACCCTCACCCCATTGGTTGTTGGGGTCTGCGGGAGGGGGGCTTATCAGGAATCTGGGAGCCCCCTTTAATAAGGGGGCCCCCAGATCCCGACACCCCACCCTATGTGAATGAGTAAGGGGTACATCGTACCCCCTACCCATTCACCGGGGGGGGGGGGAAGTGTCAATTAAAAAAAAACACACTACACAGGTTTTTAAAGTAATTTTATTACGCAGCTCCGGGGGTCTCTTCCAACTTCTCGTTTGTCCCCACCCCCTTTCCTGACTGGCCGGGCTGCCTGCTCGGATAAGGGTCGGTATGGATCGTGGGGGTGACCCCCCCCACGCCATTTTTTTCTGTGTGTGGGGTTCCCCTTAAGATCCAGACCAAAGGGTCTGGTGTCGTCTTGGGGGGGGGGTAGGACCTCACGCAAACATTTTTTTTTCAATTTTCGCGGGGTTCCCCTTCCTCAGCACACAAGTCGCACCGCAAGATGATCTGACTTCTGGTACGACCTCTATTCAAATCAATGGGCTCCCATAGGGAACCATTGATTTTTGAATAGAGACAGAAACGCCGGACGAGGCTTAACACAGCGTTAAGTTTCGTTAATTTGCGTTTAACACCTTTTGCCGGTGTCTGACGTTTTTACAGCTCTAACGCTGGAGCCTCAGAACGCATTGGCCCTGGGTTTTTTTTTTTTTTTTTTACAGCTTAACCACCTGATTACTTTGCACTTAAACCCCCCTCCTGCCCAGACCAATTTTCAGCTTTTGGCGCTGACGCACTTTGAATGACAATTGCGCGGTCATACAACGCTGTACCCAAATGAAATTTTTATCATTTTTTTTCCCACAAATAGAGCTTTCTTTTGGTGGTATTTAATCACAGCTGGGGTTTTTATTTTTTGCTAAACAAACAAAAAAAGATGGAAAAAAAAAAAAAAAAAAAAAAAAATTATGTTTAATAGTTTGTTATAAAATTTTGCAAACAGGTAATTTTTCTGCTTCATTGATATGCGCTGATGAGACTGCACTGGTGGGCACTGATAGGCTGCACTGGTGGGCACTGATAGGCTGCACTGGTGGGGACAGATAAGTCGGTACTGATGGGGACAGCAAAGATGGCACTGGGTGGCACGGATGGGTGGCACCGATGGGCACTGATGGGTGGCACTGATGGGCACTGATAGGTGGCACTGATGAGCACTGGTAGGTGACACAGATGAGCACTGGCAGGTGACACTGATGTGCAGCACTGGCACTGTGGGCACAGAGAGATGGCACTGTGGGCACTGAGAAATGGCAGTGTGGGCACTGGTAGGCCGCACTTTAATGGGGCAAAGGTGGGCACAATGGATTGGGCACATTGCAGTGAGAGGGACTGATGTCCCTCTCACTGCCGCCGGTGATCGGCTTTTTTTTTTTTTCTCCTCGCGCTGTCAGCGCGAGGAGGAAAAAAAGCAGATTACCGGCTCTGTTATGATCACATGATCAGCTGTCATTGGCTGACAGTTGATCACGTGGTAAGGGGTCGGGATCGACCCCTTACTCGGATCTGTGATCCAGCGAGTCTCACAGACTCGCTGATCACAGGGCGCGCAGGCAGCTCGTGGCCGGGACGGCGTCAATAGACGTAGTCCCGGCACAATAGATCCGCGCTGTGGCCGTCATTTGGCTATAGCGCGGGGCTAAGGTAGTTAGTAAAATGCCATTTGCAGCTCAAAAACGCCTAGGTGGGCATGAAGCCATAGACTAACATGGACAGGAGCTTTTAAGCTGCAAAAAACGCTCAAAAAAGCATCTGTTAAAGCGTCTGTGTGCATGAGGCCTTGAAATAAGGACACTCACCTATCCCAGGGTCCAGTGATGTCGGCCCCCGAGGCTGAACCGTCCCTCGGTCCTCGGATGCTGCCGCCGCCAGCTTCCGTATGGGAATCAGGAAATGAATCCTTGCGGCTTCACTTCCCGGTTCCCTACTGCGCATGCGTAAGTCGCGCAGCGCAATCGGAATGCTCCGTGCTGTCTCTGGGACCCGCGTGTGTCCCAGCAGAGAGCGCGGTGGGACAGGAAGAGGCATAGACTCCCCTGGGAGTGTATGCCCAGAAGTGGGTGCAAATACCTGTCTTAGACAGGCATCTGCACCCCCCCCCCCCTGAAAGGTGCCAAATGTGACACCGGAGGGGGGCAGGGTTCTAAAAAGCGGAGTTTCAATTTTCGTGTGAACCTCCGCTTTAAGTGGTTATTTTTTGTATATTATTGAAAAGCAACAGCACCTGCACAGACAGTGAGCTATTCATCTTTGTGGGGGCTTCCCGTAGTCATGCCACTTTCTGACCCTTCCCACATCCTGGTTTTCCTATAAAATCAACGCTACACAAAAGTGAAAGCAGATTTCAGAGGTGTGAACAACAGTTCACGCTTCTTCTGCAGTTGCATCTCAACTGGTTCATTTGTTATGCAGCATAACCCAGCGCTTGCGTTGTATGTCCATAAAAAAAGCATCATGCATATCCTGGGCGATTTCCTCTACAAACATTTTTATATTGTTCAAACCTCCTTTGTCGCTCTGATCCTTTTGTTTTTGGAAAATATTATAGACGTGGAGTTTTTGTGCCCTGAGAACAATTTTGGACTGGGTATTGGGTACAGTTTGGCATTTTTGCTTGTACCCGCTTTAATTGTGCTGCTTGCTTGCTGCTATTTTAGCCCCCTAGAGTGGTGCTGTATAAAGGAGACAAATAATACAGAAAATGGACAAGCTGAGGAACAAAGTTCTCCGAGTTGTTGGGACGAATGTAAAACTTTTTTCAAGAACTATAAAGCTTTTTTCCTTTGGCTCATAATTGTATTGACAGACGGAAGATACTTGGATTGCCTGGTGAAGTCGGCTTCAGGCAAACACTGCACAGGGACTCTACCGATGAGCTCGGAGATATGCGGTTTATTCGTTGTACGCCTCTCTCAGGTAAAATGTCTCACCTCTTACTTTTACCACTTTTATTCTTCTTACACAATACAAGGCAAAGGAACATGAAATCTCCTCCAATCACTTTGCAACATTGTGTTTTGCGCATTTTAGATAAAGTCCACAATCTTTCCTTACAATTCTGTGTAGCGGTACCCCCCCCCCCCCCCCTGTAGGGGCTGCTGGATATTGTGGTCCCACCTGCCACCTCTGCCCAGCCCGGCATTCACTTCCCATTCACCTTAGACCCCATACACACTATCAGATTTTCTGCTGAGGTTTTCCTTCAGATTTACCAAAACCATGTAGTACGAGGATCTGCCTGATTGCATACACATTGAAACTCCTAGGATTTGACCTCATATTATACGGTTTTGGTAAATCTGAAGGAAAAACTCAGCAGAAAATCGTGTGTATGGGGCTTTAAAAACAATGAACAGTCCGTATGTGTGTTTCTTGTATTATATTGAGGGATTTTGAACTTGGATAGGGTAAGGGAGATTATGGGATGCCCAGATTTAATAGTAGAATCAATTGCACAACTACTCCCACATCACAGAATACTCCCCAAATCTTACTCTTCCCGATATTAGTCCCCCCCACCTTACCATAATCTCCACTTACGTAAACTTAGGTCATCACCCCCCCCCCCCCCCCCCTCATTTTTGGATACACCCTTGCCATCCCCATTCCTCGCGACCTAACCCACCATCCCCTCTTGGTAAATATATAACCTATATGTAGAGCGATCTCCGCTGAGCAGGAAGATGACAGGTCCGTCTCTGCACTCTGTGCAGGGACGGCCCTGTCAGACCTATGGGAGATCGGGTGACGACGGACCGTAGAGTTCCGATCCGCAGATGGATGGAAAAATAGGGTTTTCCTCCGTCTGCAGAATCGCACCATAGCGGAGACGGACGATATCGGGTCCGCTGACACCCGCTATCCCATAGGGATGCAATTCTGTCCGTTTTTCATCCGAAAAAACGAAGGATGAAATACGGACCGTCCGTGTGAAAGAGCCCTAAGTATTTATCACTATGCAACCTTAGACCGATCATCACAGCATACTCCTCTACAAAGGGATAATCGAAGACCCTTAGGAGGTTATACACAGGACCGGTTTTAAGGCAGGGCAAAAGGGGCAGCTGCCCTGGGCCCCATCATCGTTGTGGGGCCCAAAGCAGCTGCTTCATACTTGCCAACTATCCCAGTTTAAATTCCCTTATCCCTTGAAGTTTTAGTCCCAAGCTGTGTCCCAATATCTCAGTGTAAAATTATGTTGCTGCTGCCCAGCTCTGCCCTTTTGCCATGTACAGATGACTCACCAGCAGACCCTGTGTTTACATGTAAATAACCTGCATTAATATGTAAATAGTTGTGGACCACGGCATTGATATGTAAATAGAGGCGACATTCATATGTATATCATGACCCCCTGAGGTCATATCTACCATCACTTCTGCTGAATGCTGCCCACTGGGGAGGTAAAGGAGAATGCTTGAAAGTCCTGCCCACAACTATAGTCATTAAGTTGAACATCAGCCCTGTTCTGCAAAGGTAAGCACATTGGAGGTGGAATCCTTCTTCAAAATAACATGGTGCCAATCAGTGAGCAGTAATAATGTGCAGTAACCTCTAGCAACCAATTAGTGAGTGGTATAGATGTCCAGTAACCTCTAATAATCAATAAGTGAGCAGTATTGATGTACAGTCTATCTCTAGCAACCAAACAAGCAGAAGTCATGTGCTGTAACCTCTAGAAAATAGACAGTGAGCCGTAATGTGTGCTGTAACCTCTAGCAGCCACTCGGTGAGCGGTAATGATACACTGTAACCTCTGGCAACCAATCGCAATCGCTAGCCTGATCTGATTCAGAGAACTGATTTTGAGTCTAGCTGCTATTTATTGTATGTCTCAGAGCGAAATTGCATGGAAGAGGGGGCCCCAAGAAAATGTTTGCCTAGGGTCCAATCAATAACAAAGACGGCCCTGGTTATACATATATACCTAACTTGATTCACACCAACTAGACCCCCAGATGGGGGATCTTTTCCGTGGGATGAATATTACACGGGAACTTTTACAGACATATAGTCTCAGTAAACCTAGGAATGACATAAATAAACTGTCAGTTAAAATTACACAAATACAATTACAAATGCAACCAATGTGCAATGGTATGCTTGTTCTCCCTGTTCTTGATTATACTGTTCAGATTCAATTTGTATGAATACAGTCTGCTGTAACTCAGTTTCATCCTCTATTTACTCGTGGTGTTAGAAAAAGTAAAATTTTTGGGGGTTGTAAGCAATTTTCTAGCAAAAAAAACGTATTTTTAACTTGTAAACACCGAGTCTGAAAAAAGAGGCTCGGTCCTTGAGTGGTTAAGCTTTTTAGTATAGTATTGAAAAGCAACAGCAGCTGCCCAGACAGTGAGCTATTCATCTTTGTGGGGGCTTGCTTAGCTCTCCACTTCCTGACCCTTCCACACATCCTGGTGTAGCGCCAATAACCCCTTGTAGGGCGGCTATGAATATTCTGGGCTTACCAATTACCTCCTCGTTGTAGCTCGTCATTTTCCATCTAGGGGTTCCCAGGGGTTGATACCCAGTAATTGCGGAGACTGACACTCCAAGTCCTTTTGAGGATTTTTATTGGCATAAAACGTTGAAACAGAACACAGTCTCTCAGTTGGAAATAGAGGGTACGGGTGATAAAGCTCAGGCACTTTGAACTTGCTGACACTTCAATAAATGTCTCGCTAGGTGCAGTGGCGGTGCGTGCATAGAGGGCGCAGGAGCGCCGCCCCCCCCTCTCCTGCACCGCTCTATCACCAATAGATAGATTCATGCATTGCATGAATCTATCTATTGTCACCGCTGCCGCCCCCTATTCAGGTGTCCGGCCCCTGATCGGGCGCCGGGCATCTGAATTACAGTGGGGGGGTGTTGCTGGAAGCGCCCCTATTAGAGCTGTAAGCTCTAATAGGGGACCCTATTAGAGCGGTGGGCTCTAATAGGCTTCCCTAAGTGTAAACAGCGGGCGCAATGCTGTGCGTTCGCTGATTACACAGTATTGTGTTAGAGAAGCGAATACATCGCTTCCCTAACACAGACCCGCCTCTCAGCCAATCAGGTTGCCAGGTCTGTTACCTGTCACCTGATTGGCTGAAGTCACAGGCGCTGTGATTGGACGCTAGGCGTCCAATCACCTAGCGTCCAATCACAGCAGAAGAAGACAGGAGGAGCGCGGGAGAAGACATCCGACGGAGACACCGCTCGTCGCCTGACGCCGTCACCAGCTGCACACCGGGACAAGGTAAGTACAGAGGGCAGGCAGGGGGCACAGTGGCAGCACTTGAGGGGCACAGTGGCAGCACTTAAGGGGCACAGTGGCAGAACTTGGGGCACAATGGCAGCACTTAAGGGGCACAATGGCAGCACTTAAGGGGCACAATGGCAGCACTTAAGGGGCACAATGGCAGCACTTAAGGGGCACAATGGCAGAACTTAAGGGGCACAGTGGCAGCACTTAAGGGGCACAGTGGCAGCATTTAAGGGGCACAATGGCAGAACTTGGGGCACAGTGGCAGAACTTGGGGCACAGTGGCAGCGTTTGATGGGCACAGTGGCAGCGTTTGATGGGCACAGTGGCAGCGTTTGATGGCACAGTGAGGCTGTTTGTTTGCGCGCCCCCCCAAAAATTTTGAGCACCAGCCGCCACTGGCTAGGTGATCCAGGGAGTAGCCACTCGCAACTGGATAACTCACTGTTAGATAAACCCTTGTTTGTAGATCTAGCAGCCAACAAGTGATTCGGATTTAGCAAAGTCTCTGCCACAGACTTGGTTAGGAAACTTCAGATGAACACACCAAAGTCTCTCACAGGAACTCCGTTGCAACTGGAACTTTTCCTATGGTACCTGTATCTTTCAGCCAATCCGGCGATACCGTAGGAAATGCAGATTCAACTAGTGTCCATACATCTCAGCTCCCAGGATCTTACCGAGCAGCCAGCTTTGTGCGTGGCCCTCCTACAAAGAGTCCTCCCCTGGTCGCATGTAGAGTTGCTGTGCCTCTCCAATCCTGAGAGCACACCAGGACACTTCAGAATCCTCCTTCAGTTACTGCGCCTCTAACTAGCCAGTTCCGAGTCTCGGAAACGGATGGATCCCCACCCCAGACCATGAGGGCCTCTGGGACTGGTCAGGATGACCAGGCTTACGGGGTCAGCCGACACTCCTGGACCGAGACCCCTCACGGGGGCTGGTCAGGACCGGAACCTGAATCAACCGAGAGCCCCGACCACGTGACTTCAGCACCTTAAGTACCCCTTCCCGGAATACACAGAGGGGCCAGACGCACCCACTGATTGGCTCCGGGAAAAGATTGGTACCTAATGCGTCCAACCAGACTGCGTTCTCAGCCTGTCACAGGTGCGCACCTCACCTATGACCAGGCAGAACTCTAGTACAGCCCAGCCAGACTGATGCCAAAGTGTAACCTAGAATAATTAGCCCCAAAACTCCATTACAGTTTTGGCAAAAACTAAATTTACAAGAATAGCGCACACTTTCTGGTTTTCCTACAGAATTAACGCAGATTTCAGAGATGTGAACAATAGTTCACCCTTCTTCTGCAGTTACATCTCAACTGGTTCCTTTGTTATACAGCCTAACCCAACGCTTGCAATGTGTGTCCCTATAAAAAAGGCATCATGCAGAATTTGGGCAAATTCATCAACAAACATTTTAACTTTGTTCAAACCTCCTTTGTCGCTCTGATCCTTTTTGTTTTTGGAAAATATTATGGATGTGGAGTTTGTGTGCCCCGAGAACGATCAGGGACTGGCTATTGGGTACAGTTTGGTATTTCTCCCTGCACCCACTTTAATTGTGCTGCTTGTGGCGTGCTATTTTAGCCCCCTAGAGTCGTGCTGTAGAAAGAGGACAAATAATACAGAAAATGGACAAGTTGGGCAAGAAAACATGCCTTTGAGAGGAGAAGACAGGCCTGTACAGGCCATCGAGTTTCCCGGACTGTCCGTGTCTGTAGTGTGTTACAATAACGCCGGTGGCAGTGGCTCCGCTCCTGCACCGGGCCATCACTCATGGTCGGGGGGCATAGGCGGCCCGGGGACATGGGAGGAGCCGGAGCGTAGCGAGCTGCTGCCCAAGCTTAGCTGCCTGCGACTGCCACCAAGAGGAGCCAGCGCCGCCGAGGAGGAACGTGAAAATTCCTTGCAGCAAGTCCACTCCAGACAGCAGCACAGACAGGGTCAGGGGACAAAGAAAAGTCGATCAGTGTAATTCAAGTAAGCACTAAATAATAAGCTAATCGGATGCTATATGGTATGCAGGCTGCATGGCAGCATGATTAATAATAAACTGAGTCTGACTGTTACTGTCACTGTCTGTGATTTCTGTAATATGCAGCATGGCGGGGGGAGGGGGTAGGAGTAGGGGTAAATGTACTGCCACTGGTCATGATGAATAATGATAAATAATTTTATTTCACTGGTCACGGTAACTGATTATTATTCATCAGTTACCGTGACCAGTGGCATTAAATTATTAATCAGTTACTGTGACCAGGGGCATTAAATTAATAATTGACCAGTGGCATTAAATTAATATTAATGCCACTGGTCACGGTAATTGATGAAAATTTAATGCCACTGGTCACGGTAATTGATGAATAATTGAATGCCACTGGTCATGGTAATTGATGAAAAATTTAATGCCACTGGTCACGGTAACTGATGAATAATTGAATGCCACTGGTCACGGTAACTGATGAATAATTTTGTCTTATTCCTTTGCGCAATTGTGTATAGTTTATATACTGTTTTTGTGCGTGTTTGCAAAATTAAAGTGGGCCGGTCTGGATGAAGTCCAGGGCCAAATTTTTTGTCCCAGTCCAGCCCTGGGATAAGATGTGATATATTTTTATATTAAAATTTGTGTCACTCTCTATATGATGTACCTTTTTAAAGTCCCATTCCCTCAATTTTCTTGTTTTATTACCTTTAGGGATGTTGGTACCATTGTTTGTTGGGGTTTTCTTTTGGAGCTGACCTCTCACCTATTTTTGGCTCTGGCTCTCGCTCTGGCTCAGACTGCACACTCCCCAGCTTTCCCAACTGTGCCTGTCACTCACCAGCCCTCATGGCTGCACTCGGGTGGATCCCTCCTGGAGACTTGCCCAACAACACTAGCTCCCACTGTCCTTCTCTGTGCCTCCTGTCCAGATCCTTCTTTGTTTCTCATTAAGTGCTCCGATCTGCACCTTGTGACGAAACGTCCCTACACTCCTCTTGAGTGCTTCCATCATATACCACTTCCTCCCAGTCTGAATATAGATATCAGATATTCCACCCGCTTACAAGCACAAAACAAGACGAGACTTGCTTAGTGCTAACATGGACTGTTTTATTAAAACCAAAATGACAAGTATTTATAATACAGTAGAAGAGGAGATCCCCCTCCTGCTCATATTACTCTAACAATACACCTGTAACAAATTAACATGAGCTAATTAACTAATCCCTTTAAGCAGCCGATGTGACTCTGTGCCCATCAGGATTTCACTACAGGTCAGACTTGTTGTCACGAGCTTCATTATACATTATCATAATTACAACCACAAGACATTTTATCACAATAGCAGGACCTCCACTAGGAGTCGGCCCGTCTCCTAAATTGTACAGAGGACAATGTGATCAGCTCTCTCAATTAACATCTTGAGTTCATGACATTAGCATCTGACAGTGTGTTTCCCAACAGCATGAGACAACACACATTATATATACATATATCCTGCATTGAATCTGACTAGCACAGATTATAGTGGGGTTCTCATTCACCCTGTGCCCCTTAAAATCCAGGGCCCATAATCTGTCGGCAAGAGGCTCGCATTCAGTCCTCTCAGAAAGCCTGTGTCCCGGCTAGGTCTGTTACGCACCTGAACCCCACAGACCCAAGGTCAGTCCCCCCAGATTGGGGGTGCCTCCAACGCCCTGACAACCTATTGCTCCATCTCCAGCTTCTTCCACCCAACTCCTCCCCACAGGTAGGGTTGCCACCTGTCTGGGATTCACCCGGACAGTCAGGGTTTGAAACTATGTGTCTGGGTTTCAGTCTTCCTGAAACCCGGACACATTATTCAGTCTGGGCTGTGGCTCCCCAAGTAACTGAGATAGTCACACAGAAATCTGTTGCCATCCGGGAGCTGCGGGCCACTGTCTGGGGGCAGATTTGGCATCAATGGGGCACTGGGGGGTGGGGCATGATGTTAGCAAGAGCAGTTTGGCCACATCCACTGTTGTGCTGCATTACCACTCTCTTTGGGCACCCAAAGATGCCCCAGGTCTTTTATAATCCTATATTTTAAATAAATGTGCCCTGTGTCGCTAAAGTGTTCGGGTTTGGCTTGAAGAAAAGGTGGCAACCCTACCCACGGGGCTGACCCTGGGTATTTCAAGGAGGCCTGTCCCCTGCCAATCCTAGTTGGGAATTGTTCAGGGCTCCCTGAGACACCCCATGCCACTCCACTCCTCCTCCCCACCACTCTTGTAGAATCCTCTAGAAACCAGAGGGAGGTGACAGAAAAGTGAAGCTGCATGTCTGTCACCTGCTGCTACTCTAGGCCACTCCCAGCCCACACAGATCAAAACAATCAGGCCTAGCTTACAACTAGGCCTAATTAAATTTACCTGCACTCACAAAAATCCTAATTCTAGCACCTACCTAAAGTAGAGGGTGCTACATGTGTTTCATTCGCCACCCAAAGAATATCCTTGGATTCACCACCTTTAATTGGGTAAATTATCCACAGCACTACACATGTTCTCAAATCCACATCACATGCGCTCCTGGTCAAAGTGCAGAAAGCCAGGTAAGGCAGGTGATGTCATCTCACTTTTATCATGGTACCTACCTTGAGTGCAAGCATGGGATTTACCATTAATGGAGCTCAAAGCTGGCCAGAGCTTTCATGTTGTGGTGGAACGCTATCTGGATGACAGTCTTTCCATACTTGCATCTTGTTTATCTTATTACTATACATTTTGTTGATAAAGTATTACACTATTGCAGTGGCCTTGAAACTGTGGCCCATGGGCCGGATGCAGTCCTTCCCTTGCCTTATCCAGGCCTTGGAGCTCTGCTCCTCCCACTGATATGAGAACCTATTCCTTCGACTAACACCAGCAATTAGGCATGATTATACCCATTGAAACCAACAATGGGACATCCCTTTAGAACAGTGGTCTCCAATCTGCAGTTCATGGGCCAAATGTGGCCCTTTGCTTGCCTTTATTTGGCCCCTGGGGCAATATTCCTTACAATGATACAAAGCACTTTCCTCCCACTGAAACCAATGATGGGGCACTTTTACTCCCAATACCAATTATGGGGCACTATTCCTCCAACTGATACCAGTGATTTGGCACTATTCATCCTACTGACACCAATGATGGGGCACACTTCTCCCACTGACACCACTGATGGGGCACTATTCCTCCCACTGATACCAATAATGGGACACTATTCCTCCCACTGACACCACTGATGGGGCACTATTCCTCCAACTGATACCAGTGATTTGGCACTATTCATCCTACTGACACCAATGATGGGGCACTATTCCTCCCACTGACACCAATGATGGGGCACTATTCCTCCCACTGACACCAATGATGGGGCACTATTCCTCCCACTGACACCACTGATGGGGCACTATTCCTCCCACTGATACCAATAATGGGACACTATTCCTCCCACTGACACCACTGATGGGGCACTATTCCTCCCACTGACACCACTGATGGGGCACTATTCCTCCCACTGACACCAATGATGGGGCACTATTCCTCCCACTGATACCAATAATGGGACACTATTCCTCCCACTGACACCACTTATGGGGTACTATTCCTCCCACTGACACCACTGATGGGGCACTATTCCTCCCACTGACACCACTGATGGGGCACTATTCCTCCCACTGACACCACTGATGGGGCACTATTCCTCCCACTGACACCACTGATGGGGCACTATTCCTCCCACTCAGTGAGACCCCTTCCCTGTGTCTCCTTCCCCTGCAAGTGCCTAGCATTGCAATTCAGTACAAACCTCAGATCAGCTTGCCCTGTCCCATTAATGCGGTGTCCATTCTCTTCCCTCTCCTCCTCCTATCTGTGACATCCAAGCTGAGGACGAGGGGAGGGGAGGGGGCTTCAGTCCATGTAATAGTGTGAAGCGGGAGGAGGGAAAGATGTGGCTGCTTGCCATACAGAAATCTGTTGCCATCCGGGAGCTGTGGGCCACTGTCTGGGGGCAGAGAAATGTAATTTTGTGTTTCTGCCTCGTGGCTCTTCTATGTACTACAGAACATGAGGCTTAAAGGGTAAGTTCACCTTTACAGAAAGATCTGTAAGGTGAACTTACACAGGACCTTCTCCCAGAGGCGTAACTAGAACCTTCAGGGCCCCGGTGCAAGAAACCATGAAGGGCCCCCCTGACCCCCGGGGCAACCCAGGCTCATACTTCAAGGGGCTCATGTGTCTCGGCATATAGAGGACCCGATCCCCTCCATTTTCTTCCTGCAGCCATGACTTCAGGAGGAAAATGGAGGGTATTGGTTCCTCTATATGCTGCCCGCTGCCCCTCCTATCCAGGTGTACAGGGGTGACACATGGGCCCCCTAAAGCATGGGGCTGGGATGAGTGGCAGCGAGCGGTGGTGGCAGTGATGGGGGAATGGGATGGGATAAGTGGTGGCAGTAGTGGGGGGGTTGGATGGGATAAGTGGCAGCAGTGGTGGGGAATTGGATCAGTTTTGGCTGTGAGGGGGGCTAGATCACTGGCAGTGGTGAGGGTGAGGGGGGTGGGATCAGTGGTGGTGTGGGGGATGGGATCAGTGGTGGGATCAGTGGTGGTGGTGGTGGGGGGGTGGAATCAGTGGCGGCGGCAGTGGTGGTGAGGGGGGTGAGATCAGTGGTGTGGGTTGGTGGGATTAGTGGCGGCGACGGTGATGGTGGTGGGATCGGTGGCGGTGATGGTGGTGGGATCAGTGGCGGTGATGGTGGTGGGATCAGTGGCGGCGGCGGTGGTGGGATCAGTGGCGTCGGCGGTGATGGTGGTGGGATCAGCGGCCGCGGCGGAGATGGTGGTGGGATCAGTGGCCGCGGCGGAGATGGTGGTGGGATCAGTGGCGGCTGCGGTGATGGTGGTGGGATCAGTGGCCACGGCGGTGATGGTGGTGGGATCGGTGGTGGTGGGATCAGTGGCCGCAGCGGTGATGGTGGTGGGATCAGTGGTGGGGGTTGGTGATGGTGGTGGGATCAGTGGTGGGGGTTGGTGGTGAGGGGGGTGGGAGCAGTGGCAGTGGTGGTGCTATCCTCCCCCACCACCACCTCTGCCTCTTACTGATCCCATCCCCCCACCACCACCACAGATCTCATCCCTATCCCATGGGGGGATAGGGATAAGATCTGTGGTAGTGATGGGGGTCAGTAAGAGGCAGAGGTTGGGATCAGTTGCACTGACTATTTTGTCACTTACTTTGTCAGTTGATTCCTTCCCTTTCATCATTACTCCCGTACCTCCTGCGTCATGGGATCTCCAGCAGAGGGGAGAGCTCCTCCCCCTTCACTGCATTGGTGTCAGCTGGTCAGCTGACTTTCCCTTCCAGCGTCTGCTTCCTTACATGGCTTCCCTTTCCAGAGATAGCAGCCTTTCCTCAGCAACCTGCGGGTGAACAAACACCCCCCCCCCGCTGCGGAATGAAGGGACGGCCCCTGACAGCGTAGAATGGGCGGGCGGTCCCCATGGAGAGCGGAGAACGTGCGGGCGGGCCCCATGGAGAGCGGAGAACGTGCGGGCGGGCCCCTGACAGGGGAAAGAACGGGCGGGCCAGTGGGCCCCCCCCCCACAGTGACAGAACTTCAGGGCCCAGTCGCAAGTGCGACTGATGCGACCCTGGTAGTTCCGCCACTGCCTTCTCCTAACCCACCCCCCACCCCCGGTCATACTAATCTGGACCACGCCAATCTCAAAGCCCTGGTATTTCCGCCTCAGAAGGCCGGGGCTTAGAAATGCCCTCTGCTGAATGTCCAAAACATACCCCATCAGGAGGGACATTTCGGAGCATTCTAATTGGTCGGCGCCACAGAAGCCGCACAGCCCATCCTGTCAGCTGGCAAGAAGACGCGTGGATGCCAAAGGGAATTCCAAGCCACGTGCTCCTGACCCCTATATACCGGGGCTCAGAATGGGAGATTGCCTCGGTCCAGGTCAGTGGGACCGGATGGGGGGGGGAGGGGGGGTGAGGAGGGAGTCCTGTGTAAGTTTACCTTACAGATTTTTCTGTAAAGGTGAACTTACCCTTTAAAGTGATTGTAAAGTCTTTTTTATTTTTTATTTTTAATAACAAACATGTTATACTTCCCTCCTCTGTTGATGTTCATTTTGCACAGAGCATCCCGGATCCTCCTCCTTCTTGGGTCCCTCTTTGCTGCTCCTGGCCCCTCCCTCCCATCAAGTGCCTCCACAGCAAGCAGCTTGCTATAGGGGGAACCTGAGGTGAGCCACAGCTCCATGTGTCCATACAGACACGGAGCTGCCATTCGGTACCTCCCCCCCTCTCTCTCCTGATTGGTTAACTGACTTTGCTTGACAGCCGCGGGAGCCAATGGCCACCCCGCTGCTGTGTCTCAGCCAATCAGGAGGAGAGTCCCGGACGGCCGCGGGACTCATGGTCATCGCTGGAGAGAGATGGGCACAGGTAAGTATCAGGGGGAGCTGCTACACATACAGTGGTGTGAAAAAGTGTTTGCCCCCTTCCTCATTTCCTGTTCCTTTGCATGTTTGTCACACTTAAGTGTTTCGGAACATCAAACCAATTTAAACAATAGTCAAGGACAACACAAGTAAACACAAAATGCAATTTGTAAATGAAGGTGTTTATTATTAAAGGTGAAAAAAAATCCAAACCATCATGGCCCTGTGTGAAAAAGTGATTGCCCCCCTTGTTAAAACATACTATAACTGTGGTTGTCCACACCTGAGTTCAATTTCTCTAGCCACACCCAGGCCTGATTATTGCCACACCTGTTCACAATCAAGGCATCACTTAAATAGGAGCTGCTTGACACAGTAAGGTCCACCAGAAGATCCTTAAAAGCTACACATCATGCCGAGACCCAAAGAAATTCAGGAACAATTGAGAAAGAAAGTAATTGAGATCTATCAGTCTGGAAAGGGTTATAAAGCCATTTCCAAAGCTTTGGGAATCCAGCGAACCACAGTGAGAGCCATTATCCACAAATGGCGAAGACATGGAACAGTGGTGAACCTTCCCAGGAGGGGCCGGCCGCCCAAAATTACCCCAAGAGCGCAGCGACGACTCATCCAAGAGGTCACAAAAGACCCCACAACAACGTCCAAGGAACTGCAGGCCTCACTTGCCTCAGTTAAGGTCAGCGTTCATGCCTCCACCATCAGGAAAAGACTGGGCAAAAATGGCCTGCATGGCAGAGTTCCAAGGAGAAAACCACTGCTGAGCAAAAAGAACATCAAAGCTCGTCTCAATTTCTCCACAACACATCTTGATGATCCCCAAGACTTTTGGGACAACATTCTGTGGACCGATGAGACAAAAGTGGAACTCTTTGGAAGGTGTGTGTCCAAGTATATCTGGCGTAGAAGGAACACTGCATTTCAGAAAAAGAACATTATACCAACAGTAAAATATGGTGGGGTATATAGGTAGTGTGATGGTCTGGGGCTATTTTGCTGCTTCAGGACCTGGAAGACTTGCCGTGATAAAAGGAACTATGAATTCTGCTGTCTACCAAGAGATCCTGAAGGAGAATGTCCGACCATCTGTTCGTGTACTCAAGCTGAAACGAACTTGGTTCTGCAGCAGGACAATGATCCTAAACACACCAGCAAGTCCACCACCGAATGGCTGAAGAAAAACAAAATGAAGACTTTGGAGCCTAGCCAAAGGCCTAGCCAAAGTCCTGACCTGAATCCTATTGAGATGTTGTGGTATGACCTTAAAAAGGCTGTTCATGCTCGAAAACCCTCTAATGTAACTAACTGAATTAGGACAATTCTGCAAAGATGAGTGGGCCAAAATTCCTCCAGGACGCTGTAAAAGCCTCATTGCACGTTATCGCAAACGCTTGGTTGCAGTTGTTGCTGCTAAGGGTGGCCCAACCAGTTATTAGGTTTAGGGGGCAATCACTTTTTCACACAGGGCCATGATGGTTTGGATTTTTTTTCACCTTTAATAATAAACACCTTCATTTAAAAATTGCATTTTGTGTTTACTTGTGTTGTCCTTGACTATTGTTTAAATTGGTTTGATGTTCCGAAACACTTAAGTGTGACAAACATGCAAAGAAACAGGAAATGAGGAAGGGGGCAAACACTTTTTCACACCACTGTAGAAGGTTTTTTATCTTAATGCGTAGAATGCACCTTCTACCTTTACAACTCCTTTTTTAATTTGATGATTTTTTCCTTTTTTACAGATGGCTGGTCTTGGCTTGGTCCTAGTGGTGATTTTTGTTTTTTGTGCGAGCAAATGCAAAATAAAAAAAAAAGCTCGATATGAAGCTATGTATAAAGACATTTTGCTTCAGGTCACCGAGGACACCATAAAAAAACTAACAAAACAGAACCAGGAGGAGTACGTAACGTCCCAAATTACAGACGAGGCTGGCTGGAGAAATCTGAACTTTGGAAAATCTGACGCCCTGTTGAAATTAGAGAAAATCACATACAAATGTAAAGAGAAGGTGAAGGTGAATATGAAACCTGGACCACAACCTGCAGAAGTACAACCTCCAGGAGGAGCACAACGTTCAGGAGGAGCACAACCACAGGAGTTTATAGAATTAGTTGAAGACAACGAGTGGACAGAAATGAACAAGAATTTACAATCACTTTAAGTAAACCTTTTTTTTTTGTCAATCTGTTGCAGTGTTTCCTACCTGGAGATCCTGCCAGTAACAGCACTTCCTGTGGCAGGCTGACAACACTAAGGCCTTGTTTACATGGGCGATGGTTCTACCACCCCCAGAAACACCAGCTGCAAGGGAACAAGGCCAGTGGCCATGTTAGTACACAATGCTGCCCATGCATTGTGGCAACCATTGTACCATAGGTACATATTTGTCAGGCACTGCTGTTGCCAAGTAAGTGAATGGGGCTGCGCCACGACCCAATTGTAATAATATGCAATGTACAAGGTTGGGGCGCGGTTCTGAAGGCTTTCAAGGGTTAAAACAGGCATCCTGGAGACAACATATCACCTCTGAGCTGCCTGTCAAATGCCTCTGAAAAGTGATCCACCTTAGATGGTCCTAAGTAGACACGTGCACAACAAAAAAAATTAGTTTTTTTTCGTTTCGTTTTTTTCGTTTCCGTCGATTCGTAACGATTCGTAAATTCGTAAGTCGTCGGTGTTCGTATTCGTAACGATTCGTACACTCGTAAGTCGTCGGTGTTCGGATTCGTAACGATTCGTACACTCGTAAGTCGTCGGTGTTCGGATTCGTAGCGATTCGTACATTCGTAAGTCGTCGGTGTTCGGATTCGTAACGATTCGTACACTCGTAAGTCGTCGGTGTTCGGATTCGTAACGATTCGTACACTCGTAAGTCGTCGGTGTTCGGATTCGTAACGATTCGTACATTCGTAAGTCGTCGGTGTTCGGATTCGTAACGATTCGTACATTCGTAAGTCGTCGGTGTTCGGATTCGTAACGATTCGTACACTCGTAAGTCGTCGGTGTTCGGATTCGTAACGATTCGTACACTCGTAAGTCGTCGGTGTTCGGATTCGTAACGATTCGTAAGTCGTCGGTGTTCGGATTCGTACATTCGTAAGTCGTCGGTGTTCGGATTCGTAACGATTCGTACATTCGTTTTTACGTTAGTTTAATCTTCGGACGCATTCGTATTTATTCGTTCATTCGTAACATTCGTAGATTCGTAATCGGAGCATAATTCATAATTTGATGTAATGTGTATGCTATTATTACATTTTAATAATTTACGAATTGAAAAAAAAGTTACGAATCGAAAAAAAAAAAAAAGTTACGAATCGAAAAAAAAAGTTACGAATCGAAAAAAAAGTTACGAATCGAAAAAAAGTTACGAATGTACGAATTTTTTGGTTCAATAGAGACACGGAAAATTACAGAATCGAAAAAAAAAAAAAAAGTTACGAATTGAAAAAAAAGTTACGAATGTACGAATTTTTTGGATCAATAGAGACACAGAAAATTACAAAATCGAAAAAAAAAAAAAAAAAGTTACGAATCGAAAAAAAAGTTACGAATGTACGATTTTTTGGGTTCAATAGAGACACAGGAAATTACAAGTCGAAAAAAAAAAAAAAAAAAAAAGTTACGAATCGAAAAAAAAGTTACGAATGTACGATTTTTTTTGTTCAATCCATTCGAAGCACGTTTAGCAGCACCATTGTAAGAGACACGGAAAATTACCAATTCAACAAAAAAAAAAGTTACGAATGTACAAATTTTTTCGTTCGTTTTCGTTTTTCGGATTTTCTTCATTAGTACATTCGTTGTTTCTAATTTTTTTTTTTTCGGATTTTCGTTGTTTTTCGGATTCGTTCGGTTCGAATGATTCGTTAATCGGATTCGTACGATTCGAACGATTCGTTACGATTCGTTATTCGGATTCGTACGATTCGAATGATTCGTTAATCGGATTCGAACGATTCGTTACGATTCGTTATTCGGATTCGTACGATTCGAATGATTCGTTAATCGGATTCGAACGATTCGTTATTCGGATTCGTACGATTCGAATGATTCGTTAATCGGATTCGAACGATTCGTTATTCGGATTCGTACGATTCGAATGATTCGTTAATCGGATTCGAACGATTCGTTATTCGGATTCGTACGATTCGAATGATTCGTTAATCGGATTCGAACGATTCGTTATTCGGATTCGTACGATTCGAATGATTCGTTAATCGGATTCGTACGATTCGAACGATTCGTTACGATTCGTTATTCGGATTCGTACGATTCGAATGATTCGTTAATCGGATTCGAACGATTCGTTACGATTCGTTATTCGGATTCGTACGATTCGAATGATTCGTTAATCGGATTCGAACGATTCGTTACGATTCGTTATTCGGATTCGTACGATTCGAATGATTCGTTCATTCGTACGAAAACGAACGAACGAAAATAACGAAAAAAATACGAAAAACGGAAAAAAAACGAAACGAATTGCACATGTCTAGTCCTAAGTTACTGCCTTGGAATTAGCAGCAGCTTTGTCAGTAGGGTTGCCACCTGTCCGGGATTCACCCGGACAGTTCGGGTTTTGAATCATGTGTCCGGGTTTCAGGCAGACTGAAACCCTGACACGTTATTCAGACTGGGCTGTGGCTCCCCAAGTAACCAAGATAGTCACACACATACACATCTGTTGCCATCCAGGAGCTGCAGGCGGCTGTCTGGTGGCAGGTTTGGCATCACTGGGGGGCAGGGCAATGATGTCTGCAATAGAAATTTGGCCACACCCACTGTTAGCTGCGGCGCGCTATGCGCCCCGCAATACTTCTCCCCTTGGGGCACCCAAAGGTGTCCCAGGCCGCTAAAGTGTTCAGGTTTGGCTTGAAGAAAAGGTGGCAACCCTAAGGCTCCATTCACACTAGCGCGTTTTTTGATGCATTTTGCAGAAATGCAGGGAAATTTTTTTAACATGGGTTCCTATGGGACACGTTCACATCAATGCATTTTTGTGCCTCTGCGTTTTTGGAAAGGGTCGGGGACTTTTTTTCATGCAAAATGCAGCGTTTTGCATGTAATAGAAGTCAATGGACCCGCATCCAAAACGCAAGTGCCGCGTTTTTACCCCGATTTGGCCGCGATTTGCGGTATTTTATTTTTTTTACACTGTATATAGCTGGTTGCAAAGCAACCATAGTGTAAAAAAAAAAAAACGCAAAACGTGGCAAAATCGCGGTAATAACGTGTGCCCAAAAATGCGGCAAGCACTGCAAAAACGCTCAAAAGCAAAATGCATAGATGTGAATCGAGCCTAAAGCCCCGTACACACGGTCGGAAATTACGTCCACAAAATCCGTCAGATTTTTTCCGACGGAATTTGTCCGACACTGGTGTTGCATACACACGGTCGGACAAAGTTGTCGGAAAATCCGATCATTCTGAACGTGGTGACGTTCGTTGCGTACGACGGAACTACGTAGAGGCTAGTAGCCAATAGCTTTGGTCTCGTAATTTGATCTGAGCATGCGTGGCACTTTGTCCGTCGGAATTCTCTACACACGATCGGAAAAAGTCCGATCGGATTTTGTTGTCGGAAAATTTGAGAGCAGGATCTCAAATTTTGTCCGTCGGAAATTCCGATGGAAAAAGTCAAATGGAGCCCACACACGGGCGGATTTTCCGACCCAACATGTTCCGATCGGACATTTTCCATCGGAAACTCCGACCGCGTGTGCGGGGCATTAGGCTCCATTCACACTAGCGCGTTTTTTGATGCTTTTTGCAGAAATGCAGGGAAATTTTTTAACATGGGTTCCTATGGAACATCTTCACATCAATGCATTTTTGTGCCTCTGCGTTTTTGGAAAGGGTCGGTGACTTGTTTTCATGCAAAATGCAGCGTTTTGCATGTAATAGAAGTCAATGGACCCGCATCCAAAATGCAAGTGCCGCGTTTTTACCCCGTTTTTTGCCGCGTTTTGCGTTTTTTATATTTACATTTTTTTTTTTTTTTTACACTGTATATAGCTGGTTGCTAAGCAACCACAGTGTTAAAAAAAAATGTAAAAAAAAAAAAAAAAAAACCGCAAAACGCGTGTCCAAAAACGCGGCAAGCACCGCAAAAACGCTCAAAAGCAAAATGCATAGATGTGAATCGAGCCCGAATTGTCAGCCTGCCATACAATCCCCCTCAGTTGGTGATTGGGCGGCCTATCAGAATGCCAAGTCCAGGAGTGCGTTCCCCAGGCTGACAATGACAATACCACAGGAAACGCTGTCACTGGCAGGATCTCCACGGAAGAAACTTTGCTACAAATTTACAAAACAAATGTTTGCCTAAAAAAAAAAAAAGGAAATCCCATGAGACATGATGCCAAACACACTGAGAAATGGATTTTGGTGCACGCAACCCTTTAGATGTTTAAAGTAGAGAACAATTGGCATTTTTTTTTTTTTTTTTTACCCCTACTATCCCTTTTATATTGGCTTTTAAAATGTACAAATGCCGCAATTTAGAAATTGGATGAAAGGTTTAGCTCTGGGAAACACTTTTTTTAAAGAATATATACAAAATGAGGGACAAATGAGGAGGAAAGAGGGACTTTGTTCCAAATCAGGGACAGTCCGGCGCTATGGTGAAGCAGAGGAAGGTTGCATCAATCTACAAGATTATTTTTACTTGCCTCAATTTCACATCAAGTGGTAGAAATTTTTTGGGCTGTATACATCAATATGTCAGGTCATCCACATAACTACTTCCAATATTCATGCCAACAACCTGTTGGAACTATTGGGGTTAAAAGAATATACCTAAAAGCCCATATATATCGCATGTAGCGCTGGAATTTTTGCCATGTAATGCTATTAATAGGACTATGTTAATAGATTAGTATTTGGCTCCCTCTGCTGGCATACAATGAAAAAGACTTCCCGACCGGCGCACGACGATGTACGTGGGCAGAATGGCACGGACAGGCAAAAGGTGGCGTACAGGTACGTCCCTTTAAGGCTGCCACCGTGCCATTGCGTGCACGCCGGTCGGGACACCCCGTGAGTCCGGTCGCGGGTCCCGTGGACTCGGTCGCCGCGGGGATACCCGCGATCGTCTCACGGGAAGGCTGAACGGGGAGATGCGGAAGTAAACAGCATCTCCCCGTTCTGCCTAGCAACTAGTGACACTAATCTCTGCTCCTTGTGATTGGAGCAGAGATCAGTGTTCACTAAAACACAGCCACGCCCCACCACACAGTTAGCAACACGCCCCTAGGAACACTTAACCCTTACACTACCACCTCCTGGTTAACCCCTTCACTGCCAGTGTCATTTACACAGGAATCAGTGCATTTGTATAGCACTGATTGCTGTATAAATGACAATGGTCCCAAAAATGTGTCAAAAATGTCCGATGTGTCCGCCATAATGTCGCAGTCACAATAAAATCGCTGATAGCCGCTAGACATGTGCACAACAAAAAAATTCGTTTATTTTCGTTTCGTTCTTTTTCGTTTCCGAAAAAAAATCGTTTTTTTTCGTTTCGTTTTTTTCGTTTCCGTCGATTCGTAACGATTCGTAAGTCGTCGTTGTTCGTATTCGTAACGATTCGTACATTCGTAAGAGTTATTTGTAAGATTCATACATTCGTAAGAGTTGATTCGTTTTTTTAATTTTCGGACGCATTCGTAACATTCGTAACATTCGTAGATTCGTAATCGGAGCATAATTCATAATTTGATGTAATGTGTATGCTATTATTACATTTTAATAATTTACGAATCGAAAAAAAAAAAGTTACGAATCGAAAAAAAAAAAGTTACGAATCGAAAAAAAAGTTACGAATCTACAAATTTTTTTGTTCAATAGAGACACGGAAAATTACAAATCGAAAAAAAAGTTACGAATTGAAAAAAAAGTTACGAATCGAAAAAAAAAAGTTACGAATTGAAAAAAAAGTTACGAATGTACAAATTTTTTTGTTCAATAGAGACACGGAAAATTACAAATCGAAAAAAAAAAAAGTTACGAATCGAAAAAAAAGTTACGAATCGAAAAAAAAAAAAAGTTACGAATCGAAAAAAAAGTTACGAATGTACAATTTTTTTTGTTCAATCTATTCGAAGCACGTTTAGCAGCACCATTGTAAGGGACACGGAAAATGACCAATTCAACAAAAAAGTTACGAATGTACGAATTTTTTCTTTCGTTTTCGTTTTTCTGATTTTCTTCATTAGTACATTCGTTGTTTCTAATTTGTTTTTTTTTCCGGATTTTCGTTGTTTTTTGGATTCGAATGATTCGTTACGATTCGTTATTCGGATTCGTACGATTCGAATGATTCGTTCATTCGTACGAAAACGAACGAACGAAAATAACGAGAAAAACGAAAAACGAAAAAAAAAACGAAACGAATTGCACATGTCTAATAGCCGCCATTACAAGTAAAAAAAAAAAAAAATATTAATAAAAATGCTATAAAACTATCCCCTATTTTGTAGACGCTATAACTTTTGCACAAACCAATCAATAATCGCTTATTGCGATTTATTTATTTATTTATTTTTTTGTTTATAGTGCAAAAAATAAAAACCGCAGGGGCGATCAAATACCACCAAAAGAAAGCTCTATTTATGGGGGGGGGGGGGGGGGGGGGAAGAACGTCAATTTTGTTTGGGAGCAGTGTCATACGACCGCGCAATTGCCAGTTAACCACTTTCAGCCCCGGACCAATTTGCAGCCAAAGGACCAGGCCCCTTTTTGCGATTCGGCACTGCGTCGCTTTAACTGACATTTGCGCGGTCGTGCGACGTGGCTCCCAAACAAAATTGACGTCCTTTTTTTCCCACAAATAGAGCTTTCTTTTGGTGGTATTTGATCGCCCCTGCGGTTTTTATTTTTTGCGCTATAAACAAAAATAGAGCGACAATTTTGAAAAAAATGCATTATTTTTTATTTTTTGCTATAATAAATATCCCCAAAAAATATATAAAAAACATTTTTTTTCCTCAGTTTAGGCCGATACGTATTCTTCTAGATATTTTTGGTAAAAAAAATCGCAATAAGCGATTATTGATCGGTTTGCGCAGAAGTTATAGCGTTTACAAGATAGGGGATAGTTTTATAGCATTTTTATTAATAATTTTTTTTTTATTATTAATGGCGGAGATCTGCGATTTTTTTTTGTGACTGCGACATTGCGGCGGACACATCGGACATTTTTGACACATTTTTGGGACCATTGTCATTTTTACAGCAATTAATGCATTTAAATGCACTGATTTCTGTATAAATGACACTGGCAGTGAAGGGGTTAACCACAAGAGGGCAGTGTAATGGTTAAGTATGCCTAGGGGTGTGTTTTTTACTGTGGGGGGGCGTGGCTGTCAGCTAGTGAATGCTGATCTCTGCTCCAATCACAGGGAGCAGAGATCGGCGTCACTAGTTGCTAGGCAGAACGGGGAGATGCTGTTTATCTCGGCATCTCCCCGTTCAGCCGCTCCGTGAGACGATCGCGGGGGGTCCCCGCGGCGATCGAGTCCGCGGGGACCGCGGTCGGACTCACGGGGGTCCCGACCGGCGCGCTCCCGATGGCACGGACAGGCTAAAGGAGGGACGTATATATACGCCCTCCTGCCTGTACGTGCCATTCTGTCGACGTATATCGTCGTGCGCCGGTCGGCAAGTGGTTAAAGTGACGCAAAAAGTGGTCTGGTCTCAAGCCAGCAAAGTGGTCCGTGGCTGAAAGTGGTTAACTTCCACATAGCAGACACTGTTTTGTTGGCACTGTGTAGGGCATTACAGAGTTTAGAGTGCTGCTTACACGGCTGTTGCTGGAAGTGGGACGGTGCCTAGTGCTGAGATCTTATCGCCTGAGCATTACGGTGAATATTATCTGTATTATCATTTTATCTTTTCATATTTAGAAGTATATCCATTTATTTGTATTATCCCAAAATATACCTGATTCATTTTGCACTGTATTTTTAGTAAATAAATATATATAATCTAAGCATATCATTTGTGTCACTTGTCTTCAAAATAGGACGGATAAACAAACTTGAATTTCTTGTTTTGTATTTGTGGAAAAAATGTGGATCTCCCATCCATTATCCATTACTTATCCTAGGGATTGTACTACGTCTGCAGACTCTGACCATAATAATGTGATAATGTGCGGACGCCCATGCCTGAAGTAATGCGACCACTACAACTAAGTAGGGTTAGATACAGCTTTTTAGCCTCTCCAGGGCTACAACATGGATAACAAGTATAGGCGCACAATTCCAAAAATTGTCAGTAGGTGTCTCCCAATACCATAATAAAAATAATAAAAGTAAATGATTAAAAACAATATTCACAAGAGATGATAAAGTCCATAAGCAACCAATATAGAACAAACATAGTCTATATAAGGGAGTCATTCCAGGTATATATGAAACACTTTATCCATTATACAGCACAGGGCAGCCTTCAGGGTAGAACAGAAACCATATTCAGGAACGGCAGAGCACAAAAACAAGTGGAAAAAAGGCGCCTCTGGGTCAGTGTTGCCAACCGCCCGTAGTTTTACGGGCAGCCCGTAAAAACGGGCACTTTTTTCGCTGCCCGTAAATGCCCGTAGTAGCGGGAACGTGCCAGTAAAAATAGCCGTGATCGGGCCGGCTTGGAACTGCGCATATATATATATATATAAATTAAAAAAATCAATAAAATTCCATAAAAAATATATGTATAAAAATCTAATATATATATATATATATATATATATATATATATATATATATATATATATGTTCATCTCTAGTGGATCCAGAAATTATTAGTGCTATTATATTATCAATATAGTGCAAAAATACAATGCAAAAAATACTAGAGACTCCCTGGGAAGGGGGGTGCTCCAATACTGGATGCAGATACATGTATAATATTTACCGGTAGATTAATAGATATGCAAAATATAATAGATATATGAAATGGTTCAGTGTTTATATTAGTGTGATATATGTGTGCAATGGATAGGGGCATAGATGTATATCAAAAAATACAGAAAAATACATACATGCATGTAGACATGTGCGATGCATGTGTGGAACAAATATATATACATGTACACAAGAAAACGAGAAAAATTAGAAAAAATATATACATATACTTAATAAATACATATATAGAAAATACATACATATAACAAAAATATGTATGCATATAAAGGATATACATATAAATAAATATACACATATAAAAAGATATGTATACATTTAAAGACATATACATACATAAAAAATCATCACATACCTATCCACACACGCATCCACATATAAGGGACAAATATGTAAGGGAGCCAGGAGCACCAGGAGCACTGCTGAGGGACCCCAAAAGAGGAGGAGCCAGGAGCACCAGGAGCAATGCTGAGGGACCCCAGAAGAGGAGGAGCCAGGAGCACCGCTGAGGGACCCCCGAAGAGGAGAAGCCAGGAGCACTGCTCAGGGACCCCAGAAGAGGAGGAGCCAGGAGCACCACTGCTGAGGGACCCCAGAAGAGGAGGAGCCAGGAGCACCACTGCTGAGGGACCCCAGAAGAGGAGGAGCCAGGAGCACTGCTGAGGGACCCCAGAAGAGGAGGAGCCACGAGCACCGCTGAGGGACCCCAGAAGAGGAGGAGCCAGGAGCACCGCTGAGGGACCCCAGAAAAGGAGGATCCAGGATCACTGCTGAGGGACCCCAGAAGAGGAGGAGCCAGGAGCACCGCTGAGGGACCCCAGAAGAGGAGGAGCCAGGATCACTGCTGAGGGACCCCAGAGGAGGAGGAGCCAGGAGCACCAGGAGCACTGCTGAGGGACCCCAGAAGAGGAGGAGCCAGGAGCACCGCTGAGGGACCCCAGAAGAGGAGGAGCCAGGAGCACCAGGAGCACTGCTGAGGGACCCCAGAAGAGGAGGAGCCAGGAGCACCGCTGAGGAACCCCAGAAGAGGAGGAGCCAGGAGCACCGCTGAGGAACCCCAGAAGAGGAGGAGCCAGGAGCACTGCTGAGGAACCCCAGAAGAGGAGGAGCCAGGAGCACCGCTGAGGAACCCCAGAAGAGGAGGAGCCAGGAGCACTGCTGAGGAACCCCAGAAGAGGAGGAGCCAGGAGCACTGCTAAGGGACCCCAGAAGAGGAGGAGCCAGGAGCACTGCTGAGGGACCCCAGAAGAGGAGGAGCCAGGAGCACTGCTGAGGGACCCCAGAAGAGGAGGAGCCAGGAGCACCGCTGAGGGACCCCAGAAGAGGAGGATTGGGGCCACTCTGTGCAAAACCAATAGCACAGAGGAGGTAAGTATAGTTCGCAGAGGGCAATGTGAACTTCTTGCGATTCGGGTGCGATGCGGGAGCCAGCGCGGGATTCGCAGGGTTTCCCGCATCGCCCCGGTGTGAGCTGAGCCTTAGGGAGGATAGTTGAAGGAAAGTAATCAGACACAATTTTCTTTCTATAGAGAAGCTACTTTGATCCACATCTCCATTTTTCTCTTTTGTGAGAAGCCAAAGCTCGTCATACAAATCGTCAGACAGGTAAATCCAGGAAGGGAGGTGCAAAGCTTATTGTGGCCTTCAGACACACTGCATTGTGTACAGTACAAGGCTGCAAACCCACATTGCAGAGATGTCAAGTAAGAATAATAAAAAAATAATAACAATCACAACGCCATGTTTCAGAGAAAAAGCTAAAATATTTACACAAAAGTTAAAGAACAAACAAGCATTTGTATTGTGGACAAGTTTTTCTTTAACTTTTACTTCCTCCTTTTTTCCCCCCTGCAAATTAAAAGCAGAATGGGCTAGTATGTATCGCATACTAGCCCATTATGCGCCACTTACCTGCAAACGAAGCCCGCGCTGTCCCTGCTGGTGGCTGCCTCCATCTGCGCCCCTTTTCCTTCCGGGGGTGCGGACTCCGTCCCTGCGACTAGCCCGGAGTCGCGTGGCGTCACTCCCACGCATGTGCGATTGAACATGCGATTGGGGGGGGGGGGGGGATTAAAAAGATCTGCATTTGAGCTGCAAAGGCGGAGGATGGGAGCGTTCCCATACCGCAGTCGCAATGCTTTGCTTCAGGCTCACGGTAAAAATTGTAAAAATTGTAAAAATGGTAATTCCTGTGGACTTAAAGGGGTTGTAAACCCTCGTGTTGCTTCCTAGCATTAAGGTGAAAAAACACCTTGCAGTGTCCGGCCTCCCAGCCCCCCCCCCCCCCCCCCCAGACATGTGCGCTATCAATAAACTTGTTTTGTTTCGTTCCGTATTAGCAGTTAATTCGTATTTCGTCATTCGTGTCCGAAATTCAATTTGGATTCGTACAAAATACGAATTTTCGTTAACTTTTCGTAACATTTACGAACGTTCGTTATGATGAATTTATCATTATGAGGGGCCCCCCCATCCCTGTGCTGTGCTCATTGAGGGGCCCCCCATCCCTGTGCTGTGCTCATTATGAGGGGCCCCCACCATCCCTGTGCTGTGCTCATTTTGAGGGGCCCCCACCATCCCTGTGCTCATTATGAGGGGCCCCCACCATCCCTGTGCTCATTATGAGGGGCTCCCCACCATTCCTGTGCTGTGATCATTATGAGGGGCCCCCACCATCCCTGTGCTGTGCTCATTATGAGGGGCCCCCACCATCCCTGTGCTGTGATCATTATGAGGGGCCCCCACCATCCCTGTGCTGTGATCATTATGAGGGGCCCCCACCATCCCTGTGCTGTGATCATTATGTGGGGCCCCCACCATCCCTGTGCTGTGCTCATTATGAGGGGCTCCCCCCATCCCTGTGCTCATTATGAGGGGCCCCCACCATCCCTGTGCTCATTATGAGGGGCTCCCCACCATTCCTGTGCTGTGATCATTATGAGGGGCTCCCCCCATCCCTGTGCTGTGCTCATTATGAGGGGCCCCCATCATCCCTGTGCTGTGCTCATTATGAGGGGCCCCCATCATCCCTGTGCTGTGCTCATTATGAGGGGCTCCCACCATCCCTGTGCTGTGCTCATTATGAGGGGCTCCCCCCATCCCTGTGCTGTGCTCATTATGAGGGGCCCCCATCATCCCTGTGCTGTGCTCATTATGAGGGGCCCCCACCATCCCTATGCTGTGCTCATTTTGAGGGGCCCCCACCATCCCTGTGCTGTGCTCATTATGAGGGGCCCCCACCATCCCTGTGCTGTGATCATTATGAGGGGCCCCCACCATCCCTGTGCTGTGCTCATTATGAGGGGCCCCCATCCCTGTGCTGTGCTCATTATGAGGGGCCCCCACCATCCCTGTGCTCATTATGAGGGGCCCCCACCATCCCTGTGCTGTGCTCATTATGAGGGGCCCCCACCATCCCTGTGCTCATTATGAGGGCCCCCCCCCCATCCCTGTGCTGTGATCATTATGAGGGCCCCCCCCATCCCTGTGCTGTGCTCATTATGAGGGCCCCCCCCCATCCCTGTGCTGTGATCATTATGAGGGCCCCCCCCCCCATCCCTGTGCTGTGCTCATTATGAGGGGCCCCCACCATCCCTGTGCTGTGATCATTATGAGGGCCCCCCCCCATCCCTGTGCTGTGCTCATTATGAGGGCCCCCCCATCCCTGTGCTGTGCTCATTATGAGGGCCCCCCCATCCCTGTGCTGTGCCCATTATGAGGGGCCCCCACCATCCCTGTGCTGTGCTCATTATGAGGGGCCCCCACCATCCCTGTGCTGTGCCCATTATGAGGGGCCCCCACCATCCCTGTGCTGTGCTCATTATGAGGGGCCCCCACCATCCCTGTGCTGTGATCATTATGAGGGGCCCCCACCATCCCTGTGCTGTGCTCATTATGAGGGGCCCCCACCATCCCTGTGCTCATTATGAGGGGCCCCACCATCCCTGTGCTGTGATGACTTCCTGTTTTTTTTAACTTCATCATAAGGAATAATCATAATTAACGAACGTTCTTATTTTGTCCAATTCTGAATCTCCCATCAATTACAAGTACCAGTCTCTCCCACTCCCATATTAAAAAAGGTCATTTTCCCAACCCCCACTCAGCAGCAGAAGAAAACCTCTGATTGGTCAACAAAACACCAGTCACGTTTGTAACGGAATTTGGATCCGAGATTCGTAAACGAAATTTCGTACAAAATTCGGAATTCCTCCCGAATGTACGAATTTACGGAAACTCGTACGAATTTTCGATACCTACAAAACTAATCGCACATGTCTACCCCCCCCCCCCCCGTTTTACTTAGCTGAGCCCCGACTTTCCATGGGTGCGATCGCACCGTCGCTCTCTCAACGGGTTCTCGGCTCTTCGTTGGATAGATTGATAGCAGCGCAGCCATTGGCTCGCGCTGCTGTCAATCAAATCCAATGACGCGGGCGCTGGTGGGGGGGGGTGCGGTCCAAGTCCTGCAATTGGACTCTGGAGCGCGCCTGCAAGGTAAACCCCCTTGGGAGAGAGCTTCCCAGAGGGGGAGGAGCCGAGACAGCCGCTGAGGGACCTCAGAAGACCAGGTTCAGGGCCACTCTGTGCAAAATGAGCTGCACAGTGGAGGTAAGTATGAAGAGAGAGAGAGAACATAGAGAACAGAGAGAGAATAGAGAGAGAGAAGAGAGAGAAGGGCGAGAGATAGAAAGGAGAGAGAGAAGAGAGAGAGAGAGAGAGAGAGGAGAGAGAGAGGAGAGAGAAAGAGAGAGAGAGAGGGGAGAGAGAGAGGGGAGAGAGAGAGAGAGAAGAGAGAATAGAGAGAGACAGACAGAGAGTAGAGAGAGAGAGAGAGAATAGAGAGACAAGAGAGAGAGAGAATAGAGAGAGAGAGTAGAAGGAGAGAAGGAGAAGGAGAGAATGGAGAGAGGATAGAGAGAGAGAGAACAGAGAGAAGAGAGAGAGAGAAAACACAGAAGAGAGAGAGAAGAGAGAGACAGAGAATAGAGAAAGAGAGAGAGACAGAGAATAGAGAAATAGAGAGAGAGAGAGAGAGGGGGAATAGAGAGAGAGAGAGAGCAGAGAGAAGAGAGAGACAGAATAGAGAGAGAGAATAGAGAGAGAGAATAGTATAGTATGGTGGCCAGTCAGTTAGTATAGTGTAGTATGGTGGACAGTGTAGTGTAGTATGGTGCTCAGTGTAGTGTAGTATGGTGGACAGTGTAGTGTAGTATGGTGCTCAGTGTAGTGTAGTATGGTGGACAGTGTAGTGTAGTATGGTGGACAGTGTAGTGTAGTATGGTGGACAGTGTAGTGTAGTATGGTGCTCAGTGTAGTATGGTGGACAGTGTAGTGTAGTATGGTGGACAGTGTAGTGTAGTATGGTGCTCAGTGTAGTATGGTGGACAGTGTAGTGTAGTATGGTGCTCAGTGTAGTATGGTGGACAGTGTAGTGTAGTATGGTGCTCAGTGTAGTGTAGTATGGTGCTCAGTGTAGTGTAGTGGACAGTGTGGTGGACAGTGTAGTGTAGTATGGTGCTCAGTGTAGTGTAGTATGGTGCTCAGTGTAGTATGGTGGACAGTGTAGTGTAGTATGGTGCTCAGTGTAGTGTAGTATGGTGCTCAGTGTAGTGTAGTATGGTGGACAGTGTAGTGTAGTATGGTGGACAGTGTAGTGTAGTATGGTGCTCAGTGTAGTGTAGTATGGTGGACAGTGTAGTGTAGTATGGTGCTCAGTGTAGTGTAGTCGGTGCTCAGTGTAGTGTAGTATGGTGGACAGTGTAGTGTAGTATGGTGGACAGTGTAGTGTAGTATGGTGGACAGTGTAGTGTAGTATGGTGCTCAGTGTAGTGTAGTATGGTGCTCAGTGTAGTATGGTGGACAGTGTAGTGTAGTATGGTGCTCAGTGTAGTATGGTGGACAGTGTAGTGTGGTGGACAGTGTAGTGTAGTATGGTGCTCAGTGTAGTGTAGTATGGTGCTCAGTGTAGTGTAGTATGGTGGACAGTGTAGTGTAGTATGGTGCTCAGTGTAGTATGGTGCTCAGTGTAGTGTAGTATGGTGGACAGTGTAGTGTAGTGTGGTGGACAGTGTAGTGTAGTATGGTGGACAGTGTAGTGTAGTATGGTGGACAGTGTAGTGTGGTGGACAGTGTAGTGTAGTATGGTGGACAGTGTAGTAGGGACTCATTGAGTGCTAAAAGTCCACGCATTAGGTGAAAAAACACGGAACCTTTAATATCACTTTACACCTGGCCACACCTTTACAGTCTGGTAAAAATAACTTTAGTGGAACTTTTTTGACTTTCGGTTTCTTGTTCCCTGAAGTGCAGCCTTTGTGTATACTGTGTGTATACTGTGTGTATACTGTGTGTATATATATATGTATGTATTTTTAGCAGTTACTGAGGCTCGTCGGTAAACCAGCTGTAACCTGAGCCCCTGACAAACAAATCATTGGATTTACACCACAGGCGTGCCGACACAAGGACCGCGCATTCGTCTTCTCGCAAAAAATGGGCATCGGAAACAAATTCCGGAATTTGATTTCTTCGAATTTCAATATTCTGGCGACTACGGTCCTGTCTCTTCTCCTTCTACTGGTGGAGAAATTGGTGGAAAGTGACTTTAAATGCCCCAAAGACTACAAGCTGGCAATTGCCTACAGCTTGTTGTTCATCTTTCTACCATGGCTGATTCTTCTGGCTCTTGGATTCAAGTTTTCTGAAATGAAAATTTCCTGGTACCGCTGTATAGACTTTACCTTTTTTAAAGAATATATTTTGCTCTGCACAATCGATGGATGGACGCGCAGCTATTATTGGCTCAGCAGCAATCTGTACCACTTGGTGCGAATCTTCACAGCCCCTTTTATATGGTTCTGTATTATAATGGCTGACGGGAGATATATAGGCTGCTTGGCGAAGTCTACGTTGGGGGATACGCAAAACTCTAATGCAGAGTCAATATTCCAGGTAAGATTTTAATGTGTGTGTGTGAACCATGCAATGGGTTTTTCTTATTTGATTAAGAAGTATACCGCGCTAACTAAATCAAAAATACCCTAAACAGCAGCAGCTCTGCCTCTGAGATACACACTGAAGGAAACAATGAATAATAAATAGAGCCGCGCTAAACCATTAATTACCAAATTGATATATAAACATAAATTAATAATAAATTGCATATAAATTGTAAACTTGCAAATAGTCCATCAACCACGTGTGAGTGTGAATATCCTGGAAATTGTAGGGGACTTGAGACAAATCCCATCAGGGCAGCCATCAGAAATTTTGGAGCCCCTTACACAGCTTGAGGCCTGGGCCCCCCCCCCCGGGGGCCCGAACCCCCAACATTCCGTGTGTTGTGGAGACTGGAGGGATAGATGGTGCTCGGCGTGAGTGGGGATGCGTGTGTTGTGGATACTGGAGGGATGGATGGTGCTTGGCGTGGGTGGGGATGCGTGTGTTGTGGAGACTGGAGGGATGGATGGTGCTGGGCGTGGGTGGGGATGCGTGTGTTGTGGAGACTGGAGGGATGGATGGTGCTTGGAGTGGGTGGGGATGCGTGTGTTGTGGAGACTGGAGGGATGGATGGTGCTCGGCGTGGGTGGGGATGCGTGTGTTGTGGAGACTGGAGGGATGGATGGTGCTCGGCGTGGGTGGGGATGCGTGTGTTGTGGAGACTGGAGGGATGGATGGTGTTCAGTGTGGGTAATGATGCGTTGTGGAGACTGGAGGAATGGATGGTGCTCAGCGCAGGTGGGGATGCCTGTGTTGTGGAGACTGGAGGGATGGATGGTGCCGGGCGTGGGTGGGGATGCATTGTGGAGACTGGAGGGATGGATGGTGCTGGGCGTGGGTGGGGATGCATTGTGGAGACTGGAGGGATGGATGGTGCTCGGCGTGGGTGGGGATGCGTGTGTTGTGGAGACTGGATAGATGGATGGTGCTCGGCGTGGGTGGGGATGAGTGTGTTGTGGAGACTGGAGGGATGGATGGTGCCGGGCGTGGGTGGGGTTGCGTGTGTTGTGGAGACTGGAGGGATGGATGGTGCTTGGCGTGGGTGGGGTTGCGTGTGTTGTGGAGACTGGAGGGATGGATGGTGCCGGGCGTGGGTGGGGATGCGTGTGTTGTGGAGACTGGAGGGATGGATGGTGCTTGGCGTGGGTGGGGATGCGTGTGCTGTGGAGACTGGAGGGATGGATGGTGCTCGGCGTGGGTGGGGATGCGTGTGTTGTGGAGACTGGAGGGATGGATGGTGCTCGGCGTGGGTGGGGATGCGTGTGTTGTGGAGACTGGAGGGATGGATGGTGCTTGGCGTGGGTGGGGTTGCATGTGTTGTGGAGACTGGATAGATGGATGGTGCTCGGCGTGGGTGGGGTTGCGTGTGTTGTGGAGACTGGATAGATGGATGGTGCTCGGCGTGGGTGGGGATGCGTGTGTTGTGGAGACTGGAGGGATGGATGGTGCTCGGCGTGGGTGGGGATGAGTGTGTTGTGGAGACTGGAGGGATGGATGGTGCTCGGCGTGGGTGGGGATGCCTGTGTTATGGAGACTGGAGGGATGTATGGTGCTCGGCGTGGGTGGGGATGCGTGTGCTATGGAGACTGGAGGGATGGATGGTGCTCGGCGTGGGTGGGGATGCGTGTGTTGTGGAGACTGGAGGGATGGATGGTGCCTGGCGTGTGTTGTGGAGACTGGAGGGATGGATGGTGCTCGGCGTGGGTGGGGATGCGTGTGTTGTGGAGACTGGAGGGATGAATGGTGCCGGGCGTGGGTGGGGATGCGTGTGTTGTGGAGACTGGAGGGATGGATGGTGCTTGGCGTGGGTGGGGATGCGTGCGTTGTGGAGACTGGAGGGATGGATGGTGCTCAGCGTGGGTGGGGATGCGTGCGTTGTGGAGACTGGAGGGATGGATGGTGCCTGGCGTGTGTTGTGGAGACTGGAGGGATGGATGGTGCTCGGCGTGGGTGGGGATGCGTGTGTTGTGGAGACTGGAGGGATGAATGGTGCCGGGCGTGGGTGGGGATGCGTGTGTTGTGGAGACTGGAGGGATGGATGGTGCTCGGCGTGGGTGGGGATGAGTGTGTTGTGGAGACTGGAGGGATGGATGGTGCTCGGCGTGGGTGGGGATGAGTGTGTTGTGGAGACTGGAGGGATGGATGGTGCTCGGCGTGGGTGGGGATGAGTGTGTTGTGGAGACTGGAGGGATGGATGGTGCTTGGCGTGGGTGGGGATGCGTGTGTTGTGGAGACTGGAAGGATGGATGGTGCTCGGGGGGGGATGCGTGTGTTGTGGATACTGGAGGGATGGATGGTGCTCGGCGTGGGTGGGGATGCGTGTGTTGTGGAGACTGGAGGGATGAATGGTGCCGGGCGTGGGTGGGGATGCGTGTGTTGTGGATACTGGAGGGATGGATGGTGCTCGGCGTGGGTGGGGATGCGTGTGTTGTGGAGACTGGAGGGATGGATGGTGCTCGGCGTGGGTGGGGATGAGTGTGTTGTGGAGACTGGAGGGATGGATGGTGCTCGGCGTGGGTGGGGATGAGTGTGTTGTGGAGACTGGAGGGATGGATGGTGCTCGGCGTGGGTGGGGATGAGTGTGTTGTGGAGACTGGAGGGATGGATGGTGCTCGGCGTGGGTGGGGATGCGTGTGTTGTGGAGACTGGAGGGATGGATGGTGCTTGGCGTGGGTGGGGATGCGTGTGTTGTGGAGACTGGATAGATGGATGGTGCTCGGCGTGGGTGGGGATGCGTGTGTTGTGGAGACTGGAGGGATGGATGGTGCTCGGCGTGGGTGGGGATGCGTGTGTTGTGGAGACTGGAGGGATGGATGGTGCTTGGCGTGGGTGGGGATGCGTGTGTTGTGGAGACTGGATAGATGGATGGTGCTCGGCGTGGGTGGGGTTGCGTGTGTTGTGGAGACTGGAGGGATGGATGGTGCTTGGCGTGGGTGGGGATGCGTGTGTTGTGGAGACTGGATAGATGGATGGTGCTCGGCGTGGGTGGGGATGCGTGTGTTGTGGAGACTGGAGGGATGGATGGTGCTCGGCGTGGGTGGGGATGAGTGTGTTGTGGAGACTGGAGGGATGGATGGTGCTTGGCGTGGGTGGGGATGCGTGTGTTGTGGAGACTGGAGGGATGGATGGTGCTCGGCGTGGGTGGGGATGAGTGTGTTGTGGAGACTGGAGGGATGGATGGTGCTCGGCGTGGGTGGGGATGAGTGTGTTGTGGAGACTGGAGGGATGGATGGTGCTCGCGGCTAATTACCCAAACAAGGCCTTTATCCAGGGGGCAAATGGGTATCAGCTCACGAGTAGATTCCTTGCATCGAGGGGGCAGGACACAAATCACATTCATAGGATAAGTATAGCATGTTCTCAGGTCATAAACAATGGACCTAGCAGTTTGCCCAAATAAAAAAAAAAAAAAGAGAAGCTCACTATAGTGTAAATCCAAAAACATATGTTTATTTTAAAAAGTAGTATTGCACTTACATATGGAGCAGGATAAAAAGCAACATAGGTTAAAAAGGCCAGGCGGCTAGCGAACACCCGTCCTTCCGGGTTAAGCACGTCACTCCCTGACGCGTTTCGTCACAGCTGACGTTGTCCTGTTAAATAACATCTAACAAGAGCCACGCCTCGCTCTGAGTCTCAGGTGGCAGATCCTAATCCTCCATATTGGAGGCTGGCAAACTATCCCATCTCCACAAACACCATTAAAAAAAACACTTATTTCCTGCCCTTCAGTCTGTTAAATACTGTTATTTGTAAACATCCCCCAATGGATAATATTCCTCTAATTGATTTTTTTTAATATTTTTTCTCACCTTATGCAGATTCTTGGACTTGTGGGTATATGTCTGGTCATTATATTTTCACTCTTCGTACCAAGCTTGGAATGTGTAGATGATGCCATAGAAAAGTGGTATTGTAACAATTTTGAAGACTATCTGATACAAGAGGCAGAAAAACAAGTAAGAGAGAAGGCGAAGGAGAAACAGAAAGCTTTAGTGAAGGAATGGGTCCAGAAGATCTTTCCTGATGATGAGACATTCGACACTAAGAATCAAATCTGGATGAAAGTGGTGGAACATATTGTATACGATGCCAGAGAACGCGCAAAAAGGGAATTTCCGAATATGCCAATCATACCATACAAACCCTCCGCCACATGACCGACCTGGAGCGCAGGCTAGACATGTGCACGGCCTGCAGAAAGCTCCCAGCACAAAGGGAGATACGCATATATGTGGCCCCATGGGAAAAAAAAATATTTTTTGTGAGGCCGCATATCTGTGTTATGTCGGCGTGAAGGGGTTAATCTATGAAGAGTGATGATGACTAGACATGTTCACAATAAAAAAAATTGTTTCTGTTCGTTTCCGTTGATTCGTAACGATTCGTAAATTCGTAAGTCGTCTGTGTTCGTATTCGTAACGATTCGTATTTTCGTAAAAGTTATTTTTTCGTTGATTCGTTTTTCCGTTGGTTTAATTTTCGTTTATTCGAAATTCGGACGCATTCGTATTTTCGTAGATTTAGTTACATTTGTACTTTCGTTAGATTGATTTATTCATACTTTCGTAACATTGTTTTCGTAGATTCGTAATCGGAGCATAATTCATAATGTTATGTAATGTGTATGCTATTATTACATTGTAAGAGACACGGAAATATACGAATCGAAAAAAAAAGTTACGAATATACGAATTTTTTTGTTCAATCCATTCGAAGCACGTTAAGCAGCGCCATTGTAAGAGACACGGAAAATTACGAATCGCAAAAAAAAAAAAAAAAAGTTACGAATGTACGAATTTTTTCGTTCAATCCATTCGAAGCACGTTAAGCAGCGCCATTGTAAGAGACACGGAAAATTACGAATCGAAAAAAAAAATAAGTTACGAATGTACGAATTTTTTCGTTCAATCCATTCGAAGCACGTTAAGCAGCGCCATTGTAAGGGACACGGAAAATTACGAATCGCAAAAAAAAAAGTTACGAATGTACGAATTTTTTCGTTCATTTTGATTTTCGTTGTTCCTGTTTTCGTTTTTCGGATTTTCTTCTTTCGTAGTTTCGTTGTTTCTAATTAGTTTTTTTCGGATTTTCGTTGTTTTTCGGATTCGTTCGATTCGTTATTCGTTGAAATTTTTAGCGAATCGTTCGTTCATTCGTACGATAACGAATGATGAATATAACGAATTTTAACGAAAAACAAAAAAAAACGAAACGAATTGCACATGTCTAATGATGACTTGAATTAAGAGATTCACTTTTAGCCCTGTTGTTATAATAGAAATAGCTAGACATGTGCACTGCCGAAAAATTTGTTCGTTTTCGTTTCATTCATTTTAATTTTTTCGGGGGTTTTCGGGTCATCCTTTATGATCAAAATTTGTTATTTCGAATAAATTTGTAAAAAATTAAATTCATTATACTCCATTCGTTTAGATGCGGTATTCGTTATTTCGATAATTCGGAAAAATCCGAAATTCTATTATGTCGAAAATTCTAAAATAAGAAAATTGTGATATTCGAAAATTTGAAAAATTCAGAAATTCGGAAATTCGAAAATCTGAAATAATAACTAACTAATAATAGCTAACTATTAAATTATAGTTATTGGAATTTCCTTTCGAATTTGGCTGTTAGTGAACGTAACAACTGCAAATTTATCTGAAGTCATGATTTATCCGAAATAATGAATGCCGCATCCAAACGAATGGAATATAACAAATTAATAATAAATAATAATAAAAACTTTTTATTATTATTATTATTAATTTGTTATGTTCCATTCGTTTAGATCTGGCATTCATTATTTCGGATAAATCATGACTTCAGATAAATTTGCAGTTGTCACGTTCACTAACAGCCAAATTGGAAAAAGGAAATTACCTATATTTTAATAGTTAGTAATAGTTTTTGGCTTTTTTCTAATTTTCGGGTTATCAAATTCTCGTTCTTATTTTTGGATTTTAGTTCTTTTGAATCTTTGGATTTTCATTCTTGTTTTTTGGATTTTCGAATTTTTGGATTTTCGAGTCTTCGGATTTTCGCATTTTTTTTCATAGGTTTTCGTAGGTCTGCGAGTGGTCTGCGAGTGCACGTAGGTCTGCGAGTGGTCTGCGAGTGGTCTGCGAGTGCACGTAGGTCTGCGAGTGCACGTAGGTCTGCGAGTGGTCTGCGAGTGCACGTAGGTCTGCGAGTGGTCTGCGAGTGCACGTAGGTCTGCGAGTGCACGTAGGTCTGCGAGTGGTCTGCGAGTGCACGTAGGTCTGCGAGTGCACGTAGTTCTGCAAGTGGTCTGCGAGTGCACGTAGATCTGCGAGTGGTCTGCGAGTGCACGTAGGTCTGCGAGTGGTCTGCGAGTGCACATAGGTCTGCGAGTGCACGTAGTTCTGCGAGTGGTCTGCGAGTGCACGTAAGTCTGCGAGTGGTCTGCGAGTGCACGTAAGTCTGCGAGTGGTCTGCGAGTGCACGTAGGTCTGCGAGTGGTCTGCGAGTGCACGTAGGTCTGCGAGTGGTCTGCGAGTGCACGTAGGTCTGCGAGTGGTCTGCGAGTGCACATAGGTCTGCGAGTGCACGTAGTTCTGCGAGTGGTCTGCGAGTGCACGTAGTTCTGCGAGTGGTCTGCGAGTGCGCGTAGTTCTGCGAGTGCACATAGTTCTGCGAGTGCGCGTAGTTCTGCTAGTGGTCTGCGAGTGCACGTAGTTCTGTGAGTGGTTTGCAAGTGCACGTAGATCTGCGAGTGAGCGTAGGTCTGCGAGTGCACGTAGTTCTGTGAGTGCACGTAGTTCTGCGAGTGCACGTAGTTCTGCGAGTGCACGTTATATGTACCTGCTCTGTGCAGTTGGTTTTGCACAGAGCAGCCCAGATTCTCCTCTTCTCGGGTCCCTCTTCAATGCTTCTGGCTGCTCCCTCCTGTTGAGTGCCCCCTACAGAAAGCACCTTGCTATGGGGGCACCCGAGCCAAGCTGTAGCTCCCTGTGTCCATTTAGACACAAAGTTACCGCTTCGCCCTGTCCCCTCTTTCTTTCGATTGGCTAACTGACTTTGATTGACAGCCGTGGGAGCCAAAAGTGCAGCGGCTGTGTCTCAGCCAATCAGCATGGCTGATCTGCATGTTCCATTCGTTTAGATCTGGCATTCATTATTTCGGATAAATCATGACTTCAGATAAATTTGCAGTTGTTACGTTCACTAACAGCCAAATTGGAAAAAGGAAATTACCTATATTTTAATAGTTAGTAATAGTTTTTGGCTTTTTTCTAATTTTCGGGTTATCAAATTCTCGTTCTTATTTTTGGATTTTAGTTCTTTTGAATCTTTGGATTTTCATTCTTGTTTTTTGGATTTTCGAATTTTTGGATTTTCGAGTCTTCGGATTATCGCATTTTTTTCATAGGTTTTTGTAGTTCTGCGAGTGGTCTGCGAGTGCACGTAGTTCTGCGAGTGCACGTAGATCTGCGAGTGGTCTGCGAGTGCACGTAGGTCTGCGAGTGGTCTGCGAGTGCACGTAGGTCTGCGAGTGGTCTGCGAGTGCACGTAGTTCTGCGAGTGCACGTAGATCTGCGAGTGGTCTGCGAGTGCACGTAGGTCTGCGAGTGCACGTAGATCTGCGAGTGGTCTGCGAGTGCACGTAGGTCTGCGAGTGCACGTAGGTCTGCGAGTGGTCTGCGAGTGCACGTAGGTCTGCGAGTGCACGTAGGTCTGCGAGTGGTCTGCGAGTGCACGTAGGTCTGCGAGTGGTCTGCGAGTGCACGTAGGTCTGCGAGTGCACGTAGGTCTGCGAGTGGTCTGCGAGTGCACGTAGGTCTGCGAGTGGTATGCGAGTGCACGTAGGTCTGCGAGTGGTCTGCGAGTGCACGTAGGTCTGCGAGTGCACGTAGTTCTGCAAGTGGTCTGCGAGTGCACGTAGATCTGCGAGTGGTCTGCGAGTGCACGTAGGTCTGCGAGTGGTCTGCGAGTGCACGTAAGTCTGCGAGTGGTCTGCGAGTGCACGTAGGTCTGCGAGTGGTATGCGAGTGCACGTAGGTCTGCGAGTGGTCTGCGAGTGCACATAGGTCTGCGAGTGCACGTAGTTCTGCGAGTGGTCTGCGAGTGCACGTAAGTCTGCGAGTGGTCTGCGAGTGCACGTAAGTCTGCGAGTGGTCTGCGAGTGCACGTAGGTCTGCGAGTGGTCTGCGAGTGCACGTAGGTCTGCGAGTGGTCTGCGAGTGCACGTAGGTCTGCGAGTGGTCTGCGAGTGCACATAGGTCTGCGAGTGCACGTAGTTCTGCGAGTGGTCTGCGAGTGGTCTGCGAGTGCACGTAGTTCTGCGAGTGGTCTGCGAGTGCACGTAGTTCTGTGAGTGCACGTAGTTCTGCGAGTGCACGTTATATGTACCTGCTCTGTGCAGTTGGTTTTGCACAGAGCAGCCCAGATTCTCCTCTTCTCGGGTCCCTCTTCAATGCTTCTGGCTGCTCCCTCCTGTTGAGTGCCCCCTACAGAAAGCACCTTGCTATGGGGGCACCCGAGCCAAGCTGTAGCTCCCTGTGTCCATTTAGACACAAAGTTACCGCTTCGCCCTGTCCTCTCTTTCTTTCGATTGGCTAACTGACTTTGATTGACAGCCGTGGGAGCCAAAAGTGCAGCGGCTGTGTCTCAGCCAATCAGGAGGGAGAGTCCCGGATGGCCGCGGACATCGCTCGATAGAGATGGGGCTCAGGTAAGTATTAGGGGGGCTGGGGGGAGGCTGTTACACACAGAAGGCTTTTTCTCCTAATGCATAGAATGCACCTTCTGTCTTTACAACTCTTTTAACTGCTTCCAGACCAGCGCACGACGATATACGTCGGCACGGCTGCGCAAATGGGCGTACCTGTACGTCCCCTTTAAGACGCGGCATTGTGGGCGCGTGCACGCCCCGCTGTGTACTCCATTAGCGTGCCTGCGGGTCCCAGGGACTCGATGTCCGCCGGGGGCCCGCGATCGTGTCACTGAGCGGAAGAACGGGAGATGCCTTTGTAAACAAAGCATTTCCTCGTTCTGCCTAGTGACATGACAGAGGTTTACTGCTCCCTGTGATCGCTGTCATGTCAGTGGTAGCCCATCCCCCCCACAGTTAGAACACCTCCCTAGGACACACTTAACCCCTTGATCGCCCCCCTAGTGTTTAACCCCTTCCATGCCAGTGTCATTTATACAGTAATCAGTGCATTATTATAGTACTGATCGCTGTATAAATGACAATGGTCCCAAAATAGTGTAAAAAATGTCCGATGTGTCCGCCATAATGTCGCAGTCACGATAAAAATCACAGATCGCCACCATTGCTAATGAAACAAATAATAATAATAAAAATGCCATAAATCTATCCCCTATTTTGTAGACGCTATAACTTTTGCGCAAACCAATCAATAATTGCTTATTGCGATTTTTTTTTTTACCAAAAAATATGTAGAAGAATACGTATCGGCCTAAACTGAGAAAGAAATTCGTTTTTTATATAGTTTTTGGGGCTATTTATTATAGTAAAAAATATTGCTTTTTTTTTTTACATGTACGCTCTTTTTTTGTTTATAGCGGAAAAAATTTAAACCGCAGAGGTGATCAAATACCACCAAAAGAAAGTTCTATTTGTGGGACAAAAAGGACGTATATTTTGTTTGGGTACAACGTCGCACGTCCGCGCAATTGTCAGTTAAAGCGACGCAGTGCCGAATCGCATAAAGTGCTCTGGTCAGGAATGGGGTAAATTCTTTCGGGGCTGAAGTGGTTAAGGGAAAAATAAAAAAGTAATGGAAAATTTGCATAAATGGTCCGGCCTGCAGAGTTTAAAAGTAAAGCGCAGGGCCTGGCAGCAAAAGGGTTAAACTACAGATTGTTCTGATGCTGCCAGTCTATACCTGAGTATAATGCGGGATCATCATGTCAGCAGGCGTTCTTCTCTAATGTCATCTAAAAATAAGACATAGGAATGCTGTGAAAGGGACTTTTTGAGGTGCTTTTGCGAAACAACAAAGCAATTTCTTGCGGACTTTTCACGAGATGCAGTGACGGCAACACATATTTTATAAAACCTTATTAGTGCAAAACCATGTTAATAGATCAGCCAATCATGACGAAATATAAAAAAATTTGATGCAATAACATAATAGTAATGTTATGGTATGCATTGCGGATCAGAACCGTACAGAATTGTACAATTGATCCTTAAAGCGGAGTTCCGCCTAAAATAAAGAAAAAATTTAAAAACAGCAGCTACTGTACTTGTGTATTGTGAGTGGTTGATTGCGAGTGTTCTACGAGTGCCCGTAGTTCTGCGAGTGGTCTGCGAGTGCACGTAGTTCTGCGAGTGGTCTGCGAGTGCACGTAGGTCTGCGAGTGCACGTAGGTCTGCGAGTGTTCTACGAGTGCACGTAGGTCTGCGAGTGGTCTGTGAGTGCACGTAGGTCTGCGAGTGGTCTGTGAGTGCACGTAGGTCTGCGAGTGCACGTAGTTCTGTGAGTGCACGTAGTTCTGTGAGTGCACGTAGTTCTGCAAGTGCACATAGTTCTGTGAGCAGTCTGCGAGTGAACGTAGTTCTGCAAGTGCACGTAGTTCTGCGAGTGGTCTGCGAGTGCACGTAGTTCTGTGAGTGGTCTGCGAGTGCACGTAGTTCTGCAAGTGCACGTAGTTCTGCCAGTGGTCTGCAAATGCACGTAGGTCTGCAAGTGCATGTAGGTCTGTGAGTGCACATAGTTCTGCGAGTGGTCTGCGAGTGCACATAGGTCTGCGAGTGCACGTAGGTCTGCGAGTGCACGTAGGTCTGCGAGTGGTCTGCGAGTGCATGTAGGTCTGCGAGTGCACATAGGTCTGCGAGTGCACGTAGGTCTGCGAGTGGTCTGCGAGTGCATGTAGGTCTGCGAGTGCACGTAGGTCTGCGAGTGCATGTAGGTCTGCGAGTGCACGTAGGTCTGAGAGTGTTCTGCGAGTGCATGTAGTTCTGCGAGTGGTCTGCGAGTGCACGTAGGTCTGCGAGTGCACGTAGGTCTGCAAGTGTTCTACGAGTGCACGTAGTTCTGCGAGTGGTCTGTGAGTGCACGTAGGTCTGCGAGTGCACGTAGGTCTGCAAGTGGTCTGCGAGTGCACGTAGTTCTGTGAGTGCACGTAGTTCTGTGAGTGCACGTAGGTCTGCGAGTGCACGTAGGTCTGCGAGTGGTCTGCGAGTGCATGTAGGTCTGCGAGTGCACATAGGTCTGCGAGTGCACGTAGGTCTGCGAGTGGTCTGCGAGTGCATGTAGGTCTGCGAGTGCATGTAGGTCTGCGAGTGCATGTAGGTCTGCGAGTGCACGTAGGTCTGCGAGTGCATGTAGGTCTGCGAGTGCACGTAGGTCTGAGAGTGTTCTGCGAGTGCATGTAGTTCTGCGAGTGGTCTGCGAGTGCATGTAGTTCTGCGAGTGGTCTGCGAGTGCACGTAGGTCTGCGAGTGCACGTAGGTCTGCGAGTGGTCTGCGAGTTCACGTAGTTCTGCAAGTGCACGTAGGTCTGCGAGTGCATGTAGGTCTGCGAGTGCACGTAGGTCTGCGAGTGCACGTAGGTCTGCGAGTGCATGTAGGTCTGCGAGTGCACGTAGGTCTGCAAGTGCACGTAGGTCTGCGAGTGGTCTGCGAGTGCACATAGGTCTGCGAGTGCACGTAGGTCTGCGAGTGGTCTGCGAGTGCATGTAGGTCTGCGAGTGCACGTAGGTCTGCGAGTGCACGTAGGTCTGCGAGTGCACGTAGGTCTGCGAGTGGTCTGCGAGTGCATGTAGGTCTGCGAGTGCACGTAGGTCTGTGAGTGCATGTAGGTCTGCGAGTGCACGTAGGTCTGCAAGTGCACGTAGGTCTGCGAGTGGTCTGCGAGTGCACATAGGTCTGCGAGTGCACGTAGGTCTGCGAGTGGTCTGCGAGTGCATGTAGGTCTGCGAGTGCACGTAGGTCTGTGAGTGCATGTAGGTCTGCGAGTGCACGTAGGTCTGAGAGTGTTCTGCGAGTGCATGTAGTTCTGCGAGTGCACGTAGGTCTGCGAGTGCACGTAGGTCTGCGAGTGCACGTAGGTCTGCGAGTGCACGTAGGTCTGCAAGTGCACGTAGGTCTGGGAGTGGTCTGCGAGTGCACGTAGGTCTGCGAGTGCACGTAGGTCTGCAAGTGTTCTACGAGTGCACGTAGTTCTGCGAGTGGTCTGCGAGTGAACATAGGTCTGCGAGTGCACGTAGGTCTGAGAGTGTTCTGCGAGTGCACGTAGGTCTGCGAGTGGTCAGCGTGTACCTGTGTATTGTCTTGTTAAGTACCTGTTAATTGTCTTGAGAATTAGTGTCAGAAAGCTAGTTGTTAGGTAATTTGGACAGGGTATAATACCCAATCCTCATTAAATGTAATAGGTATGATGCCCGGCGGATGTGGAGAGGCGACTTGTTGTACATCTTGCGGCATGTATGCGTTCCTTGACCATGCAATCGAGGGTGAATACTGCTGTGCAAAATGTAAGCGCATTGTTTCCCTGGAAGCCCAAATTCTGAATGTATTATATCCATTCATGAATGGATGAAAAGAAAATAACTGAAATAAGTCAGTGATCGGTACCATATTCATTAAGACAAGGTAAGGGGCCGGTAAATGACACACTTGCTGGCTTCCTCCCTGTTTTCCATCCTGACAGATCCCACGTAGCAGCCGGCGGGAGGTGCGAGGGGTTAACCCCGGTAGCACTGAGGGGGGGCAGGGAAGCACACAGCGGCCCGGGGCAGCAGGACAGGGAAAGGGAGGAGGCAAGAGCGGCGTGTAGAGGAGCCGATCCTCTCCATTTCCCCCCTGCAGCCGCTGAGTGTCTGCAAGAGGGAGGGGAGGAGAAGCGGGCATACAGCGGAAACTTGGAGGGATTGGTGTCAGGGCTGGGCTCAGCCCTTCCTTCCCTGAGACGGCCGCTCAGCTGTCGGCTAATTGCCAGCTCCTATCTCTCTCCACAGTGACTCACCTGTTGATGATATCCTGCTCGTCAGTCCTGCCTACTTAAGCTGTCCAGTCCAGTGGATCTCTGCCTTCTTCTTGGTCAACATCACAAGAAACTATCTCCTGTGTTCCTGTTTAAAAACTGGCTTTGCTGACATCCCTTCTGGCTCCGGATCCTGCTTGCTGTTCCTCTACATCAGGGGTCTTCAAACTACGGCCCTCCAGTTGTTCAGGAACTACAATTCCCATCATGCCTAGTCATGTCTGTGAATGTCAGAGTTTTACAATGCCTCATGGGAAGTGTAGTTCTGCAACAGCTGGAGGGCCGTAGTTTGAGGATCCCTGCTCTACATTGATCCCTGACTTCTGGCTTGGCTGACTATCTGTTCCGGTTACTGAAATTTGGCTATATTTTGTCTACGTTTGTTCTTTTTACTTTTTTTATTAAACAAGTGTGATTTAACTGTACTTCTGTCTCGGCCTGATTTCATGGTTTCTGGCAATTGGTTCCTCTACATGCCGCCACCGCCGCCGCTGCTCTCCTATCCAGTCGTACAGGGGGGGCCTGCACAGGGCCGGGTTGGAATTGTGACCCCCTGTACATACGTCACTGGCCTCTGGCAACCAGTGAGCAGTAATGATATGCTGTAACCTCTGGCAACCAATCACAATCACTACCTGATCTGCTGCAGTAAACTGATTTTGAGTTTAGCTGCTATTTATTGTAGGGTGACTGAGCAAAATTGCATGGAGGTTGCTGGGCCAAGAAAACGTTTGCCCAATGCCCAGGTTCCATTCAATATTAGACGGCCCTGATGATACCGATGAATAGAATCTACTAAATGGTCTGTAAGCCCCGTACACCTCATACAGGAGAAGAATGATATATTGAAGGACGAATGTTTCCCTAACAGACGAATGTCTGTAGAATGTCAGCTATCTGTGGATTGTAAAACCTACCGGACCGGTTTGAAGAAATCCCCTCTTCTCGGTGGTTTTGAACACACTACTTTTTTAACCTTTAAATGCATCTTTGTGCCGGAATTCCCCTTTACAGTATTAATGGAAATGTGATTGGGACACTGCACAGCATTTGTGCAATTATACAGTTCTTGGGGGGCTGGGGGGGGGGGGGGGGGTCACATGATAAATTATACTATATTTTTATTATTTTTTAACCACTTCAGCCCCGGACCAATTGGCAGCCAAAGGACCAGGCCCCTTTTTGAGATTCGGCACTGTGTCGCTTTAACTGACAATTGCGCGGTCGTGCGACGTGGCTCCAAAACAAAATTGGCGTCCTTTTTTTCCCACAAATAGAGCTTTCTTTTGGTGGTATTCGATCGCCCCTGCGGTTTTTATTTTTTGCGCTATAAACAAAAATAGAGCGACAATTTTGAAAAAATGCTATATTTTTTGCTTTTTGCTATAATAAATACCCCCCCAAAAAATATATAAAAAAACATATTTTTTCCTCAGTTTCGGCCGATACGTATTCTTCTACATATTTTTGGTAAAAAAAAAATCGAAATTAACGATTATTGATCGTTTTGCGCAAAAGCTATAGCGTTTACAAAATAGGGGATAGTTTTATAGCATTTTTATTAATATTTTTTTTTTTTACTAGTAATGGCGGCGATCAGCGATTTTTATTGTGACTGCGACATTATGGCGGACACATCGGACATTTTTGACACATTTTTGGGACCATTGTCATTTATACAGCAATCAATGCTATTTAAATGCATTGATTCCTGTATAAATGACAGTTGTAGTGAAGGGGTTAACCACTAGGGGGAGGGGAGGGGTTATGGGCTGTGACGTGTGTGTTTTTTTTTTTTACATTAGGGGGGCGGGGCTGACGTCTGACGTCATTGATCGGCTTTCCCGATGACCGGGAACAGCCAATCAATGACAGGCAGAGTAGGAAGCGCGGGGAGAGGTTTGTTTACACAGACCTCTCCCCCTTCTTCAGCTCCGTGACCCGATCGCGGGACACCAGCGGCGATCGGGTCCGCTGGTCCCGCGGCCGGGGTCACGGAGCTCCCGACCGGGCAGGCATTTATAGGATCACGTACAGGCACGTGATTTTGCCTGCCCGAGCCATTTTGCCGCAGTATATCTACTTTAGGCGGTCGGGAAGCGGTTAAAGCAATATAAAACCCAAACCCCAAAAATGTAACATATTGCAGCTTAATACCAATCATTAGATGTGGCGGCTGCATTCGTTTTTGTTTTTTTTAGGCTTTGTCCCCCTCTGTCTTCACCTGGTGATCTGCCCAATAACACACCTCCTGTATCAGAGCGCCCCCACTCTGGATGAAGGGGCACAGCAGACGGCAGAATTGTCAGTCTAGGGCTGAGGGAAGTGTTAAATGTATTAGAGATTTAGATACACCGACAAATTAAAGTCAAACTCCAGCTCACACTTTCTAATCAGTCGCAGTGCCTTGAAAAAGTATTCATACCCCTTGTCATTTTGCACATCTTGTCATGTTACAACCAAAAACCTAAATGTATTTTATTGGGATTTTATGTGATGGACCAACACAAAGTGGCACATAATTGTGAAGTGGAAGGAAAATGATACAAATAAATGTGTGAAAAGTGTGTGGGGGGGGGGGGGGGGCATTTGTATTCAGCCCCCTTTACTCTGATAAGTAAGATCTAGGGGAACCAATTGCCTTCAGAAGTCACCTAATTAGTAAATAGAGTCCACCTGTGTGTCATTTAATCTCAGTATAAATACAGCTGTTCTGTGAAGCCCTCAGAGGTTTGTTAGAGAACCTTAGTGAACAAACAGCATCATGAAGGCCAAGGAACACACCAGACAGGTCAGGGATAAAGTTGTGGAGAAGTATAAAGCAGGGTTAGGTTATAAAAAAATCTCCCAAGCTTTGAACATCTCACGGAGCTCTGTTCAATCCATCATCGGAAAATGGAAAGAGTATGGCACAACTGCAAACCTACCAAGACATGGCCGTCCACCTAAACTGACCGGGCCGGGCAAGGAGAGCATTCATCAGAGAAGAGCCAAGAGGTCCATGGTAACTCTGGAGGAGCTGCAGAGATCCACAGCTCAGGGGGGAGAATCTGTCCACAGGACAACTATTAGTCGTGTTCTCCACAAATCTGCCCTTTATGGAAGAGTGACAAGAAGAAAGACATTGGAGAAAGAAAGTCATAAGAAGTCCTGTTTGTAGTTTGTGAGAAGCCATGTGAGGGAGGGGAGCAAACATGTGGAAGAAGGTGATCTGGTCACATGAGACCAAAATTGTACTTTTGGCCTAAAAGCAAAATGCTATTTGAGGGGAAAACTAACACTGCACATCACCCTGAACACACCATCCCCACTGTGAAACATGGTGGTGGCAGCATCATGTGGTGGGGATGGTTTTCTTCAGCAGGGACAGGGAAGCTGGTTACAATGCAAGCATATTAGGTACAAAATGGTTGGTTGCTAAGATCTACGTTAATGTATGTAACCATAAATCTGACACTTGTCATACAACCGGACAAACTTATTCATTCCCAGAATTCCTGCATGTTTATTAAAATAATTAATTTCGTTTTTGGCTATGGGTTTACCTATTAACCCTTTCATGACTAAGCCAATTTCGGACATTTGGTGTTTACAAGTTAAAATCCGTATTTTTTTGCTAGAAAATGACTTAGAACCCCCCAAACATTTATATATATATATATATATATATATATATATATATATATATATATATATATATATATTTAGCAGAGACTCTAGAGAATAAAACGGCGATTGTTGCAATATTCTTATGTCACACGGTATTTGTGCAGCGGTGTTTTAAGCGCAACTTTTTGGGAAAAAGATACTTTCATGAATTAAAAAAAAAAAACGAAAACGGTAAAATTAGCCCAATTTTTTTGTATAATGTGAAAGATGATGTTACGCCGAGTAAATAGATACCAAACATGTCATGCTTTATAATTGCACGCACTCGTGGAATGGCGACAAACTACGGTACCTAAAAAGCTCCATAGGCAACGCTTTAAAAATGTTTTACGGTTACCAGGTTAGAGTTACGGAGGAGGTCTAGTGATTTTTGTATTATTGCTCTCGCTCTGACGATCGCGGCGATACCTCACATGTGTGATTTGAACACTGTTTACATATGCGGACGCGACTTCCTTATGCGTTTTCTTTGCTGCGCGAGCTCGCGGGGAAGGGGGCGTTTAAAAAAAAATTATTTTTTTCTTATTTATTTTATTTAATTTTAGATAATTCATTTCTGTTTTAAAAAATAAAAAAATGTGATCACTTTTATTGCTGTCACAAGGAATGTAAACATCCCTTGTGACAGTAAAAGGTGGTGAAAGGTACTCTTTATGGAGGGATCGGGGGGTCTAAAAGACCCCAAATCCCTCCTTTGCACTTCTAAGTATTCAGATCACCGAAAACGGTGTATTTGAATACTGTGTACTTTTTTAAATTCGGCGCCATTGGCAGCCGAGTAAACAGGAAGTGACGTTGTGACGTCACTTCCGTGTTTACATCAAGGAGACTGGAACCAAGCCGTTTCCGGCTTCGTTCCAGTCCCTTACTAGCCGCCGGAAGTGGCGGATGTTAGATCGGGCCTCCCGATCAAACGGAAGGCCCGGTAAGAGTGGCGCAAGGCGGCGGGAGGGGGGGACGTCCCCTCCCGCTCCTCCGGTATAACAGCCGTGCGGCTTTTAGCCACACGGCAGCTGTGGGCATCATCCCGGTATAACCCCCGAAAGCCGCGTACGCATATCTGCGTACTCTCGGCCGGAAGGGGTTAAAATATATGACAACATGGCTCCCAGTCATGTTACATCAAACCCTCCTTGTCCTGATAAGACTTCACCAACTCAAGGATAACAGATTTACCACTTTGGGAAAATGAACTTGTAATAACCTTCAGAGGACCTTCACATCATTATTTTAGTTCATATTTAATATTTTAAATTGATACATTTTAAAGAAGCAGATGACAACCACAGAAACAGAGAACCCCCCCCCCCCCCCCCCCCTTTCTTTTTCATCAACAAGTAAAAAAAAAACAATAAGGCAACTGACAAAAAACTCATCATCATTCAGCCCTGGACGTTTAGTAGCAGTCAAATTAAAGATCCATTTCGTTTCTCGTTGTAGGAGTAACTTATCTACATCCCCTCCCCTTTCATTAATAGGAATATACTGTATACTGTATGTCTGTTACATACTTATACTTTGCAAAAGACTGTCTATTTGGGGGTGTTTGCAGTTTAGGTGAGAGTTTATTCATCAGATGATCTATATAAATGATTGTATATATATTTTGTGTATCTTTATCAGACATCTATGGTCCCTATAAATGAATTGTGTATCTTGCTGCTAACTCCAAACTTTGGGTGAGCCTTGAACATACCCTAAGTAACACAGATCTAGCAGTTACACCTCGACTTCCACGTCCCTACAGGCATCTCGCCCCAACTACCTCATCACTAACCACTTCCACCCTGGATATATGGGATTCCTTGCATAGGAAATTTTCATGGTCATATGCTTCTCCCCTACTGCCGCTTCTTGACCATAACTATTTCCTGCCTGGTCTACTAGACCCCGGTTTCAAGACATGGTCACCAGAAAGACCCCTTATACTACACCATGTTCTCCGAGCCAATACTCTCAAGCCTCCAAAGGACATCCTTGGACCCAAACCACTTTGGTTAAACCTCCATTTGTCTAGAAACGTAAGTGGCTTGGGTCCAAGGATGTCCTTTAGAGGCTTGAGAGTATTGGCTCGGAGATTATGGTGTAGTAGAAGGGGTCTTTCTGGTGACCATGTCTTGAAACCGGGGTCTAGTAGACCAGGCAGGAAATAGTTATGGTCAAGAAGCGGCAGTAGGGGATAAGCATATGACCATGAAAATTTCCTATGCAAGGAATCCCATATATCCAGGGGGTCTGTACTCTGCCGCAGCCAGTAATGCCTCGTTTCCACTGAGCGGATCGGTTTGGGTCGGTACAGTTTGCAAGGGTTAGAATGGTCCGGCCTATTCAGGTGAGCGTTTCCACTGCAAGTCGGACCACCAGGGTCCATACGGGGTTTAGAAAAAATGCCTAGCGTGGCATCACACTGATTGGCAGACGTTTTTCTGTCCGCCAATCAGTGGAATGTATCGTAGCTCCGCCCTAACCGAACCGTTCCATTTTCTATGGCCCCACATCTGAAGCAGGACCCTAAATGGTGCGGTATGGTTCGGTTGTATGGGCCGCTTTCATAATGGAAACACTGAAAATAGCGTACCGTACCGAACCGTACTGAACCGATCCACTCAGTGGAAACGAGGCATAAGAGGGATACAGGATTTAAACAGTATTGAGGAAGTATTTAACCCAACAGACCCACCTGAACACAGCATCTCAATATTTTACAAAACACTCATCAAACTCCAAGATGATACCCACCCTTCCTTTCTTGCCAAGTGGGAGGCAGATCTGGACTCAGTTCTACAGCTGACTCACATCTCTTCAATCGCATCAAAGATGGCTGAGGTCAATTACAAATTGCTAACCAGATGGCACTATACCCCATCAAAGCTCCATCAGATGTTCCCCGCCAATTCCCCGTTGTGTTGGAGGAATTGTGGGAACAAAGCAACCCACGCTCACACATGGTGGACGTGCCCACTCATTCGCCCTTACTGGACCAGCATTATCCGAATCACACAACAGATCTCCAATGTCAACCTTCCTTCTGACCCATGGACCATCCTCTTCCATGCCACCAAGGAACCTGTCGGCAAATATAAACGCTCTATAGTTCCTCACCTGCTCAACACGGCCAAAGCACTAATACCTGCCCATTGGGGTCAGCCTGAGACTCCATCCATGAAAAAGTGGTTTCAAAAAATTTCAGAGGTTCATCTCATGGAAGATATCACTCACCGTAACAAGGACACTTCTCAACGACATACCCTAACCTGGACTCCGTAGACGGATTTCAAAACCACCACGACCTATAAGGAGATAATTGTACAACCCTGCTGAGACCGAGACCACGTCTATGAATATGTCGCTTACATCCTAAGGTTGACCCTCTGGGGTCATAGACTGACCTACTACTCGTGGGGCAAAAAATGTACTGAGACTTTTATTGTGTAACATGCATGCCAACCTCCCCCTCCCTCCCCCTCCTACTTCTCAAATTTCTCCTCTTTTTCTTCTTATTCCCCTAAATTTCCTATGTCAATACTATGCACTTTATCCGCCTTGAATGTACACTTAATAATATTCACGAAAAAGACCAAGTGCCTCTGATTTAGCAGCTTAGATGCATATGGGCATAAAACTTGTCTTATAATATACTACTGGGTTTATACTTGATCTTATATGCTTTAAATGCCTTTGGAAATTACCCACAGCATAAATGCAAAAATGCATAGTTTAAATGGAATGTTTATATTGTTTGTATTTCCTGTTTTTCTTTCAATAAACATTTCTTAAACAAAAAAGAAAAAAATGAATTGTGTATCTTATGTTGATTGACTATACTTAACCTCTTCGCGCCCGCGCTATAGCCGAAAGACGGCTGCAGCGCGGACGCTCTCTGCTGGGAGGACGTCCCTGGATGTCCTGTTGTTTACTTCCCTAATGCGCGCTCCTGAGAGCGCGCATCGGGGAAGCTCTGTGCTGGCCGTGTCCGTCGGACACAGCCGGTCACAGATCGCTGTAAACGGCCAATCACAGCGGCCGTTTACAGCGAGATCGGCGTGTCCAATGAGAGATGATCTCATATGGAAACATATGAGATCATCTGTCAGCGCCGCTCTCCCTCCTCACACAGACAGCGTGTGGGGAGAGAGAGATGAACGGCTGCAGCAGCCGTAAGTAAAAAAAAAAAAAAAAAAAAAAAAACGAAATGTGCGATCTGTGTTCCCATCCACCTGTCCCCACCTGTGTCCCCATCCACCTGTCCCCACCTGTGTCCCCATCCACCTGTCCCCATCCACCTGTCCTCATCTGTGTCCCCATCCACCTGTGTCCCCATCCACCTGTCCCCACCTGTGTCCCCATCCACCTGTCCCCATCCACCTGTCCTCATCTGTGTCCCCATCCACCTGTCCCCACCTGTGTCCCCATCCACCTGTCCCCACCTGTGTCCCCATCCATCTGTCCCCATCCACCTGTGTCCCCATCCATCTGTCCTCATCTGTGTCTCCGTCCACCTGTCCCCATCTGTGTCTCCATCCACCTGTCCCCATCCACCTGTCCCCACCTGTGTCTCCATCCACCTGTCCCCATCCACCTGTCCCTACCTGTGTCTCCATCCACCTGTCCCCATCCACCTGTCCCCATCCACCTGTCCCCACCTGTGTCCCCATCCATCTGTCCCCATCTGTGTCCCCATCCATCTGTCCCCATCTGTCCCCCCATCCATCTGTCCCCCCATCCATCTGTCCCCATCTGTGTCCCCAGTGCACCTGTCCCCAGTGCCATCTGCCAGTGCCATCTGTCATCAGTGCCACGTCAGTGCCATCTGTCATCAGTGCCACGTCAGTGCCATCTGTCATCAGTGCCATATCAGTGTCACGTGTCATCAGTGCCACATATTAGTGCCATCTGTCATCAGTGCCACCTGTCAGTGTCACGTGCCATCTGTCATCAGTGTCACCAATGCCACGTATCAGTGCCATCTGTCATCAGTGTCAAGTGTCGGTGCCATGTGTCATCAGTGCCACCTGTCAGTGTCACGTGCCATCTGTTATCAGTGTCACGTGTCATCAATGCCACGTATCAGTGCCATCTGTCATCAGTGTCACGTGTCATCAATGCCACGTATCAGTGCCACCTGTCATTAGTGTCACGTGTCATCAGTGCCACCTGTCAGTGTCACGTGCCATCTGTCATCAGTGCCACATATTAGTGCCATCTTTCATCAGTGCCACGTATTAGTGCCACATGATATCAGTGCCACGTATTAGTGCCATCTGTCATCAGTGTCACGTGTCATCAGTGCCCCATACTAGTGCCATCTGTCACCAGTGCCACATCAGTGTCACATGTCATCAGTGCCACGTATCAGTGCCACCTGTCATCAGTGCCACATCAGTGTCACGTGTCATTGTCCTGGTGCTCCAGGGCCTTCAAAAGTGTAATAGGTAATCAACAATTTAGATGTGTAATTTATGCTCATAGAACACGTGACGGCGCTCCCTGCATTTTGGGCCTCTCTAAGTGGCCAGGCTGTGTAAAAGTCCCACACATGTGGTATCGTAGTACTCAGGAGGAGTAGCAGAATTTATTTTGGGGTGTCATTTGTGGTATTCACATGCCATGTGAGAGAAATAACCTATTACAATGACAATTTTGTGGAAAAAAATAAAAAATAAAAAAATAATTCATTTTGCAAAGAATTGTGGGAAAAAAATGACAACATCAAAAAGCTCACCATGCCTCTTACTAAATACCTTGGAATGTCTACTTTCAAAAAAGGGGTCATTTGGGGGGTATTTGTACTTTCCTGGCTTGTTCGGGTCACAAGAAATGAGATTGGTCACCAGTGCATCAGGTGTGATCAATTTTATATAATTCGCACCACAGTTTGTAGAGTCTGTAACTTTCACAAAGACCAAATAATATCCACTAATTTGGGTTATTTTTACCAAAGATATGTGGCAGTATAAATTGTGGGCAAAATTTATGAAGAAAAATTAATAATTTGCTAAATTTTATCACAGAAACAAAGAAAATGCGTTTTTTTTTCAAAATTTTCGGTCTTTTTTCATTTATAGCGCAAAAAATAAAAAACCCAGAGGTGATCAAATACCACCAAAAGAAATCTCTATTTGTGGGAAAAAAAGGACAAAAAATGTATTTGGGTGCAGTGTTGCATGACTGAGTAATTCAAAGTGTGAGAGCACCGAAAGCTGAAAATTGGTCTGGGCAGGAAGGGTGTTTAAGTGCCCAGTAAGCAAGTGGTTAAACAAAAACAAAAAATGAATTGTGTATCTTATGTTGATTGACTATACTTAATGTTTCTCTCTCTGTTTACTTATAGTGAAATTGTACACAAGGTCTATAATAAGCTCCTGAGGAAGCCATGTTGATGGCGAAACATGTAGAGCTGAAAATACTGTGTACCACGACCGTATGAATTTTCATATGTTGATTTTAACATTTTTTTATGTTTATTTAAGAAAATTTAGTCAATATAGATTTTGCTTCAAATTGAGTCATTTGGCACCTCAAAACTCCCATTTTCGCACCTTGTTGAAAGTGCAAGCAGGTCACAAGGAAGTCGCAAGGAAATTACAAACAAGTCGCACGACTTTGGGGTCCCGGTCTTTAAAATGTTCTGCAGCAGGCTCCCTTCCTGCCACCTTGGGCCCCCTCTATGGTGGCGGAAAGCCAGGGACCAGTTGCAAGTGCAACCTCTCCCACCCTGGTAGTTCCTCCACTGATTCGGTCAAAAAAACAGAAGTGGTAATAGACGGCGTCAGAAGTGTCATTGTTTTTTTGTTATTTTACACAGAGCTCACGTTCCATTTACAGACTACTATGTAAAGAATTTTTTGTCTACAAAGAAATGTTAGCGGAATTTCCTGAAGTTTCCCCTTTTGCAGGCAAAAAGGTTACAGCAGCTGCTGAGACTCAGAAGACCGACAAACAATTTGCCGACACCAGACCGAGACATTTATCCTCCTTCAACGATGAGCATGATGGAGCCACTCCGAACCTTCGTCTTGTCTTATTTCAATATTCTTTCAACCACGGGCCTGGCTCTTCTCCTTCTACTGCTGGAGAAGTTGGTGGAAGGTGACTTTGAATGTCCCAGAGACTCTATGATGGCCTTCGGGTACAGCCTCTTCTTTATCGTTGTGCCGTGCCTGATCCTTCTGTTCCTGGGATGGAAGTTTTCTGACTTACCTTGTGCGTCGTGTAGATCCTGCTGGTCGGGATGCCGCTCTTGCTACACCTTCATGCGAATCTCAACAGCTCCGATTTTATGGTTCTTGATTGTATTAAGTGATGGAAGATACCTAGAATGCTTGGCGAAGTTTCTGAGAAGCGGAGAGGGAATTGCCATAGTCAAGCCAATAGGCCAGGTATGAGATATTTATATATAGAGATATATATATAGGTAAAATAATGGGGTGCACCTACTCCACACAATGCAACGAGAATAATGGGTGCAGGAAAAAATACGGGTTCCAAACCGTCACTAATACACAATCCAAATCCTTTCCACATTCCAATTTGCTGCTGAAATCTTCAGAGACATTCATTCATCAAGTCCAACTGTAAGTGTACACCAGAAAAAGTTAAAAGTTGAATCTGTTATGTTGCACTTACAGTTGGACTTGATGAATGAATGTCTCTGAAGATTGCAGCAGCAAATTGGAATGTGGAAAGGATTTGGATTGTGTATTAGTGACGGTTTGGAACCCGTATTTCTTTTGTATTGTATTTGTATTGTAACTGTACTGTCTGCCCTAATTTTGTAAAGTGCTGTGCAAACTGATGGCGCTATATAAACCCTGTATAATTATAATAATAGTAATAATAATAATAACAACAATATAATAATAATTATTATTATAATTATTGTTATTTTTTTCATTATTAGTGTTATTATTTTTCAATTTTTTTTTCATTATTATTATTATATTATTATTATTGTCATTATTATAGTATTGTTATTATTTGTATTATTCGAATTATTAGTAATAATATTATTATTATATTTAATTGTTAATAATTATTATTATCGCCAGCTCTGAAAGGTTTTACCCCCTTTATGACCAGGCCATTTTTTTTTTTTAGCACTGCGCTACTTTAACTGACAAGTGCGTGGTTCTGCAACACTATACCCAAATAAAATGTATATAATTTTGTGCTATGAGGTCAGGAGTAATTAACGCAGGGTTTGGAGGTCAGGAGTAATTAACGCAGTGTTTGGAGGTCAGGAGTAAGTAACGCTAAGGTCAGGAGTAAGTAACGCTGGGTTCGGAGGTCAGGAGTAAGTAACGCTGGGTTCGGAGGTCAGGAGTAAGTAACGCAGAGTTTTGAGGTCAGAAGTAAGTAATGCTAAGGTCAGGAGTAAGTAACGCTGGGTTCGGAGGTCAGGAGTAAGTAACGCAGAGTTCGGAGGTCAGGAGTAAGTAACGCAGAGTTCGGAGGTCAGGAGTAAGTAACGCTAAGGTCAGGAGTAAGTAACGCTGGGCTTGGAGGTCAGAAGTAAGTAATGCTAAGGTCAGGATTAAGTAACGCTGGGTTTGGAGGTCAGGAGTAAGTAATGCAGGGTTTGGAGGTCAGGAGTAAGTAACGCAGGGTTTGGAGGTCAGGAGTAAGTAACGCAGGGTTGTGAGGTCAGGAGTAAGTAACGCAGAGTTCGGAGGTCAGGAGTAAGTAACGCAGAGTTCAGAGGTCAGGAGCAAGTAACGCTAAGGTCAGGAGTAAGTAACACTGGGTTTGGAGGTCAGGAGTAAGTAACGCTAAGGCCAGGATTAAGTAACGCTGGGTTTGGAGGTCAGGAGTAAGTAACGCAAAGTTCGGAGGTCAGGAGTAAGTAATGCTATGGTCAGGAGTAAGTAACGCTGGGTTTGGAGGTCAGGAGTAAGTAACGCTAAGGTCAGGAGTAAGTAACACTAAGGTCAGGAGTAAGTAACGCTGGGTTCAGAGGTCAGGAGTAAGTAACACTAAGGTCAGCAGTAAGTAACGCAGAGTTCAGAGGTCAGGAGAAGGTAACACTAAGGTCAGGAGTAAGTAACGTGGGGTATATTTCACATGGATATACAAAGTGGTTGCGATGATATGTACAATTTTACTAAAACGCATGTCCAAGAATCAGAAATGGGTCTTGACGTTGGAGTTTGTTTTACCCTCCGCCACGAAGGGGTTGAGGTTCCTCGTCTCCTTGTTTGGAATAAATGTCCCCCCAATGGATGACTTTTCTCTAATGAAGTTTTTTTTTGTTGCTCTTGTGCAGGTAGTCGGACTGATGGGTATATGTGTGCTCATCGCACTTAGACTCTTCCTATCGAGCTGCAATTGCTGCCGTTGTGTACAAGATACTCGGGCAAACTGGCACGAGCAGAAGTACGAGGAGTGCCTGCTAAGAGAGGTTGAAGACGGTATAAGGAAGAAGGCAAACAAGATACATGAAGCCTACGTAGAAGACTTGGTTGAGAAAGCATTTTCTGGTAGAAATTGTAAAACTGGAGTCAAAGGATGGATGAAAAATTTGGAAACCCTCGTTAGTAAAGCTAAAAAGAATGCAAAAAAAGAAATAAGAAAAAAGAAAAAGAAAAGTAAAAAAAATGCCCAAACATCAAACCAAATGTTTGCTGAAGAATTTACTGTTTCCTTAAATGAAGCATTGCTTGCAAATAGTGATAACAACGTCTAAAAAACAAAACAAAAAAAAACAATGAAATTAAAGTCGACAAACAGAAAAGCAAAACAACAGACACTGAAGCTGCAGAGAAGGAAGTCCTTGAGTAGTCATTATTTGGATTTGTGTTGCCTAATTACCAAAACAAACATCGGAGGGATTGACCTGCCAAAAGTGTTGGACCACTGCAGTGAGACTCAGGGGAGGGCTGGCAGCCTTAGGCCTGGGGGGGAGTCCAGTCAAGTGGCCCATTGAACTACCGAATCAGCTCACCATCCATGCCCAGCTGGTTTTTCAATGCAGCCTCACCAGTGCCCCTCAATGCAGCCTGATCAGTGCCCATCAATGCCGACTCATCAGTGCCACCTCATCAGTGCAACCTCACCAGTGTCCATAAATGCAGTCTCACCAGTGCCCATCCAATGCAGCCTGATCACTGGGGCAGGGTAAATGGGGTGTGGGGGTCAGCTGGGGGTGTCAGGGTCTCTTACTTGGCAGCTCAGGTTGCACGCCACGGCCCGCGCAAGCCAGCACCCAGCCCCACAGCCCGAGCCAGTCACGGGCACCCTGGTCTCTGAGGGTGGTAGTTTCCTCTGCGCGGCTTGGGAGCTTGAGTGTGGACTACAACTCCCGGAATGCAACAGTGGCCGACTGCCGCAGCTGTAAATATAGCAGCGGGCGCCAGCCATTTTCAACGCAAGATAGGGCGGCCTGGGGGGCAATTGCCACTCTGTCCCCCAGCCCAGCCCTCCCCTGGTGAGACTACTGCTTCCATAAGGAGTAAAGGAACCTTTTTTTGTAGCCTGCTGCCAGGGGACTGAAGTCTGAAGCCTCTGTTAAGTTGGGACAATGGGACTACACTTTACATCCCTTTTATGTGGGCATTTCGTCATCCATAGATGGATAAAAACAGACTGCAATGCCCTCGATTGTTTCAATCACCTTATATGACATTGTCTGTTATTATTAATGCGCTCTATGGCTTGCCGTTGCCGATAATTGTTGTTGATGTTCTCCAATTTTTTATGTTATTGTATCATCTTTAAAGAGGGATTCCACCTAAAAAAAAATATTAAAAGCCAGCAGCTACAAATACTGCAGCTGCTGACTTTTAAAAAATGGACACTTACCTGTCCCAGGGTCCAGCGATGTCGGCAGCCAAAGCCGATCAATCGCTCGGCTCTCGGCAGCTGCCGCCGACGCCATCCTCGGTGAGGGAATCAGGGAGTGAAGCGTTCCGGCTTCACTTCCCAGGTTCCCTACTGCGCAATGCGCGTCCTAACTGGTCCCCGATATCTCCTAAGACCTGTGTGCTTCCCAGGTGACAGCGGGTGGGGAGTACGGGAAGGGGCGTGACTCCCGCAGGAGTCTATTCCCGGAACTGGGTGCAAATACCTGTATTATACAGGTATCTGCACCCCCCTCCCCCCTGAAAGGTGCCAAATGTGACATCGGAGGGGGGGGGAGGGTTCCGAAAAGCGGAGGTTCCATTTTTGTGTGAACCTCCGCTTTAAGCTTGTACCTTCTAAACCTCAATAAAAATTATTTGGGGGAAAAAAAAAAAACAGACTGCAATGTACCCATATGGGTGGTCAGATGTAAGAAGTTGTCCATTTACATCTCCTTACATCAGGGTTCATTCAGATTTGGAGACATGAACGCAATACGTTTGCGCCCAGGTTCTCTTTGGCAGACCTGACCAGATATGGGTGGATACAGGCGGACACACGTCCATTTACCTCCAGCTACCATTAGTGATTACAGGAAGGAATTTGTCTTCCATTGCAAGATGTAGGGAAAAGAGAGAAAATATGGAATGGACACAGATGTTGCATATGTGATGAGTATAGGATTCCCTACTGAGATGAAACGGAGGAGGCCCATGAGAAAGCCGAGCTCCTCCATGTCTCTTATTAGTTTGGTTGCCCTTCTCTGCACTTTCTCCAGTTCTCTGATATCCTTTTTGAGAACTGGGGCACCAGTTCTCAAAATGTACCCATGGGTGTACATTGGGCACCAGTTCTCAAAAAGGATATCGGGGAACTGGAGAAAGTGCAGAGAAGGGCAACCAAACTGATAAGAGGCATGGAGGAGCTCAGCTATGAGGAGAGATTAGAGGAACTGAATTTATTCTCTCTTGAGAAGAGGAGATTAAGGGGGGATATGATCTCCATGTACAAATATATAAAGGGGTCCATATAGTGAACTTGGTGGTGAGTTATTCACTTTAACCACTTCAGCCCTGGAAGGATTTTCCCCCTTTTTTTTGCGATACGGCACTGTGTCTCTTTAACTGACAATTGCGTGGCCTTGCAGCGTTGCACCCAAACAAAATTGATGTCCTTTTTTCCCCACAAATAGAGCTTTCTTTTGGTGGTATTTAATCACCTCTGCGGTTTTTATTTTTTGCGGTATAAACAAAAAAAGAGCGACAATTTTGAAAAAAAAAAAAAAAAAGCTATTTTTTTTACTTTTTGCTATAATAAATATCCCCCCAAAAAATATATATAAAAAAAAAATTTTTTTATTCAGTTTAGGCCGATATTTATTCTTCTACAGATTTTTGTAAATAAAAAATAGCAATAAGCGTATACTGATTGGTTTGCGCAAAAGTTATAGTGTCTACAAAATAGGGAGCAGATTTATGGCATTTTTATTTTTTTTATTTTTTTTACTAGTAATGGCGGCGATCTGCGATTTTTATTGGGACTGACATTGTGGACAGATCGGACACTTTTAACACTTTTTTGCAACCATTGACATTTATACACCAAGCTAAAAATAGCCACTGATTACTGAATAAATGTCACTGGCAGGGAAGGAGTTAACACTAGGGGGCGATCAAGGGGTTAAATGTGTGTCCTAGGGAGTCATTATAACTGTGGGGGGAGGGGACTGACTGAAGGAGGAGACCGATAGCTGTTCATACTTAGTATGAACAACAGATCGCTCTCCTCACCCCTGACAGAAGGGAGATCTGTCTGTTTACACTGACAGACCTCCGTTCTGTGTCTCTCAGGAGCAATCGCTGGTGCCCAGCGAACATCGCGGCCGCCGGCTCAGTCGTCGCGTTCGTGGGCGCGTGCCCCCTAGTGGTCTTAAAGCGGCTGATGTATACCTATGGCGATTTGACCAGGCGAGCCAACCTGCCGCAGTATAACTGCGGCTGCTGGCCGTCTAGTGGTTAAGGTCATCACAGAGGACAAGGGGGCACTCTTTACGTCTAGAGGAAAAGAGATTTCATCTGCAAATACGGAAAGGTTTCTTCACAGTAAGAGCTGTGAAAATGTGGAATAGACTCCCTCTAGAGGTGGTTCTGGCCAGCTCAGTAGATTGCTTTAAAAAAGGCCTGGATACTTTCCTAAATGTACATAATATAACTGGGTACTGACATTTAGGCTCCATTCACACTAGCGCGTTTTTTGATGCATTTTGCAGAAATGCAGGGAAAATTTTTAACATGGGTTCCTATGGAACATGTTCACATCAATGCATTTTTGTGCCTCTGCATTTTTGGAAAGGGTCGGGGACTTTCTTTCATGCAAAATGCAGCGTTTTGCATGTAATAGAAGTCAATGGACCCGCATCCAAAACGTAAAGCCTCATACACACGATCGGACCGTGGACCAACTTTTCCGTGGATTTTTGTCCAAAGGGCGTTGGCCCCAAGTTGGTATTGCATACACACGGCAGGACTTTTTCAGCCAACTTTCACCAAATCACTTGGTTTTTTTGCTCTTTACCGCCACCTTTGGTCAACTTCTGTATTGTTGTCTGATCTTTTGCATTGGTTCTGCATTGGTTTGTACAAAAGTCCGTTGGTTTTGTGTACACACGGTCGGACTTTGGTCCATCGGACTTTTGTTGGCAGAAAGTTGGTCCGTTCGCACAGCCAACAAAAGTCCGATGAAACCTGGAAAAAGTTGGTCCGATGGAGCGTACACACGGTCGGATGTTGGTCCAAAACAGCTAATTTGCATGTTGGTTGTCAAAAAGTCCGATCGTGTGTACGGGCCTTAAGTACCACGTTTTTACAGCGTTTTTACAGCGATTTTGCCGCGATTTGCGTTTTGCGTTTTTTAAGCAACCACAGTGTAAAAAAAGAAAAATTTAAAAAAAAAATAAAAATGCTAAAACCCAAAACGCAAATCGCGGCAAATCGTGTCCAAAAACGCGGCAAGCACCGCAAAAAGCACTGCAAAAACGCTCAAAAGCAAAATGCATAGATGTGAATCGAGCCTTATAGGTAAAGTTGATCCGGGGAAAATTGCCTCTCTGGGGATCAGGAAGGAAATTTTTCCCCTGCTGTAGCAAATTGGATCATGCTCTGCTGGTTTTTTTTTCGCTTTCCTCTGGATCAACGCTGGGTGAAGGATTATGTATATGGGATTGATTTTTTTATTTTTTTGGGGTTGAATTAGATGGACTGCCATTTGAGATAACCTTGTCCCCAGTCACCGCACTCATTAGTTTAGCTTTGGATTGAGGCAGTCAAGTCCTGGAAATTCTGCAGAACATTTGCAAAGCACCTGTTCTGTTTTGCAGCACAAAAACCTGAGGTTGGAAAAAAGAATGTGAAAAAGAGAGGGGGGGGGGGGGGGAAAGACAGGGGTGGATGGGCTCCTTTGAATTCCGTTGATTTTGGGTACTATGGTGTGGTGGTTCTGCCGTCTTCGGGATGACCTTCCCAGGCTCTCTTTTATATTCAGTTTATGTTCTTTTCTTTGTATTATGTTATTTATTATATTTATGTAACAGGTGTATGTGTGTGTATGTAACAAAGACACATGCAAGACTGTCACTGCTTCTACATTTGTGTTTTTTTGTATCTTTTTTTTTTTTACATCATCTTTGTAATTGGAAACATTTATATACTTTTGTACATATACACAACTGTTTAAGTTTAATAAACAAAGTTTCAAATATGACTACTGGCTCATGTACACAGGGCATTTGAAATTAACCTCTTCTGAACTTGACAGCTGATAACCGACAGCTTTTACATATGGAGTTTATGTGAGATTTGCAGCAGTTATGAGAATTTGAGGTTTGAAGATAGCCTCAGGAGACCCTCCCAAATAGCCACAATGCATGAAAAACAAGTAAAGTATTAAAAATTTCAGAGAGAAAAGAGATCATCAGCAGCATCGAGAGCAGTGTCCTTGTAGATAGCGGTCTTTTCTTTTGTGTTTTCACTATGATCCCACCAGTGGTGGCCCCTAATGCAGGGCGCAGGGGCGCCACCCCCCTATCCATGTGTCCCGCCCCCTAATCTACATGTGAGGCACCAGACACATGGATTCCAATGTTTTTTTTTTCTTTTTTTGAAGCACATGATTAGAGCCTCTAATAGGCTTCAAAAAAGAGGTGGGGCCTGATCCCACCCAGTTGTGTGACAATAGCAAATGACTATTCGCTATTGCCTTCCTGATTCTCCTCCCGGACAATCAGGAAGCGGGTCCTGAGACCCGTCACATCATTGGCCGAAAGGAGAAATTACCCTTTTGGCCGCCTATGAGGAGGAGGGAGGAGACGCACGGTGGAAGCTGATGTGATGCCGAGGAGGAGGAGACTGTCAGAAACCATGAAATCAGGCCGAGGCAGAAGTACAGTTAAATCACACTTGTTTAATAATAAAAGTTAAAAGAACAAACGTAGTCAAAACATAGCCAAAGTTCAGTAACCAGATTGGATGGTCAGCCAAGCCAGAAGTCAGGGATCAATGTAGTGGAACAGCAAGCAGGGTCTGGAGCCAGCAGGGATGTCAGAAAAGCAAGTCTTGAACAGGATCGCAGGAGAATATCTCTGTGATGTTGACCAAGGCGAAGGCAGAGCTCCTCTGGACTGGACAGCTTAAAGCGGTTCTGCACACAATTATTTTTTTTTCTACTACTGTTAAAATACTTTTTAAGTCAAATGTTAAACTCACTTTTTCTGTGTCAGTCCATGTCCGTTTTGTCACGAAATCTGCACTTTTTAAAAAAAAAAAACAACACTATTTCCATTTTGCTTGTGGGCATTTGAAGCCCACAAGCAATCACTTCCTTGTTCCCATTCCAGGCCTCGCTGGTTCCCGCGCATGCGCACTGACAACAGCGCCGAGCGGCGTAAAAACCACTATGTTGCCATAGCAACGGGTGGCGTCCGTGAAATCACGCGAGATTTCGCGTCGGCTGTCCGCACTGACTCCTGGGATGAATGACACCAGATCCCAGGAGACAGTGCGGCAATCAAAGGAAGTGATGAGGATCCCCGCACAAACCCCGCCCACACCCGCAGAGACAGAGGAATGGGTGCATAGACCGGGCCAGCAATTAGAAGGTAAAAAAAAAAAAAAAAACGGCCATTTAGCACTCTTTGCCAGATTTGGAAGGCAATGAGATCTAGGCAAAAAAAGTGTGTGCAGAACCGCTTTAAGTAGGCAGGACTGACGAGCAGGAAATCATCAACAGCTGAGTCACTGTGGAGAGATAGAAGCTGGCAATTAGCCGACAGCTGAGCGGCCAGCCCTGAGAAGGAAGGACTGAGCCCAGCCCTGACAGAGACACAGAAAGCCGCTGCCCATCACCCGGAGGAAGCTCTGCCTGATAGATGGGGTAAGTACGGGGGGGTGGGGTGCGGGTGACCGACCAACTGGAGGGAGTGGCTGTGGGTGCGCTCTTTGCCGCACCACCTCAGAAAAAGATACCACCAGCCGCCACTGGATCCCATTATGAGCATGTGTGAGGAAATGCTCCCTGATGTTGCTGAGGCTCCGAAGACATAGAAAATTGCGTGAAAGGACCATAGTTCATTGCTACTGGACTCATCTATTGATGCAGACAACAGCATGTGGTGAAATTTGTGTTTTTTCAACATTTTTTATATGTTCAAAAATGATCAGAAATGTTTCCTCTTTTAAAAACGCTTAAAAACGCAAACGCTCATAAACGCGGTTTACCGCGGTTACAAGCGTTTGAGCGCAATTTTTCTGCTTTCAAAAAAATGCCTGTAACCTCAACTGCTTCTAAACTTCTATACACTGCTGAGTGTACACATAGAATAACATAGAGGAGAGTTCAGGGGCTTCTGAAAAAAAAACGCCTAACTTCAGTTTAGCATCTGTAGTGTGCATCAGGCCTGCAAAAGAAGCAACGCGTATTATTTATTGAGGAACGCATTACTAGAGAATCTGTAGGAAGGTTTGCATTCACTATAACTAGAGTTGAGCGGACACCTGGATGTTCGGGTTCGACGGGTTCGGCCAAACTTCGCACTTGACCCCGAACCCCATTGAAGTCAATGGGGACCGGAAATTTTGAGGACTAAAATGGCTCTAAAAAAGTAATGGAAAGGGCTAGAGGGCTGCAAAATGTTGTTAAGAGCATGGCAAGTGCGCTGCAAACAAATGTGGATAGGGAAATAACTTAAAATAACATAAAATACATAAAAAAAAAAATAATATGCTGGAGACCCCCTTCCTAAAAGAAGAGGTACAGGAAGTCATTAAGAACCTCAGAAACTCAATGGCACGATGCCACACATATGGTGGGAATGCCCCAGAATATGCCCCTTCTGGAAAAAAATATTCAATTTAATCGATAAGCTTGTGGGAAAATAAAATACTTTGAAATTACATTTTTTTTTTTTATAATAATCTTGACCTAGGAGGACGAGTTCCATATGGAGTAGGAGGTTGAGGTGGCGGTGGATGTGGCGGTGTAGGTGGAAGCGGCGGTGGAGGAGGACGAGGTAGCCAACACTGGTTTTTGTTTTCAATTTTTTTTTTTTTTAATTAGGGTACACCCCAAAAGAGTGAGAGAGATCAAAAATACAACAATGGCTGGGTAAGGCCGGTGATGTGTCGAATTCTGTACCCCGTCGGATAGTGTCCGCCCTGTACTGCGCTTGCGCAGTACGGAGGACAAGGGGATTCCCAAAATCTCCGAAGACGAACGACTACCATATGTCCACTTGGATGGTGGGGCTTGAACCTGCACTCACTACGAAGGCGCCGTTCATCTTCGGAGATTTTCGAACTCTCCTTGTCCTGTGTACTGCGCAAGCGCTGCGCCTGCGCAGTATGATGGCCAGACAGTTTTTGTCAGAACACCGGTATACATGTCTATTCTGCACAAGGTACAGACAAGTCCTGTGGGATCCATGCCTGGTTCATTTTAATGAACGTGAGCTTGTCCACATTCCCCCTGCTGTCAAATACAACAATGGCTGGGTAAAGCAGGTGATGTGTCGAATTCTGTCCCCTGTCGGATAGTGTCCGCCCTGTACTGCGCTTGCTCAGTACAGAGGACAAGGGGATTCCGAAAATCTCCGAAGGCGAACGGCACCTGCGCTGTGAGTCCAGGTTCAAGCCCCACCATCCAAGTGCACACAGAGTTAGAATAAAGAAATAGCCGAGCGAAGCGAGGCTGTGCCCGAAGTGTGGCGAGCGTACTCTGTACTGCGCAAGCGCTGCGCCTGCGCAGTACGGGGTGGACACTATCCGATGGCCGGACAGTTTTTGTTAGAACACCGGTATACATTCCGCACAAGGTACAGACAAGTCCTGTGGGATCCACAGTGGCGTCTCCAGCTTATAAATTTAGGGGAGGGGCACATGGCACATGGGGGCAAAAAGTAGGGGGGCAACTATAAAATGCAATTATATATATATATCCTGGGGCCCTTTACTACGATCCCAAGCCCTTTCACATGTTCTGCAGTGAGCTCCTTTCCTACTGTATTGGGCCCCCCCAGGTTGGCAGAAAACAAGAGATATATGTCACCAGCATACCAAGAAAATATAAGGGTCCAAAGCAGTGGGAGAACTATCAGGGTTGCAAAGATTGTCTTGCCACCGGGCCCTGGTGTTCTGCCACTGTGGGGTTCCCCAGCCTCCTCTTGCTGTCCTGCCCCTGCTATTCACAGCGCTGGTCTGGCATCTCTTGGAATTTACAGGCTGGTTCTCCTGTCCTAAGGACGGGAGAAATCAGTCTGTTTTTTTCAGTAACTGAGAGTCCTGGTGGAGTCCTTCCTGCAACTCGCTCTTCCTGCCAATGAGGATGCAGGGGAAGGAGCAGATTGGGCGGCCGTGGTTGTGTGAGCGCTCGCATTATGCAGAGGGAGGGGGGAGGAATCAGGAGCTGACTGGGGACGCTCTCCCTCTCAATAGAGACTACGAATGCAAAAAGACATTGCCTTTTTGTAAAAAAAAATAAAATATATATATATATATATATTTTTTTTTGTTTTTTTTAAATTGGGGGAGCACATGGTGGGGCAAAGGATAATGTTGGGGGGGTCAGGGCCCCCTCTGCCCCCCCCCCAGTGACGCCATTGGTTGGCACCCATAGACGTGATGGGTGAATGCTACAGTGGTGTATGGCCGTGAGACTCAGGCTGTAAGAAAGAAATGCACCGTGAAATGGGAAACAGAAAATCCGAAATGAACTGAACCGGGAAGAAACAAGAAAAAATAAACTCTGAGAATCAGAGAAATGAAGAAGAACCACTATGGAAAGAAAACAAACAAAAAGCTGCCACTTAGAAACAACACGTAGGTACCGAGTCGGGCTCCAGAAATGAAAATAACCACCCCTGAAAATCAGTCATGAGGAAAACAAACGATACCTACCTGAAAAGTGCCTGAGACTGCAAAAACAACACTTTGCGTCCTGTTGATGTGAAGAAAAAACAACTATAGAAAAAGGGGACATAAGCAGGGACGTTTTTTTCCACTGGGCATGCTGGGCAGTTGCCCGGGGGCCCCACTTGTCTGGAGGGCCCCATCCAGGGCTGATCCTCAGTGCTGCAATCTGCTGCTTAAATTGAGTGACTGCACTGGTTGCTCACTTCGCCGGCCGGCATCTGGCTAGCAACCAGTGACGTCAATCAGAGGCTGCGGCTGCCCCAGCATTCATAGCGCACCGCGGCTACCCCAGTGGCTAGTGAACAGGCCCCGCCCACCTCTGCCATGTTCTTCAGACAGCATGGAGAGGGAGCGGAGCGAACAGACGGCCCTTGATAGCTGGCGCTGCCTTGCTGCTGTGAGTGACACACTGTACTGCACCAGGCCGGCGGCCTCAAGTAAGTCTAACAATGTCTACTTAAGTAAGTTCAAGTTGTGCATCAAACACAGCCACTGTCTGTGCCCCTCAAAAGCTGCCACTGTGCCCCTCAAACACAGCCACTGTGCCCATCAAACACAGCCACTGTCTGTGCCCCTCAAAAGCTGCCACTGTGCCCCTCAAACACAGCCACTGTGCCCATCAAACACAGCCACTGTCTGTGCCCCTCAAAAGCTGCCACTGTGCCCCTCAAACACAGCCACTGTGCCCATCAAACACAGCCACTGTGCCCATCAAACACAGCCACTGTGCCCATCAAACACAGCCACTGTGCCCATCAAAGCTGCCACTGTGCCCATCAAAGCTGCCACTGTGCCCATCAAACGCAGCCCCTGTGCCCATCAAACTGTGCCCGGGTGGCATGTATAAGTAAGAGATATTTGAAGAAAAATGTATTGTCCAGGTCATATTTAAGCCCAAGTACATCAAAAGGATAGTAAAGTATTCTCTTTGATTATGTGGGTTAGATGTGCAATACCAATATGACTCCACCATGCCAAGTCTGGGTGACTGTAGAGCTCAGGGAGGTTGGGGTTCCGCCACAGAGGAGTCTGTGGCAAAGTACCCATAGAAGACTGTGTCACAGTTTTCCCCCGCCACCATCAAAGCGATAAAAATAACCTCGATAGGGGAGAATCTAGAAGCACCCGATTTCTTTGCTCTATGGAGTTCATCCCGTAGAGAGGTAGGAGGTTCAAATAAGGTCAATAAAAGTGCCGTGGCAGGAGTCAGTGGGTCAGAATGTAACCAAGCATGGACATAGGTAAGTTGGGAGGCAAGGAAATCATTTCTTATGTCCATGCTTGGTTACATTCTGACCTACTGACTCCTGCCACGGCAAAATGGTGACGACCTTTTATGGTCGCCTCCAGCTGATGGGAGCTGACCCTTTTCAGAACTCTCATCTCAAATGGCTATTGTCTATGCCTGAGCTTTCTGAAGGGGACTGGGAAGAAGCAACTGAGTTTATACACCACCTGCATTATACTCCAGCCAAGCTGGTCCGGATGGGTCTGGGACAAGATACTGCATGTGCTGGATGTGATATGATTGCTGCTGACCTTTTCCATATGTTCTGGACCTGTCCCGGACTCTCAACCTTCTGGAAGGAATTGTTTGCTTTCTTCGACCACAAACTTCATCTATCGATACCAGGGGCGGACTGGCAACTCATGGGGCACCCAGGAAATAAGAGATTATGGGGCCCCCCAGACAATCAGAGATTATGGGACCACACAGTATACACACACACAGTATACAATCACACAGTATACACATACATGTACACACAGTATACACAGACATGTTTCTATTGGCTGAGAAGGTACTGGAGAGGTGGGGCAGCTATAATCTCGGGACTTTTAGACCAAAAGGATGTCGGTAAGGGACATTTCAGAAACAGATGTAAAAAAAAAAACACAGATTTTTACATACTGTCCCTGGTTTTACTGAGGCTGGCAACCCTGATGGGGCCCCCTAGTGGCCCGGGGCCCTCGGAAATTGCCCGAGTGGCCGAATGGTCAGTCCGCCCCTGATCGATACCTCACATCCTGGAGGTAGAACTGTTGGGAATTAGGGATGAGCCCGGTGTTCGATTCAAACCCATGTTTGAATCGAACATTGGCCGTTCGTCCGTTCGACGAAACCAGAACTTTGTGGGCCGTTCGCATCAAATTCGTGTGATACGAACGGCCCACAATGCACTGCGCCATCAGCACTGCTGGCTGATGATTGGCCAAGCATGCACTGTGACCCCGCATGCTTGGCCAATCACAGTGCCGGCAGTGAGGAGAGCCATAATTATAGCTCAGGGGGTTTAGTACACGCCCCACACTATATAAGGCCGCCAGCGCAGCGGCCTTGTGTAGTGTGCTCCGGCGTGCAGGGAGAGAGCTAGATAGGCAGGGACAGTGTGTTCTTTACCAGGCATCTGCAGGAGTTAGTGTGTGTTGTGTGCCTCCAGCATAGCACTGTATACACCTGTATCTACCAATATTTGCTGGGTATATAGGGTTTTAGGTATAGGGTTTTATTTTGGGTGCGGGGTTCCCTTAAAATCCATACAAGACCCAATGGGGCTGGTAATGGGCTGGGGTGGGGGGGGGGGGTGGGGTAGCCATGCCATTTTTATCAAAGATTTTCATCCATATTGCCAGGACAAGACATGACTATGACCATGATTAAAGCCACAAGCAGTTTTAAATAGCTTTTTTTCCTTTATAAATGTCATTTTGTGCAGGGACAGTTCTAAACACGGGAAACACATGCCACTTCACAGGCATACTTTACACACCCCCCAGGTACCATATTTAAAGTAATATTTCACTTTTTTTTTTTTTTTTCACTTCATGCATCATTAAAATCACTGCTCCAGAAAAAACGGCCGTTTTTAAAACGTCTTTTTGCATTGATACATGTCCCCTGGGGCAGGACCCGGGTCCCCAAACCCTTTTTCGGACAATAACATGCATATTGGCCGTTGTAATTATCACTTTAGATTTCGAACGTTCGCGTCCATTGTATTTAATAGGGTTCGAACGTTCGCACAAACTTTCGGTCCGATCGCAGGTTCTGGTGCGAACCGAACCGGGGGGGGGGGGGGGGTGTTCGGCTCATCCCTATTGGGAATACTCAACGACCAGGTTCACCATACTCACACCAGGACATTGCTACGTACATTATTATTTTATGCACGTAAAACCGTCCTACTGCACTGGAAAGATGTGGGCCCTCTTTCAGCCCAAGCCTTCTTCCGCCTTGTTCATGGGGGTCCTTCCCAAATTCAAATTGATATACAAGAGTAGGGCATGCCCTAAGAAATTCGCTAAAATCTGGCAACCATGGCTTGATGTTTTGGAGGATTTCTGGGCGGATGTCCTTTCTTCACATCTTTCCCAGCAGGCCCACTACTTATGTACTCTAAACTTATTTTTCAGGAAGATGCCAAAGTTGATAGATACGGGTTGTCTTATGTGAAACATCTAAAGCATATGAGGGGGACTCTGGACCTTTGCTGTTCTTATAGGGTCACATGTGCTGCAGGTTTGAATGGGTGCAAGTATGAAGGTATAAATGTGTGTTTGGGGGTATTTCTGGGCACTGACTGGCACCTTTATGTACCAATAAAAAACAGTGATGCCCAGCAATGCCACCCATCAGTGTCCAGCAGTGCCACTTATCAGTGCCCATCCGTGCCCATCAGTGCCCACCTATCAGTGCCCATCCATGCCACCTATCTGTGCCACCCATAAGTACCCAACAGTGCCACCCATAAGTGCCCATCAGTGCCGCCTATGAGTTCACATGAGTGCCGCCTATGAGTGCCCATCAGTGCTGCATACCAGTGCCACCTATCGGTGCCTATCAGTGCCCATCAGTGCCGCCTATCAGTGCCCATAATCAGTGAACGTCAGTGCCACCTCATCAGTACCACCTCATTGTTGCCACCTCAGCGGTGCCCATGAGTGCTGCCTTATCAGTGCCCGTCAGTGCAGCCATATCAGTGCTCGTCATTGAAGAAGAAAACGTACTTATTTACAAATAATTTTAACAGAAACAAAGAAAAACTTGTTTTTTTTCAAAATTTTCGGTCTTTTTTTATTTGTTGCGCAAAAAATAAAAATTGCAGAGGTGATCAAATACCACCAAAAGAAAGCTCTATTTGTGGGAACAAAATGATAAAACTTCGGTTTGGATACAGTGTTGTATGACCGCGCAATTGTCATTCAAAGTGCAACAGCGCTGAAAGCTGAAAATTGGTCTGGGCAGGAAGGTGTCTAAGTGCCGGTATTTAAGTAGTTAAAGGTAAGTTTACTACTAAATTCACAGTATATAGGGATATATTTGTTTTGCGGTTGTTACTGGGCTGCTTTCAAACTGATCCGCAGGTGCAGTGCAGCTGCGGGTTACCTGCATTGTGCCATAGACTTCTGTTATTACCTGCAGGTTTGTTGCGCCTTCAGAAAGTGCAGCACACCTGCAGGATATACAGTGGTGTGAAAAAGTGTTTGCCCCCTTCCTCATTTCCTGTTCCTTTGCATGTTTGTCACACTTAAGTGTTTCGGAACATCAAACCAATTTAAACAATAGTCAAGGACAACACAAGTAAACACAAAATGCAATTTGTAAATGAAGGTGTTTATTATTAAAGGTGAAAAAAAATCCAAACCATCATGGTCCTGTGTGAAAAAGTGATTGCCCCCCTTGTTAAAACATACTATAACTGTGGTTGTCCACACCTGAGTTCAATTTCTCTAGCCACACCCAGGCCTGATTATTGCCACACCTGTTCACAATCAAGGCATCACTTAAATAGGAGCTGCTTGACACAGTAAGGTCCACCAGAAGATCCTTAAAAGCTACACATCATGCCGAGACCCAAAGAAATTCAGGAACAATTGAGAAAGAAAGTAATTGAGATCTATCAGTCTGGAAAGGGTTATAAAGCCATTTCCAAAGCTTTGGGAATCCAGCGAACCACAGTGAGAGCCATTATCCACAAATGGCGAAGACATGGAACAGTGGTGAACCTTCCCAGGAGTGGCCGGCCGCCCAAAATTACCCCAAGAGCGCAGCGACGACTCATCCAAGAGGTCACAAAAGACCCCACAACAACGTCCAAGGAACTGCAGGTCTCACTTGCCTCAGTTAAGGTCAGCGTTCATGCCTCCACCATCAGGAAAAGACTGGGCAAAAATGGCCTGCATGGCAGAGTTCCAAGGAGAAAACCATGCTGAGCAAAAAGAACATCAAAGCTCGTCTCAATTTCTCCACAACACATCTTGATGATCCCCAAGACTTTTGGGACAACATTCTGTGGACCGATGAGACAAAAGTGGAACTCTTTGGAAGGTGTGTGTCCAAGTATATCTGGCGTAGAAGGAACACTGCATTTCAGAAAAAGAACATTATACCAACAGTAAAATATGGTGGTGGTAGTGTGATGGTCTGGGGCTGTTTTGCTGCTTCAGGACCTGGAAGACTTGCCGTGATAAAAGGAACTATGAATTCTGCCGTCTACCAAGAGATCCTGAAGGAGAATGTCCGACCATCTGTTCGTGTAGTCAAGCTGAAACGAACTTGGGTTCTGCAGCAGGACAATGATCCTAAACACACCAGCAAGTCCACCACCGAATGGCTGAAGAAAAACAAAATGAAGACTTTGGAGTGGCCTAGCCAAAGTCCAGACCTGAATCCTATTGAGATGTTGTGGTATGACCTTAAAAAAGGCCGTTCATGCTCGAAAACCCTCTAATGTAACTGAATTAGGACAATTCTGCAAAGATGAGTGGGCCAAAATTCCTCCAGGACGCTGTAAAAGCCTCATTGCACGTTATCGCAAACGCTTGGTTGCAGTTGTTGCTGCTAAGGGTGGCCCAACAGTTATTAGGTTTAGGGGGCAATCACTTTTTTTCACACAGGGCCATGATGGTTTGGATTTTTTTTTTCACCTTTAATAATAAACACCTTCATTTACAAATTGCATTTTGTGTTTACTTGTGTTGTCCTTGACTATTGTTTAAATTGGTTTGATGTTCCGAAACACTTAAGTGTGACAAACATGCAAAGGAACAGGAAATGAGGAAGGGGGCAAACACTTTTTCACACCACTGTAATAGAAGTTTACGGCAGAGTGCAGCTAACCCGCAGAAAATCCACAGGTTCACTGCGCCGCACCCGCGGTTTGGGCAAATCGCAGCGCATCAGTGTGAAAGCAGCCTAAAACCCCGTACACACAGTCGGAAATTCCGACGGAAAATGTCCGATCGGACCATGTTGTCAAAAAATCTGCCTGTGTGTGGGCTCCATCGAACTTTTTGATCCTGCTCTCAAATTTTCCGACAACAAAATCAAATCGGACTTTTTCCAATCGTGTGTAGCGAATTCCGACGGACAAAGTGCCACGCATGCTCAGATGAAATTACGAGACCAGAGCTATTGGCTACTGGCCTCTACGTAGTTCCTTCGTACGCAATGAACGTCACCACGTTCAGAATGATCGAATTTTCCAACAACTTTGTCCGACCGTGTGTACGCAACACCAGTGTCGGACGAAATCCGTTGGAATTTCCGACCGTGGGTACGGGGGCTTAGGCCCCTTTCACATGATTGGTCCGACCCAATCAGACTTACTATTCACCTCTATGGAGCAGCAGATGTAAACAGACTTGTTTACACCCGCCTACCTAAAAAAAAAAAAAAAAAAGAAAGGGATCTGCCCCTTCCGTCTGGGCAAATCGGATTGGATCAGAGGGCCCATAGAGTAGAGTGGGCTGTAGACATGTGCACAATAGAAAAATTTGTTTATTTTCGTTTAGTTTCTTTCGTTTCCGTTGATTTGTAACGATTCGTAAATTCGTAAGTCGTCGGTGTTCGGATTCGTAACGATTCGTATTTTCGTAAGAGTTATTTTTTCGTTGATTCGTTTTTCCGTTAGTTTAATTTTCGTTTATTCGAAATTCAGACGCATTCGTATTTTCGTAGATTTAGTTACATTCGTACTTTCGTTAGATTGATTTATTCGTACTTTTGTAACATTGTTTTCGTAGATTCGTAATCGGAGCATAATTCATAATGTTATGTAATGTGTATGCTATTATTACATTTTAAGAGACACGGAAAATTACGAATCGAAAAAAAAAGTTACGAATGTACGAATTTTTTCGTTCAGTCCATTCGAAGCACGTTAAGCAGCGCCATTGTAAGAGACACGGAAAATTACGAATCGCAAAAAAAAAAGTTACGAATGCACAAATTTTTTCGTTCAATCCATTCGAAGCACGTTAAGCAGCGCCATTGTAAGAGACACGGAAAATTACCAATTCAACAAAAAAAAAAAAGTTACGAATGTACGAATTTTTTCGTTCATTTTGATTTTCGTTGTTCCTGTTTTCGTTTTTCGGATTTTCTACTTTCGTAGTTTCGTTGTTTCTAATTTGGTTATTTCGGATTTTCGTTGTTTTTCGTATTCGTTCGATTCGAACGATTCGTTATTCGTTAAAATTTTTTGCGAACCGTTCGTTCATTCGTACGATAACGAGTGAACGAATATAACGAATTTTAACGAAAAGACAAACGAAACGAATTGCACATGTCTAGTGGGCTGTGTCCGTGGACACGGACCTGTCATCCTCCCGCTCTGCTTATGGTGGCCCGTGACCATTTACCAATTCGCTTAAAGCGATGTTGTACTCAAATTTGCAAGTTAATCTTAAAGTAATCTGTTAGTGCCAGAGATGACCAAATGCCCATTGAAAAAAAACATTTCGCCGTAGTTACCTTATAATCAGAATATAGAATAATTGGGTTCACTCGCAATTAATACTATAACCATTTATATTAATGGATCATCGTATTCATATACATTTTTTACTACATTTTATTTCTAGATACTCCTGCTTTGTGCAGCATACACAACTTTTTTTCATATGGAGACTCTATCTATATCTTGCCCACCCTTGCACTCTAGACACGTGCACAACAAAAAAATTCGTTTATTTTCGTTTCGTTTTTTTCGTTTCCGTCGATTCGTAACGATTCGTAAATTCGTAAGTCGTCGGTGTTCATATTCGTAACGATTCGTACATTCGTAAGAGTTATTTTTTCATTGATTCGTTTTTTCGTTAGTTACATTTTCGGACGCACTCGTATTTATTCGTAAATTCGTAACATTCGTAACATTTGTAGATTCGTAATCGGAGCATAATTCATAATTTGATGTAATGTGTATGCTATTATTACATTTTAATAATTTACGAATCGAAAAAAAAAAGTTAGGAATCGAAAAAAAAAAGTTACGAATTGAAAAAAAAAGTTACGAATGTACAAATTTTTTTGTTCAATAGAGACACGGAAAATTACAAATCGAAAAAAAAAAAAAAAAAAAGTTACGAATGGAAAAAAAAGTTACGAATCGAAAAAAAAAAGTTACGAATCGAAAAAAAAGTTACGAATGTATGAATCTTTTGGTTCCATAGAGACACGGAAAATTACAAATCGGAAAAAAAAAAAAAAAAAGTTACGAATCGAAAAAAAAAGTTACGAATGTATAAATCTTTTGGTTCAATAGAGACACGGAAAATTACAAATAAAAAAAAAAAAAAAAAAGTTACGAATTGAAAAAAAAGTTACGAATCGAAAAAAAAAGTTACGAATCGAAAAAAAAAGTTACGAATGTATGAATCTTTTGGTTCCATAGAGACACGGAAAATTACAAATCGGAAAAAAAAAAAAAAAGTTACGAATCGAAAAAAAAGTTACGAATGTATAAATCTTTTGGTTCAATAGAGACACGGAAAATTACAAATCGAAAAAAAAAAAAAAAGTTACGAATTGAAAAAAAAGTTACGAATCGAAAAAAAAAAGTTACGAATCGAAAAAAAGTTACGAATGTACGAATTTTTTGGTTCAATAGAGACACGGAAAATTACAAATCGAAAAAAAAAAAAAGTTACGAATCGAAATAAAAAGTTACGAATCGAAAAAAAGTTACGAATGTACGAATTTTCTTGTTCAATCCATTCGAAGCACGTTTAGCAGCACCATTGTAAGGGACACGGAAAATTACCAATTCAACAAAAAAAAAGTTACGAATGTACCAATTTTTTCGTTCGTTTTCGTGTTTTAGGATTTTCGTCATTAGTACATTCGTTGTTTCTAATTCGTTATTTTCGGATTTTCGTTGTTTTTCGGATTCGTTCGATTCGAATGATTCGTTAATCGGATTCGTTACGATTCGTTATTCGGATTCGTACGATTCGAATGATTCGTTCATTCGTACGAAAACGAACGAACGAAAATAACGAAAAAAAACGAAAAACGAAAAAAAACGAAACGAATTGCACACGTCTATTGCACTCCTTGTTGCTGCGTCCCTTCACTATGCCGCCTCAGCTCCCGCGGCGATTTTGTGTTCTTGGCCGGCCTCGCGCCAGCTATTCCACGCTGCATTTGCTGTCTGGGTTGGTGAGTGCTGTTGGTTAACCATTTATACATATATGAAAGCTTTTTTTGAGAGTTTTTTCCTAGAGCATGACCCTTAATACTTTTGAATATATTCCATAGGAATGTTTGTCGCATCTGCTCCCGACGAGTGGGTAATCCCACGAAACGCGTAGAGCATTACTTGATGCCACAGCTACATCTGATATTGACTGTCATTCATCTACCTACGACCATTTTACTCCATGATGTCGTTCATGCAACATTTGGTGGATGCACATTACCGTGTGGATGCACGTGCCAGCTTTGGGATAGTTACATAGTTACATAGTTACATAGTTAGTTAGGTTGAAAAAAGACACAAGTCCATCCAGTTCAACCACAAATTAAACAAAAAAAAAAATATATATATATATATATATATATCATACAATCCCATATACCCCATTCTATACCCACAGTTGATCCAGAGGAAGGCAAAAAAAACCCCAGCAGAGCATGCTCCAATCTGCTACAGCAGGGGAAAAAAAATTCCTTCCTGATCCCCCGAGAGGCAATCGGATTTTCCCTGGATCAACTTTACCTATAAAATGTCAGTACCCAGTTATATTCTGTACATTTAGGAAAGTATCCAGGCCTTTCTTAAAGCAATCTACTGATCTGGCTAGAACCACCTCTGCAGGGAGTCTATTCCACATTTTCACAGCTCTTACTGTGAAGAAACCTTTCCTTATTTGGAGATGAAATCTCTTCTCCTCTAGACGTAAAGAGTGCCCCCTTGTCCTCTTTGTTGACCGTAAAGTGAATAACTCAACACCAAGTTCACTATATGGACCCCTTATATATTTATACATGTTGATCATATCCCCCCTTAATCTCCTCTTATCAAGGGTGAATAAATTCAGTTCCTCTAATCTTTCCTCATAGCTGAGCTCCTCCATGCCTCTTATCAGTTTGGTTGCCCTTCTCTGCACTTTCTCCAGTTCCCCGATATCCTTTTTGAGAACTGGTGCCCAAAACTGAACTGCATATTCCAGATGAGGTCTTACTAATGATTTGAACAGGGGGGCAAAATGATATCTCTCTCTCTGGAGTCCATACCTCTCTTAATACAAGAAAGGACTTTGCTCGCTTTGGAAACCGCAGCTTGGCATTGCATGTTATTATTGAGCTTATGATCTACCAAAACCCCCAGATCCTTCTCCACTACGGATTCCCCAGTTGTACTCCCCCTAGCATGTATGATGCATATTCTTAGCCCCAAGTGCATAACTTTACATTTATCAACATTAAACCTCATCTGCCACATAGTCGCCCAATTAGACAGAGCATTGAGGTCGGCTTGTAAATTGGAGACCTCCTGTAAGGACGTTATTCCACTGCATAGCTTGGTGTCATCTGCAAAGACAGAAATGTTACTTTTGATTCCAGACCCAATATCATTTATAAAGATATTAAAAAGTAAGGGTCCCAGCACTGAACCTTGGGGTACACCACTGATAACCTTAGCCCATTCAGAGTAAGAATCATTAACCACGACTCTCTGAATTCTGTCTTTTAGCCAGTTTTCTATCCATTTACAAACCGATATTTCCAAACCTGTAGACCTTACCTTACACATGAGCCGTGTGTGGGGAACTGTATCGAACGCTTTTGCAAAATCCAAGTATACCACGTCCACAGCCACGCCTCTGTCCAAGGTTTTACTTACCACCTCATAAAAAGAAATGAGGTTTGTCTGACAACTTCTGTCTTTCATGAACCCATGCTGTCTGTTGCTTAAAATATTTTTTTCCTGCAAGAACTCGTCTATGTGGTCTTTTAATAATCTCTCCAGTATCTTCCCAACTATAGAAGTTAAAACTAACAGGTCTATAGTTACTTGGTAAAGACTTTGTTCCCTTTTTAAATATAGGCACCACGTTCGCCCTGCGCCAATCCAGTGGTACTATTCCTGTCATTAATGATTTCCTAAAAATTAGATACAATGGCTTTGAAATTACAAAGCTCAATTCTTTTAGGATCCGTGGGTGGATGCCATCAGGTCCAGGTGCTTTATCCACCTTTATTCTGTCTAAATATTTCTGGACCATATCACTTTTGAGCCATTGTGGATTTAGGGCTGTGTCACTACCACCCCCATTGTGGAAATGAGCTCCCCCCATGCTCCTTTGTATACACAGAGCTGAAGAAAGTATTTAATAAATTAGCCTTCTCTTTGTCCCCAGTCACCCACTCTAGATTATTTTGTAAAGGGCCTACATGCTCAGACTTGACCTTTTTACTATTAATATATTTGAAGAATTTTTTGGGGTTTGTCCTACTATCTTTTGCAATCTGTCTTTCGTTTTGAATTTTTGCATCCTTGATTTCCTTTTTACATATTCTGTTATGTTCTTTGTAACATTTAAATGACACTAGTGATCCTTCATTTTTATATTTTTTAAAAGCTCTTTTCTTATAGTTTATAGCTTTTTTAACTTTGGCCGTGAGCCACATAGGTTTTATTTTTAGCCTTTTAAATTTATTGCCCATGGGAATATACTTTGCAGTGAGTTCACAAACAGTCTTTTTGAAGAATCCCCATTTCTGTTCTGTGCCCATTGTTGCCAATATTCTCTCCCAGTCTAAGTTCTGGAGAGCAGCCCTCATCCTTGGAAAATTTGCCCTCTTGAAATTAAGTGTTTTTATCTTTCCTGTATGTGATTTTTGCTTACAGCTAACATCAAATGAAATCATGTTATGGTCACTGCTACCCAGATGCTCCTTTATCTGAACATTAGTAATATGCTCTGCATGGTTTGAGATTACCAGATCCAGCAGAGCATCATTCCTGGGATATGCCGCTATTGGCAATTGCATGTTATATTTATTATCTAACAACGCCTAATATTCCGATTATGTACTATTATGTATGTCTACACTTATCGTGCCTAGCCTTGGTGCATACTCCATGTGTATATATATGAAATTAATAATGTTCAAACATTTTTATATCAATGTTATTAAATTAATACTTTATACTCAGACTTACCTCCACTATTCATTTGCTTCATTTAACCGCTTCCCGACCGCCTAACGCAGATATACTGCGGCAAAATGGCACGGGCAGGCAAAATCACGTGCCTGTATGTGATCCTATAAATGCCTGCCTGTGGGTCGCGCTCGCGACCCGGTCGGGAGCTCCGTGACCCTGGCCGCGGGAACAGCGGACACGATCGCCGCTGGTGTCCCGCGATCGGGTCACAGAGCTGAAGAACGGGGAGAGGTCTGTGTAAACAAACCTCTCCCCGCGCTTCCTACTCTGCCTGTCATTGATTGGCTGTTCCCGGTCATCGGGAAAGCCGATCAATGACGTCAGACGTCAGCCCCGCCCCCTAATGTAAAAAAAAAAACACACATACGTCACAGCCCATAACCCCTCCCCTCGCCCTAGTGGTTAACCCCTTCACTACAACTGTCATTTATACAGGAATCAATGCATTTAAATAGCATTGATTGCTGTGTAAATGACAATGGTCCCAAAAATGTGTCAAAAATGTCCGATGTGTCCGCCATAATGTCGCAGTCACAATAAAAATCGCTGATCGCCGCCATTACAGTACAGTAAAAAAAAAAAAAATATTAATAAAAATGCTATAAAACTATCCCTATTTTGTAAACGCTATAACTTTTGCGCAAACCGATCAATAATCGCTAATTGCAATTTTTTTTTACCAAAAATATGTAGAAGAATACGTATCGGCCTAAACTGAGGAAAAAAAATGTTTTTTTATATATTTTTTGGGGATATTTATTATAGCAAAAAGCAAAAAATATTGCATTTTTTTTCAAAATTGTCGCTCTATTTTTGTTTATAGCGCAAAAAATAAAAACCGCAGGGGCAATCAAATACCACCAAAAGAAAGCTCTATTTGTGGGAAAAAAAGGACGCCAATTTTGTTTTGGAGCCACGTCGCACGACCGCGCAATTGTCAGTTAAAGCGACGCAGTGCCGAATCGCAAAAAGGGGCCTGGTCCTTTGGCTGCCAATTGGTCCGGGGCTGAAGTGGTTAAAGTCCCAAACTTCCCTTGCTTTTCAAATAATGGCTTCCGGGCTTTCCTCCCGTGGGAGTAGGCGTGTTCGCTGGCTGCGCAAAGACCCCTGGGAGCTCTGTCCGAGTCTTCCCATGAATCAGTGGGGAACACTGTAATGCCGAGATCTCGCGATTATTAAAACGTATTTGTGTGAACTGTGAAGTTAAGTCATGGATTGTGGAAACTAACTAGTGTCGGGTGATTGTATATAGTGTATACCACATTTACCACTGACTAATGCAGAGTTGCAATGCAAGGAGATCAGCTAAAAGTAGTTGGATCTGTATACGCGTTATAATTAATCGAAATTAGTCGATTAATCGATTAAAACAAAAATAATCGATTAATCGAACACGAAAATTTTAATCAGTAACAGCCCTACTATATTGTAACATATGTAATACAATGCCCATGTCCTAAACAATATGTAGGGAGAACTACATGTAAATTACACATCAGAATTAACCACTTCAGCGCCGGACCAATTTGCAGCTAAAGGACCAGGCCCCTTTTTGCGATTCGGCACTGCGTCGCTTTAACTGACAATTGCGCGGTCGTGCGACGTGGCTCCCAAACAAAATTGGCATCCTTTTTTTCCCACAAATAGAGCTTTCTTTTGGTGGTATTTGATCGCCTCTGCGGTTTTTATTTTTTGCGCTATAAACAAAAATAGAGCGACAATTTTGAAAACAATGCAATATTTTTTACTTTTTGCTATAATAAATATCCCCAAAAATATATATATATAAAAAAAAAAATGTTTTTCCTCAGTTTAGGCCGATACGTATTCTTGTACATATTTTTGGTAAAAAAAAATCGCAATAAGCGATTATTGATTGGTTTGCGCAAAAGTTATAGCGTCTACAAAATAGGGGATAGTTTTATGGCATTTTTATTAATATTTTTTTTTTTTTACTAGTAATGACGGCGAGCAGCGATTTTTATTGTGACTGCGACATTACGGCGGACACATCGGACATTTTTGACACATTTTTGGGACCATTGTCATTTATACAGCAATTAGCGCTATTTAAATGTACTGATTCCTGTGTAAATGACACTGGCAGCGAAGGGTTTAACCACTAGGGGGCAGTGTAGGGGTTAAGTGTGACCTTTGTGTTTTTCTTTTGTTTCTGTAGGGGGGCGTGGCTTGGCGTGTGACATCACTGATCGTCTTTTCCTATGACAGGGAACAGACGATCAGTGACAGCCTCACTAGGAAGCGCGGGGAGAGGTTTGTTTACACTTACCTCTCCCCGTTCTTCAGCTCTGTGACCCGATCGCGGGACACCGGCGGCGATCGGGTCCACTGGTCCCGCGGCCACGGTCACGGAGCTCAGGACCGAGTCGCGAGCGTGCCGATGGCAACCCACGGCTGGGCTCTTAAGGAGCAACGTACCTGTACATTGATGTGCCTAGCCGTGCCATTCTGTCGACGTAAATGTGCAGGAGGCGGTCCTTAAGCGGTTAATGAACATCTAACAAATATTGTAAATGGTTTTGAAAAACATAGCCTTTCAAGACATTTCAAATTATTCCATAATAGGGATCCTACTTTAGCCACATTTTTTGGCATTGATAAAGTTAAAAAAAACACTGGAGAGGTACCCATTTCACCAAAGTTGTCTCACAAAATGAAACTAAATGGCTTTATATTTTAGACACTTTGCAACCTGCTGGGTTAAATATAGATGTTGATCTAAATTGTTTTCTAAAAAATGATTGATCATGTTTTTTCAAAGATAATAAGATAACAGTGTGGTGGTATATATGCATATGGTCATTCTGTTGTTTTTTGTATTTTTACATGTTTTTTTTTTTTAAAAAAGAGACGTTTTTTAACTTGTTCACAAATTTTTATATATATTTTTTATATATTTTTGGTCATACTGGGTGGCTTGTGAAAGGCCGTTATACAATACATATATTGGGAGCATTACCCTATTTTGTCCACTAGATGGTAGTATAGACGATCCTAATGGTAGTTTAAACAAAATAAATAAAAACGAATTTCAGGAGTAACTAAATAAATGTATTTTTCGGACGAAAACGAAATTCCGACAGAAATATTTCAGTGTGCAGATGTCTAGTAGATTTATGGAATGTAAGTTTGCTTTGGAAAAGATTGTAGAATAGGGAGGTTCCTTTTAGAGAGGATGGTAACTCATGGAAATACTGCCAACCTTGTTGGTGTACAAATATTTCAGGGGAGGCCAGAGATTTTAGGAAGTGAGATAATTGAGCAGTGATCAGAGGTCAGGATGTGGAGTTCACTGTGGAGTTGCCCAAACGATTTAAGGGTCCGAACGTTGAACTTGTGTTCAAGAGTTGAGATTCCTCTCTTGTCCCACTTTTTAAGAGACAAGTGGGGGATAATAGACATGTGCAATTCGTTTCGTTTATTTTTTTGTTTTTCGTTAAAATTCGTTATATTCGTTCATTCGTTATCGTACAAATGAACGAACGATTCGCTAAAAATTTTTAACGAATCGTTCGAATCGAACGAATCCGCAAAAACAACGAAAATCCGAATTGACCAAATTAGAAACAACGAAACTACGAAAGAATAAAATCCGAAAAACGAAAACCGGAACAACGAAAATCAAAATGAACGAAAAAATTCGTACATTCGTAACTTTTTTTTTGTTGAATTAGTAATTTTTGGTGTCTCTTACAATGGCGCTGCTTAACGTGCTTCGAATGGATTGAACGAAAAAATTCGTACATTCGTAACTTTTTTTTTTCGATTCGCAATTTTCCGTGTCTCTTAAAATGTAATAATAGCATACACATTACATAACATTATGAATTATGCTCCGATTACGAATCTACGAAAACAATGTTACGAAAGTACGAAAAAAAAACAATCTAATGAAAGTACGAATGTAACTAAATCTACGAAAATACGAATGCGTCCGAATTTCGAATAAACGAAAATTAAACTAACGGAAAAACGAATCAACGAAAAAATAACTCTTACGAAAATACGAATCGTTACGAATACGAACACCGACGACTTACGAATTTACGAATCGTTACGAATCAACGGAAAAGAAAGAAACAAAACGAAAATAAACAAATTTTTCTATTGTGCACATGTCTAGGGGATAATTGTTTCTAGGACCTTTAGAGCCCTTTCACACTGGGGCCGCGCCATGTTAGCAGTAAAGCGCCACTAGTTTTAGCAGCGTTTTACCTTTGTGTTAGCGGCGATTTTCGCCCATGTTGCCCGTGTTGCGGTGCAGCCGATTTGCTTTGCAGGCGCTTCGGCAGCGCTGCTCATTCATTTCAAAGGGTGTTTTGGGAGTGGTGTAGCTACCGTTTCCAAAATGCCCCAAAGACTCCCTTAATAAAATACTTTAAAAACCTGTGTCCTGTGTTTATTTTTGACACTTTTTTTTTAGGTGAATGGGTAGGGGTACAATGTAAAGAAAAGCTCCTAAACGCAGCTGTAAAAATGCCCGTGGGCATGAGGCCTAAGGCTACTTTCACACTGGAGGGGGGGGGGGGGGGGGGGCTTTACCGCTGTTATAGTGGCACTGTTTGGCCGCTAGCAGGGCACTTTTAACCCTCGCTAGTGGCTGACTAAAGGGTTAAAAGGCACCTGAAAAGTGCCGCTGCCGAAGTGCTTTGCAGGTGCTCCGGCAGCGGTGCCCATTGATTTCAATGGCAGGTGCGCCGTATACAGCGCTCCCGCAACGCCCGAAAGATGCTGCTTGCAGGACTTTTTCTAACGTCCCGCAAGCGCACCGCCCCCAGTGTGGAAGCACTCGGGCTCTCACAATGGGGCAGCTTTACAGGCTCTATTTTTAGCGCCTGAAAACTGCCTCCACTGTGAAAAGTGTCTTAACACAAAAGCGCTTGAAAAAACTCCTCAGTGTGAAAGGGGTCTTAGTGATTTCTTGATTCAACAGGTCTGGCAGTAATCAGGCAATTACTTTTTACAGCATCAAATCAGGGATCAGGAGGTGAACCAAGCAATACAAGTGCATCAGGATCAACCAATGGGGGCGCCGTGGGATCAGGAGGTGAACCAAGCAATACAAGTGCATCAGGATCAATCAATGGGGGGCGCCGCGGGATCAGGAGGTGAACCAAGCAATACAAGTGCATCAGGATCAACCAATGGGGGCGCTGCGGGATCAGGAGGTGAACCAAGAAATACAAGTGCACCAGGATCAACCAATGGGGGCGCCGTGGGATCAGGAGGTGAACCAAGCAATACAAGTGCATCAGGATCAACCAATGGGGGTAGTGAAGGATCAGTCGATGGAACAAGTAATATAAATGAATGGAACTCGCTCGTTGAGGTTGGTGTTTCTCGCCTCGCCGCCAGCGCACCGCCTCAGTGTGAAAGCATCCTTTAATTTTAATGGGAAGCAGTTTTCGCAAGCTTTTCAGGCAGTTTTGCTAACGCAAAAGTGCTTGAAAAACTTCTCAGTGTGAAAGGGGTCTAAGTGATTTCTTGATTCAACAGGTCTGGCAGTAATCAGGCAATTGCTTTTTACAGCACTGTATATATACAGTATATGTGTGGAAGTTTTTTTTTTGTTGTTTTTTTGCACTGACATACATCTTAAAGTACTTTGTCTCACGATTGCATTTTGAATAAGCATCCCCCAATGTGACGATGTTCCTCTAATGGAATTTTTGTTTTTTAACTCCTGTGCAGATTGTTGGATTTGGGTGTATATGTCTGCTCATTGGACTCAAACTCTTCGTATCATGCTGCATATGTGGAGATCGTGGAACAACAACATGGGAAAACTGGCATAAGCAAAAGTACGAGGCCCATCTGGTAAAAGAGATCGAAGAAGGAATAAGAAAGAAAGCAAAAGAGATCCATGAAGGTGAAGTGAAAGAGTTGATTATGAGTAAATATTCTGATGAAATATTTAGAACTGATACAACTGATGCATCAAACTGGATGAAAAGGTTGGAAGAGACCATTACTACTGCCAAAGAAAAAGCGTTAGGTAACATGGGAAAAAGAAATGAAAACAGTGAAGCAAATAATACAAGTGCACCAGGAGGATCAACCAAAGAGGGCGCTGCAGGATCAGGAGGTGAACCAAGCAATACAAGTGCACCAGGAGGATCAACCAAAGAGGGCGCTGCAGGATCAGGAGGTGAACCAAGCAATACAAGTGCACCAGGAGGATCAACCAAAGAGGGCGCCGCGGGATCAGGAGGTGGACCGAGAAAAAAAAAAAAATCAAAAAAACTCGTTGAGAATGTTGAAGAACCAGACGATGGAAAAAACAAATCAAATGAACATTTTGAACTACAACCAGAAACTTCTTTGTTGCTATAAGATTCCTGCGTTTAACCCCTTCAGCCCCCCGGAAGAATTTACCCCCCTTTCCTGACCAGAGCACTTTTTGCGATTCGCCACTGCGTCGATTTTAACTGCGTTTTTTTTTTTTTTAACCGGTCGTGCGACGTTGTACCCAAACAAAAGTGACATCCTTTTTTTCCCCACAAATAGAGCTTTCTTTTGGTGGTACTTGATCCCCTCGGCGGTTTTTATTTTTTGCGCTATAAACCAAAAAAAAGAGCGACGATTTTTTTCCTCAGTTTAGGCCGATACGTTTTCTTCTACATATTTTTGGTAAAAAAAGAAAAAAATTGCAATAAGCGTATACTGATCGGTTTGCGCAAAAGTTATAGCGTCTACAAAATAGGGGATCGTTTTATAGCATTTTTATTATTATAATTTTTTTTTTTTATTAGTAATGGCGCCGATCTGCGATTTTTATCGTGACTGCGACATTATGGCGGACACATCGGACAATTTTGACACATTTTTGGAACCATTGGCATTAATACAGCGATCAGTGCGATTAAAAAATGCACTCATTACTGTAAAAATGTCACTGGCAGTGAAGGGGTTAACGCTAGGGGGTGATCAAGGGGTTAACTGTGTTCCCCGGGAGGTGATTCTAACTGAAGGAGGAGGGGATTAACTAGAGGAAGTGACGGATCATGGTTCCTAGCTAATAGGAACACACAATCTGTCACTCCTGTCAGAACAGAACAGGGAAGTGTGAGTTTCGACACGCTCGTCCCTGTTCTGTGTCTCCTGGTCACGGTCACTCGTGGCCGTCGGTCATTGCGACCGCCGGCCACGAGCGTCGGCACCCCCGCTGTGCACCCCCGTGCTATTCGGGCCCCACGAGATCACGTACAGTAACACGATTTCGCGCAGGGGAACCAGCCTGGTCCGGAAGCGGTTAAAAAAAAAAAACAATAATTAAATTATGGTTGACAAACAGAATAGCAGCCCCAGGGATTGATATCTTCCTGTAGTCATTATTTGGGTTTGTGCCGATTACCACCAAAACCAACATTTCTGGGGTTACAATCGGGACCATTCAGCCCCGGGAATAATCTGTCAGAAAGTGTTGCTTTTGAACCTCTGCGGAGAGACCACTGCTTTCATGAAGAGTAAGGGCCCTTTTCTGAAGCTTGCTGGCAGGGGACAGGCTTTCCTACTCATACTTGTAGCCAGGGGTGTTGCTAGGTCTACAAAAGATCTGGGGCTAGAGCCCATAGCAACGTAGTAAAGAAAGTCATACGCTTGGGTGGGCATACGCATGTATATAATTAACGTGTGTGTGTATATATATATCCCCAGAGAGCCCCCCCTTACATCAGGGTCCCCAGAGAGCCCCCCTTACATTAGGATCCCCAGAGAGCCTCCCCCTTTCATCAGGGTTCCCAGAGAGCCTCCCCCTTGCATCAGGGTTCCCAGAGAGGCTCCCCCTTAAATCATGGTTCCCAGAGAGGCTCCCCTTAAATCAGGGTTCCCAGAGAAGTTCCCCCTTAAATCAGGGTTCCCAGAGAGGCTCCCCCTTAAATCAGGGTTCCCAGAGAGGCTCCCCCTTAAATCAGGGTTCCCAGAGAGGATCCCCCTTAAATCAGGGTTCCCAGAGAGGCTCCCCTTAAATCAGGGTTCCCAGAGACCCTTTTCCTTAAATCAGGGTTCCCAGAGACCCTTTTCCTTAAATCAGGGTTCCCAGAGAGCCTCTTCCTTAAATCAGGGTTCCCAGAGAGCCTCTTCCTTAAATCAGGGTTCCCAGAGAGCCTCTTTCTTAAATCAGGGTTCCCAGAGAGGCTCACCCTTAAATCAGGGTTCCCAGAGAGGCTCCCCTTAAATCAGGGTTCCCAGAGAGGCTCCCCCTTAAATCAGGGTCCCCAGAGAGCCTCTTCCTTAAATCAGGGTTCCCAGAGAGGCTCACCCTTAAATCAGGGTTCCCAGAGAGGCTCCCCCTTAAATCAGGGTTCCCAGAGAGGCTCCCCCTTAAATCAGGGTTCCCAGAGAGGCTCCCCCTTAAATCAGGGTCCCCAGAGAGCCTCTTCCTTAAATCAGGGTTCCCGGAGAGGCTCCCCCTTAAATCAGGGTCCCCAGAGAGCCTCTTCCTTAAATCAGGGTTCCCAGAGAGCCTCTTCCTTAAATCAGGGTTCCCAGAGAGCCTCTTCCTTAAATCAGGGTCCCCAGAGAGCCCCCCACTTACACCGTGGTCCCGGGAGAGCCTCGCCTCCCCTTGGGGACTCCTGCAGAGACTCGGGGCTATGGGCCCCAGATTCGGGGCTATAGCCCCAAAAGCCACCCCCTAGCGACGCCACTTCTTGTAGCCCTTTACAATTAGGTATTTTTTCACTTCATGGCTCCCAATACCCTCAAATCTGTATGGTGATTAACCACTTCAATACCGGGCACTTCCACCACCTTCCTGCCCAGGCCAGGTTTCAGCTTTTAGCGCTGTAACGCTTTGAGCCCCCGTTCACACAGGGGCTGCTTGTCATGCAATTCGACAGGCCCAAATCGCATGACGAGTCGCCCCCTATTGTCGGGAATAGATGAAAAAGTCGTTCCAGCACTACTTTTGGCGATTTTTCAGGTGCGCCATGCATAGACTTCTGTGCATGAAGTCGCACCGATGTCGGCCAAAGTCGCCCCCCCCCCCCCCCCCCCGAAGTCGCACTGACCTGCAGCTTTGAGCTCATACCTTTTCAAGTGAAGTCGTAGAATTTCAAAATTAGATTCGGTGTGAATCGGGGCTGAATGACAATTGCGCGGTCATGTAATGCCGGGATGATTGAAGCACCAACACCAGGTGTTTGGAGTATCTTCATCTGCTGATTGTTAAACTCTGGATAACACATGTTGCTATTGTGGTGTAGGATCTGGGGCTGCTGTCCCTCCATCCCTCTCCCCCCTTTCCCCCTTTCCCTCTCCATCCCGCATTCATCTCAGACTCTAACCACACCCCGTTGAGGCACGCCTATTTAAGTCACGCCCACTATTTAACGTAAACCACGCCCATTATTCGCTGTGGCACGCTTCGAGCACCACATTTCCCCCTATGCCACACATACAAATGCATGCCCTGCCCCCTAATTATAATACAACTCCGCCTACAGCCAAAAAAGTGTCCCGGAGTTTTTTTTTTACAATGTTGCCAACTATGAGAGATGTGTGGATGGGTTGGATGCAGGGTTGCTGATAAGGCAGTGCCCGGACCCAGGACCCATCAACTAAACTAGGGGGGCCCAGGGCAACTTTATTTTTCATTTCTGCCTTAATTAATGTTTTTTTTTTTTTACCACCCCCCCATTCCTACTTAAATTACATTTCCCTGGGCCCCATCAGGTCAACAGTGGGACCCAAGAGGTGGGAGCAGAGGAGGGACTTTTATTTCATTTTTGGGGTGTAGGCAGATAAAGTCAATGCCGCTGTTCCACTGCACTTTGGGGGGAGAGGAGGGGCCCTGTCTGGAAGGCTGTACGGGGGCCCCATGATTTCGAACAGTGGCCCTGGTTGGATGTACTATTTCAATGAGATCCAGGATGTCTTATGCCGTGTACACACGATCGGAATTCTCGTCGGAAAAAGCTCTGATGGTTTTCCCGTCGGAATTCCGACGGAATTTCGCTCAAACTGTCTTGCCTACACACGGTCACACCAAATTCCGGCGGTCAATAACACCACGACATACAACACGTTCCACGGCACTATAAAAGGGAAGTTTAATGCTTCCGAGCATGCGTCGAATAGTTTCCGAGCATGCGTCGAATAGTTTCCGAGCATGCGTCGGAATTTTGCGTGTCGGAATTGCCTACACACGATCGGAAAATCCGATAGAAAGGTTTTCCGTCGGAAAAATTAAGTACAGGTTCTCAATCCAAAGTCCGTCGGAAATTCCGACAGAAAAAGACCGATGGGCGTACACACGGTCGGAAAATCCGATGAAAAGCTCCCATCGGACTGTTTCCATCGGAAATTTCCGACCGAGCGTACGCGGCATTAGTATCTACCTACACAGCGGCAGCCTTTAGATATTGTAATTGCCTAGACTGGCAGCTCTGACACTTTTCTGCACCTGCTTCCCCCGGACTAAGGTTTGCAGGTTTGTTTTTTCCTTTGTCCTTTTTTTTTTGATGTTTTTTTAAGTATGTATTGTTTTCCTTCATTGGGTCATATAAATAGAACCCTTTATTGTTTTCCCTGCACAATGGTTATCCACTGGTTCTCTGCAATGTTTGGTTTGCTTTACTGAATGTTTTTGGAATGACTGTGATTGACACATGCTGAGGCCAGTCTATCCCTAGGCTGTCGACACGCCTTTGTGGACTTGTGTCTTCCATTGCTTTAGTGGTATGTTGTAAAATACCTGTTCTTGTCATTTATGCCTTGTACTCCCCTTTTCATTCTCTTATTATTCTAAAATTCAATAAACTTTGATTATATAAAAAATAATGGCTACTCTGTTGTCTCAGGCTCTTTTAATTTCTTAGCTTCGTGCACACTCCCCAGAGTCTTTTTCAGCACACTCCCTTCTCTTAGTACAGAGTCTTCTTCAACATAGCCCCCTCTACCAGTTCATTGCCTTCTCCATACAGCCCCCTCTCCAAGTCCACGGCCTCTACTTCACGGCCTCTCTCCCAGTGCACCGCATACTAGCTCATTATGAAATACTTACCTTATAACGAGGCGCTGGCATCTCACTCGGTCCAAGCCGAGGGAACTGACATGTTCCCTCGGCGTGTCTTCCGGGTATCACGGCTCCTGCGCTGTGAGTGGCCGGAGCCGCAATGTCGTCACACTCGGAACATAACGAAATGCACATGTCGTCACTCCCGCGCATGCTCGCGGGAGTTTTCTTCCCAGCATGGTCTGGCGTCTGCCGGACTTTCAGGCGAGAATCCACGGTGCGCATGCGCCGCTGAAGTCAGCGGCTCATTGCCAGGGGAAAATCTCCTAAACCGTACAGATTTTCAAATTTTGGGATTTTCAAATCTTTGAATTCCCGAATTCCGAAAATCCGAAAGTCTGAAAATTCGGAATTCCGAAAAACCGAAAATCCAAAATTCAGAAATTCGATAATTTTGAAATCCGAAAATTTAAAATTTAAATTCCAAAAATCGTAAATTCGGAAGTTCGTAAATCCGAAAATCCGAAATTCGGAAATCCAATAATTCGAAAATTCGGAAATTCGGAAATCCGAAAACACGAAATTCGTTAATTAGAAAATTCGGAAATTCGGAAATCCGAAATTCGGAAATCTGAAAATTCGAAATTCGGAAATCCGAAAACACGAAATTAGTTAATTAGAAAATACGGAAAATCGGAAATCGGAAATTCGGAAATTCGGAAATCCGAAATTCGGAAATTCGGAAATCTTAAAATTCGAAATTCGGAAATTCGGAAATCTTAAAATTCGAAATTCGGAAATTCGGAAATCTGAAAATTCGAAATTCGGAAATTCGGAGGTAGGAAAATTCGGAAATCCGAAAATTCGGAAATACGAAATTCGGAAATTTGGAAATTTGGAAATTCGGAAATCCGGAAATTCGAAATTCGGAAATTCGGAAATCTTAAAATTCGAAATTCGGAAATTCGGAAATCTGAAAATTCGAAATTCGGAAATCTGAAAATTCGAAATTCGGAAATCTTAAAATTCGAAATTCGGAAATTCGGAGATACGAAAATCCGAAATTCGGAAATTCGGAAATCTTAAAATTCGAAATACGAAATTCGGAAATACGAAATTCGGAAATTTGGAAATTCGGAAATCCGAAAATTCGAAATTCAGAAATTCAGAAATCCGAAAATTCCGAAATTCGGAAATCCGAAAAATAGAAATGTGAAAATTCCAGAAATTTCCGAATTCCGAATTTGCGAATTTCCGAATTCCCGAATTTTCGATTTTTTTTTCATTTCCGAAAAAAGCAAAAAAACGAATGAAATGAAAACGAAAATGAAAATTTTTGAAAATTTTTGTCAGTGCACATGTCTAATCGTGAGTAATGTTCTCTTCTTGGCTGCATCCTGCAGACAAAGACAGATCTTTCCAGAGGTTTCCCCATGATTAAAGTGGAGGGCCACCCTAAAAAAAAAAAAAAAAAAAAAAAAAGAGCATTAATATTCTTTAAAAAAAATAAAAATAAAACATTTGAAAAAAATAAATATTTTTTACCTCATCCGAAATCCCTGTTGCTAGGCAGTCTTCCTAATCTGCCTCCTTCCTACTCTGCGGTGATCTTCGTTGATCTTCGGTCTTCTGTCCTCCTCCCCGATGTCTTCTGGGTAATGGGGCGCGCTGTGTTTTGGGGACTGTGTGTTCCTTAACACAGGGCGTCCCATTCACAAAGCGCCGCGCCGTAAGGCTCCACTGCCTTTTTTACCTTAGTGAGGATGGCGGCGCCGGGACCGGAGCGCCGAGGGACATGTCAGCCTCGGCGGCCGACATTGCGGGCGCCCTGGGAGGGTAAGTGTACTTATTAAAAGTCAGCAGCTACTTTTTTTTTTAGCTGCTGACTTTAAAAAAAAAAAATTTAAGCTGAAACACCCCTTTAGGCTCTAAGGGGTGGAGTGAAACGCGTTGGGGGAGTGGCCTGGTGGGATCCCATGCTGAGGTTGTTCTCACCACCATACACTCGCATGGAGATTGCGCGGCACCGTGGGGATTTCTTTCTTTCTCTCTGCAGATCTTTCCAGAAGTTTGCTCAGAATATTACAAACATGCAGTGCAGGTGAACAAGCCCTTTGGATCTTTCAACAGTTTGGCAAATTATACAGCCTGAGAAAGACCTAAAGCACAGATAAACTGGAAGAAACCCCCCGTAAAATAACAGAAAGTGTGAAAAATGGGGTCGTATCTCTACACACTAAGGGTAGATATATATATATATATATATATAACAAATTTGCTTTGTGAATACCAAAACAATTCACACAGCCATCACGAATAATCACCATAATGTGTCTACATTATTAATTTCCTATGAACATCAGCGCCGTCGTGTGGCCTAATGTGGTATTTTCCTGAAATACCTTAATCGGGAATTTATTGCATTATGGCCACTAGATGGAGCTGATGTTCATATGAAACAAACATATTGTGCATTCAAATCTCTCTGATCTGCAGAGGACCACACAAGGAAGGCCATCCTGATTCATGAATTATATGTTTTTTCAATGGACTGGACAAATCAGCTTGCATAGGTTCTACTGGCCAACTTGTCATTTTGCTTATCATTAATCATTAATAGTTCTCTAGGAAAGTAGTAAAAAAATAAACTAAAACTTTAAATAAGCTTTATGAGGTCACAAACCTTAACCACTTCAATACCTGACACCCCCCCCCCCCCTCCTGCCCAGGGCAATTTTAAGCTTTCAACGCTGTCGCTGTTTATATGACAATTGCGCGGTCATGCTACACTGTACCCAAACAACATTTTTATCATTTGGTTCCCACAAATAGAGCTTTCTTTTGGTGGTATTTGACCACCTTTGGTTTTTTTTTTCCGCTAAACAAATAAAAAAAAAGACCAAAAATTTTGAAACAAAATAAAGTTTTTCTTTGTTTTTGTTATAAAATTTTGTAAATAAGTACGTTTTCTCCTTCACTGATGGGCACTGATAAGAAGGTACTGATGGGCACTGATGACGGGGCACTGATGAGGCTGCACTGAAGGGCACTGATAAGAAGGTACTGATGGGCACTGCTGAGGTGTCACTGATGATGGGCACTGATATGCCACCCTAATGGGCACTGATATCCGACACTGATATGCAGTACTGATGGGCACTCATAGGCGGCACAGATGGGCACGCATAGGGGGCACTGATGGGCACTCATAGGTGGCACTGATGGGCACTCATAGGTGGCACTGATGGGCACTCATAGGTGGCACTGATGGGCACTCATAGGTGGCACTGATGGGCACTCATAGGCGGCATTGATTGGTACTCATGTGTGGCACTGATGGTCACTCATAGGCGGCACTGATAGTTGGGCACTGATGGGCACTGATAGGTGGCACTGATGGACACTGATGAGTGGCAGCGATGGGCATCACTGCTATGGAGGCACTGGCAGGTATTGCTAATAGGAACTGATTGGCATCATATGTGTGCACACATTGGCATTCCTGGTGGCCATGGGTGGCACACCTGGTGATCATCAGTGGTGGCCATCACTGGTGGTCCGGGTGGCATCCCTGGTGGTCCTGGGTGGGCATCCTTGGGGGGGCTGCGCTGATAATCAATCGGCGCAGACCCCCCCTGTCAGGAGAGCAGCCGATTGGCTCTCCTCTACTCGTCTTAAGTCGGCTATCCTCTACTCGTCTATAGTCAGCTCTCCTCTACTAGTCTCTAGTCGGCTCTCCTCTACTAGTCTCTTGTCGGCTCAGCTGAGGGAATGTTAGTAGGGTGCCCGAGTGCATAATGTCTCTCAATGTCCTAATTTCGAACCTCACCCATACCTGCGGGTCGGGTACTGATTGTAGGTGGGAGATATAGTCCTACCATAACCAGTTTCCTGTTGTGTATTAAAGCATGTATAATCACATATCTGCCCCCTGGGTCTATCCGGACATCCAGTACCTGGATAGGGAGGGACCTGTGGACCAGAATGCTCACACCCCTGGCATAGTTAGAGTAGGATGAGTGATGGTGTGTCCCTACCCATGCCCTCCTCATGTACTCGTGAGCCTGTCAAGTGAGTTTCTTGGAGGACACAGATGTGGGGGTTGTATTTTTGTAGGACACGAAACGGAACACATAACCACTTTATCGCCGTGAAGCCACCGGCGAGTGATGGCGGAACGTCTGCCGAGACCGCGCGCTATGCAGTGCGCCTCGGCAAGCCGGGATTGAATGTTCAACGTCGCGAAGCACACTAGCATGCTCCACCACGGAACCCAGCCAGTCTGCGAAACTGACCAGAATAGAGAGCTCGACACATTGGACCCTATCTCCTCGGCGGGCCGCTACAACCTTCTTACCCGTCAGCGGACCCGCGTCTGGCGCTACCCCAGCGCACACAACCCGCACCCCCCAAGTACGGGGTATGGTACGATACTGGGCGCCATCCCCATCAGCATAGGGCCCTGAACTCTTTTCCCGTTACCAGAGCCCTGCACCATACCAAGCCCACGTAAGATCAAGCCGGGAATCTACCTAACTCCGCAATGTTCTAACCCACCTCACAATAGCTCCCCAAGCAACAGCCACCAGACCCACCTACAATCCCCACCCCGGCTCGCATTCATTAGATGTGGGGGTTGTATTTTTGTAAATATTAAAACACCAAGGATCTCTTAACGGCAGAGTTTAAACCCCGGACGTTCCAAGATATTATGGACAGGTTAGCCACAGAGCATAGGGTTAGCATATTTGAGCTTGGTCCCCAGGCCCCCCTCCATCCCAACTGAGGCCCAACAGCACCCATCACAGACCCAAGAGGATTCCCCGTACAGTGCAACCATATACAGTGGTGTGAAAAAGTGTTTGCCCCCTTCCTCATTTCCTGTTCCTTTGAATGTTTGTCACACTTAAGTGTTTCGGAACATCAAACCAATTTAAACAATAGTCAAGGACAACACAAGTAAACACAAAATGCAATTTGTAAATGAAGGTGTTTATTATTAAAGGTGAAAAAAAATCCAAACCATCATGGCCCTGTGTGAAAAAGTGATTACCCCCTAAACCTAATAACTGGTTGGGCCACCCTTAGCAGCAACAACAGCAACCAAGCGTTTGCAATAACGTGCAATGAGGCTTTTACAGCGTCCTGGAGGAATTTTGGCCCACTCATCTTTGCAGAATTGTCCTAATTCAGTTACATTAGAGGGTTTTCGAGCATGAACGCCCTTTTTAAGGTCATACCACAACATCTCAATAGGATTCAGGTCAGGACTTTGGCTAGGCCACACCAAAGTCTTCATTTAGTTTTTCTTCAGCCATTCGGTGGTGGACTTGCTGGTGTGTTTAGGATCATTGTCCTGCTGCAGAACCCAAGTTCGTTTCAGCTTGAGTACACGAACAGATGGTCGGACATTCTCCTTCAGGATCTCTTGGTAGACAGCAGAATTCATAGTTCCTTTTATCACGGCAAGTCTTCCAGGTCCTGAAGCAGCAAAACAGCCCCAGACCATCACACTACCACCACCATATTTTACTGTTGGTATAATGTTCTTTTTCTGAAATGCAGTGTTCCTTCTACGCCAGATATACTTGGACACACACCTTCCAAAGAGTTCCACTTTTGTCTCATCGGTCCACAGAATGTTGTCCCAAAAGTCTTGGGGATCATCAAGATGTGTTGTGGAGAAATTGAGACGAGCTTTGATGTTCTTTTTGCTCAGCAGTGGTTTTCTCCTTGGAACTCTGCCATGCAGGCCATTTTTGCCCAGTCTTTTCCTGATGGTGGAGGCATGAACGCTGACCTTAACTGAGGCAAGTGAGGCCTGCAGTTCCTTGGACGTTGTTGTGGGGTCTTTTGTGACCTCTTGGATGAGTCGTCGCTGCGCTCTTGGGGTAATTTTGGGCGGCCGGCCACTCCTGGGAAGGTTCACCACTGTTCCATGTCTTCGCCATTTGTGGATAATGGCTCTCACTGTGGTTCGCTGGATTCCCAAAGCTTTGGAAATGGCTTTATAACCCTTTCCAGACTGATAGATCTCAATTACTTTCTTTCTCAATTGTTCCTGAATTTCTTTGGGTCTCGGCATGATGTGTAGCTTTTAAGGATCTTCTGGTGGACCTTACTGTGTCAAGCAGCTCCTATTTAAGTGATGCCTTGATTGTGAACAGGTGTGGCAATAATCAGGCCTGGGTGTGGCTAGAGAAATTGAACTTAGGTGTGGACAACCACAGTTATAGTATGTTTTAACAAGGGGGGCAATCACTTTTTCACACAGGGCCATGATGGTTTGGATTTTTTTTCACCTTTAATAATAAACACCTTCATTTACAAATTGCATTTTGTGTTTACTTGTGTTGTCCTTGACTATTGTTTAAATTGGTTTGATGTTCCGAAACACTTAAGTGTGACAAACATGCAAAGGAACAGGAAATGAGGAAGGGGGCAAACACTTTTTCACACCACTGTATCATACAGTATATACCAGAGTGTACAGTATGTATAAAATGTATAGACTTTTATATTCTCAGCAAGCGACTCCAAACAAAACAGTCTAACAAAACCTGCCTTCACTAACTGTGAAGGCAACAAATCCCCCCCCCACCCCCAAGACAAACTGGAGGTGCATAGTTACCCAAACCCCCAACATGAACCGTAAGTCAGAAAGGGCGCTCGCTCAAGGCGAGAGATATCATAGCGCAGGTCAGCAGAGATGCTGGTAGAAACAAGCGTATGTAGTCTCCTAGTCATACCCAGGGGCACGAAACTTAGTTACCATAGAAAACAACATGTCCTGTGAGTACCACCACAACAGTTAGTACCGCCATGCACAGAGAGCTTCATAGCCTAGTTCATCCCCAAGACCTCTGGTAATAGAGTTCAACATGTGTGCACCCCTGTGTCACCCCAAGAGACCACCATAAACCACTCCAGGGAGAAGGTCCGATATTTTGACAGGGCCGTGGCCTCATCTAAGCAAGGGGAAAGGCAGTCCTTGAGCCTCCTGACCCCCCGGGGCGACAGGTTGCTGTGGGTGCGACCTCGGGAGCAGGAGTGTGAGGGAGAAAGGTCCCAACTGAGCAGCACATAAAGGTCTCGTCAGCCAAAAAAGTGGGGCGGGATGGCAACAGCCAGTTATCAATTAAAACAGTACATACCCGCCCGACTTCAGCATTCGGTAAGTGCCCGTTGCAGAGTGCATCCCCCAGGGTATGGTCGCGGGTCTCCCGGTAAGCTCCACTCCCGAGGTAAACAAGGATGCAAGCGTGGGGATAGTCCATGTCAATCCGTACATCCGGTTCGCCAGGTCCAGAGAAGCAGCCTTACGTTGAACCCGGAGTGTCACGTGATAGCCATGTGTGGAAGGCATCCGCGGTTGACAACGTGACCTAGGAACGAGCAGCTGGCACAATCGGAATAGGGACAATGTGTGTCCTACATTATTCCTGTCAATGTCTTTGGCAGTTAGTAAGGTGGTAGAGCACAGCAATTAAAACAAAAACAAAAAAGAAAAGAAACTGTAGTAACACTGGGTAAAATATCTAGCGGGCAGGAGGCAGGGATTCCAACCATGCTGCCGCATTTCGGGGTGCAGTAAAAAATTTAACAGTGTCTCTGCGGGCCGCGCGGAGGGTTTCATCCCTGTCTCTGAAATTGAGCATCCTAAAAATTAGGGTACGGGGATGTGAGCCAGGTGGGCCAGGGACAGAAGGGATCCGGTGTGCTTGCTCCACAGTATAGTAGGGGGAGAATTGTGCGGTCGGGAGAACATTGCGCAGCAGCTCCTCAACAAACACCGTAGGGTTCTTACCCTCCACTCCCTCCGGTAGACCAACGATCCAGAGGTTGTTCCTCCGGTTACGGTTTTCCGCGTCGTCCACCTTGTACTCTAGAGACCTGACTCTCGTCTGCAAGGTCCGGATGGACGCCATGTGTTCTCCCACCGCATCCTCCGTCAGCCCCACGCGGTGCTCCGCGTCCGGGACCCGGGATCGAAGCTTGTCCAGGTCCTGCCGAATTAAGCCAACGTCCAGTTGCACTGCCTCAATTTTGTTGGTCAGGGCAGCCTGACAAGAGGCAATCACCGCCATAACTTCCTGGAAGCCAATCTGAGCTTCCACGGCCTGGTCTTCTGGCTCTTCTGGTCTTCTGGCTCCGCCGGTATATCCCCCGCTCCTTGCGGGAAACGCAGCTTCTTCCCACCGTGCCGTGTCCTGTATGGCATTTGGAGTGCGCTGGGAGTCTGTACAAGTTGTTATTTTAGGTAGGAGTAAGGATAAATAGCATACATCCAGCAGAGCTCCGGATCCTGCTTCCTCTCAGTTCGCCATCTTGGCCACGCCCCCCACGGCTGGATACTTAAAGAGCAAGTACCTGTCACAGAGCTGAAGAACGGGGAGAAGTAAGTGTAAATAAAACTTTCCCCGTGCTTCCTAGTGAGACTGTCACTGATCGTCTGTTCCCTGTCATCGGGAAAGACGATCAGTGATGTCGAACGCCAAGCCACGCCCCCCTACAGTAAAAAAACACATAGGTCACACTTAACCCCTCCCCGCCCCCTAGTGGTTAACCCCTTCACTGCCAGTGACATTTACACAGGAATCAGTGCATTTAAATAGCACTGATTGCTGATTGGTCCCGGAAATGTGTCAAAAATGTCCGATGTGTCCGCCATAATGTCGCAGTCACAAGAAAAATCGCTGATCGCTGCCATTACTAGTAAAAAAATTAATATTAAAAATGCTATAAAACTATCCCCTATTTGTAAACGCTATAACTTTTGCGCAAACCAATCAATAATCGCTAATTGTGATTTTTTTTTACCAAAAATATGTAGAAGAATACGTATCGGCCTAAACTGAGGAAAAAAAAATGTTTTTTTATATATTTTTTGGGGATATTTATTATAGCAAAAAGTAAAAAATATAGATTTTTTTTCAAAATTGTCGCTCTATTTTTGTTTATAGCGCAAAAAATAAAAACCACAGAGGCGATCAAATACCACCAAAAGAAAGCTCTATTTTTGGGAAAAAAAGGACGACAATTTTGTTTGGGAGCCACGTCGCACGACCGCGCAATTGTCAGTTAAAGCGACGCAGTGCCGAATCAAAAAAAGGGGCCTGGTCCTTTGGCTGCAAATTGGTTAAGTGGTTAAATACAAGCTGGCACACTCTGTTTCATTCATTTATTAAAATTAAAAAAGAAACAGCGGTGATTCACCCAAAAAAATTCTCTATTTGCGTGTTACATGAACACACAAGTGTCATTCAAAGTGTGACAGCGCTGAAAGCTGAAAATTGGCCTGGGCAGGAAGGGGGTAAATGTGCCCGGTAGGCAAGTGGTTAAACATGCCTAAAAATAAAGGAATAATAACATAATAAGTCAGTAATAACATTTTGAGGATGAATTGGTGTACCGACCTTTACTGCGGTCTACAAGGGACAGCTTTAATTATTATAAATCTGCAATGGGGAAATTAAAAAATAATTGCAAAACCACAGGAGAGTTTCCGGGTGTAATAGCAAACAGAATGAAGCATATAAAATCTTCTAAAAACACGACTTCAAGGGATTCATGACAACGCTACCCGTCTAGACAATCTATTTGTACCTTTATATTATAAAGCAATATTATTTCTTTTTTTTTCCTTTTTTTTTTTCCTTATTCAGTACGGCAATGACAAAGGGCAACAGTGATATGAGAAGTCGCCACAAACTTGACCACAAACATTTTTCACTGCAATAAGTGGCAAAAAGACTGAGCCACTGCTGAAGCCATTTTTATTTTTTTACATTTCAATTAGCTTTATTGTTCACTGAACATTACAAGAGCCACCAAGCCAAGATCCTTTATAAGGCCTTTCTCCCCTTTAGGCATTTGGACATAGAGATCACTGCAAAAAGATATGTAAGGCTAAAAACTTACCACAATTTATGTCCTGAAACTGGAAAATAAAAGAAGATCATATCTGACTACATGCTGTGCTTGATAGGTAAGGTCCAAAGTGTTACAGCAAATGCACAGGAAGCAAGATCCCAGTGAAATCCTCACGGCTTTTTATTCATTTCAAGCTGCCATTGCCAAGCAATTGGCAGTAGAAACGTTAATGGTTTTAGCAGAAAGCAGCATGGAGTTGGGGGATCTGGATGAGGATTATTCCATTACAATGAGTGTATTTAGTTTATTGTTACATTGTAATACTGATCTGTGTACTGAGAGGCTCAACAGAAACATAATATCCAATAAATGAATGGGGGCGAGTGCAGTGATTTCAGCAAAACTGGTTTCACCTCAAAGTTTAGAAAGTAGAAAAAATTGATAAAATTTAATTGTAAACAAATATTAAATTGAAAACTATTTTTTTTTTTGGAAAGTGTTTTTACTGGAGGGTCAATATCATTTTCTGTTTTCTTGAATTTGAGTTTTTCTCTCTTCCTCTGTGCATTTGATCTTTATGTTTTCCATTCTTTAATTCTTTTTCTTCTTCTTCTTCTTTTTCTTCTTCTTCTTATTATTATACAGGATTTATATAGCACTGAAAGTTTGCACAAAGCTTTACAATCTAAGGGGAGACCGTACAGTTCCAATACAATTAAATACAAGAGGGTTAAGGGGGCCCTGCTCAGAAGAGCTGACAATCTAATAGAGGGGGGCAAGTGGTACAGAAGGTAGTAATGGGGGAGGGTGGGGTAAAAGTTCAGTTAGTTGGAGGAGTAATAGGCTTCCAAAAGAGATGGGTTTTCAGGGATCACCTAAGGCCCCTTTCACACGAGGCGGACTACTCTTCCACGGAGCCCGCCTCTGTCCGCCGGCTCAGCGGGAGATCTCTCCGTTGATCTCCGCTGAGCCGGCGGATGACAGGTCCCTCTCTGCTCACTGAGCGGGGAGGGGCTTTCGAGCGCCGCTGGTCTCTATGGAGAGATCGGATGAAAACGGACAGCGTGTCCGTTTTCACCAGATCTCACCCGATCCGATCCGCCAGCGACGGATCTGGACGTAGAGCCATACGTCTGCTTTTGGCGGATCGGACCGGGTCGGATGTCAGGGGACATGTCTCCGCTGACATCCGACGCTCCATAGACTAACATAGAGCGCCCGTTCAGATCCGCCATCAAAACTGACAGGTGGATCTGAACGGTCCGTCCGTGTGAACTTAAGGCGGCCAGAGTAGGAGATGGCTGGACAGATTGAGGTAGAGAGTACAAGAGAATGGGAGAGGTTTTGGAGAAGTCCTGGAGACTAGACATGCATTCGTTTTCGTCCGAATTTCGGGTATTTTTGTTAATTTTCGAAAACCGAAAGATCCAACATAAACAAATGCTTTATTTTAATTTTCATTGCAACAATTCGATATAGATAGGAGATTCGACATGACGCTGACAATAGCAATCTGTGTCCATCGAACCTGTGGTCGAATGTGCCTAACCTTAGCTCTATTAGTCCAAGATTATTCTACATAGAGAGAAAAGATTCAACATTATAGAGACAATAGCGAAAAAAGGTCGAATGTGCCTAACCTAAAGCCCCATACACACGGTCGGACTTTTTCATGGATTCTGTCCGATCGGACAATGTTGTTGAAAAATCAGACCGTGTGTATGCACCATCGGACAGTGTACGTCGGATTGTCCGACGGACAAAGTCTTATCTCCTGCTGGAAAGATTTGCCGACAACCCGGTCCGATCACACCAAATCCGATCGTGTGTACGGTTGTCCGACCGGACAAAGTGCTACGCATGCTCAGATCACATTACAAGACCAAAGCTATTGGCTACTAGCCTCTACGTAGTCCCGTCGTAGGCAACAAACGTCACCACGTTCAGAATGATCGGATTTTCCGACAACTTTGTCCGACCGTGTGTACGCAAAACCAACATCAGACAAAGTATGACGGACATGGTCCGCGGATTGTCCGACCGTGTGTATGGGGCTTAACTCTATTAGTCCAAGATTATTCGACATAGAGAGAAAAGATTTGACATGAAGATTCGACGAAGCAGTCGGCGCGAGCGGACATTTATGGTCAAATGCTCCGCCCATAGGCTATAGAAGAATTCTAATGTTGGTTGAATAGTAATAATATTTAATAAATATAATTATTACTAGTGTCATACAACATTAGAATTCTACTATAGCTTGTAGGCGGAACATTCGACCGGAAATGTACGATTGCGGCGTCGTACAGTTTAGCTGCTCCGTCAAATCTTCTTAGAACATTCGACAGACACCATAAGCCTTCAATGACGGATTTGACCTTAATTATTTCGGATTTTCGGACGAATGCATTTTTTAACGAAAAAAATAAAAAAAACACATTTGGGAGTAACAAAATAAATGTATTTTTCGGACGAAAACGAAATTCCGAAAAAAAATATTTCAGTGTGCAGATGTCTACTGGAGACAAGCATGGGAGGAGACAAGGGAGTTGGAGAGTAGGAGGTCTTGGGAGGATCGTAGAGGATGGTTTTGGTGACAAGTGGAGACAAGATTAGTGATGTAGCTCGGGGCAGAGTTGTGGGTGGCTTTGTATGTTGTTAGTATATTTAATTGAATTTGCTGGGCGATCGAACGCCAGTGTAGGGATTGGCGGAGAGGGGTAGTAGACACTGAGTCTGGCAGCAGCATTCATGATAGATTGAAGAGAAGATGTGGTGAGGTATACCTAAGAGAAAAGAGTTGCAATTGTCAAGGCAAGAGATAACAAGGGGGTGAATGAGCATCTTGGTGGTTTTATTAGTTAAAAAAGGGCACATTGTAGAGATGTTACAGAGGTGAAGCCCACAAGCTTTTGACAGTGATTGGATTTAGGGCTGAAAAGACAGGTCTAAATCTAGGATTACACCTAGTACCCTGGCACAAGGGGATGAAATGATAGTTGTATTATTGATCTTGATGGAAAAGCCATAGAGGAGGACACGAGCGGAGGGAATGTTACCAGCTCGGTTCTAAAGAGATTTAAACAAAGAAATGTTCGCACTCTGAGATTACCAAAAAACTTGCTTGGTGTACCTTTATTGTCCCAAGTGTATCAGATAAACACAGGACAAGCAGTTGACGCGTTTCACAAGCGAACAAGCAAGCTATCGCTTGTGAAACGCGTCAGCTGCTTGTCCTGTGTTTATCTGATACACTTGTGACCATAAAGGCACATAAGGCAAGTCTTTTGGGAATCTCAGAGTGCGACCATTTCTTTGTTTTATTTGTATTGGACGGTGGTGAGCCGGGGGTCTGCACCTATTGCCTGGAGCAGTGTGTTCTTCTTTGGTTCCTAAAGAGATTTAGTTCGAGGAGGTGGTGCGACATCCATGTTTACATGTCAGTTAGTAGTTTAGCAATGCGAGAGGAGACTGAAGGAGTGGAAAAAAAGATGAGACTAATGAGGCCATTTTTGTGCACAAGAACAAGTCCAGGGTAGTTGAAAGGAGCTTCCACAATCCTCTGGAGCTACTTAGGTTCCATCACAACCTTAAAGAACTTCAAACCCACCATAATTTCACCTTCTTCATTGACTCCAAAGCATTTTGCCAAAATGGTGGAACATTTTATCAAAAACTTTTCACTTTTCCGACTCTCGTTTAATGATCATATCCAAGAACTCTTCTGATAGGAATGTATGCAGAATGCAGGACGCAATTATTATACAGGATTTATATAGCGCCAACAGTTTGCGCAGCGCTTAATGACGCAATGATGTGAACCTCGCCTCAGAGATCCTTCACATCACAATTTGAATATTACGTCAGTGTTCTCAGTCCCCCCTGCACATCACAACCCCCTTCCTTTATATCACAGTCCCCTTCACATCAAGATCCCTCTTTACATAACAGTCCCCCACTTCACATCAATCCCCCTTCATGTCAGTGTCCTCAACCTCCCTTCACATCACCCCCTTCACAATACTGTCCTCAGCCCCCTTCACATTCTTGTCCTTGGCCTCCCTTTATATTAACTCCCTCCTTCACATTGCAGTCCCCAGCCCCCCTTTATATTCCTGTCCTTGCCCCCCTTTTATATCACCCCTCCTCCTTCACATTGCAGTCCCCAGCCCCCTTTATATTCCTGTCCTTGCCCCCCTTTTATATCACCCCCTCCTCCTTCACATTGCAGTCCCCAGCCCCCTTTATATTCCTGTCCTTGCCCCCCTTTTATATCACCCCCTCCTCCTTTCCATTGCAGTCCCCAGCTCCCCTTTATATTCCTGTCCTTGCCCCCCTTTTATATCACCCCCTCCTCCTTCACATTGCAGTCCCCAGCTCCCCTTTATATTCCTGTCCTTTTCCCCTTTTATATCACCCCCCTCCTCCTTTACATTGCAGTCCCCAGCTCCCCTTTATATTCCTGCCCTTGCCCCCCTTTTATTTCACCCCCCTACTCCTTTACATTGCAGTCCCCAGCTCCCCTTTATATTCCTGTCCTTGCCCCCCTTTTATATCAGCCTCCTCCTCCTTTACATTGCAGTCCCCAGCTCCCCTTTATATTCCTGTCCTTGCCCCCCTTTTATATCACCCCCCTCCTCCTTTACATTGCAGTCTCCAGCTCCCCCCACCCTTTCATAGCAGTGTCGTAGCCCATAATACCTTGCATAGAGGTCAGGAGGTACGGCAGGTCTAGAGCTGACATCGGGAGGCAGGACAGTACTGGATGGATAGCCAGAGTTGCACATCTTTTCCTGATAACCAGCTTGTGATTGGTTGTTAGGACCACCCTGCATCCCAGCAACTAATCAGTTAACTGGGGTAACTCCTGTCCTTCGCCCAGCACTGTGCTGCCACCCAATGTCAGCACTGCAAAGATGACAGTGCTATTGGCGGCTGAGGGCGAGAACCAGCTCCTAAATGGCGCAACCACGGCAGGTACAGCAGGGCCATTTTTTCGATTGGGCATGCTGGGCAGTTGCCCGGGGGCCCCACTTGCCTGGAGGGCCCCACCCAGGGCCGATCCCCAGCCCTGCAATCTGCTTCAGAAGACTTGAAATTTTGACTGTCTGCACTGACTGCACTGGTTGCTCACTTGCTAGAATCGCCGGCTGCCCGGCGTCTAGCTAGCAACCAGTGACGTCAGTCAGAGGCCGCAGCCATCCCAGCATTCATAGCCCGCCGCGGCTAGTGAACAAGCTCCGCCCACCTCTGCCATGGAGGGGACTCAGCGGAGCTAAGCTTTCGGTTTCTAAAGACCTCAAGTAAGTCTAATGCCGCGTACACACAAAGGGACAATCCCGCGGGATTATCCTCTGGACTGAAGTCCAGCGGATAATCCCCTCGTGTGTGTGTGGGCGCCGGCGGACTTTTTGGCGCCAAAGTCCGGCGGACTTTTTGGCGCAAAAGTTTTAAGTTTGGTTTTAAAATTATCCGCTGGACTTGGCAGTCCGGCGGACAATCCCGCCGTTAGTAGGCAAGTCCGCGGGACTTTTGAAATGAACGGACTTGCCGCTCATCGGCAAGTCCGTTCATTTAGCACGTGACTTCAGGTTACGTAGCTAGCGTAGGCAGTTACTGCCGCCGCGCTAGCTCCGTGACCTGGCATGGATTTAAAGGGACTCCCCACGCCGAAAAAAACGGCGTGGGGGTTCCCCCCAAATCCATGTCAGACCCTCATCCGAGCACGCAGCCTGGCAGGCCAGGAAAGGGGTGGGGACGAACGAGCGCCCCCCCCTCCTGAGCCGTACCAGGCCGCGTGCCCTCAACATGGGGGGTGCCCTGGGGAAAGGGGGGCCGTGAGGCCCCCCCACCCCAAAGCACCTTGTCCCCATGTTGATGAGGACAAGGGCCTCTTCCCGACAACCCTGGCCGTTGGTTGTCGGGGTCTGCGGGCGGGGGCTTATCGGAATCTGGGAGCCCCCTTTAATAAGGGGGCCCTCAGATACCGGCCCCCCCACCCTATGTGAATGAGTATGGGGTACGATGTACCCCTACCCATTCACCTAAGGTGTAAAATGTAAAGTACAAAAACACACACACTTTTGAAAAAATAGTTTATTGCACTGCTCCGGGGGTCTTCTTCCGTCTTGGGGGTCTTCTCGCCGGACTCCTCCGCTCTCTTCTGCTCTTTTACCTAGCTCTTTCACGAGCGGAGGAGTCCGGCTACCTTCTTCGTCGTCGCCGCCGTCGTCTGGGGGTCTCGATCCGCCTTCGGGGGTCTTCCGGGGGTCTCTTCTGTTCTTGCGGCGGTCGTCGTCTTCCGCGCCGCCGGCGCCTTCTTCTTCTTCTTGTCCTTCTTCTTGTTCTTCTTCTTCTTCCGATGTTGACCCGATGCTCTCTCTGCCCGGAATGGCAGAGGCGCGCTGCGCTGGGACTTATATAGGGACATTGGGGACAGGGTCACATGCTCATGTCACATGGTGACCCCGCCCCCCTGTGATGTCACAGTCCCAGCATCCTCCGGGACTGTGACAACACAAGGGGGCGGGGTCACCATGTGACATGAGCATGTGACCCTGTCCCCCATGTCCCTATATAAGTCCCAGCGCAGCGCGCCTCTGCCATTCCGGGCAGAGAGAGCATCGGGTCAACATCGGAAGAAGAAGAAGAACAAGAAGAAGGACAAGAAGAAGGACAAGAAGAAGAAGAAGGCGCCGGCGGCACGGAAGACGACGACCGCCGCAAGAACAGAAGAGACCCCCGGAAGACCCCCGAAGGCGGATCGAGACCCCCAGACGACGGCGGCGACGACGAAGAAGGTAGCCGGACTCCTCCGCTCGTGAAAGAGCTAGGTAAAAGAGCAGAAGAGAGCGGAGGAGTCCGGCGAGAAGACCCCCAAGACGGAAGAAGACCCCCGGAGCAGTGCAATAAACTATTTTTTCAAAAGTGTGTGTGTTTTTGTACTTTACATTTTACACCTTAGGTGAATGGGTAGGGGTACATCGTACCCCGTACTCATTCGCATAGGGTGGGGGGCCGGTATCTGAGGGCCCCCTTATTAAAGGGGGCTCCCAGATTCCGATAAGCCCCCGCCCGCAGACCCCGACAACCAACGGCCAGGGTTGTCGGGAAGAGGCCCTTGTCCTCATCAACATGGGGACAAGGTGCTTTGGGGTGGGGGGGCCGCACGGCCCCCCTTTCCCCAGGGCACCCCCCATGTTGAGGGCACGCGGCCTGGTACGGCTCAGGAGGGGGGGGCGCTCGTTCGTCCCCACCCCTTTCCTGGCCTGCCAGGCTGCGTGCTCGGATAAGGGTCTGACATGGATTTGGGGGGAACCCCCACGCCGTTTTTCGGCGTGGGGACTCCCTTTAAATCCATGCCAGGTGACGGAGCTAGCGCGCCGGCACTGCCTACGCTAGCTACGTACCTGAAGTTACGTTCGAAATGAACGGACTGCTCCGTGTGTGGGCAAGTCCGTTCATTTTCAAAAGTCCCGCGGACTTTTGGCCGGCGGATTATCCGCCGGAGAAGTCCGTGCGTGTGTGGGCAAGTCCACACGCTCGGAAAGTCCAGCGGACCCAGCTGGAAAGTCCGGCGGGATTGTCCGCTGGACTAGGTCCGCCGGCAAAAGTCCGCACGTGTGTACGCGGCATAACTGTCTAAGTCAGACTTAATTAAATTCAAGTGAAGTTGTGCTCATTAAAAGCAGCCACTGTGCCCATCAAACACAGCCACTGTGCCGACTGCCCATCAAATCTGCCACTGTGCCCACTGCCCATCAAAGCTGCCACTGTGCCGACTGCCCATCAAATCTGCCACTGTTCCCACTGCCCATCAAATCTGCCACTGTGCCGACTGCCCATCAAAGCTGCCACTGTGCCCACTGCCCATCAAAGATGCCACTGTGCCGACTGCCCATCAAAGCTGCCACTGTGCCGACTGCCCATCAAAGCTGCCACTGTGCCGACTGCCCATCAAATCTGCCACTGTGCCCACTGCCCATCAAAGCTGCCACTGTGCCGACTGCCCATCAAAGCTGCCACTGTGCCGACTGCCCATCAAATCTGCCACTGTGCCCACTGCCCATCAAAGCTGCCACTGTGCCCACTGCCCATCAAAGCTGCCACTGTGCCCATCAAACACAGCCACTGTGCCCATCAAACACAGCCACTGTGCCCTTATTGATAATTTGCATTTTTATTCTCATGCGTGATTGTGTAGAGAGGGCCCCAGTGCACTGTATTGCCTGGGGGCCTATAATGCTCTTAAGATGGCCCTGAGGTCCAGATGGGACAGTGACTTGGTCCAAATCCAGACCACGGTCCGCCATTTAGTGATACCTGCTCTAGGTTAAGTGTGGTATCAAATCTATACTTATCTTTGACACGTGGTCTTGTTTTCATATGGTGTTTGATTTCCACCCGCAGCCCTTTTGATGAATTGCACGGAGGAGAGAGATTTCCATCTTTCGGCTTTCTCACTGCCATTTGATTTAAGTCTTGTTCTTTTCTTTGGTATTTTATTGATGTATTTGGTGTCTGTGTCCGGAAACTTGGTTATCATTGGTCTGGTGTACACAATATCCCAGCTCCATACCCCGATGTATTATTTCCTCTGTAACCTCTCCATCCAGGACATCGTCTACGTGTCGGCTACTCTGCCTAAATTTTTATCTGTTACAATATCCGGTGATAAGCGGATCCTTTTCCCAGAATGTATCACGCAGATGTTTTTCTTCACTTTCTGTGTTGGAACTGAGTTTTTCCTCCTGGCGTTCATGGCTTATGACCGATATGTCGCCATTTGTGTCCCTCTCCGCTATACCACCATCATGAACCCAAACTTGTGCTTCATGTTATGTTCCATTGCCTGGTTTGTTGGGTTTTGCAATTCCTTCACCCATGCCATACTGGTTTCTAACTTATTTTTCTGCCATTCCCAAGAGATCAGTCATTTCTACTGTGATCTGAAGACCATGATCGAGCTCTCTAGCAGTGACGTCACCAACATCGAGACAATGGTGTCCGTAGAATGCCTATTTTTGGGGGTGATTCCATTTCTGTTGACTTTAGCCTCCTATATATGTATAATAGTAACTATTGTAAAGATTCAAAGCTCAGCAGGCAGGATGAAGGCCTTCTCCAGCTGCTCATCCCATCTCACCATTCTCATATTATTTTATGGACCGTCCCTCAGTTCCTACTTGATCCCACGGTCCAAACCCTCCGAGGAACAGAACAAGACGCTTTCCTTGCTGTACACGGCACTCGTTCCAACGTTAAATCCTCTGGTTTATAGTTTGAGAAACAAACAAGTTTGGAAAGCCGTGGACCTCCTAATGGAAAGATATGGAAAATGTTAGTCAGTTTTGCTCAAGTGGTGATGAAAAGATCCGTCCATAGTTTGACCCGGGTCACAGATCACAGGCAGCTAGTTTCCTGACCTCTCATGGAGAAAATAGCAGACTCAAGGGTGTATTAAATAAAAAAATCTGCATATCTTTGTGTGCATAGGTCAAAATGTACTGATCTTAGACTAGATTCTCTACATGTTATATATTATTTATACAAAGGGATTCAGAAAAATACCACATTATGGCCACTAGATGGAGCTAATGGATTATTTATTAAGATCATCAGCACCATCTTGTGGCCATATGCCACAAAAATATAAATATATATACTGTATATATAAATAGACAAATATATATAATAGTAACTATTCTAAACATTCAAAGCTCAACAGGTAGGTTGAAGGCCTTCTCCGGCTGCTCATCCCATCTCACCATCCTCATATTATTTTATGGACCGTCTCTCAGTTCCCACTTGATCCCACGGTCCAAACAATTTGAGGAACAGAATAAGACACTTTCATATGACGGCGGGACGAGACATCTCTTGTTCTGGGCCGCCATCATATGACGTGATTTCCTTCTCTGGCCACCGACGGCGTCACTGGGGACCCGATACGCGTGCCCGGCGGCCGCGATGTCCGCCGGGCACCCACGATTGCCCAGTAACTGAGCAGGACCGTCCACATCCTGACAGAGGAGAGGAGACCGATGGTGTGTCCCTTGTACATCGGTCCCCTCCCCAAGTCAGTTCCCTCCCCCCACAGTTAGAATCACTCCCATAGGGAACATATTAACCCCTCGATCACCCCCTACTGTTAACCCCTTCCCTGCCAGTCACATTTACAGTAATCAATGCTTTTTCATAGCCCTGATCGCTGTATAAATGTGAATGGTCCCAAAAATGTGTCAAAAGTGTCCGATACGTCCGCCGCAATATCGCAGTCACGATAAAAATCGCAGATCACCGCCTTTACTAGTAAAAAAATAATAATAATAAAAATGCTATAAATCTATCCCCTGTTTTGTAGACGCAATAACTTTTGCGCAAACCAATCAATATACGCTTATTGCGATTTTTTTTTTAACCAAAAATATGCAGAAGAATACATATCGACCTAAACTGAAGAAAAAAATTTGTTTTAAAAAAAAAAAATTTGGATATTTATTATAGAAAAAGGTTAAAAATATTGTGTTTTATTCAAACTTGTCTTTGACTTCTTTTGTTATAGCGCAAGAAATAAAAAACGCAGAGTTGATCAAATACCACCAAAAGAAAGCTCTTTTTCTGAGGAAAAAATGATAAAAATGTGATTTGGGTACAGTGTCGTATGACTGTGCAATTGTCATTCAAAGTGCGACAGCGCTGAAAACTGAAAAATGGCTTGGGCAGGAAGGAGGTGTTCGTGCCCGGTAGGCAAGTGGTTAATATTGTTTTCTATGGAATGACAAAGGTGAATGACAGAAGAGAATGCCCATAGAGTATAATGGGAAAATAGATGTCTGTATTTGATTTTTGTGTGTTTCTATTTTCTTGGTTTCTATTTTGTGAGTTTATTTCTCACGTGTTTCTATTTTGTTTTTCATTTTTTCTTTGTGTGTTTATTTTTTTATTGTTTATTTCTTGTGTGTTTACATAGTGTTTTTATTTTTGTTTGTATTTTTCTTTTGTGTGTTTATATTTTTAGTTTATGTATTTCTTGTGTGTTTATAACGTGTTTCTTTATATTTTCTGTGTATATGTTTTATCTTGTTTAACCTTTTTTGTCTACATATTGATCTATGTTTGTCACTTGCTATTGACTGACTTCCTACACCTGCTGGAAGTCTATTCCAAGTATCAACTACTCCTTCAATAATATTATGTTTTTAGCCAAATGCTAAAATAATAGTTGCTAGAATATCTTTGAACTTTACTGTATGATGGATATTATAGGGGGCTCAGGGGGATGGGAATCTCACGGTTATGAGCCCCCAGCCCCCCTCCTCTCCTCATATGACCCAGCAAATGCTTAATCAGAAACAGAAAGAACAATTCATACAGTTCTACTCAGCTCCTATTGGCTGTTGTCACATGATTGTATCTCACTGCAGGCCAATCAGACAGCTGTAGTTCCTCTCTCTATTCAGTACTGTAGGCTTTGCTTCTCTCAGGACAACATTTCCCAGAATCCCCCACCAGGCTCAGTGTCAGACTTCCTGGCTGAGTTCACTTCCAGGCTGGAGTTCTTCGGAAAAGACTGGAAGAGGTGAGCCCCCTCCCCGCCCCCCCGTCTGTACAATGTATCCTGTCCTGTGTAATGTATCTATATGTGTCACTGCCTGCACAATGTATCTAAGACTGTACAGCATGAGGTATTACAATGTATCATTATGTATCCTATGTGTCTTTTCCTGTACAACGTATCCCTGACCTGTAGCGTGTGTTGTGATGTATCCCTGTCCCGTAGCACGCGTTTTGACATATCCCTGTCCCGTAGCGTGTGTTACAATGTATCCCTGTCCCGTAGTGTGTGTTATGACGTATCCCTGTCCCGTAGTGTGTGTTATGACGTATCCCTGTCCCGTAGTGTGTGTTATGACGTATCCCTGTCCCGTAGTGTGTGTTATGACGTATCCCTGTCCTGTAGCGTGTGTTACAATGTATCCCTGTCCTGTAGCATGTGTTATGACGTATCCCTGTCCCGTAGCGTGTGTTATGATGTATCCCTGTCCTGTAGCGTGTGTTACAATGTATCCCTGTCCTGTAGCATGTGTTATGACGTATCCCTGTCCCGTAGCGTGTGTTATGACGTATCCCTGTCCCGTAGCGCATGTTGTGACGTATCCCTGTCCTGTAGCACGTGTGTGACGTATCCCTGTCCTGTAGCGTGTGTTATGACGTACCCCTGTCCTGTAGCGCCTGTTGTGACGTATCCCTGTCCTGTACTGTGTTCCGAAGTATCCCTGTCCTGAAGCATGTGTTGTGATGTATCCCTGTCCTGTAGCACATGTGTGACGTATCCCTGTCCTCTAGCGCCTGTTGTGATGTATCCATGTCCTGTAGCGTGTGTTGTGACGTATCTCTGTCCTGTAGCACGTGTTACAAAGTATCCCTGTCCAGTAGCGCATTATGTGACGTATCCCTGTCTCGTAGCGCGTGTTATGATGTATCCCTGTCCCGTAGCGCGTGTTATGATGTATCCCTGTCCCGTAGCGCGTGTTGTGACGTATCACTGTCCCCTAGCATGTGTTGTGATGTATCCCTGTCCCGTAGCGCGTGTTATGATGTATCCCTGTACCGTAGTGTGTGTTATGATGTATCCCTGTCCCGTAGTGCGTGTTATGATGTATCCCTGTCCCGTAGTGCGTGTTATGATGTATCCCTGTCCCGTAGCGCGTGTTATGATGTATCCCTGTCCCGTATCGCGTGTTGTGACGTATCCCTGTCCCGTAGCACGTGTTGTGACGTATGCCTGTCCCGTAGTGTGTGTTGTACTGTTATGTATTATCAGTCCAATCCATTACATCTGAATTTCTTCTCTGTTGTAGGGAGGCACCATGCCGAAGTGCATCGTAGCAAGCTGTAAGAACACGACGCGTAAGTCAGCATCCCGAGGTGTCACCATGCACGTCTTCCCTCACAACCTCCAGAGGATAAAGCACTGGCTACTAAAGATAGGACAGAACTTTGGGAATTTGGATGCCTTTGCTCAGAGGATCCTGGAAGCCAAGAAAACGGACGCATTCCGAATCTGCTCAGACCATTTCACTCCAGAAAGCTATATCACTCAGGGATGTAGAAGCATTCTTCGGACTGAGGCTGTTCCAAGTCTCTTCCCAAAGTATAGGGATCCCAACTCTGAGGATGAGGCTGCACCGCCAAAAAAGTTTAAGGCCGGTACCTCTAGCCAAGACTACGACACCCTTCTCAAGGCTTACAATCGCACTCGCCAAGAAGATAAAGGTATTCTAGCTACTGTGGAATGTAAGGACGTGAGCACTCGCACGGACATGTACTACAAATCGCGAGAAGCCGGCACACACACCAATCCGTTCCAGGGGATGAAGAACAAAAAAGTAAGCACCGATCCAAAGATTGGTCGGAAACACGCCAGCACCATAACCAGCATATGGAAGATGGATGTGTCGACGAATAGCCTTGTTGAAATGGTGGATGCCAGTACTAATACCGAATCCATACTCGGACAGCACTTTGAGGCTGAGTCATGGAAAATAGGACATGACCATGTCTACCAAAAGGTTTCAACTCCTGCTAAGTCAGTTTGTGCCAACAATGATTTAAATCCTTCAATGGACTCCCACAGCGATGATTCCAATTGTCTGTCAGACGATGGACTAAACCATGTATCCAGCTTGTATTCTAAAGACAGGTTGGATGCAGATCGATTGGTCCACGAGAGAAAGTTTTTAGTCTTTGAATCTTGCCTGGATGAGCTTCTCCAAAAACTGACTTGTGCCCACGGTGACGGATGCCAGTCTGCCATTGCCGGTATTGAGAAGCACATTAGAGGGACAATGGTCACTATTATTGGACGTTGCTTCATTGGTCACACCAGTTGTCTTTGGCAAAGTCAGCCCATGAAAGGTAGAACTTGCATGGGGGACCTTATTGGCACCGCCGCTGTGCTCTTCAGTGGCAGCAACATCAAAAAGGTGGCTGAAATGTTCAGTCTTATGGGAGTTCCATTTGTTTCCCCCAAGAGATACTCAGTTTTGCAGAGAAAATACCTGTTTCCCATCGTAGACCTACACTGGTATAAGGAACAGCAGCAGAACCAGAACTTCTTTCTAAGTCATCCTCTTTGTCTTGTTGGCAACAGCCAGTGTGGAACTTTCGGAAATGGTGGCAGGTTCTGTGCATACGCCTTCCTGGAATCCACAACCAAGCAAGTCCTTAATCTCCATTTAGTGCATTCTACCAATCGGAAGTCCTTCATGGAGATGGAAAGGCTAGCCTTCTCAAACGGCTTTGATACTCTACTGGACGAAGGATTCTCCATTGAGACCATCTGCACAGCCAAACACCGTGACCTTCAATGTATGATGGGGGAGCAATATAACAGCATTTCCCACAAATACGACATATGGGAATACTGTAAAGGCTTTCGGAAAAAGCTGACGGCAGCCAGTCGCAAAATCGGCTGTGCCAAAATTTCTCAATGGATTCCAGAGCTTACCAACCATCTTTACTATGCCACCTGTTCTACCAGCAACCAAGTGCAACTGGTTCATCAAAAGTGGTTGTCCTACCTGTACCACATCATTGGGCAGCACAGCTGGGATGACTTTAGAGAATTTAAAGCGTGCGCCCACCGTCCGCTAACGCCTGAAGAAACTGATCAGCACCCGTGGTTATCCCGGAACAGCCCGGCCTACCAGCAAGTGAGGGCGATTGTGACCGATAAAGTCCTCCTCGATGACTTGGACAACATTGCCATGTTTTTTCACAAAGGACAAACCACCCTCCTTCACAGCTTCATGGTCAAGTATCGGCAAGAGCAAATGCACTTTGAGTTGGACGCCTTGGAGGCCCGGATAAAATTGGCAGTCCTGGCTTACAATCACAATACTCAAAGGACGCAGCTTGCAGTGCGTCACCATTCGAGGTGTCAAGGTGGTTTTCCTGCCTCACAACAGAAAAAAACTGTTCGCGGAAACAAAAATTACTGGGTTGCAAAATATGTATATGGTACTTTTGCTTCGGCTCACATTTTCCCAATGATTTCAGATACCCTCAGGTTTGCCAACAAGCAGTTGTTTCATAGCTGGACCATTCCACAGATGTCCACACGTGTGACTTGAGAAGGCTGTTTTGTTTCCTTCACAGAGTATTCCATGGCCTAATTTGGAATCTATATTAAAGAGTTAACGAAAAATGGAAAGGTGGACCGACTCCAGGCCACTCCTCTGGACCCCACTGCACATAGTGGCCTTGATGCTCTGTGCTGCCAGTGTGGTTGTCCATACACCTCAGCACAGAGCTCCGGAGTGAATATTCATCATAATGCTGGCAATCCACAGACCAAGGAGAGAGCCCAGCATGTAACAGGTGATAGCAGTCTTATGCCGCGTACACACGGTCGGAAATTCCGACCACAAAATACGTCAGATTTTTTCCGACGGATTTAGTCCGACACTGGTGTTGCATACACACGGTCGGACAAATTTGTCGGAAAATCCGATCATCCTGAACGTGCTGACGTTCGTTGCGTACGACGGGACTACGTAGAGGCCAGTGGCCAATAGCTTTGGTCTCATAATTTGATCTGAGCATGCGTGGCACTTTGTTCGTCAGAATTCTCTACACACGATCGGAAAAGTCTGATTGGATTTTGTTTTCGGAAAATTTGAGAGCAGGATCTCAAATTTTTTCCGGCGGAAATTCCGACGGAAAAAGTCAGATGGAGCCCACACACGGGCGGATTTTCCAACAACATGGTCCGATAGGACATTTTCCATTGGAATTTCCGACCGTGTGTACGGGGCATTAGTCTAACTCTATCCAATCCACGCCCCCCAACATGTTTCGCCCCAACCTCCATGACTAAGCCCCGTGGCCAGAATGAAAGATGTTTGTTGGCTGAGATTTCTCTACTTGTTCTGCAGATTATATGGAGTCAGGGGGGACTCCTAGCCTAACCTGCACGCCCAGTAGAATATCCCAAATGGGGGACATAGCTGCCAGAGCGGAGACCCTGAAGTTGGTTTAGGTTCATAATGCTTACAATGGCAAGTTCTCATTGGTCTAAGCCAGGAGTCTCCAAACTCTCTAAGCACAGGGCCAGTTTACTGTCCTTCAGGCTTTAGGGGGGCCAGACTGTGGCCAGTGGGAGTAGAAAACTCCCTGGCATCGGTGCCCCATCTTGGTTTTAATGGACAGAATAGTGCCCCATTGATGTCAGTAGGTATGACAAGGGAACAAAAGGAAGCGCCACCTATGTGCAATAAATTTAGTTTGGTTTAATGACACAACAGGTAATGCACTTACAGGAAGGAGATTAAAAACAGGCTCACCTTTGTGCTGGTGGCACGTGGTGCAGTCCGGTCTGGTCCCTAGTCCATCCTATTCCACAGGAAGGCAGTGATGGGAGACGAGGTGTTCAGTCCTTTTCCTGCGGCCTCCAGGAAGTCTGCTAAGTCTGACGTGGAAGACAGGTGCAACGCAGGTGACGACGTCACAGGAAGAGGAACCACAGGAAACAACAAGGAGAGGGGAGTCTGGAAAGAACAAACATGCTACGCGCTCGGAGTCTACTGCTCCTTCTACAGGCCTTGCAGAGATACAGGTACCCCTATCTATGTGGCAGATAATGTCCAAAGCGAGCTCAGTCGCAGTTCATTAGTCCATAAATGGAGCATAGAGCAAAGTAAAAAGGGATGGTGGTAGGCGGCAGCTGTCCTAAGAGAGAAGCCAGCTCTGTATAAGAAAGACAAGGGAACAAAAGGAAGCGCCACCTAAGTGCAATAAATTTAGTTTGGTTTAATGACACAACAGGTAATGCACTTACAGGAAGGAGATTAAAAACGGGCTCATCTTGGTGCAGTCTAGACATGTGCACAACCAAAAAATTCGTTTATTTTCGTTTCGTTTTTTTCGTTTCCGAAAAAAATTCGTTTTTTTTTCGTTTCTTTTTTTTCGTTTCCGTCGATTCGTAACGATTCGTACATTCGTAAGTCGTCGTTGTTCGTATTCGTAACGATTCGTACATTCGTAAGAGTTATTTTTTCGTTGATTCGTTTTTTCGTTAGTTTAATTTTCGGACACATTCGTATTTATTCGTACATTCGTAACATTCGTAGATTCGTAATCGGAGCATAATTCATAATTTTATGTAATGTGTATGCTATTATTACATTTTAATAATTTACGAATCGAAAAAAAAAGTTACGAATCGAAAAAAAAAAGTTACGAATCGAAAAAAAAGTTACGAATGTACGAATTTTTTGGTTCAATAGAGACACGGAAAATTACAAATCGAAAAAAAAAAAAAAGTTACGAATCGAAAAAAAAGTTACGAATGTACGAATTTTTTGGTTCAATAGAGACACGGAAAATTACAAATCGAAAAAAAAAAAAAAAAAAGTTACGAATCGAAAAAAAAGTTACGAATGTACTAATTTTTTTGTTCAATCCATTCGAAGCACGTTTAGCAGCACCATTGTAAGGGACACGGAAAATGACCAATTCAACAAAAAAAAAGTTACGAATTTTTTCGTTCGTTTTCGTTCGTTTTCGTTTTTCGGATTTTCTTCATTAGTACATTCGTTGTTTCTAATTTGTTTTTTTCGGATTTTCGTTGTTTTTCGGATTCGAATGATTCATTATTCGTATTCGTACGATTCGAATGATTCGTTCATTCGTACGAAAACGAACGAACGAAAATAACGAAAAAAACCTAAAAAACTAAAAAACCGAAACGAATTGCACATGTCTAGTGCAGTCCGGTCTGGTCCCTAGTGCATCCAGTTCCACAGGAAGGCAGTGATGGGAGACGAGGTGTTCGGTCCTTTTCCTGCGGCCTCCTTTTTACTTTTCCTGTATTGTGTTGCTTTTATTTTACTTTTCCTGTATATTGATGTCAGTATGGTATGGTGTTCCATCATAAATTGCCCCAAGGGCAATATAAAGGCAAGCAAAGGGCCACACGTGGCCACCTGGGCCGCAGTTTGGAGACCACTGGTCTAAGCAAAGAAAAGCTGGCACTCCGTTTTATGCTCTGCAATCTTGTGTTTATTGGCAGTTAAATGATGGACACAAATGTCAACGTGTTTCAGCCAAACTGGCCTTATTCAGGAGAGTCATGAATAAGGCCTGTTTGGCTGAAACGCGTTGACATTTGTGGCTGTCAGTTGTTAACCGCCAATAAACACAAGATTGCAGAGTATACACCGGAGTGCCAGCTTTTCTTTGCTCATACGGATTGTGTGGATGAGGAGTGGGTTTGCCTCTGCCCGAGCACTGCTAATAAAGCTGCATTATAATAATGGGAGGTAGTAGAACCTACTTTCATGTATTAAGTGAAAAGGGGTGAAAGTGCCCGGCATTGAAGGGGTTAATAATAATAATAATAATAATAATTATTGGATATGTTTTATAGCAGAAAGTAAAAAATATTATTATTATTATTTATTTATTTGTATTTTTTTTAATTGTTGGTCTTTTTTTGTCTTTTGTAGAGAAAAAATAAAAAACACACAGGTGAACAAATACCACCAAAACAAAACTCTATTGTGGGGAATTAAATATATATAAATGTAATTTGGGTACAGCGTTGAATGACCGCGCAATTGTCAGTTAAATTAACGCAGTGCTGTGTAGCAAATAATGGCCTGGTCATTAGACATGTGCACAACAAAAAAATTTGTTTTTTTTCGTTTCGTTTTTTTCGTTTCCGTTGATTCGTAACGATTCGTACATTCGTAAGTCGTCGTTGTTCGTATTCGTAACGATTCGTACCTTTGTAAGAGTTATTTTTCGTTGATTCGTTTTTTCGTTAGTTTAATTTTCGTTCATTTGTTTATTCGAAATTCGGACGCATTCGTAGTTATTCGTACATTCGTAACATTCGTAGATTCGTAATCGGAGCATAATTCATAATTTTATGTAATGTGTATGCTATTATTACATTTTAATAATTTACGAATCGAAAAAAAAAAAGTTACAAATCGAAAAAAAAAAGTTACGAATCGAAAAAAAAGTTACGAATGTACGAATTTTTTTGTTCAATCCATTCATTACGAATCGAAAAAAAAAAAAAAAAAAAAAAAAAGTTACGAATCGAATAAAAAAGTTACGAATCGAAAAAAAAGGTACGAATGTACGAATTTTTTTGTTCAATCCATTCATTACGAATCGAATAAAAAAGTTACGAATGTACGATTTTTTTTGTTCAATCCATTCGAAGCACGTTAAGCAGCGCCATTGTAAGAGACACGGAAAATTACCAATTCAACAACAAAAAAAAAGTTACGAATGTACAAATTTTTTCGGTCATTTTCATTGTTCCTTTTTTTCGGATTTTCGTTGCTTTTCGGATTCGAACGATTTGTTAATCGGATTCGTACGATTCGAAAGATTCGTTAATCGGATTCGTACGATTCGAACGATTCGTTCATTCGTACGAAAACGAACGAACGAAAAAAAAAAAAAAAAAAAAAACGAAAAACGAAAAAAAAAAACGAAACTAATTGCACATGTCTACTGGTCATGAAGGGGGGTAAACCTGCCGGAGGTCAAGTGGTTAAGGAAAGAACACGTGTGGCCTTTCCAGTGACCAATCAGTGTTCATATGAACGAGAGACGGTCCTGATGACAATGACACATTGTAGCCACAAGATGGCATTAAAACGCCCAAAAAAAAGAGGAAAAAAAAAATATCTGACATTTACAAACAATAATAAGTAATAACAAATAGGAGTGAAATGGATTTTGATGTGAAATTACCAGTTTTTCTGCTGGCAAAATTTCACTGAAGTGGAAACTTAAAATCAATGTCGCTTACTGAGCCCCGTAGACAAAATTTGCTTGAAAAAAATGGATCTATTTTTTTTTTATGGTGTTTTGCTGTGTATTTTGGATAGTTTGGGTTATTTCATTTTGTGTTCTTTTTGTATTTGTGTTTTGTCCCCCTTTGCTTCTAGTCTCCTTCAAGACATAAGCCCCGCTGTGTCCATCACTAGGGAAAGCTCAGAAAAAGACTGCCGCTTTCGGCCAGCATAGGAATCTTCCATTGTACCGTATATACTCGAGTATAAGCCAAGTTTTTCAACACATTTTTTTGTGCTGAAAGTGCCCCCCTCGGCTTATACTCGAGTCAAGTACTTTTCTGCAGCAGAGAATGACATTTTCCCACCCGACTTTGGGGCCCCGTATCCCGGGGCCACTTGGTGCTAGGAACCCCAAACTTGGTGTGCAAAAACAGTGGAACTAGCACAACAACATATCCAAATGGGGTTCCTAGCACCAAGTGGCCCCGAGATACGGGGCATCAAAGTCGGGTCGGAAAATGTCGTTCTCTGCTGCAGAAAAGTGCTTTACATTTTTCCGAACCGACTTTGGGGCCACTTGGTGCTAGGAACCCCATTTGGATATGTTGTAGTGATAGTTGCATTAAGTTTGCACACCAAATTTGGGGTTCCTATCACCAAGTGGCCCCGAGATACGGGACCCCGAATTCGGTCAACTGTGTCCATCTGCAGCAATGTCATTTCGGGACTAGACATGTGCACAATAGAAAAAATTCTTTATTTTCGTTTTGTTTCTTTAGTTTCCGTTGATTCGTAACGATTCGTAAATTCGTAAGTCGTCGGTGTTCGTATTCGTAACGATTCGTATTTTCGTAAGAGTTATTTTTTCGTTGATTCGTTTTTCCGTTAGTTTAATTTTCGTTTATTCGAAATTCGGAAGCATTCGTATTTTCGTAGATTTAGTTACATTCGTACTTTCATTAGATTGATTTATTCGTACTTTCGTAACATTTGTAGATTAGTAATCAGAGCATAATTCATAATGTTATGTAATGTGTATGCTATTATTACATTGTAAGAGACACGGAAAATTACGAATCGAAAAAAAAAGTTACGAATGTACGAATTTTTTCGTTCATTTCGATTTTCGTTGTTCCTGTTTTTTCGTTTTTCGGATTTTCTTCTTTCGTAGATTCGTTGTTTCTGATCTGGTTATTTTCGGATTTTCGTTGTTTTTCGTATTCGTTCGATTCGAACATTCGTTATGCGTTAAAATTTTTAGCGAATCGTTCGTTCATTTGTACGATGACGAATGCACGAATATATAACGAATTTTAACGAAAAACTAAAAAAAACAAAACGAATTGCACATGTCTATTCGGGACCCTTTGGGTCCAGAGACCCCAGATAGGGGGCATCTAGGAACCCTTAACTACCGAGTTTGAAGTTTGGGGGACCTATGGCTGCAAATGGGCACATTGAGGCTGCAAATGGGCATTGTTGACCCTCTTTTCCACTTACAGTAGCTGCGCATTTCTCACCCTAGGCTTATACTCGAGTCAATACGTATTCCCAGTTTTTTGTGGTAAAATTAGGTGCCTCGGGTTATATTCGGGTGAGCCAGGTCTTTCTGTCCAGCACCAGTACCTGACCTCCAAATGTTCTTTTAGCGGAATAGACACACGTTCCCACAGACACAATGGTGGAAAGTCTTCCTAGAGGAGTGGAGGAAGGCATGGGCGTCCGCAGATAGGAGCAAGGGGGGGCAAGTGCCCCCCCCTGGAATCAGGGATTGGATCAGGAGTGATGACCCCCATCACCCCTCTCTGTCACCCCCTCTCTTTCTCTCTCTCTCTCTCTCTCTCCCCTCTCTTTTCACCACCCTCTGTCTCTGTGTTTCTTTCTGTCACCCCCTCTCTCTTACCCCCTTTCTCTCAGTCACCCCCTCTGTCTCTTTCTGTCACCCCCCCTGTCTCTGTCTGTCACCCACCACATGTATGCAGTTTCTGACAGTCTCTTGTGCCATGTCCGCAGTCTCTTGAGCCATGTATGCAGTTTCTGACAGTCTCTTGGACCATGTATGCAGTCTCTGGTCATCTCTTGTGCCATGTCCACAGTCTCTTACAGTCTCTTGGGCCATGTATGCAGTCTCTGACAGTCTCTTGGGCAATGTCCGCAGTCTCTGACAGTCTCTTGAACCATGTCCGCAGTCTCTGACAGTCTCTTGAACCATGTCCGCAGTCTCTGACAGTCTCTTGGACCATGTCCGCAGTCTCTGACAGTCTCTTGGACCATGTCCGCAGTCTCTTGGACCATGTCTGCAGTCTCTGACAGTCTCTTGGACCGAGTCCGCAGTCTCTGACAGTCTCTTGGACCATGTCCGCAGTCTCTGACAGTCTCTTGGACCCTGTCCGCAGTCTCTGACTGTCTCTTGGACCATGTCCGCAGTCTCTGACTGTCTCTTGTGCCATGTTTGCAGTCTCTGACCATCACCTATACTACGTCTGCAGTCTCTGACCGTGATAATGACATTGTTGAAATGGTCAGAGCATGGGTGACCTTAAAATGATGCCCCCCCCCTGAAAAAAGTTCTGCGGACGCCCATGGAGGAAGGTATAGTCCTACGTTCATAACGAGGCCCCATGGTTTTGAAATGTAATGTCCAACAAGCTTATAAACTGTAGATGTGATAGTCCGGTGTCCATAAATGTTTGGCCACACAGTATATTCTACATGCAGATACCTTTCCCTGTGTGTGATGTGTCATTCTTTGCATACATTGTTTCGAAGTTTGTCTCTTTCATTTCCTCTATGCACTAACAGGAGGAAGCATAATTCAGGTCACACGGTGTAAAAACAACGTTCACCGGCCACAAGACAACCACAAGGTCCTCACTTCAAGCCGTGGTGAATTTTTTTGGGTTGGCTGTGTACGTGTAGAAGCTGCTGGAGAGACTAAGCGTTGTTTGCAATTTCAAGAAGCATTACATCTCTAACAACGTTTATTAAATATAAAGTGGTAATGTGCTCCAGATCAGTGTCTTCAACCGGGGTGCTGTCACCATAACAAACCATGATGCTCTCAACAGATTAGCATCATGAGTTTCCATATGGTCAGCAGGTTAGCCTCCAGCACCAAAACAATGTATAAAGGGGCCTCTAATGTACAGGGTGGTCTCCGATGAAAAGGTGGAGCATCTGACGTAAAGGGGGAACTCTGACATTAAGGGGGGGGGGCACCAATGTAATTGGGGAACTGTGACATGAAGGGGGGGCTTCTAATGTTCTCTTCATCAAGGCAGTTGTGTTCATCGTCCCAGTAACACCAACCACTGGCTAGTCCTTTAGGACCGAACCCCTTGGACCTTCATGGACCACCACCTTCTCCATTCTAAGCAAAAAGAAGCCATCCACCATGTAAGTCTTGTTAGTATTCTTTATTGGCTACATATTGTAAAACAAGATATTACAGCCTTCCTCAGAGCTTAAGCATTTATCTTGTTTTACCTTATGTAGCCAATAAAGTCCAACCTCCCATCTAAAAAGTGACAGTCCAAAGCAAAAAGAAGCCGGCCACCCAGTAAGTCCTGTCACTTTTTAGATGGGAGGTTGGACATCCCAGCCTGAGCACTGGACTTCAGCGAGCATTTCAGATGTTCAGCAATTGAGCTTGGGTATTACTTTCTCTGTACCTCCACGATCCCAGTCCCTCAACCTATGGCCTGACACCTGCACACACACTAGTACCAGAGCCTGACACCTGCACATACAGTGAGCGGAGCCTGACACCTGCACATACAGTGAGCGGAGCCCGACACCTGCACATACAGTGAGCGGAGCCCGACACCTGCACATACAGTGAGCGGAGCCCGACACCTGCACATACAGTGAGCGGAGCCCGACACCTGCACATACAGTGAGCGGAGCCCGACACCTGCACATACAGTGAGCGGAGCCCGACACCTGCACATACAGTGAGCGGAGCCCGACACCTGCACATACAGTGAGCGGAGCCCGACACCTGCACATACAGTGAGCGGAGCCCGACACCTGCACATACAGTGAGCGGAGCCCGACACCTGCTCATACAGTGAGCAGAGCCCGACACCTGCACATAGACACAGCAAACAGACGGAGCGTACACAGGGACGGCACACAGAGAGAGCGCACACAGGCACACCCCCCCAGATGGAGCGCACCCAGGAACAACACACAGAGGGAGGGCACAGCACACAGATGGAGCATGCACAGGCAAAGCACACAGAGGGAGCGCGCACAGGCACAGCAAAAAGAGAGAGCGCACCCAGGCGCAGCACAGAGAGAGAGCGCACACAGGCGCAGCACACAGAGAGAGCGCACACAGGCGCAGCACACAGAGAGAGCGCACACAGGCGCAGCACACAGAGAGAGCGCACACAGGAATACAGTTAACGCATACACAGCATAGAGTATACACAAGAACAGTGACAACAGAAACAATTTATGCTAATTACAGCGATATCCACAACTTATCAGATGTAACTAAACAATATATTTTTCACTTTACATGGAATATACTTAGAATGTTTCAAATATAGTTTATTTAATGATTATGTTCTGGACTAAAAAATGTATTTTCAAAAGTTTTTTCTTATTTTTTTTTTTATTTCTTTGTTCCACATGAGCCACAGCAGTGCATTTTTCAGCCCACAGAGTCATTTCCCATTGTGGGAATTTCCCCTCATGTCTTGTCTTGGTGACAGGTGGCCAGCAGAACAGGAAACAAATGGAGACATATATATATATATATATATGTATATTTAATAGGTACAAATGCATTGACAGTGTAGAGTGAAGGTGGATGGTCACTTGGGGGAGAAGTGAGGGCAAATCTCCCCAAATGTGCCAGAAAATGCAATAAAAATCTGACAGAGGTTGTAACCCTTTCTGCTCAGGAAGGTTTAAAACCTTTAGGTTTGAAGTTACATTTTAGTAAAAAATATACTGTAGGTTGATTATTGTGTAGGTTTCATAGCTATAATTATATAACATCTCTTGTGTCATTTAGCTCCTGAATACCCTCAGCACATTTTTTCTGCACCATCTCCTTATACTTCCACACAAGCTCCGGCACCGTCCCCTTCTTAAAGAGTTCTTCGGGTGATAATTGATCCCAATCAGATCGGATCAAGTCCTCCACAAAGGCCTTCCTTTTCTCCTCCGCTTTCTGTTGTAGCACAACCTCCACTTCCTCCAGGATGAGGTCTTCATTCCGCTTCTGGAAGTAGTAGGAGAAGTAATACTGTGCCCATGTGGACTGCGGTATTCCGTAATCCAAAATCAAAAGTACAACCAGGCCTGCTAGACCGACAATCTGGATGAAGAAAAAAAGGAATATAAGAAAATACATTATTACCGTATATACTCGAGTATAAGCCGAGTTTATCAGCACATTTTTGTTGTGGTGAAAATGCCCCCCGCCCCCCTCGGCTTATACTCCAGTCAAGCATTTTTCTGCAGCAGTGAATGACATTTTCCAAACTGACTTTGGGGCCCCCGTATCTCGGGGCCACTTGGTTCTAGGAACCCCCAATTTGGTGTGCAACCCTGTGGAACTAGCACTACAACATATCTAAGCTGGGGTTCCTAGCAGCAAGTGGCCCCCGAGATACGGGGCCCCCAAACTCGGTTCGGAAAATGTTTTTCTCTGCTGCAGAAAAGTGCTTGACATTTTCCGAACCGACTTTGGGGCCCCGTATCTTGGGGCCACTTAGAGCTAGGAACCCCAGCTTTGGATATGTTTGTAGTTCCACTGGGTTTGCACACCAAATTTGGGGTTCCTAGCACCAAGTGGCCCTGATATACGGGGGCCCCAAATTCGGTCAACTGTGTCCATCTGCAGCAATGTCATTTCGGGACCCTTTGGGTTCAGAGACCCCACATTTTGGCTGCAGCTAGGGGGCTTCTAGGAACCCTTAACTACCGAGTTTGAAGTTCGGGGGACCTATGGCTGCAAATGGGCACAGTGAGGCTGCAAATGGGCACAGTGAGGCTGCAAATGGGCCCAGTGAGGCTGCAAATGGGCACAGTGAGGCATGAAAATGGGCACAGTGAGGCTGCAAATGGGCACAGTGAGGCTGCAAATGGGCATTGTTGACCCTCTTTTCCACTTACAGTAGCTGCGCATTTCTCACCCTAGGCTTATACTCGAGTCAATAAGTTTTCCCATTTTTTTGTGGTAAAATTAGGTGCCACGGCTTATATATTCGGGTGGGCTTATACTCGAGTATATACGGTAATAGAGTGCAGAAAATGTAAATATATTTATAAAGAAATAAATTGTTGGGATTTATCCCAAGGGAGGGGGCTTTCGTTTTCCGTCATCTTATTAAAATAAGAAAGGAATGATATTTAGTTAGCCAGAGCACTGTCTATCATAAACATAAATGGGATCTCTTTGGATTATTACCATGACTTCCCCATTTATTACCCACATAGGGTCAGAATTGCATGTTCGTTGCCTGAGTATTGCCACAACTGCCCATCCGTTGCCCACATATTTTTGTTGTAGTCCAGATAATGTCAGAAAGGCACTCTTTTTCCTCCTTATTGTCAAGTCAGTGCTAATTAGAGGACAAGTGGCGGCTCGTCCATACGGGGTGCAGGGGCGCCCTCCCCCTAATCCATGCGCCCGGCCCCTAATCTACATGCAGGGCGCCAGACGCATCAATTGCAATGGGGGCTTTTTTTATTTTTAGAAGCACATGATTAACCCTTTTCGCTGCCAGGCCCTTTGTTCCATTTCTACCCTCGGGTGGCCAGACCATTTTTGCAATTTTTCCTTTGCTTTTTTATTTTTCACTTATAGCTTTCAAAGTTTGTAAAAGACCCCCCAAAACCATATCTTTTCTGAAAGCACACGACCAGTAGAATAAAAAGAAGGTGCTACTGATTTCTAAGGTCCAAAGCTATTTGCGTAAATGTTTATCAAAACAATATTTTTTTACTAAAAATCCACTAAAATCATGATTAGTAGATAGAAACACAGCTAATTTTACAAAATTCCTGCTAAATCTCTTACTAAATAGAAAAGCTTAACCACTTGCCGACCCGGTGGTTTTACTGCGGCAGGTTGGCTCGGCTCGGCAAATCGGCGTTACCGTACGTCGCTTCCCATTGTGGCCACTTGGGGTCAGCACGCGCGCGTGCCCGCGGCTCGCCACTGATGCTAGTGCGATGACCGCCGGGCATCCGCGATCGCTCGTGACAGCGAGAACTGGGATCTGTGTGTGTAAACACACATATCCCGCTTCTTTCAGGGGAGAAGAGTCTGATCGTGTGTTCATACAAAGTATGAACACCGATCTCTCTCTTCCCCTAGTAAGTCCCACCCCCCCTTCAGTTAGAACACAGTGAGGGAACACATTTAACCCCTTGATCGCCCCCTAGTGTAAACCCCTTCCCTGCCAGTGACATTTATACAGTAATCAGAACATTCTTATAGCACTGATCGCTGTATAATTGTCACTGGTACCAAAAATGTATCAAAAGTGTCCGATATGCCCGCCGCAATATCGCAGTCCCGATAAAAATCGCAGATCACCGCCATTACTAGTAAAAAACAAAAATTATACTAAAAAATGCCATAAATCTATCCCCTATTTTGTAGATGCTACAACTTTTGCGCAAACCAATCAATATACTCTTATTTTTTTTTTTTTCCTATGGCTTTTCCCATGACGTCAGAGGGGGGCGGGGTCACCAGGTGGTATAAAAGACCTGTCAGACGCAGCGAAGCCTCACACAGCGGTAGCCTCCCCTTGTGCGGAGCGGCCCAGAAGAGACACCGACGCCATGGAAGAAGATGCCGGACGAGAAGACCAGAGCAAGAAGAAGCGGATCGGAGGAAGAAGAAGATGGAAGAAGATGGAAGAAGATGCCGGAAGGAGAAGATGAAGGAACCGAAGGATGAAGAAAGGAAGAAGGAAGACCAGAAGAAAGAAGATTTTAATAAAGGAATTGTCAAAGACCGTCTCCTGTCATTTTTACCATTTTTGACACTTTTTTTTTGTGGGATCTGGGGGTCCCCTTGTTAAAGGGGGCTTCCAGATTCCGATAAGTCCCCCCCCCCCGCCCGCAGACCCCCACAACCAATGGCCAGGGTTGTGGGGACGAGGCCCTTGTCCTCATCAACATGGGGACAAGGTGCTTTGGGGGTCTCAGATGATTTTAAATAGCTTTTTTTCCTGCAAAAATGACACTTTGTGCAGGGACAGTTCTAAGCACAGGAAACATGCGCCCCTTCACAGGCATACTATAGACACCCCCCAGGTACGAAATTTAAAGGAATATTACACTTTTATTGTTTTACTTTAAGCATTATTAAAATCACTACTCCTGAAAAAACGTCAGTTTTTAAAAAAAAAATTTGCATTGATACATGTCCCCTGGGGCAGGACCCGGGTCCCCAAACACTTTTTATGACAATAACTTGCATATGAGCCTTTAAAATTAGCACTTTTGATTTCGAACGTTCGCGTCCATTGTAATTAATAGGGTTCTTAAGTTCGCACAGACTTTAGGTCCGTTCGCGGGTTCTGGGGTGAACCGAACCCGGGGGTGTTCGGCTCATCCCTACTCCAGGGCCTTCAAACGTATAATAGGTGGTCAACAAGTTAGATGTATAATTTATGCTCCTAGAACACGTGATGGCGCTCCCTGCATGTTGGGCCTCTCTAAGTGGCCAGGCTGTGGAAAAGTCCCACAAATGTGGTATCATCTATGTGGTACTCAGGAGGAGTAGCAGAATGTATTTTGGGGTGTCATTTGTGGTATACACATGCCATGTGAGAGAAATAACCTATTACAATGACAATTTTGTGGGGAAAAAAAAATCTTAATTTTGCAAACAATTGTGGGAAAAAATTACAAAATCAAAAACCTCACCATGCCTCTTACTAAATACCTTGGAATGTCTACTTTCAAAAAAGGGGTCATTTGGGGGGTATTTGTACTTTCCTGGCTTGTTTGGATCGCAAGAAATGCGATAGGTCACCAGTACATCAGATGTGATCAATTTTGTATGATTTGCATAACAGCTTGTAGACTCTCTAACTTTTTACAACTTTTTTTTGGGTTATTTTTACCAAAGACATGTAGTAGTATAAATTGTGGCCAAAATTTAGCAAGGAAATGAATAATTTGCAACATTTTATCACAGAAAAATTTTTCGGTCTTTTTTCATTTATAGCGCAAAAAATAAAAAACCCAGAGGTGATCAAATAATACCAAAATAAAGCTCTATTTGTATGGAAAAAATGACAAACAATTCATTTGGGTACAGTGTTACATGACTGAGTAATTGTCATTCAAAGTGTGAGAGCAACAAAAGCTGAAAATTGGTCTGGGCAGGAGGGGGGTTTAAAACGTATAGTTGTCATGTTTAAAAAAATGTAATGTAAAAAATAATAAAAACTGAATACTGACCCTGTCTAATGCTCTGCTTGTAAAAATAAATAAATAAAAAGAAATACTGTAAAAAATGATTTAAAAAAATTGTAAAAAAATTTAAAATTAAAAAAATTAAAAAAATTAAATAAAAACAATATTGTAAAAAATGATTGCAAAAATTAAAAAAATAATAATAATAAAAAAATAATTTAATTGTAAAAAATTATTTAAAAAATAATAAAAATAAAAAACTACTGACACCATCCACTGCCTCACTGACACTAATCTCTGCTGTACTGACACCGTCTACTGCTCTGCTCATTTACGCACATGTGTGTTTGTGCCCTGGGGTGAACACCCTAATGCCATAGGCCGTGCGCAGCAGTCAAAATACCATTTTAATAAATGTTTTAATTTATTTTCTACAGTCTACACTCTGGGTTTTATGCCTTGTCTTTATGTTTTCCAGACATATTTGGGGGTTTTAACTAATCTTCAGGCCAAAAAGAACTTTTTAAAAAAATATAAAAAAACAACTTTGGGTTAAAGGGGCCCCTTTCTTCTTTTTTTGGATTGAGCTCCATTAGCTTCTTACCTGGACAATTACATGAAAGCGTTCCATCTCATAATCATATCTCCAGTCGGGGATTATATGCTTTGCAAAGCATGCAAGATATCGGTCGTCAATCATAGACAGCAGGATCCAGATGAGCGGAGCCTTCCCGGCCTGAACCGTCACATAGAAGAAGTAGCGGAAGGAGCAACACCTTGCGGAACACAAACCCGGAGATCTCCTCGGCCTCAGCAACAAGCCCAGAATGAGCAGGAAGACGATCGGCAGGAGGAAGTAGAGGAGGCCGTAGGCTCTGCCGTCCACTATTTGTCTAGGACAGCTGTATGATAAACCCAGAAGAGTCTTCACAAAGAGCAGCAGAACAAAGACAGACAAGAGTCCCATCTGACCGGAGGAATCCATCCATCTCTTTGTAGGACCCATTTTCTGAATTTCTCCAGACGAGACGGTTGAAGCCGAGTGTTGGCTGATGAAGTGAAAACACTTCCTGACGATCTCTTCCTGTTTATACTGAGATGAGGAATGATTTACATGGTTCATACCGCAGAACAGGCTCCCCTCCAGACATTGCGTAACATTTTTTTTTTCAAAGTATTTTATTAAACTTTCATCCTGGAATGAACAATATAACAACCGTTGGAGAAGAGACACATATAGACCAAAACAATATAACTTTTACCATAGGGCCGGACTCAAAGTAACTGCGTTAACTCCTTCAACTCAGTCAAACTACTCCGGCTTGAAGATGTAAGTCTCAAGGGGTCTAGAGAGGCTCCACCGGCACCCCAAATGGTAACATACTGCGCCTGGCCGAACCTCATCCGGCCCCTGTAGCCCCACTAAATCATAGGGCAAGCCTGGAGTCAGGCAAGTGAAATAGGACTTCGGGAGCCGAGTATGATTGCTCCAACCAGTTTGCCCTCTGATTGGTGGGTCAACTCGCGCTAGTTCCGGAGGTTTCTCCGGTTGCCTTGAGGGCTATGGAGGGAATGAGAGAGGAGGAGAAAAGAGGAAGAGAAGGGGGGGGGGGCAAAAGATCATGTCAACAGGAGAAGATTAGACGGCCCTGAGAAGGGTGGTATTAATTATGGTTGCACTCCAGGTATGAGGGAGATGCCCATGTGACGAGCCCAAGGTTCCCAGATGGCTAAAAATTGGGTAGTGGTGTTAAGAGAATGATGATCCAAGAAATTTTACCTGTAGCAGCCTTAAAGGAAACTCCGGGTTGTTTCCAGGCTTTGGCAATTGTCAGCTTGGCTCCCAATAAAATGAAGTGTATTAGTTTGCGGTTGTGTTTCGAAGACTTGGGTAGATTAGCATGGAGTAGGGCGCTGGCAGGGCTTCTAGGCAATTGGAGATTCGTAACTTTTTGGATTAGGGAGAATATCTTGCTCCAGAACGCCCTTACTCTGGGACATTCCCACCAGATGTGGGCCATGGAGCCTGTTAGTTGGCAGCCCCCGAAAACACCGGGGTACATGTTGAAGGGTACATTTTGGCCAGTCTAGCTGGGGTCAGGTTGCGTACCATTTTTTATACAAAGCACAGCAACATCTCTATAACAGAAGAAGTAGAACCTCAATAGATAATAAATATATAAAGTATAGAGTACGGTGCTTATGTCCCGATCAGTGGCGGCTGGTGATTTATTTATTTTGTGGGTGGGAGGCGGCACTTACCCCATCGTGGCGGGTGGCAGGCAGCGTGTCGGTGCACCGGCTCGGCTCCGAGGCTTCCAGCTCCTCCCCTTCACCACCTAGGCGTCCAATGGGATTGCCTTTTCCTTTCAGCCAATCGGGTGACCGGTGTCAAAACCTGCTTCCTGATTGGCCGGAAGGAGGATCAGTGTTACAACAGCGAAAAGTATTCATTCGCTGTTGTAACACACCTTAGGTGGTATCGGAGTAGACGGAAAAAAAATAATTGTTTCGTTTTTCGTTTCGATTCGTTATTTACATAAATTTGTTTTTGTTAAATTTGCTTCTCTCGTTTTCGGAATTTGTTTTGTTTATTTGAACCGATTTAAATTTTTTCAAATTCAGATCCATTCAAATCGTTTTTGAATAAATTTTTGAGGAGTTTTCCAATTTAAAATTCTAAAACTTTTTGGGTTTTAATTGTTTTCCGATTTTCAAAGAGAATAAAATATTCTATTTTATTCTCTTTGGAAATCAGAAAACTATTAAAATCTGCAAAGTTTTCTAATTCGAAAACTATTAGAATTTGAAAATTTGAAAATGACTAGAAAACAGTATAACAGGAATAGTGCCCCATCATCGGTATCAGTGGGAGGAATAGTGCCCCATCATTGGTGTCAGTGGGAGGAATAGTGCCCCATCATTGGTGTCAGTGGGAGGAATAGTGCCCCATCATCGGTGTCAGTGGGAGGAATAGTGTCCCATCATTGGTATCAGTGGGAGGAATAGTGCCCCATTATTGGTGTCAGTGGTAGAAATAGTGCCCCATTATTGGTGTCAGTGGGAGGAATAGTGCCCCATTATTGGTGTCAGTGGTAGAAATAGTGCCCCATTATTGGTGTCAGTGGGAGGAATAGTGTCCCATCATCGGTGTCCGTGGGAGGAATAGTGCCCCATTATTGGTGTCAGTGGGAGGAATAGTGCCCCATCATCAGTGTCAGTGGGAGGAATAGTGTCCCATCATTGGTATCAGTGGGAGGAATAGTGCCCCATTATTGGTGTCAGTGGTAGAAATAGTGCCCCATTATTGGTGTCAGTGGGAGGAATAGTGTCCCATCATCGGTGTCAGTGGGAGGAATAGTGTACCATCATCGGTGTCAGTGGGAGGAATAGTGGGAGGAATAGTATATCCCATAGTTTGTAGAAGCCATAGGTGTGCGCAGTCTATTGCATTAGGTGCGCACCCCAAAGCCCAAAAACACACATGCCTTTCTCTGAAGCCTCAGCTGCACAGGGCAGTGAATGAATGGGAAGTGCTCTGTGCTGAGTGGCTTCCTGGTCATTCACAAACTAAAGCATAGTAAACACAGTGAGCGAGTGTGTTCACTGTGTTCATTTAGAAAAGGAAGGGGCTGGTAAATGACAGATTTACTAACCCCTTCCTTCTCTCTCCACATCGCTCTGAAACATCACCCACAGCAGCCAGGTGGGGGGGGGGGGGAAGCTAACAGCAATGCAGGGCGGGGTGCCAACATGGGGGGAAACCCAGGCATTAGGGGGAATCGACATCACATGTAGTGATTAGGATGTGACCAGGCACCTGGCACACCCCCTGTGTCCTCCTCTGGGTCCTGATCCATTTAGTCCTCTAGATCCCCCTCTGTGTCCTCCTCCGGGTCCCCCTGGGTCCTTCCCTGCTCTCTGTGTCCCCCCATGTCCCAGATCTGTCAGGATGGAGAGCGGAGGAAGGAGCCATTAAATCTGACATTCCTTCCTTTTCCGAATGAGTCACCAACCCCCCCCCCCCCCCCCCCCGCAACAGGGCTGATTAAAAATTAAAAGAAAAATAATTAAAAAAAAAGATTTTTTTAAAATAAATATTTAAAAGTTAAATTGTAAAAGAAAAAAAAAGAAAAAAAAAACATTGACACTGACCCCCCCCCTCCAAAAAAAAAAATAAATAAAAAAAAAATAAGTAAAAGAAAGCACTGTAATAAAATAACAAAAAATAAAATTGTAAAAATAGAGAAAGAAAGTAAAAAACTACTGAACACACAGTCCACGCCTCATCAGTGCTGCATATTAGTGCCACTGTCACATGGCATTAAAAAAAAGTATCAGTAATCGGTATTGGCGGGTACTTGGAAAAAATTATCGGTACCCGTACTCGGTCTTAAAAAAGGGTATCGGTGCAACCCTAGCGTAAAACCAATTAATGGAGACAGAATTGGGTTAGGTCAAACCAATTAATATACGCTTATTGGGATTTTTTTTTTTAATCAAAAATATGTAGCAGAATACATATTGGCCCCAAATTGATGAAGACATTTTTTTTTTTATTAACATTTTTTTTTATTGGAGATGTTTTATAGCAGAAAGTAAAAAATATTTATTTTTTCAAAATTGTCGCTCTTTTTTTGTTTCTAGCGCAAAAAAAAAAAACGCAGAGGTGATCAAAGAAAGCTTTATTTAAAAAAAAAAAAAAAAGAACATAAATTTTATTTGTGTACAGCGTCGCACGAGGTAAAGAACTGCAGTGCCGCAGAGCCAATAATGGCCTGGTCATGGGGGGGGGGGGGGCTAAATCTATCGAAGGGCAAGTGGTTAATGCTCCTGAAGTTTAGTGAATTTTGTTGTTACATTTCTGCCACCTTCCTTCTGTATTCTATAAATAAAAGAAAACGATATTTCACACACAATGAAAAAAATGGCAATTAAGAAGCAAAAATAAAGTATAAAACCCAAAGGGACTCGGACATTATTATTATTCCTAATATAGAGATAGGAATTCCCTGCATTAACAATGTATCTACGTCTCTATGGGACGCGTGTTCGTGTTTCACCGTAAACAAGGATCCGTGAGGTATAAAAGCGCCCGCCTCTGTGATAACATTTCCAGCTGTCGTTCCTGAAAAGTGAATAATAGAAGATGGACAAAGGAAAAGAAGAAAAATATTAAATAATTCCAATTCATAGACCCCCCCATGGTGATTGGTCAGGACATTTATTGATACACCACATACTACTCAGCAATAGAAACATAGAAAAGTGATGGCAGAAAAAAGACCAAGTGATCCATCGAATCCGTCCCATTTTTAAATTCATTCATTTTTACATATTTGTAATTTTTTTTTTACATTTTTCATCGGAGTACAGATCTATCTTTGTCCCAAGCGTGCTTGAATCCACTTACACCCCTCCTGCTGGTAATCTCCTTTCTAATTTCTTATTTCTTACATTTTCTTAACTTTTTTTTTATCAATACACTTAGATAGACATGTGCACCACAAATGTTTCCGAAAAAAATTAGTTTTTTTTAGTTTCGTTTTTTTCGTTTCCATTGATTCGTAACGATTCGTACATTCGTAAGTCGTCGGTGTTCGTATTCGTAACGATTCGGACATTCGTAAGTCATCGTTGTTCGTATTCGTAACGATTCATTTTTTCGTAAGAGTTATTTTTCGTTTATTCGTTTTTTCGTTAGTTTAATTTTCGTTTATTCGACATTCGGACGCATTCGTAATCGGAGCATAATTCATAATTTTATGTAATGTGTATGCTATTATTACATTTTAATAATTTACGAATCGAAAAAAATAATTACGAATCGAAAAAAAAGTTACGAATGTACGAATTTTTTTGTTCAATCCATTCATTACGAATCGAAAAAAAAAAAATTTACGAATCGAAAAAAAAAAAAAGTTACGACTCGAAAAAAAAAAAGTTACGAATGTACGAATTTTTTTGTTCAATCCATTCATTACGAATCGAAAAAAAAAAAAGTTACGAAAAAAAAAAAGTTACGAATCGAAAAAAAAAAGTTACGAATGTACGAATTTTTTTGTTCAATCCATTCGAAGCACGTTAAGCAGCGCCATTGTAAGGGACACGGAAAATTACCAATTCAACAAAAAAAAAAGTTACGAATGTACGAATTTTTTCGTTCATTTTCGTTGTTCCTTTTTTCGTTTTTCGGATTTTCGTTGCTTTTCGGATTCGTTCGATTCTAACGATTAGTTATTCGCACGAAAACGAACGAAAGAAAAAAACTGAAAAAAAAACGAAAAAAGGAACAAAACGAAACGAATTGCACATGTATAATACACTATATTGTCAAGAGTATTGGGACGCCTGCCTTTACACACACATGAACTTTAACGGCATCCCAGTCCGGAGGGTTCAATATTGAGTTGGCCCACCCTTTGCAGCTATAACAGCTTCACCTCTTCTGGGAAGGCCGTCCACAAGGTTTAGGAGGGTGTCTATGGGAATGTTTGACCGTTCTTCCAGAAGAGCATTCGCAGTCTCCGCTCAAATTCATCCCAAAGGTGTTCTATCGGGTTGAGGCCAGGACTCTGTGCAGGCCAGTCAAGTTCCTCCACCCTAAACTCGCTCATCCATGTCTTTATGGACCTTGCTTTGTGCACTGGTCCAAAATCATTTGGTGGAGGGGGGATTATGGTGTGGTGGGGGGGGATTATGGTGGGGGGGATATTTTTCAGGGGTTGGGTTTGGCCCCTTAGTTCCAGTGAAGGGAACTCTTAAGGGCGTCAGCATACCAAGACATTTTGGACAATTTCATGCTCCCAACTTTGTGGGAACAGTTTGGGGACGGCCCCTTCCTGTTCCAACATGACTGCCCACCAGTGCACAAAGCAAGGTCCATAAAGACATGGAGGAGCGAGTTTAGGGTGGAGGAACTTGACTGGCCTGCACAAAGTCCTGAACTCAACCCGATAGAACACCTATGGGATGAATTTGAGTGCAGACTGTGAGCCAGGTCTTCTCGTCCAACATCAGTGTCTGACGTCACAAATGCGCTTCTTGAAGAATGGTCAAACATTCCCATAGACACCCTCCTAAACCTTGTGGACGGCCTTCCCAAAAGATTTGTAGCTGTTATAGCTGCAAAGGGGGGGACTCAATATTGAACCATCCGGACTAAGACTGGGATGACTTTAAAGCTCATGTGCGTGTAAAGGCAGGTGTCCCAATACTTTTGACAATATAGTGTATGTTTGGACTGGCACAGTGTGATCCAATAAGTAAAGCCTAAAGTCTCATGTTGTGTTAAAAAAGAAAAAAAAGCTCCTTCAATGTGAAGGTAAATTATTAATGTTTTCCCATTTTTTTAACTAGTTAATATTCTATGTGACTGCAAAAAAAATCCTAATTACGAAAAATACACAATTATTGGGTGATGAAATGTGTAAAATAAGTGTAGCCAAATTAGTAAATGTAACAGTTGAGTTCTGTATATTAATATTTTTTCTAATTGCAATAACAGGTGATATCTTTCAGGAGATTTTGATCTTCCAGTCCGGCCATTACTGATACAACCATATACACCGATCTGTATCTTTGTCACCCGATCTCTCCTTGTTGTTGGTTTAATTAACGTATGTTCTTTGATGTTCTTTGATGTTCTTTGATGTTCTTTGATGTTCTTCAATATTATTTGATGTTCTTTGATGTTCTTTGATGTTCTTTGATGTTCTTCGATGTTCTTCGATGTTCTTCAATATTCTTTGATGTTCTTCAATATTCTTTGATGTTCTTCAATATTCTTTGATGTTCTTCAATATTATTTGATGTTCTTCAATATTCTTTGATGTTCTTCAATGTTCTTCAATATTCTTTGATGTTCTTCTATATTCCTTGATGTTCTTCAATATTCTTTGATGTTCTTCAATGTTCTTCAATATTATTTGATGTTCTTCAATATTCTTTGATGTTCTTCAATATTCTTTGATGTTCTTCAATATTCTTTGATGTTCTTCGATGTTCTTTGATGTTCTTCAATATTCTTTGGTGTTCTTCAATATTCTTCAATATTCTTCGATGTTCTTTGATGTTCTTCAATATTCTTTGATGTTCTTCAATATTCTTTGATGTTCTTCAAAATTCTTTGATGTTCTTCAATATTCTTTGATTTTCTTCGATGTTCTTTGATGTTCTTCAATATTCTTTGATGTTCTTCAATATTCTTTGATGTTCTTCAATATTCTTTGATGTTCTTCAAAATTCTTTGATGTTCTTCAATATTCTTTGATGTTCTTCGATGTTCTTTGATGTTCTTCAATATTCTTTGATGTTCTTCAAAATTCTTTGATGTTCTTCAATATTCTTCGATGTTCTTCGATGTTCTTTGATGTTCTTCAATATTCTTCGATGTTCTTCAAAATTCTTTGATGTTCTTCAATATTCTTCGATGTTCTTCGATGTTCTTTGATGTTCTTCAATATTCTTCGATGTTCTTCGATGTTCTTTGATGTTCTTCAATATTCTTTGATGTTATTCAATATTCTTTGATGTTCTTCAATGTTCTTCAATATTCTTTGATGTTCTTCAATATTCTTTGATGTTATTTGATGTTATTCAATATTCTTTGATGTTCTTCAATATTCTTTGATGTTCTTCAATATTCTTCAATATTCTTCGATTTTCTTTGATGTTCTTCAATATTCTTTGATGTTCTTCAATATTCTTTGATGTTCTTCAATATTCTTCGATGTTCTTCAATATTCTTCTATGTTCTTTGATGTTCTTCGATGTTCGTGTATACTTTATATAAGTATGACTTTTCAGTTATTTGCATAAATCCATGTCCGATGAAGAAATCTGAGTCTTTTGGAAAGCTTGCACCCCCATATATGTTCAGTGAGCCAACCAAAGGTATTGTCTACATCTTTACCTTTCCTGCCCTGTTTAGCAAAAATGCTAAGCTCGCCAGGCATGTTACAATTTACTGTCAAATAATTTTTGGGTATGCCCTTACATCTTATAGTGGTTTGTAGATCTAAAGAAGGTTGTACAGTTAGATTGCTACATACTGTATGTACCCCTGGAGGGGCCGCAGTTGATTAGACAGTTTTTTTTCCCCAACAAGCACAGAGGCAGACAGGCACACACCAACAATTCATGCACTCTGGCTCATTAAACAGTCTAGGCGTTGCCTTTTTGAAGTTTATTTGGGGAGGAAGTTCGGGGGGTATGGGGTACTCCAAAATGTGAGGTATAGCTAGCAAGGGACACTTCTCGCTTAATAAAAGTAGCATATGTAAGTAGACTGGAACAGTCTATAAGTTAACGGCTGGGGACCATGAAGTAGCTTGAGCACAGGTAAAGTCAGGCTGGAAGAGTCTACAGGTTCACAGCTGGTGACCACAAAGTAGCTTGATCACAGCTGTAGACAGACTGGAGCAGTCTATGGTTCACAGCTGGGGTCAATTTGTTATCTTAAGCCCAGGTAAAGGCAGACTGGAACAGTCTACAGGTTCACGGCTGGGGACCACAAAGTAACCTTAGCACATGTAAAGGCAGACTGGAACAGTCTACAGGTTCACAGCTGGGGACCACAAAGTAGCCTGAGTACAGGTAACAGCTGTGGACCATGAAGTAGCTTGAGCACAGGTAAAAGCATTCTGGAACAATCTACAGTTCTTGGCTGGGGACCATGAAGTAGCTTTAGCACAGGTAAAGGCAGACTGTAACAGTCTACAGGTTCACAGCTGGTGACCATGAAGTAACTTGAGCACAGGTAAAAGGCAGACTGGAACAGTGTACAGGTTCAAGGCTGGGGACCATGAAGTAGCTTGAGCACGGGTAAAGGCAGACTGTAACAGTCTACAGTTCATGTGGCTTGGGACCATGTGGTAGCCTGAGCACAGGTAAATGCAGACTGGAACAGTCCACAGGTTCATGGCTGGGGACCACGAAGTAGCCTGAGCACAGGTAAAGGCAAACTGGAACATTCTATGGTTCAGGGCTGGGGACCATGAAGTAGCTTGAGCACAAGTAAAGGCAGACTGGTACAATTTACAGGTTCAGAGCTGGGAACTATGAAATAGCTTTAGCACAGGTGAAGGCAAACTAGAACAGTCTACGGTTCATGGCTGGGGACCATGAAGTTGCTTGAGCACAGATAAAGGCAGACTGGCACAGTTTACGTTTCACGGCTGGGGACCATGAAGTAGCCTAAGCACAGGTAAAGGTAGACTGGCACAGACTACAGTTCACAGCTGAGGACCATGAAGTAGCCTAATCATAGGTAAAGGCAGGCTGGAGCAGTCTATGGTTCATGGCTGGGGACCATGAAGTAGCCTAAGCACAGGTAAAGTCACACACAAGGTTTAACAGGACGGGTTCCACTCAGAACAGGCCTCGCCATGATCGACCAAAGAAGTTGAGGTCACGTGCTCAGCGTCATATCCAGAGGTTGTCTTTGGGAAATAGACATATGAGTGCTGCCAGCATTGCTGCAGAGGTTGAAGGGGTGGGGAGTAAACCTGTCAGTGCTCAGACCATACGCCGCACACTGCATCAAATTGGTCTGCATGGCTGTCGTCCCAGAAGGAAGCCTCTTCTAAAGATGATGCACAAGAAAGCCCACAAACAATTTGCTGAAGACGAGCAGACTAAGGACATGGATTACTGGAACCACGTCCTGTGGTCTGATGAGACCAAGATAAACTCATTTGGAGGTCCCCGATGGCATGAACATGTATAGATGGTTGATGGTTTGCAGCCGTCACATCGAACAAGAAAAAGCTACCTCAGGCCCAAAAATACCCCCTCCTCCACACAGGGAGGGATCAAGCTGAAAACCGGGGGGAGGCGCCCAAGCACACACTGGGGTCGGGTTTCAGGTATTTCAGGTATTGTGCAAATGCTTAGTACCAGCACAGATACCGATAACAGTACTGGTGCAACCCTACCGGTGACCAGTGTTGGTCATCTTACTTTAAAAAAGTAATTAGTTAAGTTACAAATTACTTCTCCCAAAAAGTAATTGCGTTAGTAACTCAGTTACTACATTGGAAAAAGTAATTAGTTACTCAGCAAAGTAACTGACTTTTTTTAATATTCTATACGTGTAACTAAGGGGCGGGTCTAGTATTACTGTAACCAAGGGGGGCATTTATTATTATTGTTATATATCGTGTAACCAAGGGGCTGCTCTATTATTACTCTAACCAAGGGGCAGATCTGTTATAGCGTGTAAGCAAGGGGCGGGTCTATTATTATTATATGGTGTAAGGGGCGGGTCTATTATTATTATATCGTGTAAGGGGCGGGGTCTATTATTATTATATGGTGTAAGGGGCGGGTCTATTATTATTATATCGTGTAAGGGGCGGGTCTATTATTATTATATCGTGGTAGGGGGGCGGATGGCTACAGAAGAGGGCGAATGTTAAATTAATGGGCAGAGCTCGATATATAACAATAATAATAAATGCGCCCCTTGATTACAGTAATACTGGACCCGCCCCTTAGTTACACGATAGACGCCCCTCGCAGAGTAGCACGAGCATCGGGAACGTGCGGCATCGCCTCCTACAATTACATGTTAACTGCGCCTGCGCGGTGTAGAGTTCACTCAGAGCTGTTTAGGTTTGGCAATTTTCGGAAGCTCCGTAGTCCTTCGTACTGCGCAATCGCTGCGCCTGCGCAGTACAGGGGGGTCCTTATCCGGCGGGGGAACTTTTTTGGCAGGACACCGAAATTACACTACTGCCATCTAGTGGCAGTAGATGTAATTGAGGTAACTCATCCCAAGTAATGGGAACTGAGTTACCATGAGGGGAAAAGTAATCAGTTAGATTACTCGTTACCCTCTAAACTAACTGCGTTAAGTAACTCCGTTTATTTTAACTCAGTTACTTACATCACTGCCGGTGACCCACAAGAGAAGTCTGGTCACAAAAAGCTTTGGCCATACTTCTCTTTTAATCTAGTCAAAAAGAACTTCAGTTCAGTTTGCATGAATGTTTCGGACTTTTGTGCTACAAATGTTTTATAAATAGTCCCCTAAAATGTTGACGAATTCAGGGGTCAACACCAACCTATGCTTTTTCTTTGGCTGAAGTGCAAAGTCACTAGGTCTGTCTCTGTAGTATTTCAAAAAGGATGCTGATTGCATTATCTGACCCAGTCTAGTGAGAGAATCTACAAATCTGTCCATCATAAAGATAAGTGAAATAAAAATAATAAAATAAAAAAAATAAAAAAGTGAAAGGCAAAGAATACATTAAACAACTCAAACCCATGCTCGTGAAAAATACACTGTAGATTCCTTATAAAAAAATAACTCTTATGCAGGCCATACATGGTCGAATTTTGAACGAATTTTCTTTTCAAAATCAGAAAGTTAGTTTTTTTTGTGATCCGATGGCGCCACCATTGATTTTCGAAATTCGGCCAACCAAGCCTTCAATTTCACCTCACGTTGCTACAGAAAATAATTTTCTTGGCCAGGAATCTTCTTTTCTCTCCGTAAATTTTCTTTTCTTATTACATTTCTCGCACGATTATCCCATCATCGATTAGAAAATCGTTGTTTTTCAAAAAATTTCCAACATGTCCGATTCCTCAAATTTGATTTCCGAATGAAAATCGGCTGTTGCTGCAGCCCCACTAATGGTGCGAAAGTCATACGAAAATTCTTAGATACGATTTTCGAAAGAAAATTCTTTCGAAATTCGAACCGTGTATGGCTGGCATTACATCTGGTAAACATTTTTGTGTTTGTATTTGAATTATCCCCTGAATGTTGTTTCCATCATTTTTTTTAATTTTATTTTTAGAGGATGACAAACCTTCTGGATAACGAGACGACCACTATAGACTTTCAGATCTTAGCGTTCTTTAGCGACCATGAAAAGCAGCCTCTCCTTTTTGTTGTGTTTCTATTTATATATTTAATCGGATTACTGGGAAATCTAATTCTAATCACTGTCACCTGCGCGGACGTCCACTTACACACCCCGATGTACTTCTTCTTGTGCAATCTGTCCTTTGTAGACATCAGTTACACCTCCGTCACTTTGCCAAAACTGATGGACATGCTACTTACTGGAGATAACGCAATATCCTTTGCACAGTGTTTCACCCAGATGTTCTTTTTCACCTTCGTAGGCAGCATTGAGGTGATTTTATTATCTTCCATGGCCTATGATCGCTACGTTGCTATATGTAACCCTTTACAATATCACCTCATCATGAATAGAAGAAACTTGGTCCTGCTTTTGGTCGGAATCTGGATTCCTGGTTGCGTCAATTCTGCTCTGGTCACGTGTTTTGCCTCCACTTTGCCTTTGTGCTACTCAAATAAAATTCAACAGTTTTTCTGCAACGTCAAGGCCCTGGCGCAAATCTCCTGTCCCGATACCAGATTTGATGCCCTTATTTATGTAGAAGTTATTGTTCTTGGACTCTGCCCTCTCTTGCTTAGCATGGGCTCTTATATAAGGATAATAAAAATAGTTTTACGCATGTCAGCCAGCAGTAGAAGAAAAACCTTCTCAACGTGTACGTCCCACCTGATGGTCCTTTTTATGTTCTATGGAACCATTCTCTTTATGTACATGAAGCCCACCTCACAGTATTCCAGCGAATTGGACCAAGCGTTCTCGGTGATGTATGCAGCTGTTGCCCCCATGCTGAATCCTCTAATATATAGTTTAAGGAACAAAGACGTGAAGAATGCGCTGATCCGAATCACAAAAAATAAAAAATGATTCAGTGGGACAATCTGTCCATTAGACATGTGCACAATAGAAAAATTTGTTTAGTTTCGTTTCGTTTCTGTTCGTTTCCATGGATTCGTAACGATTAGTAATTTCGTAAGTCGTCGGTGTTCGTAACGATTTGTATTTTCGTAAGAGTTATTTTTTTGTTGATTCGTTTTTCCGTTTAATTTTCGTTTATTCGAAATTCGGACGCATTCGTATTTTCGTAGATTTAGTTACATTCGTACTTTCGTAAGATTGATTTATTCGTACATTGTTTTCGTAGATTTGTAATCGGAGCATAATTCATAATTTTATGTAATGTGTATGCTAAAATGTGTATTATTACATTGTAAGAGACGCAGAAAATTACGAATCGCAAAAAAAAAAAGAAAAGTTACGAATGTACGAATTTTTTCGTTCAATCCATTCGAAGCACGTTAAGCAGCGCCATTGTAAGAGACACGGAAAATTACGAATCGCAAAAAAAAAAAGAAAAGTTACGAATGTACGAATGTTTTCGTTCAATCCATTCGAAGCACGTTAAGCAGCGCCATTGTAAGAGACACGGAAAATTACGAATCGCAAAAAAAAAAAAGAAAAGTTACGAATGTACGAATTTTTTCGTTCAATCCATTCGAAGCACGTTAAGCGGCGCCATTGTAAGAGACACGGAAAATTACGAATCGCAAAAAAAAAAGAAAAGTTAAGAATGTACGAATTTTTTCGTTCAATCCATTCGAAGCACGTTAAGCAGCGCCATTGTAAGAGACGCGGAAAATTACGAATCGCAAAAAAAAAAGAAAAGTTACGAATGTACGAATTTTTTCGTTCAATCCATTCGAAGCACGTTAAGCAGCGCCATTGTAAGAGACACGGAAAATTACGAATCGAAAAAAATAAAAAAAGTTGCGAATGTACGAATTTTTTCGTTCATTTTGATTTTCGTTGTTCCTGTTTTCGTTTTTCGGATTTTCTTCTTTCGTAGTTTCGTTGTTTCTAATTTGGTTATTTCGGATTTTCGTTGTTTTTCATATTCGTTCGATTCGATAATTTGTTATTCGTAAAAAAATTTGGCGAATCATTCGTTCATTCGTACGATAACGAATGAACAAATATAATGAATTTTAACGGAAAACGAAAAAAAAAAAACTAAACGAATTGCACATGTCTACTGTCCATTCCTCCTGTCATTTGCAGCCCTTTTCTCACCAACCCTGTGATGAACCTACTGGTCATTTTCTCCCAAATTATCAACAAGCTTCTTTTCTCTGTGAAGAACCAGATCTGTCTTACAACAGTTCTGGTGAAAAATGTGGTGCTTCTTCCAAGATACCAAGATGTCCACTGTCTATCTCTTATCTCTTGGTGTCTTCATGCTTCTTCCAAGATACCAAGATGTCCACTGTCTATCTCTTATCTCTTGGTGTCTTCATGCTTCTTCCAAGATACCAAGATGTCCACTGTCTATCTCTTATCTCTTGGTGTCTTCATGCTTCTTCCAAGACACCAAGATGTCCACTGTCTATCTCTTATCTCTTGGTGTCTTCATGCTTCTTCCAAGACATCAAGATGTCCACTGTCTATCTCTTATCTCTTGGTGTCTTCATGCTTCTTCCAAGACACCAAGATGTCCACTGTCTATCTCTTATCTCTTGGTGTCTTCATGCTTCTTCCAAGACACCAAGATGTCCACTGTCTATCTCTTATCTCTTGGTGTCTTCATGCTTCTTCCAAGATACCAAGATGTCCACTGTCTATCTCTTATCTCTTGGTGTCTTCATGCTTCTTCCAAGACACCAAGATGTCCACTGTCTATCTCTTATCTCTTGGTGTCTTCATGCTTCTTCCAAGACATCAAGATGTCCACTGTCTATCTCTTATCTCTTGGTGTCTTCATGCTTCTTCCAAGACACCAAGATGTCCACTGTCTATCTCTTATCTCTTGGTGTCTTCATGCTTCTTCCAAGACATCAAGATGTCCACTGTCTATCTCTTATCTCTTGGTGTCTTCATGCTTCTTCCAAGACATCAAGATGTCCACTGTCTATCTCTTATTTCTTGGTCTCTTCATTCTTCTCCCAAGACACCAAAATGTCCAATGTCTATCTGGATGTAGGTTATTAGTGTGGGTGAGTGTCCACCATGTTGCAGCACCACATTCCATAATGTAGGAGACTTGAGGAAAAAGTATTGGGACTACAAAGATGCTTAATGCAAACGATAATACATTTCATAAAAAAAAAATCATCACTTATTAATCGAAAATGTTAAAAACATTTCATAATACAATCTTAACACGTTTCTTTTTGTTCTTATTTCCATAGCGGTGCCATAGTATAAACTCCCAACATGTTTCGCCCGTAGGGCTTCTTTAGGGGAAGTGTTAACTGCTAATGATCACAACGCTATATAAAAAAAAAGACAAAATATAAATATACAAGACAGACAATAAATCACGATACTTTAAGAAAATGTTGCCATTCAGCAATGTTGGCCTACTCATGCTTACTCTATGGTTTGTCGTATATCATTTAAGGTACCAGACAAATTTCACAATGACTTGTGTGGGACCACAGGAGGAATAGCGGGACCAGACTAAAATAAATATCTGAAAAAAGGATTTAATGAAACAATTTATAGTTTCAATTATATAGAAAAATAGGGGGGGGGGGTCTCATATTAGATTTAAATGTTTTATGGCTCATTACTTACAGTGTGTGATATCAGATATTATCAACAAACTTCCTTCCCCTGTAATGTCAAAAACTCGATCTGTCTTACAACAGTTCTGTTGAAAAACTTGGTGGTTCTCACAAGATACCAAGAAATCTATCAGGGGTGGACTGACAACTCATGCGGCCCCCGGGCAATAGAAGATTATGGGGCCCCCGGGCAATAGGAGAAGATTATAGGGCCCCCGGGCAATATGAGATTATGGGGCCCCAGGCAATAGGAGATTATGGGGCCCTCAGGCAATAGATTATGGGGCCACACAGTATACACACACTCATATACAGTATACACACACAGAAACACAATATACACACACAGTATACACACACAGAAACACAATATACACACTCAGTATACACACACAGAATACACATACACACACTGAAAAGGTACTGGAGAGGCGGGGCAGCTAAAATCTTGGGATTTTAAAAAAAACACAGATTTTTACATACTGTCCCTGGTTTTATTGAGGCTGGCAACCCTGATGGGCCCCTTAGTGGCATGGGGCCCTCGGGAAGTGCCCGAGTGCCCGAATGGTCAGTCCGCCCCTAATATCTATTGTCTATCTCTTATTTCTTGGTCTCTTCATGCCTCTTCCAAGACACGAAAATGTCCAATGTCTATATTTTATCTTTTGGTGTCTTGGTGCTTTACCCAAGATACCAAGATGTCCACTGACTATCTCTTATTTCTTGGTGTCTTTATGTTTCTTCCAAGGCACCAAGTTGTCCATAGTCTTTTATCTCTTTAAATGCTTTTTTTTCTTCTAACTAGGGATGAATGGAGCAATTTGGGTGAAATTCATTTTGCAGGTAGAAAAAGGTTAAGTAAAATATGTTATCGTACCTAAACCATGAAAAAATGACAGCCATACTCAATGATAGGACAAGCACACTTGGTGCCTCTCCCAAGATGCCAAGATGTCCACTGTCTCTCTTATTATTTATTTACTTATTATTAATTATTACAGGTACTTACAGTAAATAGCCCCGTCAATTTAAGCAGAGCTTTAGGCCCCTTTCAGACGAGGCGGATCCGCTTGCACGGAGTCCGCCTCTGTCCGCCAGCTCAGCGGGAGATCTCTCCGTTGATCTCCACTGAGCCGGCGGATGACAAGTCCCCTCTCTGCTCACTGAGCGGGGAGGGGCTTGTCGAGCGCTGCTGGTCTCTATGGAGAGATCGGATGAAAATGGACACCCGATCCGCCAGCAAAGGATCCGGACGTAGAGCCATCCGTCTGCTTTTGGCAGATCGGACCGGGTCGGATGTCAGCGGACATGTCTCCGCTGACATCCGTCACTCCATAGACTAGCATGGAGTGCCGTTCAGGTCCGCCATCAAAACTGACAGGCGGACCTGAACGGTCCATCAGTGTGAAAGGGGTCTTACATGTATTATACATTTACATCAGTCCCTGCCCTCAAGAAGCTTACAATGTAAGGTCTTATCTCTCAAGATACCAAGATTTCCACTGTCTCTCGTATCTCTTGCTGTCTTGATGCTTCTCCCAAGATACCAAGATTTCCAATGTATATCTTTTATCTTTTGGTGTCTTGGTGCTTCTCCCAATACACCAAGATGTCCACTGTCTATCTCTTATTTCTTGGTGCCTTGGTGTTTGTCCAAAGATACCAAGATTTCCACTCTCCCTGTTATCTCTTGGTGTCTTGGTGCTTCTCCCAAGATATCAAAATGTCCGATGTCTATCGTTTAACTTTTGGTGTCTTGGTGCTTCTTCCAATATACCAAGATATTCACTGTCTATATGTTATCTCTTGGTGCTTCCCCCAAGACACCAAGATGTCCACTGTCTACCTCTTATCTTTTGGTGTCTTGGTACTTCTCCCAAGTTACCAAGATTATCCACTGTTTGTATCTTATCTCTTGGTGCTTCCCCCAAGACACCAAGATGTCCATAGTCTTTTATCTCTGTAAATATACTATATATAGCCCTGATACTGTGTATAGCACAGGATATTGCATAGCTACACTCTCTCTGTTCCCCCCATCTTTTCCAGCAGCCTGCCAGGTTGTGTGCTCGGATAAGGGTCTGGTATGGATTTTTGGGGGGGACCTCCACGCCATTTTTTTTTTAAATTTTAGTGCGGGGTTCCCCTTAATATCCATACTAGACCTGAAGGGCCTGGTTTGGGATTTGGGGGGGACCCCCACGCAATTTTTATTTTTTTTTATTTTGCTTTGGGCTTAATATTCATACCAGACCCAAAGGGCCTGCTTATCCTGTGCCTTCACATTGCTGTTCTTATTATTTGAGTGATCACATTTTATTGTCACATCTGTTTATATACAAGATGTGAATACATTTTTAAAAATGTTTTGAAATGTTATGTTATTCTCTTACATATTTTTGGTAAAAAAAAATCGCAACTAGCGATTATTGATTGGTTTGCGCAAAAGTTATAGCGTTTACAAAATAGGGGATAGTTTTATAGCATTTTTATTAATATTTTTTTTTTACTAGTAATGGCGGCAATCATCGATTTTTATTGTGACTGCGACATTATGGCGGACACATCGGACATTTTTGACACATTTTTGGGACCATTGTCATCAGAAGACTGATCTGCTGTTCCCTGTCATCGGGAACAGCCGATCAGTGACGTCAGACGTCAGCCACGCCCCCTACTGTAAAAAAAAAAAACACAACACGTCACACTCACTCCTCCCCGCCCCCTAGTGGTTAACTCCTTCACTGCCAGTGTCATTTACATAGGAATCAGTCCCTTTTCCTCAATGTATACTAGGGATGGAAGTGTGTGCTCGCTCTTGACCACACACTTCATTTAAAGTCCCAACTTCCTCCAAACTTCTATACCATAATGTTTAACCACTTAAGCCCCGGACCAATTTGCAGCCAAAGGACCAGGCCCCTTTTTGCGATTCGGCATTGCGTCGCTTTAACTGACAATTGCGCGTTTGGCGTCCTTTTTTTCCCACAAATAGAGCTTTCTTTTGGTGGTATTTGATCGCCCCTGCGTTTTATTTTTTTTGCGCCATAAACAAAAGTAGAGCGACAATTTTGAAAAAAAATTCAATATTTTTTTACTTTTTGCTATAATAAATTTCCCCAAAAAATATATAAAAATTTTTTTTTTTCTCAGTTTAGGCCGATACGTATTCTTTTACATATTTTTGGTAAAAAAAAATCACAATTAGCGATTATTGATGGGTTTGCGCAAAAGTTATAGCGTTTACAAAATAGGGGATAGTTTTATAGCATTTTTATTAATATTTTTATTTTTTTACTAGTAATGGCGGCGATCAGCGATTTTTATTGTGACTGCGACATTATGTCGGACACATCGGACATTTATGACACATTTTTGGGACCATTGTCATTTAGACAGCAATCAATGCTATTTAAATGCACTGATTCCTTTGTAAATGACAATGGCAGTGAAGGAGTTAACCACTAGGGGGCGGGGAGGGGCTAAGTGTGAGGTGTGTGTTTTTTTTTTACAGTAGGGGGCGTGGCTTTACGTCTGACGTCACTGATCGGCTTTCCCGATGACAGGGAACAGCCGATCAGTGACAGGCAGAGTAGGAAGCGTGGGGAGAGGTTTGTTTACACAGACCTCTCCCCATTCTTCAGCTCTGTGACCCGATCGCAGGACACCAACGGCGATCGGGTCCACTGGTCCCGCGGCCACGGAGCTCCCGACCCGGTCGCGAGCGTGCTGCCGGTGGCACGCGTGTGACCCACGGCTGGGCTCTTAAAGGGCAACGTACCTGTACGTTGATTTGCCCAGTCGTGCCATTCTGCTGACATAAATGTGCAGGAGGCGTTTCTTAAGTGGTTAATCTCTACCTGTTGTTGTTGTCAGGATCGACAGTTGGGTGAACCCTCAAGATTTAGGGAGATGGTAAGGACTCGTACGTTTTGTTTGCTCAAACTATACGTTTGGAAACTTTCTGATCTTGTAATGCACTCCGCGCCCACTGGCAGCATTCCCGTATTCCCAAGATATTCTGTTTGACCTTCTTTTTGAGCTTCTGTGGAACTATTTCGTAATGGATTACATGGAAATGCTGGATCGTTTTCTGTCTCTGGATATTGTGACCACAGTTCCTCAAGCAACATTTGTCTCTGTAGCATAAAACCAAAAAACAATTCTTTACATATTTACCATTATAGGTTAATAAAGAAAATACATTTTATTACGATTTTTCATTTAATATTGATTTTTGTTTGCCAAAAATGTTAAATTTTTTTTTTAATTTAGCACAGTTACACATAGATTGCTTGTTATTGTTTTTATAATTTAAATAAAAAAAAAGTTTGATAGTAAATCACAGTGGTTAATTTTTTTATTTCGTTTTATAATTACACATGGTATACTTTATGGTACATCAA